>CM069067.1:18185000-19435000 GCA_035220775.1 Malus fusca | reverse complement strand
GAAAAAAAAAGAGGCAATGATATCATTTTTCACATGTATTAACTTTTGTCTCTCTTTGAAATGTTTAAAAAATGTTGTCTCAGTATATAATTAAGTATTAAAAGTATACTCTATGTGTAATTTTTCCTATTATAAACTTATTTGTTAAATTATAATTTATTTGATTTAAAATATTTAAAATGAAATAAAATTAAAAATTAAAAGAAAAATTATTCTCCTTCCAACTCTCCAACCTCCTCCCTAGTATTTTTACCCCCATCTTTTCAATGTCAAAAGCTTAACCATTTTTCAGATTGGAAGTTTTATTTCTTATATGTGTTATTTTTCATTGATTTGTATTTTCTGTAAAGAGAGGGTAATTATTTCTCATATGATTTTTCTTATGAATTTGTTAAAAGAGATTGAATGAAATGTCCTTAATTGGCTAACAGAAACAAACACGAGGACTAAATTAGCCAAATCGAAAACACGGGACTAAATTTGCCATATAGCTATAACACAGAGACCATTTTGACATTTAAGCTTTTTAATTATTTATTTGTGACGACATAGTTAGTGTTATCGTCTAGCACTGTTCTTATTAACTATGTGATTCTTGAAAATAGTGAGTTCGATGCCAGTTTATTGGATGATCCTGATCGTATAACTAATGTATTACTTTATCCAATTTCAAGTACAAACTCCAATTAATTTTGGTTCACTCATTATCGACTTGTCTTTGATAGGCATGGAAGGATTTTTCTCAGAGTGTTCCTTGTTTTATTTTTTTATTATAATAAAAGAGTATCGAACACTTAACCTAGTTTTATTCTAACTCATTTTCCTACCATAAAATGGTTTTTTTTACCTCTCCCAATAAATAATGTATATCTGTTGAAAAACGCCCACACTAGACCTTGTTCTTTGATATAACCAACGGCAATAGACTAAACTCGCAAATATAGAAAAACTTAAAAACACACAAGAATTATACTGGTTCGGCAGAACTTATGCCTACGTCCAGTTGTGATTTCTCTAGGCAGAGAAATCACCACTCCTTTGATTAATAATAGAGATTACAGAACTTTTGCAAACCCTAGAACTAATCTCTCTCTCTTATCTTGGCTGTCACAGTTTTTCTCTCTTTAATTTAAGCCTTGCCGCACCCTATTTATAGGCATAGGGTTGGCTTACATGTCCCAAGGCTGATTGAATTCCTATTTCTAAGTGGACTAGGAAATTACACTATCCAAATCCAAATAGACTTCTAAAAATCCAAACCTAAATTGAACAAGAAAACTGAAATTCTTTCCTAATCCCTCTAGGACAAGAATCGGTATACCTCTAGGTTTCCTAAAACAATCCTAAACCAACTAGGACAAATTTGACGAGCCAAAATCCTAACAATATCATGATAGAACATTTGCAATTGTAGTGATTTTGGGAGTTTATGTTAGTAAACAATCATGCTAGTTTTGTTTTGTTCATTTCCTTCTTCAGAAAAAGTAATAGTTTGACAGCATTGCCTACCGTAATGCAGTGATAGCAAGTTTTATACCAATGAATTTTGAATTTTGCTATATTCTAAATGCAATAGTCAAGCTCATTGAAAAGTCAGGTTGGTAGTTACTATTTACTTTGTAGGTGAACCGATGAGAAAATGTCAAGTAGGAAAATCTTCAATTCCTGTCACATAAGAGATGTTTTTGCACAAAACTACCAATGTGACTAGTAAGGGAGCACCCTCTCTTTGAATTGAATACAAGCAGCACCATTTTCAAAGAGAAACTGCAAATAATCAAGTAGTTGGTGACCACTTCTATAAAGACTATGCACACAAAACTACCAATGAATATGTCAAGTACATAGAGATAAGAGCGCACCAACTTTATCATGAGATACGAACAAAAGATGTAAGCCCACAAGAAAAAAATTTGACACGATTAAAAGTATCACTAACATCTAGAAAACCCACAGTTAAGCCATCTCTTTTCCAAACCTTGAGAAAATGACATTTTTCCAAATTTCTGAAGTTGGGAAAAATTTCAAAACAAAAATGGGTAAAAATCAAAGGCATATTTGTCAATTTGCTCCCCGAACTTGTATAGAGCTGCCAATTCCCCCTTGAACTTTAATTTTAGCTGATTATCCCCCTGAACTTTTATAAATAGTCAATTCTCCCCTTGATGCTAGATTTTAAAAAATTTCATCCTACTTTCCATCTATTTTCATCACGAGACAACACATGACAACTGTATTGGGGCAATAATGAAAAATTGGATGAAAATGTTTAAAATCTAACACTAGGGGAGAAATTGGCTATTTATAAAATTTTAGGGGGTAATTGCCTAAAGTTAAAGTTCTAGGGGGGAATTGGCCAATTATAAAAGTTTAGTGGGAAATCAGCTAAAATTAAAGTTCTGAGAAAAAATTAACAACTCTATACAAGTTCAGAGAAACCGACGAAAACCCCAAATCAAAATAAGAACTTTACTCACAACTACAAGAAGCCCAAATCCGCAAGGCCCAGCCCACCTGAATACAACAGTAAGGCATCTGCACCGCAAGAAAAATAACGTACCAGGCAGTCAGGCATGCCGCATGCAGATGCAGTGACCCTCTGTTTCCCTAAAAGAGACACAATTGATTGCAAATTTTTAGCAGATGTCGAGTTAGACCTCTTTAGGAAGCTTCAATTTGGCTTTCCACCCAACAAATTTATGGGGAAGTTTGGATTTTGAGGTAACAGCTAGGGCTGGAAAAAAAATCCCAAAAGTCCCGAACCATACCGAAATAATCCTGAACCAAAAATCCCGAAAATTTTGGTACCAATCCCAAACCGATCCCGAACCGTTCGGTACGGGAATCGGTCTCCCATTTTTCTTTGTTCGGGAATCCCAAACCGATATATATTTATATATATAATATTATTATTTAATTTAATCAACCAATCGTCCAATCACCATCTTTCTTCACCATCTTTTTCTGTTTTTTATTCTTTCTTTGTCTACCACTAACCTTTCATTTCCTTATTTTATTTCTTGATAACATCACTCCCACATACTGCCATTGACTCTCTCTCTCTCTCTCTCTCGCTCCACCAACTCCCTCAAACACAGAAGCAAGCCTAAAAAGCAGCCACACCCGCAACCTGTTCTTCCCAAAACACCATACCATTGCAGCCTTCGTCTGAGGAACCCAGTCGTTCTTCCAAGACATCAGATCCATCGCTGCAAAGTAGAGTAGCTCTCTGATGGCGATTTTGTTCGGCAAGACATGGAAAAGCTCACACATCGACGAGAATCGGTACATGATTTTGTTCGATGCACTTTGCAAAGCCATCCGACTCCCGAAGGCAGCAAAGACAAGGTGTGAGGAGGTCGACGAATTTGGGATGAGGTGTGGCCGTGTGGGCTGGCAAGGAAGGTGGGAGGTCGATGAATCCCAAACCATACCGAAATCCCGAAAAAATTTCAGGAATCCCAAACTTCGGGAATACCCGAAAAAAATCGGTTTGGAATTTGGGATCCCATACCGAACAAGCCCTAGTAACAGCTAAGGGTTTCATTCATTTCTAGTTTTTGAAACTCTTGGAATTTGAATTTAGCTCAAGAATCTTTGAAAATTGAATCGTGGGTTTGTTTTTGTTTTTAGACTTCACCAGTAATATGCCTGCGCGATGCTGCGGGACTTGAATGCACCATCCTTAACTACATGAATAAGATACATTTAACCTGAAAAACATTCAACATAATCATGAACGAACAAAAATGATAGACCTAGGAAATTATAAAAATCCATCCAGTCAAGAGACAATATAATAGTAGTGGGAAGGTGAGTATGCAACAAAGAATGTAAGATATACTTGACTTGCAATTCCATTATAATTGCACACAAAAAAAAGATCAAATTTTGATTGAAATATCACACAAAATAATCTCATCTGTTACAGATTGGACCAACTAAATAAAGAATCTATCGATATGACTTTCAACCTAACTATAAAAAAGAATGAGAGATGAGTACAAACTCTAGAGCTTCGTTCACAAGAATCTCCCTTGAACGGGAAGAATACCAATTAACCCCTTCTCTTCCCGCTACCATAACTCACGCTCCACCAATTTGACACTACCTTAATCAAATTCCCCAATTTTATCAATTCGATAATCCACCAGTTAGAAAAATCCAACTTACAAACCGCATAATGATCAATTACCTAGAAAAAGGAAAAATGAAAGTTGGCATTTGAAATTAACTTTGGCAAAATTGAAGAACAAAATATGCAAAAGTTTTGCAACAAAAAATAAACGACACATTTTGGGCAACAAAGAGCATAAAAAGGAACATAATTTCCAAGCAAGCAAAGTAATTGCAGAGCTATAAAGTTTGTGCTAAGCTAAAACAGCTACCGGTTAAAGTACATACAAAGTTTTCTCAGGATTCAAACAGAAAAAACAATTAATCAAAAGACAAATTTTAAGGCTCAAAGGTACCTGTCGGGTGAAGTGCAATGAATTCGAAGATGGCGCAGGGTAGAAGGACCTTGTTTTAGAAAGGAAAGATGCCTAGGCGAGTGGGAAGCTCCACTGATTCCACCATATTTGGAAGTTGCACAAAGAGAAGAGAAAAAAAAAAAGAATCAGAGGAGGTAGAGAATAGAGGCATTACCATATAAGTGCCTAACCCAAAAACAAAAAACTTAAACACAGAATTATGGATGTCGTTGTACACCATTTTAAATGAAACTGAAAATTCATGACTACAACGTATTTTCTAGAATCTCCAAACGGAAAGTTAACCACCGAACATTTGAATAACCCGAAGAACTTCCTCGTGCACCACAAAGTTCCCAAAACCAGTCCCTTGACAACGATTTAAGGTGAAATAAAGTGAATTCAGCATAGAAACTTCTATAAAGAAGTACCTTCCAAGAACAGAAGCGAGAGTGTTAAAACCACAATTTCCCTCTCTCCCTATACCTGCCTCAGCTATCAAACCAAACCAATTATCAATTTTGGAGTTATCAAATTTAATCAGCACAGAAAATTATAATCAAACCCAAACAAAAGTCTAAACCCAAACTGTGATTTCAATAAAATAAAACAACAAAAAACCAAATTCAAGTCGAATATAATAAAAAAACCAAACAAAACTCTATATCAAAACTCTGGAATTTTGAAATTGCTCACTTTAAATATAGAGGGCTTCGTAGGATGCAAAGAAAAGTCCCAAATCTGAAAAACCACGACCTCCTAAAGCTGAATCCGAACCCACAAACAAAATCCCCAAAATCACAACCAAAAAATTTAAACAAAAAACCCATTAAACAAACACACGTAGAATCATAGGCTACAAACAAAACCCCCAACATAATCCCAAATGGAAGGAAAGGGTAAATGCAAGAAGAAGAGGTGTGACAGAGAGGGAGAGATACAATCCCTCAACCCCACCCTCTTTCTGCAGCCAACACACTCGTTCCCTCAACCCTACCCTCAAACCGTGCACCCAATCAACTCTCTTTCTGTCCCCCTAATCATGCACCCGGCCTCACCCTCTCTCTGCAACCAACCCCCTCCCCTATCTCCCCCAAATCACGCCCCCACAACATCTCATCAGTGAAGAATCAAATCCAAAAGTAAATTGCAGTTACCTATTATCACAAAGAAAAGAAAGAGAGTTGATTGGGTGCACGTAATAATAGCGAAAGGAAAGAAAAAAAAATAAGATAAAAGAATACATAACTATTCGGCCATAACTGCATCCTATCTAAAACGCACTAAAATGCCAGAGAAAGTTTGGAACTCAGCATTGTATAACATTTACAGATGACAACCAATGTAAATTTGTGAAAAGCGAAACCAGCCCATTGTTTTGAATGTTGTTATTTTGGGAAACCTTGGAAATCACAATGAATAGCATCTGATAACCTTAAATAGGGCCAAGAATAACACGCTCCTATTGAAGAATGTATCCATTGCCACACAGCTGAACATCACAAAGAAAATTAAACACAAATTCAACATTCACAATGCAAAAATCCAAACTAAACAAAAAATTAATGCTTTCAAAGTCGTATGGCATGCTGCCTTATCACAATTGTTTAGTATAAATTTACCCACATTATAAATGGATAAATTTAAATAAAAAATAAAAGATAACCAAATCATACACTGGTAGTCTCCGTATTCCCCCAGCAAGCAAACCGTTGATGGGCTCCCCTTGAAAGCTTAGTTAGTGAACGCGCCCACCTGCACACGCACTTCAGAACTTAATTCATACACATAGGAGAGAGAGAGAGAGAGAGAGAGAGAGAGAGAGAGAGAGAGAGAGAGCAAGAAAGAGGGAGAGAGAGTACCACAAAGTCCCGATTTTCAATCCCACAGCAGAGAGAAATCGATCAGATCCTCGTATCCCTCAATAAAATGTATAAGAATAATTTACAAATTTGTTAAAACTCATAAATTTCTTCCGTCACTGTAAATTTTAACCATTCATTTGAATTCACAGACCCGAAAATTTCACCAATTCACTAAATTTACATACAAATGGGAGAAGTACAAAAACAAAGACAATGGCAGAAATTATACCCAATGTATTAAAAGCGTGAGGCGTGGGCGAGGCGTCAGAGGGATAGCCCAGCCTAGGCGTGAGGCGAAGCCTCACAAAACCTAAATTTTTTAATATATACACGAAGCGTACCAATGTATTAAAAGCGTGAGGCGTGGGCGAGGCGTCCGAGGCGAAGCCCCATCTAGGTGTGAGGCGAAGCCTCACGGGATTAAATTTTTTATTTATTTTTTATATATTATACATATAATTGTATAAAAAAAATAATACTATGTAATTTAAACATTCATTCTCAATTTATATATTATACATAGATTAAGTATATAATATTATAATCCCCTTATCTACACTTTGGGTGCGTTTGTTGCACCGGACTATCTTGGACTGGACTAGCTTCAAGGATTAAATTGGACTGACTTAGAATAGACTAAGTTGGACTGATTTAATGAAGCATTTGGTGCAGTGTCCGACTAAAAAGAGGATTCTAATATTATGTACTTAATCTATATATATACATATATATTAATATTCTATTATAACTTAATCTTATCAATTAATTTTTTATTAATTTTTTAATCTATATGAATTAATATTTTATTATTACTTATTATTTCAAGAATCATCCAACCTCCTTTGTTTTCTCCGCCTCATCTTCTTTCTCTATACCTCCATTTTTCTCTCCGCCCACCGCATCCCTCCCATCTGCCTCTTTTCTCCTTCATTTTCTCTGTACGAGGGTCTCCATCCCCTTCTTTTTTCCTCCCATTTCACCTCTGTACCACTGTCCCCTCTCTTCTCCCTTTGTATTTATTTTGTTTCGCCTCAAAGGAAACGCCTGGCACGGGAGCTGAAGCAGCAGAGTAGCGGAGATCGTTCACGGATTCTAAGTCCTTCAAGCGGAGATCTGGTGTTCTTTCGTGAAGCAAAAAGGGGAAATCTGGGTTGTGGGTTCGTCGGGAAGCAAACAGGGGCAGATGCGCCTGGACGCCTTGAGGCGCGCCTCCGCCGCCTCAGCGTCTCCGGCGAAGCATTTCGCCTACTCCAGCAAAACAGAGGCGTTTGCCTCACCGCCCAGCCTCAAGGGCGCCCTAGGCGCGCCCCGAGGCGAGTTCTTTAAAACATTGAAGCGTACACATATATTATATTAAAAAAGAAGAAGATTATTAATCAATAATCATCCTGGGCGCACACATATATTATAAATACATATACACACATATATATATACATATATTATATTATATATATAAAATAGAGGATGAAAAGCACAATGAACACACATATAACAATGCATGTAGACGACACACACATACATTACATAAAAAATAAAAATCAGAAAACAAGGCAGAGAGATGATAGTGCAAGGAAGATGTATGAGGTAGTTAAAATCCTACCCAAAATTTGGGTTTGAAAAAAAAAAAAAAAAAAAATCCCCTGAGGCGCGCCTAGGCGGCTCCGGCGACGCCTTCCGGCGCCTTCCGCCCACTCCCTGAAAACAGAGGCGGCAACCCTCAAGCCCAGCCTCACAGGGCGCCTAGGCGCGCCCTGAGGCGAGCCTTTTAAAACATTGATTATACCATAAAAATTACACTACGAAAAATTTAGAGACCAAAATCCTTGTTAACAGAATTTATTCACATTAAAAGACACTTTCGGTTAAAAAACTATTAAATTTAAACTCTGATATCATATGATAAAATCTTAATTTAACTCACAATCTCAAGAAGTCGAAACCATGTTAAGTAAAAGAAACAAATTGAAAAAAAAATGAAGATGTAAATATTGATAAGAATAACAAAAGTGGCAATACTGATATTATACACAGATAGGACAATGAAATATTGGAACCAGCAGCAACAAATAGAATTAAGAAAAAAAAGGGTTCGGGAAGGTTTGGGTTAGTTTGGTCGGGTTCCGGCCGGCTAAAGCTAGAGACTTGAGAGGGGGAGGTGGGTGTGTTGGGAAATAAGACAGATCGGATTGGGAATATTAGGGTTTTGATGGAGAAGAAGAAGAGGAAGGGGAGAGAAACCCTAGACCCACCTCTGTCACTCTGCAAAGTACCCTCAACCCACTCTTATTGAGACCGATGGAACACCCTTTCTGAACTTCCGAGAAAATACAAACAGTACCTCCAAAAACACTTAATTTGCATGGTTCACAACATAAAAGGTACAGATGCACCAATTTCACTCTTAAATTCAAAAGAGGAAAAAATTAGGATTAGAGTTTCATGGTTCTCACCCAAATTTGGTTGCTATCAAGCACACTCAGCCATTCAAGTTCGCGCATCCTCAAACGATCACCAACCAGAGAAAGGCTAAATATGCAACACGAAAGCAGAAAAGCAATGAACATTCTAAACAGACAATGATGTAATCTATTCTGTCGTTTAAACTCATACTTATTTTTGACAATACATAGTCATTTGCACCCTGATTAAAATGAGCGTCGGGTATAAGCAATTGGCTGTGCATCCATGTGCATATTGCCAGCAGCCAATTCACCTGAAGAGAGAGGTAATAACACTTGCTTTGAGAAAAAACAAATTGTAAAACCGCGGTTTAAATCGAACAAATACCATGGTTACTGAGATTTTTAAGTGGAGACCTTCAAGGCAAATGACAGTGATAATCCCTCCTTCAAGAGTCCAGCATCGAGGCAGAACATAAATATGAAATCCGAAAAGGTGGTGTCATCTGGAAATAACACATGAAGACGTCAACAACAAAGAGGTGCATGTATGTTTTTTGAGGCAAACAAAATAATATTACAACATGATACTTGATTAACACTCCTCTCGAAATTGACTATGCAGACCCTAACTTTTATCTGGAAACACATAAAAACTACAAAATCACAACTCGCTTTTAGTGGATCAATGTTTCACTCTGAAATCTCTATTTTAGACTTAGTATTGAGAAACAAAAAGTCTTATATGCAAAAGATAACTCATTCATCACAAAGCAACAATACATTTACAGTAACTGTTTAAATCAGAACATATGATTATCATGAATTGTAGCAATAGCATTCTAGTGGCCATAAAATTGAACATTTCACGACCGTGTTTGATCACATTAAACAATCTGATTATCCATAATTACCTTAGCAGAAGCTTGAATTTCTCTGGCAGTCATTTCCAAAGCAAGTGCATAACCTTACACCATGCGATTTTTGCTAATCAGATTTAAACTAAACCAAATCATTAACAGCATCATTATATTAAAACTAAACCATTAGAGGCGGCATTATTAACTGATTAATTAAACTAAATCATTAACAGCAACACTATTAACTGATTAATTAACTAACCTTTAAAAAAATGGTTAATTAACAAACAACAGTAACAAAAATTACAAATTTACCCACGACGTAATCCACGGCGGTGGACTGTGGAACATCGTGAGGTTTCCGAGAGATGATCACCACTAGCTCCACCTCATGGTCCAACGACAACAGAGGGTGAGGGACAATCAACATAATCTAAAATTATTTAAACAATTAATCCACATTGAAAAGCATACATTACAAATCCAAACCAAATTACATCATCCAAGAGATATTTTTAATACCTTTGTTATTGTGCCTTTAAATTGATTTCAGCAAAACTTGTTTCTTTTTCCATAGTTTGTGAAGCTCAAATTTTTCAAAAACCTACAATCATTACACAACGTTGTCGCATCATAAGTGTAGAAGAAATCACCGCTACCAGAATTTATAAAGACCACAACAGTTAGCACCCAAAAATAACATTTATTGGCAAAGACCAATTTGCCAACAAAAGTTGAACAGGACTTACGCAGAAAATTTCCTTAGTTTTTACCATTCTTAAAATATGACCTAACTTTAACTAAGACCCAAATTTTATTGAAGGATCGTGTTAAGCTAAGCAGCAAATTATAAATTCACTAATCTTCTTCTTAATTATAGTAATTTAGAAATCAACCGATACAAAAAAAGTCACAAAGCTTAAACTCATGAAAAAAAAAAGTTTTAAATACAACACCTGCACATGGCCATATAATGGCTAATTTACAAACACTCAACGTGCTCAGCAGATGTTTAACTCTTCAGTAGTATATAAATTGAAACTAATAAAACCATCTCTTAACTTTTCAGAAATATTTAAACTGAAATGAATTGAATTTTTTTTTCTATACACTGATAATTCAAGGTTTGCTACCGAAAAGGAATCTATAATTTAAGCTTCAAAATGCATTACAACATCAATTATCCAAAGAGAGCAAGCTGACAATAACAATTTGATTAGCTTTGGAAATCTCTTTGCTTTATCACTTCACGATACTAAATTTTTCAAGCCGTCTTCTCTCTCTCTAAAACGCCTTTTTTTTTCTAGCAACTGACCTAGAAAAGACTAAAACCCAAATGCATGGGGTAGAATTTCACCCAAAATATTGGGAAAACTAAATAAACAAATAAAATTAAAAGATAAGTGCATGAAAAATCAAATCTTTCACTCCTATAAAATGAAAGCAACTTTTTTTTTTTTTTTTTTGGTCTTTGATGAGTCTAAAATCTCATCCTCATAATACTCAAAAGTAAAAGAAATATAGCAAAAAGATAAGATTTAATTATGGCCCCTGAGGGTGTGCTCCTCAAGAGAGAAAGACAACGCTCATAAAGAGAGAAAGACAGACGGAGAGAGAAGAGAAAGATGATATGTCTCCATATGGTATTCTGGAGCCAAAAGAAAAGCTGCAAACGGAAATAAGCTGGAAGGAATCAATTTAAGATAAACGTTCAACAACAGAAATCAAGAAATCAATTTAAGAAAACTGACCCAGGTAAAGAGGCCCAAGAAGCTCATATGAATGAAAGGATTTTGCTTGCTGCACACATAGACCTGTAAACTCGAGCAAATCCAACGTCAATCAGAACATAGGCCGAAAATATCAACAACAAAAAAACTGAGCACTGTTATCCATCGTAACAAAATCAACTGTGGAGTATTAGACAGTGCAATTACAAAATCGGTATGCGTTCTCAACTACCTTCGTTGTCCTCAAGTCTGAAGACATGGTCAAACTTGAACTACTTTTTCGAGGAATTAGAACAAATTACCTGCAGCTCGTTATCTAGGGAGGATTCGAATTCAACAACGAAACCAGATCCGCTTGAAATTCAGTTTGATTCAAAGGTCTACATCTGCAGAAAACTCGGATGTTGCCTTTAAGCTCAATCACTTCATTGTAAAGTCAAAAAAGGAGAAGAAAAGTGTGAGAGAGAGAGAAATCAGACCAGCAAACTGAGAATGGAGGGATAAAGAGGGAGGCTAAACCACATTTAAATACCTGATTCTCTTTACTTAGGAATATGGCATTTTCCATGATCTTCAAACATTTCAAAAGCAGAACCAGGCTCCGCATCATGGCGTTTTCATTTTCCCAAATAGAATGCGAGCTATCTTTTAGCCAACCCTGCATATTAATTTCTCATGCTTAGTAAGGCAATTTCCCCAATAACAATTGAGTACCATATGGACCCCAGGATTCAAATGAAAAAGGTAAGTACATAAATGAAAAAGTTATATTATGTCCAAGGAATTTTGGTTATCATAACTCAATGTGTATGATGTGCACATAATAAGTAAAGAAAACAAATCAATGACTGAGAAGTGATATTGTTTGCATGCAAAACCACTCATATTACTCCAAGAAGAAAATCAGGAACTACAACGAACAATAAAGAAGATGATGCTATCCAAAGGCAAATAGATAACTGCCCATTTGTTACTATAAAACTACCAAAGTGTAGTCAGTGTTGCTCATAAACTGAAGAAATATATAGGTTACAGAACAGAAGAAACTTGTGAATCTAGATACAACTAAGGCTGCACACCATCATTTTGGTTCTTTACCATCACATGCATTATTTTTTGCACAGAAATTTATTATTTACATAGTGAACCAAGAAATTATTGTTGGAGTAGCATAGTGAAGTAAATATCTCTCATAACTATTTAAAGCATTACGGTCCCTTGGTATTCTTTTAACATTTAATGAAACACACAGTGAGATCAAACAAACATATAGGTTCACACCTCCATATTGGAATGGCAATCCATGGTCACCTCAAATACAGCATCAAGACCTCCAAGCTCTCGTAATTTTTCCTTAAAGTTGCCCCCCAACTTTCTTACTGCACCAGTGGTTTCTGAAAGTACAGGCCTAAAGCTTGAGATCCTGACTAAATAATGCATACAAATCTGTATCATAACCAGAAAACCATAAGCTTCAACAGACTCAGACCTTCAAGAGAGATAGTAGATAAGCAAGCTTTCTCCATAGTCAGCAAAGCTATCCATTTTAGGCATAACTCCGGATTTTCCATTTCTCCTTCATCCGCACAACTCAGTTCAGTAATTTTATTACAAAATTAAAAGGGCAAGAATTGCAGAAATTACCCACCTTTGTCGCTCACATCACTGTCCACCTCGCTTGCAATCGTCTCTAGGGTTTTAACTGAAGAAAAAGAGGGATGCAATCAAATCAGAAAATCTCCAAATTCTACATTTTCTTGGACTGGAAAATAAGATTAAAACTACAAGAAGCAGTAATCTTCGAATCCGAACCTCAAATTCAAACTTTTCTTGTAATTCAAAAATTAAAAAAAGGGGGAAATGAAATTGTTTACCTTGAGCATGATAAAGATTGTTTGTTTAGATGTTTTGGTTGATAGTTTGTATCGGTTTCTTAGGGTTAGAATAGCAGAGAATGGAGAGGACTTGGAGATGTGATTGACGGCGTCAAAGGTTGTGTAAGAAATGTAGCAGCCATAACTTCATTAAGTAGAGGAAATCTTATAGGGTATGGTGCATTGCCATGACCCATGCTTGCTTAAGGGAGTGATTGACAAGAGACTTAAACAACTAGGGTAGAGGAAGATCTAGGAAAACTTTGGAAGAGACTCTAAGAAAAGACTTAGAGTACTTGGATCTAACGGACATGACACAGGACCGAGCACAATGGCGTTCTAGGATTCATATAGCCGACCCCACTTAGTGGGAAAAGGCTTTGTTGTTGTTGTTGTACTTCACATTAAATCCTAGCCCTTCATTTGAGTTTTAAGTGATCTAATCTGGAATGTACATTTGTCACTCATACACTTACACATATATTTAAACTGAAAAAACTAGCCGTTGGAGGCTAAAACCCTTTCTTCTTCTTTCTTCTTCGATGCAGATAGAAGCCATGCTCGGGAGCTCGCCTTTGATCCTTCGACTTCACAAGCTGTTTAGCTTCCAACACTCCATTCTAAACTGCTTCTGGGAGTCCTTCCAAGCAATTCCCTCAGGTAATTGAATCTCTCCTTCGGTAATGCTTTTGTGAAAATATCTGCGATTTGATCTTTTGTGCTGCAATAGATTAGCTTGATTATGTTGTCCTGCAATGCCTCTCTGATGAAATGATATCTTCTTTTGATGTGCTTTGTTCTCTAATGAAATATTGGGTTTTTGGTCATCGCAATTGCAGAGGTGTTGTCACATAAAAGTGGTGTGGCTTCAACCAGCAATTCGCCAAAGTCTTTGAGTATAAACCTTAGCCAAATAGCTTGAGCCGTTGATTTTGATGCACTCACGTACTCTGCCTTGGCTGTGGACAGTGCAACACTTTGTTGCTTCACAGAGGCCCATGAAAAAACCCTTGAACCAAAGGTGAAAGCATAGCCCGATGTGCTTCTGCTATCATCTTCACTGCCACCCCAGTCATTGTCACAAAATCCAATTAGGATAGTTGACTTCCCCATTTCATACTTGATGCCATAATCAAGTGTTCCTTGCACATATCTTAGATCTCTCCTTGTTGTCCCTATGTGTATCTTGCTAGGATTCTGCATAAACCTAGAGCGTAGGCTTGCTGAGAACATTAGATCCGGCCTTGTTGCAGTTAGGTACAATAGACTGCCAACAATGCTTTTGTAGAGACTAACATATGTAGGTTCACTTCCATCATCCTTCTTAAGCTTCTCATTTGCAATTAGAGGTGTAGAGACCGGTTTGCAACCCTTCAAACCAAACCTTTCAAGCAAGGTTTCAGCATACTACATTTGAATGAAGATGTTGTTTGCCTCTTGAATTACCCCAATGCCAAGAAAATGATGCAAGAGGCCTAGGTCATTCATTTCATACCTCTTCATCATTTCTTCTTTGAACTCTTCAATCATTGCAGCATCATTTCTAGTGTAGACAACATCATCCACATAGATTGAGACAATGAGTGTCTTGTTGTTGCTTTCTGTCTTGGTGTAAAGTGTAGCTTCACTAGGACTTTTCTGAAATCATTTCTTAGTGAAATAAGAATCAATCTCAATGTACCAAGCCCTTGGAGCTTGTTTTAGGCCATAGAGTGCATTCTTTAGCTTGTACACCTTATCTGGAAATGCTTCACTTGTGAACCCTTGAGGTTGTTCCACAAACACCTCTTCCTCTAGCACTCCATTTAGAAATGCAGATTTGACATCTAATTGATGCAGCTTCCAACCCTTCTTGGCTGCTAGGGCTATCAAGGTCCTTATGGTGTCCAACCTTGTTATTGGTGCAAAGGTTTCATTAAAGTCTACACCAGGCTTCTGTGAGTAGCCTTTAGCTACCAATCTTGCCTTTTTCTTCTGCATAGAACCATCTAGGTTTAGCTTCACTTTGTACACTCATTTCACTCCAATCACAGGCTTGCCACTTGGTTAATTTACAAGTTCCCAAGTGTCACTCTTCTCTATCATTTCAAGTTCTGCATTCATTACTTTCTTCCAAGCTTTGTCTTTCTCAGCTTCTTCATATGTTTCTAGTTCCACTACACAGTAATTACATGTAGCATATTGATGCGAAAATAAATTAACGCACAAATTTAAACCCTATTTGTGACAGTTGTAGTAATGATGTAAGTAGGGATCGTTCTAACCGGGGATTAACTAGGGATGCTAACCAATGTAAAATTAATTTAAAAACGTAAAAACAAAATTTAAAATACTAAACTAGACTCAAAACACTTAAATAGAATAACTCAAAATAAAACTAACAAATAAACTAAAATAAATCAAAAGACTCAAAACAACTCAAGACTTAAGAAAACACAAACTAAATTGATTTCTAACAAATCTAACACTTAAAATAAATGGGGGATTGATTTTTGATGAAAAGTAAATTAAACTTAATTAAATTACAGAATTGACAAAAACATAAAATTAAGGTAAAATGATAAATGACGGACTGGCTAGAGGATTATTCTCCACACATGACACATATGCAACCTAAATTGATTTTCAGTTGTTCTTTCAATAAATTGTAAATTCTCAACGCCCCAAGTTAATTAGGTCCGCTTAAATTAACCTTCAGATTTTCCTACTTTTATTAGGTTGGATGATTGCATACGACAACCCAAAACATTCCCTACAAGTTCCCTACATGAATTGCATAATAGAGATACAAGCAAGAATCATTAAGTTTTATGAAAATCATAAGCATTGACGAGGCACTTGTTACTATGAATTGCATGAAACTTATGCCAAGAATTTACCTAACGCGATCGTTTATAAGCGACATTCACTACTTGTGAATATAAGTTCATAACGATTAGGTGAAATTCACTTATATTCTAGCATCAAATTCATGCATGTAAATTAAGTATGCATCCTTAATCGACATACAAAAATAAGTTATCAATCAAGCAGTTAAGCAAATTAAATCACAACTCAGAAATCACAACTGAAGGTAATCAATTCAAATTACAAATATATCCATGGTTTTGAATTAAACTCTAGCCAAAACAAAATTAGTTACACATTATTAAAATTAAAACAGAAATAAAACGTGAGTTGGAGGATTAAACCGAGAGGGATGTGCAAGGATCTGTTTCTGTTTCTGTGCTCGATGTCCTCCGTGCTGCCCAAGTCAGCACTGCTGCCGTGCTGACCTCCTGCTCTTCTAATATCTCGCTGCCAGCTGCCAAGTGCAGCTGGTTTCTTTCTTTCTGCACAAAACTCCAGCCCAGCAAGCTGCACTCCTCCCTTTCGTTCTCTGTACGTCACAGAAAACCAAGGCAGCAGCACTCCTGCCTTTCGTTCTCCTATGCGCTGCTTCTGCGTCCTTCTTCCTCCACCGAGGCCTTCTCCTCGCTTCACTCCAAGCTGCCAAAGCAGCTCTTGCTCGCTGCTCCCTCTCGTGCGCGCTGCCTGCTGCCCGCGTTCCACTCTCGTCTCGCTGGTTCCGCGCCAGTCGCTGCGTCTGCTCGCCAGCTGCTTTCGCGTCCGTCGCTGCCACGTCTCTGCTGCACACCTTCTTTCCGCAGCTGCCAGGCCCTCCTTTCTTCTTATCGCCAGCTGCAAAGGCAGCAGTCCTGCCAGCTCGCGCGCTTGTACCAGAGGGAGGTACCCTCGGCTCTCTAACTTCGCTGCCAAAGGCAGCTGCCAATCTCTCGCAACCTCACACGCTGCCAGGCAGCGTCACCTTTCTGTCTTCACCACCGAGGCCTTCTCCTCGCTGACCTCTGCTGCCTCCTGGTTCCTTCCACAGTCCTCACCTTTCCTGCGTCCTGTGCTGGCCAGAAGGCCGCGAACCCCCCCCGTGTTTCCTACGTCGTCTCCTCTTTTTAAAACCTTCCCCGCATGACTCCACTTGCTGCCATCCTTATATTTTTTTTTATCCTCAGCTGCCCATTATTTCCTGCTTTTGCTGACTGCCATGCTGCTAAGCACAGCTCCTTTGTTTTCTTTTTCTCAGTGCCTTAAGTGCTCTCCCCACCTATCTTTGCATTTCTTTATTTTATTCTTTCCTAAGGCCTGCGCCTTTTTTCTTGTTTTATGCTGCCAACCCAACTTCCATCATTCATCATCATCATATATATATATATATATATATATATATTTATTTATTTATAATTCTATATTATTTTTATTAACCAAAAATAGTGGGTAACGATTTTATTACTAAAAATATACACTTAAGCTATTATTATTTTCTCTGCATAACAAAACCTATAAACACAAAAATAACGTAAATAGCTCAAAAATATAAGGAACTAACTAAGAAAAGACGAGTGAATTCGAAGTAAAAATATATATAAATATGATCCGATCACATATATCTCATCCAAGCTTCTCAACCTCACTAAAGTTGACCTTGGAGTTGTTATCTGTGATTGACTCGGTTGTGGACTCATGTTTGCTTGCTGTGGAGTCCTTTGTGTGTCACCATTCTCTATGGTTCTTCTTGAATTGAGGTCTCCATAGGTTCCCTTGTTTGCCCATTGTTGAGGTCAAGTTGTAAAGAGACACTGCCTTTCTCTTCTACACTTGTTTCCCAATTCCATGTTAAATCTTCATCAAAGATAACATCCCTTGACATGATTATCTTCTGAGTTGACAGATTGTAAACTCTGTACCCTTTCTCACTGGTATTGTAACCCACAAAAACACCCTTGTTGCTTGATTTCTCCAACTTGTGTCTTAGTTGTTGAGGAATGTAAGTGTAGCACACTGAGCCAAACACTTTTCAGATGCTTCACAGAAGGCTTCCTTCCACTGAACACTTCAAATGAAGCCTTCTTGTCCAATGCTTTAGTAGGGCATCTATTCAATAGGTACACTAAGGTGTTCACAGCTTCACCCCAAAATGTATAGGGCATGTTTTTCTCATGCATCATAGACTTTGCCATTTCGACTAGTCCTATTCTTCCTTTCTGCAATGCCATTATGTTGTGGTGAATATGCTACTGTGCGTTGCTTCTCCAATCTCACATCTTCACAGAATGCATTGAACTCAAGAGAGGTGTACTCTTCTCCCCTATCACTTCTTAGTCTTTTGATTTGGTATCCACTTTGAAATTCCACCATTGCCTTGAACTTCTTGAATATTGTGAATACCTCAAACTTGAACCTCATGAAGTACACCCAACACATCCGTGAGTAGTCATCAATGAAGGTTAGGAAATACCTGTTTCCACTGATTGTTGTTGTTTGCATTGGTCCACACACATCCATGTGAATCAATTTGAGTGGCTTTGTTGCCCTCCAAGCCTTTCTAGCTTCAAATGAATCTCTATGATGTTTTCCAAACACACACCCTTCACAGGTTTCACTGCATTGATCCAACTTTGGTATACCTTGTACCATTTCATGCTTTTGCAGATTTTCTAGACTTGTCATGTTTAAGTGACCAAGCCTCTTGTGCCATAGCTTCATAGAACTTGTCACACTTGCTTTCCTTGCCACCTCTTCTAGGTATTTCAACATAAGTGGAAAGCTTATGTTTTTCACTTCCACTCTAGTCACTAGGCTTGATAGGGACCTATGATCATAGATCTCGACCACAGTTCCCCCAAAGAGTAGGAAATAGCCATGCTCCATCATTTGACACACACTAAGTAGATTCCATCAAATCTAGGCATTAGCATCACATCCCTTATGCATCTTCTTCCTTTCTTGGTGTTAATGACTAGAGTTCCTCTTCCTGTGGCTTTGACAATGTTTCCATCTCCCATTTTCACTTTTCTAGTGAAGTTTGTGTCAATGTCAATGAGTAATGACTCATGTGCAGTCATGTGATTGCTACAGCCACTGTCAATGTACCACACTTCAGTGTTTTTCTCCACTTTTGTACTGAAAGCACAGAACACATTTGCTTATTCTTCCACTTGGTTTGCACAGTTCACTTGCTGCACATTCTTTGATTTGCAATCCCTCATGACGTGCCCAAACTTGTTACATTTATGACATCTAGGCTTGTCCTTGAACCAACACTCCCCAAATTGGAATTTGTCACAGTGCTTGCATTGATGCTTAGTTCTTAGACCGTCATTTGAGTTGCTGTCTTGGTTAGGTCTAGGGTTTTGATACCCCTTTCCTTCCCCTTTCTTGTTCTTGCCTTTCCACTGTGGTTTTTGTTTGCTTGCATTAGCTTGACTACTAGATCCAACAGAGAGTGATTGAAATGCTTTCTCAATGGAAAAATCTGCATGCTTCTCGAGCCTTTGGTCAAAAGCTCTTAAGGGTGCCATTACATCTTGCACACTAAGAGTTTCAATGTCTTTGGTTTCTTCAATGACACTCATTATTGAATCATAAGGATTAGACAAACTGATCAACAGTTTCTGGACAACTCTCTCATTAGGTAGTTCCTTACCATGTGTTTTCATCTTATTTACAACATCAAATAGCCTAGTAAAGTAATATTTCAAGAGTTCATTTTCCCTCATTCTTGTATACTCGAAATCTCTTCTAAGGGATTGAAGTTTTACCTTTCTGACTTTGGTGTCTCCTCTGTACTCTTACTGTAAAACTTCCCAAGCTCCCTTTGCAGTTTCTTCATTTGCTATCCTTGGGAAAATGGTGTCTGAGACAACACCTTGGATGATTCCAAGTGCTCTAGCATCCTCTATCCGGTTCTGCTTCAGTGTTTTGAGTTGTGTTTCTGTCAGGTCCTCCTGTAAAGCATCAACCTCCATCTCAGGTAGTTCATACCTGTGCTGAACCATATCCCATATATCATAGGACTTGAAAATGGTTGTCATTCTTATTCTCCAAAAATCATAGTTCTCCCCATCAAAGACTGGAGTTTTTAGCTCACTCCCTTCATTTGCAGGGTTGTTTGTTGGTTGTTGTTGTTGAGGACACTACGTAGGTGCTCCCAAAGATCTCAACTTGCACAGATTACGCCCATAAAGTTGTAAGATCAGAAACTAAGCTCTGAGGCCATGATAAAGTTTGTTTGTTTAGATGTTTTGGTTGATAGTTTGGATCGGTTTCTTAGGGTTAGAATAGCAGAGAATGGAAAGGACTTGGAGATGTGATTGACAGCTTCAAAGGTTGTGTAAGAAATGCAGCATCCATAACTTCATTAAGTAGAGGAAATCTTGTAGGGTATGGTGCATTGCCATGACCCATGCTTGCTTAAGGGAGTGATTGACAAGAGACTTAAACAACTCTTTTATCCTTACTACTCCAGATTAAATCCTAGCCCTTCATTTGGGTTTTAAGTGATCTAATCTGGAATGTACATTTGTCACTCACACACTTACACATACATTTAAACTGAAAAAACTAGCCGTTGGAGGCTAAAACCCTTTCTTCTTCTTTCTTCTTCGATGCAGATAGAAGCCATGCTCGGGAGCTCCTTGCTGCCTTCGATCCTTCGACTTAAGAAGCTGTTTAGCTTCCAACAAAGCATATAGGGCTTCTTACAACCAATTGTCAAGACTTGTGTTTGATCTACATACATGTCAAGAACAAAATTTAAAACTTTATCACATAAATACATAAGCAACCAAGAATTGCAAAAAAAATTCATCAATAGAGGAGCAAAACAATAAGTAAAATAGCCTTCTAACATCCTTATCACACAAATACAGAAGCAACAAAGCATGGAGAAACAATCTAGCAACAGAGGGATATTCAAAGGATGTAAAGCAGAAAAGGAACCTCAATTCGATTTGTTGAGAAGAAAATAGCAGCAAAGCATGAAGAAACACAGAAATGAGCACAGTGCAACCCCCTAAGTAATAAAGACACAAACCTGACTCTAACAAAGTACGAAACAGTGCACTAAACAGACCAATCTTCCTAACACCCAACTAAACAGCCTATAAACATCCATTACAATTTTATTGAAACAAAAAAAATGTCAATCACAGTTTTAACAAAGCAAATGGGAAACTAAACAATAAACAATGATTTCTGAACAGTGTTTTACTTGTTGAATCAGAGGACAAAAATGAAAACCCACTTTCTCCCATACCTCCCTCAGGCATCCTCTCCTCACCAACCTCGTGGGGTAACCTGTTAACCCCAAAAAATGCACGACATGCTCTCTGCCCTCTCTCTCTCTCCATGTCCATCTGTCTCTCAAAAAGTGGGAAAAAATCCCTAAATCTCTCTCCCACCCAGTCGAAATCCTTAGCTCCCATCTCTCTGCAACCTGTTAGTCCCTTTGCCCCCTCATCTCTTCCCCCAATGACCCTCTGACGAACGCATCACCTACAACCACACCCACCAGCCCCCGAGCCAAAATACCCGGCGATCCTCTCCCTCAAACATGTCAACCCTTCTGTCCCCTTTCCGTCTCTCTCCCCGAGTGAAAGGTTACATCTAGCCCAAAGACCCAAAAGCCTTTTTGAAGCCCAGCACCAAAAAGACCTAAAACCCTTTCTGAAGCCCAGTGGCAATTTTGCAAATAATGTTAAATTAAGGGGCAAAGAGACTCAGTGGCACTTTCGTAAATAAAATGAAATCGAGGCAAAATTGCACAATGCCGTTCCCCCTTCTACTTTAGACTAAAGTAATGCGTTTGGGAAGATAAATTTGGTAAATTTTAACTAGAAGGTTGATGGGGTTTAGGTTTACTTCCCAATTTTGTTGACCTAAGTGTGTTATATATTCTCTGATTGTGATTTTCTTTGGGCAATAGGTTGTTTTGAGGACGATTTTGATGTGGGGTTTGCTGTTTTCGTGTTTTTTAAAACGAAATGCTGATTTGGAGCTAGTTTAGTTCTATGAAGGAGGAGAAGTTGTTGGTTGGATTTAGAATCTAGAGGGGAAAAAGAATAATGGGGGTGTATGGAGCTTAATCCCGAAATGGCAAAACTGGTGGTTTCAAACTAGGAATTAGAGTATTTCTGGGTTATCTTATTTGTGGTGGTTTTGTTGTTAATCTTGAGTTTGTGCTAAAATGGATGACACCGAAGATGGCGCAAGGTATCCTCCAAACCTGTATGGTGGGAATCACCAGCAGGGCTATGGTTCTTCGCAACGCCAAAAACTTCCTGCTCGTGGTGGTGTTCCATATCCTAGACCAGTCGGTACTGACTATGCCGATGATGAGGAGGAAGATGAGACTGATGACGATGAAGAATTGGGTGACGAAGAAGAAGATAACAATGGTCAAAATGGTTATCCTTCTGTTCATAAAGGTGTTGGGGACGATGATCACGAGGATGATAGTGATGATGAAGAGGATGAGGATGATGAAGAGGTTAATAAGATGATGGTTAGAAGGCTGGATGATGATGATTTGAAAACGCACCCAAAGAAGCGTAAGTTAAAGAGTTTGATTTCAAGTTATGAATTTGCTCCTCGTTTGCCAGCTCCTCTTCCTCCTGTTGCTACACCCTATGCTCCAAGACAATCAATTGGTGGTCGGAATGCGCTTACAGATTTGACTGAACGTGAGACTTTTGTGTTACTAGATGCTTGGGGTGACCGGTTCCTTCAACGTGGAAAAAAGAGTCTTCGCTCTGAGGAGTGGCAAGAGGTTGCAGAGAAAGTATCAGAGGTGTCCAAGATTGAAAGGACAGACACATAATGCCGCAATCGGTTGGATACGTTGAAGAAAAAGTACAAGAAGGAGAGGGCCAAGTTTGTAGAGTCTGGTGGTGCCACTAGTAAGTGGGATTACTTCACAAAGATGATATGTTGATGTCATCGCCACAACAGCAAGCCGGCCTCTCTTGTGGTTTGGACTCAGGGGATTATGTTTTCATGAACCCTAAAGTGTATTTAAACAGTGCAAATGGGTTGGATGAGATGATGGATAGTCCAGGGAATTCTGAATCAGCTGAGGGAGGGGATGACGATTCAGAAGGGCTACCACCCAAGAAGAGAAGGTATGGAAGGGAGAATGATGATCAGGGTTCCTTTAGATTGCTTGCTGATTCCATTCAAAAGTTCAGCGACATATATGAGAAGATTGAAAATAGTAAAAGAAAACAGATGGTGGAACTAGAGAAGATGAGGATGGATTTCCACATAGACTTGGAACTGTAGAAGAGGCAGATTACGGAGAGAGCGCAGGCTGAGATAGCGAAAATACAGCAGGGCGATGACGCGGAGAATGATAACTTTGCCGAAAATGCTAACGGGTAATATCGGTATCTATCTGTAATATTAATGGGTTATGTTAACTGCAAACTGTTGTTGTATCAATTGGGGAAGACGTTATCCCCTTCTTTTAAGGAAATAAGTTGTTGATTTTGTATCAGATAGGGTAATTAGAAATTAAATATTTCGAATTACTATTGGGTTGCCTCCTTTGTTTCCCTTTTGTTCCAGTTTGAGTTGGAAATCATGGGATTGGAGCAATATGATAAGGGCCTATCGAATAACAATTTCGTTTTTAATTTTTAGTTTTTAGTTTTCATTCGTGTTATAGATACATGGGAGAGAGAGTGACGGTGAAAAAATGTGAAAGGAACATATATGTAATGATGCGAAAATTTGAAAAGAACTCATTTTCGAGTGTTTGTTTTCATATAACATCATTTAGTTCTCCCTTTCATCACTTCCCTTCATCGTTTTCTATTCTTCATTTCTCCCATCTATTTTTTTTATATCTTTAGCACAGAAAATAAAAACTAAATGGTTATCAAAGACGAAAATTAAGGAGTAAGCGATGTTTAAAATGCCTGTTTTTCTAACACTCCTCGCACTCCACGCTTGGGAGGGCACAAAAAATTGTAAATATTTAGTTGGGAGTGTAGATATCTCGAATACGAAAAATTGCAAATACTCGGTTTGGAACGTTAGATGGCTTGATGAGGAGCATCAAAATTGCTACCCATTTCAGCAGTAATGAGCTGAATTTGTCCAGCTTCTGGATAAGTAACATGAGGCCGTGCAGATTATGAAGTCAAACCCCAACCCTCATTCAGGTCGTAGTAGCTTTCGAATGCGGTTTTCTTTCCACTTCCTGATAGTAGGCCGGCATCTTTTCCAATTTCGGTACAAGAGGAAGTCCTATAACGCATCGTCTTTATACCGACCAGTAATTTTTCCCTTTCTTTGCCAAGTTCCAACCTCGACGATACTAAAAATCTGTAGGATGCAATGCTGCTAAGCTGTCAATTAATAGGGTGTATGACCTATGGAAGAATTAGTCACTCATGAGTGAGTTTACACTCTGTTTGTTCTTAAGCAAGTCTCCAACCATCCTAAATCCTAAACAATCATTAAAACCGGTTGTATGTAGAGTGCAAGTGCCTTGACACTAAACTATAAGAACAATTTTACTAGTGAAAGAAGAGAAAGTAATATCATACCGGGTCCTGTTGAACAATAAAAATATATAACATATACAAAATAAAATCCGTACAAATTGGGTCAAACTACAAGGCAAAACAAAAATGTAATCCAACCCAAAAAATGAGGATGGGCTTTACATACAAATCAACATCCATAAAATAAAATAAAATAAAAATAAAATATGTATTTCTTCCTACAAAAGGGGGAAGAAAACGTGCAACATGGTCTCCTATGTTTTCTGCAAGACGTGAAAAAAACTGCACAGTTGGTGGGAGAGGTTAAGGGAAAGTGGAAGAAAAACATGGCCTCCATCTCCCCCACGTAAAAAAACTCTAGAGCCTTCCTAGGATGCCTATAAATAGGCATCAGCTGCAGCAAGAAGAAGACAGAAAAAGAGAGGGGAAACTTTGCAGAAAAAATAGAAAAACTTTGAGAGAAAATACCGAAAGCAACGAAGTGCTGCCGAAAAAGAGAAGTTCAACCATTCGTGCTTTCGAATCAAGATCCAAAGAAGAGCATTCATAACCAGGTATGAATCAAGTTCTATTAATTTATTTATCTCTCTTGTTTAATGTTGTGTTGTAGACAAAAATGAAAAAATGGGGGCATAATCAACTACCTAGAACCTGTAATCTTCAGTTTATGCAAGAAAATTGCCAACAAGCCACCATAAAAGGTTTATGTGCAAGGAGGGGTTCTTAAATGGTAGTCCGACTACTCTTCTATACCTACAACAACAACACAAAGCAGTCCAAAAAAAAGACCAGCAGCCACACGTTTTCTTTCTGCCTAAATCTGAAGAGAACAAAAATACACAAGAGTTCCGCTCCCCGCCGATGCCGTCATTCCCATGAATTTCTTCGGGGTGGCCTATACCATCCCATGAAGTTCCAACCAAGTCTAGATGGTCTATAGCCCCTCGCTAGATTGTCAAGTGCAGTTTCAAAGTTCTAAGCTTAAGTCTCTGAGAAGTAAGACAGCAAGGAAGCAACATATACAAAGATGCAACTCAAGAAGAAAGAAATTATTATGTTTGGTGTTTTCTTTACTACTCACTGGTACAAGATATGGAGGATGCCTTTGGCTAAAAAATCTATGAAAACCTATCGGGGATAAGAGTCCAAGGAAAAGGAGAAATTGGAAAAGAGGAAGTCTCCCTTTATACTCGTAAAAGCTCCAACAAAGTTGATGATGTTTGTACAAGTATTTCGAAGATGGACTAAAGTTAAAGCAAGGGACTTTATCAAAAGAAAAGTTAAAGCATGTGTTATCATGTTGGATAAAGTTAAGGGACAAAGGATCATTCTAATTCACATCTGTCAGAGAAATAAAGCTAAGGTAGCAGACATAGGAAGCCAAGTCTTATATGCAAGGTCCTTCTTTGCTGTCCAATGAGAAAATAGGTGCACTTATGGACAAATGAACAAAGGAAAAGAAGTCAAATACAACTTTTGTTCCCCTTAAACCGACCTATGCTTGGTCTCTGTAGAGAAAAACTACAAGAAGATTTGGGAAAAACATCACTTTGTACAAGTGTTAATGAGAAAGAATGACAAGTATCAAAGACAGCACATGTATGGCAGACATGAAGAATGCGTCACTACAAATTTCAGAATGCAATTCTCACATTTGGAGCCATGAATCAACGCTTGTTTTCAAACGAACTCAATACTGCAAAATAGTTTGTCCAACAACCATGTCAAAAACCAAGTCAAGATGGTACTGAAAGCTACTAATGGTAAAAGAAAAGTTAAATAAATTTAGACTATAGAAGCTACCAACATCAAATTAGGCTTATCATCTACCATTACACAAAAAGAAGGGTTTTTACAACCCAACCAAGCTCATTACCTGAAGGAAATAGCAACAAACCAAATCGAACAAATGCCGTTGCCCGGGACTCCTCCACGAAAGAATTTATAAGTTCATCGCAGTTAGAGTTTCATTCCACTCCAAATACATAAGCAAACCCGGAACATAAGGAAAACGCAAATGGGTAACTTGCTTGATTTCTTCCCCTCTTCGTTTTGAGTTTTCGATCCACAAAGGAAGCACACAAGCAAAAGAACAAGGCAGCAGAAAAACAAAGGTTCTCGTGACCTTCATAAAAGAAAAAAACCCTCTGCGATTTAGGAGGAAAAGAGGATAAGTTGGAGCAATTCAAAAGAGTTTGAACTCCACCAATCTTACCCATCCTCCATTTGGAATTCAATGGCACAAACCCAAAAGGAATTTCAAAAAAAGAAAGCATTGCGAAATCAACGGGGAGGGCTCGAGTATATCGACATCGCTATTTAGGGAAACAAATACTGGAGCAGGGAAGATTCTTGATTGGGTTTTTGAGTTGTGCATCTCACAGGAACTTAGAGTCCCACTTTGTCTTCCAGTCTCAGCTACTTAAGGAAAAGATTGAATTGTGCGTTTCATGTGGGGCTGGGAGTCCCACTTTATGTCTTCAAATCCTAAGCTGCGTAAGGAAAAGACAAAATCAAACTCTTATTTCTCAAAGCCTATTAGGTAATTACCACAGGTTATATATGGGTTTTAAATAAATCCAAATGGCTTCTCATTTTGCCAAAGTCTGAACACAAATCCAAATCAAATATTTTACGAACTACGCTGGTTTGATTCTGTTAAGGATATGTAGGCAGTCTGATATCAATTTTAGACGCAACCATGAAATCAAGACGAATCCCTGGTTTATATAAACTAAATTCACTTATGCTACTTTGACCAAGTAATTACAAATTCTACGAAGAGTAAAAGAGAAGTCTGGAAGCACAGTTCCTAGATTTCCAATTAATGTATGATACTCATGCAACGAAGCCGAAGAAAAGTCTCAAATGGCATGAAGCCATGTCAAAAACTAAATGGCACAAAGCCGCTTCAAATGGCATAAAGCCGGTTCAAATTACAAATGGCACGAAGCCACATCAAATTTCAAATGCCATGAAGCCGCATCAAATCTAAAAGACACGAAGTAGTATCAAATGCTCCAATGGCTTAAAGTCCTCGTCTGCACGGGCTAAAACTGCACAAGGCAACAAAAGCTCCAATGGTTTAAAGTCCTCGCCCGCATGAGCTAAAACTGCACAAGGCATCAAAATGCTTCAATGGCTCAAAGTCCTCGCCCGCACGAGCTAAAACTGCACAAGGCATCAAAAGCTCCAATGGCTCAAAGTCCTCGCCCGCACGAGCTAAAACTGCACAAGGCATCAAAATGCTCCAATAGCTTAAAGTCCTCGACTGCACGAGCTAAAACTATACAAGGCATCAAAATGCTCCAATGGCTCAAAGTCTTCGCTCGCACAAGCTAAAACTGCACAAGGCATCAAAAACTCCAATGGTTTAAAGTCCTCGCCCGCATGAGCTAAAACTGCACAAGGCATTAAACACTCCAATGGCTCAAAGTCCTCGCCCACACAAGCTAAAACTGCACAAGGCATCAAACCCCAACAAACACATAAGGAACCTCGAGTGACTTGATCCCTCAACGACGGTATGTAGGCAATCTAGGGCTCTACCTAGATACAGTCACAAAATCAAATAAACACCCAAATCCTCAAGTTACGATTTATTCATATTAGAATCAAAGGGTATTCCTTTCCCAAAAGAAGGGTTGTAATTAATAGGCGAATAGCCTAGAATAGGTCGAACTCAAATTAATAAAACCATCTTCAAAGAATGAACAAGGGTGAAATTGTGTCGAGTGAATTATTTGTTTACATATTGTGTAGAATTTTTGCTCAACAGGTCCTATTGAGGAAGACTTATGAACGTCATCGACCTTACCAACTGCCTCAAGAATTGATGAGTAAGTAATTAGATCATATTCAAATCCTTTCGAATCCCTTTCATCAGCTTTGCAGCCTCTTTGAGCAAACCAGCTCGGCTTAGACGACCAAGAATAGTGTTATAAGTAACTGCATCTGGTTCAATCTTAGAATGCTTCATTTTGGCAAACTTTTCCAAAGCCTGATTTGGGCCACCCGTCCTAGCCAAGCTGTTAAAAATGATATTATGTGAGTTTAGGTCGGGAATGCAGCCGTTTTCTTCTATGACTGTAAGTAAGGAATGTGCTTCATGTATCATATCAGCCCTCATCATCCCTGACATGAGTGCATTATAAGCATACACGTCTGAAGTGCATCCGATTTTCTTCATCTCCTAAAAAAGATCCAAAGCGTCATCAAGACGCCCACATTTCCCAAAATGTTTAATCATCACACCATACACCCTAGCACTTGAACGACCTCAGTTTTCTTTCAATTCTTGGAATAACTCATTTGCAGCTTCGTACAGCTTTGCTTTTCCAAGATTGTTGATCAAGCTGCAATAGGCACTTGGACAAGGAGGAAAACCCTTCTCTCTGAAGGTTTTTGTATATAGGCGGATACCCCTTCAAGCTTGCTCAACCTTCCATAACTTGAAATAAAATTGCCAATAAGGTACTGTAAATCTTTGCAGTTGGATGTAAACCATTATCCTTCATCTCATCAAACAACCTAATGACGGAATCATCACGACCCAATTTCCCTAATGCAGATATCAATGCACTGTATGTAACCATGTATGGGAAACAGTTACCCTTGTTACACATCTCATTGTAGAGCTCATGGACCTTGTCATGATGCCCTTCTTGCATCAGCATTAAGATCATGGAGTTGTAAGTATTTGCAGTTGGTTTGAACTTGTGGCCTTTGATCTGGTATAAGACAGATGGTGCGTTGTTCACCATCTTAGCCCTGCCCAAGATTCTTATGATTTCATATAGTTCAGCCGGCTCAATAACACGTGCACTCCGAGCCATTTCTTGGATAGTTCTCAACATTTCACCAAACGTACCAGCCTTATCCAACTAGTGGATCAACATCATGTAGGTGGTTGAATCGTGTTGGAAATTCCTTCTCTTCCCAGCCCACTTGAAAAATTGAACCTTAACATTCACTTCCAATGTTCCACATGAATCATGAGGACCGCGAGAACCAATTGATGATCCACTCTAAGCTTCAGAACTTCCAGCGCCTTTTCTACATCAGGTCCACACTTGAAAATTTTCAAAATCTTTGTGAAACTCACATCTAACATCCTAACTGAAGGGTCATTCCTTGACATGTTTCTACTCATGGGAAAGTTTCGCTCTTCCCTAGATGCTGCTTTAGGCAACTGGAACATTTTAACTATCTCACTTTCTGCTTAATTACAACACAGAAACAGGTTATCACACAACATTCAGTAAGAATATTCAATCAAAACCTAGTTGCACCAAAGTTCGAATCCCCATCCTCGTATTTTAGATGAATTTAGAGTAGATTATT
Organism: Malus fusca; assembly: GCA_035220775.1. Taxonomy (NCBI): domain Eukaryota; kingdom Viridiplantae; phylum Streptophyta; class Magnoliopsida; order Rosales; family Rosaceae; genus Malus; species Malus fusca. The sequence goes on along the minus strand of CM069067.1, from coordinate 19,405,109 downwards.
TTGACGTTTGTTAAAAAAAAAAATAGAAGAAACAAAACACAGAAACATGTTATCACACAACATTCAGGAAGTATATTCAATCAAAACCAGCTGCACCAAAGTTCAAATCCTCCCCCCTTTCATATTTTAGATGAATTTATAGTAGATTAGTCTATTGCTTGTATAAAAAAAATTAAAAAAAAACAAAACCCAGTTGCTAATATAGCAAAATCTTATCAACCAAATAAAAAACACAAACAACAAAGAAAAACAAATTGCAAAAAATTGAAAAGGAAGCAATTGCTTCACATAAAATTAAGCTCAAATGGAAGCATAGACAATGTAGATTACCTGTTTGATTAATTATGCCAGAGAGATGAGCAGAGGTTGATATGCATCGTGTTTGGGTTAATATTTGAACATTGGACCTAGATGAAGGAAAACCCAAGGATGCCAACTAAAAAGGGACTTGCCCGAAGCCCAGATACAAGCCATGTGCTTACCACTGAAGTGATAAGTGATGAAGACTAACCTACTACCAGCCAAAGAACACTTTCTAGTGGCATTCCAAGTAAAAATTTGATGACTCGCTACCCTTCAAATGCTTTCGGGCAAGAGCAAGGTTACATCAGTCGGCCCTAGAGACAAGGACATTCAACCAATCAAACAAACAAACATAAAAACTCTGCTCTCAAGCTAGATTTGCATTCAAAAGCTGAAATCAACCCATATTCAGTCCTTTTAAGCAACAAGCTATCTCTTGTCTAGTTTAAAGCTCTGCTATCTCCCTTAGTGGTGTAGTATCGATTCCCTCGTGTAACCTTGTTTACCATCCATCCCTTTTTAGCATATAAACCCTGTAATTTCAAAGATAAGTATCTGCAAGAAGTTCAACCTTGCCATACAAGGTGAAATCTTGCCCGGAGCTCTTTGTTTGTTTTCTAAGTTAATAGATGTATTACTTAATGCACTCTCTAGTATGTATTCAAGTCATATCTACCTATTTTCCTACTTTAAGAGTCTCATTTGTATCTGGATCCAGTTAGTTTAATGGATATGTTATCATTAAAAGCAATCTAGGACCAAACAAATGGCTTAAGGGGCTCTGGACTCCTTTCATTCGAACATACAAGATCATGAATTAAAAGTCCTTGTTTACAAGACAAGAAAAAGAACTTAATGCAGACTTAACCCATCTGCGACAATCCTTTTATAATAAGAAGTCCGAGTAACTTGGGGCGCAAGTAATCGACTTAAAGCACTTTTGTTCTACATCTGCTATACTGAGATAGCAGTGGCACGCCTAGCACTCAATTATTTTTTATTGCGAGCCTCAAGGCCTACACCTAATGCCTCACAAAGGCACATTTCAGAACCAACTTTGTCCTCTTCTTATATCACATCAACAAGCAAGAGCTCAACTACACATCCAAAGTGCCAATCCCTTTGGGAGTTGTGTTGAGGTTCGAGGATCCTTCTCCAGAGAAATCTTCGCCTGAACATAGTTTTGGCACTCCCGGTGGGACCTCCATTTAGTCTTGTATGCCAAGAAGGAGAAGGAAGGAGAAAACCTTCAGGTGGAACACAGAATACGGGCCACCCTAATGTCTACCAAGATCGAGCATGACAAATCATCCAAAGGATTTTCCTTCCCTGCAAGGACCAGCTATTCTAGAGAGCCCAACTTCATCCGAGAAGTCAGGAGGGAAGATAACCAATGAAGCTTTGCGAGCCACTATGGTACAAGTGCTGAAAAGTATGGAGAAGATCACTCTGAAAACCAGAGGAGAAGTATGCAGACTCTGTTCTTTAGCAAGGAATTTGCAAAGAAGATTAGATCTGGAGTACTCTACTCCAAAAAATGGTTATGCCAGGGAAGTGATGAGAAAGGCTAGTCCTGAGAAAGAACCAGTTATCCTCCTATTTCCTTTGCTTGAGGAAAAGAGGGATAAAGGAAAAAACAATGAATGATCTAGAGCTAGTCAGCCAGTGTTGGAGGAGATCCTAAAAGTTGAGTTGCCCGACCCCTATTATTTTCGCTAGATAGTATGTGGTAGAGCGGGCAAGAAAGAAAGAAGTATAGGATGCCCCAGTTAATCGGAGAATCCAATGGAAAAGGCAAGCCTACCAAGGCAGACATGCCTCCTCCTTATAGGCCCCCACCATTGGCCAGTAAAGGAAGGGATGCCAAATGGAGACAACCCGACCCAAAGAAGGAAACCTTTTAGGGCAGTGATCGTAGCTCGAAATGGGGAGCCCCACATACCTCATACAACAATACAGCTAACCAGCAGCTCTGAGATGAGTTAGCTGAGTTAAGAAGGATAGTGGCCCAGAATGCTCAACCCTAAGCTCGCCCGCTGTTCAGGATCACCTACCAGAAGCCATACCCGGAGTATATTGATGAGCATAATCTTTTTCCACTCAACTTCAAAATGCCCGCGTTTCCCACTTTTAGTGGGGATGATGGTAGTGTATCCTCTAGCGATCACATCTTCAAGTTCTTCAATCATTGCGTGGCATTTGAAGACAATCCTAATTATAATTTAAGATTGTTTAGAAACTCATTGGTTGGCCTAGCATCTCAATGGTATTCTCTGTTGCCCCCCAATTCTATTGCTAACTGGGGGAAAATGGATATGGTTTTCCATGAGCAGTTCTATAGGATGGAGGCCGAGATGTCTATCAATGATTTAGTGGAGGTTAAGCAATACGAACATGAGTCTACAGAAGACTTCATGATGAGGTTCAGAAGGACAAGAATGAGGTGTCAATTCCCTATCAATCATGCCCAACTCATATCCATTCCTCAGAAGGCTTTCAGGCTACCTTTGAGGAAAAAGTTTTATGATGTACAGTTCAATGAGTTACAAGAGTTGGTAATTGCTGCCACAAAGTATGAAAAGCTGTTGCTTGAGGAACAATAAGTGCAACACTCATCTAAGGATTTTCCTTTTTACAAAAATAAAGCTGCAATTCACCAAGTGCAGTTTGAAGAAGCTAAGCCAGAACAAAATGATGGTCATGGAAGAAAAGGGATGGACATGTGTGCGGCAGAGATGACTACCCCTTTCAAACCTTGAATAGTGAATGGGTTAGTCCAACCAGTCAAGGATAATAAAGTGGTGATGAATGATGGTGGATTTGTCCCTATGAAACCCCCTAAATACCAGAGTTATTCTTTTGATTTAACCAAGGCCTCAGAGATATATGAAGAGTTGGTGCGGGCAAGAGTGATCGTGCCCGACAGCACTAAAAAGATGCCTAAGCCAGAAGAGCTAAGAGGAAAGAAGTATTGCAAGCTACATTATACCTTCAATCACTCCATAACCAACTGTGTCCAGTTCAGGGATTGGATACAAAACCTCATAGTGAAGGGAAAGTTGTTGTTGGAAAAACCACAAGCCAATATGATGATTGACACGGATCCCTTCCTAGAAGCCCTAATAAACATGATCAACTTGACGTAGGCTGAGAAAGGGAAAGGAAAAGCCACATGGGAAGTGAAAGCAGAAAGGAGGTAAGTTGACAAACCAACAGAATGAACTATCAAGCTGCCCGAGAAACCCAAAGCAACCATAGTTAAATGACTAGTGTTGTGTAGTAAGTAAGTGCCAGGGCGAATGTGAGTTAGAAGTACAACATCAGGAACCATTATTGATCACGAATTAATCAGAAGAAGAGAGAAAGAGGAACAAGAAGTCCGCAGAAGTATCATGCGGGCAGTTGAGAAAGAGACCTCCATAAATGTTTTCCAAAGGTTGAGAGGAGATTCTCAACCAAATGGCTTATCAGAGGTATTCAGAAATTATGAAGCCGCTGAAGATGTGGAGGACAGAGAAGCCAAAATACCAAAATGGGTGGATGTAAGGCCTCCCCAACCAAGTTACAATGATGTCAGATGAAGGGAAGAACATAGAGCATTATATCCCCATTCACCAACAAAGATTTTGCCCGACTCGAGCGGAAATGGTACGTAGTCGGAAAAGATGAGAGACCTGTCAAAGAAATAGGAGCCTTTATGATCAAGAGAGTTTAGAGGCAACACAAAGCCCACATGAACTCATTAAAAGTCCCCACTGCCTCGAAAACCTCTGAAAATGTGAAGTTTGAGAAAGTACCTCATGGGGGAAGAAATCAACTTCATTGGAGAAGCAAAAATGAGGTAGAAAGGCAAATAGCAAGACTGAGGGGGAAGTAGATCATGTGCCACAAAGCCCTCATCATGGGAAGTACAAAATCCTAAGGAGAGCTCAAGAGGACATGGTAATGATACCAACATCTAGATGGAGCCCGGAGCCAATATGTTTTGGAACTATCTGGCCTGAGAGAGGAATGCCCCCACCGTTGCTGGTTGATACTCTTTGTGAAAACCTATTGTGGGCATAAAACTTTGGCATAACTCGGGAAGAAAGGTTGCCCGAGCTGATGTTGCCAAAAGAACCTATGATGGCACATGTCAGTGTTGAAGAAACAGGAAAAGAGGAGTCGGGCATAATAGGTTTGCCCGAGCTCACAAAGAAAGAGCCCGAAAGAGTATATTCAGACAAAATGGTCTTCAGTCACCCGACTTTGACCCTAGCCAACCATCTTAAGCCTATTTATGTAACTGCTCATCTGGAATGAGTGCCCTTCAAGAGGGTTTTGATTCATGGAGGAGTTACGGTCAATGTGTTACCATATAAGCATATGAAAATGGTGTGTAGAAATGAAGAGGATCTTATCCTCATGGATCTAATAGTTTCCATTTTCTCTGGAGCCATCACTATAACTCATGGGATATTGTCCCTGGAGGTTGACTTGGGCTCCAAGCAAATCATGCTAGCCTTCTTCGTTGTGGATAATACTTCCACCTATGGAGCTTGACTAGGCCGAGATTAGATTCATCAGAGTCTCTCTGTGCCTTACACCCTACACCAACAAGTAGCAGTTTACCATGAGGAAGGAGCCGTGGGACCAGAATTTTGGGAAATGGTGGAGGCCGAGTCACGACCATTCCTCCCTACTTCTAATGTAGTAGAAGCCAGCTTTTATAATCCAAGTATTGGGATTCTCCAGTGCTTAAGAGCTGATAAGAACGGCCGCCCGACTAAGGTGACAGCCCAAAAGATTTTAGAACAAGGATTATTCCTCACCAAGGAAGAATGGGATATGCCCCATATTGTCCTAACTCCCCAACACCAGTGATATCAGAACAAATAAGAAAGGACCAAGTAGTTGCAGTCAAGTCCTTAATCAAAAAATTGTTATTGTATGGAAGAGAGATGAAGCAGGAAAGGGAGAGCTGTTGCCCGAGCATACAACAAGAAGGTAAAGTTAAAGACCTTCAAGGAATGAGAGTTATTATGGAACACAATTCAGCCTTTAGGCGCTCAAGTTAGAGGCTTTGGGAAATAGAGTCCTACTTGGGAAGAACCTTTTGTTATTCGCCAAGCACTAGATAAGGGATGATATTACTTGACTGATTTAGAGGAAAGACATCCAGTTAATGCTAAGTTTTTAAAGAAATATCATTCAACTCTCTGGGATGTAAGAGATTGTTACATTGAAGAGAGTTGGTGATTTCAAAGAGAAGTTAAGTTAGATGGTGCAGTAAGAACTTCAATATAATGTAATAAGTGAAACAAATAAAGGCAAAGAATAATTTTATTTCATAAAAAGAAAGTTACAATGGCCCTAGCCTAACAAATTTACATCTTCACCCAGAGTGATTATTCTGGAGTGGTAAGTCTGCATAGTTGTAAAAATTCTAGTAGACTCAGCCAAAACAGTGTTGCTATTAACAAGTTGAGACTCAGCATGTTCTAGTTCCAGATTTTCCTTTTTCACTTCTTCGATTTGTTGTTTGAGTGTGCCAAGGAGAGTCGCTTGTTCAGCCTTTAGCACAGCAAGTTACTCTTCTAACTTCTGGATTTCAGAAGTCACCACCTTGATCCTCTCCTCTGTCACTGAACCTTCATCCACCAGCTATTGAATATGAGTGGAAGTACTGGATTGTTTCTCCTTAAAGCACCTTACTCGATTGGCTTGCCTCTTAGCTCTCTGATGCTGATCCCTAAAAGCCCTCAAGTTCTCAAAATATGAGAGGAATGACTCATGCTGAACTCTTGATAGTTGATCAACCTTAAACAAATATGTTGTGGCCTTCTCTATGACGTGAAGAGCCTTAAAGCTAAATGAAGCTGAGAAGTCCATCTTTACCCACTTTTGAAAGACTCGGCATTGCTCTTGAAAACCAGAAGATTCAGATGGATGCCTTGAGGATTTCAGCTTTGTCTTGAGTTGCTCGAACTCTTTAAAAAGCTCGGGCAAAGCTGCAGTTGTGGAAATAGGTGAGGGAGAAGAGGGCAGTGCTCCAGCTTCTTCAGAGGGCCCAGCAATAGAGGAGGTATCAACAGAAGAAGCAGCCTGATAAGGGGGAACATTGATGATTGTAGGAGCAGTGGTGGTCTTAATCTTCTTCTTAGGCCTAGGGATAGGAATCCCTGTAACCCCAGAAGCTAAATGAGGTTGAGGAAGTTCTGTCTTTCGTACCAGATGTGGAGGAGAATTGCTCAAGTCATCTCCAGAGCCTTGTTGCAAAACCAAGAAAAATAAAGTTAGGAGAAGGACTACAATTCAGAATAAAGGAAGGTAAGATGAGAGAAGTCAATATACTTGAATGGAGCTCAAGGCCTTGGAAGGAGGGGTAGTGACTCCTGGTTGCTGGGGGGATCACTTTCACTAACTGGAGAATGAGGAATAGTGCCCGAACCCTCACCAAATGCCTATAAATATCAAAGATAAAGAGCAAATGTCAGTAACTAAGTTATGGAAAATAAGATAAAAGTAAAGGTACTTCTATACATGAACATGATCTTGACTAGAATGAGGAAGCTCCTTCGTAATGGTTGCTGGATGAAGAGAAGCCCGTGGGCTAATTACCTCTGAAGCCACGGGGATCTCAGGGACTATAGGCTCCCCAAATGTTATTGTTAGCTCTTAAACACAAAATGCAAGTAAGAAAGACATGTTGAAACAAAATTCACTTACTGAAGGCTTTCTGTTTATTTCTACCCACACCCGCCTTAGTTACAGAAGTAGAAGACTTGGAGGAATTAGCGGCATGTGCCCTTGTTCTTTTCTTTGTAGGGGTTACCCGCAGACCAGGGATGGAAAGCTGAGCCTGAGGTCGTTCTTCGGGCTCGGACTCTAAAAATTCTACTACCGTTACCCTTGTCTGCCGTGTGGTCCGGGTTTCCACAACACACTCAACCTCGCCCTCTAAGCCTCCAAGTAGCTCAGAGACATCCCCACCTGCTCCAACACCTTGTCTCTCTACCTCAGCTGCGGCTTCTTGAAGGACAAAAGGCATCCCCAACCTCTTCATCCTGCCCGACGTCCATTTCTGCGGGGTTGCCTTGGGCTGCAAGTGTGAAGAAACCAAGGAAAGGATTAGAAGAGGGCAGATTCATGAAAATGCCATAAAATTACAAGTTAAAGGTAAGAGGTACCTATCAGAAGGAGTTGATTCTTCTAATGAATCATTTCCTTCCAATCTTCAAGCTCATTTGGCTTTGGATAGGACTTGATGGATAGTTGCTTGAAGAGGCGGTCATGAGCTTTGTGTAGGTCTTCTCCATACTTCTTAGTCCATTTTGCTTCCCACCAATAAGAGAAGCTTGAAGTGTATTCGAAGTTCAGGGCCATGGGCTTTCGGGCAACCTTGCTCAGTACCTCGAGACTTCGTCAGGCAGCTCGGAATGTGACTTCTTATGGAGAGTGAAGACAATAGGAGGTACTGTAATGAACGGAGTCTAAGAAGGACACCGGGATAGCTTGTCTAAACCCCAATTGTCTAGCACAGAAATTAGGGTGGTAAACCTCCAGCCCGCGCTTATAGCGGTCACTCCTTACTCCCCAAGCTAGGTCATTTGGTTGAATACAACTGATAAATCTCTCTCTACATAAGGGACTAACGTCTTATCCAAATGCGTCTTGAAAGGTTTGGTCAGAAAACTAGGGGTATCTCCTCAACATTGAAGCTCCACACTCCAAGTTTGCCTGAGTCCTGCAGACTCTGAATAAATAAAGACAAGCGAATGTAGAGTGATTGGTTGGAGAACCTTTGGCTAGAATTCGGGCAGGAGCAGCACCCTTGGGGAATTCAAGGTTGGGAGCCCGAAGCTCAGGGAAATACCATTTAAGCCACAGTTAAATCATCCAAGTTGGACCATTAAGGTTGGTTTCGAATGGTTCACCATTGGTATAATCTCATACAGGAGATGGTAGAGATGAGAGAGAAAGAAGGGGCCCATGGCCACATCGTCGAAGTTGTGTAGTGCTTCTACCAGAGGGATCCATTCAACTTTTACTCCCTTGGACTTGTTTGGGAAGACGTGTTTATTGAGAAAATACAGTACAAAGTACATATGCTCTTGGTCTCTATTGGCGTTGGAGGAAGAGGGGCCAAATTCCTTCTTGGCAAATGGGATAAAACTCGTGAAGGAGTTCCATAACTCTTGAAAGTCGCAGAGTTATATTCCAATTGAATCATAGGACCAGAGCTGCCCGAGCTCTCAACGGTCGGGCCAGAATGAGGAGCCCAGTCATGGGTAACATCTACGACCCTGCCCGAGGGCATTATCAGTTCATAAATTCCGTTGTTCATCCACTTCTGCTTGAAGGTGGGCTCGAGCTCGTTGACCCATTGCATCCATGCCTCATCCTTCATGAGTGGCAAGCTGCGATGGTGGTTTGACCATTTAGAAGACGAAATGCCCGACTTAGCCTGAAATGGGTTGGGGGTATACCAATTCTCCTTGGGCATATTGTTTTCTACCACTATCACCATCTCGCACCATCACCGAATTCACCCATTACCCTCAACATGACCGCTACCACCTCCACCATCTCTACATCTCAACCATTATTTTTACAACCATCCCTTATAATCATTGTTAATACAACCACCATCTACCGCTGTAACAATTTAGTCTCTTAATGAGCGTTCCCGTTCTATAGGTAGCCTTGTCCCTACTATAGAAACATGATCACCAACTTCTGATTAAACCTACTTGTAACGGTGGATCTTATCTATATTAGAAAGATAATTCAGATACAAAATGTAGTTTTACTAGCATTAGGCCTGGCAAACGGGTCGTGTCAGTCGTGTTCGTGTCGTTTTCGTGTAACACCTGTTATCTTAACGGGTCGTGTCGTGTCACACCTGTTATCTTAACGGGTCCTTAACAGGTCGGGTCACTTTACCCACTGGTAAAGTGACCCGACCCGTTATGACCCGTTAAGAAAAATATTTTTTTTTTCTTAAATTTGCACATACCACACATTGTCACATAAATATCGTTAAGTGTTAAATTTGCACAAAACATTAAAACACATTTATCGTTTAAGTACTACATCTACACTCGAAAATAAGAGCCTCATAAAAAATACATCCATACACTACTAATCTATTACAAATATTAAATGTGCAAGGATATGCAAAATGAAAGCGTTTTTGTTTTCAAGGTTGTGAAGCCTTTCTCAAAAGTTTAAATTTTGCCAATGGAACTCAAAGCTTAATGAAAGTGACCCACTAGTGTGTTTATTCGTACTTTCATTAAGTATAACATAAGATTTTGTGGTATCCACTAGTGTAAATATTTTAAATTGAAGATCGAATTCTTTCATTGTATTCATATAGGGTCAAGGAGTGTAGATGTAAAAAATCATCAAAATCGGAGTTAAAATAACCGTTAAATCGTGATTTTTCGTTTATAATCGTCGAAAAGTTTTGTCTCGTTACTTGATCTCTGAATGTTTGTTTTTTGCAATGTTTGGCGTATGCGATCTTGAAGCATATACAAACAAGTTTGACGGTTGGATCGTTGAAACTAGTTTCGCAAAATGCGTATCTCATCAAAACAATAGACTAACTAACACTTAAGAGTTTATTCATATTTTCATTAAGTATAACATAAGATTTTGTGGTATCCACTAGTGTAAATATTTTAAATTGAAGATCGAATTCATTCATTGTATTCATATAGTGTCAAGGAGTGTAGCTGTAAAAAACTATCAAAATTGGAGTTAAAATAACCGTTAAATCGTGATTTTTCGTTTATAACCGTCGAAAAGTTTTGTCTCGTTACTTGATCTCTGAATGTTTGTTTTTTGCAATTTTTGGCGTATGCGATCTCGAAGTATATACAAACATGTTTGACGGTTAGATCGTTGAATGCGTATCCCATCAAAACAATAGATTCACTAACACTTAAGAGTTTATTCATACTTTCATCAAGTATAACATAAGATTTTGTGGTATCCACTAGCGTAAATATTTTAAATTGAAGATCGAATTCATTCATTGTATTTATATAGGGTCAAGGAGTGTAGCTGTAAAAAATCATCAAAATCGGAGTTAAAATAACCGTTAAATCGTGATTTTTCGTTTATAACCGTCGAAAAGTTTTGTCCTGTTACTTGATCTCTGAATGTTTGTTTTTTGCAATTTTTGGCATATGAGATCTCAAAGCATATACAAACAAGTTTGACGGTTGGATCGTTGAAACTAGTTTTGCAAAATATGTATCTCATCAAAACAATAGATTAACTAACACTTAAGAGTTTATTCATATTTTCATTAAGTATAACATAAGATTTTGTGGTATCCACTAGTGTAAATATTTTAAATTGAAGATCGAATTCATCATTGTATTCATATAGTGTCAAGGAGTGTAGCTGTAAAAAACTATCAAAATTGGAGTTAAAATAACCGTTAAATCGTGATTTTTCGTTTATAACCGTCGAAAAGTTTTGTCTCGTTACTTGATCTCTGAATGTTTGTTTTTTGCAATTTTTGGCGTATGCGATCTCGAAGTATATACAAACATGTTTGACGGTTGGATCGTTGAATGCGTATCCCATCAAAACAATAGATTCACTAACACTTAAGAGTTTATTCATACTTTCATCCAGTATAACATAAGATTTTGTGGTATCCACTAGTGTAAATATTTTAAATTGAAGATCGAATTCATTCATTGTATTCATATAGGGTCAAGGAGTGTAGATGTAAAAAATCATCAAAATCGGAGTTAAAGTAACCGTTAAATCGTGATTTTTCGTTTATAACTGTCGAAAAGTTTTGTCTCGTTACTTGATCTCTGAATGTTTGTTTTTTGCAATTTTTGGCGTATGCGATCTTGAAGCATATACAAACAAGTTTGACGGTTGGATCGTTGAAACTAGTTTCGCAAAATGCGTATCTCATCAAAACAATAGATTAACTAACACTTAAGAGTTTATTCATATTTTCATTAAGTATAACATAAGATTTTGTGGTATCCACTAGTGTAAATATTTTAAATTGAAGATCGAATTCATTCATTGTATTCATATAGTGTCAAGGAGTGTAGCTGTAAAAAACTATCAAAATTGGAGTTAAAATAACCGTTAAATCGTGATTTTTCGTTTATAACCGTCGAAAAGTTTTGTCTCGTTACTTGATCTCTGAATGTTTGTTTTTTGCAATTTTTGGCGTATGCGATCTCGAAGTATATACAAACATGTTTGACGGTTGGATCGTTGAATGCGTATCCCATCAAAACAATAGATTCACTAACACTTAAGAGTTTATTTATACTTTCATCAAGTATAACATAAGATTTTGTGGTATCCCCTAGTGTAAAATATTTTAAATTGAAGATCGAATTCATTCATTGTATTCATATAGGGTCAAGGAGTGTAGCTGTAAAAAATCATCAAAATCGGAGTTAAAATAACCGTTAAATCGTGATTTTTCGTTTATAACCGTCGAAAAGTTTTGCCTCGTTACTTGATCTGTGAATGTTTTTTTTTTTGTAATTTTTGGCATATGCGATCTCGAAGCAGATACAAACAAGTTTGACGGTTGAATCGTTGAAATTAGTTTCGTATAATTCGTATCCCATGAAGTTCAGTGGTGTGTGTGTGTATATATATATATATATTTATTTATTTATTAAGTAGATTTGAATCTATTTATTTTGTATGTATAATTATTATAGTTTTTAGGGGTATAAAATTTAATATATATATATATATATATATATATAACTATTATAGTTAATATTTTGGGGGTATAATTATTATAGTATATATAATTATTATAATTATTATAATTATTATAGTTAATTTAATATATATATATATATAATTATTATAGTATTTTTTTAGGATTATAAAATTATTAAATTAATATTCTGCTTATCGTGTATCGTGTTACCCACGTGTATACCCGAAACAACCCGTTATCTTAATAGGTGCTTATCGGGTTACCCGATAACGACCCGTTTTGTTATCGTGTCGACCCGAACACCTGTTAATTTCATGTCGTGTCGTGTCGGGTTATCGGATCGTGTCAGGAATTGCCAACTTTAACTAGCATCCACTGCGTGCTCCATCTTCAAAGTTCCTGTTACAATTCTCATCTCGTCACTCAGTACTACAGAAATCATCTTTGCCGGTGAGAACGGAAATCAAAAAGCCAGGCTCAGACCTAAACCCACACTTCCACCGGGCGACAATGAAAGCGCACTGAATGTTGCATCGACGAAGAACCTTGACGCATATATTCGTATGCCAACAAAATGCTACTATAAAATTCAAAACCTGTCCTCAAGAGCATCAATGCAAAATTCGCAGAACAAAATCGAGCAATTTTGGAGGTAAGTTCAAAGATATAGGAAGAAAGAGTATCAATGACATGTAAAACAAGATTAGAATGAAAACGTATCGGTCTCCATCCCATCATAAGGTGGGGAAAATGACCCCGAGGGTAAAATTTCTCTTCAAAAAATCCGGAATTCTAGAGACCGATTGTACCAATAATTAAAAACTGACAGACCACAAGCAGATAAAAGGCTTTACACCTACAGGTATATAATCTATTTAGCACACCACGGGCTTCTCCCTCTCCGTCCAAACTGTGTTTTAAGGCTCAAAATGGAAGTGTATTATGCTAACGAATCAAATCCTGACCATAAGAACAACCGAAACGCCATAAGAAACCATAGAAAGGCGGATACTCTACAGAACTACGCAGAACTTTGGAGAGCTTCTGGCTTGTCGGTTTCCATTGGTTCTGTAGAAGCCTGTGGGGCCTCATTGTTGCCATCAGCAGGATTCTCCGTGGGGCCAGGATTGGCATTTGCATCTCCGCCCTGAGGTTGCTCACTTCCCTGAGGAGGTGGGGTTGGTGGAGTTTCAGGAGCAGCTGGCTTGGCTGGTGCTGGTTTGGGTTTCGTCATTATCGGTCTGCAGAACCTGTCAACAAAAGTGGATATAAGAAAAGGTTACCACTGCCAGATATCCCAAAGGCTTCCAAAAGACTTTATGAATAAGCAATAGGTTCTTGTTGTCTAAGACAACCAGTTCATCAACTAACCAAAGAAAACAAATTTATCAATGCAAGAAATAGTACCTGTCAACTGCTTCAGCCTTCCGTCTCACATCAGCTGATAAGAGTACTGGGTTGGCATATTTGGGGAGCAGATCCTGTTGCTGCTTTTTCTCTCTTAACCAGGCCTCGGCTTCAACACACTCATTCAATACCTAAACAACACAAAAAGAATATTGTGAGTTGAAAAGGTGGAGACTGGGGAAGGGGAAGACAGCTCATCGAGTCCCTTACCTTCTGTTTATCGGCCAGATCAATGTGTTCAAATTTCGCATCATTTGATGCTGCAGCTTCTCTGTAACTATTGACACAGTAAGCAAGTTGATCAATCACTGTTCCCCTCTCCGCATGCTCCTTGACTCGCTCTTCAATGGGGTCACCTTGCTGCAATTTGAAAAAATCACCAATGCTCAAAAGAATCAAAATCAACGACATCAAGTTGGACAAGAGAAAATAGAGAACTTCGCACCAAAACACATTAAAAGAAGAAAATCCTCACCTTCTTCAGCTCCTCAAGTTTGGCAATGTAAACTCCTTTGGTTTCGTCTTCACCATCTTCATACAGCCAGTCCTCCACCTCCTGAAGTCTAGCAATAAACGCTTCCCTCTCAGATTCAGTGACAAATTCATGATACTTGTCATTGAGCTGGCAATACAAAAGAGAAATTTAGTAAAAAAAAAATGGTAAAATAAAAAGGAAAATGTGTCACGAACATACAAGCACACTACCTTGTTTCTCATGTCATAGACATATGCCTCGACAGCATTTTTCTTGTCTTTTGTTTCTTCCATAACACGGTCTTGTAAGGCCATTTCAAACTCCTTCTCAATTGCCTTCTGCACTTCATTTGGTGGCATCCCTCCATAAACTAACTCTGTCACAGGAATGTTTGTTTTCCTTACCTTTATCTTTTTAGCATCAGCCTGCATCGCAAAAACCAAGACATTAAGAGTACAGAACCCACAAATAGAACCAAATAAAACCAATGATAGCATTTGACCATTCCAAAACTGAATTTTTAAACAACACTTAGTACAGTCCATCATCCCTTCTCTTCTCTGTAGTGACATTAAATGTAGATTATATGAGTTAAAGATTATGATGACTTTTGACAACCCTTCCCTATAGTTAACGTGATTGAACATGAAAAGAATGATCACGGGAAAGCTTAGCACAAGTGGACTATATCAAAGCAAAGCGTAGAAAGTTAGGCATAAGTCATTCATTTCCTTAGTCCCACATATGGCTGACTCAAATTGAGCAGCTAAACACTATTGCCCCCCCCCCAAACAAATGTTGCGGTCCAGAAAAATAACAAATGGAAAATACACATGAATAATGACAACTAACCTTCGCATCAGTTTCCATTTGCGCAGGCTTTTCCCCGGACTCGGGAACAACATTTTCAGCACCTGGAGCATCAGCGGTGTCCTTAGCCTCTTGCATGCTCACATCAGTCTCTTTGGTACTTGGGGGAGCCACATCACTGGGTGCCTCATCAGTCTCCATCTTAGCAGCCTCCTTTGTTTGCTCTTTTGTGACAGGAACCTCAATTTCTTCTTCTTCCAAAAGCTACAGCACGTGAAGAAAAACAAATAGAATTAGAAAGATAATCAACCAAAGACATCTAGAAGCACAAAATGCTTTTAACAATCTTACAGTTGCTGAGTCTACAGACACAATCCCATGCAGATTTAGGCGAGCTTTGACCTTTAGTTTTGCTCGCTCACTTTTAACAGACTGGAAAGGACCAATCTGCACATGTATAGTGTAGTAGAATGTTAGGAAATATCTGGCAGATGACCTAATAGCGTTGAGAGAAATTAGAGCGCACAAGTTTAAGATCCAATATTCAATCTGCCACTCACCGTATATGTGCTGATTTTTGCAGGTGCCTGCAAATCACTAACATCAGCATACTGCACATCAACTGAAAAAGTGCCCGATCTGTAAAATGTAAGGGCCTTGATACTTGGGATAGGATTTCCCTTGGGGAAAACAAGGGTATTTTGGTTGTTCTCAGCTGCTCCGTTCTGAGCGTCTGGACCAGAACCTTTCCAGGACAAGGAAATTGAAAATGGGAAGCTCTCATTAACCTTCATATTAAATGGGATAGCATTAGTTAATATCAAAACATAATTTTTTGCAAAAGCCAGCAGGTCAGACAATATACAGATTGGTTCAACTAATGGAAACAAATTCACAGACAAAGCAAGAGTTAAACTCACCTGAAACTCTCTAACTTTGAATGTTGGACTAAGAATTGCACATTGCAAAGCACAACCCCTGGCAATGCACTCACTTGCATTCATAGTTCGCCTAGGCTCCTTTTTGAAGAAATCTGTCAATATCTTGATTATAGCAGGAACACGAGAGCCTGAACCGACAACCTCAACTGTGTGAATGTCCTCTATTGAAAGCTGTGCATCAAGAAGGGCCTTCTCCAAAGGTCCCTTCACACGTTCCAAAATAGGAATACTAATCTGCTCAAATTCATCCCGCTTAATGATAAGCTCATATTTATACATATTTTACATCAAATTCTCTCGTCTTTTCTTAGTTAGTTTCTCATATTTTTGTGCTATTTACTTTATTTTTGTGTTTTATCGAATTTATCTAGCTAAGAAAATAAAAATAGCATAAGTGTGATTTTATGTAATAAATTCGTGTCAAAACTGTTTAGCTTTTAAATTAAATAAAAAAAATATATATATATATAATAATAATAATTCATATTATGGTTTGTTTTATATAAAATAAGAAAATAAAAAGGAATAAATAAAACAAAGGTGGGACGGAAAGCAAGTTGGAGTGCATGAGAATAAAGAAAGGGGGAATGAAAGTCTGTCAGTGGGGGAATGGCAGAAAAGAAAAAAATAAAATAATAAGAACTTTGGTAAGTGGAATGGTACTTGGCAGGAATAAAGCTTGGTGGAGTGACGGGGAGAGCAGAAGCGGAAAGAATCAGAAAATAAATAAAAGGAGGGCTGCCTTGAGCAGCGAAAACACAGCAGGAGGGAGAAGGAAAGAAGTTCGCAGAGAGTCCTCGGGCAGCTGTACAGAGAGCTGCCATAAGGCAGCTTGCTAGGAAGGCTGCCTTGCAGCATCGTGGGGGAGATCAAGTACGGAAGGAAGGTCTCGGAGTGGACAAGGAAGCAGCTGCCTAAGGCGCGGAACCGGAGAGGAGCAGGTTGCGGAGGAAACTGAACGTGCTGCCTTGTGCAGCTTGCGCATGCAGGAGGGCAGGAGACGCGCAAGTCAGCGCACAGGAGGGAGGAGGTCAGTGAGAGCATGTCAGGAAGCTGCCTTTAGGCAGCTGGCATAGAAGCAGAAAGTCTCGACGTGGGGGGAGACCGGAAGACAGTGACCAGAAGCAGGTAGCTGGCGAGAGAAAGACGCGGACGCAGCCAGCGTGCTGCCTGGGGGTAGCTGTGAAAGTGAGAAGGGAGAGAAGCGCACGGAAATAAGGGCTGCACGTGGGCAGCAAGTAGCGCGAAGAAGGAAGGAGGCGCTGCCAGGAAGGCCAGGAGGAAGACGGACAGGAGCGAGACACGTGGGCTGCTTTGCGCAGCTAAGCAGGTCAGTAAGCAGGTCAGCACAGAGGTCAGCACGGGACATGAGGCAGCGTGGAATTTGGGTTCAGCACAGCAGAAGCACAGTGGACAGCAAGCTGTCAATCTCAATTCGGTTTAATCCTCCAACTCACGTTTTATTTTCTGTTTTAATTTTAGTAATGTGTAACTAATTTTATTTTGGCTAGAGTTTAATTCAAAACCATGGATATATTTGTAATTTGAATTGATTACCTTCAGTTGTTATTTCTGAGTTGTGATTTAATTTGCTTAACTGCTTGATTGATAACTTATTTTTGTATGTCGATTAAGGATGCATACTTAATTTACATGCATGAATTTGATGCTAGAATATAAGTGAATTTCACCTAATCGTTATGAACTTATATTCACAAGTAGTGAAGGTCGCTTATAAACGATCGCGTTAGGTAAATTCTTGGCATAAGTTTCATGCAATTCATAGTAACAAGTGCCTCGTCAATGCTTATGATTTTCATAAAACTTAATGATTCTTGCTTGTATCTCTATTATGCAATTCATGTAGGGAACTTGTAGGGAGTGTTTTGGGTTGTCGTATGCAATCATCCAATCCAATAACTTGTGGAAAATCTGAAGGTTAATTTAAGCGGACCTAATTAACTTGGGGCGTTGAGAATTTACAATTTATTGAAAGAACAACTGAAAATCAATTTAGGTTGCATATGTGGCATGTGTGGAGAATAATCCTCTAGCCAGTCCGTCATTTATCATTTTACCTTAATTTTATGTTTTTGTCAATTCTGTAATTTATTTAAGTTAATTTACTTCTCGTCAAAATCAATCCCCCATTTTATTTTAAAGTGTTAGATTTATTAGAAATCATTTTAGTTTGTGTTTTCTTAAATCTTGAGTTGTTTTGAGTCTTTTGATTTATTTTAGTTTATTTGTTAGTTTTATTTTGAGTTATTCTATTTAAGTGTTTTGAGTCTAGTTTAATATTTTAAATTTTGTTTTTACGTTTTTAATTTAATTTTACTTTGATTAGCATCCCTAGTTAATCCCCGGCCTAGAACGATCCCTACTTACATCATTACTACAACTGTCACAAATAGGGTTTAAATTTGTGCGTGAATTAATTTTCGCACCAAATTTTTGGCGCCGTTGCCGGGGATTAGCAAATTTGCTAATCCTTTGTTTATGTTTTTGTTTGTGTTTTATTTTATTTTATTTTATTTGTGTTTATTTTATGTTATTTTATTTTTGGTTTGTTATGTTTTTTACTTTTGATATTTGATTTAGTTTTCTTTCTTTGATTTTAGTTACAAATGGAGCAAGACCTGGATTCTACTAGCATTCAAGATCTATTGGCACAGCTCACTGCTCAATTAACTCATAATGCCGAACGGACCACAATGCCAAGTGTCCCTACACTTGATGTGCCCTATGGACAACGATATCAAGGTCCTCAATTTTCTGCAAATGAAGATGTTTGGGGATATCAGGGCCATAACCAATCAAGGGGCAACATGTTTTCCAACGCTTATAATTCGGATTGGAGAAGTAATTCAGAGTACATGTGGGGAGAACCTCAACAATTCCAACAAGGTGGATATTGGCAGCAAGAAGACGCGTTCTATTCAAGATCTATGCAGCCACCACAGCATCCCCCACAACAATTCCAATCGAATCAAAGTATGCCCGTGGATTATAATCAAATGCTTGAAGAATTAATTTCTTCAGTACAGGGTTCACAAAAAGAAGAACAATTGCCGCCATCGGAAGAGTTCTATCAGTGGCCATATGAACCGTCACATCCACCACAACAATCTCCCCAATCAAATTCAGGTACGTCTTCGGATAATGACATGTTGAATAAGTTACTAACCTCTTTGACCCAGGACGTAGAAAATCGAAACATGGAGATGCAAAATAAAGCCAACAAGGTGGATGAGTTGGAGAAGCAAATTGGGCAGATTATGGAGTTCATGTTACAAATTCAAGATCAAAGTGAACTCTCCAACTCCACATTTGCAAATTCAGAGGGAGAAATGGAAATTAATGAAGCCATCACTTTGGGAAGTGATATGGAGGATGAAGTTGTTCCTGAACCATCCAAACAGAGCCCGAACATGGATGAATTGCCAATTCAAGAAGAAGATGAGGATGACGACTTGGGCAGTTTAGAAGAATTCTTATCGCAAACCCCCCAAGTCCTTATGTCATCCAACTCAGGTGAGGAGGTTCTAAGTTCAATTCATTCTGACATCGTTCCACCAAATGTCCTTTTTCCTTGCAGGTTTTTAAATCCCAAGGAAGAAGTGAATGAAAAATATGTTGTGGAAGATCTTCCCAAGGTGCAATGTGATATCCAAATTCTTGGTGTACCAAATCAAGTTCCCGATGGTATTGAAACGTTCAAAGAGACTTGTACACCAAGAAGAATTATTCCAGAAAATGAGGTGGCCGGAGAATTTCAAGAATACATCCAAGAGGCTGTGCATGAGACAATCAAGCCTAAAGCAGTTGAGTTTGATGACACGGGACAAGCCACAACCATCATAGTAAACCTGGCCAAGTTCAAAGTCCCGGAAACGTTCAAAGACGTGGTGTTTGTAATTGAGTTTGAATGTGACTGTAAGCCATCTTCTCCATTTTTAATTTTAATTTATACTAACTTGTTTCTAATTTTGATGATTCAGGCACCGTCATTAGAACTTAGACCGTTGTCGGATCATTTCAAGTACCACCGTCCGTTCAATGATAAGCCCATGCATTTGAATAATGAAGGGAGGCCTAGGAATCACCCACAATCAGATTTGCATTCCTAATCCCTTCTCTTTACTGAATTTATTTTACTTTGTTTAGTTCTTTCATTATTTGTTTGCTCTTGTGTGAATTTATTTTACGTTGATTTTTTTTATTTTACGTTGATTTTATTTTGTTGTGTTTATTTAGTAGTGATTTTTGTTTAGGAGATTAAACTTAGTTTTTTTACTTTGATTTACTTATTTTTACATTTATATATAAAAAAAAAAAAATCAAAAAAAAAAAAAAAAAAAAAAAAAAAAAAACTTAAAAACATAAACATTCATATAAATAAAAAAAAATAAAAAATAAAAAAAAAAAAAAAAAAAAAAAAAAAAACTTAATTGCATAAATATTTTACAATAACTTGTAAATTAATCTCGTTCATTGGTCGTTGGTTGGTGGTGCCTCGGAGATCGACGGAGCCCCAGAAAGACGAAGCGCCAGAGTTGGATCATTCGGAGCATCAATACTTGGTGCTGCTCCCGAGGACGAAGGCAACACAAACCTCGGGAGTAACGCCATAAACCGTTGATGATCACTCTGAATCCGCACTTCGGACTCCTGCATCTGATCCAGCTTCCTCTTCATGCTTGTGGAGTAATTGGTTGCAAGCATGTGCAAATCCCTGTTCTCATGCCTAAGCACTCTGACCTCCTGCCGAAGACTAGCCACTTCAGCCATCAACGACTCCACCTGACGGGTTCGTGCAAGAAGGCGTTGGCCCATGTTTGATACGGAGCCTGCGCATCGGACGCTGTATGCCATAGAGTCCTGGATAGCTAGTTCGTCGGACCGCCTGGAAAGTATCCTAGTGTCTCTAGGAGTGAGCAGATTTCTGGCCACCACCGATGCGGTTGTTTCGTTCATCATCATGGAATCCCCAACTGTAAGAGGACCATTCGGGGATATGAAGGATGGCTGCCAAATGTTGGTTGGAGAAGATATATCACTATCTTCCCCAACATTCAAGTTAAGGCGACGGTCAGAAGGGCAAGACATTTTCTGAAGGTGTTGAGAATGAAGAGTTGGACTGATCAAGATTAAAAGAAGTGCAAGTGTGAGTGTTTACAGGAGGGAGTGTTTACAGGGGAGCTTAAGTTTGTTGTGGAACAAAAATGAGCGTTCTTATAAGAAGAAGAAATCAAGAGGCATCACTCAGCAGTCGAAGAGACGCCCTCTCGCAAATCGAAGAGCCGGGCTCCTTTCTCAAAAGCCGGATTCTTTTCTCAAAAGCGGCGTCTCCGTCTCAAAAGTCGGTTCCTTTCTCAAAAGTCGGACGCCGTTCTCTCAAAAGTCGGGCGTCTCTCTCAAAAGCCGGAGCAGTCAGGAATCACGAGGCGAGCCGCTCCCTGATTTGTCCAGACGTGTCACATGCAATTCCTTTCTCAAAAGTCGGGATTGCTCAGAAACCACGAGCCGCTCCCTGATTTTTCCAATTTTGTCGTCACTCGTCACGCGCGCTGTCAGCTTTGCGCAAATTACGGGTTGCTTTTTCAGAAAGCGCGTAACTTGTACTGTTTATCCATTCACCGGCTGCCGACAGGGGTAAAGGAACAGTTTCGGTTGTGAAGAAAAGTCCTATAAACGTCTACCTTCGCCATCCATAGCAAAGGCAAACCCTCTCAGCACTTCTTCATCTCCGAAAATGCCTTTCCAACAAACCCTCTCGAGTTTCTCTGTGTTTCTCATTCCCTGGGATACCTTTCCAAATAAGTCATCTAGAGCTAGAGTATTTCATATCATGAAGGTTGAAAGCAAGAGTATCTCATATCACGCTTTCTTCCTGTCCTTGTCCTTGTCTTTGTGGCAAGGAGAAAGCGGGCAATCAGCCAGCACTCGGTGTCAATCTTCCAATCTAAGAACCGACTGCCTGGAAATCCTTCCTGATTGCTTACCTAGCATTGCTCTCGAGTGCTCTTCTTCAACCACTGATGTACTTCCGAAGAAGTCGCCACATCTGCCTGGAGAACAGACATGGCAAGTGAAAATGATACTTGAAGCATGTGGAGACAAGGTGCTGCTTCATCTTCAAGATCAAGTCTCATTTTCCTTGCTAAGAAGTTCCCCAGCCCAGTTCAAGCATACACCTGTGGAACGATACTTCTTCAAAAGCAAAAGTATCCCATATCATCAGAGTCAGAGGCAAAGATTTCTCATGGCATGCTTTTCCTTTACCCTTGCTCTTGGCTACGGGGCAAGGTGAAAGAAAGGCAATCGGTCGGCACTTGGACAGATTGAACAAAGAAGCAGACCACCACCTATTCCTCGTGCCTACCTACCATGCAGAAGAACAAAAAGAGAAGAATGTAGCTTGCAGACTCAATCAACCCGGCAGAAGGAGTCTGAGTTGAAACCAAGAGCTCGAGAAGCTTCAACAACACCACCAATCAAGTCTCATTTTCCTTGCTAAGAAGTTCCGAGGCCAGTTCAAGTTCAAAGCTGTGGAAAGTCACCAAACAGGACCAATGATTACTTATTAGTTTTATTATTATCTTTTATTTTCATTTTCAATTTTTCGTTTGTTTGTTTTTCTACATTTTCTTGTGTGCTTAACTGACTTATTTCTTTTCTTTGCAGGAACTTTTGGTTATTTCCACCCTTGAAGTTGATTGCAGAATTTTAGTTCGGGGGGTCATCGCTTGATTTTCTGCAAATTAGGGAAGTTTTCAGTCCTATTGCTTTATTTTGTTTCTTTATATTTATTTATTTTGTTTTTATTTGCATTTTATTATATTTTCTGACATTGGGGACAATGTCTAGTTTAAGTGTGGGGGTAAAGAGTATAAAAATGACCAAATTGAAAATTTTTGTACCTTCGACTTTGAACTGGTTTCATTTGTTTCCATGTTATTGCTTTGTTTTCTTAATTAGTTTTGTTTTATTTAAAAAAAAAAAAAAAATCCAAAAATTTAAAAAATCCAAAAATATTTCCTTGTTTTCCTTATTGTTTTGAATTAGTTTTTTGTTAGTTTCCCGACCCAATGATATAATTGGATAAAATTTGAACCATGATCATCAAGAACTTAGTTAACATGTGTTTTGTGAAATTCCTAATTCTCGTGTTAGTTTGTACATATTTGATCATCTTTGAAAAACCAAATGCACATAGCCTTGTTGATGTGAAATTAAAGCATGATTTTAAGCTCCATATGTGAATTTAGTGACCATATACATCCTATGTGAGTTTTTGAGCCTATTGAAAGTGTGTGCATTTTTCATACACTCCTATTTTTTTTATGTGTGATGAACTTATGTGAGATACTTCTCTAGAACTTGCATAACGATCTTTCGAAATTTTTGTCATTGATTGCATGAACTTGAAAATGATAGAGGCATTAGGTTTACCACCATGGCCCAAATAACCTTGTTTCCCAAAGAAAAATGATATCATTAGATTGCCAATTTGAGCCGTATTTGTGAGCCTTTTATTTCTTATCACCAGATATGTCTACCCTTATGCCTGAAATATTTTTCCTTACCCTTTCCAAGCGAGCTATTGAGCAATGTGAAATTGTCTTATGAGAAATGTTTGTGAAGTACTTTGGAGGGTGTTTGGCAAAAGAATAAGTGTGGGGGTTTTTCATATTTGTTTCTGTTTGAAAAAAAAAAAAAAAAAAAAAAAAAAAAAAAAAAAAAAAAAAAAAATGAAAAGAAAAAGAAAGATTGTATACAAAGAAAATAAAAAGTTTTTAAAGTTTCAGTTTATGGGTGTGGTTGGAGGTGAGTTGTAGAATAGCGGGAAATGTTGAGTTCTTATAAATCAAAAGAATTGCTTGTAATGTAGCTTGGAACTTTTGTTTTTCCTATTCTTTCGTTTCAATAACCCTATCCCTAAGCCTCATTACATCCAATAAAAGTCCTCTTGATTTAAGTTTTGCAATTATGACTGTGGAGAAGTGATCTTTATGCAAGCTTATGGTAGAACTTTCACATTTGATTCTTTGAGAGAAACACATTAAAACTAAACACATGTGTGATTGAGTGTAAATCCCGTGAGAAGGTCGCTAGTTTGCATATGGTGTTTTTTTTAAATAAAAATTTGAAATTGCATGAGCATGGCTATCTCACACACTACACTTCAAGGATGTTTCAAAGATTACTGCTAATATTTGAATAAGGAAAATGAACTTGAATTGCTTGTTGGTTTTAGCTATGGTTCTTGATGATTGTGTTCTCAAATGAAGTTCTATGAGGGTCACATAGGGGGAAACTAATAATTTTCATGTTATTACTTTTTCTGTTTTCTCTGTTTTGCTCGAGGACTAGCAAAAGCTAAGTGTGGGGGTATTTGATAAGCTCATATTTATACATATTTTACATCAAATTCTCTCGTCTTTTCTTAGTTAGTTTCTCATATTTTTGTGCTATTTACTTTATTTTTGTGTTTTATCGAATTTATCTAGCTAAGAAAATAAAAATAGCATAAGTGTGATTTTATGTAATAAATTCGTGTCAAAACTGTTTAGCTTTTAAATTAAATAAAAAAAATATATATATATATAATAATAATAATTCATATTATGGTTTGTTTTATATAAAATAAGAAAATAAAAAGGAATAAATAAAACAAAGGTGGGACGGAAAGCAAGTTGGAGTGCATGAGAATAAAGAAAGGGGGAATGAAAGTCTGTCAGTGGGGGAATGGCAGAAAAGAAAAAAATAAAATAATAAGAACTTTGGTAAGTGGAATGGTACTTGGCAGGAATAAAGCTTGGTGGAGTGACGGGGAGAGCAGAAGCGGAAAGAATCAGAAAATAAATAAAAGGAGGGCTGCCTTGAGCAGCGAAAACACAGCAGGAGGGAGAAGGAAAGAAGTTCGCAGAGAGTCCTCGGGCAGCTGTACAGAGAGCTGCCATAAGGCAGCTTGCTAGGAAGGCTGCCTTGCAGCATCGTGGGGGAGATCAAGTACGGAAGGAAGGTCTCGGAGTGGACAAGGAAGCAGCTGCCTAAGGCGCGGAACCGGAGAGGAGCAGGTTGCGGAGGAAACTGAACGTGCTGCCTTGTGCAGCTTGCGCATGCAGGAGGGCAGGAGACGCGCAAGTCAGCGCACAGGAGGGAGGAGGTCAGTGAGAGCATGTCAGGAAGCTGCCTTTAGGCAGCTGGCATAGAAGCAGAAAGTCTCGACGTGGGGGGAGACCGGAAGACAGTGACCAGAAGCAGGTAGCTGGCGAGAGAAAGACGCGGACGCAGCCAGCGTGCTGCCTGGGGGTAGCTGTGAAAGTGAGAAGGGAGAGAAGCGCACGGAAATAAGGGCTGCACGTGGGCAGCAAGTAGCGCGAAGAAGGAAGGAGGCGCTGCCAGGAAGGCCAGGAGGAAGACGGACAGGAGCGAGACACGTGGGCTGCTTTGCGCAGCTAAGCAGGTCAGTAAGCAGGTCAGCACAGAGGTCAGCACGGGACATGAGGCAGCGTGGAATTTGGGTTCAGCACAGCAGAAGCACAGTGGACAGCAAGCTGTCAATCTCAATTCGGTTTAATCCTCCAACTCACGTTTTATTTTCTGTTTTAATTTTAGTAATGTGTAACTAATTTTATTTTGGCTAGAGTTTAATTCAAAACCATGGATATATTTGTAATTTGAATTGATTACCTTCAGTTGTTATTTCTGAGTTGTGATTTAATTTGCTTAACTGCTTGATTGATAACTTATTTTTGTATGTCGATTAAGGATGCATACTTAATTTACATGCATGAATTTGATGCTAGAATATAAGTGAATTTCACCTAATCGTTATGAACTTATATTCACAAGTAGTGAAGGTCGCTTATAAACGATCGCGTTAGGTAAATTCTTGGCATAAGTTTCATGCAATTCATAGTAACAAGTGCCTCGTCAATGCTTATGATTTTCATAAAACTTAATGATTCTTGCTTGTATCTCTATTATGCAATTCATGTAGGGAACTTGTAGGGAGTGTTTTGGGTTGTCGTATGCAATCATCCAATCCAATAACTTGTGGAAAATCTGAAGGTTAATTTAAGCGGACCTAATTAACTTGGGGCGTTGAGAATTTACAATTTATTGAAAGAACAACTGAAAATCAATTTAGGTTGCATATGTGGCATGTGTGGAGAATAATCCTCTAGCCAGTCCGTCATTTATCATTTTACCTTAATTTTATGTTTTTGTCAATTCTGTAATTTATTTAAGTTAATTTACTTCTCGTCAAAATCAATCCCCCATTTTATTTTAAAGTGTTAGATTTATTAGAAATCATTTTAGTTTGTGTTTTCTTAAATCTTGAGTTGTTTTGAGTCTTTTGATTTATTTTAGTTTATTTGTTAGTTTTATTTTGAGTTATTCTATTTAAGTGTTTTGAGTCTAGTTTAATATTTTAAATTTTGTTTTTACGTTTTTAATTTAATTTTACTTTGATTAGCATCCCTAGTTAATCCCCGGCCTAGAACGATCCCTACTTACATCATTACTACAACTGTCACAAATAGGGTTTAAATTTGTGCGTGAATTAATTTTCGCACCAAATTTTAGGCTGCCTGCCTTGGCAGCGCTGAAGGGAGAGCAGCAAGCTGCCTTGCAGCTGAGATCAGCGAGGAGAAGTCAGGTGGGCAGCAGGTGGCGCAAACAGGACAGCAGGACAAGCAGCGTGAAACGAGCAAGGAAAAAGGACATTTGGTGGAACGATGTCAGAATGAATTGAACTTAGAACCTCCTCACCTGAGTTGGATGACATAAGGACTTGGGGGGTTTGCGATAAGAATTCTTCTAAACTGCCCAAGTCGTCATCCTCATCTTCTTCTTGAATTGGCAATTCATCCATGTTCGGGCTCTGTTTGGATGGTTCAGGAACAACTTCATCCTCCATATCACTTCCCAAAGTGATGGCTTCATTAATTTCCATTTCTCCCTCTGAATTTGCAAATGTGGAGTTGGAGAGTTCACTTTGATCTTGAATTTGTAACATGAACTCCATAATCTGCCCAATTTGCTTCTCCAACTCATCCACCTTGTTGGCTTTATTTTGCATCTCCATGTTTCGATTTTCTACGTCCTGGGTCAAAGAGGTTAGTAACTTATTCAACATGTCATTATCCGAAGACGTACCTGAATTTGATTGGGGAGATTGTTGTGGTGGATGTGACGGTTCATATGGCCACTGATAGAACTCTTCCGATGGCGGCAATTGTTCTTCTTTTTGTGAACCCTGTACTGAAGAAATTAATTCTTCAAGCATTTGATTATAATCCACGGGCATACTTTGATTCGATTGGAATTGTTGTGGGGGATGCTGTGGTGGCTGCATAGATCTTGAATAGAACGCGTCTTCTTGCTGCCAATATCCACCTTGTTGGAATTGTTGAGGTTCTCCCCACATGTACTCTGAATTACTTCTCCAATCCGAATTATAAGCGTTGGAAAACATGTTGCCCCTTGATTGGTTATGGCCCTGATATCCCCAAACATCTTCATTTGCAGAAAATTGAGGACCTTGATATCGTTGTCCATAGGGCACATCAAGTGTAGGCACACTTGGCATTGTGGTCCGTTCGGCATTATGAGTTAATTGAGCAGTGAGCTGTGCCAATAGATCTTGAATGCTAGTAGAATCCAGGTCTTGCTCCATTTGTAACTAAAATCAAAGAAAGAAAACTAAATCAAATATCAAAAGTAAAAAACATAACAAACCAAAAATAAAATAACATAAAATAAACACAAATAAAATAAAATAAAATAAAACACAAACAAAAACATAAACAAAGGATTAGCAAATTTGCTAATCCCCGGCAACGGCGCCAAAAATTTGGTGCGAAAATTAATTCACGCACAAATTTAAACCCTATTTGTGACAGTTGTAGTAATGATGTAAGTAGGGATCGTTCTAGGCCGGGGATTAACTAGGGATGCTAATCAAAGTAAAATTAAATTAAAAACGTAAAAACAAAATTTAAAATATTAAACTAGACTCAAAACACTTAAATAGAATAACTCAAAATAAAACTAACAAATAAACTAAAATAAATCAAAAGACTCAAAACAACTCAAGATTTAAGAAAACACAAACTAAAATGATTTCTAATAAATCTAACACTTTAAAATAAAATGGGGGATTGATTTTGACGAGAAGTAAATTAACTTAAATAAATTACAGAATTGACAAAAACATAAAATTAAGGTAAAATGATAAATGACGGACTGGCTAGAGGATTATTCTCCACACATGCCACATATGCAACCTAAATTGATTTTCAGTTGTTCTTTCAATAAATTGTAAATTCTCAACGCCCCAAGTTAATTAGGTCCGCTTAAATTAACCTTCAGATTTTCCACAAGTTATTGGATTGGATGATTGCATACGACAACCCAAAACACTCCCTACAAGTTCCCTACATGAATTGCATAATAGAGATACAAGCAAGAATCATTAAGTTTTATGAAAATCATAAGCATTGACGAGGCACTTGTTACTATGAATTGCATGAAACTTATGCCAAGAATTTACCTAACGCGATCGTTTATAAGCGACCTTCACTACTTGTGAATATAAGTTCATAACGATTAGGTGAAATTCACTTATATTCTAGCATCAAATTCATGCATGTAAATTAAGTATGCATCCTTAATCGACATACAAAAATAAGTTATCAATCAAGCAGTTAAGCAAATTAAATCACAACTCAGAAATAACAACTGAAGGTAATCAATTCAAATTACAAATATATCCATGGTTTTGAATTAAACTCTAGCCAAAATAAAATTAGTTACACATTACTAAAATTAAAACAGAAAATAAAACGTGAGTTGGAGGATTAAACCGAATTGAGATTGACAGCTTGCTGTCCACTGTGCTTCTGCTGTGCTGAACCCAAATTCCACGCTGCCTCATGTCCCGTGCTGACCTCTGTGCTGACCTGCTTACTGACCTGCTTAGCTGCGCAAAGCAGCCCACGTGTCTCGCTCCTGTCCGTCTTCCTCCTGGCCTTCCTGGCAGCGCCTCCTTCCTTCTTCGCGCTACTTGCTGCCCACGTGCAGCCCTTATTTCCGTGCGCTTCTCTCCCTTCTCACTTTCACAGCTACCCCCAGGCAGCACGCTGGCTGCGTCCGCGTCTTTCTCTCGCCAGCTACCTGCTTCTGGTCACTGTCTTCCGGTCTCCCCCCACGTCGAGACTTTCTGCTTCTATGCCAGCTGCCTAAAGGCAGCTTCCTGACATGCTCTCACTGACCTCCTCCCTCCTGTGCGCTGACTTGCGCGTCTCCTGCCCTCCTGCATGCGCAAGCTGCACAAGGCAGCACGTTCAGTTTCCTCCGCAACCTGCTCCTCTCCGGTTCCGCGCCTTAGGCAGCTGCTTCCTTGTCCACTCCGAGACCTTCCTTCCGTACTTGATCTCCCCCACGATGCTGCAAGGCAGCCTTCCTAGCAAGCTGCCTTATGGCAGCTCTCTGTACAGCTGCCCGAGGACTCTCTGCGAACTTCTTTCCTTCTCCCTCCTGCTGTGTTTTCGCTGCTCAAGGCAGCCCTCCTTTTATTTATTTTCTGATTCTTTCCGCTTCTGCTCTCCCCGTCACTCCACCAAGCTTTATTCCTGCCAAGTACCATTCCACTTACCAAAGTTCTTATTATTTTATTTTTTTCTTTTCTGCCATTCCCCCCACTGACAGACTTTCATTCCCCCTTTCTTTATTCTCATGCACTCCAACTTGCTTTCCGTCCCACCTTTGTTTTATTTATTCCTTTTTATTTTCTTATTTTATATAAAACAAACCATAATATGAATTATTATTATTATATATATATATATTTTTTTTATTTAATTTAAAAGCTAAACAGTTTTGACACGAATTTATTACATAAAATCACACTTATGCTATTTTTATTTTCTTAGCTAGATAAATTCGATAAAACACAAAAATAAAGTAAATAGCACAAAAATATGAGAAACTAACTAAGAAAAGACGAGAGAATTTGATGTAAAATATGTATAAATATGAGCTTATCAAATACCCCCACACTTAGCTTTTGCTAGTCCTCGAGCAAAACAGAGAAAACAGAAAAAGTAATAACATGAAAATTATTAGTTTCCCCCTATGTGACCCTCATAGAACTTCATTTGAGAACACAATCATCAAGAACCATAGCTAAAACCAACAAGCAATTCAAGTTCATTTTCCTTATTCAAATATTAGCAGTAATCTTTGAAACATCCTTGAAGTGTAGTGTGTGAGATAGCCATGCTCACTTAATAATTCCCCTAACATCCTTCTCTTCCATTAAACACTCTATATTCAAAGGTACCACAGGATTTGCACTAAGCATCTTCTTCAACTTCTCACAAGCGGTACGAAGGCGAAGGCAAGCCCTTGCATTCTGTAAAACATCAATTTTGTACTCTTCCTTGAATTTTGCTGCAAAGTGGTGGAACAGTACTTCATCAAAGTCCCTACCTCCCAAAGACTGGTCAAAGGAATGAGCCAATATTTTCAGCTGCCCTTTCTTAAAACCAGCAATGCAAACTTGCATGCTAGCATGCCCAATGTCAACAAAGGCAACATTCAATTGGTCATTTTCTGGTAAATCCGTCTTGTAAATACCATAAGCCAAAGCAGTTGCTGTAGTTTCATGGAACAAGCGAAGAGGGTTCAATCCAGCAATTTTTGCTGCATCCATAACAGCTCTTCTTTGGAGATCAGTGAAATACACTGGAATCCCAATACAGCAATCGACAACAGCTGCATTGAGATTCTTCTCGGCTATGATTTTCAGGTCAGAAAACAGCATTCCAAGAACTTGGGTAGGTGTAAATGTCTTTGCTTCTCCCAAATAACGGGCATGAATCAATGGATATCCATCAGGCCCTTCCGAAACAACAAAAGGCAATGACTTGATATCCCTCTGCAACACAGGATCAGAGAATTGCTTACCAATCAAGCGTTTAATCTGGGAAATTGTGTTCTTGGGGTTCATCAATGCGGAAGCAGCCCCAGCTGTCCCAATGAACCGCTGCTTCTCACCGAAACAAACAAGGGCCGGAGTTTCACGTTTGGACTCATCATTGAGCACAACGTCAATACCCCTCTGCCTGGCTACGGCCACAATGCCGCTCTCATTGCCAAAATCAAACCCCACCACGCTCATCCTTGCAGAATTTTAAGTCTGGAAAATAAGACCCACATTTAGTAAACAACTGAAACTAAAATTCCAAATCAAGTAAGAACCCACATTCACTAAACAACTGAAACTGAAATTCCAAATCAAGCAAGAACCCACATACACTAAACAACTGAAACTCAATTCCAAATAAACAACACCAGTTCAAACAAAGCACAAGGGAAACTACCATTCAATCATAGAAACAACCAAAAATCGGACGATGAATATCTTCACCGTCCTCACGGTGATTACAGTATCAGAAATAAATAATACAGTAGCTAAAGGAAACAGAAAAATAAGACCACAAATTACACCTCCGCAAATCTTGGATAAAAACCCCTCTGTCCCCATTCAAATTACATAACATACAAAACAATAATGTTTAAAAAAATTAAATTAACCGATCCTAATTGCAAATTCCAACCAACGCTAATCACCCAAGAAGTGTATAAACCCCATGATTATCTAATTACCAGAATCTGCTCAAGCTAATGTAATCATATATTCACCGAATCTAGCTCAAACCCAAATATAGACACCCCAAAAGATTTAAGCAAAAAATTGAATCGAAGCAGAAAGTGAGGCAGTTCAACACTTAAAACCCCACGGAGGCTAAACCCAGAGTAAAATATCCAAATCGGGAAACAGTAAAATCTACATCAGATCTAACAACATTTCACATAGAGATCTGATCCGATGCAAAGTCTAGGGTTTTAGGGAGCGTACCGTACCTCGAAGGAGATCCACAGAGAGTCTGAGGACGCGAGGAGCGAGAGGGAGGAGAGAGAGAGAGCTACGGTAGGGTTTCTCGAAGCCTCTGCGGGAACGCTTTTGTGGAGAAACAGAGAAGGTTGCGCGAGAGAGAGAGCTTCGGTAGGGTTTCTCGAAGCCTCTGCGGGAACGCTTTTGTGGAGAAACAGAAAAGGTTGCGAGAGAGAGAGAGAGAGAGAGAGAGAGAGAGAGAGAGAGAGAGAGAGAGAGAGAGAGAGAGAGAGAGAGAGAGAGAGAGAGAGAGAGAGAGAGAGAGAGAGAGAGAGAGAGAGAGAGAGAGAGAGAGAGAGAGAGAGAGAGAGAGAGAGAGGGAGGGGTTTTGAGTTTTAACGGTAAGGATTAAATAATGAGTAAAGTGAATAGTATTATGATTGATTTTTTAGTGTAAAAAAATGGTTTTTCGTTAAAGTAAACAGTACCGGAAACTTTTCGTTAAAATTCCTTTTTTTCTTTTCCGTTTTTATAATTTTCGCATGTTATATATTTTTTAATGTTAACGAAGGAATCTCAGATTAATTAGTTAATATCGTGTATTGATATTTACTTTCCTGTTTAGTTGTTAATTAGCCTTATTTGTAGGCAATAGAATAGGATAGTATCATGGTAGTCTTTATATAAAGCTGTAATTCTTGTTTGATGAATATATACGGAAATTCATTCCTCAAATCTATGCTTCTTATGATGGTACCGGAGTGAACGATATCTGGGAAAATAAAAAGCAAAGAAACAAACACAAACCATAGCAAACATAGCCATGGGCGACGAATTAGACAAGTCAACCTCTTCAGGCATGACTTCGCATCAAAAGTGGGAAAATCCCAATCACCCACTTTACCTCCATCACTTGAATCAACCTGGTGCAGTACTTGTGCCACAGCCTCTTGTGGAAGATAACTACGGTACATGGGCTCAATCCTTGACCATGGCCTTGACGGTAAAAAACAAATTAGGGTTTGTTGATGAAGGGATCAAGAAGCCAAGTGAAGAACACTTTGAAGAATTACAACAATGGAATCGATGCAACAACCTAGTGAAAACGTGGTTGCTCGGTTCCATGTCAAAGGAAATCTCTGGGGCATTATACACTGCAAGGATGCACAGCAGATGTGGCTTGACCTGCAAGAAAGGTTTTCTCATGTGAACAGTGAACATTGTCCAATTATTTCACATAGAAAACATGATTCATGACTGCATACAAGGCAATATGACGGTGAGTTCGTATTTCACCAAACTGAAAAGCCTTTGGGATGAACGAGACGTGCTTTATTCTATCCCGACTTGTGGCTGTGACACAAAGAAGGAGATCACCTCCTACATTGAAACCCAAAAGACGATGAAGTTTCTCATGGGTTTGAACGAATCTTACTATACCGTTCACATCAATACTCTCATTCTTGAGCCCTTTGCCCACTGTAAACAAGGATTATTCACTTGTTCATCGCCATGAGAAGCAAGCCGAAGTCTCAAGTGGAAAGAGCACTGCCCAGCCAAAAGTTGTTGTGTTCGCTGTGAAGGGTGCAGGTCGAGAGACGGAATTTGAAAAATGTGGTCTACTGTAACACCCCAACCCCCAATTATATGTATAATTTCGTTGTTCCCCAAAATGTTTACAAAATTATCAATTTAGTCCATATTCCTTTACCCAATTGAGCTGCCACGTGGCAGCACCCTATCAACCCTTATGTTCTCTCTCTGTCTCCTACCTCGTAACCCTTTCTTTCTTCTCTCTTTCTCTGCACACTCCCTTTCCTCTCTCTCGAAACCCTCATCTCGTTCATCTCTTCCCCGTGACCACACACGCACACACCCAACTGCATACCCGCTCGAGGAAACCCATCATCATCATCAAACCTCGTCTTTCTCTCTCTCTTTCCCGTGGCTATGAGGGCAGCGAACCCCGGAACTCTCCGGCGAGATTCCTTCGATTTTCCTGTTAGGTAAGTTCGATTTTACCTTTCTTTTTCATTCTAGTGTGAAGTTTAAATGAGATTTATTAAGTTTATCTCATTAAATTACAAGGTTTTAGAACGAAATCGACTCGGGGGAAGGCACACCCATTTCCGGTGAAACCGTGGGTGTCGAAGGATTTTCTGGTCACCTCCGACCGTTCTACAGCGAACCAAAGGTAGTAAACTTCTCCTCTCACCTTGTTCTTTCGTTTGGTACCTAGATCGGAGTCTAGGACCCTCGTTTTCAGTCGGTCGGAGCTGTAGAAGCTCCGGTGTTCGTTCCCGGCGAGATTAGGCCTTCATGCCGTTTTCAAAACCCACGAGCTTTAGGCATGTTGCGAACCATTCCAATAACCCAACCCGTT
Source organism: Malus fusca (assembly GCA_035220775.1). NCBI lineage: Eukaryota > Viridiplantae > Streptophyta > Magnoliopsida > Rosales > Rosaceae > Malus > Malus fusca. The sequence goes on along the minus strand of CM069067.1, from coordinate 19,371,161 downwards.
CTCTTTTTATTTTGATTTTAATTGATTTAAAAGCTCAAAAGGCCTTCAGGCCATGTTCTTTAGAGCCTCTGGCAGTTGGCCCAACCCAAAACCCATTTTCTTTTATTTAATTTGTTTTAAATCAAATAGGGCCCCTTGGGCCATTTTCTGATAAGGGCTTTAAGCCCAATCTCTAAACCCTTGGGCTTTTGGACCTAAGCCCTAATCCGGATCCAAGCCCAAAACTCGTTGACCTAGTCTGACCCAATTGACTAACCCGTGGACCCGGTTGACCTTTGACCTGGTCAACGTTGACAGTTGACCATTGACTTTGACTTTCAGGTTGACTTTCAGTTTTCGTCCGAGACCCCTCCTAGGCTAATTTCGACGTCCTGAATCCGTTTCCGATGTCCATTTTCCCAAATTAAATCGTTTAAGTAGAGTTTGACTAAATGTGTTATTTATGTGCTTAGGGGCAATTATTGTGACGTTTCCTTTTTCGCTAGTGGCCCAGTTTTTGGCAGCTAAGTACTGTGAGTGGACCCCTTCTAAAATTACATGATTTTATAGTTCAATTGCATAAATGAATAGCATGCCTTACGAGTTTATGATTTGATTTTATGTTAAGCATGATTATTGAATATGTCGATTTTCGTCTCGTGTTTTTGGTGAGGAATTAATTGTTGGCCTATTTTGAGCTATATTTAATATATAGTATTTTCTATAAAAACCATGAACTGGTAGACTATCTGATGGATGACGATAGGATGCTAGAACATGTTTTCGAAACCCCTCTTTATAGTATAGACGATGGATGACTTTATACTATGAAGTGGTTATTTTGAGAGGCGTAACTATTTGTGCGTACCTAGTAGACACTATGCCGCCTGGGGCGAGGATCTGGTGTTGGCAGTTAGGCCTGGAGAAATAATCCCTAGCGAAAGGCTGAGGGACACGGAGACAGGCATTGGGCCGGGAGGGAGTTATCTCTGGCTACGGGCATAGAGACTTAGGTGCAGGCATTGGGCCGGGAGTATTATTATTCAGTGATCTTACTGGCAGCACACCGCGCTTACGAGACAATCTGTGAGACTATTGATGTTTTGGTTTCCACGATGTTTTCCGTGATATGTCTTTTGAGATGTTTATGGCATGCTAGGGTTTTCAAAGAAACCTATCATTTATTACGCTAGTAGTTTTCATTATTAAAACATTGGGGGTTAGTATGTTTATAATTGTTTTGTATTATGTATGTATATAAACTTGGTCCACTCACCCTTGTTTTGCGCCCCCTTTCAGGATTTAGAATCGAGGCATATGATCCCAACGTCAACGCTTTCGCATTGGCATATTCGAGTCCTCTCGGTGTAGGACCCACATCCTCTTATTTATTCAATTTAATATTAATTCTTTTAGAGCTCTAGTTAGTTGTAGGCTCTGAACACGTTCCTAAATTATTAACTCATTGTATTTAAATTCATAACCCTTAATTACTTCTTATTCTTAGCTTTTGTATCAATTAATGGCTTTCGTCACCCTCGGGTGTCGGCCAGCACGTGTCTATCCTGGTATTCGGGGAATATCAGGGTCGGGGCGTGTCATCTACGATGTGGAAAGTGCAACAAAACGAACCACAACACAAATAACTGCCGTGCCCATCTCAAATGCACTTTTTGCAGGTGGAAAAGGCCATTCATATGAGTATTGCCACAAAAGAAAAGCAGCCGCATAAATCGAACCAAGTCGTTCTTCCAAGGGAAATCAAGTTGCTGTGACCAACAAGGAGGTGATGTCCAATTTTCCATTCTCTTAAGAAGATTGCAAACAAATCCTCCAAATGTTGAATAAGCACAAATCATCTTTTGTTAATCACGTTGGTAATTCCTCACATCATGATAGGGATTTTACTACTCATGTGAATGCGATAAAAAACCTCCTATTTTACTTGCAAGAATCACAAGGTTGTTGTAGTATAAACGGATCTCGCAAGGTCATTCTCCACAGGGATTATTAAATAATTCGAAACAAATCAGATTTCAATTAATTATTGTAAAGTAGAATATTAGATGATTGATTTTATAACCTACTTAAATTAAAAACGAATTTAACTATTAAAGATAAGACAATCTGCAATATTAAAACTAGAGAGAAAATAAAACAATTTTGGGAGAAATCAAATTAAGAAAGCACTAGGGTTCCACCATCACCAAACAATCCTATGAATTTTTACCAATTACTCATGATCTACACATGCCACTTTGAAGGTTAGATTTTCCTAATTCATATTCTACTTGGAACCTCCAACATAGAACGTATATCTAACATGCAACCCGTCCGGACGTTTGGATCAAATCTGAACATGAAAGACTCATTATGCTTTATGAAAATCTTTTGAAAAACCATGCAATCCTTAAGACGTGATATTCATCCTAAGCGAAATTATAATTATTAATCACAAGAAGCCAGCGTCAATTTCAGGGAACCTTCCGACCAAAATTGCATCAAATTACTTTTCTAAAGATCCTAATGGTGATCAGGCATTAAAACAATTAGATAGTTTTTATCCTGGTGATTAACAATTCAAAGTATGCATGCAATCAATCATAAGCAATTAAATAAAAATCACATATTCATGCTAAGGCTCAAGGCTTCGCCCTAGCAATAGAAATTAGTTCCGCATATTCATAATTGAAATCATAGAAAATATTATTAAGAAAAGGATTGAAAACACCTTCAAGTAGAAAATCACCAAAACCCTAGCAATTCTCTCTGTCTCCAAAGTTGCATAAAAGAAAGCGTTCAGAAATATGGTAGACGGCCAAGCAATATATTTGCTAAGCCCCCACACAAACCCTAGGAAACTAAAATTAATAAAAACCCAATAAATTAGGAAACATAACCCTAAATTAAATGGTAAAATTCGTCTAAAATCTGAACAGCCACGTTTTGGACCCATAAGCTGCTCCAAAACAGGCCCAATAAAGCTGGATTTAATGTTTGGAATATTCTGAACACTTATCCAGAAGGCCACGAACCCATCTGAGGTCATCTTGGGCTCCAAAAACGCAATTTAAGCCCAAAAACGTCATTTTCCAGCACTGCGCACTGCTTCTTTATTCCATCGCCAGAAAATAACCGCTTGGTGAAAAAATCCCAAATTTTGATACGATCAAGCTAAGTGACTCACGAACGTCCTCCACTGAAAGTTCTTGTGGCACATTAAGCTGCTCAAAATACTGCCCAAGATGCTCTTTCAAACTTTGAGTGTAGAACTCTGAATGGGGATTATTCCAGTTCCATTTTGAATCGTTTCTCATATATATATATACTCTTGGACATAATCTGGAAAATATTTCCTCTCAGGACATTGCAAAATATCATGGGTCCTTGAATAGCAAAGAGCACAAACTGTAGGCTTAAATCCATAATAACCCTTTTCGACTTCCTCTGGAGCAAAACAGGACCAAATGGACGAATTTTGGAGTAATTCCAGTTGGAGGACGTTCGTGAGTCACTTAGCTTGATCGTATCAAAATTTGGGATTTTTTCACCAAGCGGTTATTTTCTGGCGATGGAATAAAGAAGCAGTGCGCAGTGCTGGAAAATGACGTTTTTGGGCTTAAATTGCGTTTTTGGAGCCCAAGATGACCTCAGATGGGTTTGTGGCCTTCTGGAGAAGTGTTCAGAATATTCCAAACATTAAATCCAGCTTTATTGGGCCTGTTTTGGAGCAGCTTATGGGTCCAAAACGTGGCTGTTCAGATTTTAGACGAATTTTACCATTTAATTTAGGGTTATGTTTCCTAATTTATTGGGTTTTTATTAATTTTAGTTTCCTAGGGTTTGTGTGGGGGCTTAGCAAATATATTGTTTGGCCGTCTACCATATTTCTGAACGCTTTATTTTATGCAACTTTGGAGACAGAGAGAATTGCTAGGGTTTTAGAGATTTTCTACTTGAAGGTGTTTTCAATCATTTTCTTAATAATATTTTCTATGATTTCAATTATGAATATGCGGAACTAATTTCTATTGCTAGGGCGAAGCCTTGAGCCTTAGCATGAATATATGAATTTTTACCAATTACTCATGATCTACACATGCCACTTTGAAGGTTAGATTTTCCTAATTCATATTCTACTTGGAACCTCCAACATAGAACGTATATCTAACATGCAACCCGTCCGGACGTTCGGATCAAATCTGAACATGAAAGACTCATTATGCTTTATGAAAATCTTTTGAAAAACCATGCAATCCTTAAGACGTGATATTCATCCTAAGCGAAATTATAATTATTAATCACAAGAAGCCAGCGTCAATTTCAGGGAACCTTCCGACCAAAATTGCATCAAATTACTTTTCTAAAGATCCTAATGGTGATCAGGCATTAAAACAATTAGATAGTTTTTATCCTGGTGATTAACAATTCAAAGTATGCATGCAATCAATCATAAGCAATTAAATAAAAATCACATATTCATGCTAAGGCTCAAGGCTTCGCCCTAGCAATAGAAATTAGTTCCGCATATTCATAATTGAAATCATAGAAAATATTATTAAGAAAAGGATTGAAAACACCTTCAAGTAGAAAATCACCAAAACCCTAGCAATTCTCTCTGTCTCCAAAGTTGCATAAAAGAAAGCGTTCAGAAATATGGTAGACGGCCAAGCAATACATTTGCTAAGCCCCCACACAAGCCCTAGGAAACTAAAATTAATAAAAACCCAATAAATTAGGAAACATAACCCTAAATTAAATGGTAAAATTCGTCTAAAATCTGAACAGCCACGTTTTGGACCCATAAGCTGCTTCAAAACAGGCCCATTAAAGCTGGATTTAATGTTTGGAATATTCTGAACACTTCTCTAGAAGGCCACGAACCCATCTGAGGTCATATTGGGATCCAAAAATGCAATTTAAGCCCAAAAACGTCATTTTCCAGCACTGCGCACTGCTTCTTTATTCCATCGCCAGAAAATAACCGCTTGGTGAAAAAATCCCAAATTTTGATACGATCAAGCTAAGTGACTTACGAACGTCCTCCAACTGGAATTACTCCAAAATTCGTCCATTTGGTTCTGTTTTGCTCCAGAGGAAGTCGAAAGTCCTATATTGAAAATACAATTCAAATTATCAAAATTCTTCCAATATATTAACCAAAATATACTAAGATTAGGGTAAACTATATAATATAAAGACCTTTCAGGTAAAGCTTTTTCATTCATACATCATGGCAAGAATAATGTTTGGATCTTGGATAGTGGTGCTACAGATCACATAGTTTGCAGCCCCGACTCCCGTACGTCCTCAAGGCCTATTAAAAATCACACCGTTGAGTTACCCAATGGATCCCTTGCCACAGTCACTCATGTTGGCCAAGTTATTTTTTCTCCTGACCTAATTCTTGACAACGTCCTTTGTGTTCCACTTTTTAAGTTGAATTTAATCTCTATTAGCAAATTAACCTATGATTCCCTCTCCATTACGATTTTCTTAAACCATTTTTGTGTCATACAGGACCTACGCTCAGGGAAGATGATTGGGACGGGAATTGAATGTGATGGACTCTACTACCTCGATCCACCAAAGAAAGGAACATGCAATGCCGTCCAAATCACTCCTTCCAGCTTTTGGCATCAACGCCTAGGACACCCATCCCATAAAGTTACCATGTTATTTCCTTTTGTCTCCAATAAAACTTGTGACACAAGTCAATGTTTAATTTGCCCTTTGGCAACAAACAAGGTTGCCTTTTTCTTTAAGTTCCATGTCTACCGCATCATGTTTTGAATTGATACATGTCGACATTTGGGGTGGTTACCAAGTGTCTTCTCTTTCCGGTGCCAAGTACTTCCATTCCATTGTTGATGATCATACTAGGTGCACATGGATCTATTTGATGAAACATAAGTTTGACACCAAGGGGCTTCTCACCATATTCATTCATATGGTTGAAACACAATTCAACACTAAAGTCAAAATGGTTCGTCGTGATAATGGTCCCGAGTTTAAACTTGACATGTTTTATGCCTTACAAGGAATCATCCATCAAACTAGTTACGTCAACACACCATAACAAAATGGTTTTGCTGAACGCAAGCATAGACATTTGTTCAATGTTGCTCGAGCATTGCTTTTCCAAGCTCATTTACCTAAACGATTTTGGGGGGACGCCATCCTTGCTTCGGCATATCTCATTAATCGCACACCAACACCCATTTTTCACGGGCAAACACCATATGAAAAGTTGTTTCACAAACCATCCAAATACTCACACTTATGGGTCTTTGGTTGTCTTTGTTTTGCATCCATTCATGCAAAAAAACCTTCCAAGTTTGATCCCCGTGCGCGTCGTTGTATTTTTCTAAGGTATCTTTATGGTAAAAAAGGTTATAAACTATTTGATCTTCATCTTCAAAAAGTGTTTGTCTCCAGGGATGTCATTTTCTTCGAAGACCAATTCCCTTATCAACCCTTAGACAATTCTGTTGCCTCTACCACTCCACCTGTCACGCCCCGACCCCGACCTACGCCCAGGATCGACACGTGATGTTACTAAATACTTGAACATCCAATATACCCCGCTTCTAGGACATGAAATAAGACCACTAAAGGTTCAAATTTCATAATAATTTTTCGTAAGCTTTATGGTTGCATCTAACCTTCTCGTTAGACTGCCTACGTACCCTCAATAGGGATCAAACCATTCGTAGTTCACCACTCACAAAATCAAAGGTTTACCACACTCAATTCAGGCAGAAAAGTATAGCAATCCTCCATCATTTATTATAACATGACAGCATGCAATTCCTGGACCCAGGCTACATAACAAACCCCCATGAAAATCATGATTTCTCTTCCATCCAACATATAAATCATTATGTCTCATCACATCGCCATTCACAACATGTGTCATATTTAAGAACCGATGAAGCACAAAACCATTCTCTAGCCACATTAAATAATTAATCTGATCTAAATAATAACAATCATTCCCATATTTTCTAAATTCATACTTGATGAAATCATAATCGAATCGTAGAAAATCCTGAAAGAGTCACCCAGACGTCCAACATCTTTTCTAACTCAATTCACAAGATTCTCGAAACCATTGTCACAAATATATATAAAACTAAGGCTAGAGTGACACCGTTAGGCCAAGCCTACTTCTCCAAATAAGGGGATTCCAGACCACTCTACGAAATCCAACAACCTCGGGTTCCGGACCACTCAACGGAACCGGACTAAATATGAGCGCCAATCAAATGTATCAAGTACAAGTAATCATCATCACCTTTAGAATATGTATGGTCCCCCATCGCGGATATACCAAGTAGGACCACTAGTGACCCCCTAATGCGGATTAACCAAGCAGGACCATAAATAGTAGGGTCCCCCAATGCGGATTAACCAAGCAGGACCATATATAGTAGGGTCCCCCAATGCGGATTAACCAAACAAGACCACTAGTGACCCCCCCAATGCGGATTAACCAAGCAGAGTCACACTTAAAAAAGTAATCAAATAGGCAGTGACCCCCCAATGCGGATTAACCAAGCAGGGTCATATTCCACTACTAGCCCTCAATTTACAAAACATTTCAATATGCAATTTGAATCACTTTTCCACAAATATTCCCAATCCATGAATCAAATCACATTTAATAAAATAGATCGATGGCCAAATATAAAGGAATCACATTTTAACAGAAAACAGTCTATAAAACCATATCATATCCACAAAGGATATTAATATTAAGAATTGGGTAATCACCATATCACATATATTAAAGTCATTCACCGAGACAAGTCCGCAAAGCTTCACTGAGTCTCTAGAAATACAAATTTTAGTAATTCAAATGTTTCAAGACCTGTTGAACAAAAGTCAACGGTGGGGTCCACACCCTAGCAATTTAATCTGGAAGATCCGCATATCATAATCTAGATCCGCAACTTCCTAAGGTCCACATTATGCTCAAAGAACAACATACTAAAATCTCCTCACGATCTGACGGTCGGATCTCCGCCAATTGCTAGAATTAGGTGGCGGTTAATAATTAATTTTACCAACTTAGAAATCTAATTCGGAAAGATTCGTACATCAGATTCCCGATCTGACAGTTCCAGTTATCCTCAAATATTATGTTCTATAATGTATTAGAGTTTGGTGACGATCCAACGGTCGGATTGTCAATTCATATAATGTCTAAGTGGCGGTATCCATCAAATCTATAGCCATATGACGAGATTTCGTCAATCAGACTTCACATAAGGAATCAGGGTATCTAAATTAGTCTAGAAAGGGCAGGTGGGGTCTTAGCCCACGAGTCGCCGCACGGGCGGTCGGCCGCCTCGACTCGCAGGAAAATTCAACTAATTCCAAAAATTACCAAATTTTATAGTCATGTATCAGTGAGGGGAGTAATTTTCATACCTATGGCTAAGGCCAATTTGGCCTGGAAAAGCCTCAATTCTCCATGAACCTGCCAGAACCCTAGAGAAGGGTGTGCTTCGATTCGGCTTCCATACGAGCTCCGACGCCTCCACCACTGCTTGGGTTTTGTTCGTGGGATTGAGGGGAGTTTATTGATGGTGGTAATTGGATGAGGTAGCTTCAAATCGTGGTGGAATGGAACCCAACCCGTGCGCCCCATTTTGTACGGTTTTACCCAAATTCACCAAATTTCCACCCAATTTTCACATGAAAATGGAAGAGGGATCGGTTGGCCTCGTGGTAAGGGTCATTTTGACACTAACCTTGTCGTCCAAGGTGGCCGAAGATAGGAGAATCCACCGAGTCAAGTAACGGGTTGAGGGAAACCCGGTTTCCCCTTTTTCTCTTCTCCCTTCTTTCCCCTTCCTCTCCTTTCTTTTTTTATGATTGGGCTGACCCCCATTTTCTCTCCCGCACTCTCTCCTTTCTCCCCTCTTCTTTAATGCCACTTGGCAGCTTCTAAACATTTCTTTATTTATTTCCCAACAACAAAAACGTCTCTAATTTCCTCGTTATAACTCCATTTCATGAACGGTTTTCGCCTATGCATTCGTGAGATCGATCTTTATTCGAAAATATAACTTGTGACCTTGAACGGTCTACGAATTTTAAATAATTAATTTCCAAACTTCAAACTTTGAAACTAATTTAATTAAAATCTAATTTCAAACAAATTAAAATAAATTCTCGAAACATAATCTAAAATCTCAATAATACAAATACGTAGATTATAACAGTGAAATCCAGGAACGAGATTTCACGCCACCTCACCCTCCCGCCTCCTTGCTCCACTTTGACATGGATCCTTCCTTTGCACCGTCTCAACCTTTCTCTTCCTCCAATGATTCACCTTCACCTTCAGATGCTACTCATACCTCATCTCTCATGCCTTCCCTACCTTCACTTTCCAATCCTCCCTTAGATGATACCACCACCCCACCTCCCATGCCTTTACCTCCAGATCCAATGGCACCTTCGCCTACACCTACCTTACCCCCACCCGGCCAAGGTACCCGACTCACAAAACCCTCATCCTTTTTGCAGGACTTTCACGTTGAGGTTTATCTCCCTTCAAGGACTGCTCCCGCATCTTCAACGAACGTGGTTAAGTCAGGTACCTCTCATCCCTTCGCTACTCACTTATCATATGATTATCCCTCACCCATATATAAAGCCTATACTGCTAATCTCACCATTTTTAAGGAACCTACTAGCTTTTCCCAGGCTGTCCAAGATCCACATTGGTGTGCTGCCATGCAACATGAGCTTGCTGCCCTCCATGCAAATAACACATGGACGTCCATGCCTCCCCCTCCTCATAAATGCCCTATTGGATGCAAGTGGGTTTATAAGGTGAAGCTCAAACCCGATGGGACGATCGAACGGTACAAGGCACATCTTGTTGCAAATGGGTACAATCAAATCGAGGGGGTTGATTACCGTGACACTATTGCTCCCGTGGCTAAGTTGACCACAGTCCGTGTCCTCCTCAGTGCTGCAGCCTTGCAAGGCTGACACATTTGTCAACTAGACGTGAACAATGCTTTTCTAAATGGTGACTTGGAAAAGGACGTTTACATGACTTTGCCTCCTGGTTTCGGACGAAATGAGGAGACTCGAGTGTGCAAGTTGCACAAATCTCTTTACGGTTTAAAGCAAGCTTCAAGGCAATGGTTCATCAAATTATCCAATGCTCTCAAGGCTGCTGGGTTTCTACAATCTTTGTCTGATTACTCATTGTTCGTCCGAAGTCGTCAAGGTACATTCACTGCTTTATTGGTCTATGTTGACGACGTAATATTGGTAGGGAACGATTTACGTGAGATTGAAAAGACTAAATAGTTTCTCTCTCACCATTTTAAACTGAAAGACTTGGGGGTGCTCAAGTACTTCTGAGGGATAGAAGTTGCACGATCAAAGCATGGAATCACTCTATGTCAACGTAAATATGCGCAAGATATATTGGATGATGTTGGGTTTCTAGGCGTGAAACCTTCTTGGTTTCCCTTAGTCCAAAATTTGGCCCTCATGCAAATGGAAGGACGGTTATTGGATGATCCCTTCTCATATAGAAGACTTGTGGGTAGATTGATATATTTGACAATCACAAGACCAGACTTGGCCTATTCCGTGCATGTGTTAAGTCAGTTCATGGAGAAGCCTCGACAATCATATCTTGATGACGCACACAAATTACTTAAATACATTAAACATGCACTTGGGCAAGGTATTTTCTTTCCTTCCACATGATCATTACAGTTACAGGCATTTTGTGATGCTGATTGGGTCAGATGTAGAGATACTAGATGATCGATAAAGAGTTATTGTGTTTTACTTGGCCAAACACCAATTTCGTGGAAAATTAAGAAGTAAACTACTGTATCTCGCTCTAGCGCAGAAGCCGAATACCGTTCTATGGCTACTACGTGTTGTGAGATTACATGGCTGAGAAATATCAAAAGGATTTGGAAGTAAATCATCAACAACCGGTTTCATTGTTTTGCGACAATAAAGCCGCCATACACATTGCTTCGAATCCTATTTTTCATGAATGAACAAAGCACATAGAGATTGATTGTAGCCTAGTGCAAGATAAGGTTCAAAAATGAATGATATGTATGGTCTACATACAGACGGGTGATGTCACATCCTGGCCCGGGCCCCCACCACATCCCAGGCTCGACTCCGCGGTAGCACGATATTGTCCGCTTTGGGCCCCGACCACGCCCTCACGGTTTTGTTTCTGGGAACTCACACGAGAACTTCCCCAGTGGGTTACCCATCATGGGATTGCTCTCGCGCGAACTTTCTTAACTTCGGAGTTCCGATGGAACCCGAAGCCAATGAGCTTCCAAAAGGCCTCGTGCTAGGTAGAGATGAGAATATACATATAAGGCTTACATGATCCTCACTCCTGGGCGATGTGGGATCTTATAATCCACCCCCTAGGGGCCCGACGTCCTCGTCGGCACACTTCTGGCCAGGGATTGGCTCTGATACCAAATTGTCACATCTCTGCCCGGGCCCCCACCACATCCCGGGCTCGACTCCGCCATAGCACGATATTGTCCGCTTTGGGCCCCGACCACGCCCTTACGGTTTTGTTTTTGGGAACTCACACGAGAACTTCCCAGTGGGTCACCCATCATGGGATTGCTCTCGCGCAAACTCGCTTAACTCAGAGTTTCGATGGACCCCGAAGCCAGTGAGCTCCCAAAAAGCCTCGTGCTAGGTAGAAATGAGAATGTACATATAAGGCTTACATGATCCTTACCCCTGGGCGATGTGGGATCTTACAGGTGATCAACTAGCTGACATATTCACCAAACCTTGAGTTTGACACAGTTTGAAACGTTGCTCAGCAAGTTGAGTGTCATTAACATACACTCCAACTTAAGGGGGAGTGTTACGGAAGGAATCTCATATTAAGTAGTCAATATCGTGTATTGATATTTACTTTCCTGTTAATTGTTAATTAGCCTTATTTGTAGGCAATAGAATAGGATAGTATCGTGGTAGTCTTTGTATAAAGCTGTAATTCTTGTTTGATGAATATATACGAAAATTCATTCCTCAAATCTATGCTTCTTATGATTTAATTTAATTTTTTTCTTAATGTTGGGAATTGGTGTTGGGTTTTATAACGTGCAAGGTCAAGTGGTGCTAGAGGCGTTCGGTGAGAGACTTGTTTTTCTGGAAAGATCTTTTGGACTTGCGAAATGAGAGAGAGAGAGGTAGAGTATTCTTTATGTATCTGTTGTGGGAAGTGTGATGTATGCACACACTTGTACCATATCAGACATCAGTTTTGCAGTTGAATCTAAGATGGATGCACAAGGCCCCCTCACTTGAACATATATAGTAAAGCTGTCTAACTAACTCATATCATTAACGTTTAATTGATTACAAGGCCCCTCTCACCTGTGCATGTTACCTTATCCTTTATAATGGCTTGATATGAATTTAGAACGACCACAACGAAGAATACGAATGAGAAGAAAAGTGGAGAGCAGACAAGTATCTCATGCCTACTTGGTTCTCCCTATTATCTCTATGAGTGAAAATCAACATAGATGCGAGTTGGAAATAAAACTCAAGGGTGTCAAGAGCCGGAATTATGGAAACTTCATTGCTCAAGTTTTAATTTCGTCAATTTTTCGTTGGTAGTGTGCATATAAACCTCATGTCATTTAATATATACTAGAATGGGTCACATGCGTGTTGCCAGAGTTTTGAAAACTGTATTAAACATTGTGTTTGAAAGATGTAAAAATGGTATCACAAAACATTAACATTATTGAGAACATAGAGGTTGGAAAAGGTTTATAGATGAAATGTTTAATTTGTACAATTTAAACATAAAAGGTTGAAAGCTTTTTGTTTACAGACATACACAAAATATTACAGCCATCCACTGCACTTTAGCAGTTGCATCCACTTTTCGATCCACTAGTGTAAATAAAGGTTCGTACAAAGACCATACAAGCTCAATTCCTAGATCCTTATCTACGGAGCAGTTTTACCTTTGTGCAACCTTTCCTTACACAAGATGGATTCCTTCGGTCTTCACGAAGTGGCAGCTCCTCCTGAGCTCTTCACCTTGTGACACCGAAATGGTGTTGTCTTCAGTCTTCACAAGATGACAGCTCTTCTTGAACTCTTCACCTTGTGGCACTGAAACCAACACACAAACTATGCATATGATGATATGACAATGATATGCAAATCTAGATTCGATGTCTAGTCAGTTTCACCAGTCAAACACTTGAAAAATGAAACTGATGAGAATCGAAAACAGGTCAGTTCATAGATTTGAAACTTGGAAAAACTTGACCTAAAACAAAAATCAAAATCACAAAAACAATGCTACCCTAATATGCAATGATGTGGGTATTTAGTGCAGGAGTGTGATTTTGTAGCTAGGGCTTTCAAGTAAAAACACAAGAGGTAGCTCAAAACTAAAATCAACTCTTTTCTAAAAGTGTAAAACTCCTAGCCAAAACAAATGAGCATATAAAATGAATTTAAGCAAGCAATTCAAAGATAGGTTTAGAAATATTTAGTGAAGAACATTACACATAAAATATGCTTGATGCTCCTAGGAGATCTGAGATGGAGATGAAAAGAAAACTCTCAAAAACTTTTCCAATCTCAAAATCCCAACAACAAATGAACCCTAGAATGACTTTATAAAGATGGCTAAGTTTCAGACAAAGAGAGGGGATGAAAAGCCACGTGTCATGTGTAAAATCAATATGGAAAGATATAGGGCTGAAAATCCATTTTTGGGAAAAAGTGTCAGATGGCCCATGTGGGCTGTCTTAATTTGTGTGCCTTGACAACTGGATAACAGACAAAAATTTTTACTAGACAAATGCACTAAACAAAAGGAATCTGGAAAAATAAGCTTGATATGCAAATGCAAATATATGATTCAAACCTTTTGTAGTGTATAAGGCTGGTGCTTTAACAAGTTCAATCTCAACAGAAATCCCAGATCAGCATTGTATCCTAACTCTAAATTATGAGCATGTGTGGTAACATTTACAATTTTTGACAAGGGAAGCCAAATAATAGATCTAGACTTCACAATCTCCCCCTTTGGCTCTCCTTGAGAAAATACCCCAAACATATAACTAATTTCACTCAACACCCACACTCAAGAGAACATCAATCAACAGAAGAAGACCAAGTAACAACCAAGTAACAACTCATGCAAAAGAACAACTCTTGACAAGAACAAGTGAAAGTCATCATGGGTAAAAGGCTTGCAAAGGTAAGAAACACACAAAATTTTACTCCCCCATTTTGTCATGGCAAAGACCAAGGATTTAAAATGAATGATGTGCTAATTAAACAAAATATATGATATGTCAATTGAGCTCATGAAAGAAATGTCCAAGCACAAATGAAAAGCCAATAATGACACGATCGACGCCAATATCCTCCAAACACCCGGGTAAGCACGTGTTGGCCAACACTCGAAGGTGACGAAGCCATACTAATATGCATGAGAACCAATGAATATAAATAAGACTTACAAATTTAAATACAATGTATATGTAAATAAGGAATGTGTTCAGAGCATACAACTAATCTAGAACACTAAAGAGAAATACTATAAAATTGAATGAACAAAGAAATGGGTCCTACACTGAGAGGACTCAAAGGTGCCAATGTGGAGTGCCTTGACGCCATGATTGTACGCCTCGATTCTATGTCCTGAGGGGGTGTAAAATAGAAAAGGTGAGTGGACCAAGTTGATATATAAGTAATACTAACATAATTATTCATCAACGTACTAACCCCCAGGTTTAGAAAACTCGTATAGCATAATAAGAAATAGGTTTTCCGAAAACCCTAGCATGCCATAAAATCTTCAATAAAACATATATCATATATAGGGTGCTAAATAGTGGTATCAGTATCACCCGAAGGCAGGTCAGTCGCCCGTAGGCAGATCATACGCCTGTAGGTAGAACATACGCCCATAGGTAGAACATAGTGACCACTAGATAAGCACAAAAATCATTGAACATAATCTTTCCAGAATATAAGTATATATATCTCAACAGAGATTAGTAGCTCAAACATCATATCTTAAATCATCTTCATAGTATATAGTCATCCATCATATATACCACAAAGAAAGTAAATTCGATAAAGCTTGAAATATCATAAAGCGTAAAACCAATTTACTCATAAACGTTTCATAAAACGTAACCATTAAATCATGTTTTTCATGTATGCATTTCTAGTAGTAAAATTATGCATTTTGGAAGGGGTCCACTTACAGATAATTCACCGTAAAAAAGCCATGCAACTAGCGAAGACTGAAACGCCACAATAAATACGCCTAAGCACATAAAGGGTCCAATTAATAAAACTATACTCAAACGATTGAATTTCGGAAAAGAACGTCATAAATGGATTCAGGATGTCAAAAAACATAAGGGAGACCTCGGGTACCCCCACACCCTGCCGCACGGGCCCTCATGCACTGCCACGCGCCATTTTGGGTGGCCGGAAAAGTCGTCGGCACCGCCGTGGACGGTGGCGGAGCACAGTACCTCCGGTGGAGGCACATGTGCTCCACGTGCCGACCAAGGTAGGCACCCACGCGCACCCATGCGCAGGCCCACACGCGGCCTGGGATATTGGGATTCGACTAGGTTGGGCCGGATTCAAGTCTGGGTCTGGGCTTGGTTCCTGGGCTTGGGCCTAATGAGTTTCACAAAACACACAGTTCATATCCTTTAAATGCGCAAAGTTAGGCTATATGTGCGGATCCTATTAATTAAGCAATAATATTTCAAAGGTAGTTTAGGGTATTTACTAAACCTTCTCTTTATATATTCTTTTTACGAAGATTCTTACAATGTGCTACATTTTTAGTTCTTTTCTTAACATGGACTGGTGTTACTATAAATTATTATCTTTTGTAACAAGTTTCCATCTCATTTCATGCGGTTTATGCATTAGTTCCTTTATTTCCCTTTGTTTTTCAGAAGAAAGTGAGCTAAAGACACCAGAGGGGAGTAAAAACACAGAGGTACGAAGTTACGAATGTCTACTAGACTCCCTAAAAAAAATCTGTATTTAATATCTTTCCTTTTTATTTTGTTAATTGTTTGTTATAAGGCTTAATTTTCTAAAGTGAGTTATTCATTGAACAAGAAGCACCTCAAACAAATGTAGCACCAAATCCCATTTTGTCTCTGCTGAATGGTATTGGTATTTTCAGTTTTGGTGTCCTTGGTGCGCTCTATGCATTGACTCGGTCAGAAAAGAAAGCCACTGATGCCATAGTCGAATCTGTAAGTCTCTATTCAATACCACAGAAAAAGCTTTTCTTTACTTGTTGAGACAACACAAACATACCATAGATGCTGATGGGAGTCTAGTCTCTTTGAAAAGGAACTTCAAAATGTACAAAAAATTGTAATGCGTCTTTTAGCTTGTTTCCCAATCTTGTGTTCTTAAATGCTTCCTTGAAAACGATCCCTACTCTAGCGGTCCCTTTTTCTTTCCTGGTTTCTCTATTTTATAGAAATGCATACTAAGCTCTACCCATTAATGTATGCCTCTCTGAGCTCGAAAGATCATACTCCTTTACTTTTGGGTTCTATTCATAAAAATACTATTAGATGCTTTGTTTGATTTAACCCACATTTACTTTGGTTGAAAATGCACAGATGAAGACCAAGCTAAAAGAAAAGGAAGCCGATATTGTTTCATTGGGGAAGAGCTATGAATCTAATTTACTAGGTGAACAGGAAGAACGGAGCAAGCAACTTGCAAAGGCAAAGGACGAGCAGAATTCTTTAACAAGCCAACTGAGTTTGGCAAAATGTACAATTGCAAGCTTAGGAAATGAGTTAAATGGTGAAAAGAAATTGATTGAGGAGCTTAAAACTCAAATTGACAGTATTAAAAGCAACATTTCAAAGGCCGGAGAAGAAAATGTAGTACTTGATGAGAAATTGAAGGAAAAGCAAAACTCAATTGAAGTTCTACAGGGAAGGATTGATTTGCTCAATTCAGAAATCAAGGATAAAGAAAACAATGTCCGAAGTCTTGGCTTTTCTCTTGCCGAAAAAGATTTGGAGTTGAGGGACTTGAAAGCTACCTACAATCAAATGAAGGATGAACTAACGAATGCACTTTCAGATAGTCAAATGTTGAAAGATGAACTCCTGAAAAATTAAAAAGAATTAGAATTGAAGAATTCCTATCTCGATGAACTGAATGCAACAGTTAGTTCTTTAACTTATGAATTAGATGATTCGAAGAGGGAGTTTGATGCTATTCAAGAGGAATACAATAATCTGAAAACATCCTCCTGTAGAAAGGCGGATTTGGATGCTAAGCTTTTGGGAGAAAGGGAAGAGAAATTTCAGCAGCTAATGGAAAAACTTGAACTTGCTCTGAGTGACACAAGTAGAAACAAAGAATTAATTGCTGATTTGACCCGAGAGAAGGAAAACTTGAAGGAACTTATGGATAGAGAACTGGAAATTGAAACAAATTTGAAACATGAACTCCAGAGCACTCAAGAAACTCTTGGAAAATCAAGAAGTGAAGCTTCCAATTTGGAAAATCAATTAAAGCAGTCAAAAACTTTGTACACAGAACTTGAAGCTAAGATCTCGGTTTGGGCCAAGTTTACTGGAGTTAGGGAATCACTGCAGATAACCCTTGATGAGGCTACGTTCAGTGGTGTTGCGGTTGTTGGTGAGCTTTCTACAACGAAATAACTTATAAAGAAGACAAATGAGGAGCTGCACGTTCTGTCCCATGAACTAACAGTTGTTGCAAAAAAACGTGATAGCTTGCATGAGGAATTGGTTGATGTCTACAAAAAAGTTGAAAGAGCTTTAAGTGATCTAAAAGAAGAAAATGAGATAGTTTCTTCTTTGAAAAAAGAAGTTGAGGCTTTGGAGAAACAGATTTTAAAGGACAAGGAGTCTCAGAAATCTCTTGAAACAGACCTGGAATAGGCTACCAAAGCACTGGATGAGATGAATCGAAATGCAATGGTGCTTTCCCAAGATTTAGAGAGGGCTAATTCTCTAATTTCTAGGCTTGAAGATGAGAAATAAGTGGTTTACAATTCCCTAACAGAGCATAAGATTGTGTCCAAAGAGGCCCGAGAAAACATGGAAGATGTCCATAGTCTTGTCATGAGACTAAGCGAGGAAATGGAGGGTCTAGAGAAGAGAAGCAAAAAATTGGAAGATGAATAGGCATTTGCTAAGGGTGAAATATTGCGGCTAAGAAGTCAAATAAATTCGTCAAAAGATCTTGTAAATAATCAGCAACCACCAGAAGAGGCTGAAGAGCCTGTTGTGGATGCAAATTTCTTCCTTCTTGATTTTGGACAAAATTGCACCTACAAAATAATTAACCCCTTTGGTTAAGCCCAAAAGCCTCACGCGCCCACGATGAATGGGGGGACTTTGGCCGAAGAACCTATGATGCCAAAGTTAGAATTTAGAGAGAAAAGTGTTTAGAGAGTTTTTGAAGTTTTGCAAGAATCTTGACTTAGCTTTTTAGAGAAAATGGGGTTCAATATATAGAGCATGGCCGACTCTCTTGGGAGAGAGAGTGGCCGGCCTTTTGGGTAATTTTTTAGTGTAATGGGTGATTTATTTGGCAATTAATGGATTAATTAGGTAATTAATCCATTAATTGGCCAATTAACTCAATTTATAAGGAATGTTTTGAAGGTTATGAAATAATTACCTTGTGGAAAATATAGGATGAGGATGGACGAAAAAACTTGGAATTTGTTACCTATTTTGGGCACTCTTGGCTTGATTGACGGATGATTGTCCACTGCTAGCGCGTAGGAAATCTGGTGCGACTCTAGGGTAATTTTGTCCTCTTTTGTCCAAAAATCCACATGTTGCCTTGTGATTATTTTTGGCTCCACAAATACCCCCACACCTGTTGGGCTGCTAGCAGGAAAAGGCAGTAGGTGTAGAGATCTTCTTGCTTGAGGAAACATAAGATTGTTTCCTATTTTGATGTTGATTCTCTCTTTAAAATTAGATCCTTCTAGGGAAGGGAAATAAATTTCTCTCAAAGCCTATTTAAGTCCACCTTAAGTGGGTTATTAAATCAACTTTGGAGAGCAATTTATTCTACCCTACAAGAGAGAGAGAGAGTTTAGAGGATATTTGTTCCCCCTGCTTTAGCAATCTTCTACATCTTGCCAGTGCAAAAAACTGTCTTTCGTTGTTTTCTTCGTCTTCTTCGGGCCGCACCGAAGTAAGAAAAATTTAATTTTCCTTGTCTTCTTCTTGGATAGTGTTGTCGCGGGGCAGCCGTAGAGGTGGTGCGGTACGTCGGGTGGCAGGGGCCAGGAGTTGGCTCAACATGGGCTAAGGAGGCGTTGTGGCAGGGACCACTGCTTAGGCCGCTTGGTTTGGTTAGTGCCAAGGGCAGTTTGCGCGGCTGGGGCCGAGAATTGAGGCACTGGGGCCCAGTGCTAGGCGAGTTTCATGGTTCTTGTCTTTCGGGCTCTTAGTCCTAATGCGGGCCAGGCTGACATTGAGAAAAATGAAAAGGTCGCGGGCCTCATGGACTGCTAGAATGCTGGGCATGCAGGCCTCCTGCTTGCTGGTCTGAGAGAAAAAAATGAAGGAAAAGTCAGTATGGGTTGAGCTCCCCTGTTGAGTACCATAAATGGCGTTGGCTGCTTAATTCTCTTCGCCGGGAGAAAGGTGGGCTTCTCTCTCGAGAGAAGGTAAAGAGGATCGAGGCGGATGCATTGGCTCATCTGAACGCTGTCGTGGAGCCTATTATGAATGAAGGTGGAAAGACAAGATCTTCCCCGCCTGCTCAAGAGATGCCGGTTGAGAAAACTGAAGACTTCATCCATTGTTTGTGAGGGTCTGCCTGCTGCCGAGAGTCTTGTGATTGGCATGACTTCTTCCAATGGGAAGAAAAATGAGGCTGCGAGATCTGAACATGTGGCGCCTACCATGTTGAGAATGGCATGTACGATTGTTGATAGTATTGCTCAGCGTAAAGGTCATATTATGCCTCAAGTGCCAAAGTCTGTACCAAGATGTCCGTTGAGAGCCAAGTCCGGTTCACCTTTGGAGATGCTTGCTATTATGAAGAGCGATAAGGTGGACTCTGCTTCTAAAGTGGCGCTAAGGCCTACTATCTCTGCTGCTAAGACTGATTCGCCTGCTGGGAAGGAAGAGACTGCTCGCGTGGATAGCTGTGAGAAATCCACTAAGCTTGCTTCTGGGGAGGCTGCTAAGATCTGTGTGCTCTTGAAACCAGATATGCTTGAAGACATGACGTTTTGTGCCAAGTTTATTGATGGCGTTTAAAAAGGTTTGTTTGCCTAAATTCCTTGGAGAAGCATACGACCCAATATAGAGTGACTGCTCTGCTTGCTATGATGTAGATATAGCAAGGTTGCCAATGAGGTGGCGAAGACTATGGCAGCTGAAGCTTATTCCTCGACTGAGGAGATCAAGAGGCTGGATTCTAAGCTCGTTACTTTGAAGGGGTCTAATATTTCTGCCCCCACTTCTATGCAGCTTGAGACCGCTTGCCAAGATATTGTTGACTTGAAGACTAAGCTTGACGAGATCCAAGTTGAGTATGAAAGTGCAGAGAAGGAGATTGGATGTTACATACCTTAGATTCAAGATCTTGAGTTTGCAGTTTCTGAGCTTCGTTTCGTTGTTTATGCAAAGGATGAAGAGTTGATTGCTTCTTATAATCAATTGATCCACTTCAAGAGAATCGTCGATAGGTTTGAAGCCCAAGTGCTGGAACTTCAAGGTGTACTGAAGATCAACGAAAGTCTGAAGAAGGAAGTGGATGAGTTGCAGCGCGTTCGTGTTGGTCTGCTCGAGGAGGATGAGCAGCTGAAGGGTGAGAAGGATGGGCTTGAGGTTTCGAGACCTTCTCTATTTCTCTGGAAGACTTGCTTGCTTTTACTTTTGAGGCTTCCATTGGTGAAGTAGTTAGAGAAGTTGGTGCCTAGGCTGGGGCAGCCAGGGGTGAAGTGCTGGATGATGCCACTGCTAAGAGCGTCGTGGCTGCTGAAGGTGTGGCGACCGAGTAGTCGTGGGATGTCCAAGCTGCTGAAGTGTAGTCTTCTAGGTAACCTTTACGATTTTCTTTGTTTTTCCTTGTAGCTCTTGTTTTGCTTGAACTCCTTCGGCCTTTGCTAGTTGTTTATAAACATGTTTCCTTCGCTTTTCTTCATCTTTACTTCTGTTGTTCATGCCTTAACCTTTAGACTTTATAGACCAGTGGCAGACGTGCTACTTTTCTATAAGCAGATAGGCCCGCGTAGCCTATGCAGTTGTAGGTGTTGGTGTAGAACTTTGCAAAGTTGTTAGCCATAGGGTTGGCAACCGGATGCCTTACTTACAGAAGTAGACAAGTTCGCGTAACCACTAGGCTGTTAACCTTGGTTTTCTCCAATTCCGTAGGCTGCGTAGCAAGTATCACAACACTTTAGGACTTGGTGTAGGTTGTTTTTCGCTTGGTAGAGGTGAAGATTATCGACTACGTAGCAGGTCAGCAGTGGATAAAGCTTTGTATATGCACGCTAGCTTGTTTAACCTTTCACAAGAATGTGCGGTTGTATAAGTCTAGCGTGGTTTTACTGCTCGAAGGGCAAGCCGTAGGCAATCTTCCGGAAATCGTAGGCTACCTTAGTGCACTTGGTAGCAGCTTTAGGGTTCCAGGGCAGCTGTTTGTAGGGTGTACTGCGTAATGTGCCCCCTCCGTCTCTAGGGCCCGGTTCCCCACGGATTAGGCTAAGAGACCCGAAATCATTCAGTTAGTTAAGCCTTGAAAAAGACCATTGTGGCTACTTCTAGGAATCCCGGCACAAGCCATCATGCATCTAGTTATACTAGGGCAGCCAGGCTCATCCACATCTGGATATTCGGAGTGTAAAGTTTATCCTCTCGTCTTGGAGAGCTGACCCATGTGGGTGTCGGGGAATTGGTTTACCCTTTAGCACTAGAGAGCATGGTTGGTCTCTCGGGGGGGTGCAATTCCTGCGATGAGTCCCTAAGAAGGGCGCGGTTTTCTTTTGAAGTGCATGAGTAATCAGTTGTTGTAAGCATGCAGCCGAGCCAAGTTATGATTACTTCTGAATTCCTCATTGAAAAACGAGTGAAACAAATGAGAACTTAGCTGTAAGGTAGGAACTGCATAACAACTGGATAGTCCTCGGCTTGTGAAGTGGTGCTCGTCGAGCTTCTTGAGTCTTCGAGCTTTGATTTAGCGGGAGGTCATGTTGGAAATGTGCCCTAAAACCAATCATGTGATGATACTTTACGGACATTTCACATGTTAAACTAATCTAATTTAATATTAAGGGCAAAGATTATTGTTTAAGCCGTCTCATATAAATGTTATATGCTTAAACGATAAGTCCAAGGAATATGTGATTGGGAGAATGCAATCTAATGAAGTTAGATTAATGAGACCATTCTTTCGTAGACACATCCTAAACGTTCCTGATCATAGGATTGCCAATTGGGCATTGACAGTCCGTTAAGATCAGTACGTGCTATGTCTTCTATCAGGGAGAGTGATTAGTCTCGAGTCATTGGTGTGTGTGACATCAAGACAAGTACGTAGGTGCTCAATAGAGAATGAGTTCACTGAACACGATCAACGAAGAGTTCTCATATTCATGTCACATGAGAACTCATGGTTGGGATAATGCAAAGCAGTCCTTTGACCTGAGGCATCTTAGTTGTCTTGTGGTTAGGTCCTTGATCTTTGATTATGTCAAAGTCACTCCATTCGGGGTGTCCACGACATCGTTGGGGTTAAGCCACTTAACTATGGAGGCAATTAAATGCGCAACAAGGGATCTCTAACCTTCAAACCTTTTGAGGGAGAATACTCTATGATATGATTAAAAATCTCTGATCAGAGTATGAATGAGATTTAGGAAGGCGTTCCAAATCACATTCAAGGTAATCATATAAGCACACGAATCATATTGGATAGTAGACATGAATAAACTATCAAACCAAACAATGTGGTCAAGAGTATTGTATTAGAGAAAGACCGTATTGCATTTGTAATACTAAACTGAATAGGTTCTCCACCTCTTCTGATTAGCTTGGGTAACCATGATATGCTGCTAGGTGTCACTCATGGTTTGTGGAAGCCCTAAACGTGTATAAACACTAAAGGGAGAATTGAAAGTAAGTTTCAATTCACAATCGATTTGAAAGAGTTCTAATCGCCCACTGCCTCGCTAAAAGGAACCTAATGGATCGTACACCGTGTAAGGTAAAGATTGAAGAAACAACGGAGATGAGTAAGAATAATTAAATGGTTTAATTATTTATGGCAAGGATTAATTAATATGATTAATTAATCAAACGAATATAGTTCGTTAAAAGACCACGGGTTAGTTTTGGGCCTCAAGGCCCAATGGGCTTCGAACGTCAAGCCCATTGACTTAAGTTGTATGACAACTTAATGACTAAAATTCACAAAGGCCTAAAAAGCCCAATGAAACCCTATGGCCGGCCATTTAGTTAAAGGAGTGGGTTTTGGACTTATTTACAAGTTTGCCACTCCAATGAATTAAGGTATAAATATGACTTTATAGCCAAAATTCATTTAAGGGTTTCTTTTAGGAAATTGGAGAGAACACAAAGCTCTCATTTCTCTCTAAAGAGGCCGGCCACCCTAGAGGAAATTATCTAGCAATCTTGCTTCCTCTAGGCCACTCATTTCTTCATCAATCCATCCTTGGTGTGGAGACTTAGAGGTTCTCAATTTTGGGAACTTGGAGAACCATTTCATCCATCCAAATCCATATATTTTAGATGCAAGGAATGAAGGCCCTCTCTTTGGGTGATTAGCCTTTGCTTATGCAAAGAGGAATCTACAAAGGTATAAATTTCTCAACTCACTTTGATTTGAGTTGAGTCTTGGTTCACCAATCTACTAGGCTTTGAATTTCTTGGTTAATGTTTTGTTTTTGAGTGCATGAAAGCATGATTCCGCCTTTAATTGTTAATTGCATGCTATATGATGTTATTCAAATGAACATGTTTTTCACAAATCTTCCTTCAAGTGGTATCAGAGCCTAGGTCTAGTAGTTGGTGAATCCTTTTGGGTTTTGTAGTTCATAGTTTTGATTTAAAAGTTGTAATATGTTACAAGCTTTATTCTTGTTTCTTTGAATGTAAATTTTGTTAGAAAATTTGACATCTCAAATGTTGTAGATGTAGTTCATATGAGCATGAATATTGGAGCTAAAATTTGGTGCCATGTTTTTGGGAATTTTCGGCCAAATCCAAAGGGTGGATTTTTGGGTTCTTGTTTGACTTGTTAAAATGTTTTTCAAGTGACTTTTGGAACCCCTATGTACCCTAGTTTGGTTATATGTTATTTCCCTTAAGTTAAAATATTTTTGGATGAAAAATGTTCATGGAAATTTTTTTGAGTTTTTCATGAGTGTTCTTCATTGTTCTTGACATTTTTGCCAAGAACAAAAAGTTTGGTGTTTTGATTCAAAGTTTTGATTTATTTCATAAAGTCTTTGTTTTGTGCTTTATAAAATGTTTTAATGTGATAGAAATTGTGTAAGGTGATGGAAATGGTGATAGGTGTGTAAGAAGTACTTCTCTTACACACATCACTTGCATGACTTTAAGTCACAAACCACTTGCATGAATTTAGGTCACAAATTCCACTTGCAAGGCTTTATGAAATTGTTAAAAAAAATTCCAAATTTTTGTGGACTTATCTCCACTCCTATTTTCTCCCTAAAACCGGCCACCCTATTAAAATAGGGTATTTTTGGGGCTTTTGTGCAACTACATAAAGTTTTGATACTTTTGTGTATTTGTATTTTGACCCAAAAGTTTACGTTTTTACGTTTAGGTCCAAAAACGCTAAAGGACAAATTGTTTTGATCCTTTAATGAAGTTTTTGCAAAGTGACCCCAAAAGTTTTGCAATATAGCCCAAAAGTTGTGGTTATTGCATGATGGCCCAAATTAGGTTGAGAACAAAATTGTTTTGTCTCTTTAAATGAGAATTGGATTTTCATTCATTTAGCTCCATTTAAATCAATTTTATGGATACAAAAACCAAATGAAAATGTTGCATTCAATTTAATTAGTTAAAGTGTTAATTAATTAAAGGGTGATTATGAACCTAAGCCTACGATAATTGAGCTATGTGAAAGGCCGTTTCAAATTTGTTTGAACCATGGGAATGTGTAGATTAATTTTGGTTGTAATTTGATTTGATCAAATGTTGTAAAAGAGCATAAGCTCTTCTTTACTTTAAAGTAATTTATTTTGATCAATTGTTGTAAAGAGCATAAGCTCATCTTTACTTTAAAGTACTCATTTTCTTGTTTTATTTGATATGCATGAAAATGGAGTAGAGGGTCCAACGCCCCTAGGAACAACACGCCTTAATGTGATTAAACGCGTAACTAAAATCAATCACCATCCCTAGTCCGAGATTCAACACTAGGCTCGTGTTGAATCTAAACAAAGGTTCATAGTCATCCTAAGGCCCTAAGGCAACTATATAGTCCATCAAATGAATGCAAAGTTTATGTTAGTAGTATCATATACTCTTGCTTTAAAAACCGTTTTATAAGCATAGTGGGAGTATTATATACAACTAAATTCAATCCAATGGACCAATAGTTGTAATAGGACCAAAATTGTTTTAATAAAGATTAAAATGAATATTTATATGTGATGAGACCTAAAAACCCTCAACCAAACCATTATTAAGTTGATAAGCGTGAGAGTGCTTGGAACACTCTTTCGTAGGCCTTCCACCGTGGTGGGCTCCAATCGTTTATGACTTGTACACCGGCTTCACCCTATCATGGGGGAGTACAAAGTGCATGCTTATACTCAGGAGGAATCCATAAACATATGATGAGGTTGGTGTAGGCAACGAGGATGGCCGACATCATATCATCGTGAGGCTATTCTTGAACCCCTTCACGAACTAAGCATGGTGGGAATGACTTAACTAAGAGAAATGGAGCCGACATCATATCATTGTGAGGTGACATTTTCTAGAGGCCAAATTGATGGGTACTTGCAAGAGATGCAAATGAGTAAGTGTACTCTCTCATTATTATTAATGCTAGCCAACATCATATCATTGTGAGGTGGGCTTGGTAGTAGTGAGTCTCCCATACCCTACTAAGAGTTTCATCCAAAACTCTCGAATTCCAATGAGGGATATGGAATTTGCCAAAAATAGTGGGTGGTGCTATTTGATTTAAAGACCCGAATCAAATGGCTTAAAATCAATCAATTTATATTCGTTATGTATTTGTTTACCAATATATTTGCAAACGCTATCCAACACTTGACAAATAAAAACCGAATGTTTTAGTTTCCGGACTTGGTACCACAATCCCAAAGAATGTCTTAAATGGATTGTATATGTACCTAAGTAGTCTCATCCTTACAATCTTCCTAATGATAATGTATCATTGGAAGAACATGTTAGAAAAGTCTATCATGAAGAGGACAACACAATCAACCAATGCTTAATCCTTTGTTAAATGAACAAAGGAACTTACGAAGATTAGCATAAAGAAAAGGACACTTTTAGTGTTATTAGTTCTTCACTTACAAATCGTTGTATGAAGAAATAATGAGTTGCTTTGAACAACCCTTAGTCAATGCAAACACTAGTGCTTGTTTCTTTGTCAAATAAACAAAGAACTTAAGAAGAAAGCACAATGGCATGAACACTTTATGTGCCATGATTCTTCACTTACAAATTGTTGTATGAAGAAATGAGAGTTGCCTTGAACAACTCTTGAAAGTTTGTAATTATGTTTAGAACATAATGGTTGGTTGACAAAAATAGTCTATAAACATGGACTTATGATGATTTTGAATCATTGAGTGTTGAAGTGATAAACCACTTAACGAGACGGAAACTAGGCTAGGACTTCACCTTTATGTCCCTAACCTAATGGTTCACTAAGTTTATTGTAAACTATGTAGTGAACAATAAACACATGCTCTCCAAATTGTTTGATGTGTATAACACAATTGAAATAAGTTTCAAGAGAGATAGTGGGAGTTTAGGGACCATGACTATTGTAGTCAAAGGAGAAGTCAAATGAAGAAGATAAAATTAACTCCAAGGGAACAAACTTTCTTTATGAAAGGATGGACATTGGAAGGGGTATTTGCAAGAAATGTCTTGCAAGTGTCAAGAACAAGAACACACCTTTCGAAGGTGTTGTAAATTGTTCTTGAATAGTTCAAAACAGTTGGTTCTTCTACTTGAATGCTTGATTCCGTATTAGTAACTATGTTTTACAATCGTTGTAAAAGTGTGGCTAATAAGAAGTAGAAGATTAATGAGAGAAGAGAAAGTACTTCACATTCGGAAAGTGAATCAAATGTAGATCTCTGCGAAAGCAGATGGTACTTACTTCCTCATATGAACTACCAAAGAAATTGGAAAAACCAAAGATTGTCTTTACATTCCAATTTTAAGGAACTTAAGTCCGTCACTATAGTAGAGATGGATGAATGTTTTGTTTGACAAAACATTGTTCTTTATTAATCAATAATTAGATTATAGTAATCTAATTGATTGTCTCTATAGTAGAGATGATATGGTAGTGTTAACTGTTTAGAATAAAATGATGCTTAAAACCCAAAAGGTTGCAAGAAAGTGACTAATCCCAACTAAAGTTGTGATACCTCTAAAACATAAATTACGAGTTAGTCATAGATGGATACTTTGGATCGTTAGATCCGGATCCAATGCCTTCTTGTTAAAATTGTATAGAGGCAAAATGTTTGAATCTTTATTCTTTTGGAAAGAATAAAGAATCACAAAGTTGTTGAGGTTAATTCACTTAGATGTTAGTGGCACTTGTCCACAACATAATACTACTCATGTTGTATGACATTCACCGAAGATCACCCTCGGTTGGACTATAGTTTATTTTAAATAAACACAAGTCCGAATACTTTGCAAAAGGTTTCAAAGAATTCAAGAAATGAAAGTTGATGAGTAAGACGTCTAAAGTATTTACATCTTTAGATTTGATCCAAGGAATGGTAACACTTTAGAATAGTTTTCTTGAAAGATATCAAGGAAAGAAGCATCATATGATAATGGATTTCTCCATAAGGAGAAGAACGAACTTGAATAAGATTTAGTTCGTTGGATATTATCAATTACCCATATATAGGATATATACTTCTAAAACAATATGATTGTCAATTAGAAGATCTTCCAAAGTTTTCATGACTCCATAGGATGTAGTTGGAAAGAAAGACAAATCTTAATCATGTTAAGATTTGGGGTTGTGTGCTAATAAGCAATATTTGTTTAAAAATTATCTTGTGGGTATCCTTAAATTAACATTTGGATATCACTTCTATAAACCAACCAACAAATGTTGTTTGTTGAGTAGTTCATTGTAATCCTACAATATGATTTGCCTAAGATAGAGCAATGAACGAGAGATAGAACTCAAATAATGGGTTCTTTGAGAGACAAGATGATAATCAACAAATATAACAACCTAATTCCTATACCACAAGCTCCTAGGTAGTCAAGAAGGATTTATAAACCGTCTCAGTTGAATGGTTTGAACTTTATGACTATGTCATAGAGTTGCACCTCTTAATTCGAAAGAAATAAGAATGAAAATCCTTATGACTACATTGAGTGTATATATGATATATACTCAAGGAAATGGTAAAGTACCATTTGACTCGAAATAATGAAACCTTCATAGCTAATTGGTAGCTTAAGGTGACTACAATCAAAGAGAATGGTTGACTTTGAAGGAACCATTTTTTGACGTAGTCTTAGTTTCAATTAATTCGAAGATTGCTAGCTATAACTAAATGGTGATTCAATGTTTGGACATAATATGGGTTTCCGAAACCATTATTAAGATAGTCTTGATAATATATGTCTAAAACTATGAATCACAAGACATGTAAGTTGTAGAGATCCATCCATCATGAATCTTAGCAAGCTAGTGGGAGCCATAAGCGTCTTATGAGAGAAAGATCAAATCGTTTGATTTCTCATAAAGATGTAAATGAATCTTTTGTTTACTAGGTTTACAAAAGATTAGTGGAAGTTAATCATGTTCCTAAAATTTAAGTATATATGATATATATTAATTTTGGAAATGAAAAGAATACTTCTTCGTTAAAGTTATGACTTTAAAACATTATATGAAGATAGAATGTATATGGGAGTTAATCATGTTCCTAAAATTTAAATATATATGATATATTAATTTTGGAAATGAAAAGAATACTTCTTCGTTAAAGTTATGACTTTAAAACATTATATGAAGATAGAATGTATATAGGGAGACATAGTCTATATACATGGGATAGAAATCTATATTGATAGATTTTGGGATATAATTGGATTATATCAAGCCCTAAATATAGACAAAAGATGATAGGAAGTTTCTCATATGGTGATGAACTTCAAATCAAAAGAACAACTCTAGTGGGACTAAGAAGTTGCTCTTCTCAAAGAGAACGTACTCTTTGACTCCCAAAGAAATAATGCATAAATAGAATCCTTTATGCATACGCAGAAAGGTGATTTATGTATTTCATATTGTATGAAAAACATTGATATGAATTGTACCTAGAACGGTACAAGACGATATCAGTGCAAGCCCATGATCAGAACCATGGCAACTGTCAAGTGAGTCCTTAAGTATTTAAGAAATACTAAAGGATAAATTCCTCAAAGATCGAGGAAGAATTAGAGTAACGTAAAGGAAGCGTAAATGTATTAGATTATGAATCTAATCCATCATTGGATGTTTCTTCAT
This sequence comes from Malus fusca, assembly GCA_035220775.1. NCBI lineage: Eukaryota > Viridiplantae > Streptophyta > Magnoliopsida > Rosales > Rosaceae > Malus > Malus fusca. The sequence goes on along the minus strand of CM069067.1, from coordinate 19,341,335 downwards.
TATGAATGAAGAGATAAACATATATCTCTTTATTATGACTAAAGAGATATTTGAATGGAAACATTAAAGTAATGACTTTAGTGTGTTCCATTATGAATGCAAAATATATTGCCATATAGAAGCTTACAACAATGTTGTTTGGATGGGAAAGTTCATTTATGAACTCTCTATTCGGTTCCAACCAGAAAGTGTCTCTAGTGTACCGACACTACGACACTAATGGGGCAATAGCTCAAGCCGGGGAATCAAGGTCTCATCAAGATCCGAACTCATATGAGAGACTGAACCACATGATTGAGAATCATGTATAATGGTGACGTCGATATTCTCAAGGTTGCTTCTATGGATAACATATAGATATCCATTGTCTAGGCCTACTACTCAGCCATTTTTGAAATGACTACAGAAGAGGTATCATCACTGATGACCAAGCTGATTGGCTCTAGTGCAAGTGGGAGATTGTTGGAAATGTGCCCTAAAACCAATCATGTGATGATACTTTACGGACATTTCACATGTTAAACTAATCTAATTTAATATTAAGGGCAAAGATTATTGTTTAAGCCGTCTCATATAAATGTTATATGCTTAAACGATAAGTCCAAGGAATATGTGATTGGGAGAATGCAATCTAATGAAGTTAGATTAATGAGACCATTCTTTCGTAGACACATCCTAAACGTTCCTGATCATAGGATTGCCAATTGGGCATTGACAGTCCGTTAAGATCAGTACGTGCTATGTCTTCTCTCAGGGAGAGTGATTAGTCTCGAGTCATTGGTGTGTGTGACATCAAGACAAGTACGTAGGTGCTCAATAGAGAATGAGTTCACTGAACACGATCAACGAAGAGTTCTCATATTCATGTCACATGAGAACTCATGGTTGGGATAATGCAAAGTAGTCCTTTGACCTGAGGCATCTTAGGTGTCTTGTGGTTAGGTCATTGATCTTTGATTATGTCAAAGTCACTCAATTCGGGGTGTCCACGGCATCGTTGGGGTTAAGCCACTTAGCTATGGAGGCAATTAAATGCGCAACAAGGGATCTCTAACCTTCAAACCTTTTGAGGGAGAATACTCTATGATATGATTAAAAATCTATGATCAGAGTATGAATGAGATTTAGGAAGGCGTTCCAAATCACATTCAAGGTAATCATATAAGCACACGAATCATATTGGATAGTAGACATGAATAAACTATCAAACCAAACAATGTGGTCAAGAGTATTGTATTAGAGAAAGACCGTATTGCATTTGTAATACTAAACTGAATAGGTTCTCCACCTCTTCTGATTAGCTTGGGTAACCATGATATGCTGCTAGGTGTCACTCATGGTTTGTGGAAGCCCTAAACGTGTATAAACACTAAAGGGAGAATTGAAAGTAAGTTTCAATTCACAATCGATTTGAAAGAGTTCTAATCGCCCACTGCCTCGCTAAAAGGAACCTAATGGATCGTACACCGTGTAAGGTAAAGATTGAAGAAACAACGGAGATGAGTAAGAATAATTAAATGGTTTAATTATTTATGGCAAGGATTAATTAATATGATTAATTAATCAAACGAATATAGTTCGTTAAAAGACCACGGGTTAGTTTTGGGCCTCAAGGCCCAATGGGCTTCGAACGTCAAGCCCATTGACTTAAGTTGTATGACAACTTAATGACTAAAATTCACAAAGGCCTAAAAAGCCCAATGAAACCCTATGGCCGGCCATTTAGTTAAAGGAGTGGGTTTTGGACTTATTTACAAGTTTGCCACTCCAATGAATTAAGGTATAAATATGACTTTATAGCCAAAATTCATTTAAGGGTTTCTTTTAGGATATTGGAGAGAACACAAAGCTCTCCTTTCTCTCTAAAGAGGCCGGCCACCCTAGAGGAAATTATCTAGCAATCTTGCTTCCTCTAGGCCACTCATTTCTTCATCAATCCATCCTTGGTGTGGAGACTTAGAGGTTCTCAATTTTGGGAACTTGGAGAACCATTTCATCCATCCAAATCCATATATTTTAGATGCAAGGAATGAAGGCCCTCTCTTTGGGTGATTAGCCTTTGCTTATGCAAAGAGGAATCTACAAAGATATAAATTTCTCAACTCACTTTGATTTGAGTTGAGTCTTGGTTCACCAATCTACTAGGCTTTGAATTTCTTGGTTAATGTTTTGTTTTTGAGTGCATGAAAGCATGATTCCGCCTTTAATTGTTAATTGCATGCTATATGATGTTATTCAAATGAACATGTTTTTCACAAATCTTCCTTCAGGTCACACATGTTACTTCCTCAGATTGTAGGCGCTCCACTGCTTTTCGATCTTTTTATCGTTTCATGGTGGCGATGGTGTAATTACTCTTGCCTCCTACTCTGCTGATCTTATACGGACCTTCCCAGATGAGATCCATCTTTTTGGAGCCTTCTCTGCGGGCAGTAATGAAGGCTTTTCTTAGGAATAGATCTTCGGGCTTAAACTGCTGGATCTTGGCCTTTTTGTTGTAGTTGGAAATGAGTTGTTACTGGTAGGCAGCGATGCAGGTGATGGTCTGCTCGCGCTTGTCCTCTACCAGATCTAAGCTTGTGGCCATCTCCTTACTGTTCTGCTCAATGCTTAGTAGTAGAGCGGTGATACTTGGCTTAATGACATTGGGATGAATGATTGCTTCTGAGCCAAATGCCAAAGAGAAATGAGTCTCACCGGTTGCTCGTCTTTTGGTGGTGCGATATGCCCATAAACGTCTGGGGAGCTCATCTGGCCATTTTCCCTTCTTGTTGGTGATGGATTTCTTAAGGCAGTCGATGATCATTTTGTTGGATGATTTGGCTCGCCACTGCCAAATCGGCAAATGATGTTCCTCCATATGAAGTGCTCTATGTCCGTCTCAATCGTGGTCGTCTTGGGCTTTGCTTCTACCCATTTGGTGAAGTAGTTGGTTGCCACGATCATCATGCCTCTACCCCTAGTAGCAGGCGGCATAGGTTCTACCAGGTTGATTGCCCACTACATGAACGGCTAAGGACTCATCTGCGGGTGTTGCTCGCTGGCAGGTAGTGCTGGTACCGGTTTATAGTGTTGGCAACGGTCGTACTTTTGTACTAACTCCTTAGCATCTTGGTGCATGGTAGGTCAGTAGTAGCCTGCGTTAAGAGCCTTCTATGCTAAGGATCGACCTCCGGAGTGATTTCCACGACGTCTTTGTGGATTAATCTTAGAACCTTCAAGTCATCGGGAGGCGCTAGGCAGCGAAGATGTGGTCTAGTGTAGGATTTTTGGATGAGAATGCCGTTCCATATGTAGTAGCGTGTAACCTTGATTTGGAGCTTCCTAGACTCCAATCTTTTCGTGGGGAATGTGCCATTGACCAGGTAGTCTACGATGGAATCTTGTTAGTTTGGAGTTGTATTAACCTGTGACACCTCGGTTGCTGGCTTCGCCTCTATGCTTAGCTCGTGTAGATACTCTATCGGAATAGAGCGTTTGAGTTGGTGGTCAAGGGCGGAGCCTAGGCTGGCTAGTGCGTGCACGTGAGCGTTGTCTGCCTGTGGAACTTGAGTGAGGGTGTAAGTCTGAAACGCCTCAAGCAGTCTTGCTAGTGATTAGCTGGGAATCAGAATGAATTGTGAGCTTTTTCGCTGCCAAGTCTTTTGCCATTTGGAAGCCTACTAGTAGGGTCTCGTATTCTGCTTCGTTATTAGATACTTTGAAACCTAGGCATCGAATTTTCTGGATGACAAGGACTATGCCTGCTCTTGAACCTTTGTAGTTGGATGCGCTGTGGATATGCAAATGCCAAAAGTCTCTATCGGGTGGAGCAGGCGCGGCTAGGGCGCTCTCGGCTACCTTCGGGGCGTCGTTGGGCCGTTCTGTTGCGTCATGAATGCGTGGTAGGGAGCCGTGAAGCTAGGGCCATATTACACGTAGCAGGAGATGCTCAACTGTTGGTATTAGACCACTTTAGAGTTGAATTATGGAGCAAGGGTCGGCTGGGACCGTGTGACATGTAGGAGGAAGTGGTGCTGAACTGCCGGTACATGTTGCTCTATGTAGAATCTTTTGGGGCGACAAAGACAAAACTTGCTTTCGAGTGTGTCCTTCCAGTGTTCGTCTGCCCTTGGCGCGTCTTTTGGGCCGAGTTGTTGCGTTCGTCAGAAAACTTTGCAGGGTCTTACTCATTTATAGTTGCAGTGTCTGGATTGGGTGAAATACTGCGTCATAAGAATGACTGCATGCGTTTGAAGGTAAAACTTGAGCTTCCAGGTTACAACAACTATTATCAAAGTTAGCTTTTGAATTTTTAATAACATCGAGAAGAGCTTTTGAACTGTAGAATACAGGTAGTCGGGCCCCCAGCTCTTCTTGCATGATGGTAGAGCTTATTGCTGCTTTAGATACCGTCAAACATACGAATAAGTCCCCTGCTACTTCCGGTTTGGATAGTAGGGAGGTGATGTCGGGTACGTTTTCAAGTCATTGAATGTGCATTGGCGAGCCTCATCCCAAAGTGCATGCTTCTCTGCCAGAGCGAAAGAGTCTGCCAAAGTTAAATCTTCTTTCATGATCAATTTTTCGAATAACGAGTGGTCTACTGGAAGTCATTTTTGGAAGGCTGCTCTAGCCATTGAGTCGTTGCATTCGACTATCCTTGCCTTATTTGCTTTGAACCTCCTCACATAGTTGCGAAACGACTCATTTGGGTTCTTCTTGACGTGGAACAAATGGTCGGACTTCTTTTTGATTGAGCGATAAGATGAATATTCTTTGGTGAAAACCAAAGTAAGTTCGTCAAAATTCTGGATGGATTGTGGCGGCAAGGTGTAGAACCAATCTTGCGCCTCACATTGTAGAGTGGTGGTGAATATCTTGCACATGAGATCATCGTTGTTTCGATAGAGGATCATTGTGCTTCAGTAGTGATTTAAGTGTCTCTTCGGGTCTTCATCCCATTTGAAAGATGTGAAATGTGGCATGCTGAACTCGCGTGGAGGCTCTGCCTGCTCAATCTTGTCGGTGAAGAGTGACTTGCTTATGTTGGTCATGTTCCGTCCTAGTGCCTCGTCGGTGACCTCGTTGCGTTGGAAATTACGCAATCGCTTGGTCAAGAATCTGTCTACTTCTTCCTGAATTTGCCTTTGTTGAGGTAATGGAGCTCTCGGCTGCCCCCAACCGTGACTTGCTGGTCTAGGCTGCTCTTCTATGTTCCGTCCTAAACCACGGATGCGATGCGTGTAGCGTGTTCCTAGCAGGCGAGCGAGTTCTTCGTAGACTGTCGGTTAAACTTGAGCTGGATTGAGTGACTGCTTCTCTCCGTCCGTCGTGCTACCTACTCCGATGTGAGGTGGAGGATGCTCCTTGGGGGCTTAGCCGCGAATAAACACTTCGCTTGGAAGTTGCTCATGTTGACTATCGGAGTGTGACCCCAACTGTGAATGTATGCTCGTCTGTGGGCCTAGTCGAGAGTGCATACTCCTTCACACTCTAAGACGGGAGTATATGCTATCTCGGAGGCCCAATCGGGAGTGTACACTACCTGAACACTTGGTTCGTGGTTGGTCGAGTGGCTGTTTGCCGGGACGCTGCTGGAGAGGTTCTTTGTCTGCCCATGTCCTACTTCGGGACACCTCGTCTGGGACACGTTGCATCTCGGTGCGCTGCAAGAGCTGGTTCACCAAGGTCGTCTGTTATGCGAGGGCGCTCGTCAACTCTATGACTTGTCGAGACAAGTGTTATTCTCTATTTGGGTTGGAATAGCTTGGAAGGAATGCGTCTTCTTGAGCAGTGGTAGTGTGGTAGACTCCAGGCGCGAGATTTGAGTTGGGAAATGCCAAATCCGCAGAAAAATGTGGTGAAAATGCTCCTGGTTCGATCGTCAGTCTAGAAATTTGAAGCCGGGATAGTTGAACTAATCTTGGATCGATTTGGGCTACTTGGAATTTTCACTTGTGGAATTTTCTATATTTCTAGCCATTGTATTTCTCTTTTACGTTTTATCAAAAAATCTTTGCAAATAAAAAATTCTAATAATAAGAACGTACGAAAAATCTACAAATGGACAAGAAAATAGAAAAACCTTTTGATGCGGGAGTCTTCTACGAGTGTGTGACTCTTTTCTCAATCAAAGCACCAATTTGTGGATGCAAATTTCTTCCTCATTGATCTTGGACAAAATTGCACCTACAAAACAATTAACACCTTTGGTTAAGGCCAAAAGCCTCACGCGCCCACGATGAATGGGGGGGGGGGGGCTTTGGCTGAAGAACCTCTGATGCCAAAGTTAGAATTTAGAGAGAAATGTGTTTAGAGAGTTTTTGGAGTTTTGCAAGAGTGTGTACTTAGCTTTTTAGAGAAAATGGGGTTCAATATATAGAGCATGGCCGACCCTCTTGGGAGAGAGAGTGGCCGACCTTTTGGGTAATTTTTGAGTGTAATAGGTGATTTATTTGGCAATTAATGGATTAGTTAGGTAATTAATCCATTAATTGGCCAATTAACGCAATTTATAAGGAATGTTTTGAAGGTTATGAAATAATTACCTTGTGGAAAATATAGGATGAGGATGGATGAAATAACTTGGAATTTGTTACCTATTTTGGGCACTCTTGGCTTGATTGACGGATGATTGTCCACTGCTCGCGCGTGGGAAATACGGTACGCCTTGAGGGTAATTTTGTCCTCTTCTGTCCAAAAATCCACGTGTCGTCTTGTGATTATTTTTGGCTCCACACCTATCACTGTTACTCCAAGACGTGGTGGTAGGAGGAAAAAGGTTGCCGAGTAAAGATAGTGAACTATTTTAATTGCAATAATCTTCTTTTCCCGATTATTTTGAGTCTTCATGTACCATCATCCTTTAAAGCCAGTTGTTCTTCGGCTCTCTTCCTCTTGGACTTCAAAAATTTTCCCCTATATCAAATGCATTATACAAGTAGGACACTGAGGGAGTAGTGAAAATGATTTGTATGTAACGCAAATCTTGAGTCCGAATGTGATTCCCTTGTACACACATTTACTTTTGGGTTCTGTTCATAAAAATACTTTTAGATGCTTTGTTTGATTTAACTCACATTTACTTTGGTTAAAAATGCACAGATGAAGACCAAGCTGAAAGACAAGGAAACTTCTATTGTTTCATTGGGGAAGAGCTATAAATCTAAGTTACTAGGTGAACAGGAAGAATGGAGCAAGCAACTTGCAAAGGCAGAGGAAGAGCAAAATTCTTTAACAAGCCAACTGAGTTTGGCAAAAAGTACAATTGCAAGCTTAGGAAAGGAGTTAAATGGTGAAAAGAAATTGATTGAGGAGCTTAAAATTCAAATTGACAGTATTAAAACCAACCTTTCAAAGGTCGGAGAAGAAAAGGTAGTACTTGAAGAGAATTTGAAGGAAAAGCAAAACTCAATTGATGTCCTACAGGGGATGATTGATTTGGTCAATTCAGAAATCAAGGATAACGAAAACAATGTCTGAAGTCTTGGCTCTTTCTTGCCAAAAAAGATTTGGAGTTGAGGGACTTGAAAGCTACCTACAATCAAAGAAGGGATGAACTAACGAATGCACTTTAAGATAGTCAAATGTTGAAAGATGAACTCTTGAAAACTCAAAAGGAATTAGAATTGAAGAATTCCTCTCTCGATGAACTGAATGCAACAGTTAGTTCTTTAACTTATGAATTAGATGATTCGAAGAGGGAGTTTGATGCTATTCATGAGGAATACAATAATCTGAAAACATCCTCCTGTAGAAAGGCGGATTTGGATGCTAAGCTTTTAGGAGAAAGGGAAGAGAAATTTCAACAGCTAAAGGAAAAGCTTGAACTTGCTCTAAGTGACACAAGGAGAAACAAAGAATTAATTGCTGATTTGACCCGAGAGAAGGAAAACTTGAAGGAACTTCTGGATAGAGAACTGAAAATTGAAACGAATTTGAAACATGAACTCTAGAGCACTCAGGAAGCTCTTGCAAAATCAAGAAGTGAAGCTTCCAATATGGAAAATCAATTAAAACAGTCAAAAACTTTGTACACGGAACTTGAAGCTGAGATCTCTAGGTTTCGGGTGGAGTTTACTGGAGTTAGGGAATCACTGCAGAGGACCCTTGATGAGGCTATGTTAAGTGGTGATGCGGTTGCTGGTGAGCTTTCTACAGCAAAAGAACTTCTGAAGAAGACAAATTGTTGGAAATTTTGAGTAAAATTTCATTGTCCCACATTGCTCACCACCACAATGTTTTCTTACTTTATAAGGCTTTGTCCCTTATAGAAAGTGATTGGAGTGATGGACCTTGGAGAATAAAATTGGGCTCACCCTTGGAGTTGGGCTTTGGATGTGCTTTAATTATCAATTAATTACATATTAATTATAATTCGTCAAAAGACCTTGTAAATAATCCATTAATTACATATTAATTATAATTCGTCAAAATACCTTGTAAATAATCAGCAACCACCGGAAAAGGCTGAAGAGCCTGTCACTGTTACTCTAAGACGTGGTGGTAGGAGGAAAAAGGCTGCCGAGTAAAGATATTGAACTATTTTAATTGCGGTAATCTTATTTTCCGATTATTTTGAGTCTTCCTATACCATCATCCTTTGAAGCCAGTTGTTCTTTGGCTGTCTTCCTCTTGGACTTCACAAAATTTCCCCGATATCAAACGCATTATACAAGTAGGACGTTGAGGGAGTAGTGAAAATGATTTGTATGCAACACAGATCTTGAGTCCGAATGTGATTCCCTTGTACACACATGTTCAGTGTATAGTATCGATTGTGATGTTCAGTGGATTTATAGAAGATTCAATATTCAATATGTTCTTACAAGTTTATGCATCTCTACTTGAGTATCTATATGAATAGATTGTACTTGAGGACGAGGTTCTCGGATTATCCGTGTTTAACTTGAAAATCCCTACACAACCCTACTCATCCAATGCACGATTGTTTGTTTTCGTTTTTCCTAGTTTGACATTGTTGGAAATAAATGTATCAGTACTCCGGCACCAATTCAAATTCTTCATGCAGTTGGTCAGTGACTGCACAGCACACTCAGAAAAAGAGTTGTAGTCTAATTCACTCATGTCTCCGATTGTCCGTTCTATTAAGGTCCTACATTTATGCTTAGACCAGGCAACTCAATGCCTCAAACCCCAGAAAATTTACAAACTGTTTCTGTTGCATTGTGATTGTGGAGATACGGAATTAAAATCCAATGGAAATAATTACATCCACAAATTGAATCATGTGAGAATAAAGTGGGTGGTGAATAAATTGAACTGTATGTAATTCACAAAAAAGGCTTTGTTTAATTTTTTTTTAATTTTTTATTTTTTGGCTGTTACTAAAATGGTCTCTGAGATTGGCATAACTCTTTATTTTGGTCATTTGACAATGAAAACATATAGAAGTGGTTCTGTAAGTTTGTCCACTACAAATCATTTTAGTCATTCCGTTAATTTAACTAAAAAAAAGTTTCATAAAATAAAATAAAAAATAAAAGCACACAGACGACACAGAGTTATCCCTTTGAGTGGAAGAGAAAACAAAAGGTTGGAGTTGCTGTGGCACAAAGCAGTACAAAATGCTATTAAAAAAAAGGGACATGCGGCTGCTATTTCCGTGAAACAAAAAATTAAGAAAATCCACTGCGCTTTGCGGTCTTCTTGTTTGTACCAAAAATATACCCATTTTTACTTATTTGGGCAATTTGGGTAAAATATGGGATTTAGAGGATTAATGAGCAAGAAGACTAATCTGGAGAGATATTTGGTGCAAGTGGGATAGGTTTTACACTATAATATTTTCTCCTATTTGTTTGGGTGGTGGAGGTTTGTCTAGCCTTTGTTTAAATCAAGATACATGCATGTATTGCAAGTAGATGGAAAGGCATCAGCAAGCTTTCGGGCAAGGAACATGTGAAAGAAGCCAACTTGCTTCTTTTAAATGTTAGTTTATTACAAGTGGAAAAACATGTGATGAAAGCATGTGGTGGAAAATGCAAGTTCCCCTTTTAATATTATTTCTCCATGCAAGTTGGCAAGAGAAACACAAGCTGCCCAAGTTTCTTTCGGGCAGATGCAATGTCTTCAGCATGGGGGTTTCCTCCAGACCTCTATATAAAGGAGCACAAGCACAAGGATTAAAGACACTCAAACAAACAAACAAAAGCACAAACTCTGCTCAAACCAGATTTGCCCAAAGCCTTATTTTATCTAGTTTATTAGCTTTGCTCTCACTTGCGGTATCGATCTCATTTGTAGCTTTTATGTACTCATTTCCAGCCATATAAATTACAAGCAATCTGCAATTTTAGTCACTTTCCTCTGTCATTTATATTTCCAAGCAACCTTGTCATTTACATATTGTTCTATCTCTCCATATAAGTAAAGTCCTTATTTTTAAGGCAAACAAAGAACCTTAATTTGAGTAACTCCCACTCAATGGCACAATCTCTTGATTTGAAGTCAAAAGGCGCAACCTCAATCATTCAAATCCCGTCTACTAGCGGCATCTAGTAGTGGCACGCCCGCACCCACCAATCTCGTATGTGAAGTAAATCCCCGGCTTGCCCGCAAGGCACCATGGCGGATTTAGGGAGCGAACATATTTTGGCACCATGGCGGATTTTTCTGCTTTTTCGGAGGATGACGGTGTTGAAGAGCGCCCAAGCTATGGCTATCACATAGAGCCAACCTATGAGTTGCCAACTTATGGGTACATGGCTGAAGAGTACTCAAGTCCCATGGAACATGATTGTCGGCCAACTAATGGCCATCAAATAAATAATAATCTTGAAGATTGGCCAACTTATGGCTATGATGAAGGTTATTATTCTTTTGAAGACAATCGCATTCATGAATACTATGATAGGCCAACAAATGGCTTTGAGTATCAAAATGCTTCCAATGAGTACATAGAGCCAATATATGAGATGCCAACTCATGATCATCCGGATGAAAAGCTCTACAAAGAGGATGTGGGCAAATTAGAGAAGGTGTCCAAACTCCATATGGCAAGCATCGAATATGGTGAAGAGATGACTAAGTGTTTTAAAAGGGTGGAAGAAAGCTATACAACTTTTGGAGGGACTTTGAGAAAGTTGATAGATCAAATGTGTCAAATCCCCTCTACAAAGCACACTCACCCTACTACAACCAAGGAAGAACAAATCATACACATTGATGAAGGCCAAACAATGGCCCCACCCAATGAAAAATCCATGAAAATGGATATGGTTGTAGAAGACCAAGCCGTTGTAGGCCAAACACCAACGCTCGGGGGGGCTCGAACTCACACCTCATGTGGAGCCCGAAGAAGAAGAAAATAGCTCCTACACTCCTTCTCGCCAACATAAGCATGTCATCCAAACTGAGATCTCAAGGAGGACAAAGCTTGGGGTCAAACATGGATGGCCACCTCCTATGGTTCCCAAGCTATATGGCATGGCCAATTTAAATGGAGGATCCGATCTCTCTACACTCAATTTTAAAAAGAGAAAAAGATTTGAGTGTTGAGAGGTATATGGGCAATCAAGGGGCTTGACCAATGTGCCCGAATAGGGCTTGTTTTGTTTCCTCTTCTGCCCGAAGTAGGTTTCCTGCTTCTTTCTTTATCTTGTTTTCTCCCCCTTTCTCTTTCTTCTTTCTTCTCTCTTTTTTATGTTTCTTCCTGTTTCTTTCTCACTTGTCTTTCTGCTTCCCGAAAGGGTTATTTTTATATCTATGTATCTATATCTAATATTATATTATATAGTCAAAATTGCTCCCAAAAGGGATATATATATATATATATAATATTTTATAAAATGTTGCCCGAAAGGGTTATATATATAGTTTTTTGATATATATTTTATATAATAAAAGTGTGTTGCCCGAAGGCTTTTTGTATGTGTATATTTTATTATATTATATGTATAGCTTTGAAATTAGTCAACAAAGAAAAATATAAAAAAAAATGGCTTGCTTTTGTAATTTGCCCGAGTGGGCATTTCTGTTGCCCAACTAAGGGCTTTCTTCCTTTGGTGTTGGTTTGCCCGAAAGGGCTTTTGTCCTTTTTATGTTTTACTATTTTTAAGAAAGCCTGACAAGTCTTTCTTTTTATTTGTCTTTTTCCAACTTGCCTGACAGAGCCTTTAATTTCCTTTTTCTGTTTGCCTGAAAGGGCTTTGTTTTCTTTGTTTGTTTCTTGTGCTGTTACAAAGAAGAAGATATAAAAATTAAAAAAAATTCCAAAAATCACAAAAAACGTGTTGCTTTCTTGCTTTTGTTTTTTCTTTCTTGCTTTCTTTACCCTTTTTTCTTGTTATGGGGCTTTATAGAAAATATAAAAAAACTGAGCAGTCACCCAAAGGTCATTTCCCTTTCTTCTATTTTTCTTCTGTCCGAATGGACGTAGTTAGCCCGAACCCAAAACCATCCAATGACTACATTTTCCACAAATTTCACCCAGAATCATGGAATTGGAGGTTTTATAAAAAGCCAAATCATGGCTTTCCTGTGCAAAAATCTATCAGACAGCTTCTCAATGGCTATTGCAAGAAGTGCATGGGGTTATCTTGCCCGACTGGTGGTGCCCGATGGAACCCCGACCATGCCTGACGGGAATGACGTCTTCCCTGCTCACCACCAACAGACTCTGCATGTCTTCCCAACTCTCACCAGCACCTACGACCAAAGCTCGGGCTAATTCGACAGCTACTATTGGCGGCTACAAGAAAGCTCGAAGAAGATAGCAGAAAATGGATGTTGCAGTTTGCCCAACTGGGTTTTCTTTGCATTTGCCCGACAATCTTTCAATCAAAGCTGCTACATGAAGGGCATGAAATTACATTGTTGTGGCCCGACGGAACTACAATCTTGCCCGATGGGCAGGACATCTTCTCTGCTGCAATTTATTTAGATTTTGTCACTCAAACGTGGGGCCCCACGGTTGATCCGGCAAACATATTTAAAGTATTCTTGCTGCATGCTGCGCCAATTGCTCAATCTCCCGCACAGCCTCCGCTCACTCCTTCCATCCTATATTGGTGTTATCACCAACTAAGAAGCTGGCAAAACAGATTAAAAATGAGGCAGTGAAGATCGAGAAGACGTCAATAATATCTTGTGCGTGTATTTGAATGAAAGAGCTACAATGGGTCCACAGTTGAGAGATATTGACCGATGATGAAGCTAATCGGATACTAGACATGAAGTTTAAGCCACAAATAAGGAAGATTGTGGAGGAGATACCTGCTTATCGCCAGTCTATCGCAGAGTATGTTGAAGTACTAACATCAATAGAGAAGCACAGAAGACTGAAGCAGACTTGTGATCTCAAAAGCCAGGATAGAAGATAATAATCTTTTGTTCAATCAAGAAGACGTGTGATCAAATTTCTCAACCTAACCCGCCAGTTTGGAGATGCTGCAATTCATACTCAAGGATTGAACATCAAGGGCATAAGAGTGGTTATCAACTACGACTTCGCTACTGGAGTAGAAAGTTATGTACACAGGATTGGAAGAACTGGAAGAGCATGGGCCGCTGGCCTGGCTTACACATTTTTTGGTGATCAGGATGCTAAGAGTGCAACAGATCTCATCAAAATTTGGAAGGGGTTAATTAGCGCGTCCCTCCAGAGGTTCGTGAACTAGCTTCCCGTGATGATGGGTTTTTAGATGACTCTGGTGTTGCAGAAGATGGTTACTCCTCCTGGCCATTCTCGACCATGGAGCATACGACCATGTGGCAGTACCTACTAGCAGGAACAAGAAGGATGACTCTCGGCTCTTTCCAGCCCCATAAACCACTGAGCTAGCTAGAAGAGATTGCATGTGAGCTGATGCAGTCATTTAAAATGAAAAATCAAAGATTAACAAAGAGGAGATCGGAAGCTTGTGAAAGCTTAATTAGTTTGAAGGAGCATAAGTCAGCAACATTCTTTCCAAATACTGATCGCACTACCAATTGCCTTGCTCATTTTGCCAAAATTATCAATGACAGAAGGACCGAAGAGGTAGACGTGCCTCTTCCTTCGACATCATTCATGGCAGCATTGGAGTTGTAAGTTTCACAAATTTTGCTCAAATTTGTAAAACTTGGGGGGCACTGTTTGTACCAAAAATATACCCATTTTTACTTATTTGGGCAATTTGGGTAAAATATGGGATTTGGAGGATTAATGAGCAAGAAGACTAATCTGGAGAGATATTTGGTGCAAGTGGGATAGGTTTTACACTATAATATTTTCTCCTATTTGTTTGGGTGGTGGAGGTTTGTCTAGCCTTTGTTTAAATCAAGATACATGCATGTATTGCAAGTAGATGGAAAGGCATCAGCAAGCTTTCGGGCAAGGAACATGTGAAAGAAGCCAACTTGCTTCTTTTAAATGTTAGTTTATTACAAGTGGGAAAACATGTGATGAAAGCATGTGGTGGAAATGCAAGTTCCCCTTTTAATATTATTTCCCCATGCAAGTTGGCAAGAGAAACACAAGCTGCCCAAGTTTCTTTCGGGCAGATGCAATGTCTTCAGCAGGGGGGTTTCCTCCAGACCTCTATATAAAGGAGCACAAGCACAAGGATTAAAGACACTCAAACAAACAAACAAAAGCACAAACTCTGCTCAAACCAGATTTGCCCAAAGCCTTATTTTATCTAGTTTATTAGCTATGCTGCTCACTTGCGGTATCGATCTCATTTGTAGCTTTTATGTACTCATTTCCAGGCATATAAATTACAAGCAATCTGCAATTTTAGTCACTTTCCTCTGTCATTTATATTTCCAAGCAACCTTGTCATTTATATATTGTTCTATCTCTCCATATAAGTAAAGTCCTTATTTTTAAGGCAAACAAAGAACCTTAATTTAAGTAACTCCCACTCAATGGCACAATCTCTTGATTTGAAGTCAAAAGGCGCAACCTCAATCATTCAAATCACGTCTACTAGCGGCATCTAGTAGTGGCATGCCCGCACCCACCAATCTCGTATGTGAAGTAAATCCCCGGCTTGCCCGCAAGGCACCATGGCGGATTTAGGGAGCGAACACTTCTATTAACTTGGTCACTCGTTGTTTTATTGTTTACTACAATAATCAAAGGATTTTATTCATGATTATAATTTCTGGTTCTAGTTTAAAAAAGATTTTACTTATTTGATTAATCAAATGAAAAAAAGTGTATAAACTAAACATTATGCCACCATACTTATTTAAGTTATTATACATTTTTTCATGGGAGTTTCGTTCCCACTTCAGGATTATCTCTTGTAAAACCATATAATTCAATTTCTCTAACTTTATTCTGCTAAGGTTAGAAACAACACTAACCAACCAAAATAAAATCATACAGGGGGTAGAAGTGATGGATGTCTTTCTTAGAGCATCTTCAATGGAATGGAAAAGTTTCTATACTATAACCTTCAATTTGAGGACTATATAATAAGAAACTCGAAATTAAATTTGGACCGTTTATTTATAATAGAAAAAAAAGGAGCTATATAGAGAGACAATACTATATTTCAAGGAACTCCACTAGTTTTTAAGCATGTCAAGGAGAGACAAAATATAAAAACAACTAAAGCCCAGCCAAAAAACATGGAAACAATGTTTTAAAATATCAATCATAGCTTTAAGGCTTTAGGGCTAATAATAGAACACAGCCTTCATAACTCCAACAAAATTAATGTGCCATAAGCTTAACCCATCTACGACTATTTCTATAGAATCAGTTTTGAAACTACATGCAGAATCAATTTGTATCAATTCAATCATTCATCGACCATTTTTGCATAATCAATTCAACATGTCATCGACAAATTTTGCAGAATCAGTTCAACTCGCCTTTGACCATTTTTGTAGAATCAGTTCAACCGATCCTCAACCGTTTTTGCAGAATCAGTTCAACGCAGTTCAACCCATCCTCGACCATTTTTGCTAAATTAGTTCAACCTGTCCTCGACCATTTTTGCTGAATCAGTTCAACGTTTTTACATAATCAATTCAACTCGTCCTTAACCATTTTTGCAGAATCAATTCAACCTGTCATAGACATTTTTTTAGAATCAGTACCCATCTTCGACCATTTTTGCAGCAGTTCAACCCGTCCTCGACCATTTTTGTAGAATCAGTTCAACCCGTCTTCGATAAATGACATTGTTTACAAAATTTCACTAATTCATCTTTTGGTTTATTAAGTCGTAGGTGTGTTCGATAAATTTTCATTTGCAAAATCCAGTTCTTGTATTATTTTTTTCATTTAACAAATTCGAATTTTTGATAGAATTTTTGTGACAGTCCGTCCCTGATTTTAAAAGTTTTAATAAAGGATTTTACAAAAATGCCCTTTGAGGCATGCGCATTATTCGAGGTTAATCGTTGTGTCGTGCCATCTAAGATTTGTTTTCTTGACATATCCTCGTAGTACTAGTCGCTACGGACGCGTGGGCGTAGACGGTTCGTGATTTTGAGTTATATCGAAGAAGTTATTAACGTTTGAAATTTGGGCATTTTAGGAATTATAATTTTGGTAAAATATGGAATTTCTTTTATGAAAATGGACGGCCCAGATTTAATGAAGAATTAAATGGATGGCTGGGATGAGAAGAAAGAGGTTTTGTGTATGTGTGTGTGTGTGTGTGACTGGTGAAGAAAGAAGAAACAGAGGAAAGAGATTGGGCAGAAATGCCCAATCGGGAAAAGAGAGAGGAAGGGATCAGGAGGGACTGAGAGAGAGAGAAGCCGACCAATCGGAACAGAGGAAATGAGGAAAGGAGAGAAGGCGAGAAGCGGATGAGAGAATATCAGAAACGGGTTTTCCCCCTACCCGTTTACCCGCGCACCCACCTCCATTTTTCCGACGATTTTCACCGGATTTCTCACGAATTGGATCAAGGTACCACTCCCAATCAACACCTAGGCCTTCCCTCTTCATGTTTCACCCCAAAAATCATGAAATTTGATGGTGATTTGGTGAAAAACGCACCCGTGGGTGCCGCGACTTTCTTGTTCAAATTCTTCAAATCTTCAAATGTTTTCTTTCAATTACTAACACCATTAGCATTCCCTTAGGACCTGGAACAAAGCCCAAGCATTGGTTGGGACGGCGGAATTGATTTGAAAGTCGAATTGAAAACACCCAATTCTAGGGTTCTTCACGGTTTTGGTGAAATTGAAGTGTTTCCAAGCCAAATTGGCTTTGGCCTCAGGTATAAAGTTTACTCTACTCATTGAGATCTTCAAATCTGAAAATTTTGGTAATTTTTGGAAATAGTTGGATTTTCCGGCGAGCCGGGCGGCCAACCGCCACCTGCGGCGGCCCGTGCGGCGGCGCGTGGCCAATGGCCCGCCAATGTCATTATTAGCATGTGTTTAATGTTCTAGGTTCAGTTTTGATAATTGATGGACGTAAATTGAGTAATTGAACCTAAGTTCGTTACGATTCGTGGTTAGGTGAAAATGTGAATTGACGATCCGACCGTTGGATCGTCACCAAACTTTGATACGTGGTAATACGTAATATTTTAGGATTATAGGAACTTATAGATTGGGAATCCGATTTACGGATCTTCCGGAATTGGTGTTGTAAGTTCATAAATTAGAATGTTAACCGTCACTTGGTTTTGACAATTGACGGAGATCCGACCGTTGGATGGTAAGGAAATTTTAGGATGTTGTTCTAGAGATATATTGTGGACCTCTGGAAGTTATGGATTGGAAATCTGACTTGCAGATCTTCCGGATCGAATTGCGTAGTGACATGTTTTATATAAGTTATATATTATATCGATATGATTCTGAGGTTTGATTTGATGATTGTTCTAGACGCCGATCGTTATGACGCCTTGATGTGTTATGCTAGGGAGTTGTAGGGCGAACTCCAGGTGAGTGGGCAGTATTTTCTGTTTATACCTATATGCTATTGATTTTCCCAGAAATTGAGTTCAAATGAAAGTGTTTTTCTAAAATGCCATGCATGCATATATGAGTTATATGAATTGATAATTGATGCATATATATATGTGAATTGGTGCTGTGGACGCACAGGTGAGTATCAGGTGAGTTTTATGTTATTCATGTGAATCATTGATGTTGTATATTATGTGGATAGCTCATAACCTGCAATCATGGTGTTAGTGCTTATATTATTCACCCGCATCGCACACTCACCTTGGATCCAAGTAGGTGCATGTCGTACAGACCATGAGAGGGTTCCGACATGTCATACAGACCATGAGAGGGTTCCGACATGCTAGTTATACAAATCACTAAAGATGGTTCCGACTTGTAGGTGACTTTAGATTATGTGCACAGATGATTGATGAGAGAAGCACTAGAGCGTATTATTACACCATTCCTATCGTACAGACTACTTCAGGTAGTTATGATTCATGTGCGGTGTAGTGCCATACAGGTCACCGAGGTGACTCCGGTTGGATTGGATGTTGAGCTATAGAATTAACCGTACATGACCAACTGCAGGGTCTCCGGTTAATTCATTATGTCACATGTTACATTGATGCATCATTCATTCTGTTTTGACATTTATAGCATGGCATACTTTCTGGTTTTTAAGAAAGATTGATGATTTGAGATTTATGAAATGTTATATGCTATTATGCTATTTTCTGGGAAAGTATACAGGTTTTACAGCGAGGGGTTAGAAATGTTTTAAACGAAAGGTTTTCAAAAAGTTTCATTTTACTGACCCACTCAATTTTGTTTTGCACCCCTCCAGGTTCTAGTTAGCAAAGCTTTGGTGGCCACGAGGAATCCAACGGTGTTCAGACAGAATTCACAAAAGTAGAACTCACCCTCAGGTGTTTCATCTTAGTAATTGTATCTTTAAAGCTTCCGAACTGTGTAAATGGTTACGTCACTCTCACGTGACGGCCAGCACGCCCTCCTTCGGGACGAAGTGTGTCAGTTGGTATCAGAGCCTAGGTTGCAACTCTGGACATCTTGAGAATTTCCTAGTGTCTTCTGTCAGAACTATACCGCCTCGTAGCGAGCCACGTAGTTCGGATGAGCCTAATTTCCCTGATATAGTAGTTTGGGGGGAAACTATTGCCATTGTGATTCAGTCTATTATTTAAAGGAACCTTTTGAGACTGGTTATAAGTTGAATCTGAATCACTTTATTGAAATGAAAGACCGGAGGAAGCAGAGCGTTGGCTTAATCATTTGGAAAAGGCGTTTCAGATTCTGCAAGTTAAGGGAATCTTTCTTTTGAAAGGTAGGTCGAGATGACTACCTAGTTTCTGAGTGTTGAATCTGCATTCTGATGGAGATAGGAATGTTATCCGATGTTATCGGAAGAACAGCTGTTTGGAAGTCGTTTAAAGAATTGTTTAAGGAAAAGTTCATTCCTCCGGCATATTATTATAGAGAGTTTACAGACTTGCCTTGTTTCCATTTGTATGTTGTTGCTAATCCGGTCGAGGTGTTATGTCATTTTTGGCTGGATAATAAGAAGAAGTGGCGTTCTTTGGCGACCACTATTCATTGTACTTTTTACCAGGAGTTTACGAGATGTTGTTGAGCATTGAGGACTCTGAGAACATGATCAGCGAGAGTAAAAAGGAATAAGAAAAGAATCAGAATTAGAAGAAAGACGATAAAGTTAAAGATCCGTCATATCAAAGACCTCGGAAGACTCAGAACTTCAAAAGAAGTGAAACTGGAGCTAATTTTCCCAGCTGAGGTTTTAGTACCATTGATCAGATACGAGGTGGTAGAATTACTGGAGATCCTAGATTTCAGAGGCGAGGTAACTCTGGTAGAGGGAATGTACCATTCTGCCGTAAGTACAATAGCATACACTTTGGAGAGTGTAGGCGGGAAAACAGAGGATGCTTTACATGTAGACAAATGGAACATAGAGCTGCAAGATGCTTTGAATCATTCAGACTTGATTATGGATACGTTAGATATTTTGGTCACTTTACCAGAGTTCATTGGTCGTGATGCGGAAATTTGATGTTTTGGACGATGTTACCAAAGAGAGTAATGTTGGAGCACGATCGAGGCGTATATATGTATTTCTAATGAAGAGCAAGATGATAATATTGCACCCTCGAGAATTGTTGCTTACTTATCGAGACAACAGTGAGTTATCGTTATTGCGGGCTGCAGATCGTAATATCCATAACTTATTTGTTGGATTCGTTAAGCAAGTAAACATGTAGGTCATTTTATGTCGGTTATGATTATTCAGGGTGTCCAGTGATGGTGGAAGAAGTAGTTATGCCAGCGAATCTTATCCCGTTAAACATTGTGGATTTTGATGTGATTTTAGGCACAGATTGGTTGCATTATAATCGTGCCAATATGGATTGCTACGGGAAATCAGTTACTTTCCATTGTCTTGGATTATCAGAGGTTACTTTTGTGAGTGAGCAAAGTGGAGTGAGGCATGCCGTTATTCCTGTTGTGAGAGCAAAGAGATTGTTATCAAAAGGTTGCCAAGGATACCTAGCTCATGTGATGTTGCAGGATAGTACTCCTAGTATTGTGGATGACGTACGAGTAGTAGACATTTTCTTAATGTGTTTCCGGAATGATTTACCTGGATTGCCACCAGACAGAGATGTGGTGTTCACTATTGAATTGTCTCCAAGTACAGATTTTATGTTATAGATTGGTTTCTACAGAGTTAAAGGAATTGAAAATTCAGTGTGCAGGGATTGATAAAGGTTCCACTTAACCTAGTACACTACCTTGGGGAGCCTCAGTTTTTGTTGTGAAAAAGAATGACGGGACATTAAGGCTATGCATTTATTATGGGTTCTTAAATCGGGTAACGAGTAAGAACCGTTATCCATTACCGCGCATTGATGATTGTTTGATTAGCTTAGAGGTGCCTATGTGTTTTCAAGGAAAGAGTTGAGGTTTGGTATACTCTTAAGTTGAAAGTAAAGCATGCTAGTCATTTTGAGTTGGTGTTGCAATGGTTGAGGGAACATTGGTAGTATGCAAAGTTTGACAAATGTCAATTTTGGACGAATCAAGTGACATTTTTGGGACATGTGATATCTGCACAAGGTATTCAAGTAGATCCTCAATGAGTGACAACTGGGGAGAATTGGGAACAACCTCAAACCGTCACTGAGGTACTGCGTTTTCTTGGTCTAGCAGACTACTATGGACGTTTGTAAAGGATTTTTCAGTCATTGCTTTGCCATTGATGGGATCGACTAGAAAAGAGGTTAGGTTTGAGTGGGATGAAAATTGTGAGCAAAGTTTCAGCAACTGAAGTATTATCTCACTCATACACCTGTTTTAGCACTCCTAGATGATAACGGTAATTATGAGGTCTACAGTGATGCATCCTTTAATGGTTTAGGATGTGTGTTGATGCAACATGGTAGGGTGATTACTACACTTCAAGACAATTGAAACCTCATGAGATGAATTACCCTACTTATGATTTGGAATTAGCAGCTATTATCTTTGCTTTGAAGATTTGGAGACATTGTCTTTATGGGGAGAAAAGTACAAGATTTTTACGGTCATAAGAGTCTCCAGTATCTGTTTACTCAGAGAGATCTTAAACTTCATCAACGAAGGTGGATTGAATTGCTAAAAGATTAGGATCGCATGATTGAGTATCATCCTGATCGTGCAACTATGGTAGCTGATGCACTTAGTAGGAAGACTTCAGCTAGACTTCATGCCAATTATGATTGTTATGGTCTTCTTCTTAATGAATTACGGTTCACTGGAGTGAAGTTAGGAATGGAAGATAAAGAAGAAGCCTTACTTGTTAATTTTCAAGTTAGGCCAAATTTTAGTGGGTCGTGTGCTTGAAACTCAGATGGAAGATGAAGAGACCTAAGAATTAATGGAGGCAAGGAACGACGAGAAAAAGAAAGACCTCAGGGTTAGAGAATCAGATGGCATGCTTATGCAAGAGAACATGATGTGTGTACTTATTAATATGGAATTAAAGAAAGTAATTTTGGACGAAGCATATTGTTCAGCTTATGCAATGCATCCTGGATGTACTAAAATGTATTATACCATTCAACCATTTTTTTTTTGGGCCAGATATGAAAAGGGAAATTGTGGAATTTGTGAATAGGTGTATCAGTCGTCAGCAAGTCAAAGCAGAAAGAAATAAGTCTTTTTGGATTGATGCAGCCATTTCTCGTTCCATAGAGGAAATGGGAAAATATCACTATGGATTTTGTGTACCAGTTTCGTCGTACACGGAACGGTTGTGATGGCGTTTGGGTAATTATTGATCGACTTACTAAGTCAGCACAGCTTATCATCCTCAAACAGATGGTCAATCAGAGAGAACCATTCAAACTTTAGAGGAC
Organism: Malus fusca; assembly: GCA_035220775.1. Classification (NCBI taxonomy): domain Eukaryota; kingdom Viridiplantae; phylum Streptophyta; class Magnoliopsida; order Rosales; family Rosaceae; genus Malus; species Malus fusca. Next base: position 19,319,046 of record CM069067.1, on the reverse strand, counting down.
ATGCTGAGAGCTTCGGTACTTCAGTTTGGGGATGATTGACAAGCTAAGTTGGATTTGATGGAGTTTACCTATATTAACAGCGATCATTCTAGCACCAGGATGGCACCATTTGAGACACTTTAAAGGAAAGCTTGTTGTATACTTTGTGTTGGTCTAAAGTTGGTGAAAGACGTTGGTGGGCCCTGAGATAGTAGAGGAGACTACTCAGAATGTTCAAGTGATTAAAACTATTATGAAAGTGACCCAGGGTTGATAGAAGAGCCTTGCCGATAAACATGCCACTGATCGGGTGTATAATGTATGTGATCGAGTATTTCTGAAACTTTAACCTTGGAAAGGTGGGATTCAGTTCGGGAAGAAAGGTAAGTTAAGTCCTAGGTACATCGGACCTTATGTGATCACCGAAAGAGTCGGTGAAGTTACTTACAGGCTTGAGTTGCCTCCAGAGTTGTCGAAAGGGCACGATGTGTTTTATGTTTCAATACTTCGACATTACATCTCAGATCCTTCACATGTGATACCTCCTCAACCTTTGGAAGTCAATCTGGATTTGACGTATCATGAGGAGCCAATGACTATCTTGTATTGGAAAGATAATGTGTTGAGAAATAAGACAATGAGTTTGGTGAAAGTTTATGGAGGAATCTTTCAGGGGAAGAAGCTACTTGGAAGTCAGAGAATCGGCTGAGAGAGATCTATCCTAGATTATTTTATGGTTATTGATGAATTGTAATTATTGTGTAAATTTCGAGGACGAAATTTTTTTAAGGTGGGTAGATTGTGACAGCCCGTCCCTGATTTTAAAAGTTTTTAAAGTTTTAATAAAGGATTTTACAAAAATGCCCTTTGAGGCACGCGCATTATTCGAGGTTAATCGTTGTGTCATGCCATCTAAGATTTGTTTTCTTGACATATCCTCGTAGTACTCATCGCTACGGACGCGTGGGCGCAGACGGTTCGTGATTTGGAGTTATATCGAAGAAGTTATTAACGTTTGAAATTTGGGCATTTTAGGAATTATAATTTTAGTAAAATCTGGAATTTCTTTTATGAAAATGGACGGCCCATATTTAATGAAGAATTAAATGGATGGCTGGGATGAGAAGAAAAGAGGTTTTGTGTATGTGTGTGTGTGTGTGTGACTGGTGAAGAAAGAAGAAACAGAGGAAAGAGATTGGGCAGAAATACCCAATCGGGAAAAGAGAGAGGAAGGGATCAGGAGGGACTGAGAGAGAGAGAAGCCGACCAATCGGAACAGAGGAAATGAGGATAGGAGAGAAGACGAGAAGCGGATGAGAGAAGATCAGAAACGGGTTTTCCCCCAACCCGTTTACCCGCACACCCACCTCCATTTTTCTGACGATTTTCACCGGATTTCTCACAAATTGGATCAAGGTACCACTTCCAATCAACACCTAGGCCTTCCCTCTTCATGTTTCACCCCAAAAATCATGAAATTTGATGGTGATTTGGTGAAAAACGCACCCGTGGGTGCCGCGACTTTCTTGTTCAAATTCTTCAAATCTTGAAATGTTTTCTTTCAATTACTAACACCATTAGCATTCCCTTAGGACATGGAACAAAGCCCAATAATTGGTTGGGACGGCGGAATTGATTTGAAGGTCGAATTGAAAACACCCAATTCTAGGGTTCTTCACGGTTTTGGTGAAATTGAAGTGTTTCCAAGCCAAATTGGCTTTGGCCTCAGGTATAAAGTTTACTCTACTCATTGAGATCTTCAATTCTGAAAATTTTGGTAATTTTTGGAAATAGTTGGATTTTCCGGCGAGCCGGGGCGGCCAACCGCCACCCGCGGCGGCCCGTGCGGCGGCGCGTGGCCAATGGCCGGCCAATATCATTCTTAGCATGTGTTTAATGTTCTAGGTTCAGTTTTGATAATTGATGGACGTAAATTGAGTAATTGAACCTAAGTTCGTTAAGATTCGTGGTTAGGTGAAAATGTGAATTGATGATCCGACCGTTGGATCGTCACCAAACTTTGATACGCGGTAATACGTAATATTTGAGGATTATAGGAACTTACGGATTGGGAATCTGATTTACGGATCTTCCGGAATTGGAGTTGTAAGTTCATAAATTAGAATGTTAACCGTCACTTGGTTTTGACAATTGACGGAGATCCGACTGTTGGATGGTAAGGAAATTTTAGGATGTTGTTCTAGAGATATATTGTGGACCTCTGGAAGTTATGGATTGGAAATCTGAGTTGCAGATCTTCCGGATCGAACTGCGTAGTGACGTGTTTTATATAAGTTATATATTCTATCGATATGATTCTGAGGTTTGATTTGATGATTGTTCTAGGCGCCGATCGTTATGACGCCTTGATGTGTTGTGCTAGGGAGTTGTAGGGCGAACTCCAGGTGAGTGGGCATTATTTTCTGTTTATACCTATATGCTATTGATTTTCCCAGAAATTGAGTTCAAATGAAAGTGTTTTTCTAAAATGCCATGCATGCATATATGAGTTATATGAATTGATAATTGATGCATATATATATATGTGAATTCGTGTTGTGGACGCACAGGTGAGTATCAGGTGAGTTTTATGTTATTCATGTGAATCATTGATGTTGTATATTATGTGGATAGCTCATAACCTGCAATCATGGTGTTAGTGCTTATATTATTCACCCGCACCGTACGCTCACCTTGGACCCAAGTAGGTGCATGTCGTACAGACCATGAGAGGGTTCCGACATGTCATACAGACCATGAGAGGGTTCCGACATGCTAGTTGTACAGATCACTATAGGTGGTTCCGACTAGTAGGTGACTTTAGATTATGTGCACATATGATTGATGAGAGAAGCACTAGTGCGTATTATTACACCATTCCTATCGTACAGACTACTTCAGGTAGTTCCGATTCATGTGCAGTGTAGTGCCGTACAGGTCACCGAGGTGACTCCGGTTGGATTGGATGTTGAGCTATAGAATTAACCGTACATGACCAACTGTAGGGTCTCCGGTTAATTCATTGTGTCACCTGTTACATTGATGCATCATTCATTCTGTTTTGACATTTATAGCATGGCATACTTTCTGGTTTTTAAGAAAGATTGATGATTTGAGATTTATGAAAAGTTATATGCTATTATGCTATTTTCTGGGAAAGTATACAGGTTTTACAGCGAGGGGTTAGAAATGTTTTAAACGAAAGGTTTTCGAAAAGTTTCGTTTTACTGACCCACTCAATTTTGTTTTGCGCCCCTCCAGGTTCTAGTTAGCAAAGCTTTGGTGGCCACAAGGAATCCAACGGTGTTCTGACAGAATTCACAAAAGTAGAAGTCACCCTCAGGTGTTTCATCTTAGTAATTGTATCTTTAAAGCTTCCGAACTGTGTAAATGGTTACGTCACTCTCACGTGACGGCCAGCACGCCCTCCTTCGGGACGGGGTGTGTCAATTTTATTTCGTTAACAGAGATTGAAATAAAACAGTAGAATTTTGGGGGAGAGAAGCAAGGCAAAGATCTTCTAATTCAGAATTTGTTTGATTTGAAACTCATCTTAAATTGGTCAATGGAAGGTTATCTATGATAAATCGTGTTTGATTTGAATATCATATACTGTAAAGCAGCAAGAACATCTTTCAATCCAATTTCAAGGCACATTTAACTTGAAAAGGGAAAAAAGAAGGGAATTAAACCCATCTAACAAATAATTAAAACTAGATGGGAACTATAATTGTCCAACTAGGAATGAGAATGGGATGGTAAACTGGGTAGAGGTCGTAGATCCACAAGTTCATTCATTCATTTGAAAAATTAAATTGAAAAATTAAATGGAACCAATATTTCTTGAAGAGAGAAAAGAGCAACGGTTGAAGAGATATAAGTGTGAAAAAAACTTTTCCACTATAAAGGGTAATTTTGTAACTTACACTCTAGAGAAAAAAAGGCAATAATATCATTTTTCACATGTATTAACTTTTGTCTCTCTTTGCAATGTTTAAAAAGTGTTGTCTCAATATACAATTAAGTATTAAAAGTATACTCTATGTGTAATTTTTCCTATTATAAACTTATTTGTTAAATTATAATTTATTTGATTTAAAATATTTAAAATGAAATAAAATTAAAAATTAAAAGAAAAATTATTCTCCTTCCAACTCTCCGACCTCCTCCCTAATATTTTTACCCCCTATCTTTTCTATGTCACAAGCTTAATCATTTTTCATATTAGAAGTTTTATTTCTCATTGATTTGTATTTTTTGTATAGAGAAAGGGTAATTATTTCTCATATGATTTTTCTTATGATTTTTTAAAAGAGATTGAATGAAATGTCCTTAATTGGCTAACAGAAACAAACACGAGGACTAAATTAGCCAAATCGAAAACACGGGACTAAATTTTCCATATAGCTATAACACAGAGACCATTTTGACATTTAAGCCTTTTAATTATTTATTTGTGATGACATAGTTAGTGTTATCGTCAAGCACTGTTCTTATTAACTATATGTGATTCTTGAAAATAGTGAGTTCGATGCCAATTTATTGGATGACCTTGATCGTATAACTAATGTATTACTTTATCCAATTTCAAGTACAAACTCCAATTAATTTTGGTTCACTCATTATCGACTCGTCTTTGATAGGCATGCAAGGATTTTTCTCAGAGTGTTCCTTGTTTCATTTTTTTATTATAATATCGAACACTTAACCTAGTTTTATTCTAACTCATTTTCCTACCATAAAATGGTTTTTTTTTTCCCTTTCTCCCAATAAATAATGTATATCATGATAGAACATTTGCAATTGTAGTGATTTTGGGATTTTATGTTAGTAAACAATCATGCTAGTTTGTTTTGTTCATTTCCTTCTCCAGAAAAAATACTAGTTTGACAGCATTGCCTACTGTAATGCAGTGATAGCAAGTTTTATCCTAATGAATTTTGAATTTTGCTATATTCTAAATGCAATAGTCAAGCTCATTGAAAAGTCAGGTTGGTAGTTACTATTTACTTTGTAGGTGAACCAATGAGAAAATGCCAATTAGGAAAATCTTCAATTCCTGTCACATAAGAGATGTTTTTGCACAAAACTACCAATGCGATTAGTAAGGGAGCACCCACGCTTTGAATTGAATACAAGTAGCACAATTTTCAAAGAGAAACTGCAAATAACCAAGTAGTTAGTGAATATGTAAGTACATAGAGATAAGAGCGCACCAACTTTATCATGAGATACGAACAAAAGATGTAAGCCCACAAGAAAAAAATTTGACACGATTAAAAGTATCACTAACTGTTACAACCATGGTCTAAAATATCCATAATATCCCGATATTTCCATCGAAATTTCCATGTTTTTGGACTACCGATATTTCCGATATCATCGATATTTTAGACTTTGCTAAGTCACTCATGTATCTTACCATGCAATGTATAAAGTGTAAAATATTGTACTAATTCATTATATATAAATGATTATGGTGTGTTTAAACTTCTTTCATTAATTACTACATATTTTCTACACTCACAATATTTGTCAGCTCGCTATATAATCAACTTAAATCAGTTATATCTATCATGCAATGCATTTCCTTCCAATTTTTTGTGACAAACTAATAGATAATTGACTAAATAAACATCCTGCAAAGTTTCAATAAAAATTTCCAAGTTTTTCTTACAATTTCCGTGGTTTTTATTCAAGTTTTATCGATATTGATAATATCCCGATATTTCCATCGAAATTTCCGTGTTTTTGGACTACCGATATTTCTGATATCATCGATATTTAATACCTTGGTTACAACCCATCCATAATTTTATATAAAAAATAAAAAAAGAAAAAAAGAAAAAAGAAAAAAAGAAAGAAAGAAGAAAAAAAAGATAGGAGAGGTGGAGAATGTGACAACCCGTCCCTAAAATTTCATTTTTATTTATTTTAATCGAGGGTATTGACGAAAATGCCTAGAGGCAAGGATTTTGATTTCTGTTGACCATCGTCTAGAGGAACATATGACTTATTCTTTTGGTGTATTTAAGTAGTACTCGTTGGTACGAACACATAGGCGAAAGCCGTTTGAGAGTCCGGATTATAACGGTATAGTTACGAACGTTTGAAGTTGGTTATTTAAAGTTAATTAATTGGTTAAGGAGGACCAATTAGATAAAAGGTAGAAAAAGGACAGCAGCCCAATCAGAAATCAGGAAAAAAAAGAAGAAGGAGAAAGCTCCAAGCTATCTCGTGCACGCTGCGACCACCGCGACCACCCAACTTCCAAGGTCGATTCCAGCCAACTACGATGGAGTTTTTCAACGCCACCACTACCATCTTGAAGCTCTCATTCCCCTCTACAAAATCCACCCAAGAACCACCTTGATTAACCTCTGTATGTGACGGTTTGAGGCCACGAAAGTTGACGGTTCTCACGGTGCTCCCGCCACCCTTTTTTATTTTTCCGACAAATCGGCAAAGCGATGGCCGACACCACCACTTGGGCTTCGTAGCCCATCATCCCAGGAGCAAAACCCAACCAACCTTGACCCCGTTGGACCACCATAGACGACGAATCGACATCGGGAAGCTTTAGGCACCCGCCGGCTTAGTGGGAAAAATTGACCATTCCATCCACTTTTAGACTTTGTCACAGGTATAAAAGTTGTTCCACTCAATGAGATCTTCATTTCTGTAAATTTTGGTAATTTTTGGAAATAGTTGGATTTTCCGGCGAGTCGGGGCGGCGCGTGTGGCGGCGCGTGGCCAGGGGGCCGTCGATGTTATTCTTAGGCTAATTAGATGTCTTGAGTTCAGTTTTTTTAATTGTATGACGTGGGTTGATTGTTGGGATCTAAATTCTCTACGTTACGTTAATAGGTCATTATATGAATCGACGATCCAACTGTTGGATCGTCACCAAACTTTAATACATTATAGTACATAATATTTGAGGTTCATAGGAACTTATGGATTGGGAATCCAATATACGGATCTTCCCGAATTGGATTTGTAAGTTCATAAAATAAAATGTTGACCGCCACTTGGTTTTGGCAATTGGCGGAGATCCGACCGTTGGATCATAATGAAACTTTAGAATGTTGTTCTAGAAGTATAATGTGGATCTTTGGAACTAACGGATCGGAAATCCGTGATGCAGATCTTCCGAATTGAATTACATAGGGATGTGTTTTATATAAATTATGTATTCTATCAGTAAGAACTCTGAGATGTGATTTGATAATTGTTCTAGGCGACGATGGTTTGTGATGTCTTGATATGCGTGCTAGGGAGTCATAGCGCGGACCTCAGGTGAGTGGGTCTTTTCCTTTCTATCGTATATTATATATATATATATATATATATGATTGACAATTCCACAAACGTTTATAAATTGATTATTGCATATAATTACTGTGAATGCTTTGAAGTACTAATGTGAACTACAAATGGCTTGATCCCTGTTTAGGGTACGTAGGCAGTCTAACGAGATGTTAGATGCAGCCATACAATAAATGAGACTAAATAATTGAGACAATAGCCTTGATTAGAGAATTGAGTAATGTGAGGGACATTGGTGGAAAATATAAGATTTAACCTTATGATTTGGTGGTTAAATATTGGTCATAAATCAATGTGTGAAGAATCATGAATTTGAAGTAAGGAAACGTAAGTAATGATAGTTAATTAAACTAGTATCTAGTTGGGCTTATCATCAATAATTATTCTCGAAAATAAGTAGTTCGGGAGTAGGGCGTTACGGATTATGCATTTTATGCCATATTATATATATATTTGGGAATACTATGTTATGGTTGAATTTTGATTGCATCATGGCATATTCATATGTATATTACCTGCACATAATCATTGTAAATGCTTGGAAGCGCGAAGGTGAACTCAGGACACACAGGTAAGTTCAGGTGAGTTTATGGTATTAGTTGAAACGATGGAGTTCTGGCATGACTACATGTATGTTTTAGGCAACTCCAACCTTGTCGTACATGTTACAATGGTAGGCAACTCCGACACTGTCGTACAGGTTGCCCATGAGTCGTATATGTTACATTAGATGCAGTTAGAGCTCATAAACCTGCACCCGGTGTTAGTGCTCCCGCCGGTGGCCAGGGCACAGTCCTTCACGTGATGTTCACCTCCCGCACCTTACGCTCACCTTGGATCCAAGGGAGGTGCACAGGCCTGTCATACAGACTACTATAGGTGGTTCCGACTCGTAAGTGACCCGCGTTTATTCACACAGTCTTCACGTGATCGTAGCACTTGAGCATACTTATTTACATCCAGTCTTGTCGTACAGACCACTATAGGTGGTTCCGACTCATGTGCAAGGATATGTGATGAGCTATGGGTTCAGTCGTACAAGCCACAAGAGGTGGATCCGGCTAACATATTACTGGGATCTTGATTGATGAGATATGAATAAGTCATACAGGTCACTATAGGTGACTCCGACTTATATACTAGCGTTGATTGATGAGATATGGATAAGTCGTACAGGTCACTATAGGTGACTCCGACTTATATGCTAGCATTGATTAATGAGATATGGATAAGTCATACATGTCACTATAGGTGACTTCGACTTATATGCTAGTGTTGATTGATGAGATATGGAAAAGTCATATAGGTCATTATAGGTGACTCCAACTTATCTGGATAAGTCGTACATGTCATTATAGGTGACTCCGACTTATATGCTAGCGTTGATTGATGAGATATGGATAAGTCGTACAGGTCACTATAGGTGACTCCGACTTATCTGCTAGTGTTGATTGATGAGATATGGATAAGTCGTACAGGTCACTATAGGTGACTCCGACTTATATGCTAGCGTTGATTGATGAGATATGGATAAGTCGTACAGGCCACTATAGGTGACTCCGACTTATCTGCTAGCGTTGATTGATGAGATATAGATAAGTCGTACAGGTCATTATATGTGACTTCGACTTATGTGCTAACGTTGATTGATGAGATATGGGTGCAGTTGTACAGGTCACCATAGGTGACTCCGACTTGCGTGCTAGTATGAGTTATTAATCACATGATTATTGATATTGTTGATGAGATGATGTGTCGTGGTATATTTATGGATTTACTGTTGATAAACTTTTGATTTCACATTGATACGTGGTATGATTTTTCTGGAAACTATACAGGTGTTGCAGCGAGGGGTTATAATGTTTTATATGGTTTCTATTAAAATTTTATTTCTAGGGCCACTCACCTTTGTTTTGTTTTCACCCTCCAGGTTTTATTAGCTGAACTTTCTTATCGTCGAAGATTCGTGGCGATTCTTAGTATTGGAGATTCTTTCAAGGGTATGATTCTTAATTCACTCTACTGTACTTACTTATGCTCTAACGTCACGTGTGTAGTGGGTTCATTCCCGTTCACCAGCGCACTCTGGTATTTAGGCACTTTTAGGTTTAAATTTATTCACATTTTTCCACATCATCACACTTTATGGCTTCGTCACCTTCCAGGTGTCGGCCATCGCAGTTCGATTAGGAGTCCTAGTGGACATTCCGGGTCGGGGTGTGTCAGAGAAGGATCGGGAAAGAGGAAGAAAAAAAAAGGAAAGAAGGGGGAAAAAGGGAGGAGGAGGAATTGAGAAGGAGAGAGGACTTCCCACAAAAATATCTCTATATCATTGTCCTGGGTTCCTTAATCTAGCTTGCTATTCTCTCTCCCCCTGTTGCGTTTCATTCTCTAAAAAATCAGGAGGTAGGCAATTCTTCCTTTTCCCTTTACTTTCCTCTCAAATTAATTGATAAATTTTATTATTTCGTTTAGATTTTTAGTATGATGATCATTTGTTTGCATAGTTCACTTGATACTGATAATTTCAACTATCTGGGTTGGTGATCATTCTATTTTTCCTTTCGTTGTTTTCTTTCTTAGACGTGAGTATATAGAAATTAATTGTTTGATTTTTCAGTTGTTCGTTCCAATTATGCACAGTAAGTTTGAGAGTCTTTTACCATTTACATGAAGGAGATATATATCATATTTGATCACATGTGTAAGTCCAATAATTGATCGATTCTCTGACAAACTAATGTAATGTCAAGAAAAATATGGCGAAGTGCATTCAGTTTTCGCATGGTTCATTGATAATTAATATACATAATACCTTCATGACTAACAAGGTTTATTAGAGTTAGAATTTAATGTTATTACAGCTTGGCGGCATGACTTTTGGTAACTTGAAGAAAACCACCAAAAGAAAAGGAAAAGATTAGTAGTTTGATTAAGGGGTGTGATATCCCCATACCCCTTTTTACTTCTCTCACACCTTTTTAATTTTTAACCGTCGGATCAGATGAATTGAAGAAGATCAACAGACAGAAATTAACTAGGGGTGTGAGAGAAGTAAAAAGAGGTGTGTGGATAGCACACCCCTTAATTAAAAGTAGTGTGTTTATCACTTTGAGAATGTCTTTTACACTCCAACCTAGTGTATAAAATAAAACTATATATGGTTGATATGATGTTAACTAGCACTCAAATTAACCCTCTTTTTATCAATTGTAGCAAAGTATGTAAGTAGGGATCGTTCTAGGCCGGGGATTAGGAGGGATTGCTAAATCACTTGAAAACTGACTCAAATACGTAAAAACAAGTTTAAAACACTAAACTAGACTCAAAGAATGCAAAACTAAACTTTAAAACACCAAAACAAACCAAAAGACTCAAAACAGCAAACAAACACTCAAAACTGCCTTAAAAACACTTTCTGGGCAGTTTCTGACACCAAGGAAGAATTTGGACGAAAATTGGTTATAACTTGACTCAAGACACTTAAAAACACAAACTAAATTGAATTCTAACTAATAAGACTCAACAAAGTAAAGGGGGATTGATTTTTGGACGAATTTAAAAACAAAACAAGTAAACTAAACTAAACAGATTTTAAAACGAAATTGGTTAAAGTGAATGGATGGAAGGCTAGCTAAGGGGTTCTTCTCCACACATGTCATACTTGCATACAAAACGATCTCCAATTGCTTCTCAATAAACCATGAATTCTCAACGCCCCAAGTTAATTAGGTCCGCTTAAATTAACCCTCAGATTTTCCTTAAGTTATTGAATTGGATGAATTGCATACGACAACCCAAAGCATTCCCCACAAGTTCCCTACATGAAAGCGCATAATAGATTCAAGCAAGGATCATTAAGTTCTATGAAAATCATAAGCATTGACGAGGCACTCGTAACTATGAAAGCGCATGATACTTATGCCAAGAATTTACTTAACGCGATTGTGATCAACAACCTTTACTACTTGTGAATATAAGTTCATAACAATTAATTGAAATTCCCTTATATCTTAGCATCAAATTCATGCATGCAAACTAAGCGGGCCCTCTTAACCAACATACACAAATCAGTTTTAATTCATATAGATAAGTAAATTGAATTCACAACTTATGAAACGCAATTAGAAGTAATCAAATCATATAGCAAGCATAAACATGGTTTTGAATCCCCCCTAGCCAAGGGGGGTTTAGTTCCTCATATGCACAAAGCAAAGATAACTAAGTTTAAACATTGAAATCCAAAGAAAGAAAACACCTAGATACTCTAACTTTGGACAGCAAGTGCATCCACGAAGTTCCTCCCTTTCTCCTTGCTGCGGCACAAAGGTTGTGGACAGGTTTTGGGGTTATGAATGGTGTAGAATGGATGGGGGATGTGTGGTGGTGTCTAGGATTGATGGGTGGTGCGGCTAGGGATGATTTTGGGCAGAAATTATGGAATATGGTGGTGCAAGGGTGCGGCAGAGAGCAAGGGATGATTTCTGGCGAAAATTCTGAATATGGAGGGTGGTATATGCGGCATAGAGTGAAAACACATATATATAGGCACCACAAACCCTAGAGAAATCAGGTTAGGAAATGGGCTAGGGTTTAGGTGTGGCAAGGGGTGAAAATCCACAAGGAATTAGGGTTTTGGCCCACTTAGTTTTAGAAAGGGATTTGTATAACCCAAATCCACAAGAAAAGGGCCTAACAAGTCAGAATCCAAGAGGGATTGGGCTAGGAAGGTGCGGCCCAAGTCTAAGAGGGTAAGGATAGGTCATCTAAAAGCCCAAAGCCAAGAATAGAAACTCTCAAAAATGGAAACCTCCAAGAATAGAAACTTCCAACTTTAGAAACTTTGGTTTCCAATTCTGAATTCTTTGTTCTTCACTTTCATTTCTTCATTTCTTAAGCTCCTTTGACCTTCAAACTCGTCCATTCCTTTGGCTCCAAGTATGTGACATCCATTCCAAGCTCCATTTTGCTCCAAAATGCATCTTTTTGTATATTTTGCCCTTAAAACCTGAAAACACATAAAACTAGCTTAAAAGACTAACTTAACTAAGGAAAAACAACTTAAATGCACAAGAACTAGCTAACTAAGGCGCATAAATATGCTCCTATCAATGGTAGTGAATGTGGGTTTCGAACATCGAATTTGGAAATCAAGTCCCGTTTAGTAATTTTAGTAGAAATCGATTAGGTTGCTAATTTAAGGTTATGGAATTTTGGCTGTGATATTGGTAATTGTGGTTTCTTTTTGGATAGAGAAATTAAATAAAAAAAAAGGTGAACTACGAATGGCTTGATCCCTATTCAGGGTACGTAGGCAGTCTAACGAGGAAGTTAGATGCAGTCATAAAGCATACGAAAAATTACTATGAAATTGGGACTTGAGTTGTGCTTTGTTCATAGCCGGAGGCTAGGTAAGTTAGATATATGGGTATTTGGTGGCGTCATGTGTCGATCTTGGACGTATGTTGGGATCGAGGCATGACACTAACATCTAGAAAACCCACAGTTAAGCCATCTCTTTTCCAAACCTTGAGAAAATGACATTTTTTCCAAATTTCTGAAGTTGGGAAAAATTTCAAACCAAAAATGGGTAAAAATCAAAGGCATATTTGTCAATTTGCTCCCCGAACTTGTATAGAGCTGTCAATTCCCCATTGAACTTTAATTTTAGCCGATTATCCCCTGAACTTTTATAAGTAGTCAATTCTCCCCTTGACGCTAGATTTTAAAAAATTTCATCCAACTTTCCATCTATTTTTATCACGAGACAGCACATGACAACTGTATTGGGGCAATAATGAAAAATTGGATGAAAATTTTTAAAATCTAATGCTAGGGGAGAAATTGGCTATTTATAAAATTTTAGGGGGTAATTGCCTGAAGTTAAAGTTCTAAGGGGAAATTGGCAAATTATAGAAGTTCAGTGGGAAATCACTAAAATTAAAGTTCGGAGAAAAAATTAACAGCTCTATACAAATTCGGAGACAAACCGACGAAAACCCCAAATCAAAATAAGACCTTTACTCACAACTACAAGAAGCCCAAATCCGCAGGGCCCATCCCACCTGAATACAACATTAAGGTATCTACACCGCAGGAAAAATAACGTACCAGGCAGTCAGGCGTGCCGCGTGCAGATGCAGTGACCCTCTTTAATCCCCAATTCTTTTACTCCCTCGCTCTCTCTGCCTTCTTGTCTTTCCCTTCTTCCCATCTTAGTTTCCCCAAAAGAGACACAATTGATTGCAAATTTTTAGCAGATGTCGAGTTAGACCTCTTTAGGAAGCTTCAATTTGGCTTTCCACCCAACAAATTTCTGGGGAAGTTTGGATTTTGAGGTAAGAGCTAAGGGTTTCATTCATTTCTTGTCTTTGAAACTCTTGGAATTTGAATTTAGCTCAAGAATCTTTGAAAATTGAATCGTGGGTTTGTTTTTGTTTTTAGATTTCACTAGTAATATGTCCACGCGATGCTGCGTGACTTGAATGCACCAGCCTTAACTACATGAATAAGATACATTTAATCTGAAAAACATTCAACATAATCATGAACGAACAAAAATGATAAATCTAGGAAATTATAAAAAGCATTGTAATTGTAGATCCAGGAAATTATAAAAATTCATCCAGTCAAGAGACAATATAATAGTTGTGGGAAGGTGAGTATGCAACCAAGAATGTAAGATATACTTGACTTGCAATTCCATTATAATTGCACACAAAAAAAAAAGTTCAAATTTTGATTGAAACATCAAACAAAACAATCTCATATGTTACAAATTGGACCAACTAAATAAAGAATCTACCGATATGATTTTCAACCTAACTATAAAAAAGAATGAGAGATGCGTACAAACTTGAACTCTAGAGCTTCGTTCACCAGAATCACTTCCCATTCCTAAAATTAGGCAAATTCCCAACAATAACAACAAAAAACCTCTTAGATTTCACTTTCACTTAATCATAGGCATCTCACCTTGAGACAACACAGAGTCCACTGTTGCTGCCCCGGCAACATCTTGAACGGGAAGAATACCAATTAACACCGTCTCTTCCCGCTGCCATAACTCATGCTTCACCAATTTGACACTACCTTAATCAAATTCCCCAATTTTATCAATTTGATAATCCACCAGTTAGAAAAATCCAACTTAGAAACCGCATGATCAATTACCTAGAAAAAGGAAAAAGGAAAGTTGGCATTTGAAATTAACTCTGGCAAAATTGAAGAACAAAATATGCTAAAATTTTGCAGCAAAAAATAAATGACACAGTTTGGGCAACAAAGAGCATAAAAAGGAACATAATTTCCAAGCAAGCAAAGTAATTGCAGAGCTATAAAGTTTGTGCTGAGCTAAAACAGCTATCGATTAAAGTACATACAAAGTTTTCTTGGGATTCAAACAGAAAAAACAATTAACCAAAAGACAAATTTTAAGGCTTAAAGGTACCTGTCGGGTGAAGTGTAGTGAATTTGAAGATCGCGCAGGGTAGAAGGACCTTGTTTCAGAAAGGAAAGATGCCTAGGTGAGTGGGAAGCTCCACCGATTCCACCATATTTGGAAGTTGCACAAAGAGAAGAAGAAGAAAAAAAAATCAAAGGAGGAGGTAGAGAACAGAGGCATTACCATATAAGTGCCTAACCCAAAAACAAAAAACTTAACACAGAATTATGGATGTCGTTGTACACCATTTTAAATGAAACTGAAAATTCATGACTACAACTTATTTTCTAGAATCTCCAAACGAAAAGTTAACCACCGAACATTTGAATAACCCGAAGAACTTCCTTGTGCACCACAAAGTTCCCAAACCCAGTCCCTTGACAACGATTCAAGGTGAAATAAAGTGAATTCAACATAGAAACTTCTATAAAGAAGTACCTTCCGAGAACAAAAGCGAGAGTGTTGAAACCACAATTTCCCTCTCCCCCTATATCTGCCTCACATATCAAACCAAACCAATAATCAATTTTGGAGTTATCAAATTTAATCAGCACAGAAAATTATAATCAAACCCAAACAAAAGTCTAAACCCAAACTGTGATTTCAATAAAATAAAACAACAAAAAACCAAATTCAAGTCGAATATAATAAAAAAACCAAACAAAACTCCATATCAAAACTCTGGTGAAATTGCTCACTTTAAATATAGAGGGCTTCGTAGAATGCAAAGAAAAGTCCCAAATCTGAAAAACCACGACCTCCTAAAGCTGAATCCGAACCCACAAACAAAATCCCCAAAATCACAAACAAAAAATTTAAACAAAAAACCCATTAAACAAACACACGTAGAATCACAGGCTACAAACGAAACCCCCAACACAATCCCAAATGGAATGAAAGGGTAAATGCAAGAAGAAGAGATGTGACAGAGAGGGAGAGATACAATCCCTCAACCCCACCCTCTGTCTGCAGCCAACACACTCGTTCCCTCAACCCTACCCTCAAACCGTGCACCCAATCAACTCTCTTTCTGTCCCCCTAATCATGCACCCGCCCTCACCCTCTCTCTGCAACCAACCCCCTCCCCTATCTCCCCCAAATCACGCCCCCACAACATCTCACCAGTGAAGAATCAAATCCAAAAGTAAATTGCAGTTACCTATTATGGTAGGATTAAAATAAGAATCTCCAAATATAAAGACAAAGAATATAATACAACAGAACAGAACAGATTATTACGCATGGTTTTTTCAATTGTAATTTCTTGCTTCTCCTGCAGAAAAAACACAACAGAACAGATTAAAGAAATTGCTAATTACAAATGGGGAAAACTACAGCCCACGGGTAGTTCCTAAAATCCCATCATGTTTTCAATTCCAAAATTTCTCGTCATTTAGGAAAACCACTAAGCTTGTCTACCCTGTACTGTGCACCTAATAATAGCGAAAGGAAAGAAAAAAATAAGATAAAAAAAATACATAGCTATTCGGCCATAACTGCATCCTATCTAAAACGCACTAAAATGCCAGAGATAAGGTTTGGAACTCAGCATTGTATAACATTTACAGATGACAACCAATGTAAATTTGTGAAAAGCGAAACCACCCCATTGTTTTGAATGTTGTTATTCTGGGAAACCTTGGAAATCACAATGAATAGCATCTGATAACCTTAAATAGGGCCGAGAATAACACGCTCCTGTTGAAGAATGTATCCATTGCCACACAGCTGAACATCACAAAGAAAATTAAACACAAATTCAACATTCACAATGCAAAAATCCAAACTAAACAAAAAATTAATGCTTTCAAAGTCGTTTGGCATGCTGCCTTATCACAATTGTTTAGTATAAATTTACCCACATTATATATGGATAAATTTAAATAAAAAATAAAAGATAACCAAATCATACACTGGTAGTCTTCGTATTCCCCCAACAAGCAAACCGTTGATGGGCTCCCCTCGAAAGCTTAGTTAGTGAACGCGCCCACCTGCACACGCACTTCAGAACTTAATTCATACACATAGGGGGGGAGAGAGAGAGAGTACCACAAAGTCCCGATTTTCAATCCCACTGCAGATAGAAATCGATCAGATCCTCGTATCCCTCAATAAAATGTATAAGAATAATTTACAAATTTGTTAAAACTCATAAATTTCTTCCGTCCTTGTAAATTTTAACCATTCATTTGAATTCACAGACCCGAAAATTTCACCAATTCACTAAATTTACATACAAATGGGAGAAGTACAAAAACAAAGACAATGGCAGAAATTATACCATAAAAATTACACTACGAAAAATTTAGAGACCAAAATCCTTGTTAACAGAATTTATTCACATTAAAAGACACTTTCGGTTAAAAACACTATCAAATTTAAACTCTGATATCATATGATAAAATCTTAATTGAACTCACAATATCAAGAAGTCGAAACCATGTTAAGTAAAAGAAACAAATTGAAAAAAAATGAAGATGTAAATATTGATAAGAATAACAAAAGTGGCAATACTGATATTATACACAGATAGGAAAATGAAATATTGGAACCAGCAGCAACAAATAGAATTAAGAAAATAAAGGTTCGGGTGGGCTACCCATTTAAGGTTTGAGTTAGTTTGGTCGGGTTTCGTGTAACATCCTACATCGACCAACGGAGAGGGGGTGATGTGCCTTATATGGACATGCTCCCTTCCATATAGTACGAGACCTTTTGGGAACTCACTGGTTTCGGATTCCATCGGAACTCCGAAGTTAAGCAAGTTTGGGCGAGAGCAATCCTAGGATGGGTAACCCACTGGGAAGTTCTCGTGTGAGTTCCCAGAAACGAAATCGTGAAGGTGTGGTTGGGGCCCAAAGCGGACAATATCGTGCTACGACGAAGCTGAGATTGGGATGTGACATAATGGTATCAAAGCCACTCTGCCGTTCGGTGCGAGTGTGCCGGCAAGGACGCTGGGTTCCCCTTAAGTGGGGTGGATTGTAACATCCCACATCGACCAACGGAGAGGGGGTGATGTGCCTTATATGTACATGCTCCCCTTTATATTGCACGAGGCCTTTTGGGAACTCACTGGCTTCGGATTCCATCGGAACTCCGAAGTTAAGCGAGTTTGGGTGAAAGCAATCCTAGGATGGATGACCCACTGGGAAGTTTTCGTCTGAGTTCCCATAAACAAATCCGTGAGGGAATGGTAAGCCCAAAGCGGACAATATCGTGCTACGACGAAGCAGGACTGGGATGTGACAAAATGGTATTAGAACCACTATGCCGTTAAGTGCGAGTGTGTGGACAAGAACATCAGGCCCCTAAGGAAGGTGGATTGTAGCATCCCACATTGACCAACGGAGAGGGGGTGATGTGCCTTATATGTACTGCTCCCCTCCATATAGCACGAGCCATTTTGGGAACTCACTGGCTTCGGATTCCATCGGAACTCCAAAGTTAAGCAAGTTTGGGCGAGAGCAATCTTAGGATGGGTGACCACTGGGAAGTTTTCGTCTGAGTTCCCAGAAACAAAATTCGCGAATGGTAAGCCCAAAACGGAAAATATCGTGTTATGACGGAGCCGGACTACCCACTGGGAAGTTCTTCCCAGAAACAAATCTGTGAGGGAATGGTAAGCCCAAAGCGGACAATATCGTGCTACGACGGAGCCGGACTAGGATGTGACAGAATGGTATCAGAACCATTATGCCGTTTGGTGCGAGTATGTCGACGAGGACGTCGGGCCCCTAAGGGGGGTGGATTGTAACATCCCACATCGACCAACAGAGAAGGGGTGATGTGCCTTATATGTACATGCTCCCCTCCATATAGCACAAGGCATTTTGGGAACTCACTGGCTTCGGATTCCATCGAAACTCCGAAGTTAAGCAAGTTTGGGTGAGAGCAATCTTAGGATGGGTGACCCACTAGGAAGTTCTCGTCTGAGTTCCCAGAAACAAAATCCGTGAGGGAATGGTACGCCCAAAGCGGACAATATCGTGCTACGACGGAGCCGGACTACCTACTGGGAAGTTTTCGTCTGAGTTCCCAGAAACAAATCCGTGAGGGAATGGTAAGCCCAAAGCGGACAATATCGTGCTACGGCGGAGCCTGACTGGGATGTGACAGAATGGTATCAGAACCATTACGCCGCTTAGTGCGAGTGTGCCAACAAGGACGTCGGGCCCCTAAGGGGGGTGGATTGTAACATCCGACCTCGACCAACGGAAAGGGGGTGATGTGCCTTATATGTACATGCTCCCCTCCATATAGCACGAGGCTTTTTGGGAACTCACTGACTTCGGATTCCATCGGAACCCCGAAGTTGGGCTAGTTCGGTTGAGAGCATTCCTAGGATGGGTGACCCATTGGGAAGTTCTCGTCTGGGATGTGATGTGATAAATGTACTTTATTTGCTTTGACTACTCTTTGGTAGTCGTACTATCTTTTAAGCTCTGAATAATTGTAGTGGGTTATTCCCATGATTGCGCAGTTTCTCTGTTTAGTATAATTAGTTCTAATTTAGTTTTAATTTATTCACTTTTTTTCTCATCACTTACCTTATGGTTATGTCATTTCACACTAACGTCCAACATGCTTCTACCTTCCTAGGTTGGTGTGTGTCAGCTTGGTATTAGAGCCACTCTGCCGTTTGGTGCGAATGTGTCGACGAGGACGTCGGGCCCCTAAGGCGGGTGGATTGTTACATCCCACATCGACCAACGGAGAGGGGGTGATGTGCCTTATATGTAAATGCTCCCCTCCATATAGCACAAGGCTTTTTGGGAACTTACTGGCTTTTGATTCCATTAGAACTCTGAAGTTAAGCGAGTTCGGGCGAGAGCATTCCTAAGATGGGTGACCCACTGGGAAGTTCTCGTGTGAGTTCTAAGAAACAAAACCGTGAGGGCGTGGTCGGGGCCGGTCTGGGATGTGATAGAATGGTATCAGAGCCACTATGTCATTCGGTGCGAGTGTGCCGACGAGGACGTCGGGCCCCTAAGGGGGTGGATTGTAACATCTCACATCGACCAACGGAGATAAGGTGATCTGCCTTATATGTACATGCTCCCCTCCATATAGCACAAGGCTTTTTGGGAACTTACTGGCTTTTGATTCCATTAGAACTCTGAAGTTAAGCGAGTTCGGGCGAGAGCATTCCTAAGATGGGTGACCCACTGGGAAGTTCTCGTGTGAGTTCTCAGAAACAAAATCGTGAGGGTGTGGTTGGGGCCCAAAGCGGACAATATCGTGCTACGGCGGAGCCGAGACTGGGATGTGACATTCCGGTCGGCTAAAGCTAGAGACTTGAGAAGGGAGGTGGGTGTGTTGAGAAATAAGACTGATCGGATTGGTAATATTAGGGTTTTGATGGAGAAGAAGAAGAGGAAGGGAAGAGAAACCCTACACCCACCTCTGTCACTCTGCAAACTACCCTAAAAAAAACATACATGCACCTCTTTGTTGTTGACTTCTTCATGAGTGCATTATAAGCATACACGTCCGGAGTGCATCCGATTTTCTTCATCTCGTAAAAAAGATCCAAAGCATCATCAAGACGCCCTCATTTCCCAAAATGTTTAATCATCACACCATACACCCTAGCACTTGAACGACCTCAATTTTCTTTCAATTCTTGGAATGACTCATTTGCAGCTTCGTACTGCTTTGCTTTTCCAAGACTGTTGATCAGGCTGCAATAGGCTGCTGGACAAGGAGGAAAACCCTTCTCATCCATCTTTTCGAGAAGCAACAAAGGGTTCTCAACTCTATTTGTTTTGCAAAAACCATCAATAAGAATTGAATAGGTAAACGAACTAGGAACAATGCCATTAACTTTCATATTCTCAAACCATGTAGCTGCCTCTGAAGCTGGAGCTCTGGATTCGAATAACACTTTCATTACAGTGTTATAAGTCACCACATTAGGTATGCAATGCAAAGATGACATCTCGTTGAAAATCTTAATAACATCTTCTATACGACCTTCCTTTCCCAAAATGTTTATCAAATTGTTCATAAGCACAACATCACGCTTACAACCCTTCTCTCAGAAGGTTTTTGTATATAGCATAAGCATCGCCTACCCTCCCCGCTCTGCCAAGCCCCTTTATCAATTCCATATAAGTAAAAACAGTAGGCGGACACCCCTTCTCTTTCATATCCTGAGGTAGGCTTCAAGCTTGCTCAACCTTCCCTAACTTGAAAAAAATTGCCAATAAGGTACTATAAATCTTTGCAGTTGGATGTAAACCATTATCCTTCATCTCATCAAACAACCTAATGGTGGAATCATCACGACCCAATTTTCCTAATGCGGATATCAGTGCATTGTATGTAACCGTGTCTGGGAAACAATTTCCCTCGTTACACATATCATTGTAGAGCTCATGGACCTTGTCATCATGCCCTTCTTGCATCAGCATTAAGATCATGGAGTTGTAAGTATGTGCAGTTGGTTTGAACTTGTGTCCTTTGGTAGAAGACAGATAGTGCCTTGTTCACCATCTTAGCCCTGCCCAAGATTCTTATGATTTCGGATAGTTCAGCCGGCTCAATAACACGTGCAATCCGAGCCATTTCTTGGATGGTTCTCCACATTTCACCAAACGTACCAGCCTCGTCCAAGCAGTGAATCAACGCCATGTAGGTGGTTGAATCGTGTTGGAAATTCCTTCTCTTCCCAGCCCACTTGAAAAACTGAACCTTAACATTCACTTCCATTGTTCCACATCAATCATGAGGACCGCGAGAACCAATCGATGATCCACTCTAAGCTTCAAAACTTCCAGCGCCTTTTCTGCATCAGGTCCCTACTTGAAAATTTTCAAAATCTTTATGAAACTCGCATCTAGCATCCTAACTGAAGGGTCCTTCCTTGACATGATTCCACTCATGGGATAGTTTCGCTCTTCCCCAGTTGATGCTCTAGGCAATTGGAACATTTTAACTATCTCACTTTCTGCTTAATCACAACACAGAAACAGGTTATCACACAACATTCAGTAAGTATAATCAATCAAAACCCAGTTGCACCAAAGTTCGAATCCCCGTCCTCATATTTTAGATGAATTTAGAGTAGATTATTCTGACGTTTGTATAAAAAAAATTAGAAGAAACAAAACACAGAAACAAGTTATCACACAACATTCAGGAAGTATATTCAATCAAAACCAGCTGCACCAAAGTTCAAATCCCCCCCCCCCCAATATTTTAGATGAATTTAGAGTAGATTATTCTATCGTTTGTATAAAAAAAAAATTAAAAACAAAACCCAGTTGCTAATATAGCAAAATCTTATCAACCAAATAAAAAACACAAACAACAAAGAAAAACAAGACAACGCAGATTACTTGTTTGATTAATTCTGCCAGAGATAAGAGCAGAGGTTGATATGCATCGCTACAAAGCAAACGAATTCGCAACCAATTTTAACATAATGCACGATGTTTTGCAGCCAAATTTACACCTCCGGATCAGAGTGGATGATTCCACTCATGCTAACTAGTGCAATGATTCTTGTAAAATAATGTTGTTCCGGACGGCCTTCAAACGAAAATCTTGCGACAGGAGCTGCGGTTTCAGAGTTACAGGGAAATAGCAATCGCCCCAGTGTTGTCTGAACAAGGACAAGAGAAGGACGGAGGAGGTAGGAAGGAGTGAAAGAGACAGGAGAGGGAGAACCCCAACACAAGACAATGGGAACTATCGCTGCTGTTGTTGTTGCTGCCGCTCTCTAGTCTCTAATTACTTTTAATGTAATTTCAATAGTGTTATGCAACGGTATATCACTACCACCACCACTATATTATCCACCGTCTCACCATCACCACCCCTTGGACCACCATATTTGACACCACCACCTCCCACCACCGTTGTCGTACTACCATATCCTCAACCGCCATCCCCCTAGCCACCATAGCCCGCCACCACCATATCCACCATCTCAGCATGGCCACCATAACATGTACCTCGGCCACCACCATCACCACCCCCCCCCCCATATTATCTACTGCCATAACCCCACCACCATGGTCATCACCACTTCCACCGTCTCACCATTGTAGCCACCACCACTGTCACCATCTCGCACCATCACCAAATTCACCCATTATCCTCAACATGACCGCTACCACCTCCACCATCCCTACATCTCAACCACTATTTTTACAACCATCCCTTATAATCGTTGTTAATACAACCACCATCTACCGTTGTAACAGTTTAGTCTCTTAATGATCGTTCCCGCTCTATAGGTAGCCCTGTCCCTATTATAGCAGCGTAATCACCAACTTCTGATTAAACCTACTTGTAACAGTGGATCTTATCTCTATTAGAAAGATAATTCGGATACAAAATGTAGTTTTACTAGCATCCACTGCGTGCTCCATCTTCAAAGTTCCTGTTACAATTCTCATCTCGTCACTCAGTACTACAAAAATCATCTTTGCCGGTGAGAACGAAAGCGCACTGAATGTTGCATCGACGAAGAACCTTGACGCATATATTCGTATGCCAACAATCTGCTACTATAAAATTCAAAACCTGTCCTCAAGAGCATCAATGCAAAATTCGCAGAACAAAATCGAGCAATTTCGGAGATAAGTTCAAAGATATAGGAAGAAAGAGTATCAATGACATATGTAAAACAAGATTAGAATGAAAACGTATCGGTCTCCATCCCATCATAAGGGGGGAAAGAGACCCCGAGGGTAAAATTTCTCTTAAAAAAATCCGGAATTCTAGAGACCGATTGTACCAATAATTAAAAAACTGACAGACCACAAGCAGATAAAAGGCTTTACACCTAGAGGTATATCATCCATTTAGCACACCACGGGCCTCTCCCTCTCCGTCCAAACCGTGTTTTAAGGCTCAAAATGGAAGTGTATTATGCTAACGAATCAAATCCTGACCATAAGAACAACCGAAACGCCATAAGAACCATAGAAAGGCGGATACTCTACAGAACTACGCAGAACTTTGTGAAGCTTCTGGCTTGTCGGTTTCCATTGGTTCTGTAGTAGCCTGTGGGGCCTCATTGTCGCCATCAGCAGGATTCTCCATGGGGCCGGGATTGGCATCTGCATCTCCGCCCTGAGGTTGCTCACTTCCCTGAGGAGGTGGGGTGGGTGGAGTTTCAGGAGCAGCTGGCTTGGCTGGTGCTGGTTTGGGTTTCGTCATTATCGGTCTGCAGAACCTGTCAACAAAAGTGGATATAAGAAAAGGTTACCACTGTCAGATATCCCAAAGGCTTCCAAAAGACTTTATGAATAAGCAATAGGTTCTTGTTGTCTAAGACAACCAGTTCGTCAACTAACCAAAGAAAACAAATTTATCAATGCAAGAAATGGTACCTGTCAACTGCTTCAGCCTTCCGTCTCACATCAGCTGATAAGAGTACTGGGTTGGCATATTTGGGGAGCAGATCCTGTTGCTGCTTTTTCTCTCTTAACCAGGCCTCGGCTTCAACACACTCGTTCAATACCTAAACAACACAAAAAGAATATTGTGAGTTGAAAAGGTGGAGACTGGGGAAGGGGAAGACAGCTCATCGAGTCCCTTACCTTCTGTTTATCGGCCAGATCAATGTGTTCAAATTTTGCATCATTTGATGCTGCAGCTTCTCTGTAACTATTGACACAGTAAGCAAGTTGATCAATCACTGTTCCCCTCTCCGCATGCTCCTTGACTCGCTCTTCAATGGGGTCACCTTGCTGCAATTTGAAAAAATCACCAACGCTCAAAAGAATCAAAACCAACGACATCAAGTTGGACAAGAGAAAACAGAGAACTTCGCACCAAAACACATTAAAAAGAAGAAAATCCTCACCTTCTTCAGCTCCTCAAGTTTGGCAATGTAAACTCCTTTGGTTTCGTCTTCACCATCTTCATACAGCCAGTCCTCCACCTCCTGAAGTCTAGCAATAAACGCTTCCCTCTCAGATTCAGTGACAAATTCATGATACTTGTCATTGAGCTGGCAATACAAAAGAGAAATTTAGTAAAAAAATATGGTAAAATAAAAAGGAAAATGTGTCACGAACATACAAGCAAACTACCTTGTTTCTCATGTCATAGACGTATGCCTCGACAGCATTTTTCTTGTCTTTTGTTTCTTCCATAACACGGTCTTGTAAGGCCATTTCAAACTCCTTCTCAATTGCCTTCTGCACTTCATTTGGTGGCATCCCTCCATAAACTAACTCTGTCACAGGAATGTTTGTTTTCCTTACCTTTATCTTTTTAGCATCAGCCTGCATCGCAAAAACCAAGACATTAAGAGTACAGAACCCACAAATAGAACCAAATAAAACCACTGATAGCATTTGACCATTCCAAAACTGAATTTTTAAACAACACTTAGTACAGTCCATCATCCCTTCTCTTCTCTGTAGTGACATTAAATGTAGATTATATGAGTTAAAGATTATGATGACTTTTGACAACCCTTCCCTATAGTTAACGTGATTGAACATGAAAAGAATGATCACGGGAAAGCTTAGCACAAGTGGACTATATCAAAGCAAAGCGTAGAAAGTTAGGCATAAGTCATTCATTTCCTTAGTCCCACATATAGCTGACTCAAATTGAGTAGCTAAACACTATTGCTCCCCCCCCCCTCAAAAAAAAAAACAAATGTTGCGGTCCAGGAAAATAACAAATGGAAAAAACACATGAATCATGAAAACTGACCTTCGCATCAGTTTCCATTTGCACAGGCTTTTCCCCAGACTCGGGAACAACATTTTCAGCACCTGGAGCATCAGCAGTGTCCTTAGCATCTTGCATGCTCACATCAGTCTCTTTGGTACTTGGGGGAGCCACATCACTGGGTGCCTCATCAGTCTCCATCTTAGCAGCCTCCTTTGTTTGCTCTTTTGCGACAGGAACCTCAATTTCTTCTTCTTCCAAAAGCTACAGCACGTGAAGAAAAACAAATAGAATTAGAAAGATAATCAACCAAAGACATCTAGAAGCACAAAATGCTTTTAACAATCTTACAGTTGCTGAGTCTACAGACACAATCCCATGCAGATTTAGGCGAGCTTTGACCTTTAGTTTTGCTCGCTCACTTTTAACAGACTGGAAAGGACCAATCTGCACATGTATAGTGTAGTAGAATGTTAGGAAATATCTGGCAGATGACCTAATAGCGTTGAGAGAAATTAGAGCGCACAAGTTTAAGATCCAATATTCAATCTGCCACTCACCGTATATGTGCTGATTTTTGCAGGTGCCTGCAAATCACTAACATCAGCATACTGCACATCAACTGAAAAAGTGCCCAATCTGTAAAATGTAAGGGCCTTGATACTTGGGATAGGATTTCCCTTGGGGAAAACAAGGGTATTTTGGTTGTTCTCAGCTGCTCCGTTCTGAGCGTCTGGACCAGAACCTTTCCAGGACAAGGAAATTGAAAATGGGAAGCTCTCATTAACCTTCATATTAAATGGGATAGCATTAGTTAATAACAAAACATAATTTTTTGCAAAAGCCAGCAGGTCAGACAATATACAGATTGGTTCAACTAATGGAAACAAATTCACAGACAAAGCAAGAGTTAAACTCACCTGAAACTCTCTAACTTTGAATGTTGGACTAAGAATTGCACATTGCAAAGCACAACCCCTGGCAACGCACTCACTTGCATTCATAGTTCGCCTAGGCTCCTTTTTGAAGAAATCTGTCAATATCTTGATTATAGCAGGAACACGAGAGCCTGAACCGACAACCTCAACTGTGTGAATGTCCTCTATTGAAAGCTGTGCATCAAGAAGGGCCTTCTCCAAAGGTCCCTTCACACGTTCCAAAATAGGAATACTAATCTGCTCAAATTCATCCCGCTTAATAATTCCCCTAACATCCTTCTCTTCCATTAAACACTCTATATTCAAAGGTACCATAGGATTTGCACTAAGCATCTTCTTCAACTTCTCACAAGCGGTACGAAGGCGAAGGCAAGCCCTTGCATTCTGTAAAACATCAATTTTGTACTCTTCCTTGAATTTTGCTGCAAAGTGGTGGAACAGTACTTCATCAAAGTCCCTACCTCCCAAAGACTGGTCAAAGGAATGAGCCAATATTTTCAGCTGCCCCTTCTTAAAACCAGCAATGCAAACTTGCATGCTAGCATGCCCAACATCAACAAAGGCAACATTCAATTGGTCATTTTCTGGTAAATCCGTCTTGTAAATACCATAAGCCAAAGCAGTTGCTGTAGTTTCATGGAACAAGCGAAGAGGGTTCAATCCAGCAATTTTTGCTGCATCCATAACAGCTCTTCTTTGGAGATCAGTAAAATACACTGGAATCCCAATACAGCAATCGACAACAGCTGCATTGAGATTCTTCTCGGCTATGATTTTCAGATCAGAAAACAGCATTCCAAGAACTTGGGTAGGTGTAAATGTCTTTGCTTCTCCCAAATAACGGGCATGAATCAATGGATATCCATCAGGCCCTTCAGAAACAGCAAAAGGCAATGACTTCATATCCCTCTGCAACACAGGATCGGAGAATTGCTTACCAATCAAGCGTTTAATCTGGGAAATTGTGTTCTTGGGGTTCATCAATGCGGAAGCAGCCCCAGCTGTCCCAATGAACCGCTGCTTCTCACCGAAACAAACAAGGGCCGGAGTTTCACGTTTGGACTCATCATTGAGCACAACGTCAATACCCCTCTGCCTGGCTACGGCCACAATGCCGCTCTCATTGCCAAAATCAAACCCCACCACGCTCATCCTTGCAGAATTTTAAGTCTGGAAAATAACTAAGACCCAAATTTAGTAAACAACCGAAACTAAAATTCCAAATCATGTAAGAACCCACATTCACTAAACAACTGAAACTGAAATTCCAAATCAAGCAAGAACCCACATACACTAAACAACTGAAACTCAATTCCAAATAAACAACACCAGTTCAAACAAAGCACAAGGGAAACTACCATTCAATCATAGAAACAACCAAAAATCGGACGATGAATATCTTCACCGTCCTCAAGGTGATTACAGTATCAGAAATAAATAATACAGTAGCTAAAGGAAACAGAAAAATAAGACCACAAATTACACCTCCGCAAATCTTGGATAAAAACCCCTGTCCCCATTCAAATTACATAACATACAAAACAATAATGTTTAAAAAAAATTAAAAATAACCGACCCTAATTGCAAATTCCAACCAACGCTAATCACCCATCTATAAACCCCATGATTATCTAATTACCATAATCTGCTCAAACTAATGTAATCATATATTCACCGAATCTAGCTCAAACCCAAATATAGACACCCCAAAAGATTTAAGCAAAAATTTGAATCGAAGCAGAAAGTGAGGCAGTTCAACACTTAAAACCCCACGGAGGCTAAACCCAGAGTAAATTGTCCAAATCGGGAAACAGTAAAATCTACATCAGATCTAACAACATTTTTACATAGAGATCTGATTCGATGCAAAGTCTAGGGTTTTAGGGAGCGTACCGTACCTCGAGGGAGATCCACAGAGAGTCTGAGGACGCGAGGAGCGAGAGGGAGGAGAGAGAGAGAGAGAGCCTCGGTAGGATTTCTTGAAGCCTCTGCGGGAACGCTTTTGTGGAGAAACAGAGGAGGTTGCGAGAGAGAGAGAGAGCTTCGGTAGGGTTTCTCGAAGCCTCTGCGGGAACGCTTTTGTGGAGAAACAGGAAGGGTTGCGAGAGAGAGAGAGGGGGGAGAAGAGGAAGAGATGCTCAACTTAATGAGGTTTTTTTTTTTTTTTTTTTTTAGGAAAATTATCTTCAAAACTTTGAGTTTTAACGATAATGACCAAATAAATGATAAAGTGAATAATATCATGATTGACTTTTTAGTGCAAAAAATGAGGTTTTTGTTGAAGTAAACAGTACTTGAAGCTTTTCGTTAAAATTCTTTTTTTTTTCCTTTTGTATAATTTTCGCATGTTATATATTTTTTAATGTTAAGGAAGGAATCTTAGATTAATTAGTCAATATCGTGTATTGATATTTACTTTCCTGTTTAGTTGTTAATTAGCCTTATTTGTAGGCAATAGAATCGGATAGTATCTTGGTGGTCTTTGTATAAAGCTGTAATTCTTGTTTGATGAATATATACGGAAATTCATTCCTCAAATCTAAGCTTCTTATGATGGTACCAGAGTGAACAATATCTGGGAAAATAAAAAGCAAAGAAACAAACACAAACCCTAGCAAACATAGCCATGGGCGACAAACCAGAGAAGTCAACCTCTTTAGGCATGACTTCGCATCAAAAGTGGGAAATCCCAATCACCCACTTTACCTCCACCACTCGAATCAACCTGGTGCAATACTTGAACCACAGCCTATCGTGGAAGATAACTACGGTACATGGGCTCAATCCATGACCATAGCCTTGACGGTAAAAAACAAATTAGGGTTTGTTGATGGAGCGATCAAGAAGCCAAGTGAAGAACACTTTGAAGAATTACAACAATGGAATCGATGCAACAACCTGGTGAAAATGTGGTTGCTCGGTTCCATGTCAAAGGAAATATCTGGGAGCGTCATGCACTGCAAGGATGCACGGCAGATGTGGCTTGACTTGCAAGAAAGGTTTTATCATGTGAACATTGTCCAATTATTTCACATAGAAAACGAGATTCACGACTACATACAAGGCAATATGACGGTGAGTTCGTATTTCACCAAACTGAAAAGCCTTTGGGATGAACGAGACGTGCTTTGTTCTATCCCGACTTGTGGCAATGACACGAAGAAGGAGATCACCTCCTACATTGAAACCTAGAAGATGATGAAGTTTCTCATGGGTTTGATCGAATCTTACTCTACCGTTCGCAGCAATACTCTTCTTCTTGAGCCTTTGCCCATTATAAACAAGGCTTATTCACTTGTCCTTTGCCATGATAGGCAAGCCGGAGTTTGAAGTGGAAAGAGCATTGCCCAACCATAAGCTACTGTGTTCGTTGTGAAGGGTGCAGGTCGAGAGAAGGAATCCGAAGAAGGTGGTCTACGATGTGGAAAGTGCAACAAGACGAACCACAACACAAAGAACTGTCGTGCCCATCTCAAATGCACTTTCTGCGGGTGGAAAGGCCATTCATATGAGTATTGCCGCAAAAGAAAATCAGCCACAAAAATCGAACCAAGTCGTTCTTCCAAGGGAAATCAAGTTGTCTTGACCAACAAGGAGGTGATGTCCAATTTTCCATTCTCTCAAGAATATTGCAAACAAATCCTCCAAATGTTGAATAAGAACAAATCATCTTTTGCCAATCACATTGGTAATTCCTCACATCACGAAGACCTTTCAGGTAAAGCTTTTTCATTCATACACCATGGCAAGAAAAATGTTTAGATCTTGGATAGTGGTGCTACAAATCACATAGTTTGCAGCCCCGACTCCCTTACGTCCTCAAGGCCCGTTAAAAATCACACCGTTGAGTTACCCAATGGATCCCTTGCCACGGTCACTCATGTTGGCCAAGTTTTTTTTTCTCCTAACCTCATTCTTGACAACGTCCTTTGTGTTCCACTTTTTAAGTTGAATTTAATCTATATTAGCAAATTAACCTATGATTCCCTCTCCATTATGATTTTCTTGAACCATTTTTGTGTCATACAGGACCTACTCTCGGGGAAGATGATTGGGATGGGAATTGAACGGGAGGGACTCTACTACCTTGATCCACCAAAGAAAGGAACATGCAATGCCGTCTAAACCACTCCTTCCAGCTTTTGGCATCAACACCTAGGACACCTATCCCATAAAGTTACCATGTTATTTCCTTTTGTCTCCAATAAAACTTGTGGCACAAGTCAATGTTTAATTTGCCCTTTGGCTAAACAAACAAGGTTGCCTTTTTCTTTAAGTTCCATGTCTACCACATCATGTTTTGAATTGATACATGTTGACATTTGGGGTGGTTACCAAGTGTCTTCTCTTTTCGGTGCCAAGTACTTCCTTACCATTGTTGATGATCATATTAGGTGCACATGGATCAATGTGCTGAAACATAAGTCTGACACCAATGGGCTTCTCACCTAATTCATTCATATGGTTGAAACACAATTCAACACTAAAGTCAAAATGGTTTGTAGTGATAATGGTCCCGAGTTTAAACTTGACACATTTTATGCCTTACAAGGAATCATCCATCAAACTAGTTGCGTCAACACACCACAAAAAAATGGTTTCACTGAACACAAGCATAGACATTTGCTCAATGTTGCTCGAGCATTGCTTTTCCAAGCTCATTTACCTAAACGATTTTTGGGGGACGCCATCCTTGCTTCGACATATCTCATTAATCGCACACCAACACCCATTCTTCACAGGCAAACACCATATGAAGAGTTGTTTCACAAACCACCCAAATACTCACACTTACGGTCTTTAGTTGTGTTTGTTTTGCATCCACTCATGCACAAAAACCTTCCAAGTTTGATCCCTGTGCGTGTCGTTGTATTTTTCTATGGTATCCTTATGGTTAAAAAGGTTATAAACTATTTGATCTTCATCTTCAAAAAGTGTTTGTCTCCAGGGGTTTCATTTTCTTCGAAGACTAATTCCCTTATCAACACTTAGACAATTCCGTTGCCTTTACCACTCCACCTCACCCTCCCGCCTCCTTGCTCCACTTTGACATGGATCCTTTCTTTGTATCGTCTCAACCTCTCTCTTCCTCTAATGATCCCCTTCACCTTCAGATGCTACTCATACCTCATCTCTCATATCTTCCCTACTTTCACTTTCCAATCCTCCCTTAGATGATACCATCACCCCACCTCTCATGCCTTTACCTCCATATCCCACAGCACCCTCGCCTACACTTACCCCACCCCCACCCCGCCGCGGTACTCGACCCACAAAACCCTCATCCTTTTTGCATGACTTTCACGTCAAGGCATATCTCCTTTCAAGGACTGCTCCCGCATCTTCAACGAACGTGGTTAAGTTAGGTACCTCTCATCCCCTCGCTACTCACTTATGCTATGATCATCTCTCACCCACATATAAAGCCTATACTGTTAATCTCAACCTCTTTAAGGAACATACTAGATTTTCCCAGGCTGTCCAAGATCCACATTGGCACGTTGCCATGCAACATGAGCTTACTGCCCTCCATGCAAATAACATATGGACGCTCATGCCTCTCCCTCCTTATAAAGGCCCTATTGGATGCAAGTGGGTTTATAAGGTAAAGCTCAAACCCGATGGGACAATCGAACGGTACAAGGCACATCTTGTTGCACAGGGGTACAGTCAAATCGAGGGGGTTGATTACCATGACACTTTTGCTCCCATGGCTAAGTTGACCACAATCTATGTCCTCCTCAGTGTTGTAACTGTGCAAGGCTAGCACTTTTATCAACTAGACGTGAACAATGCTTTTTTAAATGGTGACTTGGAAGATGATGTTTACATGACTTTGCCTCCTGGTTTCGGACGAAAGGGGGAGACTCGAGTATGCAATTTGCACAAATCTCTTTATGGTTTATAGTAAGCTTTGAGGCATTGTTCGTCTGAAGTCGTTAAGGTACATTCACTGCTTTACTGGTCTATGTTGACGACGTAATATTGGCAGGGAACGATTTACGTGAGATTGAAAAGACTAAATAGTTTCTCTCTCACCATTTTAAACTGAAAGACTTGGGGGTGCTCAAGTATTTCTTGGGGATAGAAGTTGCACGATCAAAGCATGGAATCACTATATGTCAAAACAAATATGCGCAAAAGATATTGGATGATGTTGGGTTTTTAGGCGTGAAACCTTCTCGGTTTCCCTTAGACCAAAATTTGGCCTTCACGCAAATGGAAGGACGGTTATTTGACAATCATAAGACCAGACTTGGCCAATGCCGTGCATGTGTTAAGTCAGTTCATGGAGAAGCCTCAGCAACCACATCTTGATGCCACACACAAAGTACTAAAATACATTAAACAAGCACCTGGGCAAGGTAATTTCTTTCCTTCCACAGGATCATTATAGTTACGAGCATTTTTTGATGCTGATTGGGCTAGATGCAGAGATACTAGAAATGGATAACGGGTTATTGTGTTTTACTTGGCCAAGCACCAATTTCGTGGAAACCTAATAAGCAAACCACTGTATATCGCTCTAGCGTAGAAGCCGAATACCGTTCTATGGCCACTACATATTGTGAGATTACATGGCTGAGAAATATCTTAAAGGATTTGGAAGTAAATCATCAACAACCAGTTTCATTGTTTTGCGACAATCAAGCCTTCATATACATTGCTTCGAATCCTATTTTTCATGAACAAACAAAGCACATAGAGTTTGATTGTCACCTAGTGTGAGAGAAGGTTCAAAAAGGAATGATACATACAGCCTACATACAGACGGGTGATCAGCTAGCTGACATATTCACCAAACCATTGAGTTCGACATAGTTTGAAACGTTGCTCAACAAGTTGACTGTCATTAACATACACTCCAACTTGAGGGGGGGTGTAAGGAAGGAATCTCAGATTAATTATTCAATATCGTGTATTGATATTTACTTTCCTGTTTAGTTGTTAATTAGCCTTATTTGTAGGCAATAGAATATGATAGTATCGTGGTAGTCTTTGTATAAAGCTGTAATTCTTGTTTCATTCCTCAAATCTATGCTTCTTATGATTTAATTTAATTAAATTGAATTTATTTTTTAATGTTGGGAATTGGTGTTAGGTTTTATAACGTGCGAGGTCAAGTGGTGCTAGAAGCGTTCGATGAGAGACTTGTTGTTCTAGAAAGATCTTTTGGACTTGCAAAATGAGAGAGTGAGAGAGAGGTAGAGTATACTTTATGAATCTGATGTGGGAAGTGTGATGTATGCACATACTTATACCAGATTAGACATCAGTTTTGTAGTTGAATCCAAGATGGATGCACAAAGCCCCCTCAACTGAACATATATAGTAAGGCTCTCTAACTAACTTAGATCATTAACGTTTAATTGAATACAAGGCCTCCTTCACATGTGCAGGTTACCCTATCCTTTATAATGGCTTGATGTGAATTTAGAACGACCACAACAAATAATACGAATGAGAAGAAAAGTGGAGAGCAGACAAGTATCTCCTGCCTACTTGGTTCTCCCTATTATCTCTATGAGTGAAAATCAACATAGATGCGAGTTGGAAATAAAACTCAAGGGTGTCAAGAGCCAGCATTATGGAAACTTCATTGCTCAAGTTTTAATTCCATTGATAGTGTGCATGTAAACCTCATGTCATTTATATATATACTAGAATGGGTCACACGCGCGTTGCCAGAGGTTTGAAAACTGTATTAAACACTGTGTTTGAAAGATGTAAAAATGGTATCACAAAACATTAACATTATTGAGAACATAGAGGTTGGAAAAGGTTTATAGATGAAATATTTAATTTGTACAATTTAAACATAAAAGGTTGAAAGCTTTTTGTTTACAGACATACACAAAATATTATAACCGTCCACTGCACTTTAGTAGTTGCATCCATTTTTCAATCCACTAGTGTAAACAAAGGTTCGTACAAAGACCACACAAGCTCAATTCCTAGATCTCTATCTACGGAGCAATTTTACCTTTGTGCAACCTTTCCTTAAGCGAGATAGATTCCTTCGGTCTTCACAAAGTGGCAGCTCCTCCTGAGCTCTTCACCTTATGAAATCGAAATAATCTTGTCTTCAGTCTTCACAAGATGACAGCTCTTCCTGAACTCTTCACCTTGTGGCACCGAAACCAACACACAAACTATGCATATGATGATATGACAATGATATGTAAATCTGGATTCGATGTCTAGTCAGTTCACCAATCAAACACTTTAAAAATGAAACTGATGAGAATCCAAAATAGGTCAGTTCACAGATTTGAAACTTGGAAAAACTTGACCTAAAACAAAAATCAAAATCACAAAAACAATGCTACCCTAACATGCAATGATGTGGGTATTTAGTGCATGAGTGTGATTTTGTAGCTAGGGTTTTCAAGTAAAAACACAAGAGGTAGCTCAAAACTAAAATTAACTTTTTTCTAAACGTGTAAAACTCTTAGCCAAAACAAATGAGCATATAAAATGAATTTAAGCAAGCAATTCAAAGATAAGTTTAGAAATATTCAATGAAGAACATTACACATAAAATATGCTTGATGCTCCTAGGAGATATGAGGCAGAGATGAAAATAAAACTCTCAAAAACTTTTCCAATCTCAAATTCCCAACAGCAAATGAGCCCTAGAATGACTTTATAAAGATGGCTGAGTTTCAGACAAAGAGAGGGGATGAAAAGTCACGTGTCATGTGTAAAATCAATATGGAAAGACCTAGGGCTGAAAATCCATTTTTGGGAAAAAAAGTGTTAGATGGCCCATGTGGGCTGTCTTAATTTGTGTGCCTAGACAACTGGATAACAGACGAAATTGTTTACTAGACAACTGCACTAAACAAAAGGAATCTGGAAAAATAAGCTTGATATGCAAATGCAAATGTATGAGTATCGCCCGAAGGTAGGTCAATCACCCGTAGGCAGATCATACGCCCGTAGGCAGAACATAGTGACCACTAGATAAACACAAAAATCATTGAACATAATCTTTCCAGAATATAAGTACATATATCTCAACATAGCTTAGTAGCTCAAACATCATATCTTAAATCATCTTCATAGTATATAGTCATCCATCATATATACCACAAAGAACGTAAATTCGATAAATCATGAAATATCATAAAGCGTAAAACCAATTTACTCATAAATATTTCATAAAATGTAACCATTAAATCATGCTTTTCATGTATGCATTTCTAATAGTAAAATTATGCATTTTGGAAGGGGTCCACTTATAGATAATTCGCCGTCGAAAAGCCATGCAACTAGCGAAGACTGAAACGCTGCAATAAATACACCTAAGCACATAAAGGGTCCAATTAATAAAACTATACTCAAACGATTGAATTTCAGGAAAAGAACGTCATAAACAGATTCAGGACGTCGAAAAACATGCGGGAGACCCCAGGTACCCTCATGCCCTGCCGCACAGGCCCTCACGCGCAATTTTGGGTTGCCAGAAAAGTCGTCGGCACCGCCGTGGACGGTGGCGGAGCACAGTACCTCCTGTAGAGGCACGAGTGCTCGACGCGCCGACCAAGGCAGGCACCCATGCGCACCCACGTGCAGGCCCACACACGGCTTGGGATATTGGGATCTGACTAGGTTGGGCCGGATACGGGTCTGGGTCTGGGCTTGGGCCTAATGGGTTTCACAAAACATAGTTCATATCCTTTAAATGCGCAAAGTTAGGATATATGTGCGGATCCTATTAATTAGGCAATAATATTTCAAAGGTAATTTAGGGTATTTACTAAACCTTCTCTTTATATATTCTTTTTACGAAGAGTCTTACAATGCGCTGCATTTTTAGTTCTTTTCTTAACATGGACTGGTGTTACTATAAATTATTATCTTTTGTAACAAGTTTCCATCTCATTTCATGCGGTTTATGCATTAGTTCCTTTATTTCCCTTTTTTTTTCAGAAGAAAGTGAGCTAAAGACACCAGTGGGGAGTAAAAACACAGAGGTACGAAGTTACGAATGTCTACTAGACTCCTTAAAAAAATCTGTATTTAATATCTTTCCTTTTTATTTTGTTAATTGTTTGTTATAAGGCTTAATTTTCTAAAGTGAGTTATTCATTGAACAAGAAGCACCTTAAACAAATGCAGCACCAAATCCCATTTTGTCTCTCCTGAATGGCATTGGTATTTTTAGTTTTGGTGTCCTTGGTGCGCTCTATGCATTGACTCGGTCAGAAAAGAAAGTCACTGATGCCATAGTCGAATCTGTAAGTCTCTATTCAATACCACAGAAAAAGCTTTTCTTTACATGCTGAGACAACACAGACATACCATAGATGCTGACGGGAGTCTAGTCTATTTGAAAAGGAACTTCAAAATGTACAAAAAAATGTAATGCGTGTTTTAACTTGTTTCCCAATCTTGTGTTCTTAAATGCTTCCTTGAAAACGATCCTCACTCCGGTGGTCCCTTTTTCTTTCCTTGTTTCTCTATTTTATAGAAATGCATCCCGTTAATGTATGAGTCTCTGAGCTCGAAAGATCATACTCCTTTACTTTTGGGTTCTGTTCATAAAAATACTTTTAGATGCTTTGTTTGATTTAACCCACATTTACTTTGGTTGAAAATGCACAGATGAAGACCAAGCTGAAAGAAAAGGAAGCTTCTATTGTTTCATTAGGGAAGAGCTATGAATCTAAGTTATTAGGTGAACAGGAAGAATGGAGCAAGCAAATTGCAAAGGCAAAGGAAGAGCAAAATTCTTTAACAAGCGAACTGAGTTTGGCAAAAAGTACAATTGCAAGCTTAGGAAAGGAGTTAAATGGTGAAAAGAAATTGATTGAGGAGCTTAAAATTCAAATTGACAGTATTAAAACCAAAGCAGTCTTGCTAGTGATTAGCTGGGAATCAGAATGAATTGCGAGCTTTTTCGCTGCCAAGTCTTTTGCCATTCAGAAGCCTGCTAGTAGGGTCTCGTATTCTGCTTCGTTGTTGGATACTTTGAAACCTAGGCATCGAATTGTCTGGATGACAAGGACTACGCCTACTCTTGAACCTTTGTAGTTGGATGCGCTGTGGACATGCAAATGCCAAAAGTCTCCATCGGGTGGAGCAGGGGCGGCTAGGGCGCGCTCGGCTACCTTCGGGGCGTCGTTGGGTCGCTCTGTTGGGTCATGAATGTGTGGTAAGGAGCCGTGGAGCTGGGGCCATATTACACACACCAGGAGATGCTCAACTGCTGGTATTGGACCACTTTAGAGTTGAATTATGGAGTAAGGGTCGGCTGGGACCGTGTGACACGTAGTAGGAAGTGGTGCTGAACTGCCGGTACATGTTGCTCTATGTAGAATCTTTTGGGGCGACAAAGACAAAACTTGTTTTCGAGTGTGTCCTTCCAGTGTTCGTCTGCCCTTGGCGCGTCTTTTGGGCAGAGTTGTTGAGTTCGTCAAAAAACTTTGCATTCGCCAGGGTCTTACGCCTTTATCGTTGTGTGTCTGGATTGGGCGAAATATTGCGTCATAAGGATGACTGCATGCGTTTGAAGGTAAAACTTGAGCTTCCGGGTTACAATAACTATCGTCAAAGTTAGCTTTTGAATTTTTAATAACATCGAGGAGAGCTTTTGAACTGTAGAATACAGGTAGTCGGGCCCCCATCTCTTCTCACATGATGGTAGAGCTTAATGCTGCTTTAGATACCGTCAAACATGCGAATAAGTCCTCCGCTGCTTCCGGTTTGGATAGTAGGGAGGTGATGTCGGGTACTTCTTCAAGTCCTTGAATGTGCATTGGCGAGCCTCGTCCCAAAGTGCATGCTTCTCTGCTAGAGCGAAAGAGTCTACCAGAGTTAAATCTTCTTTCATGATCAATTTTCCGAATAGCGAGTGGTCTGCTGGAAGTCCTTTTTGGAAGGCTGCTCTAGCTATTGAGTCGTTGCATCCGACTATCCTTGCCTTCTCTGCTTTTAACCTCCTTACATAGTTGCAAAACGACTCATTTGGGTTCTTCTTGACGTGGAACAAATGGTCGGACTTCTTTTTGATTGAGCGATAAGATGAATATTCTTTGGTGAAAACCAAAGAAAGTTCGTCGAAATTCCGAACGGATTGTGGCGGCAAGGTGTAGAACCAATCTTACGCCTCGCCTTGTAGAGTGGTGGCGAATATCTTGCACATGAGTGAAGGAAGATTTGTGAAAACATGTTCATTTGAATAACATCATATCGCATGCAATTAACAATTAAAGGCGGAATCATGCTTTCATGCATTCAAAAACAAAACATTACCCATGAAATTCAAAGCCTAGTAGATTGGTGAACCATTAATCAACTCAAAACAAAGTGAGTTGAAATTTATACCTTTGTAGATTCCTCTTTGCATAAGCAAAGGCCAATCACCCAAAGATAGGGCCTTCATTCCTTGCATCTTAAATCTATGGATTTGGATGGATGAAAAGGTTTCTCCAAGTTCCCAAAATTGAGAACCTCTAAGTATCTTCACCAAGGTTAGATTGGAGAAGAAATGAGTGACCTTGGAGTAGTGGGATTGCTAGATGCACCCTCCAAGGGGCCGGCCTCTTTAGAGAGAAATTGAGAGACATGTTCTCTCCAATTTTCTCCAAAACAAACCCTAAATGAATTTTGGCTATAAAGTCATATTTATACCTTTATTCATTTGAGTGGCAAACTTGTAAATAAGTCCAAGTTCACTACCCTTAACAATATGGCCGGCCTTAGGGTGTATTTGGGTTGTTTGGGCCTTTGTGAATATTTAGTCATTAAGTTGTCATACAACTTAAGTCAATGGGCTTGACGTTCGAAGCCCATTGGGCCTTAAGGTCCAAAAACTATCCCGAGGTCTTTAACGAACTTATTCGTTTGATTAATTAACATATTAATTAATCCTTGCCATAAATAATTAAACCATTTAATTATTCTTACTCATCTCCATTGTTTCTTCAATCTTCACCTTACACGGTGTACGATCCATTAGGTTCCTTTTAGCGAGGAAGTGGGCGATTAAAACCATTTCACATCGATTGTGAATTGAAACTTACTTTCAATTCTCCCTTTAGTGATTACACACGTTTAGGGCTTCCACAAACCATGAGTGACACCTAGCAGCATATCATGGTTACCCAAGCTAATCAGAAGAGGTGGAGAACCTATTCAGTTTAGGATTACAAATGCAATACGGTCTTTCTCTAATCTAATACTCTTGACCACATTGTTTGGTTTGATAGTTTATTTATTCATGTCTACTATCCAATGTGATTTGTTTGCTTATATGATTACCTTGAATATGATTTGGAACGCATTCCTAAATCTCATTCATACTTTGGCCAAAGATTCTTAATCATATCATAGAGTATTCTCCCTCAAACGGTTTGAAGGTTAGAGATCCCTTGTTGCGCATTCACTTGCCTCCATGACTAAGTGGCTTAACCCCAACGATGCCGTGGACACCCCGATGGGGTGACTTTGACATAATCAAAGATTAAGGACTTAACCACAAGACAGCTGTGATGCCTCAGATCAAATGACTAATTTGCATTATCCCAACCATGAGTTCTCATATGACATGAATATGAGAACTCTTCGTTGATCGTGTTCAGTGAACTCATTCTCTATTGAGCACCTACGTACTTGTCTTGATGTCACACACACCAATGACTCAAGACTAGTCACTCTCCCTGAGAGAAGACACAGTACGTACTGATCTTAACGGACTGTCAATGCCCAATTGGCAATCCTATGATCAGGAACATTTAGGATGTGTCTACGAAAGAATGGTCTCATGAATCTAACTTCTTTAGATCGTATTCTCCCAATCACATATTCCTTGGACTTTATCGTTTAAGCATATAACATTTATATGAGACGGCTCAAACAATAATCTTTGCCCTTTATATGTAAACTAAATTAGTTTAACATGTGAAATGTCCGTAAAGTATCATCATATGATTGGCTTTAGGGCACATTTCCAACAATGAGATCATCGTTGTTTCGATAGAGGATCATTGTGCTTCGGTAGTGCTTTAAGTGTCTCTCCGGGTATTCATCCCTTTTGAAAGATGTGAAATGTGGCATGCTGAACTCGCGTGGAGGCTCTGCCTGCTCGATCTCGTCGGTGAAGAGTGACCTGCTTGTTTTGGTCATGTTCCATCGTAGTGCCTCGTCGGTGATCTCATTGTGTTGAAAATTGCGCAATCGCTTGGTCAAGAGTTTCTCTACTTCTTCTTGAATTTGCCTTTATTGAGGTAATGGAGCTCTCGGTTGCCCCCAACCATGACTTGCTGGTCTAGGCTGCTTTTCCATGTGTTGGCTCGTCTATGCCACGGATGTAATGCATGTAGCGTGTTCCTAGCAGGCGAGCGAGTTCTTCACAGACTGCCGGTTAAACTTGAGCCAGATTGAGTGACTGTTTCTCTCCATCTGTCGTGCTGCCTACTCCGATGTGAGGTGGATGATGCTCATTGCGGGCTTAGCCGCGAATGAACACTTCGCCTGGAAGGTTGCTCATGTTGACTATCGGAGTGTGACCCCAACTGTGAATGTATGCTCGTCTGTGGGCTTAGTCGAAAGTGCACGCTCATTCGCGACGGGAGTATACGTTATCTCGGAGGCCCAATCGGAAGTGTACACTGCCTGAACGCTTGGTTCGTGGCTGGTCGAGTGGCTGCTTACCGGGACGCTGCTAAAGAGGTTCTTTGTCTGCCCTTGTCCTACGTCGGGACACCTTGTCTGGGACACGTTGCATCTCGGTACGCTGCAAGAGCTGGTTCACCAAGGTCGTCTGCTGTGCGAGGGCGCTCGTCAACTCTATGACTTGTCGAGACAAGTGTTGTTCTCCATTTAGGTTGGAATAGCTTGGAAGGAATGCGTCTTCTTGAGCAGTGGAAGTGTGGTAGACTCCAGGCGCGAGATTTGAGTTGGGAAATGCCAAATCCGTAGAAAAATATGGTGAAAATGCTCCTAGTTCGATCATCAGTCTGGAAATTTGGAGCCGGGATAGTTGAACTAATCTTGGATCGATTTAAGCTACTTGGAAGGCCACGAGAGTGGGCTGTTCGGTGAGAGTAGGCTGGGCCATGAGAGTGGGCTGCTAGGCGGGAGCAGGCTGGGCCACGAAAGTGGGATGCTCGGAGTGTGATGTACACGGGTGCAAGGCTTGGGCTCGGCTTGGCAACTCGTTAAGTTCACGTTGGGTTAGAAGTGACATGGCTTGGGTCGTGGCCTTAGTGCGGTGAGCCTTGGATGGGCACGGCTCGGGCTGTGGTAGCGGTGCCATAGACCTCGCCGTGGGTAGTGATGATTGTGGTGGCCACCGCGGTGGTTGCCATGGTGGAGCCCTGTAACGATGGTGTCTCTCCTATGATCACATTTAGCCTCGTGGATTGCCGTGGTCCCATTTCTTGAATATTGGAATTTTCACTTGTGGAATTTTCTAAATTTATAGCCATTGTATTTCTCTTTTACGTTTTATCAAAGAGTCTTTGCAAATAAAAAATTCTAATAATAAGAACGTGGCAAAAATCTACAAATGGACAAGAAAATAGAAAAACCTTTTGATGCGGGAGTCTTCTACGAGTGTGTGACTCTTCTCTCAATCAAAGCACCAATTTGTGGATGCAAATTTCTTCCTCCTTGATCTTGGACAAAATTGCACCTACAAAACAATTAACACCTTTGGTTAAGGCCAAAAGCCTCACGCGCCCACGATGAATGGGGGGGGCTTTGGCCGAAGAACCTCTGATGCCAAAGTTAGAATTTAGAGAGAAAAGGGTTTAAAGAGTTTTTGGAGTTTTGCAAGAGTGTGTACTTAGCTTTTTTTAGAAAATGGGGTTCAATATATAGAGCATGGCCGACCCTCTTGGGAGAGAGAGTGGCCGGCCTTTTGGGTAATTTTTTAGTGTAATGGGTGATTTATTTGGCAATTAATAGATTAATTAGGTAATTA
Source organism: Malus fusca (assembly GCA_035220775.1). Taxonomy (NCBI): domain Eukaryota; kingdom Viridiplantae; phylum Streptophyta; class Magnoliopsida; order Rosales; family Rosaceae; genus Malus; species Malus fusca. The sequence goes on along the minus strand of CM069067.1, from coordinate 19,276,778 downwards.
ATCCATTAATTGGCCAATTAACTCAATTTATAAGGTATGTTTTGAAGGTTATGAAATAATTACCTTGTGGACAATATAGGATGAGGATGGATGAAATAACTTTGGATTTGTTACCTATTTTGGGCACTCTTGGCTTGATTGACGAATGATTGTCCACTACTCACGCGTAGGAAATACGGTGCGCCTCGAGGGTAATTTTGTCCTCTTTTGTCCAAAAATCCACGTGTCGCCTTGTGATTGTTTTTGGCTCAACACCTATCACTGTTACTCCAAGACGTGGTGGTAGGAGGAAAAAGGTTGCCGAGTAAAGATAGTGAACTATTTTAATTGCGGTAATCTTCTTTTCCCAATTATTTTGAGTCTTCATGTACCATCATCCTTTGAAGCCAGTTGTTCTTCGGCTTTCTTCCTCTTGGACTTCAAAAATTTTCCCCTATATCAAATGCATTATACAAGTAGGACGCTGAGGGACTAGTGAAAATGATTTGTATGTAACACAGATCTTGAGTCCGAATGTGCTTCCCTTGTACACACATTTACTTTTGGGTTCTGTTCATAAAAATACTTTTAGATGCTTTGTTTGATTTAACCCACATTTACTTTGGCTAAAAATGCACAGATGAAGACCAAGCTGAAAGAAAAGGAAGCTTCTATTGTTTCATTGGGGAAGAGCTATGAATCTAAGTTACTAGGTGAACAGGAAGAATGGAGCAAGCAACTTGCAAAGGCAAAGGAAGAGCAAAATTCTTTAACAAGCGAACTGAGTTTGGCAAAAAGTACAATTGCAAGCTTAGGAAAGGAGTTAAATGGTGAAAAGAAATTGATTGAGGAGCTTAAAATTCAAATTGACAGTATTAAAACCAACATTTCAAAGGCCGGAGAAGAAAAGGTAGTACTTGAAGAGAATTTGAAGGAAAAGCAAAACTCAATTGAAGTCCTACAGGGGATGATTGATTTGCTCAATTCAGAAATCAAGGATAAAGAAAACAATGTCTGAAGTCTTGGCTCTTCCTTGCCGAAAAAGATTTGGAGTTGAGGGACTTGAAAGCTACCTACAATCAAAGGAGGGATGAACTAACGAATGCACTTTCAGATAGTCAAATGTTGAAAGATGAACTCTTGAAAAATCAAAAGGAATTAGAATTGAAGAATTCCTCTCTCGATGAACTGAATGCAACAGTTAGTTCTTTAACTTCTGAATTAGATGATTCGAAGAGGGAGTTTGATGCTATTAAGGAGGAATACAATAATCTGAAAACATCATCCTATAGAAAGGCGGATTTGGATGCTAAGCTTTTGGGAGCAAGGGAAGAAAAATTTCAACAGCTAAAGGAAAAGCTTGAACTTTCTCTGAGTGACACAAGTAGAAACAAAGAATTAATTGCTGATTTGACCCGAGAGAAGGAAAACTTGAAGGACTTCTGGATAGAGAACTGAAAATTGAAACGAATTTGAAACATGAACTCTAGAGCACTCAAGAAGCTCTTGCAAAATCAAGAGGTGAAGCTTCCCATATGGAAAATCAATTAAAACAGTCAAAAACTTCGTACACGAAACTTGAAGCTAAGATCTATAGGGTTCGGGCCGAGTTTACTGGAGTTAGGGAATCACTGCAGAGGGCCCTTGATGAGGCTATGTTAAGTGGTGATGCGGTTGCTGGTGAGCTTTCTGCAGCAAAAGAACTTCTGAAGAAGACAAATTGTTGGAAATTTTGAGTAGAATTTCATTGTCCCACATTGCCCACCACCACAAGGTTTCCTCACTTTATAAGGCTTTGTGGAGTGATGGACTTTGGAGAATAAAATTGGGCTCACCCTTGGAGTTGGGCTTTGGATGTGCTTTAATTATCAATTAATTATATATTAATTATAATTCGTCAAAAGACCTTGTAAATAATCAGCAACCACCGGAAGAGGCTGAAGAGCCTGTCACTGTTACTCCAAGACGTGGTGGTAGGAGGAAAAAGGTTGCCGAGTAAAGATAGTGAACTATTTTAATTGCGGTAATCTTCTTTTCCGATTATTTTGAGTCTTCCTATACCATCATCCTTTGAAGCCACTTGTTCTTTGGCTCTCTTCCTCTTGGACTTCAAAAATTTTCCCCGATATCAAATGCATTATACAAGTAGGGCGTTGAGGGAGTAGTGAAAATGATTTGTATGTAACACAGATCTTGAGTCCGAATGTGATTCCCTTGTACACAAATGTTCAGTGTATAGTATCGATCGTGGAGTTCAGTGGATTTATAGAAGATTCAATATTCAATATGTTCTTACAAGTTTCTGCATCTCTACTTGAGTATCTGTATGAATAGATTGTACTTGAGGACGAGGTTCTTGGATTATCCGTGTTTAACTTGAAAATCCCTACACAACCCTACTCATCCAATGCACGATTGTTTCTTTTCGTTTTTCCTAATTTGACATTGTTGGAAATAAATGTATCAATACTCCGGCACCAATTCAAATTCTTCGTGCAGTCAGTCAGTGACTGCACAGCACACTCAGAAAAAAGAGTTGTAATCTAATTCACTCATGTCTCCGATTGTCCGTTGTATTAAGGTCCTACATTTATGCTTAGACCAGGCAGCTCAATGCCTCAAACCCCAGAAAATTTACAAATTGTTTCTGCTGCATTGTGATTGTGGAGATACGGAATTAAAATCCAATGGAAATAATTACATCCACAAATTGAATCATGTGAGAATAAAGTGGGTGGTGAATAAACTGAACATGCAGCTACTATTGAAACAAAAAATTAAGAATATCTACAAATGAAGTATTGGTGGGAGGCAAACCCACGACCTTTTGATCCGAAGTCAAACGCGCTAATCCACTGCGCTATGCGGTCTTCTTTTCACTTGGTAACTCGTTTTTCTAATTTTTACTACAATAATCAAAGGATTTTATTCGTGATTATAATTTCTGGTTCTAGTTTAAAAAAGATTTTACTTATTTGATTAATCAAATGAAAAAACATGTATAAACTAAACATTATGCCACCATACTTATTTAAGTTATTATACATTTTTTCATGGGAGTTTCGTTCCCACTTCAGGATTATCTCTTGTAAAACCAAATAATTCAATTTCTCTAACTTTATTCTGTTAAGGTTAGAAACAAAACTAAGCAACCAAAATAAAATCATACAAGGGGTAGAAGTGATGGACGTCTTTCGTAGAGCATCTCCAATGGAATGGAAAAGTTTCTATAATATAACCTTCAATTTGAGGACTATATAATAAGAAACTGTAAATTAAATTTGGACCGTTTATTTATAATAGAAAAAAAAAGGGAGCTATATATATAGAGACAATATTATATTTCAAGAAACTCTACTAGTTTTTAAGCATGTCAAGGAGAGACAAAAATATAAAAAACAACTAAAGCCCATCCCAAAAACATGGAAACAATGTTTTAAAATATCAGTCATACCCTTAAAGCTTTAGGGCTAATAATATAACTCAGCCTTCATCACTCCAACAAAATTAATGTGCCATAAGCTTAACCCATCTTCGACTATTTCTGCAGAATCAGTTTTGAAACTATATGCAGAATTAGTTTGTATCATTTATTACTAAAATCAGTCCAACCCATCCTCGGTTTGCAGAATCAGTTCAATCATTCATCGACCATTTTTGTGAATTCAACATGCCATCGACCATTTTTGCAGAATTAGTTCAACCCATTTTCGACTGTTTTTGTAGAATCAGTTCAACCCTTCCTCCTGCAATTCAACCTATCCCTGACAATTTTTGCAGAATCAGTTCAACCCGTCCTCGACCGTTTTTGCAGAATCAGTTCAACCCATCCTCGACCATTTTTGCTAAATTAGTTCAACCCGTCCTCGACCATTTTTGCAGAATCAGTTCATCCCGTCATCGACCGCTTTTGCAGAATCAATTCAACCTATCCTCAACCATTTTTGCTGAATCAGTTCAACGTTTCTACAGAATCAGTTCAACCTGTCCTCAACCATTTTTGCAGAATCAATACAACCCGTCATCGACATTTTTTTAGAATCAGTACCAATCTTCGACCATTTTTGCAGCAGTTCAACCCGTCATCGACCATTTTTGTAGAATCAGTTCAATCCGTCTACGATAAATGACAATGTCAACAAAATTTCACTAATTCATCTTTTGGTTTATTAAGTCGTAGGCGTGTTCGATAAAATTTCATTTGCAAAATCCAGTTCTTGTACTTTTTTTTTCATTTTACAAATAAGAATTTTTGATAGAATTTTTTTTCGTTAACAAAGATTGAAATAAAACAGTAGAATTTTAGGGGAGAGAAGCAAGGCAAAGGTCTTCTAATTCAAAATTTGTTTGATTTGAAACTCATCTTAAATTGGTCAATGGAAGGTTATCTATAAATCGTGTTTGATTTGAATATCATATACTATAAAGCATCAAGAACATCCTTCAATCCAATTTCAAGGCACATTTAACTTGAAAAGGGAAAAAAAGAAGGGAATTATACCCATCTAACAAATAAGTAAAACTAGATGGGAACTATAATTGTCCAACTAGGAATGGGAATGGGATGGTAAATTGGGTAGAGGTCGTAGATCCACAAGTTCATTCATTCATTTGAATAATTAAATGGAACCAATATTTCTTGAAGAGAGAAAAGAGCAACGGTTGAAGAGATATAAGTGTGAAAAAGACTTTTCCACTATAAAGGGTAATTTTGTAACTTACACTCTAGAGAAAAAAAGGCAATGATATCATTTTTCACATGTATTAACTTTTGTCTCTCTTTGAAATGTTTAAAAAGTGTTGTCTCAATATACAATTAAGTATTAAAGGTATACTCTATGTGTAATTTTTCCTATTATAAACTTATTTGTTAAATTATAATTTATTTGATTTAAAATATTTAAAATGAAATAAAATTAAAAATTAAAAGAAAAATTATTCTCCTTCCAACTCTCCGACCTCCTCCCTAATATTTTTACCCCCAATCTTTTCTATATCACAAGCTTAATCATTTTTTCAAATTGGAAGTGTTATTTCTTATATGTGTTATTTCTCATTGATTTGTATTTTCTGTAAAGAGAAAGGGTAATTATTTCTCATATGATTTTTCTTATGAATATTTTAAAAGAGATTGAATGAAATGTCCTTAATTGGCTAACATAAACAAACACGAGGACTAAATTAGCCAAATCGAAAACACGGGACTAAATTTGCCATATAGCTATAACACATGGACCATTTTGACATTTAAGCCTTTTAATTATTTATTTGTGACGACATAGTTAGTGTTATCGTCTAGCACTGTTCTTATTAACTATATGTGATTCTTGAAAATAGTGAGTTCAATGCCAATTTATTGGATGAGCCTGATCGTATAACTAATGTATTACTTTATCCAATTTCAAGTACAAACTCCAATTAATTTTGGTTCACTCATTATCGGCAAGTCTTTGATAGGCATGCAAGGATTTTTCTCAGAGTGTTCCTTGTTTCATTTTTTTATTATAATAAAAGAGTATTGAACATTTGACCTAGTTTTATTCTAACTCATTTTCCTACCATAAAATGGTTTTTTTTTCCCTTTCTCCCAATAAATAATGTATATCATGATAGAACATTTGCAATTGTAGTGATTTTGGGAGTTTATGTTAGTAAACAATCATGCTAGTTTTGTTTTGTTCATTTCCTTCTTCAGAAAAAGTAATAGTTTGACAGCATTGCCTGCTGTAATTGACACACCCCGTCACGAAGGAGGGCATGCTGGCCGTCACGTGAGAGTGACGTAACCATTTACACAGTTCGGAAGCTTTAAAGAATACAATTACAAAGATATAACACCCGAGGGTGAATCCTACTTTTGTGAATTCTGTCAGAATACCGTTGGATTCCTCGTGGCCACCAAAGCTCTGCTAACTTGAACCTGGAGGGGCGCAAAACAAAATTGAGTGGGTCAGCAAAACAAAGCTTTTCGAAAACCTTTCATTTAAAACAATTCTAACCCCTCGCTGTAAAACCTGTATACTTTCCCAGAAAATAGCATAATAGCATAATACTTTTCATAAATCTCAAAATCATCAATCTTTCTTAAAAACCAGAAAGTATGCCATGTTAAAAACTTTCAAAAACAGAATGAATGATGCATCAATGTAACAGGTGAAATGATGAATTAACCGGAGACCCTGCAGTTGGTCCTGTACGGTTAATTCTATAGCTCAATATCAAATCCATCCAGAGTCACCTCGGTGACCTGTACGGCACTACACTGCAGATAAGTCGGAACTACCTGAAGTAGTCTGTACGACATGAATGGTGTAATAATACGCTCTAGTGCTTCTCTCAACAATCATTTGTGTACACAATCTAAGGTCACCTATCAGTCGGAACCCTCTCATGGTCTGTTCGACATGTCGGAACCCTCACATGGTCTGTAAGATATGCACCTACTTGGATCCAAGGTGAGCGTGCGGTGCGAGGTGAATAATATAAGCACTAACACCATGATTGCAGGTTATGAGCTATTAACATAATTCACATCATCAACAATGCACATGAATAACATAAAACTCACCTGATACTTACCTGTGCGTCCACAGCATCAATTCACATATATATATATATATATATATATATATATATATATATATATGCATCAATTATCAATTCATATATCTCATATCATTCATATCATGCATATCATTCCTATCATGCATATCAATCATATCATGCCTATCATTCATGCATGGCATTTTAGAAACATATTTTCATTCAAACTCAATTTCTGGGAAAAATATCCATAGTATATAGGTAATAACAGAAATACTGCCCACTCACCTGGAGTTCGCCCTACAACTCCCTAGCACAACACATCAAGGCGTCATGACGATCGGCGCCTAGAACAATAATCAAATCCAACCTCAGAATTCATATCAATAGAATATAACTTATATAAAACACGTCACTACGCAGTGCGATCTGGAAGATCTGCAACTCAGATTTCAAATCCATAACTTCCAGAGGTCCACAATATATCCCTAGAACAACATCCTAAAATTTCCTTACCATCCAACGGTCGGATCTCCGTCAATTATCAAAACCAAGTGACGGTTAACATTCTATATTATGGACTTACAACTCCAATTCCGGAAGATCCATAAATCGGATTCCCAATCCGTAAGTTCCTATAATCCTCAAATATTACGTATTACGACGCATCAAAGTTTGGTGACGATCCAACGGTCGGATCATCAATTCACATTTTCACCTATATGCGAAATAATTATAAAACGTTATTTAAAGCACATAACCAACAATTCTTAATAACTTCTCATACGGTGCTTAAATTGGGTATATGAATATACCACAGTGACCTACTCGACGTCACGAACGTCGAGGAATTTTTAAAATAATTTTTTAGCGTTGCACGCGCCGTGGGTGACACGGACCTACGCGCGCCCACACGCATCACCTTCAACCTAGCGACGCCGGAACAGTGCCACCGGCGCCGGAAACTAGGTAAACCTGCAACTCGGGTTTTCTCGGCCATTTCTTCACCATTTTGACTCAAATTTCTTCCTACATGCTCTAAATCAAGAGAGGAAGAAGTCCATACCTTCAAAAACCTCTAAAAACGTCTGAATCTCGAAGGAGCAATTTCCCAAAAACCGGTCACCTTGGAACTTCGTGATCCCGACGTCCAAATCGACGTAACGACACACTCCGAGCTTCGTGGGGACCTCCTAGAGCTCGCTGTGAGCTTGGATCGTCCTAAAAACCAACCAATAAAAAGTTCGTGAACAGTGCTTAATTTGGTGCTCGTGATTTCGACGTGATATCAAACGAGTTCTTACCTGAAATGGGTACGGATGTGCTCGTAGGGTCCTCACGAACACAATGGTGACTTTATAATCCTCGATCTGTGAAGTTTGCAAAGGGTTTTGTTCTTTGTCCGTACGGTTCGAAGGAGGGAGAGAAACCGAGAGGGAGGAGAGAGAGAGTTCTGTGAGAGAGAGAGAGTACGGGAGTGAGAGAGAGAAATGATAGGGTTGTGTGGTCCAAAACTGTACACCCAATCAAAACCAATTATCTCCTCACTTGCCAATGGTTCCAAATTAATAGGAACTTAACCTATTTGGTCCACTTCCATAATTTTAACCACCCACACTTACCATGAAAAATTTCAACGTCCAAGGGCAACATCGTCTTTGCACGCCATCCGTAATTTATTTCTGGGACGGGCTGTCACAGTAATGCAGTGATAGCAAGTTTTATCCAAATGAATTTTGAATTTTGCTATATTCTAAATGCAATAGTCAAGCTCATTGAAAAGTCAGGTTGGTAGTTACTATTTACTTTGTAGGTGAACCGATGAGAAAATGCCAAGTAGGAAAATCTTCAATTCCTATCACATAAGAGATGCTTTTGCACAAAACTACCAATGCGACTAGTAAGGGAGCACCTTCTCTTTGAATTGAGTACAAGCAGCACCATTTTCAAAGAGAAACTGCAAATAATCAAGTAGTTAGTGACCACTTCTATAAAGACTATGCACACAAAACTGCCAATGAATATGTCAAGTACATAGAGATAAGAGCGCACCAACTTTATCATGAGATACGAACAAAAGATGTAAGCCCACAAGAAAAACATTTGACACGATTAAAAGTATCACTAACATCTAGAAAACCCACAGTTAAGCCATCTCTTTATCAAACCTTGAGAAAATGACATTTTTTTCCAAATTTCTGAAGTTGGGAAAATTTTCAAACCAAAAATGGGTAAAAATCAAAGGCATATTTGTCAATTTGCTTCCCGAACTTGTATAGAGCTGTCAATTCCCCCTTGAACTTTAATTTTAGCCGATTATCCCCCTGAACTTTTATAAATAGTCAATTCTCCCCTTGATGCTAGATTTTCAAAAAAATCATCCAACTTTCTATCTATTTTCATCACGAGACAACACATGACAACTGTATTGGGGCAATAATGAAAAATTGGATGAAAATGTTTAAAATCTAATGCTAGGGAAAATTGACTATTTATAAAATTTTAGGGGGTAATTGCCTGAAGTTAAAGTTCTAGGGGGAAATTGGCCAATTATAAAAGTTCAGTGGGAAATCAGCTAAAATTGAAATTCTGAGATAAAATTAACAGCTCTATACAAGTTCGGTGACAAACCGACGAAAACCGCAAATCAAAATAAGACCTGTACTCACAACTACAAGAAGCCCAAATCCGCAGGGCCCAGCCCACCTGAATACAACAGGAAGGCATCTGCACCGCAAGAAAAATAACGTATCGGGCAGTTAGGTGTGCCGCGTGCAGATCCAGTGACCCTCTTTAATCCCCAATTCTTTTACTCCCCCCTCTCTCTCTCTGCATTCCTGTCTTTCCCTTCTTCCCATCTTAGTTTCCCCAAAAGAGACACAATTGATTGCAAATTTTTAGCAGATGTCGAGTTAAACCTCTTTAGGAAGCTTCAATTTGGCTTTCCATCCAACAAATTTCTGGGGAAGTTTGGATTTTGAGGTAAGAGCTAAGGGTTTCATTCATTTCTCGTTTTTGAAACTCTTGGAATTTGAATTTAGCTCAAGAATCTTTGAAAATTGAATCGTGGGTTTGTTTTTTTTTTTAAGATTTCATGCGTTTGGAAAGATAAATTTGGTAAATAACTAGAAGGTTGATGGGGTTTAGGTTTACTTCCCAATTTTGTTGACCTAACTAAGTTATATATTCTCTGATTGTGATTTTCGTTGGGCAATAGGTTGTGTTGAGGAAGATTTTGATGTGGGGTTTGCTGTTTTCGTGTTTTTTTTTTAACGAAATGCTGATTTGGAGCTAGTTTAGTTCTATGAATGAGGAGAAGTTGTTGGTTGGATTTAGAATCCAGAAGGGAAAAAGAATAATGGGGGTGTATGGAGCTTAATCCCGAAATGGAAAAACTGGTGGTTTCGAACTAGGAACTAGAGTCTTTCTGGGTTATCTTCTTTATGGTTGTTTTGTTGTTAATCTTTAGTTCGTGTTGAAATGGATGACACCGAAAATGACGCAAGGTATCCTCCAAACCTGTATGGTGGGAATCACCAGCAGGGCTATGGTTCTTCGCAACGCCAAAAGCTTCCTGCTCGTGGTGGTGTTCCATATCTTAGGCCAGTCGGTACTGACTATGCCGATGATGAGTAGGAAGATGAGACTGATGATGATGAAGAATTGGGTGAGGAAAAAGAAGATAACAATGGTCAAAATGGCTATCCTTCTGTTCATAAAGGTGTTGGGGATGATGATCACGATGATGATAGTGATGATGAAGAGGATGAGGATGATGAAGAGGATAATAAGATGATGGTTAGAAGGCTGGATGATGATGATTTGAAAACTCACCCAAAGAAGCGTAAGTTAAAGAGTTTGATTTCAAGTTATGAATTTGATCCTCGTTTGCCAGCTCCTTCTCCTCTTACCGCTGCACCCTCTACTCCAAGACAATCAATTGGTGGTCGGAATGCGCTTACAGATTGGACTGAATGTGAGACTTTTGTGTTACTAGATGCTTGGGGTGACTGGTTCCTTCAACGTGGAAAAAAGAGTCTTCGCTCTGAGGAGTGGCAAGAGGTTGCAGAGAAAGTATCAGAGGTGTCCAAGATTGAAATGACAGACACACAATGTCGCAATCAGTTGGATAGGTTGAAGAAAAAGTACAAGAAGGAGAGGGCCAAGTTCGCAGAGTCTAGTGGTGCCACTAGTAAGTGGGTTTACTTCACAAAGATGGATATGTTGATGTCATCGGTACAACAGCAAGCCGGCCTCTCTTGTGGTTTGGACTCAGGGGAGTATGTTTTCATGAACCCTAAAGTGTATTTAAACCGTGCAAATGGGTTGGATGAGATGAGGGATAGTCCAGGGAATTCTGAATCAGCTGAGGGAGGGGACGACGATTCAGATGGGCTACCACCCAAGAAGAGAAGGTATGGAAGGGAGAATGATGATCGGGGTTCCTTTAGATTGCTTGCTGATTCCATTCAAAAGTTCAGCGACATATATGAGAAGATTGAAAATAGTAAAAGGAAGCAAATGGTGGAACTAGAGAAGATGAGGATGGATTTCCATAGAGACTTGAACTACAGAAGAGGCAGATTATGGAGATAGCGCAGGCTGAGATAGCGAAAATACGGCAGGACGATGACGAGGAGAATGATAACTCTGCCGAAAATGCTAGCGGGTAATATCGGTATCTATCTGTAATATTAATGGGTTATGTTAACTGCAAGCTGTTGTTGTATCAATTGGGGAAGACGTTATCCCCTTTATATTTCTTTTGAGGAAATAAGTTGTTGATTTTGTATCAGATATGGTAATTAGAAATTAAATATTTCGAATTACTACTGGGTTGCCTCCTATGTTTCCCTTTTGTTCCAGTTTGAGTTAGGAAATCATGGGATTGGAGTAATATGATAAGGGCCTATCAAATAACAATTTCGTTTTTAATTTTTAGTTATTAGTTTTCATTCGTGTTATAGATACATGGAAGAGAGAGTGACGGTGAAAAAATGTGAAAGGAACATATATGTAATGATGCGAAAATTTGAAAACAACTCATTTTCTAGTGTTTGTTATCATATAACATCTTTCAGTTCTCCCTTTCACCACCTCCCTTCATCCTTTTCTGTTCTTCATTTCTCCCATCTATTTCTTTTATATCTTTAGCACAGAAAATAAAAACTAAAAACTAAATGGTTATCAAAGACGAAAATTAAGGAGTAAGTGATGTTTGAAAGGCCTGTTTTTCTAACACTCCTCGGGCAACCGGCTACACTCCACGTTTGTGAGAGCACAAAAAATTGTAAATATTTAGTTGGGAGTGTAGATAGCTCGAATACGAAAAATTGAAAATACTCGGTCTGGAACGTTAGATGGCTTGATGAGGAGCATCAAAATTGCTACCCTTTTCAGCAGTAATGAGCTGAATTTGTCCAGCTCCTGGATAAGTAACATGAGGCTGTACAGATTATGAAGCCAAACCGCAACCCTCATTCATGTCGTAGTAGCTTTCGAATGTTGTTTTCTTTCCATTTCCTGATAGTAGGGCGGCATCTTTTTCAATTTCGGTACAAGAGGAAGTTCTATAACGCATCGTCTTTATAACGACCAGTACTTTTTTCCTTTCTTTGCCAAGTTCCAACCTCGACGATTGATAGGAGCATATTTATGCAACTTAGGTAGCTTGTTTCTTGGCATTTACTTAGTTTAATTCTAGTTATTTTAGTACTTTAAGCTATTTTCGTGTGTTTGCAGGTTCAAATAACAAAATTGGCAAGAAAGTGCTATTTGAAGCATTTTGGAGCATTTTTGGGCCAAGATTGGATAGTGCAAGCATGGAGACATGAGGATGAACGTTTTTGAAGATTAGAAAGCTGGAAATCAGCATGTGTGTGTGCAAGTGTGTTGACCTACACCTACAAACATCATAGCTGCCATGTGATGGCAGAAAATGTGTTGATTGCTAGCTGAAATGATGAAGAGCATGTGTGTGCAAGTGTAACAGCTGGTACATGTGGAAATAAAGATAGAAAACAGCAAGGAACACACGGCATGGGCAGCAGAAAATAAAGAATGAAGGCACATGGGCAGCAGGAAATCAGAAAATAAAGAATGAATGAGCGGAAATGATGATTACATGGACAACACACACACATGCGAAGATGAGCTGGCACCATCATTCACACTTGTGCAGCAACAACCCTTCATTATTACTTCACATTCTACAATTTCAAGGGGAATATACAACATTCATACACGGACAGTTTTTGGAAAAGGACACATTCTGCCGCAATGAGGGTCTTTTCTCCTTAACCATTCACCACCCTTTTCACCACCACATAAGCCTAAATTCATAATATATACTTGGGCAGATTTTGTTAGAGCATTCACCACCATTTCAACACAACCTACATCCAAACACATCCATTCATCTTCACATCCATTCCTCCATACAAACAAACCTTCAAACACTCACCAACACCTTGTGCCGTAGCAAAGGAAGGGAAGGAAAGTGCTTGGACGTGCTTGCTGTTCAACTTGGATCGTTGGAGCGTTTAGGTGTTTTCTTTCTTTTGTTTCCAATGTTTAAATTCATTTTCTTTCGTTTTGTTGTGAACATGAGCGGCTAAACCCCTCTTGGCTAGGGGTGATTTCAAAGCCATGATTATGTGTGCAATATGATTTGATAAATTCCAGTTATGAATTCTTGAATCGTGAATGCAATTGGCTTAACTATTTGATTGATAACTTATTTGTATTTGTTGATTAAGGGTCGACACTTAATTGGCATGCATAAATCCGTTGCTAGAGTATAAGGAAGTTTCACATAATTGTTACAAACTTATATTCACATGTAGTGAAGGTCGCTTATAAACGATCGCGTTAAGTTTAATACCTAGCATGAGTGACATGATGTCATAGTTGCAAGTGCTTTGTCAATGATTATGATTTTCATTAAACGTAATGATCTTTGATTGTATCTCTATTATGATGTCATGTAGGGAACTTTTGAAGAATGTTTTGGGTTGTCGAATGATGTCATCCAATCCAATAAAATAAGGAAAATCTGAGGGTTAACTAGTGATGTCACAGTTAATTTAGAGCATTGCCGTTCATAATTCAATGAAGTAGTAACTGGAAATCGAGTTGTTTGCATACATGTCATGTGTGGAGAAAAAGCCCTAGCTATCCCATCATCCATCTAATTTCCTAAATTTGTTTTCAAACCTGGTTTTAAGTTACAATTTGTTTCGTTATTCTAGGTTCGTCCAAATCAAAACCCCCCGTTATTTTCTTGTTTCAAATTCTTTTAAACTTGTTTTGTTTGCGTTCTAAGTGTTTTGAGTCAGGCCCAAACTTTATTTTCGTCCAAAATTGTGTTTAGTGTCAGAAACTGCCTAGTTGGTGTTTTTAGGCAGTTTTGAGTGTTCTTAGCTTATTTTGAGTCTTGTGAACTAGTTTTGAATCTTTTGAATCTATCCTAACACTTTTAAGTTTGTTTTTGTGTCTTTGAGTCAGTTTAGAGTCAATTAGCAATCTCTCCTAATCCCCGGCCTAGAACGATCCCTACTTATACATATACTACAATTTTCAAAAGAGGGTTTAATTTGTGTGTTAAAAGAATTTACGCATCAAGTTTTTGGCGCCGTTGCCGGGGATTAGCAAGTTTGCTAATCCCTTGTTATTTCTTTTTGTTTATTTTCATATGTATTTGTTCCTAGTTGACGACTTTACTTGTTTTCTTGTTTTAGGTGGTTTATGACTCGAAGTTCTCAACCTGTTCATAAGCACATCATTGACTTTGACGACGATTTTGAATGAACTTTGAGACGAGCAAGGAATCAACAAACCCAACCACCTCAACCTGCACCAGATCTTGAAGAAGACGAAGTACAAGTGGAAGAGGAGGCCACGGCTCAGTTTTTGAAGAAGCACAAGACATGGCAGCGGACAATCGAATAATCAAGGAGCTTTCTGCTTCGGGATTGGACAATGCCGCACCACTTTGCATTCAATACCCCGTGGCTGCCCAAGGAAAGACCGATGAGTTTGAATTAAAGTCCAGCTTATTACACCATATTCCTAAGTTCCATGGGTTGTCCATGGAAGATCCTAATAAACATTTGAAGGAGTTCGAGGTTGTTTGTTCGAGCATGACCCCTGTGAATGTTGATGGGAGCATTCTGAAAATGAAAGCTTTTCCCTTCTCTCTTGGAAATGGCTAAAGATTGGTTGTATGAACTAGCCCCCGGAACTGTCACATCATGGGAGAGTATGAAACGGGCGTTTTTTGAGAAGTTTTTCCCAACTTCTCGAGTCATTCTTCTACGCAAAAGGATTAGTGGCATTCAGCAAAACCAATTTGAATCATTTCCAACTTATTATGAACGTTTTAAAACTCTTGTTGCTTCATGTCCACATCATCAAATGAAGGATGAGCTTCTTCTTCAATATTTCTACGAAGGGCTTCTACCAATTGAACGCCAAATGCTAGATGCCTCAGCGGGAGGAGCTTTGGTGGACAAAACACCCATGGTTGCCAAGACCTTAATTGCTAACCGCGCGTTGAATGCTCAACAATATGAAGGCGTTGGTCAAATGGACATCCCTCGGTAGCAACATGTTAATGAGGTAAGTGCTATTTCCGAACTTCAAAATCAAATGGCTAATCTTACTACTCTTCTTCGCAGGTGGTTGAAATACCAAAGGTACAAAGTGTGGCTGCTTGTGGCGTGTGCTCAATGAATGGACATCTCACGGATAAGTGCCCTCAATTGATCGAGAACGGAGGGTGGGAATCTGCCAATGCCGTGGGTTTTCAAGGCCACAATCAGCAACATAATGACCCCTACTCCAACATATACAATCCAGGGTGGAGAGATCATCCAAATTTCAAGTAAAAGAACCACAACAATCTGCCCAACAAGGAGGATTTCGGCCACAACCCCCTAGGATGTATCAAAGGCCATAAGTACCCACTCAAGTCCAACCACAATCTACCCAACCCAATTCAAGTACATCCATGGATAATGATCAAATTATTCAATTACTAACTTCTTTAGTGCAGGGGCAGCATAATCAAAATAAAACAATGCTCAATCAAGCTAAGGAGGTGGATGAATTGAAAAAACAAATAGGCCAAATGGCGGAGTTCATGGGGCAAATCAAAGAGCAAGGAAAACTGCCTAGCATAACCGTTGTGAATCCAATGGGAGGATTTGAATCCGTAAAGGCCATTACGTTGAGAAGTGGAAAAGAAGTTGGAACGGACCCCCAACCATCAAAATCTGCCCAAACGGAGGACGAGAAGCTGCAACAAGAGGAGGATGTCCAACACACACCCACGACGTGCACTCTTACACTCCCTAATCCATCCAATTTGTCCACCACAGGTAAGAAAGGTTCCAATTCGGTTAATTCTAACGTTATTCCACCAAATGCACCTTTCCCTTGCAAATTCATGCAAACACAGAATGAAGAAAGTGAAAAAGACATCATTGAAACATTCAGAAAAGTACAAGTCAATATTCCACTCTTAGATGCCATCAAACAAATCCCGAAGTACGCTAAGTTTTTAAAGAAGCTTTGTACAACAAGGAACCGGATTCGGGAGAAAGAGGTGGTACATGTGAATGAGAATGTCTCTGCAATGTTGCAAAGAAAGCTGCTACCCAAATGCAAAGATCCAGGTAGTTTCACTATCCCTTGTATTATTGGAAATACGAGGTTTGAACATGCTATGCTAGATCTAGGTGCATCAATTAATGTCATGCCATATTCTATTTATGCATCTATGAATCTAGGAGAGCTTAAACATGATGGTGTTATTATTCAATTAGCTAATCGATCTAATGCCTACCCGAAAGGAGTTTTGGAAGATGTGTTGGTCCAGGTAGACCATTTGATTTTTCCTGCAGATTTCTATGTGTTTGACATGGAGGATGCAGCCCACTCTCCACCATCATCAATCTTACTTAGACGACCTTTCATGAAAACAACTCAAACCAAGATTGATGTGGCCAAGGGAGCATTAACAATGGCATTTGGTCATATGATTCACTTTAAAATTCCTGAATCTAATGTGAATCTTACTGATGTTCGTTCTTGTTTTGCCATTGATGTAATTAAAGATGTAGGGCATGAAAATTCAGCACCAATTAACAAGGATAAAGTTCCAAGCACCAAAGAAGAGGGAATTGGAGTGGAGCACAAAGAACACACCACTAAACTCCAAATGCATAATCTGGCCGAAAGCACCATTGGAAAATCTGTTGACAGTGTTGCCACTTCATTCCAACACATTGGTGAGTCATCTAGTCCAATTCCAAATCCCATTTCAACTAATAGGTTGTTACCTTCTTTGGTGCAGGTCCCCAATCAAATCCAAGCTGGTGGGAATGATTACATTGACTTTAGGATGCTCAACGCCCCAATCGGGAATGATTACTATCCCCTGCCATTCATAGAGCCAATGTATGAATATTTTGAGGAGCATGCCATAGATGACATACCCCTCCATGCCGTGGGCCCTATTCAAGCTTAAATGGAGCTATCGTCCGGCTGGAAGACGTTAAAGCAAGCGCTTCTTGGGAGGCAACCCATGTATTCAAATAAGGAAGATCTTTGAATCGCTCCACAATTAGTTTTGCATTCCTAAAAACCTTCCCTTTACTGTATTTATTTTGCCATGTTTGTCATATTTATTTGTTGCTTGTTTGATTGTTTTTGGTGTGGGTTTATGTTTGAAACATTGACAGGTAAACAAAGGTGTTTTTACATTAATTATCGTGGAAAATGAACATTAGGTAGAAAAGTACAAGAAAGTGCAAACAAACAGGAAAGAGCCTTCATTGGTCAGGTGGTGCCTCAGCATTCGACGAAGCTCCAGAAAGACGAAGCGCCAGAGTTTGATTTTCCGGAGCCTCACCACTTGGTGAAGCGCCAGATGATGAAGGCAGAAGTTGCCGCTGGAGTAACGCCACAAACCTTTGATGATCACTCTGAATCCGAACTTCGAACTCCTGCAGCTGGTCAAGCTTCCTCTTCATGATTGTTGAGTAATTAGTTGCGAGCATGTGCAACTCTTTATTCTCGTGCCTAAGCACTCTGACCTCTTGCCGAAGACTAGCCACCTCAGCCATCAACGACTCAACCTGACGAGATCGAGCAAGAAGGTGTTGGCCCATGTTTGATACTGAGCCTGCACATCAGACGCTGAAGGCCAGATAGTCCTAAACAGCCAGCTCGTCGGACCGCCTGGAAAGTATCCTACTGTCTTGTGGAGTGAGAAGATTTTTATCCACCACCGAAGCGGTTGTATCGTTCATCATCATAGAATCCCCAACTGTAAGAGGACCATTGGGGGATAAGAAGAACGGCTGCCAAATGTTGTTTGGAGAAGACATGTCAATATCTTCCCCGACATTCAAGTTAAGACGACGGTCAGAAGAGCAAGACATTTTCGAAGGTGTTGAAGAAAAAGAAGAGGTTGGACAAATCAAGATCTTAGAAGTGCAAGAAGGGAGTTTCTACAGGCGGCAATTCAAGTGTGCTTTGAAACGTAATGCGGGCCTCTATAAAAATTAGCACTCGACGGAGCTTCAGAAATCGAAGAAGCGTCCGTTCAAAAATCGAAGAGGCGTCTGCTTTCTCAGAAGATGAGCTTGCTCAGAAATCGAAGAGACGCCTGCTTTCTCAAAAGTTGGGCCTACTCAGAAACCACGGGCCGATCTCAGATATCGAAGAGGCACCTGCTTTTCCAGACGTGTCAGCACCTGTCACATGCACACACATCTTTGGGAAATCACGGGCAATCTGTCGAAGATTTCTGGTGAAGTAGAAAACACGTGAATCTTACTGTTTAATCACCCAACGGTTGCCGACAAGAGTAAAATAATAGTGCCTCTACCAGTTATGAAGAAATTCCTATAAATGTCAACCTTCACAGCAAGGCAGACTTACTCAACTTTTCTTCATCTCCGAAAATGCATTCCCAACGAAGCCTCTCGAGTTACTCAGTGTTCCTCATCCCCTGGGGTACTTCTGCAAACAAGTCATCGAGAGCAAAGTATTTCATATCATGAAGGTTGAAAGCAAGAGTATCTCACATCATGCTTTCTCCCTGTCCTTTTCCTTGTCTTTGTGACAAGGAGAAAGAGAGCAATCAGCCAGCACTTGGTGTCAATCTTTCGATCTAAGAACCGACTGCTTGGAACTCCTTCCTGATTGCTTACCTAGCAAAGCTCTCGAGTGCTCATCTTCAACTGCTAATGTACTTCCAAAGAATATGCCACATCTTCCTGGAGAATAGATAAGGCAAGTGAAAATGATACCTTGAAGCATGTGGAGACAACGTGCTAATTCATCTTCAACATCAAGTCTCATTTTCCTTGATAAGAAGTTCCCTAACCCAGTTCAAGAATAAACATGTGGAAAGATACTTCTTCAAAAGCAAAAGTACCTCATATCATCAGAGTCGAAGGCAAAGATATCTCATGGCATGCTTTTCCTTTACCCTTGCTCTTGCCTGCGGGACAAGGAAAAAGAAAGCAATCGGTCGGCACTTGGACAGATTGAACAAAGAAACAGACCATCACCTCTACCTCGTGCCTGCCTGCCATGCAGAATAAACAAGCAGAGAAGAATGCTGCCTGCACAATCAATCAACCCAGCAGAAGGAGTCTGAGTTGAAACCAAGAGCTCGAGAAGCTTCAACAACATGTGGACGCATCAGTCGCCAAAGAGCAAAGCCTCGCCGTACAATGCCATCAAATCACCACCACCAAGGAATTCTCTTCTTCCTTCCAATCCAGTTCAAGATCAAAGTTGTGGAAAGTCAACAAGCATGACAAAATACATGCCGATTCATTCACTACCGAATCCAAAGATCATCTACCTCCATAACCAGATTTGCGTTCTTAAACTCTACTCTTTCTTGTTTTTACTTTGCCATACTTGTCATGTTTTATTAATTATGTTGTTTCCTTGTTTGAGTGTAAGTCTATGTTTGAAACATTAAGGACAATGTTTGATTTAAGTGTGGGGGTAAACAAGTTGTTTTGCATGTTTTTCGTGGGTTTTATTCACCTATCACTTACAATGTTGTTTTTAGTGCATTTTAAGCTGTTTTGGTGTGTTTTGAAGTAAAAATCCGAAAATTTGATAAAAATTTGAAAAATTGTTTTGAAAAAAAAAGAGAGTTGTTTTTGTGTGTTTGTTTGTGTCTTAGGGTACCTTCCAACACAATAATGAGGATTTGGTTTTTAAGTGCATGACTGTTAAAGAAAGTTACAAACATGGATGGAAGTTTGATATGCTCTTTGGTTTATGCTTGGTTATAGTTATAGTTTATGAATTCACAGCAATCACAAAAGAAAAAAAAAATATCAGTTGTTGTAACATGCTTGAAGGAAGGAACTCAAACTAACGCTACATCCCTGGGAGACTTGAGCCTAAATGTTTATTTGGAGAGTTATTAATCTATGCATTCTTGTTTTCTAACGTCGTTGCATGATCTCATTATTCTTTGCTTGGTTGCTACTTAGAATGTGTTTCATCATTATAGATCTAAATACTAGAACTCATGCCCATTCCATTCAAAGCATGACATTGATTTGCATAACACTTATTCAAGATGAAGTTGTTTAGTGAACCAAAGCCAAATAGCCGAACCCACCTTTGTCATTTGTTTTGTAGGTTTAAACCCCGTTGAGCCTTGTTTAGCCTATTTTCTTTGTTAAACCACATCATCTCTGCCTAACCTAGAATAGGACTATCCATACCCTTGTTCTTGAAGTATAGTGGAGCATAACTTAGAAAGAATTCATTTTGATCAACATTATTGCAGAAAACAAGTGTGGGGGAATTTGGATTTCAAAGTTGTGTTTTTGTGTGCCAAAGAAATTGGGCATGGCAGAGAGAAAAATTCGTGGAAAAGAAAAAGAAAAGAAAAATAAATGCATGAAAATAATGAAAAACAGTTGAAAATAAGTGAGATTGAACTCACATGTGTTGGTTGTTGAAGAAATGGTCCAAAAGTTTGAAATTGACCCTAAGGTGTTGCATGAATCTTCCCTTGTGTTTAAAAGTAGATTTATGCATTCTAAAGAGAATTCTAAGTGCCTAAATCATTACTTTGCTCACTATTGCTTTAAGAACGTTTGTTTACCCTTACCTTTCTTTGTTAGCCAACACCCTTAACCCCGTTACAACCCTTGACTTCCATCTTGAGTGTTGTGTATTTCAATATGTGGAGTTTGAAATTGGTATGAGCATATGGTATCACTGGTTCTCGCTTCTAAGTAGTAGCATTCCATTCATGAGATCATATATATACATGAATTAATAATTCCAGAAATTGCTTCTTTGTTGAAAAACATATGTGAGTACTAGTTTTCATGTTTACATCAATCTTCTCACATATACCTAGTATAGGGAGCGTAGTCAGAAATTCTTGTGTGAAAATAAGAGTGTATCTAGTAAGGAATTGAGGGAATTCTCTAAGGCATGTTACTATATTCAAAATGTTATTTTAATTGATTAAATGTGAGCTAGTGAATGGTGACTATGATTAAATATGCTTGAGGGTAAGGATTGCTTAAATCTATGTGAGTGGTGATCTTTGGCATGTCATGTTTCATTGAAAATCCATGAGGCAAATGTTGGAAGGTCTAGAGTTTATTTTGTTTGTTTGTTTCGTTTTGCTCGAGGACTAGCAAAAGCTAAGTGTGGGGGAATTTGATAGGAGCATATTTATGCAACTTAGTTGGCTTGTTTCTTGGCATTTACTTAGTTTAATTCTAGTTATTTTAGTACTTTAAGCTATTTTCGTGTGTTTGCAGGTTCAAATAACAAAGTTGGCAAGAAAGTGTTATTTGGAGCATTTTGGAGCATTTTTTGGGCCAAGATTGGATAGTGCAAGCATGGAGACATGAGGATAGACATTTTTGACGATTAGAAAGCTGGAAATCAGCATGTGTGTGTGCAGGTGTGTTGACCTACAACTACAAACATCATAGCTGCCATGTGATTGCAGAAAATGTGTTGATTGCTAGCTGAAATGATGAAGAGCATGTGTGTGCAAGTGTAACAGCTGGTACATGTGGAAATAAAGATAGAAAACAGCAAGGAACACACGGCATGGGCAGCAAAAAATAAAGAATGAAGGCACATGGGCAGCAGGAAATTAGAAAATAAAGAATGAAGGAGTGGAAATGATGATTACATGGACAGCACACACACATGCAAAGAGGAGCTGGCACCATCATTCACACTTATGCAGCAACAACCCTTCATTATTACTTCACATTCTACAATTTCAGAGGAGATATACAACATTCATACACGGACAGTTTTTGGAAAAGGACACATTCTGCCGCAAGGAGGGTCTTTTCTCCTTAACCATTCACCACCCTTTTCACCACCACATAAGCCTAAATTCATAATATATACTTGGGCAGATTTTGTTAGAGCATTCACCACCATTTCAACACAACCTACATCCAAACACATCCATTCATCTTCACATCCATTCCTCCATACAAACAAACCTTCAAACACTCACCAACACCTTGTGCCGTAGCAAAGGAAGGGAAGGAAAGTGCTTGGACGTGCTTGCTGTTCAACTTGGATCGTTGGAGCGTTTAGGTGTTTTCTTTCTTTTGTTTCCAATGTTTAAATTCATTTTCTTTCGTTTTGTTGTGACCATGAGTGGCTAAACCCCTCTTGGCTATGGGTGATTTCAAAGCCATGATTATGTGTGCAATATGATTTGATAAATTCCAGTTATGAATTCTTGAATCGTGAATGCAATTGGCTTAACTATTTGATTGATAACTTATTTGTATTTGTTGATTAAGGGTCGACACTTAATTGGCATGCATAAATCCATTGCTAGAGTATAAGGAAGTTTCACATAATTGTTACAAACTTATATTCACATGTAGTGAAGGTCGCTTATAAACGATCGCGTTAAGTTTAATTCCTAGCATGAGTGACATGATGTCATAGTTGCAAGTGCTTTGTCAATGCTTATGATTTTCATTAAACGTAATGATCTTTGATTGTATCTCTATTATGATGTCATGTAGGGAACTTTTGAAGAATGTTTTGGATTGTCGAATGATGTCATCCAATCCAATAAAACAAGGAAAATCCGAGGGTTAACTAGTGATGTCACGGTTAATTTGGAGCATTGTCGTTCATAATTCAATGAAGTAGTAACTGGAAATCGAGTTGTTTGCATACATGTCATGTGTGGAGAAAAAGCCCTAGCTATCCCATCATCCATCTAATTTCCTAAATTTGTTTTCAAACCTGTTTTTAAGTTACAATTTGTTTTGTTATTCTAGGTTCGTCCAAATCAAAACCCCCCGTTACTTTCTTGTTTCAAATTCTTTTAAACTTGTTTTGTTTGTGTTCCAAGTGTTTTGAGTCAAGCCCAAACTTTATTTTCGTCCAAAATTGTGTTTAGTGTCAGAAACTGCCTAGTTGGTGTTTTTAGGCAGTTTTGAGTGTTCTTAGCTTATTTTAAGTCTTGTGAACTAGTTTTGAATCTTTTGAATCTATCCTAACGCTTTTAAGTTTGTTTTTGTGTCTTTGAGTCAGTTTAGAGTCAATTAGCAATCCCTCATAATCCCCGACCTAGAACGATCCCTACTACGATCCCTACTTATACATATACTACAATTGTCAAAAGAGGGTTTAATTTGTGTGTTAAAAGAATTTACGCATCAACGATACTAAAAATATGTAGGATGCAATGCTGTTAAGCTGTCAATTAATAGGGTGTATAACCTGCGGAAGAATTAGTCACTCATGAGTGAGTTCACACTCCGCTTGTTCTTAAGAAAGTCTCCAACCATCCTAAATCTGAAACAATCATTAAAACCGTCTGTATGTAGAGTGCAAGTGCCTCGACACTAAACTGTAAGAATAATTTTACTAGTGAAAGAAGAGAAAGTAATATCATACCGGGTCCCATTGAGGAAGACTTATGAACGTCATCGACCTTGCCAACCGCCTCAAGAATTGATGAGTAAGTAATGAGATCATATTCAAATCCTTTCGAATCCATTTCATCAGCTTTGCAGCCTTTTCAAGCAAACCAGCTCAGCTTAGACGACCATGAATAGTGCTATAAGTAACTGCATCCGGTTCAATCTTAGAATGCTTCGTTTTGGCAAACATTTCCAAAGCTTGATTTGGGCCACCCGTCCTAGCCAAGCCGTTAAAAATGATATTATGTGAGTTTAGGTCGGGAATCCAGCCGTTTTCTTCCATGACTTTAAGCAAGGAATGTGCTTCATCTATCATATCAGTCCTCATCATCCCTGGCATGAGTGCAGTATAAGCATACACGTCCGGAGTGCATCCGATTTTCTTCATCTCGTAAAAAAAGATCCAAAGCATCATCAAGACGCCCTTATTTCCCAAAATGTTTAATCATCACACCATACACCCTATCACTTGAACGACCTCAGTTTTCTTTCAATTCTTGGAATAACTCATTTGCAGCTTCGTACTGCTTTGCTTTTCCAAGACTGTTGATCAGGCTGCAATAGGCTGCTGGACAAGGAAGAAAACCCTTCTCATCCATCTCTTCGAGAAGCAACAAAGGGTTCTCAACCCTATTTGTTTTGCAAAAACCATCAATAAGAATTGAATAGGTAAACGAACTGGGAACAATGCCATTAACTTTCATCTTCTCAAACCATGTAGCTGCCTCTGAAGCTGGAGCTCTGGATTCGAATAACACTTTCGTTACAGTGTTATAAGTCACCACATTAGGTATGCAATGCAAAGATGACATCTCGTTGAAAATCTTAATAACATCTTCTATACGACCTTCCTTTCCCAAAATGTTTATCAAATTGTTCATAAGCACAACATCATGCTTACAACCCTTCTCTCAGAAGGTTTTTGTATATAGAATAAGCATCGCCTACCCTCCCCGCTCTGCCAAGCCTCTTTATCAATTCCATATAAGTAAAAACAGTAGGCGGACACCCCTTCTCTTTCATATCCTGAGGTAGGCTTCAAGCTTGCTCAACCTTCCCTAACTTGAAAAAAATTGCCAATAAGGTACTATAAATCTTTGCAGTTGGATGTAAACCATTATCCTTCATCTCATCAAACAACCTAATGGTGGAATCATCACGACCCAATTTCCCTAATGCGGATATCAGTGCATTGTATGTAACCGTGTCTGGGAAACAATTTCCCTCGTTACACATATCATTGTATGTAACTTGTGTCCTTTGGTAGAAGACAGATAATGCCTTGTTCACCATCTTAGCCCTGCCCAAGATTCTTATGATTTCGGATAGTTCAGCCGGCTCAATAACACGTGCACTCCGAGCCATTTCTTGGATGGTTCTCCACATTTCACCAAACGTACCAGCCTCGTCCAAGCAGTAAATCAACACCATGTAGGTGGTTGAATCGTGTTGGAAATTCCTTCTCTTCCCAGCCCACTTGAAAAACTGAACCTTAACATTCACTTCCATTGTTCCACATCAATCATGAGGACCGCGAGAACCAATCGATGATCCACTCTAAGCTTCAAAACTTCCAGCGCCTTTTCTGCATCAGGTCCCTACTTGAAAATTTTCAAAATCTTTGTGAAACTCGCATCTAACATCCTAACTGAAGGGTCCCTATTATAGCAGCGTAATCACCAACTTCTGATTAAACCTACTTGTAACAATGGATCTTATCTCTATTAGAAAGATAATTCGGATACAAAATGTAGTTTTACTAGCATCCACTGCGTGCTCCATCTTCAAAGTTCCTGTTACAATTCTCATCTCGTCACTCGGTACTACAAAAATCATCTTTGCCGGTGAGAACGAAAGCGCACTGAACGTTGCATCGACGAAGAACCTTGACGCATATATTCGTATGCCAACAATATGCTACTATAAAATTCAAAACCTGTCCTCAAGAGCATCAATGCAAAATTCGCAGAACAAAATCGAGCAATTTTGGAGATAAGTTCAAAGATATAGGAAGAAAGAGTATCAATGACATATGTAAAACAAGATTAGAATGAAAACGTATCGGTCTCCATCCCATCATAAGGGGGGAAAGAGACCCCGAGGGTAAAATTTCTCTTCAAAAAATCCGGAATTCTAGAGACCGATTGTACCAATAATTAAAAAACTGACAGACCACAAGCAGATAAAAGGCTTTACACCTAGAGGTATATCATCCATTTAGCACACCACGGGCCTCTCCCTCTCCGTCCAAACCGTGTTTTAAGGCTCAAAATGGCAGTGTATTATGCTAACGAATCAAATCCTGACCATAAGAACAACCAAAACGCCATAAGAACCATAGAAAGGCGGATACTCTACAGAACTACGCAGAACTTTGTGAAGCTTCTGGCTTGTCGGTTTCCATTGGTTCTGTAGTAGCCTGTGGGGCCTCATTGTCGCCATCAGCAGGATTCTCCATGGGGCCGGGATTGGCATCTGCATCTCCGCCCTGAGGTTGCTCACTTCCCTGAGGAGGTGGGGTGGGTGGAGTTTCAGGAGCAGCTGGCTTGGCTGGTGCTGGTTTGGGTTTCGTCATTATCGGTCTGCAGAACCTGTCAACAAAAGTGGATATAAGAAAAGGTTACCACTGTCAGATATCCCAAAGGCTTCCAAAAGACTTTATGAATAAGCAATAGGTTCTTGTTGTCTAAGACAACCAGTTCGTCAACTAACCAAAGAAAACAAATTTATCAATGCAAGAAATAGTACCTGTCAACTGCTTCAGCCTTCCGTCTCACATCAGCTGATAAGAGTACTGGGTTGGCATATTTGGGGAGCAGATCCTGTTGCTGCTTTTTCTTTCTTAACCAGGCCTCGGCTTCAACACACTCGTTCAATACCTAACCAACACAAAAAGAATATTGTGAGTTGCAAAGGTGGAGACTGGGGAAGGGGAAGACAGCTCATCGAGTCCCTTACCTTCTGTTTATCGGCCAGATCAATGTGTTCAAATTTTGCATCATTTGATGCTGCAGCTTCTCTGTAACTATTGACACAGTAAGCAAGTTGATCAATCACTGTTCCCCTCTCCGCATGCTCCTTGACTCGCTCTTCAATGGGGTCACCTTGCTGCAATTTGAAAAAATCACCAACGCTCAAAAGAATCAAAACCAACGACATCAAGTTGGACAAGAGAAAACAGAGAACTTCGCACCAAAACACATTAAAAATAAGAAAATCCTCACCTTCTTCAGCTCCTCAAGTTTGGCAATGTAAACTCCTTTGGTTTCGTCTTCACCATCTTCATACAGCCAGTCCTCCACCTCCTGAAGTCTAGCAATAAACGCTTCCCTCTCAGATTCAGTGACAAATTCATGATACTTGTCATTGAGCTGGCAATACAAAAGAGAAATTTAGTAAAAAAATATGGTAAAATAAAAAGGAAAATGTGTCACGAACATACAAGCAAACTACCTTGTTTCTCATGTCATAGACGTATGCCTCGACAGCATTTTTCTTGTCTTTTGTTTCTTCCATAACACGGTCTTGTAAGGCCATTTCAAACTCCTTCTCAATTGCCTTCTGCACTTCATTTGGTGGCATCCCTCCATAAACCAACTCTGTCACAGGAATGTTTGTTTTCCTTACCTTTATCTTTTTAGCATCAGCCTGCATCGCAAAAACCAAGACATTAAGAGTACAGAACCCACAAATAGAACCAAATAAAACCACTGATAGCATTTGACCATTCCAAAACTGAATTTTTAAACAACACTTAGTACAGTCCATCATCCCTTCTCTTCTCTGTAGTGACATTAAATGTAGATTATATGAGTTAAAGATTATGATGACTTTTGACAACCCTTCCCTATAGTTAACGTGATTGAACATGAAAAGAATGATCACGGGAAAGCTTAGCACAAGTGGACTATATCAAAGCAAAGCGTAGAAAGTTAGGCATAAGTCATTCATTTCCTTAGTCCCACATATAGCTGACTCAAATTGAGTAGCTAAACACTATTGCTCCCCCCCCCCCCCCCCCCTCAAAAAAAAAACAAATGTTGCGGTCCAGGAAAATAACAAATGGAAAAAACACATGAATCATGAAAACCGACCTTCGCATCAGTTTCCATTTGCACAGGCTTTTCCCCGGACTCGGGAACAACATTTTCAGCACCTGGAGCATCAGCAGTGTCCTTAGCATCTTGCATGCTCACATCAGTCTCTTTGGTACTTGGGGGAGCCACATCACTGGGTGCCTCATCAGTCTCCATCTTAGCAGCCTCCTTTGTTTGCTCTTTTGTGACAGGAACCTCAATTTCTTCTTCTTCCAAAAGCTACAGCACGTGAAGAAAAACAAATAGAATTAGAAAGATAATCAACCAAAGACATCTAGAAGCACAAAATGCTTTTAACAATCTTACAGTTGCTGAGTCTACAGACACAATCCCATGCAGATTTAGGCGAGCTTTGACCTTTAGTTTTGCTCGCTCACTTTTAACAGACTGGAAAGGACCAATCTGCACATGTATAGTGTGGTAGAATGTTAGGAAATATCTGGCAGATGACCTAATAGCGTTGAGAGAAATTAGAGCGCACAAGTTTAAGATCCAATATTCAATCTGCCACTCACCGTATATGTGCTGATTTTTGCAGGTGCCTGCAAATCACTAACATCAGCATACTGCACATCAACTGAAAAAGTGCCCAATCTGTAAAATGTAAGGGCCTTGATACTTGGGATAGGATTTCCCTTGGGGAAAACAAGGGTATTTTGGTTGTTCTCAGCTGCTCCGTTCTGAGCGTCTGGACCAGAACCTTTCCAGGACAAGGAAATTGAAAATGGGAAGCTCTCATTAACCTTCATAATAAATGGGATAGCATTAGTTAATAACAAAACATAATTTTTTGCAAAAGCCAGCAGGTCAGACAATATACAGATTGGTTCAACTAATGGAAACAAATTCACAGACAAAGCAAGAGTTAAACTCACCTGAAACTCTCTAACTTTGAATGTTGGACTAAGAATTGCACATTGCAAAGCACAACCCCTGGCAACGCACTCACTTGCATTCATAGTTCGCCTAGGCTCCTTTTTGAAGAAATCTGTCAATATCTTGATTATAGCAGGAACACGAGAGCCTGAACCGACAACCTCAACTGTGTGAATGTCCTCTATTGAAAGCTGTGCATCAAGAAGGGCCTTCTCCAAAGGTCCCTTCACACGTTCCAAAATAGGAATACTAATCTGCTCAAATTCATCCCGCTTAATAATTCCCCTAACATCCTTCTCTTCCATTAAACACTCTATATTCAAAGGTACCACAGGATTTGCACTAAGCATCTTCTTCAACTTCTCACAAGCGGTACGAAGGCGAAGGCAAGCCCTTGCATTCTGTAAAACATCAATTTTGTACTCTTCCTTGAATTTTGCTGCAAAGTGGTGGAACAGTACTTCATCAAAGTCCCTACCTCCCAAAGACTGGTCAAAGGAATGAGCCAATATTTTCAGCTGCCCTTTCTTAAAACCAGCAATGCAAACTTGCATGCTAGCATGCCCAATATCAACAAAGGCAACATTCAATTGGTCATTTTCTGGTAAATCCGTCTTGTAAATACCATAAGCCAAAGCAGTTGCTGTAGTTTCATGGAACAAGCGAAGAGGGTTCAATCCAGCAATTTTTGCTGCATCCATAACAGCTCTTCTTTGGAGATCAGTGAAATACACTGGAATCCCAATACAGCAATCGACAACAGCTGCATTGAGATTCTTCTCGGCTATGATTTTCAGATCAGAAAACAGCATTCCAAGAACTTGGGTAGGTGTAAATGTCTTTGCTTCTCCCAAATAACGGGCACGAATCAATGGATATCCATCAGGCCCTTCAGAAACAACAAAAGGCAATGACTTGATATCCCTCTGCAACACAGGATCGGAGAATTGCTTACCAATCAAGCGTTTAATCTGGGAAATTGTGTTCTTGGGGTTCATCAATGCGGAAGCAGCCCCAGCTGTCCCAATGAACCGCTGCTTCTCACCGAAACAAACAAGGGCCGGAGTTTCACGTTTGGACTCATCATTGAGCACAACGTCAATACCCCTCTGCCTGGCTACGGCCACAATGCCGCTCTCATTGCCAAAATCAAACCCCACCACGCTCATCCTTGCAGA
The DNA here is from genome assembly GCA_035220775.1 of Malus fusca. Lineage (NCBI taxonomy): Eukaryota > Viridiplantae > Streptophyta > Magnoliopsida > Rosales > Rosaceae > Malus > Malus fusca. The sequence continues at coordinate 19,247,120 of CM069067.1, read as the reverse complement.
ATTTTAAGTCTGGAAAATAAATAAGACCCACATTTAGTAAACTACCGAAACTAAAATTCCAAATCAAGTAAGAACCCACATTCACTAAACAACTGAAACTGAAATTCCAAATCAAGCAAGAACCCACATACACTAAACAACTGAAACTCAATTCCAAATAAACAACACCAGTTCAAACAAAGCACAAGGGAAACTACCATTCAATCATAGAAACAACCAAAAATCGGAAGATGAATATCTTCACCGTCCTCACGGTGATTACAGTATCATAAATAAATAATACAGTGGCTAAAGGAAACAGAAAAATAATACCACAAATTAAACCTCCGCAAATCTTGGATAAAAACCCCTCTGTCCCCATTCAAATTACATAACATACAAAACAATAATGTTTTTAAAAAAAATTAAAATTAACCGATCCTAATTGCAAATTCCAACCAACGCTAATCACCCAAGCAGTCTATAAACCCCATGATCATCTAGATTTAAGCAAACAATTGAATCGAAGCAGAAAGTGAGGCAGTTCAACACTTAAAACCCCACCGAGGCTAAATCCAGAGTAAAATATCCAAATCGGGAAACAGTAAAATCTACATCAGATCTAACAACATATTCACATAGAGATCTGATCCGATGCAAAGTCTAGGGTTTTAGGGAGCGTACCGTACCTCGAGGGAGATCCACAGAGAGTCTGAGGACGCGAGGAGCGAGAGGGAGGAGAGAGAGAGACAGAGAGCTTCGGTAGGGTTTCTCGAAGCCTCTGCGGGAACGCTTTTGTGGAGAAACAGAGAAGGTTGCGAGAGAGAGAGAGAGGGAGGGGGGGGGGTTATTTTTTAATGTTGGGAATTGGTGGTGGGTTTTATAGCATCCGAGGTCAAGTGGTTCTAGAGGAGTCCGGTGAGAGACTTGTTCTTCTGGAAAGATCTTTTGGACTTGCGAAATGAGAGAGAAAGAGGTAGAGTATTCTTTATATATCTTTTGCAGTTGAATCCAAGATGGATGCACAAGGCCCCCTCACCTTAACATATATAGTAAAGCTCTCTAAGTAACTCAGATCATTAACGTTTAATTGAATACAAGGCCCCCCTCACCTGTGCAGGTTACCCTATCCTTGATAATGGCTTGATGTGAATTTAGAACGACCACAACGAAGAATACGTATGAGAATAAAAGTGGAGAGCAGACAAGTATGTCCTGCCTACTTTGTTCTCCCTATTATCTCTATGAGTGAAAATCAACATAGATGCGAGTTGGAAATAAAACTCAAGGGTGTCAATGGAAACTTCATTGCTCAAGTTTTAATTTCTTTGATAGTGTGCATGTAAATCTCATGTCATTTAATATATTCTAGAATGGGTCACACACGCGTTGCCAGAGGTTTGAAAACTGTATTAAACACTGTGTTTGAAAGATGTAAAAATGGTATCACATAACATTAACATTATTGATAACATAGAGGTTGGAAAAGGTTTATAGATGAAATGTTTAATTTGTACAATTTAAACATAAAAGGTTGAAAGCTTTTTGCCACTAGTGTAAACAAAGGTTTGTACAAAGACCACCCAAGCTCAATTCCTAGATCCCTATCTACAGAGCAGTTTTACCTTTGTGCAACCTTTCATTACACAAGATGGATTTCTTCGGTCTTCACAAAGTGGCAGCTCCTCCTGAGCTCTTCACCTTGTGACACCGAAATAGTGTTGTCTTCAGTCTTCACAAGATGACAGCTCTTCCTAAACTCTTCACCTTGTGGCACCGAAACCAACACACAAACTATGCATATGATGATATGACAATTATATGCAAATCTGGATTCGATGTCTAGTCAATTTCACCAGTCAAACACTTGAAAGATGAAACTGATGAGAATCCAAAACATGTCAGTTCACAGATTTGAAACTTAGAAAAACTTGACCTAAAACAAAAATCAAAATCACAAAAACAATGCTACCCTAATATGCAATGATGTGGGTATTTAGTGCATGAGTGTGATTTTGTAGCTAGGGTTTTCAAGTAAGAACACAAGAGGTAGCTCAAAGCTAAAATCAACTCTTTTCTAAAAATGTAAAACTTCTAGCCAAAACAAATGAGCATATAAAATGAATTTAAGCAAGCAATTCAAAGATAGGTTTAGAAATATTCAATGAAGAACATTACACATAAAATATACTTGATGCTCCTAGGAGATCTGAGATGGAGATGAAAATAAAACTCTCAAAAACTTTTCCAATCTCAAAATCCCAACAACAAATGAACCCTAGAATGACTTTATAAAGATGGTTGAGTTTCAGACAAAGAGAGGGGATGAAAAGGCACGTGTCATGTGTAAAATCAATATGGAAAGATCTAGGGCTGAAAATCTATTGTTGGGAAAAAGTGTTAGATGGCCCATGTGGGCTGTCTTAATTTGTGTGCCTAAACAACTGGATAACAGACAAAAAATTTTACTAGACAACTGCACTAAACAAAAGGAATCTGGAAAAATAAGCTTGATATGCAAATGCAAATATATGATTCAAACCTTTCGTAGTGTATAAGGTTGGTGCTTTGACAAGTTCAATCTCAATAGAAATCCCATATCAGCATTGTATCCAAACTCTAAATTATGAGCATGTGTGGTAACATTTACAATTTTTTACAAGGGAAGCCAAATAATAGATCTAGACTTCACAATCTCTCCCTTTGACTTTCCTTGACAAAATACCCCAAGCCTATAACTAATTTCACTCAACACCCACACTCAAGAGAACATCAATCAACAGAAGAAGACCAAGTAACAACTCATGCAAAAGAATAACTCTTGACAAGAATAAGTGAAATTCATCATGGGTAAAAGGCTTGCAAAGGTAAGAAACACACAAAATTTTACTCCCCCATTTTGTCATGGCCAAGACCAAGGAATTAAAATGAATGATGTGCCAATTAAACAAAATAGATGATATGTCAATTGAGCTCATGAAAGAAATGTCCAAGCACAAATGAAAAGCCAATAATGACACACTCGACCCCAATATCCTCCAAACACCCGGGTAGGCACGTGCTGACCAACACCCAAAGGTGACGAAGTCATACTAATATGCATGAGAACCAATGAATACAAATAAGACTTATAAATTTAAATACAATGTATATGCAAATAAGGAATGAGTTCAGAGCATACAACTAATCTAGAACACTAAAGAGAAATAATATAAAATTGAATGAACAAAGGAATAGGTCATACACTGAGATGACTCGAAGATGCCAATGCGGAGTGCCTTGACGCCGAGATTGTACGTGTCACATCCCGGCCCGGGGCGGACCACTTCTCGGGCCCGCTCCACCACTGTAGCACGATATTGTCCGCTTTGGGCTTACCATTCCCTCACGGTTTTGTTTTTGGGAACTCACGAGCAACTTCCCAGTGGGTCACCCATCCTGGGAGTGCTCTGGCCTCCTTCTCGCTTAACTTCGGAGTTCCTACGGAACCCGAAGTCAGTGAGCTCCCAAAAGGCCTCGTGCTAGGTAGGGATGAGAATATACATTTAAGGATCACTCCCCTGGGCGATGTGGGATGTTACAGTACGCCTCGATTCTATGTCCTGAGGGGATACAAAATAGAAAAGGTGAGTGGACCAAGTTGATATATAAGTAATACTAACATAATTATTCACCAACGTACTAACCCCCAGGTTCAGAAAACTTGTATATCATAATAAGTAATAGGTTTTCCGAAAACCTTAGCATGCCATAAAACCTTCAATAAAACATATATCGTATTTAGGGTGCTAAATAGTGGTATCAGTATCGCCCGAAGGCAGGTCAGTCGCCAGTAGGCAGATCATACGCTCATAGGCAGAACATACGCTCATAGGCAGAACATACGCCCGTAGGCAGAACATAGTGACCACTAGATAAGCATAAAAATCATTGAACATAATCTTTCCAGAATATAAGTATATATATCTCAACAAAGCTCAGTAGCTCAAACATCATATCTTAAATCATCTTCATAGTATATAGTCATCCATCATATATACCACAAAGAACGTAAATTCGATAAAGCATGAAATATCATAAAGCGTAAAACCAATTTACTCATAAACGTTTCATAAAACGTAACCATTAAATCATGTTTTTCATGTATGCATTTCTAATAGTAAAATTATGCATTTTGGAAGGGGTTCACTTACAAATACTTCGCTGTCGAAAAGCCATGCAACTAGCGAAGTCAGAAACGCCACAATAAATGCACCTAAGCACATAAAGGGTCTAATTAATAAAATTATACTCAAACAATTGAATTTTGGGAAACGAATGTCATAAACTGATTCAGGACGTCGAAAAACATAAAGGGGACCTCAGGTACCCCCATGCCCCGCCGCACGGGCCTTCACGCCATTTTGGGTCGCCAGAAAAGTCGCTTGCATCACCGTGAATGGTGGTGGAGCACAGTACCTCCGGTGGAGGCGCGTGTGCTTCACGCACCAACCAAGGCAAGCACCCACGCGCGGCCTGGGATATTGGGATCCGATTGGGTTGGGCTGGATCCAGGTCTGGGTCTGGGCTTGGGCCTAATGGGTTTCAAGGTTTAGTTTAGTGGGCCTGGGCTTCACAACTGGGCCTGGTTCCATAGCCCAAAGGCTGGGGTTCCATTTGGGTTTTAGGGCTTGGGTTTAACTGGGCGAATGCCCGAGTTTGCACGGCCCAAAAGCCTGGGTTCAAAAAGTATAGGCCTAGAGTTTGGGCCTAAAGGTTTTGGGCTTGTAACTTGGCCCAATGAATTGGATTTAAGTTAGGCTCAATGGGCGAAAGGCCTTAGGTTTTGGGTTAAAGGGTTTGGGCTTGGGTTCATTAGGTCGAATGCCTGAATTCAATGGGTCTGGGTTCAGGGTTACCGGGTTGGGTTGACTCGGTTTTCAGGCCGGATTCGCGAAGGAGGAAGTCGGAGCTTCCTGAGCTTCATTCAACTTCAATACACAACCCTAGGATATGATTTACCTACCAAAATGAAGCTTAATAAGTGTAGATTAGTATTTTACCTTTTGTTTCATAAGTGGTGGCCGGGGTTGGTCGGAAATCGGCTCGAAGGCCGTCGATCCTCGCCGGATATGGTTGTTGGGCTCTCTGTGCTTCACAGAGGAGGAGGGAGAGAGAGAGAGAAAGAGAGAAAGCCTATCACGGTAGAGGTGGTGTCGTCGTTTGTTATGGTTCCTTGGGTGTGTGGTGCTCAGGGTAAAAGGATGCAGCGCGGGAGATAGATGGAGAGAGTGAGTCGTGAGAGAGAGCTCGGGGGAAAGCACAAAGAGAAAGAGAGAAAAGTGAGGGAAAGAAAGAGAGAGAGAGAGAGAGAGAGGGGGAATGTTTTGGGCTAGGGGACAAAATCAAGGGTGGGCCTCTTGGGCACACCAAACAAGACCCAAAAGCAAACTAAAAATATCTCTCACGCATGAAATGTCCAAAATGCTCTCGTTCTAAAATTCGTAAATAAAAATTGGGACGAGTTGTTACAAATAAGAACCAGCAACAAAGACATAACATCATAGAGAAGTTTAAGCACAAGGTACAATTCTCGGTACTAAAATATCAAAAGCATAAGAGCATGTCAATGTAATCGGTTCAATTCACCCATTTGTCAACAAAACTAAGAGTAGCACAACCACATATACAAAAAAAACAAGGAGTTTCAAATTACAACTTAAGCACAAATGTCTAATAACATAGCAAAAGAAATTGAACTCCCCCATAAAATGTGCTCTCCTAAAAAGCCACACTAAAAAACTACGCTCTCCCATAAGCTAGAACTCCTCATAATAGAACTCATCGTCAGAGGTATAGTCACCCAACCCAAAACTAACTCGAGATTAGCACAAACAAAGTTCAACAGAAGAGAGATTCAAATACAACAAAGCCAAAATAAGTCAAGTTTGCCTATAAAAAAAAATTGAACACCCCCATAATTAGCACTTTCCTAGACACAAACTATCTCATAAACCTAGAAGTTTACAGACTAAATGGTGGCACCAGATCAGAAATATTCAAATTTGCAGCAAATACACAATGCAAGGACAGTCAAAAGCGCATCAAATAATAAATAGTAATACACCAAATGAGTACGCCCAAGCAAAGTGTAGTAACAAATAAGCACATGTAAGTGAATCAACTCCCCACCAAGGATGCATGTGATATAAATGAACTCTTCAGAAATGATGCTCTTTATACAACAAACTCCCCTAGAAACCAAGACCACGACTTAAAACAAACACTAATAGTGAAAACCTTAAAAGATTTCACTTTTCTGATGGGGGATAGTGACTCAGCAGAAAAAGGAAAATGTCTAATTACAAATAGTTTTGTGCAAAAGCAAGAAACAATGTACCTAAACATATTTGTGCAAATATTTAAAAAGATAGAGAACATGATGACACCTTTAGACAGAGGAACAGTGGGGTCCTGATAGGCTTGACGGTGGCAGGCTTCTGTGTCATAGCGATAAGTGAACAACTCAGAAGGGTGCATACTAGCAGTGGAGGTAAAAGTGAAACCCTAGAGATTTTAGAGAAGATAAAAGCCTAGGATACCATGAAGAGATCTGAACTGTGGAAGGGACATAAATGGTTGAGATGTGAAGGTTAAAAACATAAGGATCATTGATAGAAATACGTCAATATTTTTCTGCAAGAGCTCAAATTAAAGTATTTAACCAATTGGGACACCACACAGAAGCAAAAGAGATTATAAAAGACAGTCATAACCTTAGCACCAATAAACTACAGCTAACAAGACAAATGATAGGAGCATATTTATGCGACTTAGTTAACATGTTTTCTTGTACTTACTTAGTTAGTTATTGCTTATAAGAGTGTTTTAAGCTATTTTCGTGTGTTTGTAGGTCCTAATGGCAAAGTTGGCAAGAAAGTGCAATTTGGAGCAGTTTTTGGCCAAGATTGGATAGCTTATGCATGGAGCAAGATGGATGGACGAATTTGAAGTCAAAAGAGGCTAGAAACACTCACCCACTACACCCATTACATCCACTCATTACCACAACCCACTACACCCATTACATCCACTCATTACAACATTCACCCACTACACCCATTACATCCACTCATTACCACAACCCACTACACTCATTACATCCACTCATTACAACACTCACCCACTACACCCATTACATCCACTCATTACCACAACCCACTACACCCATTACATCCACTCATTACCACAACACTCATCCACTACACCCATTACATCCACTCATTACCACAACATACACTATCCTCTCCCTAGCCTATAAATACATCCACCATTCCCCTTCATAAAGGATTCCATCTCCATCTAAAGACACTACATTTTCACATCTCACAACTCCATACACTTACACTTTCATCCCTTGCCGTGACCTCCATTTAGCCACTCCCCTTTCTTGTGCCGCAACAAGGTGGTGAAAAAGAAGGTCCTTGGCATTTCAAGCTTGAAGATTGGAGCGTTTTAGGTGTACTTCGTTCTTGCTTTCAATGTCTACTTTGTTATTTTCTGATTTTGTTGCAACTATGAGTGGCTAAACCCCTATTTAGTTAGGGGGAAGTTTGAAGCCATGAACATGCTTGAGATATGAATTGATTTCTTCCAATTGTGATTTGATAAGTTGTGATTGCAATTCAATTATCTATTTTATTCATAACTAATTCTTGTATGTTTATTAAGGATGCATACTTAGTTTTCATGCATGAATTAGATGCTAGAATATAAATGAGTTTCACCTAATCGTTACAAGTTTATATTCATGAGTAGTGAAGGTTGTTTATCACAATCGTGTTAATTGAATTCTTGGCAAATGTATCATGCATTCATAGTTATAATTGCCTCGTCAACACTTATGATTTTCATTGCACGTAATGATCTCTGATTGTATCTCTATTATGCATTCATATAGGGGACTTTTAGAGAATGATTTGGGTTGTTGCATGCATTCATCCAACTCAATGAGTAAAGGAAAATCTGAGGGTTAATTTGTGCATCACGGTTAATCTGGGGTGTTGAGTATCATAGTTTATTGAAAAGCAATTGGAAATCAATTCATGTACAAGTGTGTCATGTGTGAAGAACGGACCTCTAACTAATCCACCCATCATTTTATTTCTCAAATTCATTTTATAATCTGCCTAGTTTTATAACTTGCTTGTTTATTTCAAATTCATCCAAATCAAAGCCCCCATTTTACTTTCTTGTTCCAAAGTGTTTAAAATCTGTTTTGTTTTTATGTTTTTGAGTCAGTTTAGAGGTTTTAGCAAGCCCTCCTAATCCCCGTTTTAGAACGATCCCTACTTGCATTTATGCTACAATTTGACAACAAAAGAGTTTAATTTGAGTGCTTAACTTTCATCGCATCAAATTTTGGCGCCGTTGCCGGGGATTAGCAACTTTGCTAATCCCTCGTTATTTCTTTTTCGTGTCTTTTGTTTTAGTTATTGACTTTGTTTCTGTTTGTGTCTTTTATTTTTACTTTTGATATTTGATTTAGTTTTGTTTCCTTGATTTCAGATACTAGAGAAGTAAGACATGGATTTTGCTACCATTCAAGCTCAATTGGCGAAACTTACTTCTCAATTGTCACAAAATGCCGAAAGGACCACAATGCAAAGTGTCACTACATGTGGTGTGTCCTATGGGCAAAGATATCCAACTCATCAACGTTCTCAATTCGCTGCGAATGAAGATGCTTGGGGTTATCAAGGCCATAGCCAATCATGGGACAACATGTTTTCCAATGCTTACAATTCAGATTGGAAAGATTATTCAGATTACATGTGGGGAGAACCTCAACAATTCCAACAAGATGGATATTGGCAGCAAGAAGAGGAGTTCTATTCAAGACCTATGCAGCCACCACAACAATCTGCCCAATTCAATTCAGGTACGTCTTTGGATAATGATATGTTTAATAAGTTACTCACCTCTTTGAACAAGGAAGTAGAAAATCGAAACACAGAGGTGCAAAATCAAGCCAAGAAGACGGGCGAATTAGAGAAGCAAATTGGGCAGATTATGGAGTTCACGGCACAAATTCAAGAGCAAAGTGAACTCTTCAACTCAACTATTGAAAATTTGAAGGAAGATTTTGAAATCCATGATGCTATCATTTTGGGAAGTGCTATAGAGGTTGGAGGTGAACCCAAGACATCCAAACCAAGACAAAACATGGATGAACAGCTGCTGCTCGAAGAAAAAGAGAATAACAAGGCCATGGCAAGGGAAGAACCACCATTGCCGCAACCTCATATCCCCTCTATGTCGTCCACTACAACCAAGGTAAGCATAAATTCAATTTGTCTTGACCCCGTTTCACCAAATGTCCTTATTCCTTGCAGAATCATGCAATCCAAGGAAGAAGATGGTGAGAAAGGCATCTTCGAAACCTTTCCAAAGAATCAAGAGCAAGAAGTGGATGGGGAATGTCTAGAATTCATCAAAAAAGATACACTTGAGACGAAAATTCCCAAAGAAGTTGGATTTTATGACACGGGAAAAGTCATAACTCTCAAAACACCAAATCTGGCCAAGTCCCATATCCCTGCAACCTTCAAAGATGTGGTGTTCGTAATTGAGTTTGTGTTGGAGCAAGCAAGTAAGCCATATTCTCCAACTTCGATTTTATTATATACTAACTTGCTGATTTTGATAATTTAGGCACCTACACTAGAATTTAAACCATTGACAGATCACGTCAAGTATCACCTTCCATTCAAGGATCAATTCCATGCTATGGGCCTTATCCAAGTTTAGAAGGAAGTTTCGTCCGGCTGGAAGACGTTAAAGCAAGCGCTTCTTGGGAGGCAGCCCATGTATTCAAATAAGGAAGATCTATGAATCGCTTCACAATCAGTTTTGCGTTTCTAAAAACCTTCCCTTTATTGCATTTATTTTGCTTGTTTGTCATATTTATTTGTTGCTTGTTTGATTGTTTTTTGTGTGGATTTATGTTTGAAACATTGACAGGTAAACAAAGTATTTTTACATTAATTTTTGTGGAAGAGGAACATTAGGTAGAAAGGTAGAAAAATACAAGAAAGTGCAAACAAGCAGGAATGAGCCTTCATTGGTCAGGTGGTGCCTCAGCATTCGACGGACCTCCAGAAAGACGAAGCGCCAAAGTCTGATTTTCCGGAGCCTCAACACTTGGTGAAGCGCCAGAGGACGAAAGCAGAAGTTGCCTTTGGAGTAACGCCACAAACCTCTGATGATCACTCTGAATCCGCACTTTGGACTCCTACAGCTGATCAAGCTTCCTCTTCATGCTTGTTGAGTAATTAGTTGCGAGCATGTGCAACTCTTTATTCTCATGCCTAAGCACTCTGACCTCTTGCCGAAGACTAGCCACTTCAGCCATCAACGACTCAACCTGACGAGATCGAGCAAGAAGGCGATGGCCCATGTTTGATACTGAGCCTGCACATCGGACGTTGTAGGCCAGAGAGTCCTGAACAGCCAGTTCGTCAGACCGCCTGGAAAGTATCCTAGTGTCTATAGGAGTGAGAAGATTTATGGCCACCACCGAAGCGGTTGTATCATTCATCATCATGGAATCCCCAACTGTAAGATGACCATTTGGGGATACGAAGGACGGCTGCCAAATGTTGTTTGGAGAAGATATGTCATTATCTTCCCCGACATTCAAGTTAAGGCGACGGTCAGAAGGGCAAGACATATTCGAAGGTGTGAAGAAAAAGAAGAGATCGGACAAATCAAGTTTTTAGAAGTACAAGTAGAGAGCTTCTACAGGCGGAAAATTCAAGTGTGCTTTGGAATGTGATGCGTGCCTCTCTTTAAAAATCAGCACTCGACGGAGCTTCAGAAATTGAAGAGGCGAGTTCAGAAATCGAAGAGGCAAGCTCAGAGATCGAAGAGACGTCTGCTTTCTCAAAAGCTGGGCTGCTCAGAAACCACGGGCCGATCTCAGAAATCGAAGAGGCGCTTGTTTTTTCAGACGTTTCATCACCTGTCGCATGCACACTCAGCTTTGCGAAAATCACGGATAATTTGTCGAAGCACCGATCTTAGATATCGAAGAGGCGCCAGCTTTTTTCAGCCTCATCAGCACCTGTCACACGTAAACTCAGCTTTGCAAAAATCACGGATAATTTGTCGAAGCACCGATCTCAGATATCGAAGAGGCGCCAACTTTTTTCAGCCTCGTCAGCACCTATCACACGCAAACTCAGCTTTGCGAAAATCACGGATAGTTTGTCGAAGCGCCGATTCCAGATATCGAAGAGGCATCTGCTTTATCCAGCCTTGTCAACATCTGTCACATGCACACTCAACCTTGCAGAAATTACGGGCAATCTATCGAAGATTTCTGGTGAAGTAGAAAGCACGTGAAGTTTACTGTTCAATCATCCAACGAGTGTCGACAAGAGTGAAAGAATAGTACCGGTTACTAATTCCTATAAATGTCGTCCTTCACCCTCCATAGCAAGGCAGACATACATAACCCTTCTTTATCTCCGAAAATGCATTCCCAACGAAGCCTCTCGAGTTACTCTGTGTTTCTCATCCCTTGGGGTACCTCTGCAAACAAGTCATCAAGAGCAAAAGTATTTCATATCATGAAGGTTGAAAGCAAGAGTATCTCATATCATGCTTTCTCCCTGTCCTTTTCCTTATCTTTGTGACAAGGAGAAAGCGAGCAATCAGCCAGCACTTGGTGTCAATCTTCCGATCTAAGAACCGACTGCCTGGAACTCCTTCCTGATTGCTTACCTAGCATTGCTCTCGAGTGCTCATCTTCAACTGCTGATGTACTTCCGAAGAAGATGCCACATCTGCCTGGAGAATAGATAAGGCAAGTGAAAATGATACCTTGAAGCATGTGGAGACAACGTGCTAATTCATCTTTAAGATCAAGTCTCCTTTTCCTTGCTAAGAAGTTCCCCAGCCCAGTTCAAGAATAAACCTGTGGAAAGATACTTCTTCAAAAGCAAAAGTATCTCATATCATCAGAGTCAAAGGCAAAGATATCTCATGGCATGTTTTTCCTTTACCCTTTCTCTTGCCTGCGAGACAAGGAGAAAGAAAGCAATCGGTCGGCACTTGGACAGATTGAACAAAGAAACAGACCATCACCTCTACCTCGTGCCTACCTGCCGTGCAGAAGAAACAAGCAGAGAAGAATGCTGCCTGCAGACTCAATCAACCCAGCAAAAGGAGTCTGAGTTGAAACCAAGAGCTCGAGAAGCTTCAACAACATATGGACGCATCAGTCGCCAAAGAGCAAAGCCTCGCCGTACAAGGCCATCAAATCACCACCACCAATCAAGTCTCCTTTTCCTTGCTAAGAAGTTCCCTAGCCCAGTTCGAGATCAAAGCTGTGGAAAATCAACAAGATCATCTCTCCATAACCAGATTTGCGTTCTTAAACTATACTCTGTCTGGTTTTTACTTTGCCATACTTGTCATGTTTATTCGTTGTTTGTTTGTTTGCTTGTTTTTGTGTGAGTTTATGCCTGAAACATTGAGGACAATGTTTGATTTAAGTGTGGGGGGGGTAACCAAGTTGTTTTGCATGAAATTCGTGGGAGTTTATCACCCATTACTTCTAGTGTTGTTCCTTGCTGTTTTTAAGTGTTTTTATGCTGTTTTGGAGTGTTTTGACATAAAAATCCGAAAATCTCAAAAAATTTGAAAAATTGTTTTGAAAAACCCAAAAAAAGTTGTTTTTGTGTGTTTATTTGTGTCTTAGGATACCTTCCAACACAGTGATGAGGAATTGGTTTTTAATTGCATGACTGTTAAAGAGAGTTATAAACATGGATGGAAGTTTGATTTACTCCTTGGTTTATGTTTGGTTGTGGTTATAATTTATAAATTCACATGCAATCATAAAGGGAAAAAAATTTGTTTTTGTAACATGCTTGAAGGAAGGAACTCAAAGTAACGCTACAACCTTGTGAGACTTGAGCCTAAAACGTTTATTTGGAGAGTTAATAATATGTGCATTGTTGTTTTCTAAAGTCGTTGCATGATCTCATTATTCTTTGCTTGGTTGCTACTTAGAAGGCGTTTCATCATTTAGTTCCAAATGCTAGAACTCATTCCCATTTCATTCAAAGCATGCTATTGATTTGCATAACACATATTCAAGATGAAGTTGTGTAGTGACCACCACAGCCAAATTGATGTGCCCTATTTCATTATGTGTTTAAGTTTAACCCCGTTGAGCCTTTTGTAGCCTATGTTCTTTGTTAACCCACACTATCCTTACCTAGCCTAGATTAGGACCATCCATACCCTTGTTCTTGAAGCATAGTAAAACATAATTTAGAAGGAATTCCTTTTGTTGAACTTTTGCAGAAAAACAAGTGTGGGGGAAGTGATTCTTTTATGTGTGTGTGTGCGCGCCAAAGTCCTTAATAAGGCACGGGTAGAAAAGAAAAAGAAAAAAAGAAACATTCGTGGAAAATAGAATGAAAAGAAGAAAAGTTGTGAAAGAGTGAAAAAGAGTTGAAAAATATGTGAAAAAGAGCTCTAAAGTGTTGTTTGTTGAAGAAATGGTCCAAAACATTGAATTCGGCCCTAAGTGTTGCTTGAATCTTCCCTTTGTGTTTAAAAGTTAATTTATGCATTATTAAGTGAATTCCAAGTGTCTATTTCATTACTTTGCTTGCTATTGCTTTCAGAACGTTTGTTATCCTTATCCTTTCTTTGATAGCCATTACCCTTAAACCCCGTTACAACCCTTAACTTTATCTTGAGTGTTATGCGTTTCAATATGTGGAGTTTGGAATTGGTTTGAGCATATGGTGTCATTGGTTCTTGCATCTAAGTAGTAGCATTCCATTCATGAGATCATATCTAAACATGCTTAATAACTCCAGAAAATTGATTTCTTTGTTATACATATATGTGAGTGTTCGTTTTCATGTTTACATCAATCTTCTCACATATAACTAGTGTAGGGTGTGTAGTCAGAAAATGTGTGAAAATAGAGAGTATCTTGTAAGGAATTGAGCAAATTCTCTAAGGCATGTTACTACATTCAAAACATCATTTTAATTGGTTAAATGTGAACTAGTAAGTGGTGACTGTGATTAAGTATGTGCTCAAGTGTGAAGATAACTAAAATCTGTGGGAATAATGATTTTTAACATGTCATGTGCGTTGGAAATCCCTGAGGCAAACGTTGGAAGGTTTAGGTTGTGTTTTGTTTTCTTTATTTTGCTCGAGGACTAGCAAAAGCTAAGTGTGGGGGAATTTGATAGGAGCATATTTATGCGACTTAGTTAACATGTTTTCTTGCACTTACTTAGTTAGTTATTGCTTATAAGAGTGTTTTAAGCTATTTTCGTGTGTTTGTAGGTCCTAATGGCAAAGTTGGCAAGAAAGTGCAATTTGGAGCAATTTTTGGCCAAGATTGGATAGCTTATGCATGGAGCAAGATGGATGGACGAATTTGAAGTCAAAAGAGGCTAGAAACACTCACCCACTACACCTATTACATCCACTCATTACCACAACCCACTACACTCATTACATCCACTCATTACAACACTCACCCACTACACCCATTACATCCACTCATTACCACAACCCACTACACCCATTACATCCACTCATTACCACAACACTCACCCACTACACCCATTACATCCACTCATTACCACAACATGCACTATCCTCTCCCTAGCCTATAAATACATCCACCATTCCCCTTCCTAAAGGATTCCATCTCCATCCAAAGACACTACATTTTCACATCTCACAACTCCATACACTTACACTTTCATCCCTTGCCGTGACCTCCATTTAGCCATTCCCCTTTCTTGTGCCGCAACAAGGTGGTGAAAAAGAAGGTCCTTGGCGTTTCAAGCTTGAAGATTGGAGCGTTTTAGGTGTACTTCGTTCTTGCTTTCAATGTCTACTTTGTTATTTTCTGATTTTGTTGCAACTATGAGTGGCTAAACCCCTATTTAGTTAGGGGGAATTTTGAAGCCATGAACATACTTGAGATATGAATTGATTTCTTCCAATTGTGATTTGATAAGTTGTGATTGCAATTCAATTATCTATTTTATTCATAACTAATTCTTGTATGTTTATTAAGGATGCATACTTAGTTTTCATGCATGAATTAGATGCTAGAATATAAATGAGTTTCACCTAATCGTTACAAGTTTATATTCATGAGTAGTGAAGGTTGTTTATCACAATCGTGTTAATTGAATTCTTGGCAAATGTATCATGCATTCATAGTTATAATTGCCTCGTCAACACTTATGATTTTCATTGCACATAATGATCTCTGATTGTATCTCTATTATGCATTCATATAGGGGACTTTTAGAGAATGATTTGGGTTGTTGCATGCATTCATCCAACTCAATGAGTAAAGGAAAATCTTAGGGTTAATTTGTGCATCACGGTTAATCTGGGGTGTTGAGTATCATAGTTTATTAAAAAGCAATTAGAAATCAATTTATGTACAAGTGTGTCATGTGTGAAGAACGGACCTCTAACTAATCCATCCATCATTTTATTTCTCAAATTCATTTTATAATCTGCCTAGTTTTATAACTTGCTTGTTTATTTCAAATTCATCCAAATCAAAACCCCCATTTTACTTTCTTGTTCCAAAGTGTTTAAAATCTGTTTTGTTTTTTATGTTTTTAGTCAGTTTAGAGGTTTTAGCAAGCCCTCCTAATCCCCGGTTTAGAACGATCCCTACTTGCATTTATACTACAATTTGACAACAAGGGGGTTTAATTTGAGTGCTTAACTTTCATCGCATCAACAAACCACAAAGGGAATGAATGAAGAATTAGCTTCAACATCTATGCTTCCAAGAGAGAGTAAACAAAATACTTGAATTAGAAACATGCAATGCAACTCTCAAACGACAAATTTCAAGATCATACGTGGACAATAATACTAAGATGAACACTTGCTCATGATGCAACAACGATGTGTCAAGGTATAGGAAGAGGGATATATGATAGCCATCTTTAAATCATAGCTCCATGCCAGTAGACCCAAGGTTAATTCAAAGGCTAACCAAACTTTTAATAATCTATTAAGCTTAAGAAACAACACTTCCTACATAATATGAACAAATGACAAGACTCGCAAAATGAAAGACATAAGCCTTGAAAGAGAAGTGAACTTTGATGTGGAACTTTGAGTGAGGCACCAATTTGAGATATGCTCAGGTCATTTGAATGAAGGTGAATTTTTTTATGAGACACCAGTTAATTTTTAGAAATTTGAATTCTTGACCTGTAGAGGGGATCTTGAAGTACAACCTCATGACATTGCATGGAAGGCCAACTTGATGGGATTTTCCCATTTTTAATGATATGATTTCTTTTCGAAGACACCTTTCTCATACAACACTTTCCCATTTGAATTTTTGATTTGATTTGGGGAGAGGACAAAAAGAAGAAGAGAAATGACACATGGTCCAGATTATAGAGTAAGTAAAGTCACTACAACTCAATCAAGACCAAAGTGAACTTAACCCTCAACTCAACTCTAGCTTTTGTGAGGTAAGAAAAATGATTTTTCAGAGGCTATCTGAAGTAAAAAAGGGGAACATTTGACATCACAATGAAAAAATCTACAAGGTTTATCCACAAATTACTGACAATGTATGATAGTCAAGAGATGCATACATATAGCAAAACAGTATTATATGATGAGTTAATAGACAAGACAGACTTAATCACAAAAACAAAACATGCTAGAAAAATTTAGAAGCATAGTTATTCAACCTATTCAATTAATAGCACAGAGACCACTAGACCGTCGAAGATTTTTATGCATTCGATTGTCCAAAGTACTTGTGAGAAGGTTAGCTAGCTGTTTTTCAACTGGAACTAAGATTAGAACATAAATTTTCTTTCCATAGACCCTCCAAAAGTGGTGAAATTGAGTTCCAAAAAGATTGATTGTTAAATGTTGGACAAGGTTCTCCAAAAATTTAATTTCACACACATGGTCACAGACTCACAATGAAAATGAATGACTAATTGTTTCACCCCAAGGTTATTGAACATATATAACAACCACAACACAAAGACACAAGTAAACATGACAAGATCACAATTTGCATTCATATAAGAAAGATAAACATACCTTTGCTTTTCAATACATCCAGTAGTTAAGATTATCATCACATTACAATGAAACACCATTATAGTTTGGCCATTGAGAATCATTTCAACTAAATAAGGAGTATTAGAAATTCCAATGAAGAAGACTTCCATGTGAAATATTACAGAGTGTTTTCCCGGGTTGCAAGATTCACACATATGGCATTTAGAGAAGAAAAATATGGCTGCCTTTTAAAACCATTGATTTATCAATTTCTTTGTTCCAATATGAGCACATGCCACCTTTAGGAATAATAAGAGAGCAACAATTTTCTTCTGATATTGGAACAACCAGCAAGTTCGTTCCATTTTTATCAATAACCATGCAACATGTCTTCAAGAAACACACTTCATTAGCAGCAATACACATAGCTGGCCGATGCTAAGAAAGCATGTTGTCGAACCAGCCACGTAATAAACATTTTCAAGCTAAAGAAGATCAGGAATCTTGACTATCCCCTTTCTAGCAATCTGAGCCGTGTATCCTTCACCAAACTCAAACTCATCGCTATTAACAGTGCAAAATACAGGAAGACATGAACACTCACTATCAAATTACCAAACATCTGGTTTTGGGACGTAAGAAGCACAATGAACGACTAGACAATTATAAAAAACTCTTCAAAAATGACTTGGATGAAACTTGATTTTGTCAGAGCTAGAAGAATCAACAAATTGAGCTATTAGTCTAGTCTAAGCCAGTCCAGCTTAATCCCTGAAGCTAGTCCAGTTCGAGACAGTACAGTGCAACAAACACACCCTAAGTATTGTACTCGTTAAATCTTGATTTAGAAGAATCAACAAATTGAGCTATTAGTCTAGTCTAAGCCAGTCCAGCTTAATCCCTGAAGCTAGTCCAGTCCGAGACAGTCCAGTGCAACAAACACACCCTAAGTATTGTACTCGTTAAATCTTGATTTTTTATATTTTTAAATATAAATTTAAGAGTTAAAATACTTGTACTTCATAATATTCAAGAAAGTTCCAATTAAAAGTTGCCATGTGTGTAGGCATAAGGCTCTGTTTATAATTCTACACCTAGCTACCGTAGTTCATAAAATTCAACAAAGAAAGAAAATTCATCCCAATACTGCTTCATATTCTTGAAGACAAGAAAAAAACAAAGTGCATGAAGTAAGAGCATCAATAATTCAAACTGAAAGATTAAAGATATTATTCCCAATTAATTAATAACATGTATATCATGCTTTTAAGGGGTAACTAAAGTTTAATAAGTTTGATTTGATGAATTATATGATAAGTGATGCAGAGACTCTTTTAATTTCTTTGTAATGCGTTGCTTCAACTTCTCTTGTGTTCCTCTTTTGATGAAGTTTACGTTAACCAGAAATAAATAAATAAACCGTGAAGAAGAAGATGTACTACATTTTCATGGCTAAATGTGTGCTAAAAAAATTGTCAAGGTCCGATATGCCCAACATTGATGAGGAAATTTATGGGGTGTGCTATACATACATCTATTTTTACTTCTTACACGTCTCTTGTTAATTTATATTATTTGATATTATTCAATTCTTTCGATCCAACAACAGAAAATTAAGAGGGTGTGTGGGAAGTAAAAATAGGTGTGTAGATAGCATACTCCTAAATTTATCCAATGATGCGTTGCGCGAGTGTAACATCACGAAACTAGAAAAGCTTAGTAAGATGTAAAAACATATAACCAAATAACTACACATTTCATATATTACTTAACTTCAAAGCTAATACAGTAATTAGAAGCAAAAACTTCAGACAGAGAGAGAGAGAGAGAGAGAAGCATAGCCAGCTGAACGAACCAGAAGAAATCAAACACCAAACCACATTTTGTAATTTCCCATGGGCATTAGCTAACACGCTGAGTGATCTGATTAAAACCCCTACGAGGAACAGCAAACCTAGCAGAAAAAAACCTCGAAAGAACATCTGGATCTGCCCAAGCCGCCGAACCCTGATCAAAATTCTTCGAATACGTGTAAGGATCGTACGGAACATGCACGACCTGAGTCCTAGTCGAGCAATCAAATAGCTTCAACGTCCTCTTCTTCTCTTTCTTTATTCTTCTCCATAAAACTCTCCACCTCCTAATAGTAATCGGCATAATAATATAATATTCATCTTGGTTTGATCTGCACCAGTTGCTAGCTCGTTGAGGCACACCATGCTCCCTGCAGACCCAATTTTGGCCAGGGTTTGGATGTTTGAGATCGCTGAGTTGCACCAAACGTTAAGGTCCATGGCGAGAGAGAGAGAGAGAGTTAGAGAGAGAGCTGAAACTAAACTGGTGGTGTCTTCGTGTTTTTATAGAAGGGTTTAAGTCCATGGTGATATCTGGTGGGCTATTTATAGTGCAGGGGAAACACCCTCTGAGGATTTGTATTTAAAATGTTTTTTCTTTTGTGTTTGCAGTTAACAAGTATTTATTGTGTTGCCACATAAACAGAACTACATCTTTTGCTCTGAGCATTGAAAACATAGTTTATAAACAATGGAATACTGGATTAGCCACTAGTCAAGAATCATAGGGAAATACATACTATGTATATTGGATTAGCCATTGGAAAAGGTCCAGCCCAATTGACCGGTCCCAACTCAATTTTACTTTTAAACCCGTTAAGCGGGTTCAAATGAGATAAAACTCTACATGAACTTAACTCGACCTCTTTCTTATAAGTTTCTAAGTAGGATTAGGTTGAGGTCTTGACAGCCTAAACCCATCCTGATTTGTAGCTTGAATTCTGATATGTTATATTTGTATACTATTCTAATTCTACACATATTGAACTAAATTTTGGGAGAAAACAAGAAACAATGTATATGCTTTTGGCCTTAGGGTTTATATGTGCTTTAAACTCTAGAAGTAAACATTATTTATGTTTTAAATCTTTCTTAATAACAAATTTAAGTTTGTAGATTGATTATATAATTTTAGTTGTTATTCTAGTAGATCATACTTTACTATGATAATTTTTTTATTAAAACAAGTTTATTTTAAATTTTGTAACATAATAAATTAGTTTGAGGATCAATAAAATTGGGCAACCCAAATTAACACGAGTTTACCTTTGGTGGGGTGGGGTTCACATTTTTTCCAACCAATGAAACCCTAGACTACAAATTATAAATGAAGAGGTGGGGTTGAGTTGACCGCCAAACCTATCCAACTCGCGCGAATTGCAGCCCTATATTTGAGTCTTTTGTGTTGGTTGTGCATCTGTGTGGGCTGCTGGCCCAATAACTTTCAGTACCGCCATGAAACCTTGCTGAAAATCATTGGATACACTAGTAGAAAAAATTACTTGCGTGACAAAACTTTAGGCGACGAAGCAAATTTCGTCACCCAAGAAATATTTGCGCCACCAAAAATGTATTTCCTCGCGCAAACAGTATTTGTCGTGCAAGACTTGGAAAATTTTGTGGTAAAATGAGGATTTGGCGCCAACAATTGCGCTGCAAATGAAACTATTGTGCGACGAAACGCTTCATCGCCTAGGAAAAAGTGCACAACAAATGTCTTTCAGACTTCGTCGTGCAAAGCCCCAGGAAGTTAGGTGGGACAATAAGAGCAGAAATTTATTCAGCAACGAAGAAGTGACTTGCTGAGACGAAGAACTTTGTCGCGCAAGGGTTCACAAGATTTCAAATTAAAATCCCAGATCTGCACAATTCTTTCCTCATTTCCTCTCTTCCACATCTTCTTCCCCAAATCCCAAAGATTCTTTCTCCCCCAAACTCCAAAACTTCATTCTCCTCCAAATCCCAAATCTTCTTTCCTTTTTCCCACTTTCACCATCAACGATCAAAGGTATCGGCGGTAAGTCTCTCTTTCTCCTAATTAAGAACATTTTTTTTAGGTAAATTTTAATAATTACATTTTGAATGATCAATTTGTCTCATATTTTGTGAATTTGTGAATTTATGGAAATTTTGTGAGAGGGGGAAATGAGGCGCGAAGGGGATGTGGAATCTATTTTCCACATGGGAGGGGGACAGGGTGAGGGTAAGGGACGGAGTTGCATGATTTTCTAGCTAATTAAAATAACTGAAATTACAATTTTGTAGATGCTGCGTTTGGGAATTTCATCTAATTTCGTTGCTGCTCTAGCTGTTTCTCCAATGACTAGGCATCCTACAATGCACCGATTGTGTGAGGGAGAAGGATCCCAGATAGGTAATAATCAATTTGTATGACCTTTACGGTTGTTTTTTGTTGCAAAGTTTAATTGCATAATTAAAATAAAAGTTGATTATTATACTTGATTAGTTGGGAATTTTTTTTTAAATTTTTAGGGGAGGTTATGCTAATTTTTGGTATAATTCTATGTTTTGAACAATTTTCTTTTTTCGCAAGGAAAAAAAAGGAGATCTCACATGGTCAAACATCTGATCAATGATCACCAAATGCGCATCAATTGTGATACCATGTGGAAAACAAATTATGAAAATGAGGTGCACTCCAAGCTAGTGCACGCAAGGTCGGCCTTAATGGTAGTCCATGTAGGCGCCCGACTAGGGCCCCCACTTGTAATTTCAGTTATGTGTGTGGGACAATTGAATCTAACATGAGGGCTAATGACCAAGTCATGAGTATTCTAAATGACGCTTATCCAACGCATCGACCAATGACAATGAATAAGTGGGAAATGATGTGTCTCCCACCATGGACAATGAAACATTCGAGAAGTATAAAAGACTATTGAAAAGTACCAAGCAAGAATTGTTGTGATACCACGTCTTAATTTTTACGAATTTTTATTATTAAATGTGTGAATTTACCAAATTGCCCTCGTAGCATGAACATTGACTTTCATTGACCATCACGTCATGACGCATATGACTAATTTTCTTAATTTATTTATTTTTTACTCATTGCCACGAACGCGTGGGCGCGAATGGAATCAAATTTGGAGCTAGAACGTAGTTTTTACGATTTTTGAAATGTCGAGGGTATTTCAGTGATTTCACGTTTGGAAGATAATTCTCGTTTCATCGTTAGTGGCCTTAATATGTGAGCCACTAGAACCCATTTCTACACCCTTGTCCCCCGACTCCCTTTTCTTCCCGTGTGACCCCCTTCCCATTTTCTGTCACTTCTCTCTCTAAACAATATTCTCTCATCTCTTTCCAAACTCTCCCTACTCTTTCTGAACAAGCCCTCCCCGAGGGCACCACACCACAAACAAACAACACAGCAACATCAACGACACCACCACCTGCCCTCTAGGTGAACCCACAAACCCAGAACAAATGAGGAAACCCCCTAAACCCCTTTCTTCCTCTCGGCACCATCATTGTTCACCGAGTTTCCCGGCGAGTTCTCGCCTTCTTCGGCGAAGGTAAGCCTCGAAACTTGTCCAAAACTTGTAGATCATGTCTTCGTGTATGTTTAGGAGTAGTTTTGTGAAATTTTGGTAAAATTTGGACATAGGAAACTCGCGAGCAAAGCCTGCCCAGTTTTCTGGCGATGACAGCCATTTTTCGGGCAACCCTAGCCACCACTCAGTCCCAACTTGGTATAAATCTCTTTTCCTTATGTCAAGCTTCATTATAGCTTTTGAAACATCGAAAATGGTTGAGAAACGAGCTCGAACGGAGCTCGAGAAGTCAAGCCCATAAACCAGCCAGTTTTAGGCCTCGCGAGGAAGGTGAGTAGCCTACACTCGCAAGCGCGTGAGGCTGCGCGTGGCGACGGTGTGTGGGTGAACCCGAGGTCCCTCCTTAGGTTTTTCGACGTCTTGAATCTGAATACAACATCCGTTTTCTCAAATTCAATTGTCTTGATAGGGTTTACTAATTAGTCCTCTTTTGTGCTTAGGTGTGTAGTTTGAGGTGGCCCCGTCCTCCCTTTTATTGAATGGCACTTTGGTAACGGAGTATCTATGAGTGGGCCCTTTCTAAAATGCATGATTTTATTCCTAGAAATGCATACATGAAAAACATGATTTTATGACTACGTTTTATGAAACGTTTATGAGTTATCGAATTTACGCTTTATGAAATATCATGCTTTATTGAATTTAAGTTTACTGAAATATTTATGACATGAACTTATGATATGATATTTGAGCTATTGAGCTCTGATGATATATATTTTAGAAAGATTATGTTCATGATTTTTTGTGCTTACTTAGCGGGTGTTCATACAATGTGCCTTCGGGCGGGTGATGTATGTGCCTTCGGGAGGGCGATGGATGTGCCTTCGGGCGATTATGATACCACTACTAAGCACACTATATATAATATATGTTTTATAAAGGTTTTATGGCATGCTAGGGTTTTCGGAAAACCTATTACTTATTATGCTATATGAGTTTTCTAAAATTGGGGGTTAGTACGTTTGAAGGGTAATTGATTTTAGTATTAATTATATTAAACTTGGTCCACTCATTTTTTGTTTTGCGCCCCCTTCAGGGCCTAAGAACGAGGCGTACGATCCGAGCTACGAGGCATTTCCATATCAGTGACTTTATGTCCTCCCCTTTGCGTAGGACATCTCTAGTAATCACACTTTTTAATATCCCTTCCGCTTGTATTTCGAATTAGTAGTATGCTCTGAACATGTCCATGCATTATCACTTTTTAAATGTTGGCAGTTGAATATTTTCCTTCTATCTATGATCAATACCTTATTATTATTATTATTATTATTATTATTTCGTTAAGGTGTGTATTTTGATTTTTCCTTGCATGGTTATGGAGCGAAATTTATATGCATGTTTTACATGTTCTCAGCATATGCATTAATTAAAAGGAAAATTAACGAAAAGTCCAAAAAAACTTCCTTTTTAATGAAAAGCCCTTTTTAAAGGTATAGTGAATAGTGACAGTTAAAGGTAAAAATGTGGTTTTTCGTTAAAAGTGAACAGTACCGGGAGTGTTTTGTTAAAACTCCCTTAATTAAATGGCTTGGGTCACCCTCGAGTGTCCGCCAGCACATGACCATCCCATTGTCCTTCGGACACCGAGATCGGGGTGTGTCAATTGTACCTGAATTGTGAAAACTTTTCCGTACTCATGAACATTGTCGAGTTGATGCATGGCAAAATGAAGTTTTGCATGTCAAATCGGTATTTTGATTACTTTATGGGGTTTTCAAGTGGATGCTTTCAAGGGGCAATTGTTTGCCTAAAAATCATAAAAGTGCGCATAAGGTGTGAACAATCTCGGATTGGGGTATTAAAAGGTTCATGCATGTGTAAATAATTGTATATTGTTCTATAAGAAGACCAAAGAGTTGGATAATGTTATGTGCAATAAGCCGAGATATAACATGACTTCTCAAAATAAAACGACAAAGATTCTACAAAAGGTGATGCATTATCTTCCATTAAAGACTTGATTGTAGCGATTGTACATGTCGATGTATACTGTAAGCGACATGAGATGGCATAAGGAAGGATGTGTTAATGATGATGTTACAAGGAATCCTGTAGACGGAGAGGCATGGAAATAATTCAATCGGATGTACCTGATTTTGCAACCGACCTATGCAACTTCAGGTTGAGACTTGCTGCTGACGAAATTAATCCGTTCGAAGTTCTAAATCACACCCAAAGAACTTGGTCGATGGTTGTAGTTCCTCATAATTTGCCACATTGGAAGTGCATGAAAAAAGAATATATGATGACTATTAATTACCGAAGATCTAGGAAAGTCCATTAATTTGCAGCCGTTGGTTAATGAATTGAAGGATTTACAGGAAAATGATGTTTGTACATATGATAAGTCTACTGGAAGATGTTCACCTTGCAAGCAACAGTGATGTGGACTATAAATGATTTCCCCGCTTATGCAATGATTTTCGGCTGAAGCACAAAGGGTTATATAACATGCCCGGTAAGTAAGGACAACGTAATATCTTCTTGGCACGCTGAAGAGGAATGTTATATGGGTCATTGTAGATGGTTGTCGTCAGATGACGAGTGGTGTGCGAATGATAAAGCCTTTGATAGCACAACATAGACTTGCCTAGGACCTAGAGAATGATTGAAATATAAGATTTCGACTTAGTTGACCAATATGGAATTTGGTCCGTTTGGCAAAGTTGTAATTAGGCCTAGATAAACTATGCACCTGAACTGGATGCCTAAGACTATGTTATTTGAGCTCTCGTACTGGTTGAAGTTAAAAATAAGACACCACCTCGATGTGATTCTTATTGAAAAAAATGTGTGCGATACATTGGTAGGACAATTCTAGACATTGTGGAAAATTTGAAGGACACGGTCAAATCTCGCCTCGATTTGAAATGAATGGGCATAAGGCGACCCTTGTGGATGAAGAGACGAAGTGAAAAAAATGAGAAGGGGCCATCCGTTTTTTTATAGTTAAACATGGTGGAAAGAAGGAGTTTTTAAAGTTTCTTTTTCTTTTGCTGTAAAATTTTCAGATAAGTATGCTTCCAACATCTCGCGTTGCGTGAACATAGAAGGTAGTAAATTTTTAGGACTAAAGAGCCATGACTGTCATGTGCTACTCCATCATCTTCTTCCGGTTGGTATTTGAAGCCTGTTGTCTCTTGATGTGGTGAAATCGATAATATTGTTATCGATATTTTTTCTCATCCACTGCAAAGTTGTTGCGTATGTTGGAAGTTAAAAAGTTGGCAGACGACAATTTGCAAGTCATATGGAATTTCGAACAGATTTTTCTTCCAAAATTTTTTTACTAGTATGATTTAAGTGATGATACACTTGCCAGATGAGGCGTTGCTTGCTAGACCAGTCAACTATCAATGAGTGTATCTAATAGAAAGGTAACGCCCACTCATGTTTTTTTATTAATATTGAAAACGAAATGATTATCTAACGTTCCGGAAGCTCATACAAATCCTAAAGATAATTTTACCAAAATAGAATTCTTATGAAAATGTATTTATAAGATATAATCTGAATACTATTTGACACACTCCATCCCAAAGGAAGGCATGCTGGCCGTCACGTGAGAGTGACGTAACCATTTACACAGTTCGGAAGCTTTAAAGATACAATTACTAAGATGTAACACCCAAAGGTGAGTCCTACTTTTGTGAATTCTGTCAGAACATCGTTGGATTCCTCGTGGCCACCAAAGCTCTGCTATCTTGAACCTGGAGGGGCGCAAAATAAAGTTGAGTGGGTCAGTAAAACAAAGTTTTTCGAAAATCATCTCATTATCAAAACGCTAACCCATCGCTGTAAAACCCGTATACTTTCCCAGAAATATGTAAAACGTATACTTGTCTCAAAACCATACTCAGAAGTAGTGATATGTGAATTATATGCCATGCCAAAATATATATCTCATCAAATCATATAAGTAACTCATGCAAAATAATATGTCAACTGGATCCACCTATAGTGGCATGTACGGCTGAATCTATAGCTCATAATCAATCTCATTAATCTTATCTAGCCGGAGTCATCACAAGTGACTTGTACGGCACTACACTGCACACGAGTCGGAACCCCTAAAAAGGTATGTGCGACTGAACTGGGTGAAATATAGTTATGCTCACGCTATCCTCTCCTGATAGTTATGCGATAAATCGCTAGTCACCTACGAGTCAGAACCATCTCGAGTGGTCTGTACGACAAGACTGGGCACCTAAATTGGATCCAATTGTGAGTATATGGTGCGGGGGTGACTATATATACACAGGCTTGAATCATCTCTACTGAATCACAATCACCCTAGTGCAGGTTTATGAGCTTTCAATCATATCAACTCAACAATTACATAATTTAATTTATGAACTTACTTGGCACTTACCTGTGCGTCCGCATCACCAATCATGCATGTATGCAATTACTAATGCATAAATAATTAGGCATATATTTTGCATGGCATTTCATATCGCATTTCGTATCACATTTCACTTAAATTGATTTCCTGGGAAAAAATCTCATTTATATAGGTATATACGGAAAACAAAACTGCCCACTCACCTGGAGTTCGCCCTACAACTCCTTAGCACAACACATCAAGGCGTCATGACGATCGGCGCCTAGAACAATCGTCAAATCAAACTTCAGAATCATATCGATAGAATATATAACTTATATAAAACACGTCACTACGTAGTTCGATCCGGAAGGTCTGCAACTCAGATTTCCAATCCATAACTTCCAGAGGTCCACAATATATCTCTAGAACAACATCCTAAAATTTCCCTACCATCCAACGGTCGGATCTCCGTCAATTGTCAAAACCAAGTGAAGGTTAACATTCTATTTTATGAACTTACAACTCCAATTCCGGAAGATCTGTAAATCGGATTCCCAGTCCGTAAGCTCCTATAATTCTCAAATATTACGTACTACTACGTATCAAAGTTTGGTGACGATCCGACGGTTGGATCGTCGATTCACCTTTTTGGCCTAATCATGAATCGTAACGAACTTAGGTTCAATTACTCAATTTACGTCAATCAATTATCAAAACTGAACCTAGAACATTAAACACATGCTAAGAATGACATTGGCGGGCCACTGGCCACGCGCCGCCGCATGGGCCGCATCGGGTGGCGGTCGACCGCCCCGTCTCGCCGGAAAATCCAACTATCTCCAAAAATTACCAAAATTTACAGAAATGAAGATCTCAATGAGTAGAGTAAACTTTATACCTGAGACCAAGGCCAATTTGGCCTGGAAAAGCTCAAATTTTGCCAAAACCGTACGAAACCCTATATGTGGTGTTCTTCAATTCGTCTTCAATTCAACTCCGCCGCTCCAACCAACAATTGGGCATTGTTCTAGGACTCAAGGGAAGTGTATGGGTGGTGGTTATTGGAAGAAATTGTTTCGGGTTTTGGTGGAATTTGAACAAGAAAGTCCCGGCACCCACGGGTGCGTTCTTCACCAAACCACCATCAAATTTCATGATTTTTGGGGTGAAACATGAAGAGGGAAGGCCTAGGTGTTGATTGGGAGTGATACCTTGATCCAATATGCGAGAAATCCGGTGAAAATCGTCGGAAAAATAGAGACGGGTGCGCGGGTACATGGGTTGGGGGAAAACCCGTTTATGTTCTTCTTCCTCCGCTTCTTGCCCTCTCTCCTTTCCTCCTTTCCCCTTCTCTGATTGGCCAGAAGCTTCTCTCTCTTCCCCCCATTCGCCCAGCTTCTCTCCTTTCTCTCCCGGAGCTCCCGCTCTCTTCCTCTGGTTGGGCAGTTTTGCCCAATCTTTTCTTCTTCTTCTTCACCAGTCAAGCACACACACATACACACACAAAACCTTCCTTTTTATTTTTTATTTTCTTTCCCTTGCATCCGAACCATCCATTTGAGATTTCCTTTAATCTGGGCCATCCAAATGGCACACCAAATTTTTATAATAAAATTCATAAAATGCCCAAACTTCAAACTTTAAAATCTTTTTCGTTATAACTCCAAATCACGAAGGGTCTTCGCCCACGCTTCCGTAGCGACGAGTACTACGAGGATATGTCAAGAAAACAAATCTTAGATGGCACGACACAACGATTAACCTCGAATAATGCGCGTGCCTCAAAGGGCATTTTTGTAAAATCCTTTATTAAAACTTTAAAAACTCTTAAAATCAGGGACGGGCTGTCACACTATTCGAATCCAATAGTAAACACATATAATTCTATTTCGATCATTTACGTGTCTAAAAATGTTGAAATTTTGCTACTTGTTTTATGTAACATTAATTTTGTTTTGTGAGGTCTAGGGTTTTGATCAATAAAACGGACTCATATAACATGAACAACCCAGTATGTAAATTTTGAGAGTAACAACGCCAAGAGACTCGTGAATTCGATGGACTCGGATAAACTAATAGGGCCCTTTTGAAGATATAGACCCACAAGGAATGCTCCCCTTTGTCTTTTTCTTTTTTTTTTGCTCAACAAGAAGGGATGCTTCTTCTCCTTCACTGAGATTTGAGATTGGAGAAGTGCAAAGTGCAACTAAACTACCAGTCAATACAACAACCAGTCTACTTTCTAGTTTCTCCATCTATTCACTATTAATTTTCTAGCAAAATCCACACAAAAATTTCTTGTCACTTTTATTGCAACTTCTCTCTCTCTCTCTCTCTCTCTCAAAACCTTGTACAATTTTGATCAAAGTAGTGCTCCAATGGCCAGGCCTGGCAACAAGATCATACAAGCCAAACTGGTGGGTATGTCTTACCCTTTCTCTTATTTCCAATTCTTTACTTGCTATATTTCTTTCTAATTTGATTATTTTTTTTAATTCGCTCTGTTCCCTTCAGCTACAATCTATCATTATTTGTTGATATGAAAAAGGCTAATCTGTGGAGAGATTTTTATGAGAATCTGCAAGGGTTCTAATAGCAATTGCTTAGCTCAAGAATCTAAATTTTATATGTTACCCGGAATACAAAATTTGATGTAAATTTTAGAGATATATACTTTTTCCCAACTGCATACTGGAAATTTTCAACCCCACATAAGTTTGATGTACCTTCTGTGACCGTCCAAATGAAGCTATTGGATATAAGGTATTCTGTATTCTACGGCTCTGATTTCCTAGTTGATTCAATGAAACTGTGGAGACCTCCCATAAAAATTAGAAAGCTTCCTTGTTCGAATGTTTGCAATGCTTCAGTTACTAGTTAAACATTAGCTGTGTTGGCTGTATCGGGATTTCTGAACAAAGCAGCATTTCTAAGTGTGCCATTTTGTTACTCTAGACCGCCCTTTAGTTTTAGGATCTGATCTTTCATCTGCATTTTTCTATAGTAATTTGGACGATTAGATTGGATATTGTAATCACATTTTGGTACCGAACGAAGTGGAAAAATGTTAGTTCTTATTTGTAGTTGTGTTTATTATGTAGTGCATAGACAATATTAGTTGAATCGTCTCACAAAGACACGGGTTATTTCTAAATTTCTTAAATGTTTCTTTTTTCAGGTGCTTCTGGGGGACATGGGAACTGGGAAAACCAGTTTGGTGCTAAGATTTGTCAAAGGCCAGTTTTTCGATAACCAGGTATTTGTTGGCCTCTTATATTTTCGATATAACCTTTCCTTTTCCCAATTTATGTGTTGAACAATTGAGGACCTTGGTGCATGTCTTGATGCAGGAACCAACCATTGGAGCAGCTTTTTTCACTCAGATATTGTCTTTAAGCGAAGCCACTGTGAAGTTTGACATATGGGACACCGCAGGACAAGAACGATACCATAGCTTGGCTCCTATGTACTATCGTGGTGCAGCAGCAGCAGTAGTCGCGTATGACATCTCAAGCGCGGTACCTATGAATCACTTTTCACTTATAACAAAAGTTGCATTTGAAATATAATATCAACTTATACCATGTCCTCAGTAACTCAGTAATAAATAATCAATGGGAGGGCACATTTTAGAACGCTGAATGTGTGCAGCTCTTTTCTCTCTCTCTCTCTCTCTCTCTGCTTGCAGATACTTCTGATTAGTTTGTGACTTTAAATCCAATATATCTATGTTGGCACGATATTCAGTTCAATACTGAGTTATAGTATATTAAAGTTATCTATGGTTCTCTGATTACTATTTTGCATTGTCCCCAGGATACATTTACTCGAGCCAAAAAATGGGTTCAAGAATTGCAGAGGCAAGGTAAGGACATGAAGATTGAACACTAGTGCTCTTATCGTGTTTTTCCATTCCTAAACTCTGATTCCAATCTTAAAGACCATATAGTCGAATTACTAAAAATGATTTACCTCTTCTCGTCTTATGGTAATCATAATTATATAATCTTCATAATATGCTTTTGTTAAAGAAAAAAACTTGTGTGTATTTTGCAAATATTTCATCAGATATGTGATATAAATTATTTCGTATACTAGAAGTGTTCCGATAGTTGCATATACCTCCTATTCTCATCTGAATCTTTCGGGCAGTTTGTCACCTTTCATGGTCTACAATTGTGTTGTTTGTATTATTAATCTGCGGCAGGCCCCAATACATCTCTTTCGCGTGCCCTCTGCTGTCAAAATTTTAATTGCTTTTCTCGGGCTGGCTAGTACAATTTGAAACAACCTGGTCTAGCTCTTGTATTGCATACATCTCTGTGTTTCCTATGTTATATGTTAAAGTAGTACGTCTGTTTTTGGATGAATATTTTGTTGCACTTCGAAAATGATTTGTTATCAGCATTGTGTGCTTATTTTGGAATGATCTCCGGCTGTTCTTGAGAGATGGTATTATTTATTACATTTTTCAGGGAATTTAAACTTGGTGATGGCATTGGTTGGGAACAAGTGCGACTTGGAGGCGAAAAGGGAGGTTGAGAGTGAGGTATTTCCAACAGCTTCTCCACAATTTCCCTTTCTCCTTCGCTTCCCATCTGCATGAATGTCTTAGGAATGCACATTAAATGTTTCGCTGTTTGTTCGATCGAAAGTTGTAAACAGATGATAGGTGACTGTTTGATTTTTCTTGTAATTGGGTTGCAGGAAGGGGAGCAATTTGCTCAAGAGAATGGGATGTTTTTCTTGGAAACATCAGCCAAAACCGCACAGAACATCAACGAGCTTTTCCATGAAACAGGTAAAATTTATATTTATTATCCGGAAGAAAGATATGTTTCTGTTATATTCAAGGTTATAAAAGATGCTAGGCGCTAGTTGGACGGTGGGCTGGAACCTAGTGCCTAGGCGGATTTAATTAAATTTATTATATATCGCACAAATAAGTGCTTGCTTATACTTAAAAAATACATAATTGCATTGTGATACATAAATTGCAAAGTAGAATAACATATAGATTATAAAGCACTATAACATAATGCAAAATGAAAGTGATCTCTTTTTTGTCTAAGTGAGAGTCGCAACCTAGGCGGGTGCCTAGTTTGGATGAGCTAGGCGGGCACCTAAGCCGGTCTAGGCGCCCTTTCTTAATTTTCAAACGCCTAGGGGTTAATCGGGACGGTGGCCAGCCGCCTAGCGCCTAGGCGGCGCTAGGCAGAGATTTTTAGAACTGAGGTTATATTAGTGCCTAGGATAGCAGGATTATCACCTAGTTTTGTAGGGTTGTATTAATCGTAATTACTTGACGGTCTCCTAGTTACAGTTTTTGCATTCTAACTTGCGTTCGGACAATGCTTAGAAAGTTGTTTTCCTTCGCACCTATGCAGCAAAGAGATTAGCAAGAGCTTGCCCCCCAAGGCCTGCTGGAGTGAATCTAAACAGCGTAACACGAGACAGAAGAAGAAAGGCGTTTTGCTGCTTGGGATAACTTGACGACATTTTTTGAGAAATCCCATTTTGCCTGTTACTCCCTTGGAGATTGTTTTCTTCAAAGTGCAAGTCGGAGTCTCAACAAATTGCTCACAGGAATCAAACATGTTATTGATTGAAAAATACATCTGTACATAAGATTCGTATACGTTCTGCAGAATACGACAATCGTATTCGTATGTGACCGATGTTCAACGAAAGCGTATGAAGGGTAGAGTGTAAGTTGTGTGCCCTTGACATTATAAAACTTTGGTTGGATGGATCAGCTCATCTGTAACTGTAAAGGCAGTTCTCATTCTTTTCCATCAGCTTGTGTGTGGTTTCTAACCATCTATGCATCTTTTTCCTAAAAAGGGTTTATCTACCTCACCAACTATTTTAAAAAGGTGTCAAGATACTTAGTTGAGGATTACCTTCCAAACGGAAAATTTTGAGTCGTATCGCCTATCGAGATGATGTCGCATCAGCAGTATCTTACAAGTACATTTATAAAACATGGACAGTTGATCATGTGTCAATATGCTTGTCAATATTATATGGAATGATTAGACGGAGTGTCCCAAAGTTTTGTCTCAAAATAGGTACATTAAAGGGTATTTTCCCCTCCCCTTCCTTTCCCTTCTGTTTGAACGCTCAAGAGAGAGGAAAAAAAATTGTCAGGAGAGAGAAGGGGAGAGAATCCCCATCAATCTAAAAAGGAATATCTAGAGGGTAAAAAAACTTATCATATTTAATACTGGTACACCGACACCGGACAAATTAGAAGACATTATAGTACGAGAATGACTTGGATGGAATATGGACACGAATGTGACAGCGTCTTAAATCAATGATGCAAAGCCATGTAGAACGAGGACACCAAGTTGTGATACATGACATTGTATCATTGTCCAAATACGGTGACATTCCAAATAGTGTAGATAAGTCTTTCCCGCATAATAGAGAGTCTATACAACAACAACACAACAAAGCCTTTTCCCACTAAGTAGGGTCAGCTGTATGAATCCTAGAACGCCATTGTGCTCAGTTATGTGTCACGTCTTCCGTTAGATTCAAGTTCTCCAAGTCTTTTATTAGAGTCTCTTCCAAAGTCTTCCTAAGTCTTTCTCTACCCCTTTTGGCCCTGAACCTCTGTCTCATAATGCCCTGAACGTTTGTCTCGTAATCGCATCTTCTAACCACCGTAATCGATTTTCTCTCATCTTTCCTTCAATTTTGGCTACTCCTACTTTAGCTCAGATAT
Organism: Malus fusca; assembly: GCA_035220775.1. Lineage (NCBI taxonomy): Eukaryota > Viridiplantae > Streptophyta > Magnoliopsida > Rosales > Rosaceae > Malus > Malus fusca. The sequence goes on along the minus strand of CM069067.1, from coordinate 19,213,553 downwards.
CCTCACTCCTAATCTTATCCTTTCTTGTGTGCCTACACATCCAACGAATCATTCTCATCTCCGCTACACTCATTTTATGTACGTGTTGATGCTTCACTGCATCAACATGTATCAACACGTACATAATAGAGAGTCTATACCAAAACAAAAGGAAAGCAACGAGAGAGAATTGTTTCTCAATTCTCAATATATATTGAAACAACTTTATGTATATGGTTTTGAGGGCTTTGTCCCATAAGAAAATTGCACAAGCTTACAAGTTACTAATAGATACAATTAAACATATAAGTAGGAAAAAAAATCATTTAAACAAAAATAAATGGGCATATTATAGATACAAACCTATTCTCTTGCTGAGCTCTCACTTGGATTATGTGGTGATTTGGACCTCAAGCTTCTGTACATCTCTGAACAAGAATAGGCAAAATCCGACAACGCCCCAAAGAGTTCTGGCAAGCGAGTTTTAAGACTTGCGATCGACTTCTCTCTCACCTGAAGGCATAACCGTTCATATGATTCCTCCTCCTCTTCTAACCTCTTCTTCACTGTCTCCACTGCAAACTGCTTTTCTGCAACCACATCACTTCGAGTGTGGCCTTCTGGCCTATCTGTATCTCCTTCGTCCGGAATGGTCTTGTGCATATTTTTATTGTACCAGTCTTCGAATTGTCTGGCCTTGCGGGAAAGTTCTTTCCTGGTGTCTTCACATTTCTCCTTCATTTTAATTTCTTCCTCTTGGTGAATCATAATAGTATTAATTACAGCAGCAAAGTTGTGTATCGCCATTCTTGCAACATCGTCTGGAAGTTTCTCTAGATGGTCATGCCAAGCAAGGAGGAGTTCCTGAATAGGGGGTCGTTGAATTCTTGGAGGGGAAGAAACCTTCTCCTTCAAGTTGCTCTCAATGGGGATGAGATTAAGTTTTAACCAATTGTTGAGGGCCTTTATGTACTCCTTTTGTTGACTCACAAGCTTCACAAACTCACCATGCCACCCTTGCACAACACCAAACAGCTGTATTGTGCGCTCATGGTGGTGCTCACTTGTATGCTTGGGACATTGGGAGATGTCCAACGACCTGAGTCCTGTCACAATCTTCGATTGGGTCTCATGGTGAGCTCGCATTGTTCCCCACATAATAGCCATCCTGCAGTCCGTGAGTCATTTTAAGTGGTTTCAAATTTCATGTTTGAAGACGAAGCAGTATAACCGTTGAAGCACTAAAGATCTAAACTCCCAAAAGTTCAGTTCTGTGGTAAAGTCCATCACTGCCAAGACACCATGTGTCTAGGCAGGGCAATGACCCCAAGTGTTAATAAACCAAAACAAAATAAAACCCTGAATGTTAATTAACCAAAACAAAATAAAAGAATCTCTTGGAGCAATAAGATCTAGAACACATTAGGATGGGTCAATATCTATAGGTTTCCTTCAAAACGTATAGGAACTAGATACTTTTTAACAGGTCTTCACACCGAAGGGAAACCCTGAATGCTTTCCAACATGAAAAATATGAATCAATTCCAACTGATCAGCGTCCAAATTCAGAGGTTCTACATAACACACATAGCTTGTCAAATATGCCTGGGCAGATATAAAGACTCTAACATTCTGAATAGCAGTTCTTGCAACATTATCTGGAAGTTTCGCGGGAGAAAATATGTAGCCATAGCTCATTATTTGCAATATCTACCTACAACTTATTATACCCCCATTAAACCATCTATCAAATCCCTAATCAGCCCAAACAATGTGCACAAGTAGACTATTGTTCTCTATCACCAAATGCAATAAATAAATTAAGACGTCGAAAAGCAGGAACTCAACAAAAAGTAAGATAACTGAAACAACAAAACTGCTCATAAATAAATGTATTTATCAAGAAAAACTCACCCCTCGACAAGCTGAACAAGTTTTGGGTACAATTGTTCATCTCGTAAAGAGTTTATCTCTGATACTGTTGAATCCATGGACTGCATGTCAACAATGTACCTTGTATGCAGATGACTTACAGCTGCTTTTGCTTTCTCCAATGCTTCAGAGTTAGTACCTCGTTTCTTCAGCCTGTTCAGCGAGGTAACCTTCTTTTGGTACTCATATTTCATGAGCTCACCTGTCTATCCACAAACCAATCCCAAATAAGATTCAGTACACGATTAATGACTACTGACATCAGTGAAGAGCATTACTAAAGTTCAAAGGACCAAAATACAGCCAAACCAAACAACAACAATGACAGATTCGGAAAGTTGTGTCGAACAATGTAGCATTCAATCAGCATATTGAAATCAGTGGAAGCAAAAAGGATTAAAGGGTGAATGCAAACGCAACGTAGCAGTTCCTTACACCATTTCCTATCACATTGAAAGAAAAATAAAAACGGAAACAATGGAGTTTTTGGAGTACCTTGACTTCATCGTATAGCTTTTTCTCCCAAGCCAACAACTTATCCAAGACGGTAGCGTGAGTTTCATGCTCTTCTGAGTCGAAATCATCCTTGCCGTCATCTACATTTGGCAATCCTCTAAAAGACCGATTCCATGTGATAACACGCATCACTCTAGCAGAGTGATCAATGTGCCCTGCAATTGTAATCACAGTAATTGCCAGCAAACATCAGAATCACACTTTTTCGGTCTGAAAACATCATAAGATTACTCGAACATAACATAACAAACCCAACATCAGAATCATAAGATTACCTCGATTATCAGCAAAATTGGAGTGATAGTGGAGCCGGGTGGCCTCCAACATCTTGGAAACGTCATGGGCACTCTCCGAAGCCTTGAGAAAATGGTCATCAAGTTCCATAAATATCTGCAGCAAATTCACAGTCCCCTTTGGCACCGCCGCCTTCGCCTTCTTCAGGCTCTTTCCAGTGGACCCACCGGGAACCTCTTCCACCACCGGAGGCGGAGGCGCCGCCACAACCTCCTCAACTTTCGGACTCCTTTCCACCTCCTCCTCTTCGTCCTTCTCCACTCTCTTCGGACTTTCTTCGAACGCCTCCTCCTCTTCAATACTCTCTTCTCTCGTCGGTAGCCTTTCGTCATACACCTTTCGCTCAATCTCTTCGGCGTCGGCCAGCGTCGACGCCGGCATGTCCTCCACTGAGAAAAAGAAGTCATAAGGGCTGTCTCGATGCTGCGGCAGCGGCGGCACCGTCCGGCTCTCCACCGAAACCGGCGGTGCCGGAGATGACACTGGCGGTGGACCATCCAAATTGTGATCATTCTCCACAACCCCTCTCTTGCCCCGGCTGCCCCTGCTAGTCCTACGCATCAAGCTCTCGCTATTCTCAATCACCTCATCGTCATCATCCTCGTCCCCCTCAACGATGGTCTTGGGCTTGGACTTGGGCCGCGGCTTGGGGTCGGGTTTGATTTCGGGCATGCTGGCGGCGCGCTGTAAAGGGGAGTTGGAGAAGCTAGGGAGCGGCGGAGGCGGCGGAGGAAAAGTATCCACAAACGGAGGCGGGGCGGGGACGCCAACGGCGGTGGCGGAGGCTAAATTGGGCTGGTGGGACTGTAAATGGGGCGGGTGTGGGCCCACCACCTCGCCCTGGGCGTAGTCGCTTAAGGCGGCGCCGGTGTTCTTCAAGTAGATGGCGTAGGAGGAGTGGGCGGCGGCGAAGGCGTTACGGAAGGAGACCGCTTCTTTCATGAAGAGCTTGCGATCTTTGCAGCGGGAGACCGCTTCTTCGTTCTCGATCTTGGACTGGGTGCAGCCCATGATTGGCTAGTCAGCTGAGATTGGGGAAATGGGCATGGAGGATCGAAGAAGATGCTGGTTTTTGAGGTGCAGAGAGAGAGGGGTGAAGCTCTTGGAGTGTTACTTTTGAGTCAGCGTCTCCTCCCTCTCGGCTCCGGCTGTCTTTTTTGAGAAACAGAATATTATGAGAAAAAGAGAAAAGGGGGACCACTGCGGGCAGGATTCGGCTCTCATACAACGGAAACGCTGTCGTTTTATCATGTATTTAATTTTATTTTATTTTGGGCTATTTTTATGATTTTTGTAATTATGGGTTATTAGTGTTAATTAATTAATAATGTGGGTTGTAGATGGTGATTTGGTGGTGAAGGTGAAGGAGGGAAAGGATCCAAAGAAGGGGAGGGGACAAAGAAAGAGGAGTTGGGATTGGAGTTTGGAGTTTGGACTTTTGGGGATGGGGATGGGGATGGGGTTGTGGAGATTAGCAGCTGAATAAACAAATCCTCTCCTAAATGATGGGTCAGCAGTGTCAATGTCAAACTTATAAATTAGACCAACAATGACAAATAAAAATGAGTTATTTTCGGGGCATGTTTTGTAGGGTTTGTTTTTAGTAGTCTCAACTATTTACCTGGTTTAAGTTTTTGTTCAATAGATAGACAAGTTGAGAAAAATAGTATTTTTTTTTAATTTAATCATACGTTTCATTATATGAACTATTAAGTAGTCCGGCCTTTGAAGAAAAAAATTATTTCTTTTGTGATGTAAAGTATGAGTTTTTTCATCTTATACTTGAACACTCGGTATATGATCACCGAGGAAGGGTTTGTTTATTGTATGCATGAACATTTGAGTAACATTCTCATTCATCACATCTCTCGTTCTGAATATGTAAACAAATTCAGACAAAGCTTTATCCCATTAAGTGGGATCGACTGTATGAATTCCAGAAGATCATTGCGCTCGATGTTACGCCTTGTCTTCCGTTAGCTCCAAGTACGCCATGTCTTTTTTTAAAGTTTTTTTCCAAGTGTTCCTCTACGCCTTTTGCCATGAGCCACTATCTCATAATCGCATTTTTAACTGGAGCATCTGTAAATCTTCAGTTCACATGTTCAAACCACCTTAATCAATTTTCTCTCATCTAATCCTGTCTTTTCTCGTGTGCCCACAAAGCCAACGAACCATTATTTTCTCTGCCACACTCATTTTTTGCACATGTTGATGCTTGACCGCCCAACATTCCATGCCATAAAGCATTGTTGGTCTTATTGCAGTCCTACAAAAATTTTCCTTGAACTTTAGTGGCATAGGACGGTCGCACAACACACTTGATGAACTTCTATGGTTGAAATCTTCATCCAATTCTCCAAACCTCACCCCTATCTCATTTGGAACCCCATACCCACTCAAGTTGCACTTTATATACTTTGTTTTTGACCTACTTAGGCGATGACCTTTAGATTCCAACACTTCCCGCCAAAGGTTAAGCTTCATATTTACTCCCCTTAGCGTTTCATCTATCAACACTATATCATATTCGAAAAGAATACACCAAGGGATATCATATTGAATGCGCTTTTTCCAAATCTATAAAAATCATATGCAAATATTTTTGCATATCTTTATATCGTTCCATCAATCTTCGTAAGAGATAGATTGCCTCCATGGTTGAGCAACCTAGCATGAACCCAAATTGATTGTCTGAGATTTGTGTCTCTTGCCTCAATCTATTCTCAATTACTCTCTCCCAAAGCTTCATTGTAGACTCATTAACTTAATACCCTATAGTTCATGCAATTTTATATGTTGCCCTTATTCTTGTAGATAGGCACCAAAGTACTTTTTCTCCACTCATTTGGCATCTTCTTCGTTTCCAAAATCTTATTGAAAAGGATTGTGAGTCATGCTATACTCGTCTCTCACAAAACCTTTCACACTTCAATAAGTATATCGCCATGACCCATTGCTTTTCTATGCTTCTCCTTTTTCAAAGCCACAATCACTTACTCTTTCCTAATTCGGTGGTAGGAGGAATAATTTTTACACTCTTCCAAGTTAATCAACTCACCCAACAAAGTACTCCTCTCGTGTTCTTCATTGAAAAGGTTAAGAAAATAAGTAGGGGTGGAAAAAAATACCGAATATTCCAAACCGAATTGAAAAAATCCCGAAACCGATCCCAAAAATTTCGGTACCCAATACCGATCTGATTCCAAACCGAAAATACTAAAAATTTCAATTCCCAATACCGAACCGATCCTAAAATTTTGGTACGGGAATCAGTCTCACATTTTCATTTGTTCGGTAATCTCGAACCGAATCAAAATAAATAAAAAAATATTTAATTTTAAATATATATTTGGAATTGTAACAGCCGTCAGATTTGGTTGAAATTTAATCTTAACTGTTAATACAAATCAAAGCCTCAGAACTCAGTCACTCTCTCTCTCCGCCTCTCGACTCGACCTCACCTCAGACTTCACCTCACCACCCTCCTCACTGATTTCTCTCTCCGTCTTCGAATCCGACCACACCCACATCACACAAGTGACTCACCTCTCTCTCGACTGACATATCACCTCTTTGATCTCTCTCCCTCTCTCTCGATTTCTCATCCTTCATTGTGGATGAGCCTTCCTTTACGATACAGAGCCAGAGCCACGGCCATCGGCACTGCTCACCTCTCTGATCTTTCTCTCTCGACTTCTTCATCCAGATTTCAGTGCACTATGCACCGATTCTCCCTCAAATCAGGTAAATTTTGGATTAATTTAGGGTTTGAATTCTAGATTAGGGTTTGTGAAATTTAGCACTTGGAAGATACCGATATGGAGGTTGATGATTTATGGTTTATACAGTTAACCTTTACCAAGCAGAGTAAAGAAAGAGATCGTTGAAACTTGAGCCTGAGGTTAAAGATTCGGTATGTCACAAATCATCTCTCAAACTCAACTCTTTTTTTTTTGCCTTGATTTGATTTAGCATCTTGTTTGGTTACGGGAAATTAAGATTTGATGTTAATGCTGAGTATATATTTGGATGTGGAGGAGGATATTTCAGATTGTATATATGATATATGTTCGATAATTACATCGAAAAATAAAGAAGAATTCTTGCATTTTTGTTGCTGATATTATTGAATTAGCATTGAAAAGAATTGTGCTTGGGTGAATTGGAGCCCTAGATTTGTTGGAAATATGCCCTGAAAGTCAATCTTTGGAAGAAACCTTTCAGGACAAATGAATGGATGTATAGATGAGTCTAATACATCAAATGGCAAAGATACTAATTAGGACTATTTCAATAAACGATATATGTCCTAAATAGTGAATCCATGGACAATGGATCGATTGAAGAAGTAATCTAATGATGTTAGACTACAGAGACCTTCTTCACATAACCATTATGTCCAAAAGGTTCCTGGCCATTGGATTGTCGGAGGGACACTGACAATGCTTAGACCGGTACATACTGTGTCCACTTCATATAGAAGAATGGAAAGTCTCATCCCATTTGTGTATTGACACTAAAACAAGTATGTAGGTGCTCATTAAGAGAATGAGTTCACTGAACACAATCGAACAAGAGTACTTGCATGGAGGTCTACTCACATGTCAAGCAAGTAACTCTAATGGTTGGAATAATGTAAGTAGTCCTTTGACCTGAGGCATCGTCGTTGTCTTGTGGTTAAGTACTTGATCTTTGATTATGTCAAACTTCACTCTATCAGAATGTCAACGGCATAGTTGGGGTTAAGCCACTTAGTCATGAAGGCAAGTGTATGCGCAACAAGGAATCTCTAATCTTCGATAAGAGAGGAAGAATACTCTAAGATATGATTCGGGAATCTTCGGCCGAAGTATTGAGCGTAATAAAGGAAAGCGTTCCTATACGACTCAATTGAATCATATAAGAAGGAATAATCACATTAGGGGTTTGACATAATATATCCATACCCTAGTAATGTGATTGAGAGTATTGTTTTAGAGAAGGATCGAATTACATTGTAATTCCAACTGAATAGGTTCTCCGAACAACTTCTACATTAGCTTGGGTAGCTATGACATATGGTTAGATGTCACTCATAGCTTGTGAGTTCTTCTAGATGATTAAATGTAGTCGTCGAAGAAGAAAGGTGAATTAAAAGGAAGTTTTAATTCACTAAGTGATTGAATTAAATATAATCAATTGGATTGATGTCAATCACCTCACTGCCTTGCTAATTAGAACCTAAAATGATTGTACACCGATACACTATTGTAGTGAGTAATTACTGGATGAAGGAAATAATTAATTGGATTAATTAAGTGTTTTGATTAATTTAGAAAGTCTAAAGAAATCATAAAAGCGATAAAAGATTGTTATGGGCTTAAAGAAACGTTCGGGTTTAATTGGGCCCATTGGGCCTAAACCCATTGGGCTTTTATTCAAGCATTGGATGACTTGAAATATATAAAAGCCCAAAGCCCAAATCCAACACAAAGAGGCCGGCCACTTTAAGTGGAAAGGGAGAGATATTTAGTCAAGTTGTTGACTAGGTTTCTTTTTGTCTATATAAGGAACTTTATAGAGATTTAATCCTTAGGGTTTTTGTGTGTTTAAAACAACAAAGAGGCAAAAGAAACATCTCTCTAAAACACTACAAAGGCCGGCCACCTTGGGGTGATTTTACTAACAAATCTTTCACCCTTTTGGTTATTCCTCCATCCATCTCACTACACTAGTGGGTGTGGATCTTTAGAGGTTTTCTACTTTGGAAACTCAAGGAGAACCTAGGAGCACTCTTTCTAACAAAGTGGAGGAGGCAAGGAGGGAGGCTAGGCTCAAGGACTTCAAGGAGCAAAGGGCTTGGAGGTGGTCCATCCTTGGTCTAAAATCAAGATCAAGAGGTATAGATCTATTCCTTGACTTTGTTCTTAAGTTAAATGTTTTGATGCATTATATATAAACCTATGAACCTTGAAGGGGATATGCATGACTATAGCTTTGATATTATGTATTAAATGCTTCCGCTGCTTTCGTATATAAAATTTGATTTGTATATGCATGATAGTCATTTTCGAAATCCTATACATGAAACTCATAATTTTCCCTTCAAGATTTTGTTATTTTGCGTAATAGTTGTGTTGAGTTTGTGTTGCCGAGTTCTTGTTTTGAGGGTCATGAAGTAGAAGATATGTAATGGGGGTTGAGAGGTCTAGTGTAGTCTAGTTGATGTTGCATTATGCTTAAACAATGATGTACATGGCACCGATGTTTTGATTCTTGGAAGTTGAAACTTTTGCTGAAACTTATGATGTTTTATGGAATCTATATTGAAACTTTTAGTGTTAGTAGGTAATTGAAAACCTGTATACTTTATATGTTTGATAATATGTTCTTGGATAGATTTTTTCTCTCATTTCCTTCTTGTTTGCATAATCGCATTTGAAATTCTCTGGCTTATGAGTCTTCATTGTTTATTATGTGGGTAAAGTAATTCATTTGTTTCGGTGAATTTTATAGTGTTGAGTTACACAGTGACTAGGTTGGATAAGTTATTCTTCATTTGTTGCATAAAAAGAGAATTGAAATTAATGTCATGATCTTGGTTGTGCCAATATAGTTTATAATACCACTGAATTTAAAGGAATTCGGGTTTGATGTCTTTTTTATTAGAAACTAGAAAGGCATATGTTACCTGACAAAAGTGAGGTCACCATCTGTTACCTCATTCTTTGAATGAAAGCAAATCTTGTTGAAGAAGTATCTCCTTTGCATTGATCTAAGAAGGTTTAGGGAGTTGCAATAGATTTTGAATGTCCTTTTCTTCCCTGATCTGTTCTAACTGTGCGTATTTGAAAGTTTGTTGTAATGTGGTTAAGCAAGGTCAAATTGTGGTCACATAGAACTGCCTGTCATGCTTGTCCAATTCATATTTGAAATTTTCATGCTCGTTTCTGTTCAATGGTTCCGTATGTTACTTTAACTTACCCATTGACACTAGAAGGATTATCTGTATAGAATTGAGCTTAAGGAGATCGGTCCTCGGTTTGAATTGAGGCTTTTTAAGGTTAGTACTCTATCTTCATTGTTTCCTCTTAAGAATTCTCTTTAATTAATATGATTTGATTTGAGAATAGATATGATTTGATTTGAGAATTCTCTTTATTGTTTCCTTAGTACTCTATCCAAATAGATATGATTGAGAATTCTCCTTAATTGTTTTCTCTTAAGAAATGCCATTTAGCATGCATAGATTTAAAATTTAATGTTGTGCTTACTTTGCACATATTGAATATGTTATTGCATTTGAATTGGATATGTGATTTATTGTATTGGAATTTGGATATATGCTGAAATGTGGTTGTGATATATTAATGTGCATTGTTATTATATTTGTTAGGATGGACAGGTCTAGTAGCCAATCTAGTACACCTATGGTCTCGGTATTAGGAAAACGAAAACAAATCCAACCTAGTGGTACCCTTCAACTAGGCACTCCCTCACCTCAAGATTATCTGCATGATGATTATTATGAAGATTGTTGGGATGATGATCTGGATGTGGAGAAGGATATTGCATTAGAATAAGTAGAAGAACAAGGGGAATAGGGGGAAGAGGAAGTAGTGAGAGAATGGAAGGGTCATCCTCAGAAAAAAGGCAATAGGAGAAAGGGCCCAAGTCCGGCATGGAACGATGCTAAGAGGGTAATTATCACCGATAATAATGGGGTGGAATCGTACATGGCTAGATGAAATCATTGCAAACTCTTAGTACCGGCACATCATAGAATTCATAGGACGGCGGGAATTCTTAAGCATTTGAAGAAATGCTCGGGTTATAGTCTCTTTGAGAGTGTGGATCCGAACCAACCAACATTGACACAAGCGAGGATGGGAGGTGCAGTTGTCATTTACACTTTCAATAAAAAAAGACTTGATAGGAGATGTGCGAGGTGGATTATAATAGCGGAGATGCCTTTTAGGGAGGTCGATCAAGAGGATTTTTGAGCTTTTATTCGTGACTTGAATCCAAAGTACAAACTTCCTAATAGGCATAAGGTGGCGGCAGTGGTTTTGGAGTTGTTTTTCGAAGAGAAGGCAAAAATAAAAAGTGTGATTGAGGGGTTGAGAGTGAGTATCACAACCGATACTTGGACCTCGATTCAAAAGAAAAACTACATGGTCATCAGGGTCAATTTTTTGGACACTAATTGGGCATTGCATAAGAGGATCCTAAACTTTGTCCAAGTTACTTCTCACAAAGGTGATGACATTGGAAGATGTCTAGAGGTTTGCTTGAATTATTGGGGCATAGACAAGGTGTTTAGTATTACCATTGACAATGCTAGTGCAAATGACACCGATATTGCATACATGAAAAGAAGACTCAAGTCAAATGGTACTCTTTTACTCGAAAGGGCTCACATGCACATGAGGTGCGCTTGTCACATCCTCAATTTGATAGTTAAGGATGAAATGACGGAGCTTAATTGTGAGATTGATGCCATAAGAAATTGTGTGAAGTTTCTACACTCATCCACGACAAGGTTGGAGTCTTTTAGGGAATATTGTGTCTTGTTGAGACTTGATAGGATGTCAAGTATCCCTTTTCATGTTGTCACAATGTGGAATGCCACCTATGAAATGGTTAATAGTGCTTTCAAGTTTAAAGAAGTGTTCTCTAAGATGACCTTTGAGTGTGACTCTTTTATTGCTTACTTTAAAGAGGAGGTCTCGAAAGAGGTTGATGGGGTGACAACAAAAGCCAAGCAGGTGGGTCCTCTGAAGGTGGATGATTGGGAGAGGTCGGTGAGTTTTGCTTACTTTCTCAAAAAAATTTATGATTCCACCTTGACATTGAGTGCAATCCTTACTCCAATGTCACACTTAATACTTAGCACGGTGATTGCTTTGCAAATGGAGATAGAAGAACAAATTTTAAACACCTCTAATGCCACTTTGCAAAGTCTGGCCTCAATGAAGCTCAAGTTTGACAAATATTGGGGTGACATTGAAAAGGTGAACCCTATTCTTTTTGTAGCCCAAGCACTTGACCCGAGGTACAAATTTGAAATGTTGGAGACAAATCTAGAAGAGCTTAGCTATGGATGGGAAAAATAAGGGAGGAGAAAGCAAGGGTTAAAAGCTATGTAATCGAGTTGTATAATGCATATAAGGAGGGAGTGGTCCTTATGTAAACACAAAAATTTTGTATCGAATGAAACGAGAACACGTGTACAAAGTAGATTTGTATTGATTTGAATTTGTAGGTTACAATCTCTGTTTACAATTTTCCTCTGATTTAGTCTTCAAATTTGATGTAGATGCGTGATTGTTGATCCAAGGGTCTTGGCTTGAAAACAAGGCGTGGATGATCTTCACCTAAAGGGTGCGGTAAAGGGTAGTGTTTGATGTGGGATTTTGTTGCTTCAATGGTCTTGGCGACTTGATCTTGAAACGAATGTTGCTACAAGTTTATAAGCTTGCAACAAAGTCTTGAAGGAATTGGCACGAGCGCTTGTTGATTTTTCAAGGAAGTGTTAGGCTTTGGTCGAGAGAAAGATTCGGATTTGGTTGAATGTTCTTCGAATAGAGCTTTGGCAGCGTATTAGTCTTCAAAGGTTTGGGAGAGGTTCTTCTGTGTAGAGATTTTTCGACCTCTATGATTGTATGAAGACCTTGTATTTATAGGCTTCTCAAAGCTTGCCTTTGGGTGGATTTGGCCTTTATTTGTGTCTTGATTCGTTCATGGGAGAATTTAGGCATGTTTTGTATCTTAATTTCAGCCACTTTACTCCTTTGGTCGAAATTATGAGGCCTTGTTGCCTATTTTGTGAGCAATCTTCAATTCTTGCTTGTTTTATGAAGATACATTTTCTTTCCGATTTTGAGAGCAATTTGGGCATTTTTTGCCGAATTTAAGGGAGTTTTCTCCCTTTAGCTGAATTTTGGGAATATTTTTTACTTCCCTTGCTTGATTTGTGCCACATGTCATTGATGACTTGTCCATTTGTGATGAGTCATATGCCACGTGGAGCTTTGTAATGCATCATTTGTATGCAGCGAAATTTACATATCTACGAATACCCCCACTTCAAGGCACGTTGTAGGCATGTGCTTGTCACATGTAGGAAACGTGTTTTGAAGTCCTGCAATGTGAATGTTCTAACTCAAGGGTCATCGAGACTTGGTCTTGAATTAGTTTGCTTCTTCAAGGGCCGTAGAGGCGTATATCTTGAATCGAGACAATGAATTCTGTCAAGGGCCGTTGATGTGTGTTTCTTGACTAAATGTTTTCTTCAAGGGCCGTTGAGGCTTGGTCTTGAATTGAAGTGGTAAATTTCGTCAAGGGTTGTCGAGGCTTATTTCTTGAACGAAACATTTCTTCAAGGGCCATTGAGGCTTGATATTGAAAGAAACAACATTTTCCTTCAAGGGCCGTTTGAGGCTTGATCTTGAACTAAATGACATTGTTTCTTCAAGGTGGCTTGATCTTGAAAGAAATTTTTGAAAATGGATAAATTGGCACATACTTCTTGTGCGTATTGATTTTCCATAATTGTGACAAAATACATATGGCGCATTTTGAATTTTTTTTTTCCTGTGGTCGCAGGAAAAAATGTTTTCCTTCCTCCAATAGGAATCCCCTTCAATTTTGGTAACGAAGGTGACTTCCTTCAAAGTGTTGGAAAGCTTTTGTGATTTCCGTCAAGGTTTTGGAAATATGTAATGCTTATCCTTGGGTGAGTAGGATGTGCATTTTTCACTTTCCCCTTTTTCTTTTCTTCCCTATGGCAAGGAGGACAATTTTTCTTCCTTTCCCTTTTGATCCCCACGGCAAGGGGAAAATTTTTCTTTCCTCTTTTCTTTCCCCATGGCAAGGAAAGGGATTTTGTTTCTTGTTTTGAATTTCCCACGGCAAGGAGGAGTACTTTTTGCTTCCTCTTGTGATTTCCCACGGCAAGGGAGGGTATGATTTTTTTTTTGTTTCTTATTTTGATTTCAATAGCAAGAAAGGATTTTTCTTTCCCTTTTTTGATTTCTTACTCATTTTGATTCCCCACGACAAAGAGGTATTTCTCCTTTCCTTTTTTTGTTTTGGGAAACATGTCATCTGACTTGCATGCCCAGTTTGAGATTGATTTCTCTTCCGGAAAATTCAGTAAAAATATGAGAAACGTATCTTTATCCCTTTTCTTTCCAGGCATATATCGCATGTCACTAGGAAAAATCGGGAAGGCCTTCAACTTTGCATTTTCCTACAGCTGCGCAATCCTAACGGGAAAGCAACTTCTGCAGGAATGATTTTGAAAACTGGAACGTTTGGCTTTAGGGAAAATTATGAAATTTGGATATAATGATCCTCAACCACTTAGCTTCCTCCTTCAATTGGCCTTGCATCGAAACTCTTCCGGAAAGTTAAATTATTACCAAAAACGTCCTGCCTTCGCAGATTGGCGAAAACTTGCCATTTTTTTGTGCTTGGAATTTGCTTCTTTCTTTTGGTGGGAATGTATTTCCCTCATAGCATTAGGATGCAATTGACCCCTATTTATAGGACAATTGGGTGTGCATTTTTTTTCACACGCACAATTGCTTGCCATGGACTACCTTGAAGCTTTTGCTGGGTTTGCTGCTATTGCCGTGCCCTTATTGCTGCTTAGAGCTTGTTGTAGTGCGTCACTTTTACCGTGTGGGGTTATGTAAAAGACTGCGGCATTTTTATGCTGTGTAGTGCCTTTTGGTCACAACTTTCCTCGGTGGTGACGTTGTCGTGCCTCTTGCAGATGCTTGGAGATTGTTGCAGTGCGTCACTTTTACAGTGTGGGATTGTGCAAAAGACTGCAGTGTTTTTACACTGTGTAGTGCCTTTTGGTCATAACTTTCCTTGGTGGTGACGTTGTCGTGTCTTTTGCTGCTGTTTGGAGTTTGTCACAGTGCGTCACTTTTACTGTGTGGGGTTGTGTAAAAGACTGCAGCGTTTTTACGCTGTGTAGTGCCTTTTGGTTATAGCTTTCCTTTGTGGTGACGTTGCCGTGAAGTGCAAGAAATTGCTTGCGTAATCGCTGTGGGGTTGCGTAGTGCGATTGTGTAGCATTTTGGTTTTCTTTGCTACTGTAGCACGCTTTGAAGGACCATCATGTAGCTACCATCTTCATCGTGCAATGCAAGAAACTGCTTGCGTAATCGCTGCAGGGTTGCGTAGTGCGATTACTTGGCGTTTTGGTTTTCTTTGCTACTGTAGTGTGCCGTGAAGGAACATTTTGCAGCTGCCGTCTTTGCCGTGCTTGATCAAGCTTGTGGCTGATTTTCTTTTATCGTTGTGACTTCGTCATCGTTATCCTTTAACGTTCACAAGGTTTGTCTAGCATGTCTTTTGTTTTGGCGAAGCCAAAAAACTTTCTTTTCTTGTCGTGCCCTTATGCTTATGTTGCCATATTTGTTTTTGTTGCATCCATGGTATTTTTCAAGTGATTTAAGAACGATACCATCACCATTCTTGTGAAGGATGAAGATCTGCAAGATAGGGGAATGATGTTGAAACTTTGCGCACTGTTGACTGGCCTTAAGGCACTTGTTTTTCCCGCCAAAGATAACTTGATGCACATCAAGTCGTGGTCTTATGAAGTGTCTTAGGAGGAAACTGATTTTGGTTAACCAACTCCGAAGAAGAAGGCGTGTACATCAAGGATTCTTATTTTGAATCCTTTGCACCATGCTCGTGACAATTCACCTGCTTCGTTTGAGCTTCTTGGCGATCGTATCCGTAGCGGAGCTATGACTTGAAGTGGCACCTTGTTAACTACCGGAGAAGCTACCTATGGTGAGTTTTACTAGGAGTGGCTTGAAGATGTCTTATGCCGATCTAAAGATGTACTTACCAACGTGGGCCTTTATCACGCTGTGTACGCATCTTTGTTTAGCTACGACCGCCATCCTTCCGTCTTTCATGCGTTCTTCGAGCATTGGTGTTCAACAACCTACATACTTCACACAACTCAAGGGGCGATGTTGATTTCACTTTGGGATCTTCACAAGATAAGAGGTTTGCCGATCTAGGGGAAATTTTATGACGAGGTTGTTCCTAGCATGGAGGAGTTTTCTCATCACAACAGCTGATGATTGTTTGCGAGTTGCCGCTATTTGTTTTGGGCATACCATAAGCTATCCTAAGAGGCTCAGGGTAAGTCAAGCGTGAAGATTTCTTCATGGGTCTGATTTTGGTACTAGGATGCCATGAAGTACATGAGGAATTTGAAGAAAAGTGGCCGCAACAAGAAAACCAAGTCGAAGAGAGACTCGGATCCGTCAGGTGTCATTGGTCTAGCTGGGCGCTGTATCCCTGCTGAGTTGAGAGCATTTGAGAATCTTGGCATAGCGTCAGAGCACCTGGAAGAATCTTAACTAGCCGTTTTCTTAGCTTGTTGGCTTTGTAAGTTTGTTTTCTCTAAAGACAACATCAACTTTATCCGTCCCGGAGTCTTCAAAGTTGCTAGCAAGATGGCTGCAGGCGAATCTTTTAGCCTTGCTATTCTAGTCTTAGCTAATATTTACAACGGCTCGAGTGTTGTTTCGAACTCGGCAAACACTGAAGATCGTGTTGCGGTACTTCCCTACCACTATATGTACGGTTGGTTGGGTGAGTACTTTGGCACTCATTTTTCTTCATCAACTTTAGATAAGCCAATGCCTTCTTCACCAACTTCAGTCAAGCCAGGGCCTTTGATGACGAAGTATTATGGTGTGCTTTCCGCGAAGAGTCTTGATGATTCGCAGGTCCAAGCGCTGTTTAGAAGTTGTGACGGCTTAAGGATGGACCACCTAACGAGAGTTGGCTCGGCATGGCGAGGTCTTGTAGATGACTCGCACCTTCGTTCCTCCGACTTGTCTTATCTTATGAGTTTTCGCTCTGAGTATGTTTCTTTACGGTAAGGAGATCGATGCATCATTCAGCCGTACAACCCTTACTGTTTTAGCAGGCAATTTGGTTTTGTCCTGCACGTGCCAGGCAAGCTGAAGGAAAATACGTAGTCAGAATCCTTGCAAGCTGTGTATATGCATTGAAAGTCTTGTACCTGTGCATGCACAAATGCTTCTATTACTCTGTTGGCCAAAGACGAGTTTAAAAGCAATCTAGTGACCCGTGTCTACGTAGGTTGGTGGTCAATGGTGCATCGTGACGACTTGGGGACGGCAAATGGTACCAATTCTTCTCATTCACGCAATAATGAACCAAGCGAGGGTTGTTCAACGGTTCCTGTGCAGCTGGCACTTATTGATTGTGCGAGTGCAACGCCTTTACAAGATGGACCTACGACTTTAGCTCATCAACATCCGCATTTGCCTTCTCAACAGTTGGATGCTTTTGAACAAGCGACCGCATGAAGCTGTTTTGGACGAAAGTGATGTCAATTTTCATCATAAGAAAAAGAAAGTGTTTAGTCATCCTCAATTTGACTTGGCGAACATGGGCGCTCATTACTATACGGAGATGTTGTTTGGAAGCAGTCTACCTACGGATGAGGAGATTTGGGGACCCACTCGGTGCAGAGCTTGTTCCAAATCTGCCAAATTGCCCAAGCTTGCCATGTGTAGGTAAAGGGACGTAAGAGCCTATCATGTGTCCAATGCCTTTTCCAGCTAACTCTGAGATCTCTCTGAGAGGGCCGAACCTTAATGGCACTGAGCATTTTATCCATCACATCAAACTTTGCACGGCTATGGATCTTAAAAGCCATATTGTGAAGAGGATTTCCAAGTGCCAGTTGGAGGACCGTGCTTTGCTCGAGGAGGACTTGTCGAAGCTTGTTTCAGCGTTTAACAATCTTAACGTTGATTTCTCACTCTTGAGAGTTAAGATTGCTGAACTTATGGCCACCTCAATTGAGTATTCTTCCTTGCATGCTATTTCTTTCCAGAAATTGAGTCCAGATATTAGAGCTCAACAACTCGTGGCAATAGACTTATCAATTGTCCAAGTTTGGTCTTCTTAGCAAGCTGCTTCAGAAGGTTATCAAGTCACAAGAACTTCTTAGGCTTCTGTCCAGGCACAGCTAGAAGCGTTGGCGCGTGACCAAGAGCAATTGGAAACAAAAGCATCTCGACTTCAAGGTGTTCTCTTGGAGCAGGAAGCTACATTTTCATAGCATCAAGAGGAGATTTTACTCCTAGAGCAAGAAAAGGGTGCGGCCATAGAAGTGCCCACCTTGTCTCTTACCGATGTAGAAACTTTGAGGACTTTGGAATGCTTGCTTAAAGATCGTCTCCGTAGTTTTAGGGACATAGCTTTCAAGTAGTGTCTTCCATTTTTGTGCTTTAAGCCTTCTTTGCCATTGCTCATTTTTATAATAAGGCTTTGTAGCCAAATTTTTTTTTTCTTTAAAGAAATAAAGTATTCATATTTGAATTTGTTCTTTATTCTTCAAAGTGTTTGTGTTTTGTTGGTGATGTGACTGTACTTGAAGTTTTGAAGTTTCAAGTTGCCTATGTACCTTTGGTTGAGGAGGGATCAAGTCATGACGTAGTTCAAATGAGTAATGGATGTTGGCGATTTTAATGGTGATTACGATGGTGATTTTGTTTTTTTTGTTTTGTTTTGTTTTGTTTTGTTTTTTGTTTTTTTTGTTTTTTGTTTTGTCGTACACAGTTTATGCTCTTACAGGTCAGGAGCGTTGGGTGTCACCTTTTAAGCTCGTGCAAACAAGGAGGGTTGTGTGTCATTTGGTTATGTTTGCAATTTAGACTCATGCAGGCGAGGAGTGTTGTGCCGTTTACAGTTTAGGCTCGTGCAGGCGAGGATCATTGTGCCGCTCAGGGGTAGTAGCGCTTCAAGAATCTGCCATTGATGGGGTCAATCTTCAAGCCGTCTTCCGCCATGATTAAGTAGGCGTCGTTGGTATAGACTTCTTGTATTACGTAAGGTTTATCCCATTTTGATGTCAACTTGCTTTTTATCTTGTGAGTTGTGATGATGGGCCTTCATAATGCCAAGACAAGATCTCCAGTTTTGGAAAGACCTTGGGGGACTTTCTTGTTGAACGCTTTGGATAGCCGTGATTGGTAGCATTCCAAGTGTTGTTGAGCTTCGAGCCTATTTCGTCAAGTGCTTCTAACTCTCGAAGTTTCAGCTTTGCATTTTCCTCTTCAGTCAAGCCTTCTTGTATAGCCATCCCTAGTGAGGGGATTTAACTTTCGAGTGGCAGGACAACTTCCACACCATATACGAGAGAATAAGGCGTAGCTTGGGTAGGAGTCTTGTGTCGTCCTATATGCCCAAAGTGCTTCACTTATTCTTTCGTGCCAGTCTCTCTTTGTTCGGCCGATCACCTTTTTCAGGAGGTTGCACAACGTTTTGTTGAATGCTTCTGCAAGATCGTTGGTCGGAGCATGATACATAGAAGACTTGTGCTACTTGAACTTGTATTTCTCGCAGAGCTCGTCCACGAGTCGGTTGAAGAACTGTTTTCCATTGTTAGTGATGATGTAGCGAGGCACACCATATAGGTATATGATATGCTCATTGATGAAGGGGACGACAGTTTCCTTCTTGACTTCCCTTAGAGGTATGGCTTCAGCCCACTTTGAGAAGTAATTTGTTGCGGCTAGGATGTAGGCCTCTCCAGCAGATGATTTTGGCGCGATTGGTTCTACGACGTCCAATCCCCATGCATCAAATGGCCATGAAGCAACCGTAGGGTGTAATGGCTTAGGCGGTTGATGTATGAAGTTGGCATGGAACTGGCAGGCTTGCCATCTTTTGGCATGCTCTAGGCAATCCTTCACCATGCTTGGCCAGTAATAGCCCATTCTTTTGAGCTGGAAGTGTAGCTTTGGTTCAGACTGATGTGCTCCGCATACGCCTGAGTGTGCTTCTTCCATGGCTTGATTGGCCTCTTCCTCACCTAGGCATCTTAGAAGTACTCATTCAAAAGAGCATCGATAGAGTGTTTCTTGGTAATAGAGGAAGCGAGGCGCTCGTCGACGTATTTCAGAGCGGTGTCTAGGATTGTCTGGAAGCTTTCCATGCTCCAAGTAGTCGATTAGCGGTTGTCTCCACTTTTCAGTGTCGACTGGAAGTACTGAGATGACGTTTGTACCATCTAGTAGCATTTTAGTGATGAGTAGGATCACCCATCTTTGGCAAACTGGCACTTCTGCAGCTTCGTCTTCTCCTAACATCATACTTGAGGCTAAGTTAGCGAGAACGTCTGCCATTTGATTTTATTTTCTTGGCACATGTTTTAGCATTATGTCCTCGAACTTTCGTAATAGTTAAGTTGCTAGCCAGAAGTACGGGACGAGATTATCTTTCCTCACTTCATATTCAATCAAGAGTTGATTGATTATGAGCTTGGAGTCGCCATACCCTTCTAACATTGTGATTTCCATCTCGATCGCCATTTGGTGTCCGATAATTAGCCATTGGTACTCAACAATGTTGGAGTATATCTCGCTTAGTCGGAAGGAATAAGGTAGTATCTGTCTTTGTGGTGACATGAATACTACTACTGCTCCCGCTCTGTCTGCTCGTGCGGATCCTGTGGTGACATGAATACTACTCCTGCCCCCGCTCTGTCTGCTCTTGCGGATCCGTCGAAGAACATTGTCCATGTCGGGAAGATGTTGACGTAGAACACCTCCTAGTCAGGCAAGTCATCTGAGATTTTCCAATCAGCTGGGATTGGATGATCAGCAAGAAAGTCTGCTAGCACTTGTCCCTTGACGACTTCAGTTAGAACATAAATAATCTCGTATTGATTGAGAAGCAACGCCCATTTCGCTAGTCGCCTTGTTAATATTGGCTTGGATATGACTTATTTGACCGGGTTAGCTTTGGCCACCAAATGGATGGTGTAAGCATGCATGTAGTGTCTAAGCATTTGGAAGGTGAAGACTAAGGCAATGCACATCTTCTTGATTGGTGAGTACTTGAGCTCGGCACCAGTGAGGGTTCTACTTAGGTAGTAGAGTGCTTTTTTCCTTTTGGTCTTAATTTTCTTGTGCTAAGAGTGCTCTAATGGAACCTTCTTGTGTAGCAATGTATAAGATAAATAGCTTTCCGGGCATGGGAGCTTCTAAGACAGGTAGACATGCTAGGTATCTTTTTATGCTTTCAAAGGCCTTGTGGCAGACGTCATCCCATATGAATGGAGCGTCTTTCTTCATGAGTCGACGAAGGGTTGACAGCGTCCAATAAGGTTGGAGATGAAGTGCCTAATGAAGGCTAGCCATCTTTGTAGACTTTTCAGGTCGTGTAGATTCCTTGGCTCAGGCATGCTTTGAATGGCCTTAATCTTTGATTAGTCCACTTCAATGCCACGGTGCTTGACAATAAAGCCAAGGAACTTCCCAGAAATAATGCCAAATGCACACTTCAACGGGTTCATTTTGAGGTTGTAGTGACGTAGTTTGTTGAACACCATACGTAAATCATTCAAGTGATCGAATCTCTTCTTGGTTTTGACAACTACATCGTCTACGTAACATTCTACGTTTTTGTGCAGCATGTCATTGAAGGTCTTCTGCATTGCGTGTTGATATATGGCTCCAGCATTCTTCAAGCCAAAGGGCATTACCTTGTAACAGTATATACCTTTTGGAGTGCGGAAGACAGTTAGTTCCTTATCTTTGGGAGCTATACGGATTTGATTGTATCCAAATGAGTCATCCATGAATGATAGTGCCTCATGGTCAGTGGTCGCGTCCATCATGATTTCGATGATTGGCAAAGGAAAGTCATCGTTTGGGCAAGCATCGTTGAGGTCTCAGAAGTCTACGCAAACACATATTTGTCTAGATTTCTTAAGAACAATGACGATGTTAGAGATCTACTTAGGGTATTGCACCTCTTGAATGAAGTCTACTTTGATTAGCTTGTCAATCTCGGCTTCAATTTGTGGGATGAGTTCGGATTGATAGCATCTTTGAGTATGCTTTATCGATCGCGTTCCAGGCTCGATTGCAAGACCATGCACGACGATGGTAGGGTCAAGGCCATGCATTTCTTTGTAGGTCCAAGCAAAGATGTCTTTGTACTCCAATAGCAGTTAGTAGTACTCCTCAATCTCGTCTGCACTTAGTGATGCCCTTACGAAGATAGGTTTCAGTTCTTCGTTTGTGCCTAAGTTGAGCTCATTGAGATCATCAACTATAGCTTGCCCCCATCCTTGAGCCGTGGTGGCGCAGCAGTGACGTCTTCCTTGGAGACTTCGTATTCCTTATCCTCTTGGATAGTGATGTGGAAGACGCCTTGGACCTTCTATTCAGTCTCGTCCTCTTGGGCTTGTTGGTGTGAAGATTGGCCGATGTGGAGGATGGTGCGCCTACTTACCTTCAATGGTCATTTTGTGTCCACATCTAGGGTTCCTTGGCGTTTCATCCTTGAAGGAATCGTGCTTTGAACATTAGCTTTTTCTGCTAGACCTTCAAGCTTTTCTTCCTTCGGCGCTGTCTTCCTCTTTCTAGAAGGCTCATTGGTTTCTTCAAAATTTTCCAAGGTCGACCGTCATTGAGGAGAGCTAGCCGCGTTTCTTTGTTTCTTGGGTTTTGACAACCTTTCGAAAACAGAGCTTTGAGGTGTTGGCGTGTTAAGCGTTTTGAAGACGGAGGTTCGATCTTGACCACCAATGCGATCAAGTGCTGAAATTCTGGGTTTTAAACGGTTCAGCCTGTCGAAGATTGATGTTCGAGGGGCGGGTTTAGGCTCCTCTTAACTTTGTTCAATGTTTACGCTGATGTGTTGAGCGCTAACGTTTTTCACTTTGCTTGAAATCTTTACGGCTGGTTTTGGTGTGAAGCCAAGTCCAGCTTTGTTGTTGTCAACTCCGTAACAATGCTCATTCAACTTCTTCTGAGTCTCAGTGAGGTCACGCTCTTTGTCGTTGATGGTGTTTGAACCTTATTTCCAAGATTTAAAGGGGAAGCGAAATCGTCCCCAGCCTTTGACATGAGTTTGTAGGCGTTTGGGTCTAAACCTTCTTCGGTCCTCTTGGTTGGAAGAGCGTTCGGTTTCGCCCCATTTGGTAGGATTTTACGAAGCCTTGCAGTGGTTTTGAAATTTTAGCGTCGCCTAGCTATGTCAGAGGTAAAACTGCGTTTGTCTTAAACAACTTTACATCGTCTTTGTGCAGCTGTGTGTTGGCTTTGCTTGCTCTAGTTTCAAACAAGGATTGCCCGTTCTTTCTTTTTGACATTGGGACGTATCGGAAGATGGGTGTGCTTGGTTATTTTGAGGGCGTCATACTCCCTTTGGTTATTGCGAGCTTAGCAAGCTCATCATTGTCTTTGCTTGAATGTGGCACGGCTTCCCCTTCTTGCTATTTGGGCACAGCTTGCCACTCATTCTTTTTGGGTGCGGCTTTGCTTGTGGACTTGATCTCTTTCGGAAGAGCTTCGGGCACCATTTCTTCATCCATGTAGAACTTGGCATCCGCGAAGTATGACTCGGCTTCGGTGAATGGCTTGGTGTTGCCTTGTATCACCTTTGCCCCTCTCGGTAGAATTTTAAGCATTGGTGGAGGGTAGACGGCACCACTCCATTCTCATGGATCCAAGGCATTCCCAAGAGCAAGTTGTAGGAAGTTTTCACATCGATCACGTGGAATAGCGTGCTTAATTTGAGTTCGCCAATGGTCATCTTCACACGAACCATGCCCATTGCTTTTTGTCATCCTTGGTTAAAGCCTTGGATTAGGAGGCAGCTTCGGGATAGTTCATCCATCTTAATGCTGATTGTAGTCATTGTTAACTTTAGCATAATGTTTGTGGCCGATCCTCCATCCACAAGTAAGTGGTTGACTTTGTGCTCCCTTATGTACCCAGAGAAGAAGAGATGATGGTTTTGAGGCTTTGATCCCAGCAACAGGTCTTCATCAGTGAAGTTGATTGTGTCATGGCCGGCACAGCATGTGGCATATTCATGTGGCCGAAGCTTCAAGCCTTCATCATTGCTTTCTTGCGGTTCGTGGACGTCGGGACTTGCCAAGACTACTATTAGTGCTCTTCGCATATCTTTGGGCAATTGCAACACCTCATCGATGCTAAAGTATGACGCCAGGCTTTCTTTAGGCGTATGAGTTTTCTCTTCCTCAACGGCGATAACTTTGCCTTCTGAAGACTCTTCTATCTCTATTTCAACCATGTGACAGGCAGTGGTAGTGCACTATTGGAAGAAATCTTTCGAGAAGTACTCGTGCAAGGAGACGGGAATGTGCGACTCTTGCTCCATAGGTTCCTCAGCATACGTCGGCTTAGCAGCACTTATGTTTCTTTTAGGTTTCTTATTGTTGTGGCGGCGGTGCTTTCTCCCTTGTTCCACCTTTAGCTTTGCGGCTTGGGGTCTTGGCTTCCTTGTCTTTTTGTAGGTCACCAGTGTCCATCATTCTTCATCGTTGGTAAGTGCATTTCGATCACTTGCCCCTAACGATGACTGTGTAGAAGGTGCCGTGCAACTTGAGCAGGGATGGGTGTGGGCATACGTCACTTGGAGAGGCACGGGATCGAAAGATCCAAACACAATCGCAGTAGTGTGTTGCGGTCGTGTCTTCAAGGTCAAGCTTGATCTGCCCTTATTGTGCCAGCTTCATGATGAGTTTCTTGAGGACGAAACACTTGCCAACCGGATGGCTCACGATACGATGGTATTTGCAGTACTTAGGATTGTTAACGCAATTCATCTCTAAAGGGTATTTGCACTCAGGTAGCTTTATCACCCTTTTCTCCAACAGGTTGTCTAGCATTGCAGCCACGTTAGAGTTCGGAAAAGGGTATGTCTTCTGCACCAGCTCCCTCAAGGTGTTTTCATACCTGTCTTAGGTGCAAGAAGGCTCATTTCTCTTCATCTCATTTACTTTGTTCTTGAAGGAGATTTTGACGGGAGCAGGGGAGGTCTTGATGGGGGTAGTGTTGATGGTAAAAGCTTTCTTGGCTGGCTTTTTCCCAGTCTTGTCTACCTTAGGAGCGAACACCTTGTCCTTCTTGAAGTCGGTGATTGGCTCATTCTTCACATGATTTGCGATACTCAGCTCCATGTCATGGGAACGGGTTGCAAGTTCCTCAAATGTTCTCAGCTTTATGCCTTGGAGGATGTAATGTAGCCCTAGTGCATGCCTTGAACACACATCTCAATGGTGGAGGTTTCAGAAAGCTGATCTTTGCAATCTAGACTTAATGAACACCTTCTGTTCATGTAGTCGAGGACAGGTTCATCCTTCCATTGCTTCGTACTCGTCAACGCCAGTATGCTTATGGTGCGGCGAGTGCTATAAAAACAGTTAAGGAACTCCCTTTCAAGCTGATCCCAGTTGTTGATAGATTCGGGCTCTAGGTCGGTGCACCAGTCAAAGGTATTACCCTTCAGGGAGTGTACAAACTGCTTGACGAGGTAGTCTCCCTCTGTCCCAGCGTTTTTTCAAGTTTCGATGAAATGGGCAATATATTGTTTAGAATTGCCCTTTCCATCAAATTGCATGAACTTTGGCAGCTGATAACCCATTGGCATCCTTAAGGCATCAGTCTTCTTGCAGTAGGGTTTTGAGTACAACACGGAGTCATGCGAGCTTCCTTGGTACTGCGCCTTGATGGTGCTAGTGATCATCTCCTGCAGCTACTGGATAGAGAGAGATACCATGAGCGTCGTTGCTTGGTCCAGCTTCTCTTCTGCTTTCTCCACCAGAGGCTTTTCCTTTTCGTCTGTTTCCTTCTTTGGTAGATCAACCTTCGGGTCAACCTTGTCATCGTGTTGCGCCTCCAGACGGCTGACGAGCGTAGCAATTTACAAGTCTTTCTCCTTCACGGTCCTTGTTAGTCTTGCAATTGCTTCACTCCTTTGAGCCAGTTGCTCCTCAATGGAAGTCGTGCCAGTAGTCATGAATTGCATGGCTATGGGACACGAGTTGCTTGAGTTGGCATCATAAGTCAAAGACTCAGAGTACCTTCTTGGACTTTCTTCCTTTGGCGCCTTTAGCAAGGCTAGGGTGATCACATGTTTGTGCCTCGGGTGCTCTTGCTCATTCGGCAGCGTTGATGGATGGGTGGTAGGCATGGCAGAGAGAGTTCTTGCCTTGCTTCGGGTTCTGACGCCCAAAGTGCCATCACTTGCGGCAAGGATGCCCTTGTTCTTTGCGTTGGTAGCGGGAATAACTTGATCTTTTCTTGATGCCATTTATTCATTTTGCGGGTTTGAAGACAAAGATGAGAAGCAGAGATGTCCCATCGAGCGTGCCAAATTTGTAAACACGAAAATTCTATATCGAATGAAACGAAAACATGTGTACAAAGTAGATTTGTATTAATTTGAATTTGTAGGTTACAATCTCTGTTTACAACTTTTCCTCTGATTTAGTCTTCAAATTTGATGTAGATGCATAGGTTGTTGATCCAAGGGTCGCGATGACTTGATCTTGGATGAACGGTTGAACGATTGCTTCAAGTTTTGAGCTTGAAAACAACGCATGGATGATCTTCACCTCAAAGGTACTGCAAAAGGTAGTGTTTGATGTGGGATTTCGTTGCTTCAAGGGTCTTGGTGACTTGATCTTGAAACGAACGTTCCTACAAGTTTATAAGCTTGCAACAAAGTCTTGAAGGAATCGGCATGAGGGCTTGTTAATTCTTCAAGGAAGTGTTTCAGCTTTGGTCGAGAGAAAGCTTTGGCTTTGGTTGAATGTTCTTCGAAGAGAGCTTTGGCAACATATTAGTCTTCAAAGGGTTGGCAAAGGTTATTCTGTGTAGAGATTTTTCGTCCTCTATGCTTGTGGGAGGACCTTTTATTTATAGGCTTCTCAAGGCTTGCCTTTGGGTGGATTTGGCTTTGATTTATGTCCTAATTCATCCATCGGAGAATTTAGGCATGTTTTGTGTCTTAATTCCCTTGCTTGGCCGAATTTAAGAGCCCTTATTGCCTATTTTGTGAGCAATCTTCAATTCTTGCTTTTTTTATGAAGATGCTTTAACTTTCTTTCCTGTTTTAAGATCAATTTGGACCCTTTTGCCAAATTTAAGGGAGTTTTCTCCCTTGTGCCAAGTTTTAGAAAGATTTTATATTTCCTTTGCTTGATTTGTGCCACATGTCATTAATGAGGTAGCCAATGAAGTGGATATGTACTTCAATGATCCACATCAAAGCCTAACATATGAGGGTTTCAATCTTTTGGATTGGTGGAAAGGAAATAGTGGTGCATATCCAACTCTTAGTAAAGTTGCTAAGGATGTATTGGCCCTTCCTAGTAGCATTGTTGCTAGTGAGAATGCCTTTAGTCTTGGTGGGAAAGTTGTTGATCCTTTTAGAGCTTCCTTAACACCTAAAACGGTTGAGGCTTTAGTGTGTACTAGTGATTGGCTTAGAGGAAATGAATTTTGTTTCTACAAGGAGCCTACACTTGACTAATTCAATTTCTACAAAGGACTTGAACACTTAGAAAAAAGTAAGTAAATAATTTAATTTCCTCTTTTATTTTCTTAGTATTTATTATCTATTTCTATAATTCAATCTAAATGATTTGTGGTTTATTATTTTAGGCACGGCTAATTTGGGAGGTGAGGAGAATACAATACAAGGAAATGAAATGTCACCTCCACCTCCTCGACCACCTCAAGTTGAAGTTCAACAACGTCAAAATCAATCACTACCTCCACGAGCACCCATTTTAAGGGGAAGGGCTCAACCATCAACATCAAGGGAAAGAGTACCAACAAGAAGGGAGCAACCACAACCATCAACAAGATCAAGGGGCCGAAGAGGCCAACAATCTTCATAAACCTTAAGCTTTTCTTTTTTCTTTTAGTTTGTAACTTAATTTATTTTGAAACTTTGGCTTGTAACTAATTTTTTTGCTTTTCGGTTTGTTACTTAATTTATTTTTGTTGCATGCATGTGTAGTAGAATATATTTGAAGAACAATTCATAATTTCATATTTCAATTAGGGCTATAAATCTATGATTGCAAAGATTGGTATGTATGAAGTTAAAGGCTCAAAATAGATTGCATTGGTGGCTCAAAATAGATTGCACAAACGCGCATATTACATATTTGTATGTATGACAGATTGGTATTAACGAAATTGGGTTGATAATTTCAATATAAAAGGCTAAATTTTAGCTCAAAAGCCCAATATGTCAAGTTTCAGTTCAATAGCCCAAAAGCCCAAAATCAAAATTTAATCCCGATTTGTCCCGAAATCCCGAAACTATTTCGGGATTCTCAAAAATTTGGTTTGGGATTGGTCTTGAAATTGGGATTCCCAAAAATTTTGATTTGGGAATTGGGATATGATTTTCGGTTTAGTATCCCATACCAAACCAACCCTAAAAATAAGCTCTCCATATGTATTTAATCGTGTTCTCTGTAGCTAGAACATTTCCATTGTCTCCTTAATGCGCCTTTACTTGGTTCAGTCTCTTTTCTTTCTTTCCCTTACTCTAGCCAGTTTATAGATATTCAACTCTCCTTCCTTGATATCCAACAAATTGACGATTCATCAAAATAATGAAATTTTTATCGACTTATTCAACGCATATGAATAGTTAAATGGCCTCCATATTGAAGAAATTTTTTGTATAGATGATCTTGACATTAGTGTGTTGAAATGATGATACATTGTATTGAAGGCTTAAAGCCGACTTGATAGCAGTTTTGTTTTTAATTTTAATTCACTTTTAAACGAACAATAAAGAGAAAATACAACAGAGAAAAGTGGGCAAAGCAAAGGTTGGGGAAGAGTGATGGAAAGGAAGTGGGAAGGGTACACAAATGAAAACTAGAAGCTACAGCCTAAAAATCTCAGTTCGTCCTCCCTTATTTCCAGATTCTTCAACATAAATTCACTATATCCCGAACTAAAACTAAATTGTTATCAAATGTAAGTGTTTAATCAACATGCAAATGGAATGAATGTTGAATTATCTCAATTTTTATGTCAAGTTGAAGCTACCTCTGATGTCTTCCTAACGACATGTATTCCAAAGCATGGTTACTTGTTAACTTCAATTGTTTTGTATCCTATTTGTATTTCTCACATTGTTTCAGGTACCATATGTACACCATGTTTGCAAGAACTCTTCAATGGATGATGCCGGCATTGCCTTTTCGGTCGAGTGAAAGAGTAACTATGTCGTGGTTCTTGATATATGGAATAAAATTAGCCTTCAACATTGGTCTTTAAACTTTGGTCCAATGGATCTTTAGTAGCTGAATTAATTCCTGTGTGTATTAGTCCTTGAAATTGTCCCAACATAAAGCAACGGTCCTTTTAGGTAACCCGCTCTTTAAAACCTTTTATTTTGGACAAGTTCGCTCCACCCCACGTTGACAAGTTCAAGGATGAACATCGCAAATTTTTAGTTCGGGACCAATGCTCCAATTAGGCCAAGTTCAAGAACCAACGCTCTAATTTCTAAGAATAAAAATAAGAGGTGAAAACTGTCCATTTAGCCCTCAACTTAACCTTTGATCATTGTATTGATGGACATTACATCAAGAAGGATTACATTAATATTGTTTTGTTATAACACTTGATTTTTCAAAGCTTGACGTCATTTCCTCTATCATACTCTCTTACATACTGAGGAATGTATCTAATGTCAGTGCATTTTCCCACAAAGCAAGGCATATAACCACATTCGAGGACTTCACACTGTGCACCATCCTTTGAAAACCCAAACTAACTTTAAGGCAAAAGGATGAAAAACTAAACCATAAAATAAACTCCCCAATCATGATACCAGTACATCTTGATACAAGAACATTGCTTACGCCCTCTAACCATAGAAAGCTTTGGAAATGTAAATAATGATTTGCAACAATGTTGAGATCGTCAAGACTGAAGTTGTAGCGCTTTTCCAATGCTAAGTATAACACCTGATGTAGAAAAAACCAACGCCCAGTTATAGTTAAATGATAGACTTTAAGAATTATGAAACAGACGAGGAATTATAAAAATAAAAATAAACAAATCAAACAAAAACCAATATAAGAATGTAGTTATCGTTCAATTCGACACCTATTCTTTTCATAATCAAAGCCCACTCTATATAACAATTGCTTCAAACTGACACTTGTAACCGACACTTGAATTAGATACTTCTGCACATTTTGGATGAATTTGTAGAGCAAACAAAACAAAACGAAAAGATCTAGAGTGGCATTTACTCGATAAGAATTACTAGTTTCGGTTAAGCAGTAAATTCAAAACAAATCAACCACTACAAGTGCAAACTTACTGTTGCGTCTCATAAGAACAAGATCACTATCCTCATCCCAGCTAATCAATTGATTTGTGGAAGCAGGTTCAAAATTTACTAGTAATCTATTTTATGTGCTAATTTTTTTATTTATTTGGTAAATTTTATTTTATTTTAACTTTGTGAGAAAAACTATAATCCTTTTTTTTTCTTTCCTGGCTCAGAGAACAAAATTTAGTGTTGGGCTAATGCAAAGGAATCTTGAAATTTTAGAAATGAGTGAGGGTATAATAGGGAGGAAAAATTCATTATGATTTCCCTAATAACCCGAAATTTAATTCCAACCAAATTGTAGGGTATCCAATTGCTTCCCCACATGTTGTTCCTTCTGAAAATGGTGAAGATTTTTACAATCCCAACATCGGCGTTTATGCCTGTTAATTTGTGCAGCCTATTTCTGTGCTACTAAATATCCTATCTGGATTGTTTCTCAACTCAGTTTATTGCTGGGGTTGGGCTCTGTAGTTTGAGAAATGGATCATGAAGAAGAAGTGCTGGATAGACTGTGCATCACATTGGAGGATAGCCTCGATCTTGAGGAAAGATTTGAGAGCAACATCCACCTTGTTGCCAGGCTCATTGCTGACAACGAACCTTCACAAATCGTGGTAAAGGAAGTCCTGAAATCGACTTGTAACAAGATGGGAGTTGTGAGGATTTCCAAGGCAAAAAATAACATATAAGCAATCACGGTAGCAGAAGAAGTCGTGGCCAGAAAGCTCCTAGAACGAAATGCCTGGTTCATTAGGGACTATACGTTTTGTATGAAATTATGGCTTTCTTACCATTCGCTTGATGATATACAGGCTGATAGAGCAATCTACTGGGTACAAGCGCATGGAATCCCAAGAACGTTTTGCACAGTAAAGAACGCAAGAAGTTTAGGGTCAAAAATCAGCGTTGTCTTGGAGGTGGAGCACCCTTAGGTAACTGGGTTTAGGGGTTTTCTATGAATGAGGGTGGATTTTGATACTTCCAAGCCTTTGATGACCTGCTTTATGTGTTGTGCTCAACATTGGGTTCATACATGATTCGGCTTTGTTATGAAGGGCTTCGATCTTTTGTTACAGGTGCGGCCGCCTTGGCCATTCTAGTGGCTACACACGCTCTGCACCACTACTTTCGTCTGGAGACAACCATTTTAGCATAAACCTGCGTGCCCCTTGTCCCCCGAGAATGAGCTTGTTTCTTTTTCCAACGCCAAGACCGACTGTAAAATCTAGTGCCAATGAACGCCATTGGTGTCGAAAGTGGGAACAGGGAGTCAGGGGTTTCTACGGCCTATAAGAGGAAGAAATGGACTTACCGGTAAATAATTTTTTGGCTCGCCGGAAAGTAAGGGACCAAACGGCAATTTCCGAAGATAAACCCTTCTGTCTCCCTTGACATTTCTGCACCTAACACCTTTGCACCTTCCACCTCTAGGCCTACAATAAATATGACCCCTCAACACAGCTGTCGATTCAAATGAGGTTGTTGACCAACACCTATCTTCTCGCTCTAAGTTGTTGCCAGACTATGGGCACACATGGCACCCGGATAGCTTTGGGACTTAATTTTCGAAAGGAACACTCACCATCGCTATAAATGGGCTTTCGTTGGATAATGATTGGTGCAATCCCAATAGGGTTTCCCATTGGGCCATCAAAAATGCAAATGAGCTTCTCCAAGATAGAGTAAGGGCCAGCCCAACAAAGTTTTCGGTAATGGACTGCTTTCCCCCAAGTACTAATATCCTTAAGGTGGATGAGGCCTCCTTAAGTCAGGCATCTATCTTGGTTGACCAATCCAATGGCCACAAACCAAACAACTTGGTCTCTCATCCCAACAAAAAAGCCCGACTTGCTATTAACCTAAAAATCGGGCGTCCTTTACATCTTTCTAATCTGAAAAGCAAAGGCACAAGACATAAAAGGCGAAGGGATTGTGGAGGCTACATTGCTCATTTGAACTCGAGTGATATGGCTTATGAGGACCAACTGATCATTGAGGACCTTACTACGCCTTCTAGGAGGGTCTCCGAGATAGAGGGATGCGAAACTCACGGGCAAAACAAGGGGTACAAAAAATTTAAATCAGCATCGGCTGACAGGGCTCAACCATGCCGCCAAACATGAAAATCCTACTTTGGAACTATCGGGGGTTCAAGCGCTGCAAAATCTAATCAGGTAACAAGTTCCCGTTTTGGTTTTTCTCTATGAAACCAAATCCTAAGTCTCTTCAGTTATTTCTTTGAAAATCAAGTTGGGCTTCGATTGAGTTTTTAGTGTAAGTTCTCAAGGTAGTTCTGGAAGACTCTGTCTTTTTTGGAATAATGAGTTGAACCTTCGAATCTTATTATCTTCTAAAAGATTTATCGATGCGGAGATGGGGGGCACTGGGGATCCTCTTCATTGGTGGTTCACGGGATTCTACGGACATCCAAATACGGCAGATAGATTCCAATCCTAGAATCTGCTCCGTGACTTAGCTTCACACTGCTCACTTCCGTGGGTGGTGAGAGGTGATTTCAATGAGCTATTGCACATTCATGAGAAGGAAGGGGGTCCCGTCCGTCCCATAAATTAGATTCTTGCATTCAGGATTGCTGTGAATGATTGTGGTCTTTTTGATTTGGGTTTCGATGGTATCAACATGCATGGGTCTGGAATCAATGAGTGATTAGACCGGGTTCTAGCATCTATTAGCTGGAAAAATCTTTTTGGAAATGTTAGGGTCACTCATTTGGATCCTAGCACTTCAGATCACGTGCCTATTATTCTCTCTGTTGATGGCGAGCTAACATCGAGGAGAAATGGTCGTCATAGGTTTCGCTTTGAGGAGTACTAGGTTAACCATGACGAATGTGAGAATGTCATTAAGGAAGCCTGGGATCGTCCAGTGATGGGGGTCCCAATGTATCAAGTGGTTCATAAGATTAAGGCCACAAAGGTGGCACTTCTTAAGTGGCAGCAAGTTGTTTTTAAAGGTAGACATGATGACATCACAAGGGTGAGATCTAAATTGGGTTTCATCCTTGCCCAACCATTATTTGAGGAGTCCATTGCCGAAAGAGCAAATCTGTTGGATGATCTTGATAGGTTGCTAGGACAGGAGGAAACCTTTTGGTGCTAGAGATTACGCATACTCTGGATGAGACAAGGAGATAAAAATACAAAGTTCTTCCACCAACGAACTAATATTCGGAAGTAAAAAAACAGAATAAAGGGCCTAAATGATTCAAATGGGACTTGGGTTTCAAATGATCATGGCATGGAGGATGTAGTTCTGAATTATTTTGGGGACATGTTAACTGCCTCCCCCCCCACCTGGGGGGGGGAAGAGGTCCTTGGATTGGTGGGTTCTCAGATTTCCGACGACATGAACCAAAAACTTGACGCTCAAATTTTTGCAGATGAGGTTAAGGTGGCCCTTTTTCAAATGTACCCCTCCAAAGCACCGAGGCCCGATAGAATGCCTTTTCTTCTTCCAAAAGTTTTAGAGGATCGTTGGGGCCAATGTCACCAGGGCCATCATTAACATTTTCCAATTTGGGAAGTTACTAAAACAGATAAACGACACTCATGTCTCTCTGATACCAAAAGTTAAAGCTCCTAAAGGATATTTCTCATTTCAGACCGATAAGCCTCTGCAATGTGATTTTCAAAATTGCTTTAAAGTTGTGTCCAATCGGTTGAAACAAATCCTCACCTATATCATATCCCCCATCCAAATAGCTTTTGTCTCGGGCAGCCACATCTCGGACAATACATTTCTTGTGGTGGAGATTGCCACCTGGTCGTCCAAGTGCCGAAGGGGAAAGAAGGGCTTTTTATCCTTAAAGCTCGATATATGTAAGGCTTATTATCGCATCGAATGGCGATACCTTATGAGTGTTCTTACCACCATAGGATTCTCACAAAAATGGGTGAACTTGGTGATGCAGTTTGTCTCTATGGTCTCCTACTATTTTGTTGTGAATGGTTGGCTAAAGGGTAACATCCACCCTACCCAGGGGCTTAGGCAAGAAGACCCCTTGTCTCCCTATCTTTTTCTTCTTTGTGCCGAGGGCCTATCCGGCCTCATTGCCAAACGGGAGCGAGAAGAGAAACTCCAAGGGATCTCTATCTGCGCCAATACTTCGGCCATAAATCACCTGCTATTTGCCGATGATAGCCTACTCTTTTGCTGTGTAACCAAAGATGAATGCCATAATATTTCCGAACTCCTCCTCACTTATGAATTAGCTTCAGGGCAACAAGTGAACCTTACTAAAAGTGAACTATGTTTTAGCAAAAATGTTAAAAAGGGATATACAATCAAAACTTGCCAACGCTCTAGGGGTGCAAAGAGTAGAGAGACATAAACATTATCTGGGAATGCCTACTTTGGTAGGAAGGAATAAAAGTGCTTGCTTTACCTATATCAAGGAACAACTTTGGAAACGCCTACAAAGTTGGAAGGAGAAACTTGTAAGCATGGCAGGGAATGAGATTTTTGTCAAGGCAGTGGCCCAAGGCAGTGGTCCAAGCCATTCCTACATACATGATGAATTGCTTCCTATTACCAAAATACTTTTGTGACAGTTTGAACCAGTTGGCAGCCTCTTTTTGGTGGAATGATTGTGAGGGTGGGAAACGGATCCATTGGTACTCTTAGGATAAAATGTACCTTCCCAAATCTGAGGGGGGATTGGGTTTTAGGAACCTTTATGCCTTTAATCTTGGCTTACTTGCTAAATAAGGATGGAGGCTCCTCTCCGATTCTCAATCGCTGGTGGCTCGAGTGTTCAAAGCGAAGTACTTTCCAAACTCAAGTCTCTTAAACGTTGTGGTATCCCCAGACTCTTCTTATTGTCAGAAAAGTGTATGTGTTCGGTTTTTTGCTCAAAATTAGGATGATGTAATAAATTAGGTTTCTGTTACCTATTTGGTTTTGGTGTCCTATTTGGGTTTGGTTTTGACTTCTTAGTTAGTTTCCTTGGTGGAGAGATTTTGTTAATTACCTATTTGATTAGGATTTGGATTTATTTCCTATTAGGATTCTTATTGTAAATTAAGTCATATGCACTATAAATAGGACCTTAGGGTTAGTGTATTTAGTGTGGCTCATTCGTGTGGCAATTTGGTGAGAGTCACTTTGTGAGTTTGTGAGTTAGAGAGCAATTTGGGAGAATCTTCTCTGTTAGTTTTGGGTTCTCTACTCGTTTGGTTTAGGGTTTGTAATTTGTGGGATTTGGGTTGTGAAAGTTTAAACACTCTTTTGTAATCTCCATTTGTTTAGTGAAATTCCTCGCCATGCTTTGCTCGTGAACGTAGGCTTTACGCTGAACCACGTAAATCTCTTGTGTTAGTTTGATATTGTTTGATTTAACTTTCACCTACGACGTTTATATTGGTACTTTGTTAGAATTCGCTTCCGTTTACGCATAAAAGTACAACAAGTGGTAT
The DNA here is from genome assembly GCA_035220775.1 of Malus fusca. Lineage (NCBI taxonomy): Eukaryota > Viridiplantae > Streptophyta > Magnoliopsida > Rosales > Rosaceae > Malus > Malus fusca. The sequence goes on along the minus strand of CM069067.1, from coordinate 19,178,187 downwards.
CAGAGCCCAGGTTTCGGCTTGGGCTTTGCTTGGCAGTCACTATGAAGCCTTATGTGTCATCGGTGAAAGTTGATATTGAAAAGTTCGACGGCAATGACTTTGGTATTTGGCAATTGAAGATGCGTGCTTTGTTAGTTCAACAAGGGCTTTTGAAAACGTTAAAGGGTGTGAAGGCTTTGCCGAATTCGTGGACTGATGAAGAAAAAGAAGACGTTATGGAGCAGGCACTTGGAGCAATCATGCTGACTTTATCGAATGAAGTCTTGCGTGAAGTTGGTAGCATCAAATCTACACCGGAGTTGTGGATAAAATTGGAGAGCTTGTATATGACCAAATCCCTTGCTAAGCGGTTGTATTTAAAGAAAAGTTTGCATACTCTTCGTATGGATGAAGGTACGTCAATTCATAAGCATGTTGATGAATTCAATAAACTTATGATGGATTTGAAAAGTGTGGACAACCAAATTAGTGATAAGGATTATGCGATAACTTTGTTGTGTTCTTTATCTCCTTCGTATGAACACTTTGTCGATACCATGCTATTTGGTAGAGAAAGTCTTAGTTTGGAAGATGTTAAAGTCGCTTTGAATTCTAAAGAGCTAAAGAATAAAGTGTCTGACACACAAGATGGAGCTTTGGTAGTTTAAGGAAGGAATAAGGAAAGGGGCAAACTTGGAAAGAACACTCGTAGCTATTGTTATAAGGAAGGTCATTGGAAAGTAGATTGCCCTAAACTCAAGGGCAAAAAGAAGCCGTTTGATAAGTCTTTTGCTAGTGTTGATGCAAACATTGCAGAAGATCGTTGTTCTGAACTCCTCTAAATGTTATGTGAGGAGGTGGAGCTTGGTACTCAAGCTCTTTGGGTGGAGTGCAATTCGCACTTTTTGTTCGTATGTTCAAGCTTTTGCTTGGATTTTGTTTCGTATTTGTTAGTTTCCATAATGGAATTTGTTGGAGAAGGCGTTGGAGGAAATTTCAAGTTTGAAGACTTCTAGTTGGAGATAAGTTTCGAAAGAATTTGGTGCACGTTTGCGTTTGTATTTTGGTATCCCAAATTTGGAAGTTTGTTAATTTCTCGCCGAGGTGGAGATTGTTAGGTTTTTGGCTCAAAATTAGGATGATGCAATAAATTAGGTTTCTGTTACCTATTTGGTTTTGGTGTCCTATTTGAGTTTGGTTTTGACTTCTTAGTTAGTTTCCTTGGTGGAGAGATTTTGTTAATTACCTATTTGATTAGGATTTGCATTTATTTCCTATTAGGATTCTTATTGTAACCTAAGTCCTATGCACTATAAATAGGACCTTAGGGTTAGTGTATTTAGTGTGGCTCATTCGTGTGGCAATTTGGTGAGAGTCAATTTGTGAGTTTGTGAGTTAGAAAGCAATTTGGGAGAATCTTCTCCGTTAGTTTTGGGTTCTCTACTCGTTTGGTTTAGGGTTTGTAATTTGTGGGATTTGGGTTGTGAGAGTTTAAACACTCTTTTGTAATCTCCATTTGTTTAGTGAAATTCCTCGCCGTGCTTTGCTCGTGAACGTAGGCTTTACGCCGACCCACGTAAATCTCTTGTGTTAGTTTGAGATTGTTTGTTTTAGCTTTCACCTACGACGTTGATTTTGGTACTTTGTTAGAATTTGCTTCCGTTTACGCATAAAAGTACAACAGTATGCACTGCCAGGAAGGTTCTTAGCTTGGGCTTAAGATGGCAAGTGGGGTGTGGCGAATCGATCAACATTTGGGAGGATCCTTGGGTCCCTCTCCCGTCCACCTTTCGCATTTTCTCCCCAAAGCCCACTGATTGTATCCTCTAGAATGTCTGTCAACTCACTCACTCTTCGGGGACATGGAACCTGGACCTAGTGGGGTCTCTTTTTACCGATACGGAAGTGGAAGCGATCCATGCCATACCCTTAAGCCTATGTCACTCTCCTGATCATTTAATATGGTATTTTGAGAAAAATGGTAAATTCTCGGTGAGAAGTGCATATCATATCGCACATGCATGGTTGGTCCAGATAAATAACGAGGCATCTTCCTCTGCATCCTCGAGGCTCACTTCCAAATTCTGGGCTAAGGTTTGGCAGGCAAACGTTCCCCCCAAGGTGAGGATTTGTTTTTGGCGACTCTGTAATAACATAATTCCTACAAAGGAAAATCTGGGGAAACACCATATCCCTACGGATTTGGCATGTGTGCAATGCAACTATCAGACAGAATCTACTCTCCATTTCATAAAGGACTATCCTTATGCTAAATGTGCATGGATGTCTTCGCACTTGGGGATACCATTACGGGGTTTCTCCGCCGCTACATTTCTTGAATGGGCTATGGAAATTGCTGGTTCTCTACAATCCTCTCATTTCGAATCAGCCATGATGATTTGCTGGGCAATATCGGGAGCTAAGAATGGGAAGCTTTGGAATGGCAATGCGGAACGTCCTAATGTGGTGGTTGCTCGAGCTCTTCATTGGTGGCAGAATTTTGTTACTGCCAATGCCAACACAAACCACATAAACCCTTCCCGACATTCCACTTTGAAATGGGCAGTTCAGCCCTCGGGACGCCTCAAACTAAATATTGATGGGGCCTGGAATGGTGAGAATAAAGTGGGGGGTTTCGGCCTGATCATTAGAGATGAAAATGGTAGTTTTATGGCAGCTTCGTGTGGAAAGTCTTCGGATATCTTGACTCCATTACAAGCGGAAGTGGTGGCCGTCTGGACGGGTTTGATTTGGGCAATGAATAGGGGGTTTACAAATTTAATTTGCGAGAGCGATTCTCTTCAGATTGTGGAAGCTTTACATGATCCTTCTACTAATCTATCCTACATTGGTCAAGTGGTGGAAGACATCAAGGTTTTATCCCCCTTAGTCATTGAAGTGCCTTTTACCCACATTCACCGTCAAGCCAACATGGCGGTTCATAGACTTGCCCGCTTTGGATTATCGGTGGAACACACTTTCGATTGGATGACTTCTCCTCCTAGTATTTTAATTGATGTACTTTTGGAGGATTGTGCCTCATCTTGTTGAACTTTATATGCTTGTTTCACTATATTTTGATATGATTAATGAGATCTACTATCGTTTCCTTTAAAAAAAAAATCCTCTATTTAGAGTTGGATTCCAAAATTTGCATGGGTCCCACCAAATATTTTATTCTCCAATGTTTAGTAAACACCAGAATATTCTATAGACGGAATTCTATTTCGCTTTTTTGATTCCGATTATCCTTACTAAACGAGCCATTTGTGTTTTGGACCCAATTGCTACCGCATTACCCATTGCTCTACCAGCATACCAGAATATTTGGGCAAAGTGTTCTACGACTTTTGTCATAGTAAGGATGTTTCACACATCCATTGGTCATCCCCATCCCTTCGTTACTGTACTTTTAGTACTCTTCCTCCATTTGTGGTTGCTGGTGGTACGAATCTAGATGGCTCGGTCTGTTGCGGCACTCTAAAATCTGACTTTTGCTTCGGGTGTGCTTGTTTTTGTGGGGTTATTTTGGTTTTTCTTGGCTCTTAATGGACCCACCTTCAATTGGTTCCTACATGATGGCTACTCCGGTGGTTGCTAGCGAAAGACATCTAACGGCGGGCTGCTTCTCCTTGATGGGAATTAGGGTTTCCTCGGCTGTTGTTTGTTTATTGTTTGTGTCTCTGAGCGTGCTACGCTACTGCTTTTGTTGGAGTGGGCTAGGCTGCTATTTTTGTTGTAAATATGGCCTATGTTTTTCTTAAATGTTGGGTTTATAACTATTTAGATGGGCTAATATTTAAGGATTGTGGATTTTTGCTATATATATATAGATTTTGTTTTTTCTTTCTATTTTGGTTGAAAATATCCCTCTTCTTTTCATTAATGTTATCAGTACAAGCATTCTTAGGGTTGGTTTGGTATTGCTGTGCTTTGACAAAAAGCTGCTGTAAGAATAAGCGGCTGTGCTGTGAGAATAAGCGGCTGTGAAATAAATCAGCAGAGTGTTTGGTAAACTTTTTTGTAAAAGTGCTTTTGGAAAAAAAAAACAGTCTGATAGTGGGTCTTTTCATTAAAGGAGCACTGTAGCTCCATGTGCTTTGAAAAAAAGCCAGTTTTCCAAAGCTACAAATAGCAGCTTCAGTTTTTTCCTTTGATTTCAGCTTATTCTCACAGCAGCTTCCAAAATAAGCCCTTTTTTTTTAGTTTACCAAACACCTAAAACCCTCACAGCTTTTTTTCATGGGTGCTTTTTTATTAAGCACCTCACTCCCAAACCACCCCTTAATAGGGAGTTTTAACGAAACATTTCCGGTACTGTTCATTTTTAACGAAAAATCACATTTTTATCTTTCTCTGGTACTATTCACTACACCTTTATTTGTCCTTTTTCATTAAGACTATTTTTTTTTTTGAATTTTTCATTAGTTTTCTTTTTTTAATTAATAATCAAATATGTTGAGTGAGAGGTGTCATTGGTACAGAGCATTCTTTTTCATTTGCTCATAAACCTCCATTTATTCAGTTCTAAGGAAATGTTAGCAAGTATACTTGGTTAGCGAGCAATACGTATATTCTAGACTCATCAACTTTTAGAAATGCCAACCATTACGAGCTTTAGCTAATATAGCAAGTTTCTAGTAGAGTGATACACAAATCTCGAATGCATGGTTAAATGCTTAAAAAATGCTATAACTTATATGTGATTTGTAGGGTTGGTTTGGTATGAGATCACAAACTGAAAATATTCGAGATAAGAATTTGAAGATCAATCCCGAACCGAAATTTCGGTATTCCCAATTTTTGGGATTCTTGAAATGTTTTCGGTATTTCGGGATGGATCGGAATTGGATTTCGGTTTTGGGCTTTTGGGTTGAAATTTGATAGTTTTAGGCTGTGGTCTAAAATTTGGGCTTTTGGCCTAAAATTTTGTTCCCCAATATCATATTAATTGAAATTTAGATTTTTTAACTCATATCAATTGAAAGACGATTTCATTCATAACAAGTCAAAACTACTTAATTTCATATTTCTATTTCTAATATAGTCTACTATCAAACTACTTAAATTCAACATTCAACATGTATGCAACCAATATATATAAATATATATATATATATATATATATATATTTATTTTTTTTCGGTTCAGTTTGGGATTCCCGAACTATTGAATATGTGATCCTGATTCTAGTACCGAAAGGTTCGGGATCGGTTAAGTATGGATCCTAAAAATTTTGGTATTATTGGTTTGGGAATTTTTCGGTATAGGATCGAGATTTTTTTTATTTGGTTTGGGATTTTCAGGAAAAAATTTCAGCCCATAGTGATTTTTTTTATGTTGGATTTTTTTTTATTTGGTTTTAGGCTATGGTTGAAATGTGATAACCATTTCACATTATCACTAGTTTCAGTTATTCCAAGCGCCAGATTTCACATGATCATAGAACTAAAAATCCAACATAAACCATGAAAGGAAAACACACAACTTTTATATCTAAAGTAGTGTTAGATTGTGAACTCTAAAGTTCAACCATGACACTTTCGGGATTTTTACAGTGTTATATGATCAACAAACTAATGATTAATGGATGTTGATAGACATATCAAACTCCAATAATATTTCCTATTAGAGGTAGAGAAGATGACACCAAGTAAACATTTACAGACTTTAATTTCTAAAGCTGTCTTTCTTCTATATTCCTCTAAGAGCGGCAATTCGAGCTGCCAGTTCATCGTACTCCGGTAGCTTTGGGTGCACGTGTACATCTGGTGTGAAGGAAAATGCTCGGACATGCTTTTTCGGTGCCTCAATTGGACTTGTTGGCTCTGGTGGGAGAGATGATGCTCTGGCTGACGAAGCTTCTCGCTGAGATTTTCTGCTTCTGTTCCATGTGGATTCACCAGCATCATCATCATCTAGACTGCCCTTCATCTGGCTCGATTCAAAGGGTGACTGTTTCCTGCTGTAATGCATAAAAAGACTATCCATTATTCTATTCTCTTCGTCCATTGAATCACTATCCTCTCCACGTCTAGTTTTATCATTCCTGCCAAGATTCCCGTGACCTGGTGGTGGTTTCAAGTTTCCCCTCCTTACTGATCTTCGTTTTGTATTATCTTCACCAACTGAAACATCGCTAGGGTGATCTGTTTCCTCTTTTTCAGGTCTTGATTTGTAGTAAGGTGGTGGAATAAACTTGGAGTAGAAGGGCATCTTGCTGGTATCTGCTTCATCCCCGGATGTACTTCCTACTGAGCTTGAAGAATATTTTGGGGCAGATTGGGATACATCTGTTGTTGTTTCGTCTTCACTGCTGCTCTGCAACTTGTATCTGTCATAAGAGTCACCCTCCTGGTTTCTTCTCTTTGGGAAAGCATTGTTTTGCCTTTTATGTGATTTGTGCATATCGTCATCGCTGTCAACTGCAGATCCACACCTGCGCTGGCCCTGCAAAAAGGGTCATACATGTTACGATCAACGAAAACAGACAATAAGAAGCACTATAATAACACATAACGTGGGAACAAAAAACATGAAGGAGGGAAACGTTTGGCATCTAAGAAGCTTTGCAAGGTACACAAGTACCTTTGTCGACATCTTTTCTCAGGGGTAAGGTACTTTATTAGCTTCAGAATGTGTACCAGATTGTACAATTTACTTTTGATTTCTTCCAGTATAAGTATTTTATAGCAATGATGCATAAAGTAGACTTACTTGGTCAGATGCCGATGGAGTATTAGTATACAGTTTCTGTTCCAAAGACCTTGAATCCCATTCAATCGAAAATTCTTGTGCTATGTCGTGCATTAACTGAATCTTCATCTCCATCGTAAGAGGCTTTGACTTCAACCTCTCCACAAACTGAGCACAAACAAATAATTGGGTCAGATAGACTAGAGACAAACCTATAGAACAAGTATGCATCTTTTGATTATTTGATAACTATGAACTTAAAGAGCAAGTTTTGAATTATTACCTCTTTATTCAGAAAAGGTTCGAGGGAATTTCCATACTTTTCACTGAACAGAGTTCTGAGCTCACGGAGTTCTGGCAAATCAGCAAATCGTGCTGCAGCGTACATAATTGACCGAACAGCTTCCTTGCATTCCTCAGGGCACTCACTGGAAAACAAACAAATAAAAGATAAGGCTAGGAGAAAAGTCTATGAAACTTAATGAGCATATTATTCCGGAAGCCACATATACCTCTGACTTTGTATGAGAGGAAGATGAGTCGAGATGCATCCAAGAAAGCTCTCAGTTGATTCGTAACAGGTGGACATATTTTGCTCAACTAGAAGCCCTTCAGCCTGTTTCACCGATCATGAAGCGTTAAGAGAACTTAACAAGATATATTAACTGGACGCTCTGTGAGTGAACTACTGCCACAAGCATATATGTAAAAATCACGGATCATCTGCAACGATGCAGTATGCAAGTAATCTTGATTCAATATAAATGCAAGGCAATCGAAAATACATGACATTGCAAGCAGGTTTATGTTTGCGTGGCTGGGGATGGAAGATTGACGACTAACAAGACCTACCAAGCTAAATCTTGGAGGACATACTTGTTGTGTTTGGCTCATACATTTGTGAGTAATTATGAGTCATGGGTTAACAACAATGCTGTGACCTACGTTTGCTTTCGGTGAAAATATCACATGGTGTGGGTTGCATGAAAGTTGCAGAAGCAAAAGTTTGGTGAACATCATCATGAGTAAAAACATAATGATGATGCTTGCTTTTTGCTTTAATGATGATGCAAGACACAATGATGATGGCTTGGCCTTAATGATGATGGCTTGGCCTTATATTGAGAGTGCTTGCCGAAGGAGAATGTGAGTATCAGAAAAACAGGTGGAGAGAGCATTCGGCTCTCCCATGGGAAAGGTTGAATTTGGGTTGAGAGAAAATCAAGAGAGCTAAAGTGAAAAGTATTTTAGTGAAAGAACTCTTGGGGTAGAGTGAGGCTCTTGGAAAAATTCTATGAGTGGGTGTACAAGTGATTTGGGATTGGGTTATGTAGATTTAACTCATGTGTACTTGTACTGTTATTCTCATAGTGAAGAGCAATATCTCTCCGGGGACGTAGGCATGATTTTTGCCGAACCTCGTAAATTTCTCGGTGTCTTTATTTCTTGTATTTTATTCTGTTCAATTGAGTGTGATTTGGTGAGGTTGTAATCTGAATCTCGTTTCCGCACTGACGAACGGACCAAGGCACAACAATACTTAGTGCAGAAGAAAATGTCATCCAAAACCAAGTAATCTATTCCATATACAGAAGTACAGATTCTGTTCCATTTTAATGTAAATAATGTTGACGTTTACCCATGTAAAAGACAAGCCACATAAATCCATAGTAATTTTACCATTTCAACTATGGCTGAAAAAAAAAAAAAAACTGAACCCTACCCAAACCGCACCGAACCAACCCGAAGAATATCAAACCGTTAATATCGAAATATTCGATAATCGATACCGAAAAAATCCCAATAATTAGGTATGGGATCAGGACCTCACTTCAATATGTTCGGTAATACCGAACCAACAATAAATATATATATATATATATATATTAATTTTTTAATCAAAAAATTTGTGGTCGTTGGATTTGTTTGAGATTGAATCCCAACCATTCATAAAAACTAAAACTCTCTCTCACTCAGAAATAATTTCAAGATTACCAATTTTCGGTTCGGAGTTGGTTTTGTTAATTTCATGGTTCGGTTTTCGGTAGCCACTTTTCGGTTTACCAAACCGAAACCAACCCTAATTTCAATTGGCCAGGTAAACAAATCTTTCAAATGAAGGAAAAATTGTTTCATACAAAATGATTCATGAGTAAAAAGAGGGAACGGAAACAAGCTTATTTTTCAGGCCACAGAAAACATAAAAACAACAAAAATTATAAACAAGATTAACGTCATATTGTTTAATTAATTAATCAAAACAAAAACCTAGAAGAAGATTAATTAAGCAGAAACATACATACCCTGCCGTATGCATTGATGTCACGGCCACTCCTCAAAAGATCAGCTATGTCGCTCTTCAAAAACTTCTGCACCGCGCTCCTCTTCTTCTTTATCGCCTCGATCCGCATCTTCGTCATCTTTATATCCGATTTACTGCATAAAAAAAAACAACCAGAATTAGAAAGAAGAAAAAGAAAAACTCATCAATGAACAGAAATAAAAAAATTGAAACACGAGTTTGGGTTTTTTTGTAACGAACCATTTGGTGATGAATTTCGGCTTTCGGAACCCCCTCAACATCTTGTCCTCTGATGATTCTGAAAATTTCACAAAACCTGGGTTAATAAAGAAAGAAATAGCCGAGCTTTTATACGCTGCAATGGGATTTCCGAAAATGTAAAACCAAGGTAAAGAATGACTGAAAGATTAAAACATGAGGACACACCGGTCCACTCCAGGAATCGGATTCAAGAAAACCAAGAAGGAAAGCAAATCGGTATTTTTGGCTTTCGAAGCAAGAAACTGAGAAACAACAATGCCTTCGAATTGGGATCACCACGAAGAACGGAACTCGAAAATCAAGAATTCGGAGCTGTTATACACACACATATAAAAATATATACACTTAAATATGTGTGTGTATGTATTTTTTTTCTGGGAAGAAGCTTGCAGAGGAAGAGAGACGAAAGGTCAATCAAGAAGCTATATATACTTGGCAGATGGAGCTCCGGGAAAATCTAAACGGACGTGGAGTTTTGCGACGTGGCTACTAGAAAAGCTAAAATTTACCCGCTCCTTTTACGAAAGTCGCTACTAGAAAAGCTAAAATTACCGAAACGAAATTTTCTGCACTCATTTTGTATGTTCCCTAGTTTAATGGGCTTGCGTGAATTTTTCAGGTATATATCAGCTGGAACAAATCAATTAAAGCTATATATGCATCCCTAATGAAAAAGGTTAAACACCTAATCAAGGAATTAGGGCAGCATTAGATTACTTGCACCTCAAGACTCAAGTTTGCTGGGTTTTCTAGTTTTCTAGTGTAGGAGTGACAAAGTGAAACGTACCCTAAGTTGGATTAGCAGATCCTTTGAACAACATAACCAACTTACTAATCAATGAACGAATAATGGAACAGACTTTAAAGTTGCACTACTACAAAATTATTTATAACTGGCGGTTCAAAAACCGACAAAAAACGTATATTAAAATCCGACAGAAAATGGATGCAGTGACGGATATAATAAGCGACAGAATTGCTAGCGTCAGAAAATGAATTTTCCGACATAAAATACTCTAAAACCGACAGAAATAGTGTCGGATATAACCGACAGAAAATAATTAATAATGAATAAATAATAGCATTTTCTGTCGGCTCAAACCGACATAACATATACAAAACCGACAGAAAATGTATACAACCGACAGAAATTGTGTCGGTTAAAACCGCCAGTTAATATATTAATTATAAATAAGACCATTCTCTGTCGGATAAAACCGACAGAAAATTGATTAATAATAAAACAAATATAAAAACGACATGACACCATTATCCCTTCTTCTCCTCCTTCTCGTTGAGCATTCTTCTTCTGCTCGAAATGACCCACCATGCTTGAACCAGATTCTGCAGCTAAGGAGCATTATTCTTCACTTCCTACAGTTCATCCTGAAAATACAAAGCAATGAGGATCAAATTGTTTGCCCATCTCCGGCCACTGATTGATGAAATGGCGAAGAGTATGAGTTGGCACCATGGATGGATCGTGAAGCTTTTGCATTGTGACAGGACATGAGAGATTACCTGAGGAAAGCCATTTTTCGATGCTCGACTTGTCGTAGGTTTTTCTTGTGCAGAGAGTGACTGGATCTTTGAACAAGAGACGAACCTCTGCTAAGTCTTGGGGGCACTGGAAGAGCTTCAAGCCAGTCAGCTTAAATCCCTTCTTTTCAAACCTTGAGATTATCTCTCCAACCTAAAACAATTCACCCCATATCACACATATTAACACTAAGAACACCAAGCTAAAATCTAAAACCCGAGAGATCTTCCTCCTCCCCAGTCAATAAATGTGAATAAATTAAAGTTCAAGCTTTTGTTTTTTCAAAAGCCCAGAAGCGTAAATTTCAGAACACAATCAAAATTTCGAAAATTTCATTTCATAACTGCCCCAAGTTTTCCAGCTCCAATCACCCTTCAAATTGAACAAACTAAAATACAAGATTAGAGAATTAAATTAGCTTACGAGGCCACGTTGAACTCCATCAGGCTTTACCATTATGTACGTCTCATCAACTTGTTCCTGAAAAAACACACAGCCGCCATCAAAACCCCAAAAATTCCAATTCGGTTTTTACTAAATGGAAAATCAAGCAATGGGTTTTCCACAATTTTGAAAAATACGAAGAGGGTAGGAGGCAAACCAGTGAAGCAACCAAGTGGGGAAGAAAGATTCGAGGTTTGGCGAGGGTTTTGGCATGGGGACGAGCTGCGAAATATGAGAAAAGATGGAGGTTCGAAGGGAAAGCAGATAGTTGGTGGTGGCTGGTGCGTAGGTTAGAGTTGCGGTGGGCGGAAGTTAAGTTGCTACAGGTGGAAGGGGTAGGGGGAGAATAACTTCTGCCTTGTTCATCCATGGTGATTGAAGCGAGAAGGAGAAGGAAATGAGGAGAAGAAAAAAGGAGGAAGGGAGAAGCACAGGCGCAAGGAAAGAGATTGAGGGGTTTTATTTTTGAAAATTGTCATTACTGTCGGTTAAAACCGACAGAAAAATTTTAAAAAAATAAAAACTGACAGCAAAGTTTCATTACTGTCGATTATAACCGACAGACAAAAAATGGCGGCATCCAAAAATTTTAAATTCCCCCCAAAATTTTAAATCCCCCCCCCAATTTTTGTTACGATTTAAAAAAAATAAAATAATATTTGTTTGATTTAATAAATAAATAATACGTATTTAAATAGAATACGTTTTTTAAAATTAAATAAATAATTGTTTGGTTTAATAGAGATAATTTACACTTTTGGTTTAATAGATAATAACTCATGTAAAATATGTGATAAAAAAACAAAAAGAGAATTGTACAATGAAAATGTCATCACACACACTAAATATTGTCTAATCAATACTTGAAAAACATAAATAAAAATTTAGCACAAATTACTTTTCCCACTTCAAAATTTAGGCAAATTTAACGGAGATATGCATTCTACGAAACTAGTTTCCATGATCTAACCGTCAAACTTGTTTGTAGATACTACAAGATCGCATACGTAAAAAATCGCAAAAAAAAAAAAACATTCAAAGCTTAGGTAACAGAACAAAAGTTTTCGACGGTTATAAACGAAAAATCATAATTTAATGGTTATTTTAGCTCCGATTTTGATGATTTTTTTACAGCAACACTCCTCGATCCTATAAGAATGCAATGAATAAATTTGATCTTCAATTTAAAATATTTACACTAGTGGATACCACAAAATCTTATTTTATACTTAATGGAAGTATAACATTAACTCTTAAGTGTTTATTTAATCTACCGTTTTGACGCGATACACATTCTACGAAACATTTTTCAATGGTCTAACCGTCAGACTTGTTTGTACAGACTCTGAGATCGCATACGTAAAAAATCACAAAAAGCAAACGTTTAGATATTAGGTAACAGAACAAAAATTTTCGACGGTTATAAACGAAAAATCACAATTTAACGGTTATTTTAGCTCCGATTTTGATGATTTTTTTACAGCTACACTCCTCGACCCCACAAGAATGCAATGAAATTTGATCTTCAATTTAAAATATTTACACTAGTGGATACCACAAAATCTTATTTTATACTTAATGGAAGTATAACATTAACTCTTAAGTGTTTATTTAATTTACCGTTTTGACGCGATACACATTTTACGAAACTTTTTTAAATGATCTAACCGTCAAACTTGTTTGTACACGCTCCGAGATCGCATACCTAAAACATCACAAAAAACAAACATTCAAATATTAGGTAATAGAACAAAAGTTTTCGACGGTTATAAACGAAAAATCACAATTTAACAATTATTTTAGCTCTGATTTTGATGATTTTTTACAGTTACACTCCTCGACCCTATAAGAATGCATTGAATGAATTCGATCTTCAATTTAAAATATTTACACTAGTGGATAATTTTTTATACTTAATGAAAGTATAACATTAACTCTTAAGTGTTTGTTAAATCTATCAATTTGATAGGATATGCATTCTACGAAACTAGTTTCAACGATCCAACCGTCAAATATGTTTGTCTATACTCCGAGATAGCATGTGTAAAAAATCACAAAAAAAAACATTCAGAGATTAGGTAACGGGACCGTGAGTGAAAAATAAAATATTACGAAAAAGTGCTTTTGGGTTTTTGTTGTTATATAACTCGTTTGATATTTAGATGAATATTGTATGGATTTACTTGCTCAATCACATAGCAGATTTAAACGGATAACTTATATGTTTTCTTGCATAAACTTGTATGTATTGTATTTATCGAAATTCTTGCATAGAAAATCATTTTACAAGCATCAAGAATCTGAGAAATTACTTTCATAATATTCTTTGGATTTCAATTAGATGATGTGTAATTTTGTGAGTATCTGATTAATGGGATCTTGTTATTTGTTCTTGTTTATTTGTCTAATTACCTTGTTTTAACAGTTCTTGTTGGCAGGCATTAATAGTATTTTTGGAGGTGACATTTGAAGAAGAGACAAGATGGTACAATGCTCGTTTTGCTATTTTGGTTCAGTGGGTTGCTAAAATTCTTCATTATTTGCATATTCTTAATTGAGAGACAATTTTTTGTATGTGCAGGTGAAGTTCACAGCTAAGAAGCTTCGTAGGATTATGGACTACAAACACAACATTCGTAATATGTATGTTATTGCGCATGTCGACCATGGTTTGTATTATATTGCACTTATTTTACACATTATTTATTTATTTTTAATCAATATAACATTTTAAAATATGAAGCAAAAGAATTGGAAAATTTACAAATTGAGGGGAAGAGAAGATAAAGATTGAAGATGAAGAGAAAATGAGTAAAATGAAGATGAGGAAGAAAACGAAATCTGAAAGAACAACAAATTGAAAAGGGCGAATTTTTGTCGATTATAATCGACACAATACTAAAATAATAACCGTCAGAATACTAAAATAATAAAATAATCAATTTATGTCGGTTATAGCCGCCACTAGTAACTAAAAAACCGCCATAAGCTATCAAAAATATTTTTTTTTAAAAATTCAAAAATACTGTCGGTTATAACCGACAGGAATTTTATAATATCCGCCAGTAATTATCCGTCAGAAATTTATGTCAGATATAACCGACAGGATTTTTCTAATATCCGTCACTAATTAAATAATGTGTCGGATATAATTTATCCGACAGTATTTTTCTAAATCCGCCACTATAATCCGCCACCTAAAGCTAATATTGTAGTAGTGTTGGAACTCATATAACACAAAGATATGAAACTTTGATAATGCATGTAATTTGTCGATATGTTTGCATGTATGTAAACGTTATGTACCTTTGACGAAAAGAAAACAATATAAGCGTATCGACAAACATTTGAATTCTATAGACGATAATTGAAATTCATGTAACCTACTAAAATATATCGACGAGAAAACTCTCAAAACTCTATGACAATGCTCAAAATATGATGTTGTAGGCCTTTATATAGGCATGCATCAAACACTTTTGACTGGAAAAATCCTAATCAACAAACGAAACCCAAGTCATTAAGAAATATAGTAAAGAAATCATCTTTTCCTTTATTGCATGCTTTCTTAGCCAATTTTGCACCGTTTCGATTTCTTAGTCAATTCCCATAAAGTTGGCTAACATTTCTCTCTCCTTTATTTAATTTAATTTTTTATTTTAATAAAATTACAAACCATAAATAAAGAAATTAATTAACACACCTATGCGCATAGTCAGCTCACCTATGTGCATAGTCAAATAACACACGTTCTTCTAAAAAATTTAACCAAAAATCATTCGTGTTTTTACCGGTTGTGTTCCTCGATCCCAAGATCAGAAGGCATATCTAACTAACATGAAATTCTATTAAGAAATAAGAACTAAATTAAGTTGGATTATATAAGCTTTGGCCATTGTCATTGGTCTGCGTCCGCTTTAAGCCAGCTGATTTAAATGTTGGACGTGTCAGTAGCAGCATGTTGCGTAACACAAGCGAAAGCGAGTGAAAAGTGGCCAAGCTTACTGTGACACAGCTGTGAGCAACATATGCTTGCGGGCATCATATATCCATGCTTATATGGCATATCGGCAAATTAATATCCCATTCCTGCTTTCATTTTCTCTTCACTGTCATTGGTATCCTCGTAATGAGTCCCGCTCTCTTAAACTCTATGAAAAATTATAATCACCCACCCACCATTCATTCGTAATGTAAGGGTTAAAGAGAAAGTACAACAATAAAAATTAAATAATTATTTACCGTGAGATTAAAATTGAACAATAGATGATTATAATTTCTTTTAGCCATAGGATCTTGAAGAACAAGATTGTCGCATAATACTGTTTACTAGTGTTATTAATTTACACGTATTATAATATTTGTATGTTCCTGATAGAGAAAATATCTTTCTGTATTTCTTAATGAATAAGATTACATTGTGGTCCTGATATATATATATATACACACAAGAGAATATCCTTTGAGTAAATGACAGCTCATCTAACTAATTACAGCTAGGAAAACAAACAGAAAATGTTAACTAGGATTTACAATACTACCCTTAATATCCCCCCTCAAACTAAACTGAGGAACTCGAAGTGAAAGTTTGTCCCTGAGTAGTTGAAACCTAGCCTTAGAAAGAGACTTGGTGCAAATGTCACCAATCTGGTCTTGAGTGCAGATAAAATGGACTGAAATGGCTTTAGACAAGACTTTTTCCCGAATGTAGTGATAGTCGATCTCAACATGCTTTGTTCTTGCATGAAAAACGAGATTCTTAGCTAATGAAATAGCTGAGATGTTGTCACACCAAAGCTTGGGAGGACAGGGCAGTTGTAAGCCAACATCAACCAATAATTTGCAAATCCATGTGATTTCAGTTGTAGTGTTTGCCAAGGACCTGTATTCAGCTTCAGTAGAAGATCTGGCCACTGTTGATTGCTTCTTAGCACTCCAACTAATAAGAGAGTTACCCAAAAATATGCAAAAGCCACCAGTTGATCTTCTATCTATATGGCAGCCTGCCCAATCAGCATCTGAAAAAACATTGATGCTGAGGGAATTTGAATGTTTAGGAAACCAGAGACCAAGATCCAGAGTTCCTTTAAGATATCTCAAAATCCTTTTAACAGCTTGAAGATGAGATCCCTTGGTTGATGCATAAATTGACATACCAGATTGACTGTAAATAAAAGGTCAGGCCTGGACCAAGTGAGGTATTGTAATCCTCCAACCAAGGATCTATACTCTGATGGATTTGATAATAGTGAAGATTGATGATCCAATGAAGAAGTGCTAAGAGGAGTGGCACATGGTTTTGCACCAAGCATTTTTTATTTCTCAAGCAAATCAAGAATGTACATGGTTTGAGAGATGAAGATCCCTGATGCTGACCTTTTGACTTCAATGCCAAGAAAATAGTGAAGAGGTCCCAAGTCTTTGATAGGAAAGATGTTGCTGAGTTGAGAAATAGTATCCTTGAAAGCTTGAGGATTTGGACCTATGACTAGTATATCATCAACATACACTAAGATGAATACTAAAGCTGGATCCTTTTTGACACATAGGGAATGGTCATTCGGAGAACCAGTGAATCCAATAGAAAAGAGAGCAGTGTGAAGCTTTTCATACCAAGCCCTAGGTGCTTGTTTGAGTCTATATAGAGAATTGTGCAGTTGACAAACATAGTTAGGCTTGGTTGGATCTTTAAATCCTGGAGGTCGAACCATAAAGACAGATTCAGATAATGTTCCATGCAAAAAAATATTGCTCACATCCAATTGATTGAGAAACCAGTTGAAGTGAGCAGCTAATGTAAGAAGCAATCGAATGGTAACTGGTTTAACTACTGGACTAAATGTCTCAGTGTAGTCTAAACCTTGTTGCTGGTGAAACCCTTTGGCAACAAGCCGGAACCTATCGATTGTGCCATCTGGTTTTCTCTTGATCCAGAAAACCCATTTACATCCCACCAGATTTTGAGAGGAATTTGGTGGAAAAAGTGACCAGGTACCAGTGCTAAGTAATGCATTGAATTTTTCCTGCATTGCTTGTCTCCGGTGAGGGTGTTTAGAAGCTTGAAGGTAGGTAGTTGGGATATAGTCTGGAGCAAGGTGAGAAGGAAGATGATGTTGGTGGCATTAAGGGCTTTAGGTTTGACAATGCCAGATTTAGACCTTGTTTGCATAGGGTGAGTGTTGATTGGCAATTGGGTTTATAGGGATGCAAGGGAAGTAGTACTAATTTGTTGACTGTTAAGAGAGGAAGGAATTGTGGGTGATGAAGATATAGGTGAAGTTATAGGAGGATGAGAGATAAGTGATGTAGATGAAGAAGTGGTTGAGAGGGATGGAGATGTAGTGAAGGTTAATGATGTAGGAATAGGATTAAAATTGGAACTAGAGGACTGGTGCAGAACTGGAGAAGGGACAATATGATGAAAGGGAAACTGAGTTTCATCAAATAGCACATGCCTGGAAATGTAGACTTTCCTAGTTACAAGGGACATACACTTGTAACCTTTGTGTTGTAAACTGTATCCCAGAAAAACACATGGTTAACTTTTGGGATCAAGCTTGGAGTTTGTATATGGCTTGAGCCATGGGAAACACTTGCAGCCAAAGACCCTGAGAGAGTTGTGATATGGAGTTTTGTGAAAAAAAGATTCCCAAGGAGAGCATGTGTTTGCAGTAGAAAACATGTTAATAAGATATAAGGCTATGGCAAAAGTATCAACCCAAAACTCATATGGAACCTTGGAAGCTGCAAGTAAAGTTCTTGCAGTTTCAACCAAGTGTATGTGCTTTCTTTTAGCACACCTGTTTTGCTCTGGAGTATGAGGGCAACTGAGTTAATGAATAATGCCATGATCCCTTAAGAATGTGGAAAATTGAGTGCTAATAAACTCTCCACCAGAATCAAATCTCAATGTAACAATCTTAGTGCACAATAGGTTCTCAACCATAGACTTGAAGTGAATGAAAGTAGAGAAAGCCTCATATTTGTATTTAAGAGGAAAGAACCAACAATACTTGGTAAAATCATCAACAAAGATGATATAATATTTGAAACCTTGTACAAAAACAGTTGGTGAAGGTTTCCATATATTTGTATGTAGAAGCTCTAATGGCTTAGTTGTAGAACAAGAAGCTACAGAAAATGGCAATTTCGAACATTTGCCCATAGCACAACTAGAACATAGATACTTATGAATATCACCAGAAACTGAAATACAAGAATGAGAGGCAACTTTATTAAGTATTTTGAAAAAGGGATGGCCAAGTCTTTGATGCCATATATCCTGAGATGCTTTTGAAGCTGCTGCAAAAGCATGTTGTTGTCCAACAATGGAAGTTGTGGTGTGAAATGATAAAAACCATCTTGTACAGGTCCTTTAAAAAGAACTTTCTCCGAAGAAAGATCCTTCACAACAAAGTGAGAAGGATATAGATGTACTGATCATTGATTATCAAGAATAAACTTGTTTGCAGATAGCAAATCTTGCTTTAATGCAGGGACATGTAAAATATTCTTAAGATCAAAGCAATGAGTAGTAGTAGGTACACTAGAAGAACCAAGATGAAGTATAGGCAAACCTTTTCCATCTCCAATGTAGACTTGCTCAGGACCAGTGTATGATTCTGGATTGTTCAATTTTGCATAGGGAATTTGTCATGTGTGATGATGCGCCAGAGTCAAGCAGCCAAGTGTGTTGAGGAGCAAAAGTATTGACACATAATGCAGCTTGAGAATGAGTGCCAAACTTAGGATTCAGGCCCTGAGGACACTCAATAGCTTCATGATCAAATTGCTTGCAGATTTGACAATTAATTATTCTACCAGAGTTGTTGAATTTAGAGCCACGATTGTGATTATACCTCGATTGTTAGATCGATTTAAATTGTTTCTCTGAGTATTGTTCCTAAAACTTCCTCGATTTGAAGAATTTCTAGGGTTTGAGAAATTGCAATCAGAACCACGACCTTGATGAGAGTTGGAGTTTGAGAAATTGTGAGCAGTGTAGGCCTGAGAGATTGGAGGATCATAAGGTAGAGGTAGAAGTCCAGCAGAGGTGCAGATGTAGTCTTTCTTGTGATTTTTTATCTGGATTTCCTTACTCAGCAAGAGACCATGAAGCTCATCAATGGTTGTGGATCCAATTCGAAATTGAATCGCATCAACAAAGGAGTCAAACTCAGGAGGTAGACCGTGAAGAGTTACTGAAATCAGTTCAGAATCATCGACCAGAGCACCGGCGCTGGCCAAAGCATCAACAATTTCTTCAATTCTTTGAAGATACGAAGCAGCAGATGAATCACCTTTGGTGATTGATCGAAGTCTTGATCGGAGTTCATGAATGTGAGACTGCGAAGCTGTTGCAAGTCTTGATTCGAGTTTGGACCAGAGTTCTCGAGAAGAATTCACACCAACAATGTAAAGAATCACAGAATTAGAGAAAGTAGAGTTGAGCCAGATGAGAATGTTCTGATCAGTTTCATACCAGGCGATGAATGCCGGATTCAGAGAAGAATTTCCAGATGAATCAGAGAGATACTTGGGCGGAGCAGCCTGAGAGCCGTCAATTATTCCGGTGAGATTATACCTCCTGAAGATCGGAGAAAAGAGAGCGCTCCAGGTAAGATAATTGGTAGTGGTGAGTTTGATCGGCACCATATAACCAATATTCTGAAACGTGATTGAGGAAGTTGAAGAGTTGGAAACATTAGGCCACAGGGACGAGACGAGAGACGAAGCATCAGCAGAGGGAGACAAAGAAGCTGCCATTGATGACAGTGAGAATTAGGGTTTTGGCACAGAGATGCCGAGGAGAGGCAGTGCAGAAGCGGTCAGGATCGGGAGGTCGTTAGACAAATGGCGATGAAACCATGATAGAGAAAATATATTTCTGTATTTCTTAACGAATAAGATTACATTGTGGTCCTGATATATATATACAAGAGAATATCCTTTGAGTAAATGACAGCTCATCTAACTAATTACAGCTAGGAAAACAAACAGAAAATGTTAGCTTGGATTTACAATACTACCCTTAATAGTACCATCGTAATACTTATCATAACATGTAAATTATTAGCACTCCATTATGATTTGATCATTTCATTTGAATTTTTTTTCCTACCACTCATGTTATTATTAATCTGTTAAACTTTTTTCTTTTCTTTAGTTATCCTTCACCACTTGGACTAATCCCAAGGGTTTTTTTGTTTTTCTGCACAACAATATATTTAAACTAAAATGTATGGGAATAAGTTGATTTTAAATTCTTAGGGTATTCACGAAATTCGAATCTAAGACATTTAACATTTAAATAAAAAAAATGTCATTAAACTGTCGCACTAAGTGGCATTTGTCAAAATTCTTCTAGTTTCTTCACTTTTACTTGCATATTTGTACAATTCAAATATTATTTCGTTATGAGATAATGTAATAAGTTAGAGTATCAAATGAATATCGGACACTTTACCTCAAAATATGTAAATTATCAAGATACTAATATGGAGGATTGATGCCTGAAATGGGTAATTAGTCTTCTCTTCGTCAAGAAGCTTGTTTAGAAAAGGAAGCCAAAAAAGTGAATCTTTCCGACCAAAACAGAAAAAGTTGATAGAAAAGGAAAGCTAGTGGGTTTGTTTGAAAGTTTAGTCGGAAAAACAAGGAAAATGTGACAACTTTGGCTTTGGGCATGATTTATTGTCAAAAGAATAATGGCAAGGTTTAGGCTATCAAAACGATGTGGAAACATTTTGGCAAAACACCTGCTAGCTGGATGTAGTTAACTTACCTCAACTTACCTTAGGCCATCTCCAACTGATTCGGCCAAAGGGCCATAGGTCAAAATATAGCCCATTTTGACATGAAAATTGTCTCCAACCGAGGGCTGGGCAAAGGGCTTGTGGGCCCCACTAGGCCAAAAATCAAACACCAAGCCAACGGGCTGGCCAAAATGAGCCAGCCAGCCAACTCGATGCAAAAGAGGAAAGGGAGGCTTCTGGGCTTGCTAATCAAAGAATCTGAACGGTACAGCGATGGGTTTTGTAGAGGTGGCAGAGAATGGAGACAAGCAAGGGCGAGGCTACAGAGGAGCAAGGAGGGGCGGCTGCCCCTCCACTCGTCGGAAATCAAGCCCAGGAGCAGGGGTTCTACCCCTTCTATTCTCGTAAGAAGTTTTGGGTTTCCCTGCTAGACTGCTGCATTTCTGCGGCCAGTGTTCTGGCGGTGATATGCAGTTTTGGACACGGCTGAACGGGGCTTGGCGGGCATATGCATCGGAATTTGAAAATATTTTGGTTGCAGAGCGCCGGCGTGCGCAAGGAAGAAGAAACCTTTTTTATGTAAAAATACCTTTTTATCTTTCAAATGCGTACGCATCCGCTTTATCCTCTTTAATATGGAATCCGGATCCTCTTTGTACGGATCCCGAGAATTCATAAATCGTGTCCGTTCATCATACATCGTGCGGTCAAAAATCATTTTAAATATTTTTATTTAAATTAAACACAAACAGTACCTGATAAAAATTGACCTCATGATGTACAATAAACAGACACGATTCACAAATTCCCAGAATCCTCACCAAAAAGATCCGAAGAGGATCCCGTTGGTTTAATATGATCCCCACCATATTTTTTCTGCATTTTTTTATTCTCTTTTTTTTTTACTCTCTCAACCAATTTTCTAACTTTTTGGGTAATAATTTTTATTAACTTCTTTTTCTTTATAAGATCACACCATTTTTTTTCCTTTATCAATCTTGGTACTAAATTATTATTACTAATATACTGTATAATTTCGGCTAAGTTTCTAGTCTTTAGATTAGACGCATGTTTTAAGACTGCTTTTGAAATGATTAAAACTCTTTAACATTAAATTGAAAATATTTAACGACTTTAAACTTTCTTTTGGTTATCATAGTTTTTGGATTGTGAATATCATGAGCTTTATAGTGGGTGGATAGATTTTATATTGTTTAGTTTTCACTAAGTGTAATGTTGTGCACCGAGATTTTGTGTTGAACAATGTGATGTTGCGTTAGAAGTGATATTTATGCTTGTGATTTTGTGTTCAATTTTTACACTTTCAGAATGCTTGACTACTCTTGTTAAATTTAATATCAAACCAAACTACTTGTTTTGTGAAAGTAAGAAATAGTTATACTAACCAGCTAACAATTCTCGGACTACTAGTGAATTCCTTCTTTGATAACACTGTCTATTTTTGCTTCGGGAATGAGAGAAGCAACATGCTTCTCTTCCTCCTACAAATTAGAGAGAAACCAACAGCAAGAAACTTTTTAAAAAGTGGATTTTACCTTTTAAATGCTTTGTGCTTTGTGATGGTTTGCGTCCACGGTAATTGGAGTAATCTGTATCCACAAGTTTGATGTCGTCAACGTCTTCATATATATATTTTTGCTTAGATTTGATGTGCCTCCATCACGCTATTGGGCTCCTGCCATTTATTTATGGTAGTTTAATTCAATTAATCATATTAATTCAATTAAAATAATAAATTATTGAGGGGGCTAAAAAATAGCCCCTTCGGTTGGAGATGAGTTTTTTTGTCAAATGACTATGTTTGGTCTATGACCCTTTGGCTCCCTCGGTTGGAGATAGTATAAAATATGGCCTAGCACTGTTCTTTTAAAAAATAATTTCTTGCAGGGATATAGGGCTAAACATGGCCCTTTGACCCTTTTCGGTTGGAGATGGTCTTAGTTGCATGCTCGAACCACCAACAACAACAAACAAAAACACATAAACATTTTAATATGACTGATACCGCTTTTGTTGAAAATATTTTTAGAACCAATCTTTAGTAAAAAAATGCAAGTAAATCTTGAAAAAACACTATAAGTGCTTCCTAGAAGAAACATCCGTTTGGAAAAACACAAGTGAATCCTTGAAAATCAACTAAAGTGCTTCTTGGAAGATGTACATAACTGGTGCTTCTTCCATAAAGCACTTCAAGTGTTTTTTGAACAAAAAACGTTTACTTTAAAAGCGTTTTCAGTTATTAAAATTATTTTCAAACGATCTCTAAATTAATGAATACATATGGAGTGTAATTTGATAATCATTTAGTTTTCATTTTTCAATTTTTGTTTTCACTTTTTTGAAAAGTTCATTAATTACTTTTAGTTTTCAATTTACAAAAATATGAAAACTGTTGTGGCTTATTTTATCTAACAGGGAGATAAATGTGTTTGTAGGGTTGTGTAGAGGATGTGTTATTCCCCCTACGCAATGCCTTTATTTATAGTAATAAGGGAAGGAAGAATCATTTTCCTCCAAGGAATTCAAGTCCTAATAGGGAAACTAGAATCAAATCTAATCTAGTATTTACACAATCACACTTAAATACAAAGTTTATAACACTCCCCATTGAGTGTGTAAATACTCAAGTTGATTCAGCATCATGTAGAGTTGAGGAAGTTGACTTGTCAGCATTGATTATGGGAACACGCTAGTCTCAAAGTAAAGTAGGAACTTGCATATGGAACTAAGTCTCACAAAAGACCCAACTATGGTAAAACTCGAGTAGGGACAAAATCCATAGTCTAAGGAAAAATGCGTGAGTAATGCAAAGTCAAATGAAACGTCTACGGAACGTCATCAGGGATATGATCAACCCAAGGTGGGTCCCTCGTCAAAACCTTGTTAAGTAGTAAAAACCCAGTGGGAAAAATGCTCTTAATTGTAGGGAAAAATAGTACATTAAGATCAAGCAAATATACTTCAGGATACTCCCCCTGAGTTTGACATAATTCCAAAGAGAACTAACAATGTTACAACTCAGAAAGTTTACGCAATACCTATGCTTTGAACAAGCTTCTGAAAAGTCGCCTTCGGTAGTGATTTGGTGAAGAGGTCGGCCAGATTGTCTTGTGAGTAGATTTACATGACTTCAATCTTCTGATACTCTTGCTGTTGATGTGAGAAGAAGAACTATGACGCAATGTGTTTGGTGTTGTCTCCTTTGATATAACCTTTCCTGAGTTGTTCGATGCATGCTGCGTTAAATATGGCCCACAACTACTCTCAGCAAGAAGCATTCCCGAGTTGCTTCCTGTAAGGCTAGAATTTCAGCATGGTTAGATGAAATGGCAACTAAGGTTTGTTTAGTTGACCTCTAAGAGATTGTGGTGCCTCAAACAGTAAAGACATAACCTGTTTGAGAGCGCGCCTTGTGCAGATCAGATAAGTATCCTACGTCGGCATAACCAACAAGGCAAGAATTGACTCGAGATAAAGAGGGTGCGACATCACTTGAGGATCCGTAGGGATAGAACAGGCTCAGATCCGTAGTACCCTTAAGATAATAGAAGATGTCTTTAACACCAATCTAGTGTCTGCATGTCGGTGCATTACTGTATCTTGCCAAAAGATTAACAGCAAAGAAGATGTCGAGTCTAGTGCATTGAGTTAAGTATAATAAAGCGCCTATCGCACTTAGATAAGGAACTTCAGGCTCCAAAATCTCTTCATCATCCTCCTTCGGACGAAAGGGATCTCGTTTTGCATTTAGCGATCGAACGACCATATAAGTACTCGAAGGCTTCACTTTATCCTCGTTAAAGTGGCGCAACAACTTCTGGGTGTAGTTCGATAGATGTACTAAGATTCCATCAGAACTATGCTCTATTTTGAGACCGAGACAGTATCGAGTCTTTCCTAGATCTTTCATCACAAATTCTGACTTCAAGTGCACGACAGTTCTCTCTAGCTCTTCAGGAGTTCCGATAAGGTTCATGTTGTCAACATAAACTACAATAATCGCAAAACCGGAATGTGACTTTTTAATGAACACGCAAGGGCAGAGTTCGTTGTTCACATATCCTTGATTAGTCAAATATTCACTCAGACGGTTATACCATATTCTTTCAGATTGCTTCAAATCATAGAGTGAACGTCTCTGCCGAATTGAGAATGTGCTCCAGGGTTTAGAAATATTTGATCTAGTTAACCTAAGTCCTTCGGGAACTTTCATATAAATTTTCGTATCAAGATCCGCATAGAGATACGCAGTTACTACGTCTATCAGTTGCATACTCAGTTTTTCGGAAACTACCAAACTGATAATGTAAGGAAAAGTAATCACATCCATAACGGGAGAATAAGATTCGTCATAGTCAATCCCAAGTCGTTGTGAGAAGCCTTGCACAACAAGACGATCTTTGTAACGCACAATTTCGTTCTTCTCATTACACTTCTGAACAAAAACCCACTTGTAGCCAACAGGGTTCAAAGTCATCATCAACATGATCTTAGTAGCTACTGCATTGTGACAACCCGTCCTTACTTTTACGATTTTATTAATTTTAAAATAGTGAATTGACGAAAATGCCCCTAGAGGCAAGGATTTTGATTTCTGTTGACCATCGTTTAGAGAGATGTATGACATATTCTTTTGGCATACTTGCATAGTACTCGATGATACGAACACGTAGGCGTAAACAAAACGTAATTTGGAGCTATACCGAATGAGTTATTCACTAACGAAGTTATGGGTGAAATGGTCATTTGACCATAATCTAGAATGCTCCAGAAAATCTGGAAGCGCCACGTGGACGGCTGTGATGGAGAAAATAAAAAGATGGATGGTTGGGAATGAAAAAAAAAACTGCAGAATGTCAGCAAGAGAAAGGGGAAAGAAGAGCTTCAGGAGAAAAAAGGAAGGGAGGTTGGTCGAATCGGGGGAGGAGAGAGGAAGAGGATGGGCCAATGGGAAGAGAAGAAAAGAGGGAAATGAGGGAAGGAGAAAATGAGGGGGAAAACCAGGTTCCCCTTGACCCACGCGACCCGACTCGTTTCCTCCATATTTTCCGATGGTTTTCCATCGGATTTCCAACGAATTGGACCGATTTACCATGCCCAATCAGCATATCGCCACTCTCTCTTCCATTTTCACCCAAAATTAGAAGGAATTTGGTGGTAGTTTTGGGGGAAAACAGACGGTGGTCCATGTGGGTATACAGCGACGATCCACTAATCGTGAAGCTAATTCAGCTAATTACCACCAATAGACTCTCCTGAACCTCAGGAACAAAGCCCAAGCAGTGGAGGAGGCGTCGGAGCGAGTATGGAGGTTTAATCGAAGCACACCCAATTCAGGTACTTCCAAGCTGAATTGGACTTCGGACCAAGTATAAAAGTTGTTCTTCTCATTAAACTCTACTTGCCCGTAAAATTTGGTAATTTTTAGAGTTAGTCAGAAAATTGGGTTTCAGTTCGCCGGAAAGCACCACCGGCAGCAGCACGTGCGGTGGCGCGTGACCAGTGGGCTGATATTGCCTTTTTACATAGAATTCGATATTTTAAATCCATAATTAGTATCCATTCAATGTGATTCGATTGTTAAAGTTAAATATTGAATATTTCCACTACTTGAATATTTTCGAGAATGGACTAGAAATGAATTGTGAACTACGAAAGGCTTGATCTCGTTCAACGGTACATAGGTAGTCTAACGGGAGTTAGATGCAGCCTTAAAATAACTAAGATTAATCTTTTGTTGAAAATTTGTCTAAGAAAAGAAATTGGGTAATTAATTTTAAAAATTAACTTTATGTTTTTGGTAAATAATTTGGGTTATATATTTTGTGAGCAACTAAGAATTAAATAAAAGAATTGCGATTAATGGTAGTAAATAAACAAGAGTTTAATTTGGGACTATCATAGTAATTATCTTCCGAATAAATTTTCGGGCGTTACAAATGGTATCAGAGCAAATGATCATACCTTGCAATGTGAGATATTATTGGTGTTTGTGGAGGTGAATTGTAAATTATGAATTGCATTATTTTATAAGTTCTATGAGTATGAAGAAATTTATGTGGAATGCATATATTGTGAATCATCATGAATTGAATTGAATTGAATGGGAGTAGGAAAATTTTAAAATATCGTATTCATGTTATAGCTTTGAAGATGAGCGTTTGATTTAAAGTTTCGTGTTAATCTTGAATTGGGTTGATATTATGTTATGCATTATGAAAATGTTGAACATTAAGGGATTGTTTAATTGTGACAAGTAGTTGGGAAAGTCGTATTATACCTGTGCAATTGAGAAATGTTGAATTGGGCGAAAAAGGCCTGTGGATGTTGAATTGGGCGGAAAAGGCCCGTGGATGTTGATTTGGGCGAAAAAGCCCATGGATGTTGATTTCGGCATGATGGCCCGTGGAATGAGAGGAATGGTTGTATGGGCAAAATGGCCCGTGGATGTTTGATTTGGGCAAAGTGGCTGCGTGAATGTTGATTTGGGCAAAATGACCCGTGAAATGTGGAGAAATAATTGAATGGGCGCAAAGACCCAGTGTTTCCAGGTGTTGGCTGTGAGAATGAGTTATCCATGGGATGTGTATCGACCAGGTATATTACGATCTTTTCCAGTTGCTAGTCACCTTTTGGGATGAAAGAAAAAAAGTGATGAAATTGTTGTTTTGCCAATGATATTTATGGCTGAAAATTTTCATATTTACGAAAATCAAGATGAAATTTACAAACTAGAAAAAAATCATAAATCGAGAAGTTATGAATCGTTCATTATAATTGGAATGGTGGGAAGACCATGGAGATTTCTTCATTTATTGAATTGTTGGTGGACATGAATAATAGAATGAGAATTTGAGTTCGTTTAATATAAACGAAAATTGCGGGTTGGTTTTAAATTCCTCATTTTTGTACAGTGATTGTGATTAGAAGTTCCAATGATTTTCGCTGGAATTTCTGACATTTGGGTTGCCAATTCTATTGGTTTGACTTGAAATTGTAATATTTACTTAGCCACTGATGATTATGGATTGAAATTTTTATATTTATTTAGCCGATGATGGCTACGATGGAATATATGATAATTGTTTTGAAAAAAAAATGAATATGGCAAAAAAATAAAAAAATTCTGATGTCTGATATCGCATGTGATTGTGGCCAAAAATTTTGAGAAAGAATCAAGGTAACGGCTATGTGTAGCCAATGATGGTAAGTAGTTTTACCCAGTATAAGAACCACAATCATGGGTTAAACTATCTAGTCAATGGTAGATATGGTTGGATAATCTGATATTTATATAGCCAATGAGGATTGCGGCTTGGTGTTTGATATTTATTTTGCCAATGTGTATGGCTAGAATTTCTAATATTTATTTTGCCAATTAATGTGGCTGGAGATCTGAGTATATGTGTGAAAATCATGATAATTAATTCGTTGAATTATTTATTTTGAGCTTGAATAAAATCGTAGACTGAGGTTATGATTTTATTCACTATAAATGGAACAGTTGGATTAGTTCTAAATCCCTTTTCGTTATTCAATAGTTTGAAATTTTCGGGACGAATTTTTTTAAGGTGTGTAGATTGTGACAACCCGTCCTTACTTTTACGATTTTATTAATTTTAAAACAGTGAATTGACGAAAATGCCCCTAGAGGCAAGGATTTTGATTTCTATTGACCATCATTTAGAGAGATGTATGACCTATTCTTTTGGCGTATATGCGTAGTACTCGACGATACGAACACGTAGGCACAAACATAACGTAATTTGGAGCTATAACGAAGGAGTTATTAACGAACGAAGTTATGGGCAAAATGATCATTTAACCATAATCTGGAATGCTCCAGAAAATCTGGAAGCGCCACGTGGACGGGTATGATGGAGAAAAGAAAGAGATGGATGGTTGGGATTGAAAAAAAAAAAAAAAAAAAAAAAACTGCCAGATGGCAACAAGAGAAAAATGAAAGAATATCTTCGGGAGAAAAAAGGAGGGGAGGTTGGCCGAATCGGGGGAGGAGAGAGGAAGAGGATGGGCCAATTGGAAGAGAAGAAATGAGGGAAAGAAAGGAATGAGAAAATGAGGGGGAAAATTGGGTTCCCTTTGACCAGCGCAACCTGACCCGTTTCCTCCATATTTTCCGATGGTTTTCCATCGGATGTCCAATGCATTGGACCGATTTACCATGCCCAATCATCATCTCGCCACTCTCTCTTCCATTTTCACCCAAAATTAGAAGGAATTTGGTGGTAATTTTGGGGGAAAATGGACGGTGGTCCGTGTGGGTGTACGGTGGTGATCCACCAATCGTGAAACTAATTCATCTAATTACCACCACCAATAAACTCCCCTCAACCTCAGGAACAAAGCCCAAGCAGTGGAGGAGGTGTCGGAACGAATATGGAGGTTGAATCGAAGCACACCCAATTCTAGGGTTCCGACGGTTCGTGGGCGATTTCAAGTGTTTCCATGCTGAATTGGACTTCGGCCCAGGTATGAAAGTTGTTCCTCGCATTGAACTCTACTTGCCTGTAAAATGTGGTAATTTTTAGAGTCAGTCGAAATTGGGTTTCCGTTCACCGGAAACTGCCACCGGTGGCGGCACGTGTGGTGGCGCGTGGCAAGTGGGCTGATATTGCCTTTTTACACAGAATTCGATATTTTAAATCCATAATTAGTATCCATTCAATGTGATTCGATTGTTAATGTTCAATATTGAATATTTCCGCTACTTGAATATTTTCGAGAATGGACTAGAAATGAATTATGAACTATGAAAGGTTGTATGCCATTCAAGGGTACGTAGGTAGTCTAACGGGAGTTAGATGCAGCCTTAAAATAACCGAGATTAATCTTTTATTGAAAATTTGTCTAAGAAAAGGAATTGGGTAATTAATTTTAAAAATTAACTTTATGTTTTTGGTAAATAATTTGGGTTATAGATTTTGTGGGCAACTAAGAATTAAATAAAAGAATTGCGAGTAATGGTAGTAAATAAACAAGAGTTTAATTTGTGCCTATCATAGTAATTACCTACTGAAATAAATTTTCGGGGCGTTACATGCATCGTTGATGATCTTCTCATTTCTACACCAAACATCATCTAAGCTAGCATAATGGACCGAAATCACTCGATTATGTAATTTAGAATTTCCTCATGAGTTGGATAGAATGAGTAGGTGATAATCGGATTCACGGTAGGCTCAACAGGGGCCTGTGGCGTGGGTTTCCTTTTCTGGGGTGTGAATCTTTTTAACCAAGTGGTTTGCCACGCTTTTGTGTAGGGGTAGAGGATTGGCTAGCCGCAAATGTACGTGGATCGGCCAACTTGGCATCCTTAGCATCTAGGAGAGAAGTTTGTCGTACATTTGGTACATCCATCTTTGCAAGCACATTCGCAGTTGGAATATATGATTTTGTCATTTGTGCTAGATCTGTGAAAGCTTCTGGCATGCTCTAAGCTACACACGATAATTTGCGTTGTTCTTCAGGAACGGTGATGTTCTTATCTCCCCCTAATGACGGGAAAATTGTCTTATAGAAGTGACAATCCACGAAATGAGCAGTAAATAGATCGTCCGTCAAAGGTTCTAAGTAACGGATAATTGAAGGAGAATCATATCCGACATAAATTATCATCCTTTGTTGAGGCCTCATTTTTGTATGTAAGGGCGGCGAAATCAACACATAAACCTCACAACCAATAACGCGCAGAGGCGATATGTCAGGTTCATATCCGGAAACCAACTGAAAATCGCTATATGGCTGGGTCGCAACAAGCCTCAAGCAGACCAACATGGCTTCGTGCAATATTGCATGATCTCAAGCAGCGATCAGGAGCTTGGTACGTATGATCAATGATCGAGCAATCATTTGTAAGCGCTTAATGAATGCCTCTGGCAGGCTATTCTGGGTGTGAACATGGGGTACTGAATGTTGAACTTCAACCTCAACCAACATGCAACAATCATCAAAAGTTCTAGATATGAATTCTCCAGCATTATCCAATCGAATAGATTTGATCAGATAATCAGTTTGGAGAATGCAACGTTCCTTATGGACAGCAAGCACACGTGTGACCAACGTGTAGAAGCGTCAACCAAAACCATAAAATATCTAAATGGTCTACATAGAGAGTGAATCGGTCCATAAATGTTCCCCTAAATCCTTTGTAGAAAAATAGGAGGATTCGAACGAATCTTGTCATAAGAAGGCTTAATGATAAGTTTTCCCATTGAGCAGATTTGACATGCGATTCCTTGAATCGAACCTAAACTTCAGGTTAGAGGATGCCCGTGTAATGATTTGAGGATACAGCTCATCGATATTCATCTAGGGTGTCCCAAATGATCATGCCAAAGTGTAATTTCGTGCGCGGTTCCAGAGGTAGGGTTGGCCACATAGTGGCTCTCTATAGGGCATATGGTTGTAGTATACAAAGCACTTGGGATACGCTCCATCTTCTCTAGAATATGCTTCTGGCCATATTCATAGGAAGTGATACACAGAAATTCAACTTCATGTTCTACATAGGTTTCAACATGATAATTATTATCTCTAATATCCTTGAAACTCAATAACGTTCTTCCGGAACATGGAGAATAAAGTGCCTATTCAATGGTCAAGATTGTACAATTGGACAACATTATCCGTACCTTATCGTATCATTCGTTCAGGTTGGATGGGCCTAAGAGGATTGTCAGAGGTGCATTCTTAGGTATGAAGTTAGTGAAATAGATGCGTTCACGTAAAACGGTGTGCGTGGTTGCACTATCTGCCAGACAACTAACTTTCCCACTAGTCATACCTAGAAATAAAAATTAATTTGAATAGTTCGCTTGCATAAAAATTCTAAAAACAAATATCCATTCAAAATAATTTAAGTATTCAAGGATGGTAATTAGAAAACTTAATATCCAAAAACAAATCACCAACGTATAATCCAAATATAAAGGAAAATTGTTCAAACTTAAACCAAAAAATAAGGGAGGGTTCGGCCAATAGGTGGAATTCGGCCCCATTATTCTAAAATTCAACTAAAAGTAGTTTATGTCTAAGATTCTAATCTTCCATAGGGGTAATAGCCTCTTGAAAGTCATAAACCTCCATTTTGGTACTCTCCGGTTCATCCACTTGCATAAAGTTTGATTCAAACTTCTTACGACAAGAATGATATTTAGTTACAACCTTCTAGGGAGCACGGAAAACACAGGACCAATGGACCTTTGAACCACATCGGTAGCACATGTCCACATCCATTGTTTCAGGTGCTTTTCCTTTATTCTTGAAGGTCAGGGCCTTGGGAGCGAGGTCAGGGCACTTCTAGGCTAGGTTTCCTCCCTTAGATGGGCTTGGTTCTGTTGACCTTGACGGGGTGGCTTTTGGGCGTTGATTTGTGATATAGTGTACTTCAGGCACAACAATCGCCCTAGTAGGTCTAGCTTGATGATTTTTCATCAACAACTGATTCTGCTTTTTAGTGAGAAGTAAAACAGAGATTATATCCAAAAACTTAGTGAACTTTTCAGCCTTATATTGTTGTTGCAGGACAATATTAGTGGCAGAAAAGGTCGAATAAGTCTTCTCCAGGAGATCTTCTTCGGTCAAGTTCTCGTTACAAAACTTGAGAAGTGATCGGATTTGACAAAATTCAGAACTATATTCATTCACAGACTAGAAGCGCATATGCTGTCAGTCATGTCTTACTTTAGGCAAGAAGATGTTCTTTTGGTGATCGAATCGATCAGCCAAAACAACCCAAAGTGCTCGTGAATCTTCCTCAGCAAGGTACTCGATTTATACTGCTTCATGAATATGTCTTTGGATGAAGATCATGGAAATGGCTTTCTCAGATTCACCAACCGGGTTGGCCATCTCGTCTTCAATGGTGGGACGCAAATTCTTTGCAATGAGGCGGAGCTTCACATCTTCAACCCACTTAAGGTAGTTTCTTCCAGAGACCTCTAAAGTGGTAAAGTCGAGTTTGTTCAAATTCGACATGTCCCTATCACAAAATAAATGGACAAGAATGTGGTTAGTGTAATGGAGAAAAATCAATCCATTCACATTGGAGTAGAACATTCATGTTCTAATAGACATGTATTGGTTTAAATTTACATGAAAAAACTTAAGGTTTTTAAGTTTTCCTTAAAGTCATGTTTCTAGAAACTTCAGGTTTCAAAAGAATTATGAACTTCAGGTTCATATGTTCCTGTAGACGAACACAAATATATATACATAAATATGAAACAAGAAAATATGCAAATAGAGCTTCAGGTCTAGAATTATAATTGAATTAATTATTTATACTTCGAGCCAAATTTAAAGTGTGGGTGAACAATTATAAAACCCAAATTGTCTAAAAAAATAAACAATAAAGCTCGGGGCCGAAAAACATGGACCAAAGCCCAGAGGTGGGATGAATAATTTGTTGTTGTGGAGTCTAAAGCCCAAATCTGGGCTAGAAGAGGTACGGGCTAAGCAAACCAGGGGCTGCAGACCCATTGGTTTTTTCTAAAAATTTTGTGGGTTGTAGAAGCAGGCCCAAATATGGATGCGCAAACGGGGGTGTATTCTAGTACGCAAATACATGTGCACCCGTCATAAGAGTTAGGCTTTGGTGTGACACGGGGGTAGGTACACAGATGCACCAATGCGGGGTTGGGATCCAATGTGTTGCAGGCACACGGGCACACCATGGCTCTACGGGCTGGTGTCATGGGTTGAGTTCAACAGAAGCCTATTTGGGCTCTTTGATGCAGGCCTAGGGAAAACCCCAAAGCCTAAAAAGGCTGGTGTGTGGACCAAGGTAAAGCCAAGCCCATATGGGTTCGGGTTCAGACCAGAGAACACCCCAGCGTTACTGGGTACCGTCGCCGGAGATGAGGTTAGCGCCGCCGCTTCTGGCGACTGTGTTCTGGGTCAATTTTGGTCGAGGGGAAGCACGGGTTCGAACTGGAACCTTATTTTGAACAAAAAATTTTAATTTTTCAGCGTTGGGTGTGAAAACCATAAAGATTTCGAATTGAAATCCACAAGAACTCAATAAAAATCGGCGGGGATTTCAACAATCATCGTCGGAGATGATGGATTTAACCCAAAAACACGACTGCAGGTCTTGATTCCCAATGGAAATCTGCTTTGAAGTCGTGGCTCGTCTTCGAGTGAGTGAAGGTTTGGGGACGATGCCATGGACGGCGTCGTTTTGGTTTTCAAGGAGAGTGAGCTGTTGGATCTCAGTTTGGTGAAGATTTCCAAAATGCCAAAAATGCCCGTTTGTTTCCTTCACAATCAAAACCCAAAAAATTCAAACAAACAAGGACAAACTGGTAAAAAACCATATCTCAACAAAAAACTATATTGGAAAACAAAATAAATAAAAAAAGAAAATGGAATTTAAAACCAATACTGGTCAAGAGTCTAAGTAGTGGGTAAGTGATTGCTAACTGATCTTCATTTTTTTTTTAAGTATATAAATACATAAGGTGAGAGATGCACTTAAAAATCCAATCCAAAAAAAACCAAAAATGAAAAAAATTGGAAAGAAACGTGGGATTGTGGGAGATACTGCAGTTTTCAAACTGCTTTCAGTAATTGAATAAAAAATAAAAAATAAAAAGAAACCTAATATGTTTACAGTTAGATTGATTATCCCACAACTATTTCATCATATTCTAACTTTCCACCGTAAAAAAAAAAAAAAAAAAAAAAAAAAAATCCAAATAAATCAAACCGTCCACCCATCCACATAGTTGCAGTGGTTACCGGCAATGGAACCGCCACAATCCCCACAATGCATACAATGAAACTGGATGATTTTCTCAAACGCAATTGCGTCTTCTGTACAGAACCCATCCTCCACTCCTTTTTCCGAGTTTGTAGAACTCACTTTCTTCTTCTATAAAAAAAGTCTCCATTGGTGGCTACTGGCTGCAATTCAGTAAGCAAGTCTTAAGTGGTGGTCTACTAGCAATTGGTGTGAGGTTTGCCTAAACCCCAAATTCAAACCTAAAAGCCTTTATCATCCCAAATGTACGAAATATTTAAGTCTGTTTAAATATGCCTCTAAATTTTTTTTCTTTTTTATTTTATTGTGTTGTTTGTTTTCAATTCAAGACTCAATCCACTGTACATAGAAGATTTTAGGTGATTATTCTCTAATTCTGGTTTTTTTTTCCTATAAAATTGAATAATTTTATGCGTTATCAGAAAACTGGGCGACAAACTCATTAATCATCGAGCTTCGTAAGGCAGCAGGACCGTACAAATAAGGTTTTGATTTTAAATCTTTTTGTATTGCTCAATTTATGTTTATGTTTATGTTTTGGCCAAAAAAATGAAAAAATGAAAAAGGAAGCAGTATATGTTACTATAATTGCTGTCTGTAAATCATTTTTCATCACGTTGGTGTCATCACTTTTGTAAATGTTCATGGTGAATTAGATTGGTCTTCAATGTTTTCAAGGACCATTCTTATGCAAATGTTTTATTTCTCTTTCATTCGTATGCATTATAAGATGATTGGACTATCTATGTAGGAAGTGTTTTTTTACTGTCTTTTTAACGAAAATGAATAATTGTTTACAGTTTTTTGAGTTATCGATGGAAAAGGGGTAATTTTGATTTGGCATTGTTGTTAAAGTATTGAAATTTAGGTTGAACGAAGTGTTTTCTATGTTGCAACGGAGGAGTTTCAGAGATAGGTTAGAGTTTGTATATTTCTATGTCGAATGAAATATGCGTTTGTTGATATCTTTTAAAATGACTTTTAAATATTTTCATTGTAAAATGTTGAAGTAGTTAATATCCATTATCCATTGACAGAGGACACGTATAAGGCCTTTGAGAATATGTACCTTGTCCTTACAGAGTTCAGGAAGGTCCAGCAACAGCAATGGTGCGCCTCCTTTACCTTCCTCACTCTCCAAACACCAAAAAATATATAGAGATTTTTTTATTTGGATGTCACTAGCAATACCATATTGCTTATTGCTTCCTCTTTTTTCTTTTCTTTTTCAGATCATACTAGCAGTAGCATATGTTTAGCTGTTTTCGGTGGACATATCTCACAACGTTGCTCTGGTGCTGTTCATTGGCAATGTCAGCTGGAACATTTTTTCCTACTTCTGGTTTGGGTTCTAAAGGGATTAAGATTAACAACGTAATGTGAATATAAGGGTAAGTGATTCAGTTTGGTTTAGTTTCACCTGAAATTAAACCAAACCATTATTAGGTGGTTTAGGCATAGGGGTGAGCACTTGGAACGGAAAACCGAAACACGAACCAAATCTGGCCGTATCGAATAGTTCAGTTTTGCAGTTTTGAAACCGAACCGCAATGTAGTGAAACAGTTTGGTTTTGAGGTTCGGTTTCAGTTTTGGCTTTTGAAAACCGCATCGAAACCGAAACCGCACCTCAAATTAAATGTCATGTTTTAATTGGTTATTTGTTAGAGTCCATACATTTTGTATGGACTCAACTACACTAAAATATTATCCCCTTCCACCCCTAATATACCAAATGCTAAACTATTATCAATACATCAGCTTTCTGGAGAGACAGATAGAGGGTTTGCATTGATACAATAAGAGGAAGTGGGAACCTCATTTTGTATTGGTAAAAATTGCTTAATTATATCATCATCAATACCTTGCTAATTCGTTTACTAAGAGAGGGAGAGAGAGAGTCAACAATCACTTTCACTCTTCTCTCTTAAAACCTCTTCGAACTTTGAAATCTCTCACATTGAAGTTGGGGAGGGGGCAAACTGCCATGAATTCTTGTTAAAAAATGAATGTTAGGCCATTGCCACTTTTAAGGTCTTCTCTTTTCTTATAACAGCTTCGTATAATCTTTAAAAAATGAAGTTGTTCTTCTTATATTCTTATTGCAGTTTAGTGCAAGTATTCTGCAATTTTGCTGCAGGTTCATTAATTAATGTATTATGTGAAAAGAAGACCGTCTTATGTGTAGATAGGTGTAAATTTTAAACTGTACATTATTTTTTTAAAAACCAAACCGAAACTGTTTGAAACCTCACCGAACCAAACCAAATAGTTTGGTTTCATTTCGGTTTTGGCTTCAAAACCACACCACAACAAACCGCAAAAAGTTTCGGTTTCACTCAAAACCGCACCGAACCAAACCATGCCCACTTTTATTTAGGCATACGATTTTAATTTTTAAAATTTTTCAGCAACTTAGCACAAGTACGGTCATTACAAAGTTACATGATTTTTTGTGTTGCAGCTTATGTTGAAGTTTATTGATAGATAGGAGTTTTGCAGGTAGGTTCGTTTTTGTATAGGGGTGTTTTGATATAGACGCCTCACTTTTGAAATTCTTAGATTTAACATCTTTTAGACTTTTGATCAAACATTCTTACCTAATTTTTAATAACAAAAATTACATATATTTGGTTTACCAATCAAATGACAAATTAATATCACCTAAATCCTAAAATCTAGGAGATATATTATCCCATAATTCATTTCAAACAACACTTTTCATTACTCAAATAAAAAATATCATTAAAATTCTAAAAATACAACTAACATCCTATTAAACATAACGTACCAATTATGGACATGATATATGAATGCACATATGTATTAAACATAACGTACCAATAACTTGGTACATAATTGGTACATTATATAATCTTAGTTTTGGTACGTATTAATATTTTGGTACATTATAGATTACTAATTTTGGTACGTTATGTTATTCTTGTTTTAGTATGTACCATGGTATTGGTATAATGTGTTAACTTAACTTTGGTACGTACAATCTAGTGGTACGTTATGACCCTTAAAAAATAGAGAATTTTTCATATTAAAACTTTGTAATGAAAATTAATTATATCAAATTCTTAACAATTAATTATTGGGATAATGACTCAATCAAAAATTTCAAACTTATTTCCAAGAATTTAGGGATTCTAGATCTCATCAGTTTCAATATATATAACTCTTATTTTCAATTTTTTTTTCTTTAAAATTTACTTAAAATGATGAGTTGGAAATTAAAAAATGACATGGATAAAGATAGAAGCACCTTAATCAAAATACAAAGCGTTTTAATAAAAAGTTGAAAACCCACAAATGTTTAATTAATAAGATGTAGAATTGGAGTGCTTTTATCTAATTTTTCCTTTTGTATACTCGGTGGTGGATCCAGGAAATAATATTAGGGGGGATCAGTAAGATGCCCGCAAATTTTTTTTTTATCAGAAATAGTATGCATATCTGTCACATCCAGGGCCCGTTCCATCACCGTAGCACGATATTGTCCTCTTTGGGCTTACCATTCCCTCACGGTTTTGTTTTTGGGAACTCATGAGCAACTTCCTAATGGGTGACCCATCATGGGTGTGCTCTGACCACCTTCTCGTTTAACTTCGGAGTTCCGACGGAATCCGAAGCCAGTGAGCTCCCAAAAGGCCTCGTGCTAGGTAGAGATGAGAATATACATTTAAGGATCACTCCCCTGACCGATGTCGGATGTTACAATTCACCCCCCTTAGGGGCCCGACGTCCTCATCGGCACACTTCCGGCCAGGGATTGGCTCTGATACCATTTGTCACATCCCGGCCCGGGGCGGACCATTTCTCGGGCCCGCTCCACCACCGTAGCACGATATTGTCCGCTTTGGGCCCCGACCACGCCCTCACGGTTTTGTTTCTGGGAACTCACGAGCAACTTCCCAGTGGGTCACCCATCATGGGAGTGTTTTGGCCACCTTCTCACTGGCTTCGGGTTCCGTAGGAACTCCGAAGTTAAGCGAGAATGTGGCCAGAGCACTCCCTGAAGGAAATTTTGTGAAAAACATGTTCATTTGAATAACATCATATAGCATGCAATTAACAATTAAAGGCGGAATCATGCTTTCATGCATTCAAAAACAAAACATCAACCATGAAATTCAAAGCCTAGTAGATTGGTGAACCTTGACTCAACTTTTAAATCAACATTTATTAGTTGAGAAATATTTACCTTTGTAGATTCCTCTTTGCATATGCAAAGGATAATCACCCAAGAGATAGGGCCTTCATTCCTTGCTTCTTAGATCCATGGATTTGGTTGAATGAAATAGATTCTCCAAGTTCCCAAAATAGAGAACCTCTAAAGATTCTACACCAAGGTTGGATTGGAGAGGAAATGAGTGACCTTGAGGAAGTAGAATTGCTAGACAATATCCCCCAAGGTGGTTGGCCTCTTAGAGAGAAATGGAAGCTTTGTGTTCTCACCAATTTTCTCTAAAATCAACAACTTATGAATTTTAGGTTATAAAGTTCTTTATATAGTCACTTCTTTAAATGACCTAAAGAACCAAAAACCCTAATTCAACACTAAATGGCCGGCCACTCTAATGGATTTGGGCTTTTGGGCCTTTGTGAATCTTTATTCATTAAGTTGTCATACAACTTAAGTCAATGGGCTTTGACGTTCGAAGCCCATTGGGCTTTAAGGTCCAAAACTATCCCGAGGTCTTTAACGAACTTATTCGTTTGATTAATTAACATATTAATTAATCCTTGCCATAAATAATTAAACCATTTAATTATTCTTATTCATCTCCTTTGTTTCTTCAATCTCCACCTTACATGGTGTACGATACATTAGGTTCCTTTTAGCGAGGCAGTGGGCGATTAAAACCATTTTACATCGATTGTGAATTGAAACTTACTTTCAATTCTCCCTTTAGTGATTACACACGTTTAGGGCTTCCACAAACCATGAGTGACACCTAGCAGCATATCATGGCTACCCAAGCTAATCAGAAGAGGTAGAGAACCTATTCAGTTTAGGATTACAAATGCAATACGGTCTTTCTCTAATCTAATACTCTTGACCACATTGTTTGGTTTGATAGTTTATTTATTCATGTCTACTATCCAATGTGATTCGTTTGCTTATATGATTACTTTGAATGTGATTTGGAACGCATTCCCAAATCTCATTCATACTCTGGCCAGAGATTTTAATCATATCATAGAGTATTCTCCCTCAAACCATTTTGAAGGTTAGAGATCCCTTGTTGCACATTCACTTGTCTCCATGACTAAGTGGCTTAACCCCAATGATGTCGTGGACACCCCGATGGGGTGACTTTGACATAATCAAAGATCAAGGACTTAACCACAAGACTGAAGGAAAAATTTTGTCCTAGCTAAGAACATGTATGAACATTTGAATACATATGCTAACAATTAACTCTTTAAAGTAGGCATGCATCCAAAAACAATTCATGAAACCCATGACTTTCAAAGCCTAGTATATGGTGAACCAAAAGACTCTTTAACAACATTAAAGATAATTAAGAATTTAGAGATTCTTTACCCTTGAAGCTCATCCTTGATTACACAAGGGATTCACCCAAGTGGAGGGCCTTCAAGTCACCTCCTTGCTCCTTGGATCTTCCTTGTGATTTTCCTCCTTTTAGTGCTCCTTTGCTTCTTTGAGGATTGGAGGATTAGTTCTCCAAAACACCAAAAGTTTGATGTCTCTATGTCTCTTCACCAAGGATGTAATTTGTGAGGATGAAAATGGATCACTTAGGGAAGTAAATTTGCTAGATAACTTTCCCCAAGTAGCTTAGAAAACCCTAATTGAAAACAAAGCTATAAAGATGAATTTATACTTCATTTCTTAGGTGAGTGGCAAACTTGCAATTAAGCAAACTTGCATACCCTCACCCTAAATGGTTGGCCTATATG
Organism: Malus fusca; assembly: GCA_035220775.1. NCBI lineage: Eukaryota > Viridiplantae > Streptophyta > Magnoliopsida > Rosales > Rosaceae > Malus > Malus fusca. Next base: position 19,137,474 of record CM069067.1, on the reverse strand, counting down.
GTTATTGGGCTTATTGCCCATTTTGTTTTAGTTGTCATACAACTTTAACATAATGGGCCTTGTGGACCAAAACACTTTTGGGCCCCGAAGCCCTAAAACCAACTTAAAAGCCCAATACGAACATTTCGTATAATTAATTAACTAATTAATTAATCTTGACCATTCTTCAATTAAACCATTTAATTGCTTATCCATTTCATTTAATTGCTTCACATATATCCTTATTTGGTGTGCGATCCATTAGGTTCCAATTAGCGAGGCAGTGGGCGATGTTACTCTTAACTATCGATTGTGAATTGAAACCACATTTCAATTCTCCCTTTTTGATGATTAGTGTTTGCTAATCAATAGGGCTTCCACAAACCATGAGTGACACCTAGCAGTATGTCATGGTTACCCAAGCTAAGTAGAATTGGTTGGAGAACCTATCCAGTTACAATTACAATGCAATACGGTCCTTCTCTAATACAATACTCTTAACCACATTGTTTTAAGTGATAGTTTGTTTCATGTCTACTATCCAATGTGATACTTTCTTATATGATTCCCTTGAATATGATTTGGAACATCTTCCTTAGTCATATTCATTTGCTTTGGCCAAAGACTTTAGAATCATATTTTAGAGTATACTCCTTCCACCATGGAAGGTTAGAGATCCCTTGTTGTGCATTCATATGCCTACATGACTAGATCACATGACCCCAACAATGCCGTGGACAATCCGAGGGAATGCCTTTGTCATGATCAAAGATCAAGGACCTAACCATTAGACATCTATGATGCCTCAGGTCTAAGGACTACTTTGCATATTGTAACCTTAGAGTTCGTACATGACATGTATGTTTGAACTCTCATTAATCGCAGTTCAGTGTACTCGATTACTCTTTCGAGCACCTATGTGTTTGTCTTAGTGTCCAACACCAAATGACTTGAGACTAGTTCATACTCACGTTTGAGTCAACATAACACATACTAACCTTAGCGGATTGTCAATGCCCAATTGGCAATCCTATGGATAGGAACGTTTTAGGAATGAACATAAGAGAAAGGTCTCCTTAATCTAACTCATTAGATCACTTATCTCTTATGTCAAATACATCCCTTGGATTCTCTTATTGATTAAACACATGATTCAATAAATAGTGATTAACAATAAGTATTGCCCTTCCGTTAAACATATAAAAGTTTAACATATTAAGTATTCCAAAAAGCTATTACATCAAATGGGTGGCTTTGTGGGCATACTTCCAACAATCTCCCACTTGCACTCAAAGCCATCCTCCCATGTATCTAATACTCATCTTATCCATATGACGATCAAGCTGGATTTGAGTCATTGGGTTTGTCAGTGGATCTGCTACATTATCGGCTGAAGCAACTTTGAGGATGTTGACTTTCCCCTCGGCAGCATATCATCTTATGATATTAAAGCGCCTATCAAAATGCTTGTTCTTTTGATGAGCCCTGGGTTCCTTGGCTTGAGCTATCGCCCCACTATTATCACAGTACAAAGTTACTGGTGATGTGATGGTTGGAACCACTCCAAGTTCAGTAATGAACTTTTTCATCCAGAACGCTTCTTTGCCGGCTTCAGCTGTAGCGACATATTCAGCCTCTGTCGTGGAATCAGCAATTACACTTTGTTTCTTGCTTTTCCAACTGACAGCCCCACCATTCAGAGTGAATACATATCCGGAGTTGGAACTTCTATCATCGACGTCAGATTGGAAATCTGCGTCTGTATAAGCTTCCACTCGCAACTCTGATGCTCCTCCATAAACGAGGAACATGTCCTTAGTTCTTCTTAAGTACTTAAGGACCATCTTGACAGATGCCCAGTGTTCTGATCCTGGGTTAGATTGATATCGACTAGTAATGCTCACAGCATACGCGATATCAGGCCTTGTGCATATCATGGCATATATGAGACTCCCTATGGCGGAAGCATAAGGAATTTCATTCATTTAGCCGTATCTCTTCAGGAGTCTTAGGTCCCATGGACTTAGAAAGGTGAATTCCATGTCTCACAGGAAGAAAACCTTTCTTAGATTGTTCCATCTGGAACCTACTTAGCACCTTATCAATGTACATCGATTGGGATAATCCAATTAATTTTCTGGATCTATCACGATAGAGCTTTATCCCAAGTACATAAGATGCATCTCCTAAATCTTTCATGTGGAAGGTTTTAGACAACCACACTTTTACAGAAGAAAGTACTGCAGTGTCATTCCCGAATAGTAATATGTCATCTACATATAACACTAGGAATACTACTGCATCCCCAACGACTTTTTGATAAACACAATTGTCGTCTTCGTTTTGAGTAAAACCAAACGTTTTGATTTCAGTATCGAAACGAATGTTCCAGCTCCTGGAGGCTTGCTTAAGTCCATAAATGGACCTTTGAAGCTTGCATGCCTTAGTCTCTTCAGACTCGGACACGAAACCTTCGGGTTGAGTCATATAGAGCTCTTCTTGTAGGTAGCCATTCAGAAAGGCCGTCTTCACGTCCATTTGCCATCTCTTTGAATCAATGTCGGACATTGCTTCAGTGTAGTCCCTAGGGTCCTCCTTTGTTTCATTGTCACCTAAAAAGGTACAATTCATCAAAGTCATTATTTAAGCCAAACCTCATAGGTGGCTTACTAACCCGTTCAGATCTACGTGGAGCTAGGGGTTCAGGAACAAGGTTGTCAATATGTCGAGTGCTTGTTTGTGGTTCATTATTAATCTCATTAATTTCCATCTGTTTGCTTATAGTTCCTTTGAGAACAAATTCGTCCTCTAGAAACTTAGCAGTTATGGCGACAAAGACTTTCTGGTCGTCAGGATGGTAGAACTCATATCCCATAGTTTCTTTAGGATATCCCACAAAATAGCATCTTACTGATCTCGCTTCAAGCTTAGTAGCCTCAAGCTTCTTGACATATGCTTCACAACCCCAAATCTTAATATGATTAAGACTTGGCTTTCTTCCATGCCATATCTCATAGGGTGTTTGTGAAACTGATTTGGAAGGTACTCTATTAAGCAAGTAAGCTGCTGTATATAGAGCGTATCCCCAGAATGTTACTGGTAGATCAGCGGAACTCATCATAGAACAAACCATGTTCATCAAGGTTCGATTTCTCCTTTCAGAAACACCATTAAGTTGTGGAGTTCCCGGTGGAGTCCACTGTGATATTATTCCACACTCTTTGAGATAATCTAGGAACTCATTACTCAGATATTCACCCCCTCGATCCGATCTTAGGATTTTTATCTGTTTCCCAGTTTGCTTCTCAACTTCATTCTTGAATTCTTTGAACCTTTCAAAGGATTCTGACTTGTACTTCATAAGATATACATAGCCAAACCGAGAGTGATCGTCGGTGAATGTGATATAGTATGAGAAGCCTTCTCTCGACGTAGTAGACATAGGTCCACATACGTCAGTGTGGATTAACCTTAGAATTTCAGTGGCACGCTCTCCTTTTCCAGTAAATGGAGATTTGGTCATCTTCCCTTTCAAGCAACATTCACAAGTACCCATCCGGTCATTACCTAATGGGTGGAAATATCAGTCTTTCGACATCTTGCGAATCTTATCAAGGTTCACATGTCCAAGTTTAAGATGCCACATCTTTTCTTGGTTAACTTCTTCTCTAGCCCTTTTGGGTTTTGAGGTATTCCCGCTTTCAATACAGTGCATCCCACTATTCGTCTCTAGGTGAAAAAGTCCCTCTATCATATTACCATGAGAGATAATACGACCGTTCAAGTATAAAGTGCAACTCATTTTGTCAAACAACACTGAGTGCCCATCTCGTAAAAGCTTAGAGATGGAAATCAAATTCTTTATACATGAAGGAAAATATAAACAATTTTTAAGTTCCAGGACTTCCCCAGAGGGTAGGTTAAGCATATAGGTGCCTATTGCTTTTGCAGAGATTTTAGTGCCGTTCCCAACTCGCACAACCATCTCCTCATTGCGCAGTGATCTGCTCCCTGTTAGTCCCTGCAACGTATTACAAATATGTTGACTAGCGCCTGAATCAAATATCCAGGAATTGGAGCTCACTGTAAAAGCACTCTCTATGACAGAAATAGTCTCTTCAAAAGTCCGTGTCATAAGGCTCGCAATGCGCACCCTGTATTTCTTCTTCCAACGTTCATCCTTTCCACAATGAAAGCATGTTCCTTTGGATTTCTTTGCCTTCTTCTTACGCAACCTTTTCCTTATCATTGCATTCTCACTCCCACTGTCCTTTTTGAAACCTTTTTCAAATTTACAGCACATGTCAATCATCTCTTTCAAAGAATGATCGAATCTATTCACTTTATAGTTTACGATAAACTTAGTGAAATCATCCGAGAGAGATGCAAGGAAAAAGTCTTGGGCCATTTTCCCATCGATGGAAGTTCCTAAACTTTGAAGATCTTGAAAGATCATTTCCATCTTTTGTCCATGTTTATGGACCGATGTCCCCTTTGCCATTTTGGCATTCATTAGACTACAAATATTTGAGAATCGTACATTACTAGTCTCAATGTCATGCATCTTATGCAAACTTTCAACCATGGCACAAGAAGTGTCCATGTGCTTATGTAGCTTCATAAGCTCCTCACTAAGTGAAGTGAGGATTAAGCATTTGGCTTGTAAGTCATCCTCATAGTGTCTAACATAATTTTGACACTCCTCCTTTGAAGCTAGTTTCGTAGGAGGTACATGAGGAGGGGATTGCTTAAGTACATACAATATGTCTTTCACCTTTGAGACATTCTCAATGTGGCGATACCAAGCAAGGAAACGTTGGCCCTTTAGGCCCTTTTTGTCAAGTATAATGGTGGGTATAATTTTAGGCATGTCGTTCACTGCATAACATAACAGAAATCGAATTAGCATTGTTGTTTAAAACTATTTTGATTGGGTCTTTTAATCAAATAGTATCACCCACCATTTTTGGCAAATTCCACATCCCTCAATAGAATTCGAGAGTTATATTGAACTCTTAGTGGGTTATGGGAGACTCACCATTACCAAGCCCACCTCACGATGATACGATGTTGGCTAGCAAAAATAATGATGAGAGAATAACGCATTATTCATTTACAACCTTTTGTAATTACCCATCTCGTTTGGCCTCTAGAGAATGTTGCCTCACGATGATACGATGTTGGCACCATTGCACTTAGTTTAAGTTATTCCCACCATGCTTAGTTCGTGAAGGGGTTCAAGAATAGCCTCACGATGATACGATGTTGGCGATCCTCGTTGCCTCCACTCACCTCATCATATGTATATGGATTCCTCCTGGATATAAGCACATGCTTTGTACTCCCCCATGATAGGGTGAAGCCGGTGCATGAGTCACAAACGCTTGGAACCCACCACGGTGGAAGGCCTACGAAGAGATATTCTAAACATCTCTCGCTTATCAACTTAAATATTTGTTTGAGGGAATAGCGTTGGGCTACATCAAAACATTTTAATCACATTAAAAGAACTTGGGCCTATCACAACCATTGGTCCAAGTTTATATGAATTAGTAGTATATAATACTCCCACTGTTTCGTTGAAACAAGCGAGACTATATGGAACTACTAACGAATGCCTTGCATCCTCATATGGACTATATAGTCATATTAGGTTTTAGGATGATTATGAACCGTTTGATTTGATCCAACACGAGCCTTGTGTTGGACCTTGGGTCTAAGGTATGTAGTTGTTGATTTTAGTTACGCGTTTAATCCAATTAAACCGTTATTTCCTATTGGGCGTTGGACCCAACTATTCCATTTTGCATACATTTAAACAAAAGGAATACATGAAATAATAATAAGGGCTTATGCCCTTTTACAACACAAATGATGGACTTATGTCCATTTACAACAAATTGAATTAATCAAATTACATTCAAATCTACACTACCAAGCCCAAACATTCATAATGTAAAGCGGCCAATCACATAGCTCAATTATCGAGGCATTTGGTTCATAATCACCCTTCTCTTAATCAAACACATTTAATTAAGAAAACAACTTTAAAACAATTGGTTTTCGGATCCATAGAATTGATTTAAATGAAACTAAATAAAATGAAAATCCAATTCTCATTTAAAGAGACAAACCATTTTGTTCTCATCTAATTTGGGCCATTTTCTAAAAACAAAAACTTTTGGGGTCACTTTGTAAAAACACAAGAGTCCACAACTTCATGTAATTACAACTTAGAACCCAAACATTTTTAATAATGTCAAAAACATCATTAAAGGAGCAAAACAATTTGTCCTTTAAAGTTTTTGGACCTTAACGTAAAAACGTAAACTTTTGGGCCAAAATGCAAATACACAAAAATATCAAAACTTTATGTAAGTGCACAAAACACCCAAAAATACCCTATTTTAAAAGGGTGGCCTGCCATATAGTGTTTTATTGATGAAAATTCAAATTTTATACAAAGTTTTGTAAGTGGGTTATGTTAGGTGAGGTAAAGATGAAATAAAATTTTGTAAGAAATGATTTATGTCATTCTTTAAAACAAAGTTTGTCTCCCATTAAAATTACTTAATCATTAACCATCACCCACTAAAATTAAATCAAAACTTTATGTAAAAACATAAAACTTTTTGAATCAAAACTTCAAAACTTTTTGTTCTTGGCAAGAACTCCAAGAACATTGAAGAACACTTATGAAAACTCAAAATACATGGCACCAAATTTTTAGTTCCAATATTCATGCTTAAATGAAATACATCTACAACATTTGAGATGCTAAATTTTCTAGCAAAATTTATATTCAAAGCAAGAACAAAGCTTGTAACATTTACAACATTTAAATCATAAAACATGAAAATCACAAAACCCAAAAGGATCCACCATACACTAGACCTAGGCTCTTGATACCACTTGAAGGAAAAATTTTGTCCTAGCTAAGAACATGTATGAACATTTGAATACATATGCTAACAATTAACTCTTTAAAGTAGGCATGCATCCAAAAACAATTCATGAAACCCATGACTTTCAAAGCCTAGTATATGGTGAACCAAAAGACTCTTTAACAACATTAAAGATAATTAAGAATTTAGAGATTCTTTACCCTTGAAGCTCATCCTTGATTACACAAGGGATTCACCCAAGTGGAGGGTCTTCAAGTCACCTCCTTGCTCCTTGGATCTTCCTTGTGATTTTCCTCCTTTTAGTGCTCCTTTGCTTCTTTGAGGATTTGAGGATTAGTTCTCCAAAACACCAAAAGTTTGATGTCTCTATGTCTCTTCACCAAGGATGTAATTTGTGAGGATGAAAATGGATCACTTAGGGAAGTAAATTTGCTAGATAACTTTCCCCAAGTAGCTTAGAAAACCCTAATTGAAAACAAAGCTATAAAGATGAATTTATACTTCATTTCTTAGGTGAGTGGCAAACTTGCAATTAAGCAAACTTGCATACCCTCACCCTAAATGGTTGGCCTATATGGTTATTGGGCTTATTGCCCATTTTGTTTTAGTTGTCATACAACTTAAACATAATGGGCCTTGTGGACCAAAACACTTTTGGGCCCCGAAGCCCTAAAACCAACTTAAAAGCCCAATACGAACATTTCGTATAATTAATTAACTAATTAATTAATCTTGACCATTCTTCAATTAAACCATTTAATTGCTTATCCATTTCATTTAATTGCTTCACATATATCCTTATTTGGTGTGCGATCCATTAGGTTCCAATTAGCGAGGCAGTGGGCGATGTTACTCTTAACTATCGATTGTGAATTGAAACCACATTTCAATTCTCCCTTTTTGATGATTAGTGTTTGCTAATCAATAGGGCTTCCACAAACCATGAGTGACACCTAGCAGTATGTCATGGTTACCCAAGCTAAGTAGAATTGGTTGGAGAACCTATCCAGTTACAATTACAATGCAATACGGTCATTCTCTAATACAATACTCTTAACCACATTGTTTTAAGTGATAGTTTGTTTCATGTCTACTATCCAATGTGATACTTTCTTATATGATTCCCTTGAATATGATTTGGAACATCTTCCTTAGTCATATTCATTTGCTTTGGCCAAAGACTTTAGAATCGTATTTTAGAGTATACTCCTTCCACCATGGAAGGTTAGAGATCCCTTGTTGTGCATTCATATGCCTACATGACTAGATCACATGACCCCAACAATGCCGTGGACAATCCGAGGGAATGCCTTTGTCATGATCAAAGATCAAGGACCTAACCATTAGACATCTATGATTCCTCAGGTCTAAGGACTACTTTGCATATTGTAACCTTAGAGTTCGTACATGACATGTATGTTTGAACTCTCATTAATCGCAGTTCAGTGTACTCGATTACTCTTTCGAGCACCTATGTGTTTGTCTTAGTGTCCAACACCAAATGACTTGAGACTAGTTCATACTCACGTTTGAGTCAACATAACACATACTAACCTTAGCGGATTGTCAATGCCCAATTGGCAATCCTATGGATAGGAACGTTTTAGGAATGAACATAAGAGAAATGTCTCCTTAATCTAACTCATTAGATCACTTATCTCTTATGTCAAATACATCCCTTGGATTCTCTTATTGATTAAACACATGATTCAATAAATAGTGATTAACAATAAGTATTGCCCTTCCGTTAAACATATAAAAGTTTAACATATTAAGTATTCCAAAAAGCTATTACATCAAATGGGTGGCTTTGTGGGCATACTTCCAACAAAGACAACAACTGTGATGCCTCAGGTCAAATGACTAATTTGCATTATCCCAACTATGAGTTCTCATGTGACATGAGTATGAGAACTCCTCGTTGATCGTGTTCAGTGGACTCATTCTCTATTGAGCACCTACGTACTTGTCTTGATGTCACACACACCAATGACTCGAGACTAGTCACTCTCCCTGAGAGAAGACATAGCACGTACTGATCTTATCGGACTGTCAATGCCCAATTGGCAATCCTATGATCAGGAACGTTTAGGATGTGTCTACGAAAGAATGGTCTCATTAATCTAACTTCATTAGATTGCATTCTCCCAATCACATATTCCTTGGACTTTATCGTTTAAGCATATAACATTTATATGAGACGTCTCAAACAATAATGTTTGCCTTTTATATGTAAACTAGATTAGTTTAACATGTGAAATGTCCGTAAAGTATCATCATATGATTGGCTTTAGGGCACATTTCCAACACTCCCATGATGGGTGACCCACTGGGAAGTTGCTCGTGAGTTCCCAGAAACAAAACCGTGATGGCGTGGTCGTGGCCCAAAGCGGACAATATCGTGCTACGGTGGTGGAGCGGGCCCGGGAAATGGTCTGCCCCGGGCCGGGATGTGACAATATTGCCATTTCATCGAGTCTTGGTAGGCCTGAAGTCATTTGGAGTGTCAACACCCAAGATATCCATGGACGTTCACCGAAGTTTAGGGGGTCACCCCCTGCCCCTCAATGCATCTGCCACTGTGTATACTTCTAGATCGAATGAAATATGTGTATGTTGTTTGCTGCAAATGAATTAATTTCATTGCATTTCAGGCTTTGTGACTTGAAACAACTTGGTGAGTTTTATGCTCTTCGTTAAATTATAGTATATTCTTTTACAATGACTTTAAATATTTACATAGACAGTTTTGCAATCTGATTTTTTTTTTTTTTTTTAAGTTTTTGCTAAAGATGCACGATTCAATGTGGATGTGGCCTTAGAATTCTTTTATTAGAATATGATATGTTTTAATTGTTCTCTTATTGAGTAAAGTTTTGGACGGTTTGGCATTGTGTAATTGAGCCGAATATTTATAAAAAAAAATACTTAAGAAATAAGGAAATAAATAAAGCAACACATTTCGAGGGGCGCGTAGCGCCTATGATAAAAAAAAATGCCTCTCGTATGCACATGAGCGCGTGCGGAGATGCTAGTTTATAGTAATAAGGGATGGAAGAATCCTTCTACTCTAAGGAATACAAGTCCTAATAGGGAAAAATAACTAGAATTAAAATTTAATTTAGGATTTTACACAATCACACTTAAATACAAAGTTTATAACAAAAACTAAATTTTGAAAACCAAAAAATAAAACTATTTTCTTGAGTTTTCAAATTTTAGTTTTCAGTTTGAAAACTAAAAGTAGTTGTTAGACAAGTTTTTACATTTCAATTTCAAAAATGTAAAAACTGAAATATTAAAATGATTATCTAACGGTCATGATGGTCTAACTTCCAACAGCGGATCCACTTAAACGACTCCATAATACATCAAAGCTCGATAGTTGTAGTTGATCACATGACTAAACTGTACAAACCAGTCACAATCAGCTGGAATGATTTCAATTTCACAGTCAGGGCTAATATCCACTTCGGCCCAAAAAAGCTAAAGTTATTTTAGTCCATTCTTAACAACAGTTAAATAACATACATTCCCTTTTAAAACTTTCAACTAAAAAATCACCCGCAGTTTTATCGTCTTCGTGATTCGAACCCAAAACCAAAATACACACCTGACTTGAAATAACGTGGTGCATGTAAATTAACATTTTTTTCACGTTTGAATGTGCGAAATGGTCAATGGCGTATTTACTCCGTGACATCATGTGTTCCTAATCTTCCGGTCCACACAAGAAAAGGTAGGTGGTCGGATTCGTAGGATCGATGATCATGACTAACGAAAAGGTTTTGATGTTTTTGGATTTGGAGACTAGGGACTGGAGTGGATCACTACATATACTAATTTTTTGTTTTGATAAATAATAGTGTTAACGGGTTAAATTGTTAAAATGTTAAGGGAAAAGATGAGCAATGAGGATTGAACCAGCATTATGGTGTACATGCATTATTGCTTTCCGTTACTATGGTAAATCGCCATTTACACTGCATATACTGATTTAAAAGATATCAACAAAGGGTGAGTCAATGCTTAAAATCAGGGTAAAAGGCGTCTATTAAGTAATTGAGAGATTTTTCAGTGTGACCGTCACATGAAGCGGTACACCACGTGTCTCTATATAAATGGTTGAATATGTGTGTTAAAAGGTTAATAACTTAAAAATTAAAATTTTTCACCATTTACATAAAAACACGTAGTCTACCATTCATGTTCCTGTGACAACTAAAAATTTTCCTAAGTAATGACTATTTTTCCTTTTTAAACAATTGATATTATCTATACTAAAGAAAGTGGGGTGGGCTTAGCCTCACAATGGACTAACAATAATGTGGTTCAAATTCGCTTTTGGGTATCCACTCCGAGTACCGTGAGTGGCGTTGACTGCTTAGTCCTCTTCGTCGGGAGAAAGGTGGGCTGCCCTCAAAAGAGGAGATAAAGTGAAACAAGGCTGAAACATTAGCTCGTCCAATCGCCGTGGTGGAGCCCGCTGCAAGTGAAGGTGGGAAAAAAAGACCTTCCCCGCCTGCTCAAGAGATGCCGGCTGAGAAAAGGCCAAAGACTTCTTCCGCTGCTCACGAAGGTTTGCCAGCTGCTTCCAAGCTTGTAATTGACTTAACTTATCCCAAGGGTGAGAAAGATGATGTTGCTAGATCTGTGCCAGTGACGTTTGTCGTTCCAAAGGTGGCTAGTTCGATTGCTAATAGGATTGCTAAGCATAGAAATTCCTCCATGCCTCCAGTGCCGAAATTTGTTCCAAAACGTCCGTCTAGGGCTAAGTCTGGTTCACCTTTGGATATGCTTGCTACTATGAAGAGTGACAAGGTGTCTTTGCCTACTAAAATGGGCCAAAACTTGTTTCCTCTGTTGTTGAGACCGATTTTTCTGCTAAGAAGAAAGAGATTGCTCATGCAGGCAGTTATGTGAAATCCACCAAGTCTATTTCCGGAGAAGCTGTTGAGATTTGTGCGCTCTTAAGACCAAATTTGCTCGAGGACATAAATGTGTGTGCCAAGTTTGTTGATGGCGTCAAAGGGGTTGTTGGCCTAAGTTCCTTTGCGAAGTATACAATCGAGTATAACAGGATTGCCATGCTGGCTATGATGCAGAAAAAGGCGATTCTAGCAGTCGAGTCTATGTTTCTTGATCAAGAGGATACCAAGGCTGCCAAGGAGGTGGCAAGAACTATGGAGGTTGAAGCTTACTCCTCGGCCGAGAAAGTCAAGAAGTTGAAATTTGAGCTTGCAACTTTGAAAGGGTCTAATATTTCTGCCTTCACTTCTCTGCAGCTTGAGACCGCTCGCCAAGAGATTGTAGATTTGAAGACTAGGCTTGATGCGATCCAAGTAAAGTATGAAAGTGCAGAGAAGGAGATCAAATGTTACATACCTCAGATTCAAGATCTTGAACGTGTCATCTCTGAATTCCGCTCCGCTACTTACTCAAAGGATGAAAAACTGATCCCTGCTTACAACTAAGTGATCCACTTCAAGATGGTCGTTAATAGGCTTGAGCCTCAAGTGTTGGAACTCCAAGGTGCTTTATAGATCAATGACGGTTTGAAGAAGGAAGTGGAGGAGCTACAGTGGGTCCGTGCTTGTCTGCTCAAGGAGAATGAGCTGTTGAAGGGTGAGAAGGCTGGGTTCTAGGCTTCACTTACTCAGAGTCAAGCTAATTTCTACAAGATGGGTTATGTAGACCATCTCTTTAGGCGGCCATCTGACTTTGAGTTTTCTGGCAAAGACTTCGAGACCTTTTCTATTTCTCCAGAAGACTTGCTCGCATTTACTTTTAAGGCTTCTATTGGTGAAGTAGTCGAAGAGGTTGATGCCCAAGCTGGGGCAGCTGGAGGTGAAACGACGGATGGTGTCGCTGCTGAAAGTGTCGCGGCTGCTGAAGATGTGGCTACCGAGTAGTCGTGGGATGTCCAAGTTGCTGAAGAGTAGTCTTCTAGGTAGCCTTTAGGATTATCTTTGTTTTCCTTGTTGCTTTTGCTTTGCTTGAACTCCTTCAGTCATTGCTAGTTGTTTATCAATTTTGCTAGAAAAATTAATAAACTTGTTTCCTTCGTTTTTCTCCATCTTCGGTTCTTTTGTTCATGCCCTAACCTTTAGACTTTATAGACCAGTGGCAGATGTGCTACTTTTCTATAAGCAGACAGGCCCGCGTAGCCTATACAGCCGTAGGTGTTGGTGTAGAACTTTGCAAAGTTGTTAGCCATAGGGTTGGTAGCAGACGCCTTACTTACAAAAGCAGACAAGTCTACGTAACCACTAGACTGTTAACCTTGGCTTTCTCCAATTCTGTAGGTTGCATAGCAAGTATCACAACACTTTAGGACTTGGTGTAAATCTCTCCACGCTTTGGTAAAAATGAAGCCCATCGACTGCGTAGCTTGTCGGCAATGGATGAAACTTCGTATACGCGCGCTAACTTGTTTAACATCTCACAGAATTGTGCGGTTGTATAAGTTTAGCGCGGCTTACTGCTCGAAAGGTAAGCCGTATGCAGTCTTCTAGAAACCGTAGGCTACCTTAGTGCACTCAGTAACAGTTTTAGGGTCTAGGGCAGCTGTCCATAAGGCGTACTGCATTATGTGCCCCCTATATATCTAGGGCCCAGTTCCCCGCAGATTAGGCCAAGAGACCCAAAATCCTTCAGTTAGCTAAGCCTTGAAAAGGACCATTGTGGCTACTTCTAGGAATCTCGGCGCAAGCCATCGCACATCTAGTTATACTAGAGCAGCCCGGCTCATCCACGTCTGGATATTTGAAGTGTAGAGTTTATCATCCTACTTTGGAGAGCAGACCCATATGGGCGTCGGGGAATTGGTTTACCCTCTCGCACTAGAGGTCATGGTTGGTCCCTCCGGGGGTGCAATTCCTGAGATGAGTCCCTAAGAAGGGCACAGTCTTCTTTTGAAGTGCATGAGTAATCAGCTGTTGTAAACATGTAGTCGAGTCAAGTTGTAAATTACTTCTGAATTGCTCATTGAAAAACGAGTGAAACGAACAAAAATTTAGCTGTAAAATAGAGACTGCATAACAACTAGATAGTCCTCGGCTCACGAGGTGGTGCCCATTAAGCTGCTCAAGTTATTCGAGCTTTGATGTAACAGGGAGGTCATATATGGTACTTCCTTAGATTGTAGGCGTTCCACTGCTTGTTGATCTTTTTGTTGTTCATGGTGGTGAGGGTGTAATTACCATTGCCGCCTACTCTGCTGATCTTGTACGGACCTTCCCAAAATGATCCATCTTTTTTTAGGCTTCTCTGTTAGCAGTGATAAAGGTTTTTCATATGACTAACTCTCCGAGTTGGAACTGCTAGATCTTGGACCTATTGTTGTAGCTGGAGATGAGTTGCTGCTGGTAGGCTGCGATGCGGCGGCCTGCTCACGCTTTTCCTATGCCAGATCTAAGCTTGTGGCCATCTCCTTACTGTTCTGCTCAATGCTTGGTAGTAGAGTGATGATACTTGTCATGATGACATTGGGAGGAATGATTGCTTCTGAACCAAATGCCAAAGAGAAATGAGTCTCACCGGTTACTCGTCTTTTGGTGGTGCGATATGCTCATAGACATCCGGATAGTTCGTCTGGCCATTTTCCCTTCTTATCGGTGAAGGATTTCTTGAGGCAGTTGAGGATCGTCTTGTTGGATGCGTCAGTCTGCCCATTGCCTTGAGGATATCTCGGCGTGGACATGTATTGCTTGATGTCATACTTTTGCAAAAAGTTCACCAAATCTTTGCCCACGAACTGCGGGACATGGTCGGTGACAATGGATTGACGAATGCCAAATTGGCAAATGATATTCCTCTATATGAAACACTCTATGTCCGTCTGAGTCGTGGTTGTCAATAGCTCTGCTTCTACCCATTTGGTGAAGTAATCAGTTGCCACAATCATTATGCTTCTGCCCCCAGTAGCAGGCGACATTCGCCCTACCAAGTCGACTGCCCACTGCATGAATGGCCAGGGACTCGTCTACGGGTGTAGTTCGCTGGCAGGCAGTGCTGGTACCTACTTGTAGCATTTGCAGCGATCGCACTTTTGCACTAACTCCTTAACGTCTTAATGCATGCGTTAAGCGTTTTCTATGCTAAGGATCGGCCTCCGGAGTGATTTCTACAAACGTCTTCGTGGATTGAGCTTATAACCTTTAGGTTGTCTAAATGTGTTAGGCAGCAGAGATTTGGTCCGTTGTAGGATCTTCGAACAAGAATGTCGTTCCATATGTAGTAGTGTGTTGCCTTCATTTGGAGGTTTCTAGACTCCAACCTTTCTGTGGGGAGTGTGCCATTAACCAGGTAGACTATAATAGAACTTTGCCAGTTGGGAGTTATACTAACCTATGGCACTTCGGCTACCCACTTCGCCTCTATGCTTAGCTTGTCTAGATACTCCACCGGCATAGAGCATTTGAGTTGGTGGTCGAGGGCGGAGCCTAGGCCGGCTAGTGCATCCGCGTGGGCGTTGTCTGCCTGCAGAACTTGAGTGAGAGTGTAAGTTTAAAATGCCTCAACCTGCTTACGTACCATCTCTAGGTATTGCGCCATCCTCGGATGTTTGGCCGTGTACTTTCCAGTAGTCTGGCTGGTGATTAGCTGGGAATCGGAATGAATTGCGAGTTTCTTCACAGCCAAGTCTTTTTCCATTCGAATGCCTGCTAATAGGGTCTCATACTCTGCTTTACTGTTGAATGCTTTGAAGCCTAGAGTGATCGCCTATTCGAGCATTGAACTGGGGTGACAAGGACCACGCCTGCTCTCGAGATTTTGTAGTTGGATGCGTCGTCGACAAGCAAATGCCAGAAGTCTTCATTAAGGTTAGCAAGCAAGACTAAGGTGTGCTCAGCTGCTTTCGGGGTGTCGTTTGGCCGCTCTGTTACGTTGCCTAGGTTAGGTGTGAATTTCGCTATAAAGTCCGCCAAGGCTTGGGCCTTTATCACCGTGCGAGGGCAAAAAACCAAAACGTATTGTCCAAGTTCCAATGCCTATTTCATCACTTGTTAAGAAGCGTCCAGACCATATAGGATTGATCGTAGATGATATTAAGTCATGACGATGACTGTATGAGCTTGAAAGTATGGTCTGAGCTTCCGAGCCGCAATAACTAGCGCCAAAATTAATTTTTCGATTTTTGGGTATCTAGTTTCCACATCGAGAAAAGCTTTAGAAGTGTAGAATATTGGCAGTTGGGCCCCCATCTCTTCTCGTATGAAGGCAGAGCTCACTGCTACTTTGGAGACTGCCAAGTAAATGTATAAGTCATCCGCTACTTCTGACTTGGATAGTAAGGGAGGTGATGTAAGATACTTTTTCAGGTCTTGGAAAGCTTTTTCGCACTCATCATCTCATTTATCTCGTTGTGCCATCTTGATGGCCTTGAAAAAGGGTTTGCATCAATCAGTGGACCGCGATAGAGAGTGGTTGAGGGCGGTTGCTTGCCCGGTCAAGCTTTGGATCTCCTTCAAGGTAGTTAGAGATTTCATCTCTAGGATCGCTCGGATTTGCTTGGGATGTGCTTCAATTCCTCGTTGGTTTACTAAGTACCCTAACAATCTACCTGGAGATACTCCAAATGTGCATTTGGCAGGATTGAGCTTCATCTTCTACTTTCTAAGGATGTTGAAAGTTTCTGCCAGGTTGCCGATGTGGTCTGACCGCTGCTTGCCCTTCACCATGATGTCATCGACATAGACTTCCATGGTTACTCCAATTTGTTTCTTGAACATCATGTTTACTAACCTTTGGTAAATGGTGCATTATTTAGGCCAAAAGGCATGACCTTGTAGCAATAGGTGCCTCACTCGATCACGAACGCAGTTTTCTCCTTGTGGGGCTCGTACATGGCTATCTGGTTGAAGCTGGAGTATGCGTCCAAGTAGCTGCGCAACTGGTTCCCAGAAGTCAAATCTACTAATAGATCGATTCAAGGAAGCGGATAAGGATCCTTTGGGCATGCTTTGTTGAGGTCGGTGTAGTCTACGCAAACCCTCAATTTGCCCTTCTCTTTCTTCATTACTAGCATGACGTTGGCAAGCCATGCTGAGTGTGCTACCTCTTCTATGAATCCGGCCTCCAGTAGCTTGTCAATTTTAGCTTCCATGATCATCACTCGTTCGGGTGCAAAATGCCTTTTTTTTTGGATCACAGGTTTGGCAGCGGGGTCGACGTGCAGCTTATGGCAAGCTATCTCGGGATCGATGTCGGGCATGTCGGAAGGTGACCATGCAAAGACGTCACGATTTTCCCTAAGGAAAGTCGTGAGTTATTCCTTCTCGGTTGGGCTTAGACGTGAGCCAATACTAGCTGTTTTTTCCGGTTGCTGGGGATCAAGAATGATGTCCTCGACATCCTCTTAGGGTTTCCATCCTATCTCGTCTGCTTGGGCACCATTTTCTTGATCCACTTGCTGTAATTACTATTGGATAACTTCTTCGTCCTTTCGAACCTCGGTAGCCTCTACGTGGGTAAATGTCTTCTTCTTTGATTCCTTCAATACTTGCACAATGCATCGTTGAGATGCAGCCTGGTCAGACTTGATTTCTCCAACTCCTCATCTCGGGATACGGAATCAAATTTTTTGATACTTGACGGAAGTGATGGCATTCAACTTTATTAGCCAAGGTCTCCCTAAAATCTTATTGTAGAGAGAAGGGTCGCTTACTATTGTGAACGTTTAATTTGAGAAAATTGGTGGTGTTTTCTCGTCAAGTGTGATGTGGCCGATGGCAGTCGAGGTGTGCCCATTGAATACGGTGAGTACCTCCGTTCCGTGTATGATTGTGCTTTCCAGGCCCATCTTCTGAATTACTGAGAGTTGAAATAGGTTGACTGCACTTCCATTGTCAACCATCATTCTGTCGACTATAGCATGGGCTAGTTGGACAGATACTACTAGTGCGTCGTCGAGTGAAAAATCGACACCTTCGGCATCTTGCTCAGTGAAGCCAATGATGGGTCCAGGATGAGTGTTGACCTTGCCTTCCTTCATGAGCTTCTCTAGGTAGTTCTTCCAAGTGTAGCAGTTATCAGTTGTGTGACCAGGACCTCGGTGGAATGCGCAATACTTGGTGTGATCCAACTTGGAAGAATTTTCCTTTGATTGTTTTGGCAACTTGAACTATGGCTCGTTCTTGATGTCGCGAAGCATTTGGTGGATCAGGATCGAGAACCTAGAGTAGTTCTTGGTTGTCGGGCATTCTTTGGTTGTGGGTCGGTCTCTACACTTAGCCTTTTGCCTGCTTTTGTTGTACTGTTTCCCATCCTTCTTCGTTTGAGCCACTACTGACTATTTTCGAGGCTGCTTAGGTGCCTTGTCTACTCGTCGAGCCTCATCCCAAAATGTATGCTTCTCTGCCAGAGCGAAAGAGTCTGCCAGAGTTAGTCTTCTTTCACGATCAATTCTCCAAACAACAGGTGGTCTGCTATGAGTCCTTTTTGGAAGGTTGCACTTGCTATCAAGTTGTCGCATCAAACTATCTTCATTTTCTCTGCTTTGAAGCTTTTCACGTAGTCGATGAGCGACTCATTTGGATTCTTTTTCACATTGAACAAATGGTCGGACTTTTTCTTGATCGAGTGGTAAGATGAGTATTCTTTGGTGAAAACCAAGGAAATATCATCAAAACTCTGGATGGATTGTGGCGGCATGGTGTGAAACCAATCGTGTGCCTCGCCTTGTAAAGTGGTGGTAAATATCTTGCACATAAAGGCATTGTTGTTCCGATAAATGACCATCGTGCTTCGGTAGTGCCTCAAGTGCCTCTTCAAATCTCCATCTCCTTTGAAAGATGTGAAATGTGGCATGCAAAACTTGTGTGGAGGCTCTACCTGCTTGATCTCATCCATGAAGGGTGACCTGCTCATATTGGTTATGTCTCGTCTTAATGCTTCATTAGCGACTTCGTTGTGTTGGAAATTATGCAATCGCTCGTTTAAGAGCCTCTCTACCTCTTCCTGAATCTGCCTTTGTTAGGGTAGCGGAGCTCTCAACTGCTCCCGATCCTGACCTACTGGTTTAGGCTGCTTTTCTACGTGTTCGGCTTGTCTATATCGTGATTGCAGTGCATGTTATTCGTTCCTAGCAGGCGAGGGAATCCCTTGCAGGCTGCCGGTTGAACTTAAGCTGGATTGAGTGACTGATCATCTCCGTCTGTCATGCTGTCTACTTCATTATAAGGTGGATGATACTTCGCCTGGAAGGTTGTGCATGTTGATCATCGGAGTGTGGTCCCAACCGTGAATGTATGCTCGTCCGTGGGCCTAGTCGAGAGTGCAAGCTCATTCGCATACTAAGACGGGAGTATACGCTATCTCGGGGGCCCAATCAGGAGTGTACACTGCCCGAACGCTCGATTCGTGGTTAGTTGACTGACTGTTTGCCGGGACGCTGCTGGAGAGGTTCCTCGTCTGCCCTTATCCTACTTCGGGACACTTTATCGGGGCACGTTGCATCTCGATGCGCTGCAAGAGCTGATTCACCAAGGGCATCTGCTGTGCGAGGGTGCTCGTCAACTCTATGACTTGTCGAGACAAGTGTTGTTTTCATTTGGGTTAGAAGAACTTGGAATGAACGCATCTCCTTAAGCAGTGGAAGTGTGGTAGACTCCGGGGGCGAGATTCGAATTGGGGAATGTCAAATCCGCAGAGAAATGTGGTGAGAATGCCCTCAGTTTAATCGTGGGCCCATAAATTTGAAGCTAGGACGGTTAAACCGATCTTGGACCGATGGGAACTGCTTGGAAGGCCACGGGAGTGGGTTGGGCCGCGAGAGCAGGCTGAGCCACGGGAGTGGGCTACTCGATGCGTGAAGCACGTAGGTGCGAGGCTAAGGCTCAGCTTTGCAACGCGTTGGGCTTGGGCAGTTCAGGCTGGCTAGGCTTGGGCTTGGGCTGCTTGGGCCGACTCGGCTAAGGCTTGGGCCCTTGAAGCTTGAAATGGCACGGCTTGGCACCGTGGGTTTTGTCGAAGGTAGCCATCGTGATGGTTGCTACGGTGGTGCCCCATGGGGGTGGTGCCCTCCACTCATCATTGTGTTGAGCCTTGTAGATCGTCGCGGTCCTAATTCTTGAACGTTGGAATTTTTGTTCGTCGAGGTTTCCGAATCTCTTGCCATTGTACTTTTCTTTTACGTTTTATCAAAGAATTTTTAGAAAAAAAAAATTCTAAGAATGAGAACATATGAAAAATTTACAAATGAACAAGAAAACAAAAAACCTTAAATGCGAGAGTCTTCTATGAGTGTGTGACTCAAGCCCTCAATGAAAGCACCAATTTGTGGATGCAAATTTCTTCCTTCTTGTTCTTAGACGAAAATGCACCTTCAAAAACAATTAACACCTTAGGTCAAGGTCAAAAGCCTCACACGCTCACGATGAATGAGGGGTTTTGGCCGAAGAACCTCAAATGTCAAAGTTAGAATTTTGAGGGAAGAGTTTTCAGAGAATTTAGAAAATTTTGCAAGAGGATTCAACTTAGGTTTTGGAGAAAATGAGGTGGCATTTATAGGGGTGTGGCCGACCCTATTAGGAGAATGGGGACCGGCCACATGTGGTGTTTTTTTGTGTTAATTACAATCAATTAGCTAATTAATAAATTAATTGACTGATAAATCAATTAATTAGCTAATTAATATAATTTTGAAGAAATAATTTGGGAGTTACCTTGTGAGGAAGATTTGCCACATCCCGGCCCGGGCCCCACCACATCCCGGGCTCGACTAGGCGATGTGGGATGTCACAGTCCACCCCCTTAAGGGCCCGACTTCCTCGTCGGCACACATCCGGCCAGGGATTGGCTCTGATACCAAATTGTCACATCCCAGCCCGGGTCCCCACCACATCCCGGGCTCGACTCCACTGTAACACGATATTGTCCGCTTTAAGCCCCGACCACGCGCTAACCGTTTTGTTTCTGGGAACTCACACAAGAACTGCCCAGTGGGTCACCCATCATGGGATTGCTCTTGCGCGAACTCACTTAACTTCGGAGTTTCGATGGAACCTAAAGCCAATGAGCTCCCAAAAGGCCTCATGCTAGGTAGAGATGGGAATATACATATAAGGCTTACAGGATCCACTCCCCTGGGCGATATGGGATGTCACAAGTTTTGATGAGGATGGATGAAATAGGTTTTGAATAAATACCTATTTTGATCACTTTTGACCTTGTTGAGCCATACTTGTCCGTTACTTACGCGTAGAAGCTTCAATGTGCCTCGAGGGTAATTTGGTCTTTTTAACCCTAGAATCCACGTGTCGCCTCCATATTTTTCTCGATTATTTTTTGCTCCAATGTGGCAGGTAGGGATGAGAAATTTATTTTAGCCACATTGTTCTTATTAGTCACTTTTTCCTTAGTGTTGTTTGATATGTAAATATGAATGCTATATAAGTGCCAATTGTTGAAAATTATTCAACGTAAAAGTGTGGTCTCATAGTTGTAGTTGGATTGTTAGGTTTAGGTTTAGAGTTCAGAATATCCAATGAATTCGGCTACAAGTTTTTATTTGTGTTTTTACTTATTAGTAAAAGGTCTTAAGTTCGATTCTTGTCAAAGACAAATTTGAACTACATTACTGCTAGCCTCTTATGAGGCTAAACCCATCCCTCATCTCCCTTAGTGTAGATAATATCGTTTGTTAAAAAAAAGGTTAAAATAATTCCTAATAATATGTGTATATGATTATTAAGTTGTGGGCATTAGTGTGACGACCCGTCCCAATTTATTATATAATTTTCTCCCCGAGTGTGTAAAGTGACAAATATACCCTCGTTGGCTTAGTGACGTGGATGTACATAAGCAATTTTAAATTATTATTTATGCTGTAGTAATTAAATCGTACTCGACGTCACGAATGCGTTGACTCGAGTTAGGCCCGAATTGGAGTCGTAACAAAAAAGTTACGATTATTTGAATACGTAAATGGGTAAATAGCATTGTATTTTTCCTTAGATCTTGACCCTTATGTGCATCCCTTACCCAATTATTTTAGTTCCCACGTTCTTGAGCCCAATCAGATATGTGGCCCTATTGTTTTTGGACCAATTAAAACTGGCATTCTCTTTCTCTTCTACCCAATCACGTACGCACACACACATACACTCTCATTCTCTCTCCTTCTCGACTCTTCTCTCTTCTTCTTCCTTTGCACCGTGACACACCCACACCCAAACCCATCAAAACCTCATAGATCGAGCGTGAGCTTTACATCATCGTGTTCCCCGTGGCCTCACAATCCTAGTAATACCATTTGATCACCGAACGGATGACAGGAACTCGAAAACTAGAATATCTGGCGAGGAGCCAAGTTTTGGATTAGTTTTGGAGTTGAGTGGACGTCGGAATAGGCAAGTTCGAGAGGGTGCAGAGTTGGCCGGATTTTCCAAGGAATTTTCCAATCGTTTTTCGTGGATTTTGGACTTCTAATAGGTACGAACATGTTCTACTCTTCAATACCTTCAAATCCATATAAATTTCATGGAATTTGGTTAAGAATTGAAGTAGATATAACCTTTTGAAATTTTTCCAGAAACCAGTGAGTGCAGACGACAACCGGCGAGTGACCGGAGAAGAAGAAGGTATATTCTATTAACTTCAACGGAATATTCTAAAGGCATTAGGTAATGCCGTTACCATTTAACGGAATATGTCGCCTATTTTGACGGAATATTCCTAACGTCGTTAGGGTTTCCGTCAGTGTGCCGTGCATGTGCCTGCACATGGCCATGCCTTGGCCTGTGCGTTAGGGCACATCTGGTGTCCAAAAATCTTTCTGATAATTTATGTGGGTTCGTATCGTCTAGTAGATCACGTTCGTATATTCAAACATTTCATTTGAGCAAGCTATGAGAAGTTAATTCTAGATTTTGTATATGTGCTAATTAATTAACGTAAAAATAGTTGTATCGCATATAGGTGAGACATAACCCGAGGACGAGTGTGGACACGCCAGATTAGGGGGCTACGATCCTGCTACTTATCAGTGAGTAGGCATTTATTTTCTATATATATATATATATATACGTATATGCTTTACAGTTTCCAGAAAACGTTTTAAAATGAATTATGCCTTGAATGCCATGTCGAGTATGCATGATATTTATACACATTGCATTGTTATGAATTCAATTACATTGAATGATGCTACGAAGGCCTAGGTAAACTTCAGGTGAGTTAGTATATGGTTGAGTTGGTTGCCTTACTTTGGTATGCATAAATGCCTTTAGAGCTCATCATTGCTGCACCTTGGTGTTAGTGTTCCCGCCTCGGGCCAGGGCACAGTCCTTCACGTGATTGTTCACCTCCCGCACCGCATACTCACCTTGGATCCAAGTCTGGTGCTAGCCTGTCTTACAAACCACAATAGGTGGTTCCGACTCGTAGGTGACTCACGATTTATTGCACAACCTTCACGTGATCATAGCACTTGAGTGTACATATTTACACCCAGCCTTGTCGTACAGGTCACATTAGGTGACTTCGACCCGTGTGCTAGCCTAGGTTGATAAGCTATAGGTCCAGTCGTACATGCCACGTTTAGTGACTCCGACTGGCATGTTATTTTATATTGATTCTACACCTGGCTTACATGTTTTAGTGCTGAAACGTTATGACATGGCATATTTTGGTTTTCACTGCCGTTGTGCATTGTTTTTACATATATACGTAGTATTATTTTCTAGGAACTATACAGGTTTTACAGTGATGAGTTATTATGTTAAAAAAGATAACTATGTTTTCAAAAGCTTTGTTTTTGCCCACTCACCCTTTTGTTTTGCGCCCCTATAGGTCCTAGGTAGCTGTTCGTATTTGTGGTTCACGAGGACTATCTGGCGGTTCTGACGTTTCCATAAACAAATGTAGGGATCTTCTACCTGTTTGTATAAATAGTACTTGTTCAGTTTGACTGCACTGTTGGATTGCCTATGCTCTGAATACTTGTATTTGGTTTTTGGTCACTTCCACACACTTATATATATTATCTCTAGTTTAAATAAGTTTAGGTTTGATTTTTTTTATTTATTTACATGTTCTTGTTACTATCACTTCTGTTGCGCACTAGACTACGTCACCTCACGTGACGGCCAACATGCCTCGACTTAGGTTGAGGTATGTCAATTAGGATGAACTTGGACAAAACTCTAAGACCATTGCCTCTAACCCAAAACAACACAACAATACACTCCCCTAAAGAGAAAAACTAGAGATTTAGAGAGGGATTTCACTAGATTAGCATGCATATACTTTAAAATTAAAGCATGGCAATGAAACCAATAAACAAAATACTAATCAAAACTAAAAAATCTCCTTCAAAATCCATAGGCCTAATGGTTGATGTATCTATTTTAAACCACATTTATTCAAGAAGGGAAGAGATGGGTACACCATTTGGAGCCAAGATTGGCCTCTCCAAGAAAGCTCATATGCTCCTTAGATCCTTCATTTCTTTTGTTGAACTTCCTTTGGATCTTCCTTGTCTGCTTTCTCCTTAGGGTGGGCCTTTTGAGCCTTATGTCACTTATGTCATCTTATTTCATAAGTTGGATCCAATGGGTTTGGGCCCATTGGGCCTAGAAAGCCCAAAACTAACTTAAGGGTTATTACTAATAATTTATCGTTAGTTTGATTAATTACGACTTTTTAATTAATCTTCCCTTTAATTAATTAATCTAATGAACTATTTCCACCACTCCTTTATCTTATATCTCATGGACTAGCATATATGTGTACGATTCATTAGGTTCCAATTAGAAAGGCAGTAAGGTGATCAGTACTACCACAATTACCTAGTGAATTAAAACATACTTTTAATTCTCCTAATCACCGATGACTATGTCGTTAGTCATCAAGAGGGCCCACAAGTCATGAGTGACATCTCACAATGTGTCCTGACTATCCAAGCCAATATAGAATAGTTTGGAGGACTTATTCGATTGCAATTGCAATGCAACTCAATCATTATCTTACTCAATACTCTTAATCATATTATTAGTGTATGGATGGTTTATGTCAAACCGCTAAAGTGATTTTCCTAAATTTATATGATTCAATTGAGACGCATAAGGCCTTCCTTAATCACGATCGATACTTTGGCCAAAGATTCTCGAATTATATCGTAGAGTATTCTTCTTCTTTTACTAAATGCTAGAGATCTCTTGTTGTACATTAATATGCCTTTATGAATAAGTCAAGGACCCCAAAGATACATAGAAACCCACCTAAGATGAGGTATGGCCATGTCGCATCATTAAATGATCAATGGCTTATCCATAAGACAATTATGGTGTCTCTGGTCAGAGAATTACTTACATCTTAAAGTTACTTGCTTGACATGTATGTGGAACTCCATGCAAGTACTCTCATTTGATCACATTCAGTAAACTCACTCTTTATTGAGCATAAACACACTTATCTTAGTGTCTACACAGGAATGGCTTGAGATTAGCCATCCTCCCAATTGACTAGACATAGTGTGTACCGATCTTTCAAGATTATTGGTGCACACTTGATAATCCTATGACTAGGAATATTTTATGATAAGATAGATGATCTGAAGAAGATCTCTCCAATCCAACTTATTCAGATTGCTTCTTTCTCTATAAATTATATATGGACAGACTGTTTAGACATACAACGATTAATAAGATAGTCTTAGTCAGTGATCTTGCCCTATGACTAGTCAAAGTTGACTATCGTTGTGTATTATCTTGAAGGATTTAATCTTATAATTGACTTTTATGGCACACTTCCAACATCCCCCATTGAGTCGTTGTATCAAGACTAGGAGTTACGAGAAGATTGTAATTTTCAAACCACTTAGGCATCAGAGATCCATGGGCCAAACCTCCCCCTCCCGCGGGTGGGTGACTTTGGTTTTTTATTGAAGTTGTTCAATTGTTTTATAAGTACAAATTCGTCAAAACCAAAGAAAGAAAATTCTTTCTACCATAGCAAGCATGAGATTTTTTTGTATTATACGACTTACAGGTAAAATAATTCACAAGAAGAGAACAAATTAGTTGCCAACAATGTCTGTTCATAGTGTATTCGAATGAGATTTGGTTATTTGGTTGTCTATAATGATTTAGTGCACCTTATTAACCTTGGTGTTCATGGCAGGAATTTTCGTCGAGGATGCTTCCTGGCCGACGGGCACACAGCTCCCCAAGAGGTCGGCGTCGGTTGGTGCTTTCTGTCGGGCTCCTGTTTTACTGGCGGGCTTGTCGGGCAGAGCCTGTCGGGCGAGGCTTGTCGGGCAAGGCTGAAAGAGAATGACAGAGTTAACTTTGAAAGATGCCTTTGTGGGGCCTTAGGTGTAGGCCTTGAGGCTCACAATCAAGATTAACTTTTAAGTGCTCAGGCGTGCCACTGCCATCTTCAGCATGGCAGATGTAAAACGGATGTTGGGTTCTGATTACCTATATGCCTGAGAGTCTATTTTAGTTACAACAGGTGCCTTTGTAGGGCCTTAGGTCTTGAGGCTTCCTGTTTGAATAACTAACATTCATACTCAAATATATAAGGTTCGTGTTCTTGGTTATATGAGTTTTATAACCATTATACTTCTGATCACCTTAGCCCGAGGAACAGAACGAATCCAAATAGGTGCCTTTGTGGGGCCTTAGATAGGCCTTGAGGCTTCCTATTAGAACTCATTCCATACTCAACGTTCTAGCCCGAGGAACAGAACGAATCCAAATAGGTGCCTTTGTGGGGCCTTAGATAGGCCTTGAGGCTTCCTATTAGAACTCATTCCATACTCAACGTTCTAGCCTGAGGAACAGAACGAATCCAAATAGGTGCCTTTGTGGGGCCTTAGATAGGCCTTTAGACTTCCTATTAGAACTCATTCCATACTCAACATTCTAGCCCGAGGAACAGAGCGAATCCAAATAGGTGCCTTTGTGGGGCCTTAGATAGGCCTTGAGGCTTCCTATTAGAACTCATTCCATACTCAACGTTCTAGCCCGAGGAACAAAACGAATCCAAATAGGTGCCTTTGTGGGGCCTTAGATAGGCCTTGAGGCTTCCTATTAGAACTCATTCCATACTCAAACGTTATATGGTTACCATAATATATTAGAAATAAAATTAAGTGATATGTCGATTACTTGCGCCTCAAGTAACTTCGGACTTCTTGTTTATCAAAGCTTGTCGTGGATGGGTTAAGTCCACATAAGGTTCTTTTTTATGCCTTGAGGTCAAGGACTTTTAAATGATCAAATCTTACATGCCCGAGGGCTTAGAACTTAGATCTGATTTGAACAATGAAGATATATTCAAATCGGATTCAAGCATTGGGAGAGAGAGAGTCTTTTAATAGTCGTATTACAGGAAATAACTTGAATACAACTTGTAGTACACAACATATTGCTAGACTAATGAATGAAAAGACAAAAACAAAGAGGGTCGGGCAAGGTTTAACCTTGTCGGGCAAGGCTGATCGTCTTGCGACTTCCTATCTTTGTGATTTATCAAGGGGTTTGGAAGCTTAGAAAAGGGGTTTGGGAAGTGAGTTTGTGGAAAGAGATCGATCCTACGGTAAGAGTTGAATCAAGGTAGCAGAGCTATTACAAAGGCTTTGAATGAGGGTTTATCCCGAGAGAGATGAAGGCTTGCTGACTACAGCTTCGTTTGAAGGCAAATCTGGCTTTTTGAGCAGAGTTTGTGCTTTGGTTTGTTTGTTTGAGTGTCTTGGTTTGTTTGTTTAAGTCTCTTGGTTTGTTTGTTTGAGTGTCTTCATTCCTGATTTCTCTTTCTTCTTTTATAGACAACTCGGTTTGGCCTCCTGTAGCAGTAACCTTGCCTGAATGCAGTTTGAAGGATAGTGACTCATCAGCTATTTTACTTGTACTGCCACTATAAAGTACTTTATGGGCTGTATAGCTGGTCATTCTATACCACTTGGCTTTTGGGTAGGTGAGCAAGTGGTCTGCACTTAGTCAGAAACGGGCTTTCTCCTATCTTCTGGACTTCGGTTGGGCTTCAAGTTCTTCTCCCTTTTAAGCTGTTCTTTGGGCCAACTCCTGAAGGAAATTTTGTGAAAAACATGTTCATTTGAATAACATCATATAGCATGCAATTAACAATTAAAGGCGGAATCATGCTTTCATGCATTCAAAAACAAAACATCTACCATGAAATTCAAAGCCTAGTAGATTGGTGAACCTTGACTCAACTTAAAAACAACAATTTGTTAGTTGAGAAATATTTACCTTTGTAGATTCCTCTTTGCATATGCAAAGGATAATCACCCAAGAGATAGGGCCTTCATTCCTTGCTTCTTAGCTCCATGGATTTGGTTAGAAGAATAGGTTCTCCAAGTTCCCAAAATTGAGAACCTCTAAAGATTCTACACCAAGGTTGGATTGGAGAGGAAATGAGTGACCTTGAGGAAATAGAATTGCTAGACAATATCCCCCAAGGTGGTTGGCCTCTTAGAGAGAAATGGAAGCTTTGTGTTCTCACCAATTTTCTCTAAAATCAACAACTTATGAATTTATGTTATAAAGTTCTTTATATAGTCACTTCTTTAAATGACCTAAAGAACCAAAAACCCTATTTCATCACTATATGGATTTGGGCTTTTGGGCCTTTGTGAATCTTTATTCATTAAGTTGTCATACAACTTAAGTCAATGGGCTTTGACGTTCGAAGCCCATTGGGCCTTAAGGTCCAAAACTATCCCGAGGTCTTTAACGAACTTATTCGTTTGATTAATTAACATATTAATTAATCCTTGCCATAAATAATTAAACCATTTAATTCATCTCCTTTGTTTCTTCAATCTCCACCTTATTTGGTGTACGATACATTAGGTTCCTTTTAGCGAGGCAGTGGGCGATTAAAACCATTTTACATCGATTGTGAATTGAAACTTACTTTCAATTCTCCCTTTAGTGATTACACACGTTTAGGGCTTCCACAAACCATGAGTGACCCCTAGCAGCATATCATGGCTACCCAAGCTAATCAGAAGAGGTTGAGAACCTATTCAGTTTAGGATTACAAATGCAATACGGTCTTTCTCTAATCTAATACTCTTGACCACATTGTTTGGTTTGATAGTTTATTTATTCATGTCTACTATCCAATATGATTCATTTGCATTTTATGATTACCTTGAATGTGATTTGGAACGCATTCCCCAATCTCATTCATACTCTGGCCAGAGATTTTAATCATATCATAGAGTATTCTCCCTCAAGCCAATTGAAGGTTAGAGATCCCTTGTTGCGCATTCACTTGTCTCCATGACTAAGTGGCTTAACCCCAATGATGTCGTGGACACCCCGATGGGGTGACTTTGACATAATCAAAGATCAAGGACTTAACCACAAGACAACAACTGTGATGCCTCAGGTCAAAGGACTAATTTGCATTATCCCAAACATGAGTTCTCATGTGACATGAGTATGAGAACTCCTCGTTGATCGTGTTCAGTGGACTCATTCTCTATTGAGCACCTACGTACTTGTCTTGATGTCACACACACCAATGACTCGAGACTAGTCACTCTCCCTGAGAGAAGGCATAGTACGTACTGATCTTATCGGACTGTCAATGCCCAATTGGCAATCCTATGATCAGGAACGTTTAGGATGTGTCTACGAAAGAATGGTCTCATTAATCTAACTTCATTAGATTGCATTCTCCCAATCACATATTCCTTGGACTTTATCGTTTAAGCATATAACATTTATATGAGACGTCTCAAACAATAATGTTTGCCCTTTATATGTAAACTAGATTAGTTTAACATGTGAAATATCCGTAAAGTATCATCATATGAATGGCTTTAGGGCACATTTCCAACAATCTCCCACTTGCACTAGAGCCAATCAGCTTGGTCATCTGTTATGATTCCTCTTCTGTAGTCATTTCTTAAATGGCTGAATAGTAGGCCTAGGAAATGGATATCTATATGTTATCCATAGAAGCAACCTTGAGAATATCGACGTTACCATTATACATGATTCCCAATCATGTGGTTCAGTCTCTCATATGAGTTCGGATCTTGATGAGACCTTGATTCCCTGGCTTGAGCTATCGCCACATTAGTGTCGTAGTGTCAGTACACTAGATACACTTTCTGGTTGGAACCGAATAGAGAGTTCATAAATGAACTTTCCCATCCAAACAACATTGTTGTAAACTTCTATATGGCAATATATTTTGCATTCATAATGGAACACACTAAAGTCATTACTTTAATGTTTCCATCCAAATATCTCTTTAGTCATAATAAAGGGATACCTGTTTATCTCTTCATTCATAATGAAGAAACATCCAATGATGGATTAGATTCATAATCTAATACATTTACGCTTCCATTACGTTACTCTAATTTTTCCTCATTCTTCGAGGAACCTATCCTTTAGTATTTCTTAAATACTTAAGGATTCACTTGACAGTTGCCATGGTTCTGATCCTGGGCTTGCACTGATATCGCCTTGTACCGATCTAGGTACAATTCATATCAACGTTTTCATACAATATGAAATACGTAAATCACTTTTTTGCCTATGCATAAAGGATTCTATTTATGCATTATTTCTTTGGGAGTCAAAGGGTACGTTCCCTTTGAGAAGAGCTACCTCCTAGTCTCACTAGAGTTGTTCTTCTGATTGAAGTTTATCATCATATGAGAAACTTCCTAGCATCCTTTTGTCTATTATTAGGGCATGATATAATCCAATTATATCCTAAAATCTATCATTATAGATTTCCATCCCATGTATATAGACTATGTCTCCCATATACATTCTATCGTTATAGAAAGTTTAAAGTCATAACTTTAATAATGAAGTATTCTTTTCATTTCCAAAATTAATATATCATACATATATTTAAATTTAGGAATATGATTAACTCCCACTAATCTTTTGTAAACCTAGTAAACAAAAGATTCATTTACATCTTTATGAGAAATCAAACAATTTGATCTTTCCCTCATAAGACGTTTATGGCTCCCACTAGCTTGCTTAGATCCATGATGGTTGGATCTCTACAACTTACATGTCTTGTGATTCATAGTTTTAGACATAAATTATCAAGACTATCTTAATAATGGTTTCGGAAACCTATATCATGTCCAAACATTGAATCACCATTTAGTTGTAGCTAGCAATCTTCGAATTAATTGAAACTAAGACTACGTCAAAGATGGTTCCTTCAAAGTCAACCATTCTCTTTGATTGTAGTCACCTTAAGCTACCAATTAGCTATGAAGGTTTCATTATTTCTGGTCAAATGGTACTTTACCATTTCCTTGAGTATATGTTGTATATACACTCAATGTAGTCATAAAGTTCAAACCATTCAACTGAGACGGTTTAAAATTCTTTTTGACTACCTTGGAGCTTTGTGGTATAGGAACTAGGTTGTTATATTTGTTGATTATCATCTTGTCTCTCAAAGAACCCATTCTTTTGAGTTCTATTCCTAGTTCATTTGCTCTAAGGCAAATCACATTGTAGGATTTACAATGAACTACTCAACAAACAACATTTGTTGGTTGGTTTATAGAAGTGATATCCAAAGGTTAATTTAAGGATATCCACAAGATAATTTTTAAACAAATATTGCTCATTAGCACACAACCCCAAATCTTAACATGATTAAGATTTGTCTTTCTTTCCAACTACATCCTATGGAGTTATGAAAATTTTGGAAGATCTTCTAATTGACAATCATATTGTTTTAGAAGTATATATCCTATATATATGGGTAATTGATAACATCCAACGAACTAAATCTTATTCGAGTTCGTTCTTCTCCTAATGGAGAAAATCATTATCTTATGATGCTAATTTCCTTGATATCTTTCAAGGAAACTCATCTAAAGTGTTACCTTTCCTTAGATCAAATCTAAGGAGGTAAGTACTTTAGACGTCTTACTCATCAACTTACATTTCTTGAATTCTTTGAAACCTTTTGCAAAGTATTCGGACTTGTGTTTATTCATAATAAACTATAGTCCAACCGAGAGTGATCTTCGGTGAATGTCAAACAACATGAGTAGTATTATGTTGTGGACAAGTGCCACTAACATCTAAGTGAATTAACCTCAATAACTTTGTGATTCTTTCTTCTTTCCAAAAGAATAAAGATTCGAACATTTCGCCTCTATACAATTTTGACAAGAAGGTATTGGATCCGGATCTAACGATCCAAAGCATCCATCTATGACCAACTCGTAATTTATGTTTTAGAGGTATCACAACTCAGTTGGGATTAGTCACTATCTTGCAACCTTTTGGGTTTTAAGCATCATTATATTCTAAACAGTTAACGCTACCATATCATCTCTACTATAGAGACAATCAATTAGATTACTATAATCCAATCAGTGATTAATAAAGAACAATGTTTTTTCAAACAAAACATTCATCCATCTCTACTATAGTGATGGAATTGAGTTCCTTAAAATTGGAATGTAAAGACAATCTTTGGTTTTTCCAATTTCTTTGGTAGTTCATATGAGGAAGTTAGTACCATCTGCTTTCGCAGAGATCTATATTTTATTCACGTTCCGAATGTGAAGTACTTTCTCTTCTCTCATTAATCTTCTACTTCTTATTAGCCACACTTTTACAACGATTGTAAAACATAGTTACTAATACGGAATCAAGCATTCAAGTAGAAGAACCAACTGTTTTGAACTATTCAAGAACAATTTACAACACCTTCGAAAGGTGTGTTCTTGACACTTGCAAGACATTTCTTGCAAATACCCCTTCCAATGTCCATCCTTTCATAAAGAAAGTTTGTTCCCTTGGAGTTAATTTTATCTTCTTCATTTGACTTCTCCTTTGACTACAATAGTCATGGTCCCTAAACTCCCACTATCTCTCTTGAAACCTTTTTCAATTGTGTTTATACACATCAAACATTTTGGAGAGTGTGTGGTTATTGTTCACTACATAGTTTACAATAAACTTAGTGAACCATTAGGATAGGGACATAAAGGTGAAGTCCTAGCTTAGTTTCCGTCTCGTTAAGTGGTTTATCACTTCAACACTCAATGATTCAAAATCATCATAAGTCCATGTTGATGGACTATTTTTGTCAACCAACCATTATGTTCTAAACATAATTACAAACTTTCAAGAGTTGTTCAAGGCAACTCTTATTTGTTCATAAGTTCCTTTGTTCATATAACGAAGGAATAAGCATTGGTTCTTTGTGTTGTCCTCTTCATGATAGACATTTCTAACATGTTCTTCCAATGATACATTATCAATAGGAAGATTGTGAGGATGAGACTTCTTAGGTACATGCACAATCCATTTAAGACAATCTTTGGGATTGTGTTACCAAGTCCGGAAACTAAAACATTCGGATTTTCTTTGTCAAGTTTTGGATAGCGTTTGCAAATATATTGGTAAACAAATACATAACGAATATAAATTGATTGATTTTAAGCCATTTGATTCGGGTCTTTAAATCAAATAGCACCACCCACTATTTTTGGCAAATTCCATATCCCTCATTGGAATTCGAGAGTTTTGGAGGAAACTCTTAGTAGGTTATGGGAGACTCACTATTACCAAGCCCACCTCACAATGATATGATGTTGGCTAGCATTAATAATAATGAGAGAGTACGCTTACTCATTTGCAACTAATGCAAGTACCCATCAATTTGGCCTCTAGAGAATGTTGCCTCACGATGATACGATGTCGGCGCCATTGCACTTAGTTAAGTCATTCCCACCATGCTTAGTGCGTGAAGGGGTTCAAGAATAGCCTCACGATGATACGATGTCGGCCATCCTCGTTGCCTACACTAACCTCATCAAGTATGTATATAGACTCCTCCTGAGTATAAGCATGCACTTTGTACTCCCCCATGATAGGGTGAAGCCGGTGTACAAGTCATAAACGATTGGAGCCTACCACGGTGGAAGGCCAAGAAAGAGTGTTCTAAGCACTCTCACGCTTTTCAACTTAATAATGGTTTGGTTGAGGGTTTTAGGTCTCATCACATATAAGTATTCATTTTAATCTACATTAAAACAATTTTGGTCCTATTACAACTATTGGTCCATTTGATTCAATTTAGTTGTATATAATACTCCCACTATACTTATAAAACGGTTTTTAAAGTAAGAGTATATGATACTACTAACATAAGGTTTGCATTCATTTGATGGACTATATAGTTGCCTTAGGGCCTTAGGATGACTATGAACCTTTGTTTAGATTCAACACGAGCCTAGTGTTGAATCTCGGACTAGGGATGGAGATTGATTTTAGTTACGCGTTTAATCACATTAAGGCGTGTTGTTCCTAGGGGCGTTGGACCCAACTACTTCATTTTCATGCATATCAAATAAAGCAAGAAAGAAGTACTTCAAAGTAAAAGAGAGCTTATGCTCTTTACAACATTTGCATAATTCAAATTACTTTAAAGTAAAGAAGAGCTTATGCTCTTTTACAACATTTGATCAAATCAAATTACAACCAAAATTAATCTACACATTCCCATGGTTCAAACAAATTTGAAACGGCCTTTCACATAGCTCAATTATCGTAGGCTTAGGTTCATAATCACCCTTTAATTAATTAACATTTTAACTAATTAAATTGAATGCAACATTTTCATTTGGTTTTTGTATCCATAAAATTGATTTAAATGGAGCTAAATGAAATGAAAATCCAATTCTCATTTAAAGAGACAAAACAATTTTTGTTCCCTACTTAATTTGGGCCATCATGCAATAACCACAACTTTTTGGGCTATATTGCGAAACACAAACTTTTGGGGTCACTTTGTAAAAACACAAAAGTCCACTACTTCATGTAATTACAACTAGAACCCAAAAATTTCAACAAATACAAAAAACTTCATTAAAGGAGCAAAACAATTTGTCCTTTAACGTTTTTGGGCCTTAACGTAAAAACGTAAACTTTTGGGCCAAAGTGCAAATACACAAAAGTATCAAAACTTTATGTAATTGAATAAAAGACCCAAAAATACCCTATTCTATTAGGGTGGCCGGCCATGATAGAAAAAATATGATTTTTACAAAGTTTTTGTAAGTGGGTTTTGTTAGGTGAGGTAAAGATGAAATATTTTGAATTTATGTTAAACTTTTAAAAAAGTTTGTCTACCATTATAGCCATTAATTGAATTTATGTCAAACTTTTAAAAAAGTTTGTCTACCATTAAAACCATTAATAATACTTTACAAATAATCATCACCCACTAAAATCACCCACTAAAATTAAACCAAAACTTTATGTAAAAACATAAAACATTTTGAATCAAAACTTCAAAACTTTTTGTTCTTGGCAAGAACTTCAAGAACATTGAAGAACACTCATGAAAACTCATAATAGCTCCATGAATGTTTTCACTCACCAAAACTCAAATTTTCATCACTCAAAAGAGGGTTAACATCCTAGGGTACTTAGGGGTTCCAAAAGTCACTTTAAAACCATTTTAACAAGACAAACATGAACCCAAAAAATCACCCTTTGGATTTGGCCGAATTTCCCAAAAAACATGGAACCAAATTTTAGCTCCAAAATTCATGCTCATATGAACTACATCTACAACATTTGAGATGGCAAATTTTCTAACAAAATTTACATTCAAAGAAACAAGAATAAAGCTTGTAACATATTACAATTTTTAAATAAAAAACTATGAACTACAAAACCCAAAATGATTCACCAACTACTTGACCTAGGCTCTGATACCACTTGAAGGAAATTTTGTGAAAAACATGTTCATTTGAATAACATCATATAGCATGCAATTAACAATTAAAGGCGGAATCATGCTTTCATGCATTCAAAAACAAAACATCTACCATGAAATTCAAAGCCTAGTAGATTGGTGAACCTTGACTCAACTTAAAAACAACAATTTGTTAGTTGAGAAATATTTACCTTTGTAGATTCCTCTTTGCATATGCAAAGGATAATCACCCAAGAGATAGGGCCTTCATTCCTTGCTTCTTAGCTCCATGGATTTGGTTAGAAGAATAGGTTCTCCAAGTTCCCAAAATTGAGAACCTCTAAAGATTCTACACCAAGGTTGGATTGGAGAGGAAATGAGTGACCTTGAGGAAATAGAATTGCTAGACAATATCCCCCAAGGTGGTTGGCCTCTTAGAGAGAAATGGAAGCTTTGTGTTCTCACCAATTTTCTCTAAAATCAACAACTTATGAATTTATGTTATAAAGTTCTTTATATAGTCACTTCTTTAAATGACCTAAAGAACCAAAAACCCTAATTCATCACTATATGGATTTGGGCTTTTGGGCCTTTGTGAATCTTTATTCATTAAGTTGTCATACAACTTAAGTCAATGGGCTTTGACGTTCGAAGCCCATTGGGCCTTAAGGTCCAAAACTATCCCGAGGTCTTTAACGAACTTATTCGTTTGATTAATTAACATATTAATTAATCCTTGCCATAAATAATTAAACCATTTAATTCATCTCCTTTGTTTCTTCAA
Organism: Malus fusca; assembly: GCA_035220775.1. Classification (NCBI taxonomy): domain Eukaryota; kingdom Viridiplantae; phylum Streptophyta; class Magnoliopsida; order Rosales; family Rosaceae; genus Malus; species Malus fusca. Next base: position 19,101,111 of record CM069067.1, on the reverse strand, counting down.
TCTCCACCTTATTTGGTGTACGATACATTAGGTTCCTTTTAGCGAGGCAGTGGGCGATTAAAACCATTTTACATCGATTGTGAATTGAAACTTACTTTCAATTCTCCCTTTAGTGATTACACACGTTTAGGGCTTCCACAAACCATGAGTGATCCCTAGCAGCATATCATGGCTACCCAAGCTAATCAGAAGAGGTTGAGAACCTATTCAGTTTAGGATTACAAATGCAATACGGTCTTTCTCTAATCTAATACTCTTGACCACATTGTTTGGTTTGATAGTTTATTTATTCATGTCTACTATCCAATGTGATTCATTTGCATTTTATGATTACCTTGAATGTGATTTGGAACGCATTCCCCAATCTCATTCATACTCTGGCCAGAGATTTTAATCATATCATAGAGTATTCTCCCTCAAGCCAATTGAAGGTTAGAGATCCCTTGTTGCGCATTCACTTGTCTCCATGACTAAGTGGCTTAACCCCAATGATGTCGTGGACACCCCGATGGGGTGACTTTGACATAATCAAAGATCAAGGACTTAACCACAAGACAACAACTGTGATGCCTCAGGTCAAAGGACTAATTTGCATTATCCCAAACATGAGTTCTCATGTGACATGAGTATGAGAACTCCTCGTTGATCGTGTTCAGTGGACTCATTCTCTATTGAGCACCTACGTACTTGTCTTGATGTCACACACACCAATGACTCGAGACTAGTCACTCTCCCTGAGAGAAGGCATAGTACGTACTGATCTTATCGGACTGTCAATGCCCAATTGGCAATCCTATGATCAGGAACGTTTAGGATGTGTCTACGAAAGAATGGTCCCATTAATCTAACTTCATTAGATTGCATTCTCCCAATCACATATTCCTTGGACTTTATCGTTTAAGCATATAACATTTATATGAGACGTCTCAAACAATAATGTTTGCCCTTTATATGTAAACTAGATTAGTTTAACATGTGAAATATCCGTAAAGTATCATCATATGAATGGCTTTAGGGCACATTTCCAACAACTCCCTCCAAGCCCAAAGTTCAAGTTTTGATCCCAACAGTGCCCCCTTCAATCGATATTAAGCCTGGAATTCCAGGCGCCAATATTGATTGAAAAGCTGCCTGTAATCCCACGTCTTTCCCTTGGGATTTGGACACGTTTTAAAGATAATCATCACTTTCCTCAGATTTCTCCACTAACCCACGAACTCTCTGTATTTTGGCACAAAAATCCCCCTGCAATCGAACATTTCTTAACTCCTCAGACGCTTTCTTCTGTAAATCATTCAGACTTTCTTTTCCTCTTTGCCCGATATTTCTTCCCCTTGTTGTCTCCTCTGTCGTTCTTTTCAAACTCAACCAAATGGCTTCAGGATCCAGCCAAATCCAACCATCCTATGAATCTGGCAAAGGCCTCGCCACTCTGCGTCGTTTACTTAACGGCCTTCATCGCCCTCGGGCAGGTTTTTTCTCCGAGCTTTTCTTTGACATGCATGGGCCACAATCTTTGGGTCCCGCATGGATTTCTCGGGTCCCTGCAGTAATAGAGGACAACATGCCTAGAGATAATTGGTTTTCCCACACCGTTTTTCTGGTTAAATCAGGTATCTCTTCATCCAAGTGGTCGTCATATCGTCGAGGCTTTCCTTTGATGAACGATCCGGCCTGGGCTCAATGGATTGATGAATTAGAGCCAACTTTCAAGCAAAAATGGATGAATAATGGCATTTATGAACTGATAATGCTCTCCAAAACCACTTTTACTGCCAAGCCCGAACTGCTTGCTTCTGCTCTTCTCTTCTGGAATTCGGGCACAAATACCTTCGACTTCCGTATGGGTCCCATGTCTCCAACTATCCTTGATATGGCCCAGGTCTTCGGGCTAAGGCCGTCGGGCAGGATAGTGGACGTCACTCAAGATTGGGCTCTCCCTTCCATTGCTGAAAGCTCAGGTTCATCCACCTCTTTTCTTTCCTTGGAATATAACTCTGCAACTTTCAAGAGTTATGGGACCTCCTTCAAGGGATTCATCCCATTTGCAAAAGAAAATTTTGGAGCCGGCTCTCCTCATGTTAACAGAGACCAAGAGCACATGTATTTTCTCTTATACTGGCTTAATAAACACGTTTTCCCCAATAAGTCCAAAGGCATGAAGGTTGAATGGATCCCCCTTGTAGAAGCTCTTCATAATTTTGATGATGTAGCTACAGGTCCATTCCTTCTTTCTCATCTTTACCATCTACTTTTTGAGATGACTCAAGGTGAGCCATTTGAGACCAATGTGAATAGACCTATCTGGATGATACAAACCTGGCTTCAATGGTATTTTCCAGAGTTTCGGGCTGCTAATTTAGAGTTCCCAGAGGGTGTGGCCCCTGCCCGAATCCTTGCTGAAGCCGCTCCCACAGATCACTCCACCTTTGCCTGCTTTTATTTCTTCAAAGTTTGTAGAACTCGATCAGATTTAGAATGGGGCGCGTCAGTCTTAAGAAGATATCCTTGGTTTTCTAATCAAGCCTTTCAAGATGCTCCTGGTGAATATACCACCCCCTTTTGTAGGGAGAAATTTATTAGTTGCATTTAACCGAGAGACTTGGCCTGAGGAGTCCGGGGCAATTGATATGATCGAGGGTTGAAGGTGTACCATCCTAACTTTTGCAGCAGGCAGTTAGGCTTTATGCAAGCTATTCCCATCCCGTTCTTCGACTCTGTCCAGTGTGGCACTTCTTTTCGAGTGCCATCTCCCCCCGAGGTGACCTTTCGAGGTGCCCGACGTAGTCTTGAAGTCATGAGTCAGGCTGCCCGAAAGTCCATCATCCTTAATTTTGAATGCACCTCACTCTTCTCCTCCTGGTGGGAAGGTAAGTGGACCAAGAAATATGGAGGAGACTTGAAAGAGACTCATGACCGCCTTTTTAGTCAACTTTCGCTCAAATCATACCCCAGTTCGGGCGAGCTTGAAAATTGGAAAGAGATGATCCAAGAGAAGAATCGAATCCTTTTGATAGGTATTTCTTCTTCTTATTTTGATTCCGCATTTCTTCTCTTGAAGCCGTTTAACTTTTCCTTGCTTAATGATGCAGCCCAAGTGGATGTTGAATCAATACCTACTGAGTCCGAGGATGACTCAGCTGATGCAGCAGTTCTTCATGGAGCTGCGGCGGAGGCCGAAAGGCGGGAAGCTGGAGAAGGTGGGGATGTTTCAAAAGATTCAGGAGCTGAAAAAGAGGTACCTGAAGCCATCACCCAAGTGTCTAGGCGGAGGAAAGCAATCGTAATTGAAAACTCAGATTCTGGTCCTGCATCCCCACCTAAGACTAAACGACGAATTCTTGCTCCTACCAGAAAGAGTAGAAGAACCAGGCCCGCCCAAACTCTCAAGTCTCCAGACCCACCTGCTCCACTTCCTGAAGCTGGCAGAAAGAAGCAAAAATCTTCAAGTGAGTTGTGTGTTCCTTTTTCTGTCAGATCGCCACTTTTCTTCTTTATCTAATTACCCCTGTTTTTTAAACACAGGACCTCAAGCATCAAAGAAACCAACCATCGCCTCCAAGGATGAACCATTAGGAGCTGATATGCACAAAAAGGCCGAAGTCGCTATTAAGGAACTTGAGGTATGGCCTATGTGTTTTTTTTTCTTACTGGTCTTTCTCGCTTTCATATGATTCTGAGCATGATCACTTGAGCTAGGCCGCGAGATAAGAACAGCTCATTCCGCCCAAGAGCTCATCGCCACTTGCCCGAAAGACAAGCATCTCTCCTTTCCAGGTTAATCTTTCAAAGGTGTATCTTCCCATTTCTCGATAATTGGGTAGCTATATAGTTTCTGGAATTAACGCTCGAACCTTTCTCTTCTTCTATTTTCATCCAGGTTGGGGTATCTGCCTCATCGCCCAGTCAAGATTCTCCTTTGAAGTCTCTGGTTCCTCCTCCTGCTCTGGAGGTAACCCCATCTTCACAGTTTGACCCATCCACATGAGTTATGTTGCACTTTGTGAATGAAGGCAGTAACTTGGTGAGCAACTGTCCTCGTATTGAATTCCTGTATATTGTTTTTATATTAACTTCTATCTATATTCTCCGCAGCCTTCTCCAATACATGAGCCACCCCGTCCGTCAGTTGTAACCTCAGAGGTAGCAGTTCTGCAGGTGATTGCTTGCCCGACAGTTACCACCGACGAACCTCATCCCCCTTCTCCTCAGGGTCAAACTCAGGTATGATAGTATTTTCTCTCTGTCTTCTTTTATAACCTGCTTACTAACAACTGCTGTTTTCCCTGGATATCTCTAGAGGGTTGGCGAAAGCTCAGGTGCACCCTTTTCTTCCCCTATTGGTGATAGGGAGCCCTTCCCCCAATCAGGAGTTGGTGTTTTTCCTTGTGAAACCCCATAGCTTAGTCAGGTATATTTTTCCTTCCCAAAGCTATCATTTTCTTCAGACTGTATGTTTGTTTTGGCCTGATCTTCCTTGGTCTCTCACAGCAAACTCTAACAGAAACTTTTCCTCCTCGCTTGGTTCATAAGCAAAAGTTCTCCCGGCCTCATCCTGGAGTTGAGAAGACGATTAAGAAGAGAAAAATCGCCCCATCAGAGGATATTGTTTTAATTGAGTCATACTGTTCCAGATGTTCGGCCAACTCATACATGTCCTGAAAATTCATGTCGAGGAACTTTTTCTAAAACTCCATATTCATGTCGTTCTGAGCTATCTGTACATATTCGGCCTCTAGAAGAGGTACTTGGCACCAATTTTTAGATGCCTTGAATCTATATAGGTACTGAGCCATTGATTCATCGGATGCATGGGCCATCCTGGCTAATGAAGAGATTTAAACTTCCATTCCAGGTTTAAGAAATTGTTTACATAACTTTCGTGCCAGTTCATCCCGAATTCGCTCACAAATTGATGTACCAAGAGAATGTTGTTACTATCAAAGAATAGTTGAACAAACGTAACTTGTGGTAGTCATGGTTTGCATCTCCATTGGGCAATAAAATGGGCAACATGTGAAGGAAGTTTTTTGTCCTAGCTAAGAACATGTGAGAATATTTGAACACATATGCAAACTATTAACACATTAAAGTAGGCATGCATTCAAAAACAATTCTAAAACCCATGACTTTCAAAGCCTAGTGAATGGTGAACCAAGAGACTCTTTAACAACATTAAAGAGAAGGAAGGATTTATAGATTTATTACCCTTGAAGCTCATCCTTGTTTGCTCAAGGGGTTCACCCAAGTGGAGGGCCTTCAAGTCACCTCCTAGCTCCTTGGATATTCCTTGTGATTTCTTTCCTTGTGTGCTCCTTTGCTCTTTGAGGATGTGAGGAAAGGATCTCCAAAAACACCAAAGGTTTGGTGTCTCTAAGTCTCCACACCAAGTATGAGGTGTGAAGATGAAATGGATGACTTAGAGAAGAAAAGATTGCTAGCTATTTCTTCACTATGTGGCCGGCCTCCTTGTAGAGAAAAAGAGAGAATAATGTTTCACCTCTTTGCCTCAAGAAAACCTTAATGAGAAAATAGCTATAAAGTTGACTTTATACTACATCACATTTGAGTGGCAAACTTGTAATTAATTCAAGTTTACATCCACTCTCTCTTATGGCCGGCCTTGTCTTTGTTATCGGGCTAATTGCCCATTTTGTTTTAGTTGTCATACAACTTAAACATAATGGGCCTTGTGGACCAAAACACTTTTGGGCCCCGAAACCCAAAACCAACTTAAAAGCCCAATACGAACCTTTCGTAAAATTAATTAACTAATTAATTAATCTTGACCATTTTTCAATTAAACCATTTAATTGCATATCCATTTCATTTATATTTCTTCACTTTCATCCTTACTCGGTGTATGATCCATTAGGTTCCAATTAGCGAGGCAGTGAGCGATTGTTACTCTTAACGATCGATTATGAATTGAAACTACATTTCAATTCTCCCTTTGATTAAGATTAGTGTTTGCTAATCTTCAGGGCTTCCACAAACCATGAGTGACACCTAGCAGCATGTCATGGTTACCCAAGCTAAATAGAAGTGGTTGGAGAACCTATCCAGTTACAACTACAACGCAATACGGTCATTCTCTAATACAATACTCTTAATCACATTGTTTGAGTGATAGTTTGTTTCATATCTACTATCCAATGTGATACTTCTCTATATGATTCAATTGAATATGATTTGGAACAAACTTCCTAAGTCATATTCATATGCTTTGGCCAAAGACTCCCGAATCATATCTTAGAGTATTCTCCTTCCACCATGGAAGGTTAAAGATCCCTTGTTGTGCATTCATATGCCTACATGATTAAATAGCTTGACCCCAACAATGTCGTGGACATTCTCGATGGAATGCCTTTGACATGATCAAAGATCAATGACCTAACCATTAGACATCTATGATGCCTTAGGTCAAAGGACTAATTTGCATATTGCAACTAACGCGTTTTTACATGACATGTATGTTCGAACTCTCTTTTGATCGTTGTTCAGTGTACTTAATTACTCTTTCAAGCACCTATGTGTTTGTCTTAGTGTCCAACACTAAGTGACTTGAGACTAGTCATACTCACGCTTGAGTTGACATAACACATACTAACCTTAGCGGATTGTCAATGCCCAATTGGCAATCCTATGGCTATGAACGTTTTAGGAATGAACATAAGAGAAAGGTCTCGTTAATCTAACTTACTTAAATCACTTCTCTCTTAGATCAAATGCATTCCTTGGATTCCCTTATTGCTTAAACACATGATACAATAAATAGTGATTAACAATAAGCTTTGCCCTTCATTAAACATATTATAGTTTAATACAATAAGTATTCCAAAAGCTATTACATCAAATGAGTGGTTTTGTGGGCATACTTCCAACAATCTCCCACTTGCACTCAAAGCCACCTTCCCATGTATCTAATACCCATCTTTTCCATATGGCGGTCAAGTTGGATTTGAGACATTGGCTTTGTCAGTGGATCTGCTACGTTACCTGCTGATGCAACTTTGAGGATGTTGACTTTCCCCTCGGCAGCATATCTTCTAATGATATTAAAGCGCATGTCAAAATGCTTGTTCTTTTGATGAGCCCTGGGTTCCTTGGCTTGAGCTATCGCCCCACTATTATCACAGTACAAAGTTACTAGTGATGTAATGGTTGGAACCACTCCAAGTTCAGTAATGAACTTCTTCATCCAGAACGCTTCTTTGCCGGCTTCAGCTGCAGCGACATATTCTGCCTCCGTCGTGGAATCAGCAATTACATCTTGTTTCTTGCTTTTCCAGCTAACAGCCTCACCATTCAGAGTGAATACATATCCGGAGTTGGAACTTCTATCATCGACGTCAGATTGGAAATCTGCGTTTGTATAGGCTTCCACTCGCAACTCTATTGCTCTTCCATAAACGAGGAACATGTCCTTAGTTCTTCTTAAGTACTTAAGGACCGTCTTAACAACTGCCCAGTGTTCTGATCCTGGGTTAGATTGATATCGACTAGTAATGCTCATAGCATATGCGATATCAGGCCTTGTGCATATCATGGCATACATGAGACTTCCTATGGCGGAAGCATAAAGAATAGCACTCATCTGCCGTATCTCTTCAGGAGTCTTAGGTCTCATGGACTTAGAAAGGTGAATTCCATGTCTCACAAGAAGAAGACATTTCTTAGATTGTTCCATCTAGAACCTACTTAGCACCTTATCTATGTACATAGATTGGGATAATCCAATTAATTTTCTGGATCTATCACGATAGAGCTTTATCCCAAGTACATAAGATGCATCTCCCAAATCTTTCATGTGGAAGGTTTTGGACAACCACACTTTTACAGAAAAAAGTACTGCAGTGTCATTCCCGAATAGTAATATGTCATATACATATAACACTAGGAATACAACTACATCCCCAACGACTTTTTGATAAACACAATTGTCGTCTTCGTTTTGAGTAAAACCAAACGTTTTGATTTCGGTATCGAAACGAATGTTCCAGCTCCTAGAGGCTTGCTTAAGTCCATAAATGGACCTCTGAAGCTTGCATACCTTAGTCTTTTCAGATTTGGACACGAAACCTTCGGGTTGAGTCATATAGAGCTCTTCCTCTAGGTAGCCGTTCAGAAAGGCCGTCTTCACGTCCATTTGCCATATCTCATAATCATGGTACGCAGCTATAGCAAGCAAAATCCGAATGGACTTAATCATTGCTACAGGAGAGAAGGTTTCTTCATAGTCAATCCCTTCTCGTTGCCTGTAACTGATAAGCTCATATTTTTACATATTTTACATCGAATTCTCTCGTCTTTTCTTAGTTAGTTTCTTATATTTTTGAGTTATTTACTTTGTTTTTGTGTTTTATAGAACTTATCTAGCTAAGAAAATAAAATTAGCACAAGAAAGATTTTAAGTGACAAAATTCGTAAAAATTATATTGCTCACTTATTTGATTTTTGTAGCTTTAAAAAAAATAAATAAATAATGTTGCTTGCGCATTTTGATCGTGGCAATTCATGAATCACAAATTTCTGATAATATAAATTTTTAGGTACGTTACGTGGGAGCCAGTCGTACTCCACTACCAAATGTAGTCCACCCCGCAAAGCTGCTTTTGGCAGCAAAAGAAAGAAATAAAATATAAGTGGGGGGAGCTGTCAGCGAGTGGAGGAGGCACAGGAATAAAATAAGAAGAAAGAAGGTGAGGACGTGCTGCCTTGGTTGTGCGGAAAGCTAGGAAATAGAAAAGAAAATTTGGTGCAGAAAGCAGTGGAGGTGCGGGGATAAAGAAAGAAAAAGATAAGCTGCATGAAGGCAGCTGGCACGAGGATAAAAGGAAAACAAACAAGTGAAAAACGGGGGGGGGATAAGGAAAGAAGGAGAGCTGCCTTTTGGCAGCTCGAGAATGAGCAATCAGAGCAACGCAGGGAGACAGGCCTTGGGGAGACGTGCAGGACAGCTGCCTTAGGCAGCGCGGAAACGAGGAGGAAGGAGCTGCCCTTGGGCAGCACGAAGGAAAGTCAGGAGAGGAAGGCAGGAGACGCGGGACAGAGTGACGTGCGAGAGGACTGACTTGGGGACGCAACAGGTGCAAGACGCAGGGAGCGCAGAAACTGAGATAAGCTGGCATCACAGGGAAGAGACAGCTGCCTTGCAAGCAGCAGGGGAATAAGAGCTGCCTTTGGCAGCGTGAGTGCAGTGCATGCAGGTCAGCACGCGAAAGGAGCTCGCAGGACAGCGTGTGACGCGGGGAGGCTGGGAGCACGGCACGTGAGGAAAGTCAGAGGAAAGGAGCTTGCGACAGCTGGCGCTGCCTTGGGGCAGCAGGGAGGTCAGCGAGACAGGAGCGCAGGGAGAAGAGAGACACGTGAAGACGGGGGGAAGTTCCACAGCAGTGCAGCAGTACAGCAGGAAGCAGCACCCATTTGGGCAGTGTGCACGAAACAGAGAGGAGCAAACTCTCTCCATTTGGTTTTATCCCTTTTATTTTTATTTACATGTTTAATTTAATTTACTTTTAAATTATGTTAAGCATGTGTACTTAATTTCTATTTAGTTAGAGGTGAATTTGAACCTATTAATATTTGTTTATTATAATTTGATTTACTCCAGTTATGAATTTATGAATGTTGGATGTGGTTTATTTTTCTGTGTTGATTAATAACTTGTTTATGTATGTGGGTTAAGGGTCGACACTTAATTTGCATGCTTAGACTTGATGCTAGGATATAAGGGAATTTCACCTAATCGTTATGAACTTATATCCATGAGTAGTAAAAATCGCTAGTCACGATTGTGTTTAGTAAACCCTAGGTTGGATTAACATGCGTATTCCATAGTTATGAATGCCTAGTCGATGCTTATGATTTCCATTGAACTTAATGATTTTTGATATGTCTCTCTATCATGCGTATTCCATAGTTAGGGAACTTGATAAGAATAATTTGGTTGTGATGCGTATCCCGTCCAATTCAATGAATTTAGGGAAATCTGAAGGTTAATTTAAGCGGACCTAATTAACTTGGGGCGTTGTCATTTATTCGTTTGTTGAATTCATAACTGGGAATCAAATTGTATACATTTATTCATGTGTGGATAAGGAACCCTCTAACTAACGTTTCGTCATTTTATTTCTATAAAATATATTTTCTTTGAAGTTTGTTTTTAAATTTCTGTTTTTAAAATCAATTTCGTCAAAAAATCAATCCCCATTTATTTTAAAGTGTTAGGTTTGTTAGAAATTAATTTAGTTTGTGTTTTCTTGAGTTTTGAAGTATTTTGAGTCTTTTGATTTGTTTTAGTTTATTTGTTAGTTTTATTTTGAGTGATTCTATTTAAGTGTTTTGAGTCTAGTTTAGTATTTTAAATTTTGTTTTTACGTTTTTAATTTAATTTTTCTTTGGTTAGCATCCCTAGTTAATCCCCGGCCTAGAACGATCCCTACTTATCCATATACTACAATTGTCACAAATAGGGTTTAAATTTGTGCGTCAAGTTATTTTCGCATCAGTAACCCTTGGCTACTAGTCTAGCCTTATAAGTCTCCACGTTCCCATCAACGCCTATCTTCCTCTTGAAGACCCATTTGTTTCCAACGGGTACTATACCTTCTGGAGGGTCTACAAGAGTCCAGACCTGATTTTGATACATGGAATCCATCTCGGATTTCATGGCCTCTTGCCATCTCTTTGAATCAATGTCGACATTGCTTCAGTGTAGTCTCTAGGGTTTTCCTTTGTGTCATTGTCACCTAGAATGTGCAATTCCCCAAAGTCATTATCTAAGCCATACCTCTTAGGTGGCTTGCTAACCCTTTCAGATCTACGTGGAGCTAGGGGTTCAGGAACAGGGTTGTCAACTTGTCGAGTGCTTGTTTGTGGTTCATCATTAATCTCATTAATTTCCATCGTTTTACTTATAGTTCCTTTAAGAACAAATTCATCCTCTAGAAACTTAGCAGTTCTGGCGACAAAAACTTTTTGGTCGTCAAGATGGTAGAACTCATATCCCATAGTTTCTCTAGGACATCCCACAAAATAGCGCCTAACTGATCTCGCTTCAAGCTTAGTAGCTTCAAGCTTTTTGACGTATGCTTCGCAACCCCAAATCTTAATGTGATTAAGACTTGGCTTTCTTCCATGCCATATCTCATAGGGCGTCTGTGAAACTGACTTGGAAGGTACTCTATTAAGCAAGTAAGCTGCTGTATATAGAACGTATCCCCAGAATGTTACTGGTAGATCGGCGGAACTCATCATAGAACGAACCATGTTCATCAAGGTTCGATTTCTCCTTTCAGAAACTCCATTAAGTTGTGGAGTTCCCGGTGGAGTCCACTGTGATATTATTCCACGCTCTTTGAGATAATCTAGGAACTCGCTACTTAGATACTCTCCCCCTCGATCTGATCTTAGGATCTTTATCTGTTTCCCAGTTTGCTTCTCAACTTCATTCTTGAATTCTTTGAACCTTTCAAAGGATTCTGACTTGTACTTCATAAGATACACATAGCCAAACCGAGAGTGATCGTCGGTGAATGTGATATAGTAGGAGAAGCCTCCTCTCGACGTAGTAGACATAGGTCCACATATGTCAGTGTGGATTAACCCTAGAATTTCAGTGGCACGCTCTCATTTCCCAGTGAATGGAGATTTGGTCATCTTCCCTTTCAAGCAACATTCACAAGTACCCATTTGGTCATTACCTAATGGGCGGAAATATCCGTCTTTCGACATCTTGCGAATCTTATCAAGGTTCACATGTCCAAGTTTAAGATGCCATATCTTTTCTTGGTTAACTTCTTCTCTAGCCCTTTTAGGTTTTGAGGTATTCCCGCTTTCAATACAGTGCATCCCACTACTTGTCTCTAGGTGAAAAAGTCCCTCTATCATATTACCATGAGAGATAATACGACCGTTCAAGTATAAAGTGCAACTCATTTTGTCAAACAATACTGAGTGCCCATCTCGTAAAAGCTTAGAGATAGAAATCAAATTCTTTATACATGAAGGAAAATATAAACAATTTTTAAGTTCCAAGACTTCCCCAGAGGGCAGTTTAAGCATGTAGGTGCCTATTGCTTTAGCAGAGATCTTAGTGCCGTTCCCAACTCGCACAATCATCTCCTTATTGCGCAATGTCCTGCTCCCTGTTAGTCCCTGCAATGAATTGCAGATATGTTGACTAGCGCCTGAATCAAATATCCAGGAATTGGAGCTTATTGTAAAAGCATTCTCTATGACAGAAATAGTCTCTTCAAAAGTTCTTGTTATAAGGCTCGCAATGCGCACCCTGTATTTCTTCTTCCAACGTTCATCATTTCCACAATGAAAGCATGTTCCTTTGGATTTTCTTGCCTTCTTCTTATGCAACCTTTTCCTTGTGATTGCATTCTCACTCCCACTGTCCTTTTTGAAACCTTGTTCAAACTTACAGCACATGTCAACCATCTCGGTAAAAGTATGATTAAATCTATTCACTTTATAGTTTACAATAAACTTAGTGAAATCATCCGAGAGAGATGCAAGGAAAAAGTCTTGGGCCATTTTCCCATCGATGGAAGTTCCTAAACTTTCAAGATCTTGAAAGATCATTTCCATCTTTTGTCCATGTTTATGAACCGATGTCCCCTTTGCCATTTTGGCATTCAATAGACTACAAACATTTGAGAATCGTAAATTACTAGTCTCAATGTCATGCATCTTATGCAAACTTTCAACCATGGCACATGAAGTGTCCATGTGCTTATGTAGCTTCATAAGCCTTTCACTAAGTGAAGTGAGGATTAAGCATTTGGCTTGTAAGTCATCCTCATAGTGTCTATCATAATTTTGACACTCCTCCTTTGAAGCTAGTTTCGTAGGAGGTACATGAGGAGGGGATTGCTTAAGTACATACAATATGTCTTTCACCTTTGAGACATTCTCAATATGGCGATACCAAGCAAGGAAACGTTGGCCCCTAAGGCCCCTTTTGTCAAGTATAATGGTGGGTGTAATTTTAGGCATGTCGTTAACTACATAACATAACAGAAATCGTATTAGATTGTTGATTTTAAAACTACTTGATTGGGTCTTAAATCAAATAGTACCACCCACTATTTTTGGCAAATTCCACATCCCTCAATGGAATTCGAGAGTTGTGTTGAACTCTTAGCAGGGTATGGGAGACTCACCATTACCAAGCCCACCTCACGATGATACGATGTTGGTTAGCAAAAATAATGATGAGAGAATAACGCTTTAATCATTTACAACTCTTGTAATTACCCATCTAGTTTGGCCTCTAGAGAATGATGCCTCACAATGATATGATGTTGGCATCATTGCACTTAGTTAAGTTATTCCCACCATGCTAGTTCGTGTAGGGGTTCAAGAATAGCCTTACAATGATATGATGTCGGCCATCCTCGTTGCCTACCTCACTACATTATGTATGTATATATGGACTCCTCCTGAATGTAAGCACATACTTTGAACTCCCCCATGATAGGGTGAAGCCGTTGTAGGAGTCACAAACGATTGGAGCCCATCATGGTGGAAGGCCTACGAAGAGATGTTCAAAACATCTCTCGCTTATCAACTTAATATTTGTTTTGTTGAGGGAGTAGTGTTGGGCTACATCAATTTTATTTTAATCTTATTAAAAGAACTTGGGCCTATCACAACCATTGGTCCAAGTTAATATGAATTAGTAGTATATAATACTCCCACTATTTCGATGAAACAAGCGAGACTATATGGAACTACTAACGAATGCTTTGCATCCTCATATGGACTATATAGTCATATTAGGTCTTAGGATGATTATGAACCGTTTGATTTGATCCAACACGAGCCTTGTGTTGGACCTTGGGTTTAAGGTAGATAGTTGTTGATTTTAGTTACGCGTTTAATCTAATTAAACCGTTATTTCCTATTGGGCGTTGGACCCAACTATTCCAATTTGCATACATATAAACAAAAAGGAATACATGAAATAAAGAGAAGGGCTTATGCTCTTTTACAACACATTTGATGGACTTATGTCCCTTTACAACAAATTTGAACTAATCAAATTACATTCAACTCTAAACTACTAAACCCAAACATTCATAATGTAAAGCGGCCAATCACATAGCTCAATTATCGAGGCCTTTGGTTCATAATCACCCTTTTCTTAATCAATCACATTAACTAAGAAAGCAACTTAAACAATTGGTTTTCGGATTCATAGAATTGATTTAAATGGAACTAATTGAAATGAAAATCCAATTCTCATTAAAGAGACAAAACCATTTTGTTCTCATCTTATTTGGGCCAAAAACAATGACCTCAACAATTGGGCCATTATTCAATAAATATAAACTTTTGGGGTCACTTTGTAAAAACACAAGAGTCCACAACTTCATGTAATTACAACTAGAACCCAAAATTTTAACAATAATTAAAACATCATTAAAGGAGCAAAACAATTTGTCCTTTAGAGTTTTTGGGCCTTAACGTAAAAACGTAAACTTTTGGGCCAAAATACAAATACACAAAAGTATCAAAACTTTATGTAATTGCATAAAAGGCCCAAAAATACCCCCACTAGGGGTGGCCGGTTTTTAGAAGTGAAAAAGGAGGGGAAAGAGGTTTTGGTGATAAATCAAAACTTGAAAGTGTTTTAGGCAAGTGGAACATGCAAGTGGAATAGGTAGGTGAGGATAAAGGTGATGGGTATAGGTTGTAAGAAAATGTTTTGTGAAACATTAATAGCATTTATCATCCCTCACCAATAATCCATCACCCATCAAAATAAACAAAACTTTATGAAAAACACCAAACACTTTGAATCAAAATTCCAAACCTTTTTGTTCTTGGTAAGAATATCAAGAACATTGAAGAACACACATGAAAACTCATAAGAGCTCCATGAATGTTTTCACTCATTAAAACTCAAATTTTCACTACATAAAAGAGGGTTAACATCCTAGGGTACTTAGGGGTTCCAAAAGTCACTTTAAAACTCTTTTAACAAGACAAACATGAACCCAAAAATCCACCCTTTGGATTTGGCCGAATTTCCCAACATACATGGCACCAAATTTTAGTTCCAATATTCATGCTTAAATGAACTACATCTACAACATTTGAGATGCTAAATTTTCAAGCAAAATTTATATTCAAAAGCAAGAACAAAGCTTGTAACATTTACAACATTTAAATCACAAATCATGAAAATCACAAAACCCAAAAGGATTCACCATAAACTAGACCTAGGCTCTGATACCACTTGAAGGAAAATTTTTGTCCTAGCTAAGAACATGTGAGAATATTTGAACACATATGCAAACTATTAACACATTAAAGTAGGCATGCATTCAAAAACAATTCTAAAACCCATGACTTTCAAAGCCTAGTGAATGGTGAACCAAGAGACTCTTTAACAACATTAAAGAGAAGGAAGGATTTAGAGATTTATTACCCTTGAAGCTCATCCTTGTTTGCACAAGGGATTCACCCAAGTGGAGGGCCTTCAAGTCACCTCCTAGCTCCTTGGATCTTCCTTGTGATTTCCTTCCTTGTGTGCTCCTTTGCTCCTTGAGGATGTGAGGAAAGGATCTCCAAAAACACCAAATGTTTGGTGTCTCTAAGTCTCCACACCAAGGATGAGGTGTGAAGATGAAATGGATGACTTAGAGAAGAAAAGATTGCTAGCTATTTCTTCACTATGTGGCCGGCCTCCTTGTAGAGAAAAAGAGAGAATAATGTTTCACCCTAATGAGAAAATAGCTATAAAGTTGACTTTATACTACATCACATTTGAGTGGCCAACTTGTAATTAATTCAAGTTTGCATCCACTCTCCCTTATGGCCGGCCTTGTCTTTGTTATTAGGCTAATTGCCCATTTTGTTTTAGTTGTCATACAACTTAAACATAATGGGCCTTGTGGACCAAAACACTTTTGGGCCCCGAAACCCAAAACCAACTTAAAAGCCCAATACGAACCTTTCGTAAAATTAATTAACTAATTAATTAATCTTGACCATTTTTCAATTAAACCATTTAATTGCATATCCATTTCATTTATATTTCTTCACTTTCATCCTTACTCGGTGTACAATCCATTAGGTTCCCATTAGCGAGGCAGTGAGCGATTGTTACTCTTAATGATCGATTATGAATTGAAACTACATTTCAATTCTCCCTTTGATTAAGATTAGTGTTTGCTAATCTTCAGGGCTTCCACAAACCATGAGTGACACCTAGCAGCATGTCATGGTTACCCAAGCTAAGTAGAAGTGGTTGGAGAACCTATCCAGTTACAACTACAACGCAATACGGTCCTTCTCTAATACAATACTCTTAATCACATTGTTTGAGTGATAGTTTGTTTCATGTCTAGTATCCAATGTGATACTTCTCTATATGATTCAATTGAATATGATTTGGAACAAACTTCCTAAGTCATATTCATATGCTTTGGCCAAAGACTCCCGAATCATATCTTAGAGTATTCTCCTTCCACCATGGAAGGTTAGAGATCCCTTGTTGTGCATTCATATGCCTACATGATTAGATAGCTTGACCCCAACAATGCCGTGGACATTCTCGATGTAATGCCTTTGACATGATCAAAGATCAAGGACCTAACCATTAGACATCTATGATGCCTTAGGTCAAAGGACTAATTTGCATATTGCAACTAACGAGTTCTTACATGACATGTATGTTCGAACTTTCTTTTGATTGTTGTTCAGTGTACTTAATTACTCTTTCAAGCACCTATGTGTTTGTCTTAGTGTCCAACACTAAGTGACTTGAGACTAGTCATACTCACGTTTGAGTTGACATAACACATACTAACCTTAGTGGATTGTCAATGCCCAATTGGCAATCCTATGGCTATGAACGTTTTAGGAATGAACATAAGAGAAATGTCTCGTTAATCTAACTTACTTAAATCACTTCTCTCTTAGATCAAATACATTCCTTGGATTCCCTTATTGATTAAACACATGATACAATAAATAGTGATTAACAATAAGCTTTGCCCTTCATTAAACATATTATAGTTTAATACAATAAGTATTCCAAAAGCTATTACATCAAATGAGTGGCTTTGTGGGCATACTTCCAACAGCATGTTCTAATGACGAGAGGCTATACTCGCCGTTGAAGAGGCTAAAATTAGGAATCTTGAATTCCGGAGGATACTCAAATTTCTTGACGTACGGTGGATATGGATGAATGTACTTAGGGATCTTCGACCTTCTCTTTATAGCCGAATCTATCATCCGATGGACTTCCTCTACGTCAACAGCCAATGACTCTCCTTTGCAGCCGATGGCACGTGTTCCGCTGATCGGAGGGAGACCATGAATAGGTTCAAGATCAACCCTATTACCATTATGGGTTGATCTCAATATGTGACGACTCGGGCTTTTCACTTCCTGGGAGAATTTTCTTTTTGGGCACAAGAAAATTTTGCGTTTGTTTTTCGACAGTATCTCTACTCTCCCAAGACTCTTTTACTGATAACTTCAACCAACGATTTGCTTCGTGGTGGCAAACATTTGCTTTTCTTGTTTGAGACTCAGGTTACCAATCTCGCGCTCAAGGATGACCTCAAGATGTCTAGTGCGTTCTTGGAGTTTGCACCGAAAAAATACTTTTGGTGGATGATGCTTCATCATCATCGCTGGCACATTCTTTAATTGTTCATTTTGGAAGGCCAACATCGGCAAGCTGAGTGATCTAAGTAATGACCGCTGCCTAATGTCTCTGTTCATTGAGATTAATTTCTATCTCTCAGCGTGGTGTAGAGTCGGGGGTAACGGCGGCATGAAGGTCCTATGTCGACTCTGTAATGGGGGTTACTACCGTTTGATTTACAAATACTTGATTTCTGGTTGTTTTTCACATCGTTGACTTTTTCTTGATGCTGCATATCGATGCAAACTTTCGCCGTATGCCTCATGAGCCCTTCAAAACAATCAATCCTTTTGATCAATGACCTATGCCTTATGAGCCCATGAGGTAAGGGGAGGTTAAGCCAATGGATCTCTGATGCTTAAGTTAGTTTCTCTCAGAAAAGTAAAGTGTTTAGGGCTTTTTAGGGTAGCCAAAAGCTTCTGAAATTTTGTAGAATATGGGGTATATATAGGGGAGAGGGCCGACCATAGTGTTAGGGTTTTACCCTACACATGGCGGCATCCTATTGACCAATGTTTATAGAGAAATATTCTCAAGATATTAAATAGAAGTAATTATCCCTAATTGATTTAAATTGGGATTACTTACTTGATTGGAGTCAATCTTCAATTGGGAATGTATTAAAGATAGGATTTGTGTAATTAATCCTTATCTTTAATGCTTTGACTTTTCCTTGCCAATGGCAGGTGAGCTGTGGGCAGTTGTATTCAGCTGTTGAAACCTTCAGGGGTGTGAGCTGCGCGTGGGAGTATCTGAGAAGCCTGCCCATTTATTGAGGGCAATCTTGTATTTCTTGAGCAAAAGTCCACGTGTCGCCTCTAGAATTTTTGGGATTATTTTAGGCTCCACAAATGCCCCCACACCTGCTAGACTGCATGTAGGAAAATGGCAGTAGGTGTAGAAATCCTAGGCTGCATAGACTTGTAGAGTTGTTTCCCAATTTGAACTTGATCTCATTTCTTGATTTGGAGATAGACTTCTTCTAGGAAAAGGAAACCAATTGCCCTCAATACCTATTTAATTCTACCTTAAGTAGGGGATTAAATAAATTTGGAGAACATTTATCATTCCAACAAGGAAAAGAGAAGCCAGAGGAAAATTTTCCCCTACCCTAGCTTTCTTCTTCTTTTGCCCTTGCAAATAGTCGTCTCCCGTTGTTATTCTTCTCATTCGTGCCGCACCAAGGTAAGAAAAAATTGAATTCTTTTCTTCTTGATTTCTTGGGAGTCTTAGGACTTGAAAAATTGGCTCGGCGAGGGCCGAGGAAGTGTGACTGACGTGGCAGGGATGCTACGCACTGTGGGCAGCGTGGGCTGCTGGTGGTGTAGCGTGAGGACTGGTTAACGTGGGCCAATAGTTTGGCTCTGCTCGGGCTGAAGAGACATGCGTATTGGGGCGAGGGGAGGCCAACTTGGGCCAGGCCTTCAAGGCTGCTGGGCACATGCTCGTGCAAGCGAAAGGTGAAAGAGTGGGAGAGACCGGCGTGGGCCGGCTCTCGAGTCATAGTGGCCTCGACCGAAAGGCCTAGGCCTTGTTGGGCTTGCGCGAGAGAGAAAAAGGGATGAGGGAGGCGCGGGCCTCCTTCCGTGCTAGGCTAGAGCGGCATGGGCCGCATGCATGAGGGATCAGGGGCCCTTTAGGCCGTGTTGCGCAAGAGAGAGAGCTGGGCTGTGAGGCCTGGCGTTGGGCTCTGCGGTCTTTTACTTTTTTTGTTTTTTATCTTCTCGCAAGCTGCCTTCTAAATATTTTTCTTCGTACTTCTTGTAGGGACTTTGAGATGTCTTCCTTCGATCGCAAAAGTGATGAATATCCTCTACCTTTGTACCGTTAAGGTGGCTCATTTGGCAAAGTGGGATACTTCAAGGTTGTATATGTCAAGATCAATTCCGACAAGCTGTTTCGGGATTTTCTGGAGACATATAAGTATGCAATTCCTTCAGAGGTTCACGTCAAGCGGGCGAAAGATGATAGCGCCTATGAATCGTGGGGCGAGAGTGCCGTCGCTAGGAAAAGGGCTATCAAATTCCATCCGTACTACTTCGTGTTGGGATTTAGTTTTCCCATGCCGAGTCTTTTCCAGGAGGTAATCTGCTCAGTGATCCTCAAATGCAGTTCATGTGATGGTGGGGTTCTCAAACTTGAGCAGGTTCTTGGATCTTGGCTTGACCATAAATGAGTTCTGGTACTTCTTTGAAATCGGCCACAAGGAAGGCGTGGGGCAGCTGAGATCTCGTCATAGGCTGCTTGATGCTCCTTGCAAATGTGATCATGAGTGGGCGAGAGATACCTTGGAGGTGAGTGGAGAGTGAGAGTCTGACTCATCTCCTGAGTTGCGTGTTCCCACTGTCTTTGTTAGTGGTAAATAAACCGCTTCATTCCTTGCCTGCTTGAATTTTTGTTGAGCTGCTCCATGGCTTTAGTTTACTGATCATCCTTCCTACTTTGTGTAGATTCGAATTTGGCTCAACTCCAAGAATTTCGATGGACATGAAGAAACTGCACATTTCCCTGAAAGTCAATCTTTGGAAGAAACCTTTCAGGACAATAAATGGATGTATAGATGAATCTTATGCATCAAATGGCAAAGATACTATTTAGGACTATCTCTATAAACAATATATGTCCTAAATGGTGAATCCATGGACAATTGATCGATTGAAGAAGTAATCTAATGATGTTAGACTACAGAGACCTTCTTCACATAACCATTATGTCCAAAAAGGTTCCTGGTCATAGGATTGTCGGAGGGATACTGACAATGCATAGACCGGTACATACGGTGTCCGCTTCAATTAGAAGGATGGAAAGTCTCATCCCATTCGTGTATTGACACTAAGACAAGTATGTAGGTGCTCATTAAGGGAATGAGTTCACTGAACACAATCGAACGAGAGTACTTGCATGGAGGTCTACTCACATGTCAAGCAAGTAACTCTAATGGTTGGAATAATGTAAGTAGTCTTTTGACCTGAGACATCATCGTTGTCTTGTGGTTAAGTACTTGATCTTTGATTATGTCAAAGTCAGTTTATCAGAGTGTCCACGGCATAGTTGGGGTTAAGCCACTTAGTCATGAAGGCAAGTGAATGTTCAACAAGGAATCTCTAATCCTTGTTATGAGAGGATGAATACTCTAAGATATGATTCGGGAATCTTCGGCCGAAGTATCGAGCGTAATAAAGGAAAGCGTTCCTATACGACTCAATTGAATCATATAAGAAGGAATAATCACATTAGGGGTTTGACATAATATATCCATACCCTAGTGATGTGATTGAGAGTATTGTTTTAGAGAAGGATCGAATTACATTGTAATTCCAACTGAATAGGTTCTCTGAACAACTTCTACATTAGCTTGGGTAGCCATGATATATGGTTAGATGTCACTCATGGCTTGTGAGTTCTTCTAGATGATTAAATGTAGTCGTAAAAGAAGAAGGTGAATTAAAAGTAAGTTTTAATTCACTAAGTGATTGGATTAACTATAATCAATTGGATTGGTGCCAATCACCTCACTGCCTTGCTAATTAGAACCTAAAACGATTGTTCACCAATACACTCTTGTCGTCCGCTCAGATTCTTTTGTGAAGCATCATGCCTATTCGAGGAGGTCCTCTTTGCTTGCTATAATGCATAAGACTTTGATCTTGGCAGCTGAGTCTATACGCGTTGATCAGGATGCTGTCAAGTGTGCTAAGGAGGCCAAAGTGGCGTTGACGGCTCAGCTTCGCTTGGTTGCTGAAAGGATCGAAAAGCTCGAATTTGAACTCGCCGTTTTGAAAGGGTCTGATATATCTTCCCCCATTTTTGTGCAGTTAGAGACTGCTCATCAGGAAGTCGTCCACTTGATGGTTAAGCTTAGTGTGACTCAGGCGATGTTAGAAGCTACAGAGAATGAAGTCAGTTGTATTTCATCGGTGGTCAAAGACCTTAAGCATGTCAATTCGAAACTACAATATGCTTATTTTTCCAAGGACGAGGAGCTTGTCTTCACACATGCTGAATTGTCTCATCTCAAGGATATTGCCAATAAGCTTGAATCCAAGGAAGTGGATTTACAAGGTGCGTTGTCTACTAGCGAGAACCTGGAAAAGGAACTAGATAAGCTGCAGGGTGCTCACATTGGGCTTGTTGAGGAGAATGTGCAGCTGAAAATTGAGAAAGTCGGTCACGAAGTGGTGTTTGCTTATTGTCAGGTTGATTTCTACAAGCTTGGCTATGTAGACCATCTTCAGGGTAGGCCATCAGATTATACGTTTTCCGAGAAGGACTTCGAGACTTTCTCAATTTCTCCAGTTGATCTGCTTGACTTCTCGTTCGAGGTTGCATTTGGTGGAGCAGCTGAGAGTCAGGCAGCACAGGCTGCCGATGAGTAGCCTTTTTGCTTAGACGTAGGAATTTTCTTATTTTCCCTTTCGTTCTGCTTTACTTAAACTTTGTTGGCATTCAAGCTGGTTTATCAGTTTGCTAGAAATTTAATAAATAGTTTTCCTTGCTTTGCTTCATCCTTCTATTTCGCCATGTCTTTTGCGAAACTTTACCATAGGACTGGCGGTTGGGTGAGCTGCTTCAATAAAGCAGTCGATCCCACGTCATCACTTACGTTTTAATTTCAGCTTCGGGGCTTCAAGAGCCTTACCTGCTGGAGGTGACTTGCAAAACTTTTACGTAGGATGGGCAGTTGTGTTGGTACTTCGATGGAGTAGTCGATCCCACGTCGTCACTTTAGGCTTAAGTCTTGGCTTTGATGCTCAAGGAGTTTTGCCTGCACGAGGAAAAAGTGCAAAATTTCTAACTTATAAAGCCGGTGGCCGAACTCGTTGCCTCCTCCTTAGGAAACAAGTGAGCCTGCATAACTGTTATAGTCGTAAATTTTGGTTTTACTGGCTTCACGAGCCTTGGCCCTCTCGGGGCATGTTGCGAAATTTTTAACTATTAGAGCCGACAGTCGAACATATGCTTCTCGTAGAAAGCAGAGGAAATCCATGTAGCTAATATAGTCGTACATTTCGGCTTTAGCAGCTACACGAGCCTTAGCCCTCCCAGGGCATGTTGAGAAAATTTTAAATTATGAAGCCGGTGGCCGGACACTTACTTATCGTAGAAAGTAGAGGAAATCCGCGTGGCTCCTATAGTTGTATATTTTGACTTTAACTCAAGCAAAACTTAAACCGTAGGCCGTCAGCTGGAAGCGCTGCTTTTAAACAAGTAGACGGGTCCGCGTAGTCATACTAGGTATAAGTTTCGGCTTACAAATGGCTTAGAGCTGCCTACATGTTGGGTCGTCAGCTGGGCGTCTTACTTACAGAAGAAAACGACTCGCGTGACCACTTTAGGTGTCATCTTTGGCTTTTAGAGGCGTTTTAGGCTTAAGGTGTAGGCAGAATCGCACCTCAGAAGCCATATCCTTCCGAGTTGTAACCTAATTCCGCATGTCGTTTAACTAGTATTGCAACACTTTAGAGACAAGCTACGTTCATAAAGACTTGTACGTCGAGGACGGATCATCTAGTCATGCGAATTCTTTCATGGGCAGGAATCATGCACTTAGCGTCTCTTCCGGTTAAAGACCCGAGCTCCCGTAGAATTGATTCCTTCAATCAGCTAAGTCTTTCTAGGAGAAGGACTATTGTGGCCAATTCTAGGAGTCGTCTGGCTCAGGTAGTCGATGCATTAAGGGTAAACTAAGCAGTCGTACAACCCATCCACGTCTGGATATTCCAAATCAGTTTACCATTTCTTAATGGGAGAGCACACGCCATGTCTGCAAAGGCAAGGGAGTCTTCTGTTGTCATAAGGGTGGTCAGTTTGTTTATGCATTTAGCCCAGGCTTGTGAATAATTCCTTTAATCTTCATTGAAAATAGAGAAATGTATTAACTTTGCTTGTAGGCAGTAATAGCATAACAACTGATAATCATCAGCATGCGAGATCTTGTTCTTCGAGCTGCTTGAGTCTTCGAACTTTATTTGTCTTGAATAGGGTCCAAGGAATGGTGGAATGTCACACGTAGTACTTTCTTAGGTTGTAGGCATTCCACTGCTTTTCGATTTCTTGGTCGTTCATAGTGGTGAGGGTGTAGCTACCATTTCTGTCCACTTTGCTGATTTTGTATGGACCTTCCCAGATATGAGCAATCTTTTTGGAACCTTCCCGATGGACGGTGATGAAGGCTTTTCTGAGGACTAAATTTCCTCGCTGGAATTGCCGGATATTTCCCCTCTTGTTGTAGCTGGAGAGGAGCTACTGCTGATAGGCCGCAATGCAGGTGATAACCTTCTCGCGCTCTTCCTCTACTAAGTCTAAGTTTGTGACCATCTCCTTTTTGTTCTACTCGAAATTCGACAATACAGTGCTGATGCTTGGCACCACGACGTTGGGAGGAATGATCGCCTCAGAGCCATACACCAGGCAGAACGAAGTTTGGCCGGTTGCTCATCTCTTAGTGGTGCAATACGCCCACAGAACACTAGAGAGCTCGTCTAGCCACTTACCTTTCTTGTCTGAGATGGACTTGTTGAGGCAGTGGAGGATGGTCTTGTTGGACACCTCGGCTTGCCCGTTGCCCTGCAGATACCGAAGCATGGACATATGTTGCTTGTTGCCATATTTTTCGAAGAACCTTGCCAAGTCTTTGCCCACGAACTGTGAACCATTGTTTGTGACGATGGAGTAATGGATGCCAAAGCGACATATGATGTTCTTCCATATGAAGCGCTCTATGTCCGTCTGGGTGGTTGTAGTCATGGGTTCAGCTTCGACCCGTTTTATGAAGCAGTCGGTCGCTACGATCATCATGCCTCTACCTCTAGTGGCAAGCGACATTGGTCCTACTAGGTCAATCACTCACTGCATGAATGGCCAACGGCTCATCTACGGGTGAAGTTCGTTGGCAGGTAGTGTGGGCACGAGCTTGAAGCGCTGGCAGCTGTCGCACCTTTGTACATACTTCTTGGCATCTTGATGTGACATGCCTTCATCCCGATGTCTGGGGGACAGCGGGATGGCCATGTGCTAGCCAACACCCAAAGGTGACGCAAGCCATTTAATGAATGCATATGCCAAAAAAATGTGAAACATGCATATAAAATTCGCTCAAACTACATAATATAATATTCAAATGAAAACTTTACCAACATAATATAATAGCCTTCAGCAGTTAATAAAATGATAGTGATAATGCATGACATGTTCAGAGCATATATCTAGTTTAGAATACAAGCGGAATGTGCTATTACAAGTGAAGTCAAAGCAGAGAGGGTAACACGATGTCACTAGTAGGGGAATGCCTTGTAGCTCAGATCGTACGCCTCGCTCATATGTCCTGAGTGGACCAAGTTGATATATAAGTAGTACAAACATAGTTATTCCACAACGTACTAACCCCCAAAGTATATGAAAACTAGTAGCATAGTAGGTAATAGGTTTTTCGAAAACCCTAGCATAAAACATATATCATATATAGTGTGCAAAATAGTGGTGTCAAATCTCCCGAAGGCTCTCCATCACGCGCCCGTAGACAGGACATATGCTCGTAGGCAGAACAATCGCCTGTAGGCAGGACATACGCCCGTAGGCAAAACATACGCATGTAGGCATAACATACACTGGTAGGCAGAACAGTGACCACTAGATAAGCACAAAAATATTGAATATAATCTTTCCAACATAAGTACATATATTTCAATAGAGCTTAGTAGCTCAAACATCATATCTCAAAACATCTTCATAGTATATAGTCATCCATCATATATATTACAAAGAGTGTAAAAACATGTTCATAAATAGTATATAGTCATCCATCATATATATTACAAAGAGTGTAAAAACATGTTCATAAATAGTATATAGTCATCCATCATATATACTACAAAGAACATAAATTTGATAAAGTACATATTCCAAAATATTCTCAGTAAAGCATGATAATCATAAAGTGTAACATCTAATTTACTCATAAAACATAACCATTAAAGCATACTTTTCATGTATACATTTCTAATAGCAAAATTATGCATTTTAGAAGGAGTCCAACAGGTACTATTCAGGACGTCGAAAAACATTAGGAGGGATCTCGGGTACCCCCATGCGCCGCCGTGGGTAGCCAGAAAGTTCGTCAGAAAAGTCGCCGGCACCGTCTTGGAAGGCAGCGCATGTGCTTCACTCGCCGGCACCTATAACCCTTCTCACGTGCCAACGCGGAGGCCCACATGCGGCTTGGGTTCCTGGGATTCAACTGGGTTGGGTTGGATTCGGGTATGTGCCTGGGCTTGGTTTCAACAGGCCGAAGGCCCTAGTTTGCACGACCCAAGGGCCTGGGTTCACAAGGGTTTTGGGCTTGGGTTCTAATGGGCTTTGGGCTTGAAAGCCAAGCCCAAAGGATTGGATTTGGGTTGCTCAGTGGGCTGAAGCCCTTAGGTTTTGGGTTAAAGTGTTTAGGCCTGAAAGCCCGGCCCAAAGGTTTGGGCCACAGGACTTGGGTTACCAGGTTTGGGTCGTTTGACCCAGTTTCGATGGAAAAAAAGGCTGGAGCTTATCGAGCTCCATTCAACTTTGATTCTTAACCTTAGGGTGAGATCTAGCTATCAAATTGAAGCTTAGGAGGAGAGGAAGAGATTCATACCAGTTTCACGCAAGTGGTGGCCGAAGTTGGCTGGAAAACACCTCGAAGTCGTCAGGACTTGCCGGATTCTCTAAGCTCTTGCACTGGTTTCCATGGTGTTATTCTCTTAGTCCTGGTTTCGAGAGTTGATGTCTGTGGGTCGTGGGTTTGAAGGTTGGTGTGTGTGTGTCGTCGGAAGGGTGATAAAACAGAGAGAGAAAGATCTATAAGAGAGAGAAAGTGAACTGAGAGAAAGCTCGGGGTGGGGGGGGGAGAAAATAGAGGATGAGAGAAAAAGGATAGGGGTGCCATATGGCAGGCAGAGAGGAGGGGAAAAGGTTAAAATAGTAAGAAGATAATAAAAATATCCTAAAAGGGAAATGGGTAAATCCGGGTAGGATGAAAGGATAAGGGGGAAAAAAGGTAAATTCATAAATCCATAAAAATTACATACATTTAGGACGAGGTTTCACAATCTACCCCCCCTTAAAGAATTTCCTCCCCGAAATTACAATCTTAAATAAATAAGTATAGATACTGACTCCTCATCAGTTCTTCCGTTTCCCACGTTGCTTCCTCGACTGCATGGTTCCTACACAACACTTTCACTAACAAAATGACTTTGTTTCTCAACGTTTTATCCTGTCGGTCAATAATCGCCACTGGTTCCTCAACATAGCTCACGTCCTGACTCACCTTTATTGGTTTTGGCTGAATAACGCTAGAGGGATCCGGCACATACTTCCTAAGCATGGAAACATGAAATACGTAGTGAATCTGTGACAACTTTTGTGGTTGCTCCAACCTATAAGAAACCACACCAATTCTCTTTGTGATCCGGTAGGGACCAACATATCGAGGGCTCAACTTCCCTCGCTTACCAAATCGAACCACACCCTTCCTGGGAGACAACTTCAAGAAGACAAAGTCATCAATCTCATACTCACAATCCTTGGTATGTCAGACTGCAATGATCTTCTATAGATCTTGTGCTGCCTTCAGATTCCTCTTTATCAACTAGATGTTAGTATTAGTGGTGTCGACAATTTATGGCCCCACTAACACTCGTTTACCAACCTCAGACCAACACAACGGTGTTCAGCACACTTTCCCATACTGTGCCTTGAACGGTGCCATGCCAATACTGGAGTGGTAGCTGTTGTTGTAGAAAAACTCGATCAATGGCAAATAGTTATCCTAACTACTGTTCACTGGAAAACAGACACTTTCAACATGTCCTCCAAGGTCTGAATCATCCTCTCAGATTGACCATCGATCTGTGGATGATAGGCAATGTTATACAACAGCTGGGTATTCATGGCATCATTGAACGATTTCCAAAATTTGGATATGAATCTTGGATCTCTGTTCGAAACAATGGTGACGGGAACACTACGAAGTTTAACGATATTATCAATGAATAGTTATGCCAACTTCTCCAACGTGTAAGTCTGTCGAACAGGCAAAAAGTTAGCAGTCCCCAAATGTCATCAAACCTCGACCGTGTGCTCGGCAAACCATACATGAAATCCATAGTGATGTCTTCCCACTTCCACCTTGGTATAAGGAGATTCTGCATTAGCCATCATGTTCCTTTACGTCTACACACTGTTGGTCGAGCTCCTGAGCCTCCCGAACCAAATCTACCAACACAAGCCTAATCTGGAAGTGTGCCAACAATGCTCCCTGTGAATCTAGTGTCATGGCAACGCTGGTCTCTCGAAGAGAAAACAGTAGCAGAACATGGATGGCTCGAAGGGAAGCGAGTTGTCCATAGGATTTTCGGCTAAGTGCATCCGCTACAACATTGGCATGACCATGATGATACTCAATAGTGTAATCATAGTCACTAATGAGTTTCATCCACCTTCTTTGCCTCAAATTTAGCTCATTCTGGGTGAAGACATACTTCAAACTCTTATGATCGGTAAAGATGCGGCACTTCTCGCCGTACAAGTAACGTCTCCAGATCTTGAGAGCAAAGACTACTGCCCCGAGTTCCAGATCATGAGTGAGGTAGTTTTTCTCATGAGTTTTGAGCTGCCTGGAAGCAAAGGCGATGAATTTCCCATGCTGCATCAGAACACAACTCAATCCTGACAAAGATGCATCAGTGTAAATCTCAAACTCACTACCATCGTCCGGAAGAGCAAGGATAGGGGCATGAGTAAGACGCTATTTAAGCTCCTGAAAACTCCATTCATAACTCTCATCCCACTCTAATTTGACCTCTTTCCGGGTCAACCTCTAGTAAGAGGCACGACGATTGCCGAGAAATCCTACACAAAACGTCGGTAATAGCTAGCCAGTCCCTGAAAACTCCTCACTTCTGTAAAGTTCCTGGGTTATTCCCATATAGACACTACAAAAATCTTATGAGGGTCCACACTAATTCCTTCAGTGGAGACCAAATGTCCAAGGAAACTGATATGGTCTAGCCAAAATTGACACTTACTGAACTTTGCATATAGCTGATGTTTCCTCAACCTTTCCGACACCAACTTCAAATGTTTCTTGTGCTCAGCATTATTCTTGGAATAGATCATGATGTCATCGATGAACACAATTACAAGCCGATTAAGATACGGTCTGAAACCTTTATTAATTAAATCCATGAAAGTTGCAGGTGCATTGGTTAACCCAAAAGGCATGACACGGAACTCATAGTGTCCATATCTAGTGCGGAAAGTAGTCTTCGGTACATCTTCGTTCTGGATCAGCAGCTGGTGGTAACCCGAATAAAGATCGATCTTAAAGAACACTTGAGCACCCCTCAGTTGGTCAAACAGATCATCAATCTGAGGTACGGGATGACGGTTCTTCATTGTCACTCGATTCAGTTGCCTGGAGTCGATGCAAAGTCTCATCTACCCATCTTTCTTTCTAACAAATAGTACAAGAATGCCCCAAAGAGACATACTAGGTTGAATGTAGCCTTTATCCACGAGCTTCTGAAGTTGAATCTTCAATCCTCTCAACTCAGCTAGTGTCATTCAGTATGGTGTCAAGGAAATGGGGTTGGTACCTGGAAGTAAATCAATGGTGAATGGTTAATTCATTCACCACTGGCACATCTCCAACACATAGAAAAGGTTCATCCAACGTGACTACGTGGGCTAAGAATCCCACATAACCCTTATGTAGTAACTTCGTCATCTGAATGGTAGAAATAATACTATTCTGGAGAATTCATCGCTCACCCCGAAACGTGATCGCTGGCCATCCAGGCCCATTAAAGGTCACGAATTTCACCCTACATCCGACATACGCATTGTGCCTAGATAGCCAATCCATTCCTAGAATGACATCAAACTCCACAAGTTTGAAAGGAATCAAATCGGCCTCCAAGATTTCCCCTTTGACAATAACTGGGCAATCCTTAAACTCCCACTGTGCACAAAATAGATCTCCATATGGCAATTGAATGAACATATCAAATCCGAGCGATGTAGGTTGTGGGTTTACAACCCGTGCAAATGGTGAGGATATAAATGAATAAGTGGCATCTGAATGAATCAAAACACGAGCCCAATTACCACAAACAAGTAACATACTAGTAATAACTTTGGGGTTCTGCTCCACCTCCTACTGAGTCATGGTGTTGATACGCATGGACCTGACATCCTGAACCACCATTATGGCCGCCTCGAGTCCTAGGACTATGGTTGTTGCGGCTTGCTCGATTCCCTTGAGCACGACTGCTTGAAACTACTCCAGAATACTGCAGTTGTCTCAAAGTAGAAAACTAAGTACTCTAATTGCAACTCCCACCATAACTCTGAGTAGCCGAAAAATTACCCCCATCGTAACTTGAAGTACTCGGATTATTACTCCTACCGTAACCTGAACCAGAAGCAAAATTATCAGATGAAGGTGGAGTACCGTAATTTCGAGCTATGTTTCCAAAGCCGCCACACCTATAACACTCGACCGGATTAGCCGCACTCCAGTTAAAGTGGTTGAACTGCGCCGACTCACTGTATGAGCCCTCACTAAATGATCCTGAACCCTGACCCTGTCACTTGAACGACTGAGAGCATCTAGGGCTGATGGAATTAGAAGAAGTAGAAGGCTCATTCATGCTTCGGGATCGAAATCCACGACCATGTTGAGTCTGGTTCCAAGGCTGGTTTGGCTCTGAGGCTGATTTTGGTTTTGGTGTTGGGTCTGGTTAAGTCTGTTCCACCTCCTCTGTTCGATTCTCAAAGCCGCCTCAATCATCTCCTCGTATGAGGTATGCCTCTGTGGTGCTAGAATCTCACAAAAGTCATGGTTCATAGCAATCTGCAGCTGAATCATCATCTTCCGCTGGTTCCCATAGGTTCCCTCATGGTGTCTCGACAAGCGCTGAAAAGTGCTATCAAACTCTGTAATACTTAGATTGCCCTGATGAAACTCGAGGAATTCTTGCCTCTTCCTCAGTTGATAACCGGGGCTCAAAAAGTGTACGCTGAAATGTCTCCTGAAAGTAGCCTAAGTCATCAAAGAGTTACGTAGGCGAGAGCCCATCACTGACTTCCACCAATATCTAGCGTTCCCCTAAAAGAAGTAACCAGCGGTGTTTGCTCATTCAGATGATGGGCATCTCATACTCTCTAAGGTATCTTCCATCTTTTCAAACCAATCCTCAGCCTCCGCACAAGCTCCAAATTAAGTTTTGTAACGTCGTGGCTATGAGCAATCTCCATATATGTACGATTCGTCCTGTTACTACCAAGAAAAGCATTTCATAGGGCGGAGGTCAACTGCTAAATTCCTCCCATTAGACCAAAACAAGGTCGTCGAGGTACATTCCCACCAGTAGGATCCATGATTCTAATAAGAGGCAAACAAGATTTAGAAGGACTAAAGATTATGGTTACAAGAAAGCTTAAGATTACCAAATAGAAAAATGAAGTCCTAAGTATGCTCTGATACCAATCTGACACACCCCGATCCCGATGTCGGGGGACAGCGGGATGGCCACGTGCTAGTCGACACTCAAGGGTGACGCAAGGCATTTAATGAATGCATATGCCAAGAACATGTGAAACATGCATATAAATTTCACTCAAACTACATAATGTAATATTCAAATGCAAACTTTACCAAAATAATATAATAGTCTTCAGCCGTCAATAAAATGATAGTGATAATGCATGACATGTTCAGAGCATATATCTAGTTCAGAATACAAGCGAAATGTGTTATTACAAGTGAAGTCAAAGCACAGAGGGTAACACGATGTCACTAGTAGGGGAATGCCTCATATCTCAGATCGTACACCTCGTTCCTATGTCTTGAGGGAGCGCAAAACAAACATGAGTGGACCAAGTTGATATATAAGTAGTACAAACATAGTTATTCCACAATGTACTAACCCCCAAAGTTTATGAAAACTACTAGCATAATAGGTAATAAGTTTTTCGAAAACCCTAGCATGCCATAAAACCTTTCATAAAACATATATTATATATAGTGTGCTAAATAGTGGAATCAAAACGCCCGAAGGCTAACCATCACGCGCCCATAGGCAGAATAATTGCCCGTAGGTAAGACATACGCCTGTAGGCACAACATATGCCCGAAGGCAGAATAAACGCCCGTAGGCAGAACATACGCCCGTAGGCACAACAGTGACCACTAGATAAGCACAAAAATATTGAATATAATCTTTCCAACATAAGTACAAATATTTCGACGGAGCTAAGTAGCTCAAACGTCATATCTCAAAACATTTTCATAGTACAAAGAGTGTAAAAACATGTTCATAAATACTATATAGTCATCCATCATATATACTACAAAGAACATTAATTCGAGAACATAAATTCGATAAAGTATGGTATTCCAAAATATTCTCAGTAAAGCATAATAATCATAAAGTGTAACATCTAATTTACTCATAAAACGTAACCATTAAATCATGCTTTTCATGTCTGCATTTCTAATAGCAAAATTATGCATTTTAGAAAGGGTCCACTCACAGGTACTCCGTCGTCGATGAGCCGTGCGAATTATGAGGGACAGAAACGCCGCTAATAATTGTACCTAAGCACATAAAGGGTCCAATTAATAAAAGTCCACTATAACGATTGAATTTTGGAAAACAGACATCATAAATGGATTCAGGACATCAAAAAACATAAGGAGGGACCTCGGCTACCTCTACGCGCCACCGCAAGGTGGCGGCCCTGGCTGTCATGCGCCGCCGTGGGTCGTCGAAAAAGTCGTCGACGCAACCATGATCGTCGCCATCCATAGCAGCGCGTATGCTCCATGTGCCAGCACTAGGTTGGGCAGGATCCAGGTCTAGGCCTGGGCTTGGTTTCAACAGGTCGAAAGCCCTAGTTTGCACAGCCCAATGGCCTGGGTTCACAAGGATTTTAGGCTTGGGTTTTAATGGGCTTAAGGCTTGAAAGCCTGACCCAAATGATTGGATTTGGGTTGCTTAGTGGGCTGAAGCCCTTAGGTTTTGGGTTAAAGGGTTTAGGCCTGAAAGCTCGGCCCAAAGAATTGGAGTTGGCTTGTGTGTGTCATCGGAGGGGTGAGAGAACAGAGAGAGAGAAAGATCTGTGAGAGAATGAGAGTGAGCTGAGAGAAAGCTCAGTAGGGGGAGAGAATAAAGAATGAAAGAAAAAGGATAGAGGTGCCACGTGGCAGGCAGATAGAATGGGAGAAGGTTAAAATAATAAGATAAAAAATATATCTCAAAAGGTAATCCGGGTAGGGTGAAGAGATAAGAGGGCAAAAAGGTAAATTCAGAAATCCATAAATATGAAATTACATACATTTGGGACGGGGTTTCACATGATGCATGATTGGCCAGTAGTAGCAAGCGTTCAGAGCTTTTTACGCCAGTGAATGGCCTCTAGAGTGGTTTCCATAGACGTCTTCATGGATTGAGCTAAGAATAGCAGGTCGAGGCGATAGGCAGTGAAGATGCGGTCATACTCGACAAGCATTGGAGGAGGCAAAAGAGCCCAAAGGGACTTGCCACCACTGTGGAAAGGAAGGGCATTGGAGGAGGAATTGCAGGTTATACCTTGCAAGCCTTAAGGACAAGCCACAAGGTATGGTTTATGTTCTTATCTTCAATTCTAAATGTTAGATCTTCTAAATATTTATATTTGATATAAAGTGCTAATCACTTGTATAATTGTATATAGGTGGTGAAGCCAAGTAGAAGATGAACAAGCAAGGAAAATGTGGTGAAGGGTTCGGCCACTATATTTTTTGCTTACTACTTAGGAAGTTTGTTAGGCATTAAAGATTGTCTTTAAACTTTCTTATTTTGTTAAGAACTTTTTATGTGGCTTCATATGATGGAAGACCACTAATAGTGCCTAAATGTATAAAGGTATTTATATTAGTCTCTAAATGTTTAGAGCTAATACTTTTTATATTAAACATTATGAATGTTTGAAATATCATGTGATGAATGCCTTATAATATATCATTTCCTTAAAAGTAGTGTTATGAATTGAAAATTGTCTTGTTGTATCCTAGATGAGATACAAGAGTTATATCACTTATTGTAATGTGATAACCAAACTTTAGATTTATCAATTATGGATAGATCTCACATGTAGGACATAAAAGGATACAATGAATCTTTAGATTTGGTTCCAATTGTCTACCTATGAGTTCTATATGAATTGACAAAAAGTCTAGAGATTCCTTTCTTGAAGAAAAGGAAGATCACATTATAATGATATAAATGATAAGAAAAACGTTTCTTACATGGTTGTCACTTGAAATACAATGATCAAGATCACTCTTGATTCAATTAGTAGTTTTGAACAACTAATTGGGCATTATTTAAAAGGTTTTAAAATGTCAATTGTATTAGTGATTAAACCAAGAAAGAAGTGTCTAAATCTATAAAATGTTTAAAGACTTTAGTCACTTGATAACAAGACATTAACTTAGTGAAGATTGAAACAAATAAGCTTGAAATGTTTTAAAGCTACTACACAATGTCTTATACCAATATAATCCACTTTTATACATTTTGTATGTATGAAATGATTTCTCATTAAAGTCATGAGAAATAGTGGGAGGTGTGAAAAAAGGATATAAACTTGAATATGATTGGTTTATAGTTGTCTAAAGAATAATAGTACTTGACTATTATTAAGAGTTTGCAATTTTAATTGTTAAAAGACTCAAGCTCTTCAAACGTTAAAATTCTATGTTGTGTGACATTCTAAAGAATAGTCTTTGAATGTTGGTTTCGTCAACCTAGCATAAAATGGTTATATGTTGGGAGTTGTCCATCATTCTCTTTTATGAGAACAAGCTAATAAGAAAGCATTTGGACAAGTTGATAAAACAAAAGGGAATTATTTTCAAAATGAGTCACAACATATGGTTTAACAAAGAGACAATCCAAATTCAACATCTCATGTAACGATATTGCTCTATGTAGTTTTGATAATGAATTATATCAACCACCTAGAAGGAATGATTGAATTTATATATCCTTAGTAGGAGCCATGCTTCCACTAAAGACTTGGATAATTCTTATATGACTACATTCAAGGTCTTAGTATGACTAAAACTTGAAATATGGTGTATGACACCATATAATGAATAGACTTAATAAAGTAAGTCACGCATTTCATGGAATTACTTGAGAAGAAATTCTTTTGTGTATGATTCGTTTAAATAAACTTGGGTTAGCTAGAGTTGTTGATATTCTCAAAATAGTTAAGACATCATCAATAAGCTAAATGGATCTTAATGAGTGTCAATAGATCCAAAACAAGTTAAAGGGAGCAATATGCATTCAAATCAAGAAAATATAATTGTTAATTTTTGAATGAATGCTAAGTTACGACAAGGCCAGTGGGAGTGACGTTATAATTTGAGCAACATGATGTAGATAAAGTCTATTTGATAGACTTGACTAAACATAGATGTTACTCGAAAATGACAAAACATGACACGGTCAATTTTGAAGTATGGACTTGAAATTGGACTTATTGATATAGCAAGGCTATCTCAATAATGGTATATGGGAATTAAATCTCAAATGTTGAAGATTTAAGAAAGCATTTTCCTATTTGATATGAAGTCACTTTCATAACCCTTATAATGAATGTGTCATAAAATCACAAAAGGGACACATGTATTGACTTGTGAAGTAGATATCCAAAGGTGAAGAAACCACTGTGTTTATCACTTTAAGATATTACTATATCCCAGGATCAGAACCAAAGCAACTGATAGAGTATTATTGTCTTTAAGAAAGAAACATCAGAGTGGGACTCTGGAAGCGTGCATTCACTTAGGTTGTTAACCAAAGTGAAAATAAGCCATTTTACAAATGGAACTTCATAATGGATGAAGTACTAATCATATGAATGAATTGTTAGTATTGTACTACAATGGTCTCAAGGTTGGAGCAAAGTTTGTATAAAGTATACAAACGAAATATATGTCGATATATAGTTTTAGAAACTGCTTCAAAAGATGTTTTGAAAGGAAGGGGTTCTTTTAGAACCAATGATTGAATCCAAACCATAAGGTCGTTAGTAGGGTACTACGACGTAATGGGGCGATAGCTCAAGCCATGGAATCAAGGTCTCATCAAAATATTCGAACACAATAAAGAGACATCATCAAATGTTATGGAAACATTTGATAAGAAAATCCCTTTTTAAATAAAAAGGGGATTAATACATAACCAAGTTAACCTACGAGCATTAGCTCTCTCGACTAGATGTATAAGATACACTAGTGATTGACTTTAGTGCAAGTGGGAGATTGTTGGAAATATGCCCTGAAAGTCAATCTTTGGAAGAAACCTTTCAGGACAAATGAATGGATGTATAGATGATTCTTATACATCAAATGGCAAAGACACGAATTAGGACTATCTCAATGAACGATATATGTCTTAAATAGTGTATCCATGGAAAATGGATCGATTGAAGAAGTAATCTAATGATGTTAGACTACAGAGACCTTCTTCACATAACCAAATGTCCAAAAAGGTTCCTGGTCATTGGATTGTCGGAGGGATACTGACAATGCATAGATCGGTACATACTGTGTCTGCTTCAAATGGAAGGATGGAAAGTCTCATCCCATTCGTGTTGTGACACTAAGACAAGTATGTAGGTGCTCATTAAGGGAATGAGTTCATTGAACATAATCGAACGAGAGTACTTGTATGGAGGTCTACTCACATGTCAAGCAAGTAACTCAAATGGTTGGAATAATGTAAGTAGTCCTTAGACCTGAGGCATCGTCGTTGTCTTGTGGTTAAGTACTTAATCTTTGATTATGTCAAACGTCACTCTATCAGAGCGTCAACGGCATAGTCGGGGTTAAGCCACTTAGTCATGAAGGCAAGTGTATGCGCAACAAGGAATCTCTAATCCTCGATAAGAGAGGAAGAATACTCTAAGATATGATTCGGGAATCTTCGGCCGAAGTATCGAGCGTATTAAAGGGAAAGCGTTCCTATACGACTCAAAAGAATCATATAAGAAGAAATAATCACATTAGGGGTTTGACATAATATATCCATACCCTAGTAATGTGATTGAGAGTATTGTATTAGAGAATGATCGAATTACATTGTAATTCCAACGGAATAGGTTCTCCGAATAAACTTCTACATTAGCTTGGGTAGCTATGACATATGGTTAGATGTCACTCATAGCTTGTGAGTTCTTCTAGATGATTAAATGTAGTCATCAAAGAAGAAGGTGAATTAAAATGAAGTTTCAATTCACCAAGTGATTGAATTAAATATAATCAAATTGGATTGATGCCAATCACCTCACTGCCTTGCTAATTAGAACCTAAAAGATTGTTCACCAATACACTATGGTAGTGAGTAATTAATGGGTGATGGAAACAATTAATTGGATTAATTATGTGTTGTTATTAATTTAGAAAGTCTAAAGAGATAATAAAGCGATAAAGATCGTTTTGGGCTTAAAGAAACGTTCGGGTTTAATTGGGCCTGTTGGGCCTAAACCCATTGGGCTTTTATTCAAGCATTGGATGACTTGAAATAATAAAAGCCCAAATCCCAAACAACACAAAGAGGGCCGGCCACTTTAGGTGGGAAATGGTGAGATATTTAGTCAAGTTGTTGACTAGGTTTCTTTTGTCTATTTAAGGAACTTTATAGAGATATTGTTCATTAGGGTTTTTGTGAGTTTTGAACAACAAAGAGGCAAAAGAAAATAGCTCTCTTGAACCACAAAGGCAGGCCACCTTAGGGGTGTTTTTACTAACATATCTTATGAAAGTTCTAGGATGGGACTAGTTTAACCTAGAGGTGGGTGAATAGGTTCCAATTTAAAAATCCAATTCAAATTTCAATTTAATTTTCTGTTCTCAAATTAAATCCACATTCACATCACATATCAAACTATCATACTCATATGCAATTAAAATGATAAATAAAACGTGCACACATGATGTAGGATTTAACGAGGCAAAACCCACCACTGGGAAAATCCTCGGGCTACCAAGCCAGGAAGCACTAAGAAAGAAAGAATACATAAAGACTTACAAGAACTCTTCAACTAGACACACATACTAGTTGGCAGCTTTGTCTTCGCGCTTTGCTACTCGATCTTTCGTCAGTCTTCGAGTTGAAGTGGCACAGCACTAACGCAGCCGTCAATCACCTTT
Source organism: Malus fusca (assembly GCA_035220775.1). Lineage (NCBI taxonomy): Eukaryota > Viridiplantae > Streptophyta > Magnoliopsida > Rosales > Rosaceae > Malus > Malus fusca. Next base: position 19,063,189 of record CM069067.1, on the reverse strand, counting down.
TCCTCGAACTTTGCAAGATACTAACTCGATCATGCAGAATGATTATATGATGAAGTGTTTGTTTGAAAAACAATCAATTACGAAAATCACAAGGCACATTTCCATAATTGATATTCAATTTAAAACCCAAATGAAATCAGCATGAAAACAATATTTTCTCTTTTAAAAACCCATGCTGTTGGAACCACAAGCTAACAGCAGTATCAAATTGTTTTTTCACGAACACAAAAACCAAGCTGGTGCTTCTCAAAAATTCTTTTCAATAAAATCAGTTTTCATGCAATATATGGCTCTCTTAAAACAATTTCAAAGCTTCCTTATAAATCCTCAATGCACGGGAACCAATTTGAACTGATAAAATTTCATAACTAATCATAGGTTTTAGCTAATTTGACAATCCTTTTAAAACCACAAATCCTAGATACACACGGCAACAACTTTTTCTTTTTAAAACAATGACAACCATGCAATCCATTTAGTTGGATGCAATCAGATAAGTCTTTTGAAAATACAATCAATTTATCTTGAAAGTAGTTTTAATAAAAGACCTATCTCAAATACAATATCATGAGATATAGATGAATGTAATTGGATGCATGCATGCAAACGTACCTGGATGAGTATCGCGTTTCAGTAACATCTTCGCATTGAAAGTGTGAGAAACCTCCCTAGACTAAAACTATTACAATTGTAAATATGTAACAAGTCTAAGCTATTACAGACTCAGGCATTTTGTCAGGGATTGCCAATTTTACCCTAACAATCTCACCTTTTGGCATTTCCTAGACAAAATCCTCTATCACAGTATTACAGACAACTAATAAACTTAACGACCATGCATAACATTGAAGTCTGTAACCTACACACACTCAAACAAGAAAACCAGTGACGTACAAAAGATATATGCTGCTGTAAATGAAAGCATTTATCTATAATAGCAAGCAACCAAAAACAACCAGGTTTTCGAAATTCTACTTCTCCCCCTAAATATAGGCTTCCTACTTCTCCCCCTTTTTGTCTAGAAAGGTCAAAGGCCTTAGAGTTAACCATCAAGTGCAGTCAGCGGAAGATAAGTGGAACAAAACAAAATGTGATAAAATAAAAGTGGGGACGAAATTGGGAGGAAAAGAATATCAAAGTAACGATCAAAAGAATAAACATGGAAAGAAACGAACATCTTTCATATTGTTAAGCTCCCCCTAAACAAATGCTTTAAAAAATATAATGAAATGCATCACGCAAATGATATGATATATATATATATATATATATATATATATTTTATTTTTTTGTATGAGAAGCATATAATTGTTCCAACAAGAATGAAAGAGTGCAAAAAAAAAAAAAAACACATGTAGTTCTGAATCCTCATTCACAACCTAACATTGTCCCTAAAACATAACATGTATGAGTGTAGGTGCAAGTATAGCCGAAAGTTGATACTACACAAATGTAATTAAGTTTTACATGACCAACTTAACTTTAACCCTTAAGCTCACAAGATATACGCTCGAATTTTCATTCAAAGTGTTTGGGGGTAAGTGTATACGCTCAAAAGATCATTACATGAATGTTCTACCATAGGCTTGCAGATTGATCTCATCTCCACACATCAAAAATTACCTTCTTTGGATCAAGTAGGTCTTTGTGAAGGGTTGTAATGGGGCTTCAGGTACTCGGTTAAAGAAATGAAGGATTGATAAGCTCATATTTATATATATTTTTACATCAAATTCACGTGTCTTTTCTTAGTTAGTTCCTCATTTTTTGAGCTTTTTACTTTGTTTTTATATTTTATAGAATTTACCTAGCTAAGAAAATAAAATTAGCACAAGTAAGATTTTAAGTGACAAAATTCGTAAAAATTATCTTGCTCACTTATTTGATTTGTGTAGCTTTAGAAAAAAAAAATAAAGAAAAAAATAATAATAAAATAGAAAGAAGTGCGCAGAGGAGTGGAGGACGTTGTGGAAAACAGAAAGAAAGAAAGAAAAGGTGCATGGTGGGAAGCAAAGATGCTTTTGGCAGCTGGTGGGAAGAGCACTGAGGTAGCTGCAAGGAAGGAGGCTCCTCGGGGAGGGAAGGGCAGCAAAAGAAAGAAATAAAATAGAGGGGAGGACTGACGCAAAGGGGGGAGCTGGCAGAAGAACGTGAGGAAGGGTGCGCGGGGGGAGAAGAGGACGGGGGCCTGCAGAAGAGCAACGATAGAGAGACGACAACAGCTGTCTAGGCAGCTGGAGGGAGACACGGGATTGGAATGAGTGAAGAGGAAGGGGGCGCTGCCTTAGCAGCGAGAGCACAGCAAAGGACGCAACATGAGGGCCGAGAGCTGCTGGGGCAGCGAGGAAAGAAGGGAGGAGGTCAACGAGAGAAGAAGCTGCCCTTGGCAGCTGGCGCGCGTAGAAGACTGGAGAGAGGAAGACAGAGACTCAGGATGCAACAGGAGCGCTGCCTTGAGACAGCGAGAGGAGAGAGAGGACTGAAGGGTGAGGACGGCAGTGCTGACTTGGGCAGCACGAAGGACGGTGAGGACGGCAGTGCTGACTTGGGCAGCACGAAGGACAGACAGAGATGGAGACGTGGGAGATCAGGAGGGAACTGCGCGGACGAAGACAGCAGCACAGCAGAGAACATCCTCATTTGGTTTTATTTTTCTTAAACTCATGTTTAATTTAATTTGCTTTTCAATTATATTAAACATGTGTAATTAATTTCTGTTTAGTTAGAGGGGAATTTGAAACCATGGATAAATGTTTATTATGATTTGATTTATTCCAGTTATGAATTTATGAATGTTGGATGTGGTTTACTTTTCTGTGATGATTAAGAACTTGTTTATGTATGTGGGTTGAGGGTCGACACTTAATTTGCATGCTTAGACTTGATGCTAGGATATAAGGGAATTTCACCTAATCGTTATGAACTTATATTCATGAGTAGTAAAAATCGCTAGTCACGATTGTGTTTAGTAAACCCTAGGTTGGATTAACATGCGTATTCCATAGTTATGAATGCCTAGTCGATGTTTATGATTTTCATAGAACTTAATGATTCTTGCGTGTATCTCTATTATGCAATTCATGTAGGGAACTTGTAGGGAATGTTTTGGGTTGTCGTATGCAATCATCCAACCCAATAACTTGTGGAAAATCTGAAGGTTAATTTAAGCGGACCTAATTAACTTGGAGCATTGTCATTTATTCGTTTGTTGAATTCATAACTGGGAATCAAATTGTATGCATTTATTCATGTGTGGATAAGGAACCCTCTAACTAGTGTCTCATCATTTTATTTCATCAAAATATATTTTCTTTGAAATTTATTTTTAAGTTTCTGTTTTAAATTCAATTTCGTCAAAAAAAATCAATCCCCCATTTATTTTAAAGTGTTAGATTTGTTAGAAATCAATTTAGTTTGTGTTTTCTTGAGTTCTGAATTATTTTGAGTCTTTTGATTTGTTTTAGTTTATTTGTTAGTTTTATTTTGAGTGATTCTAGTTAAGTGTTTTGATTTTAGTTTAGTGTTTTAAATTTTGTTTTTACGTTTTTAATTTAATTTTACTTTGGTTAGCATCCCTAGTTAATCCCCGGCCTAGAACGATCCCTACTTACATCATTTCTACAATTGTCACAAATAGGGTTTAATTTGTGCGTTAGTTATTTTTCGCATCAAATTTTTGGCGCAGTTGCCGGGGATTAGCAAATTTGCTAATCCCTTGTTTATGTTTTTGTTTGTGTTTTTTTTTTTTATTTGTGTTTTTTTTTTTTTTTTTTTTTTTTTTTTGTTATTATGTCTTTTACTTTTGATATTTGATTTAGTTTTCTTTCTTTGATTTTAGGTACAAATGGAGCGAGACATGGCACTTGCATCCATCCAAGCTCAATTGGCGAATCTCACGTCTCAATTAACTCAGAATGCTGAAAGGGCCACAATGCCAAGTGTCCCTACATTTGGTGCATCGTATGGGCAAGGATATCAAACTCATCAATGTCCCCAATTTTCTGCAAATGAAGATGTTTGGGGATATCAAGGCCATAACCAATCAAGGGGCAACATGTTTTCCAACGCTTACAATTCGGATTGGAGAAATTATTCAGATCATAGGTGGGGAGAACCTCAACAGGTTCAACAAAGTGGATATTGGCAACAAGATGAGGAGTTTTATTCAAGATCTATTGTATTAGAGAAGGATCTTTAGAGGTTTCCTACTTTGGATTAGAGGTGGGTGATTGAGAGTATTGTATTAGAGAATGATCGAATTACATTGTAATTCCAACGGAATAGGTTCTCCGAATAAACTTCTACATTAGCTTGGGTAGCTATGACATATGGTTAGATGTCACTCATAGCTTGTGAGTTCTTCTAGATAATTAAATGTAGTCATCAAAGAAGAAGGTGAATTAAAATGAAGTTTCAATTCACCAAGTGATTGAATTAAATATAATCAAATTGGATTGATGCCAATCACCTCACTGCCTTGCTAATTAGAACCTAAAAGATTGTTCACCAATACACTATGGTAGTGAGTAATTAATGGGTGATGGAAACAATTAATTGGATTAATTATGTGTTGTTATTAATTTAGAAAGTCTAAAGAGATAATAAAGCGATAAAGATCGTTTTGGGCTTAAAGAAACGTTCGGGTTTAATTGGGCATGTTGGGCCTAAACCCATTGGGCTTTTATTCAAGCATTGGATGACTTGAAATAATAAAAGCCCAAATCCCAAACAACACAAAGAGGGTCGGCCACTTTAGGTGGGAAAGGGTGAGATATTTAGTCAAGTTGTTGACTAGGTTTCTTTTGTCTATTTAAGGAACTTTATAGAGATATTGTTCATTAGGGTTTTTGTGAGTTTTGAACAACAAAGAGGCAAAAGAAAATAGCTCTCTTGAACCACAAAGGCCGGCCACCTTAGGGGTGTTTTTACTAACATATCTTATGAAAGTTCTAGGATGGGACTAGTTTAACCTAGAGGTGGGTAAATAGGTTCCAATTTAAAAATCCAATTCAAATTCAAATTTCAATTTAATTTTCTGTTCTCAAATTAAATCCACATTCACATCACATATCAAACTATCATACTCATATGCAATTAAAACGATAAATAAAACGTGCACACATGATGTAGGATTTAACGAGGCAAAACCCACCACTGGGAAAATCCTCGGGCTACCAAGCCAGGAAGCACTAAGAAAGAAAGAATACATAAAGACTTACAAGAACTCTTCAACTAGACACATATACTAGTTGGCAGCTTTGTCTTCGCGCTTTGCTACTCGATCTTTCGTCAGTCTTCGAGTGGAAGTGGCACAGCACTAACGCAGCCGTCAATCACCTTTTCCTCGAACTTTGCAAGATACTAACTCGATCATGCAGAATGATTATATGATGAAGTGTTTGTTTGAAAAACAATCAATTACGAAAATCACAAGGCACATTTCCATAATTGATATTCAATTTAAAACCCAAATGAAATCAGCATGAAAACAATATTTTCTCTTTTAAAAACCCATGCTGTTGGAACCACAAGCTAACAGCAGTATCAAATTGTTTTTTCACGAACACAAAAACCAAGCTGGTGCTTCTCAAAAATTATTTTCAATAAAATCAGTTTTCATGCAATATATGGCTCTCTTAAAACAATTTCAAAGCTTCCTTATAAATCCTCAATGCACGGGAACCAATTTGAACTGATAAAATTTCATAACTAATCATAGGTTTTAGCTAATTTGACAATCCTTTTAAAACCACAAATCCTAGATACACACGGCAACAACTTTTTCTTTTTAAAACAATGACAACCATGCAATCCATTTAGTTGGATGCAATCAGATAAGTCTTTTGAAAATACAATCAATTTATCTTGAAAGTAGTTTTAATAAAAGGCCTATCTCAAATACAATATCATGAGATATAGATGAATGTAATTGGATGCATGCATGCAAACGTACCTGGATGAGTATCGCGTTTCAGTAACATCTTCGCATTGAAAGTGTGAGAAACCTCCCTAGACTAAAACTATTACAATTGTAAATATGTAACAAGTCTAAGCTATTACAGACTCAGGCATTTTGTCAGGGATTGCCAATTTTACCCTAACATCTTACACCCTTTTGGTTATTCCTTCATCCTTCTCACTACACTAGTGGGTGAGGATCTTTAGAGGTTTCCTACTTTGGAAACTTGAAGAGAACCTAGGAGCACTCATTCTAACAAAGTGGAGGAGGCAAGGAGGGAAGCTAGGCTCAAGGAGTTCAAGGAACAAAGGGCTTGGAGGTGGTCCATCCTTGGTCTCAAGTCTAGATCAAGAGGTATAAGACTAAACCTTCACTTTGTTCTTCTTTATAAAATTGTTTTTGATGCATCATATATAAACCTATGAACCTTGAAGGGGATTTGCATGACTATAGCTTTGATAATATGTTATAAATGCTTCCGCTGCTTTCGTATATGAAATATGATTTGTATATGCATGATAGTCATATTGAAATCCCATTCTAGAATCTCATAAATTTCCCTTCAGAGCATTGTTAACCCTGACGCCATCTTCCTGACCCGTCTGCTATGATTGCTATTTGGTAGAGGTATAATCGTCTTTCTGCACTTCAACTGCTACTGATGGGGCAAAAAACTTCTTCTTCGTCTCCTTGAGAACTTGTACAGTGCATCGCTAAGACATGGCCTGGTCGTCTTTGATCTCTCCGACTGATACTCCTGGGATGCGAAATCGGATCTTCTGATACTCGATCGAGTCACAACTCCACTTTTCACTAGCCAGGGTCGGTCCAATATACCATTATAGGGAGATGGGCCGCTGACGATCATGAAGATCTGGGATAAGACAATTTGAGGGCTGGTTACGTTGAGCATAATTGTATTAATAGCAGTTGAGGTAAGTCCATTGAATCTGGTCAAGACCTCTGCTTTGCGCTTGATCGTGTTTTCCAGGCCCATATTCTGGATGACTGACATTGGTAGGATATTAACTGAGTTGCCGCTGTCCATCATAATTCTGTCAACGATGGCGTGGGCTAGTTGAGCAGAAATCACCAAGGCGTCGTCGTGGGGAAGGTCTACTCCCTCAGCGTCCTGCTCGGTGAAGCTGACAATTGGTCCAGGCATAGCATATGGGGCTTGAACCTGAAAAACCGATCTCGTCGCCTGGATCTTCCTCTTTTGGGAACTGTTGGTGGTCCCTAGATGCTCAGATTCGGCAAAGATTCTGTTGATTTGGATCATCTTGGATGGGGGTTTAACATCGGCATCTCCTTCTTTCCATGGCCGGGTAGCTAGCCTGTCGACATACTGGTCACACTTGTCTTCCTTCATAAGCTTCTTAAGGTACTTGATCCATGTGATGCAGTCGTTGGTTGCGTTCCTTGGACCTCTATGGAATACGCAGTACTTTGTCTGGTTCACCTTGGAGGTGTCTCCCATTATAGGTTGCGGCATCCTGAACCACGACTTGTCGTTGAAGTCGTGAAGGATATGGGTGATCGGGACCGAGAACTTAGTATACATCTTGGGCGTTGAGCCTTCTTTTGCTGGGGACCGATCTCTGCGTCTGCTTCCTGGCTTGTCCTTGTTATTGAGTGGTTTATCTTCTGCCTTCTTCTAAGTTGGCTCTAGGTCTTTGCGCGGCTGCTCAGGTGGCTTCTAGGAGCGCTTAGCCTCATCCCAAAGGGAGCGTTTTTCTGCCAAAGCATAAAAGTCTGCCAGGGTCAAGTTCTCGTTCATGATCAATTCTCTGAAAAGTGGGAATCTGCTGGGAGCCCCTTTAGAAGGCTGAGCATGTAATGCTATCATCACATCCGATGATTTTTGCCTTCTTCACCTTGAACCTTTTGACGTATGTGCAGAGTGACTCATTTGGGCCCTTCTTTATGTTGAAGAGGTGGTTAGACTTCTTTTTTATCAAACGGTAGGATGAATATTCCTTAATGAAAACCAAGCAAAGTTCGTTAAAGTTCCAGATTAAATGTGGCGGCAAGGTGTGGAACCAGTCTTGCGCCTCGCCTTGGAGCATTGTGGTAAAGATTTTGCACATAAGATCGTCATTGCTACAATAGAGTGTCATGGCGCTTCAATAGTGCATCAGGTGTCTATCTGGATCTTCATCTTCTTTGAACAAGGTGAACCACTGGCTGAACTTCCGCAGTGGCTTCATCTGCTCGATCTCATTTGTAAACAGTGACCTGCTCATGTTGGCCACGTCTCTACAAAGGGCATCGTCAATAGTATTAATGCATTGGAATCTGCGCAGCTGTTCTGCTACGAGCCTTTGTACTTCCTCCTGGATTTACGCCTGGTGGGGCAGCGGAGCCTCCAATTACCCCCGGTGCTGACCTGCTAGTCCATGTTGCTTTTCAACATGTCCTGCTCGTTTATGTTGCAGTCGCGATGCACGTGGTTCATTCTGTGTTGCTGCTTTCACACTTGGCGGGGGCTGCCAGTGGAGCTTAAGCTAGACTGCTCTCGTGCTCTCCTCGGTTCGCCATATGGCTACCTACTCTGGTGCCTCGCATGAGGATTTCTTTGTGGGCCTAGCCTCGTGTGGACACTCCGCCTAGAATGTCCTGAGTGCTCTTCGAAGTGTAGACCCAACCTCGAATGCACATTGACTCGTGAGTCGAGTAAGAAATGAACGTTTCTCTACGCATCTGGCGGGAGAAGACGTTTTTCCGAATGCCCAAACGAGAATGCACACTACCCGAATGCATGGTTCATGGTGGGCTGAGCGATTATTTACCGGGACGTTACTGGAATGAGTCACGTTCTTCCGCCTTTGTCCTGCTTCAGGACATCTCGTCTTATGCGCGTTGCGTCTCGATACCCTCGATGAGTTAGTTGACCCAGGTGGTATGCTCGTAAGGACGCTCGTCAAATCGGTGACCTGCTGAGGGAGGTGGTACTCGCCATGTGGTGGAAGTGTAATAGACTGCAGGTACAAGGCTTGAGCCCAGAGCGAGCACTCCTGCAAAAAACTGGGGTGAAAATAACCCTAAGTCGATCGCTGGACGGGTGGTCAAAATCTGGATCGCCGAAGGTACCATCAGATTGGATTGGGCCACGGGCCAGGCCGTCGGAGTGGGTCACGGGGCGGGCCAACCCTGCTAGGTGGTCGAAGCGATAGCTGATGCGCGCTGGGGTTGCGTGTGGGTTGGCTGATACTGGGCCTAAGCTGCGTGCTGGGCTGCGCCTTGGTCCTCGCGAGCTTGGATTCGGCATGTAATGGGCTGGGTTCGGCTGGCAACGAGCTGGGCTTAGGCCGTCTGCTCGTGGGCTGCTCCTGCTGGCTGGGCCAAGCTTTGGGCCTCATACCCATGGTCCATAGATTGGACCTACATTCTAGTTGAGAGAGCTTATGCTCGTAGGTTAACTTGGTTATGTATTAATTCATTTTTATTTAAAAAGGGACTCACTTACCAAATGTTTCCAAAACATTTGATGATGTCTCTTTCTTGTGTTCGAATACTTTGATGAGACCTTGATTCCATGGCTTGAGCTATCGCCCTATTACGTCGTAGTATCATACTAACGACCTTATGGTTTGGATTCAATCATTGGTTCTAAAAGAACCCCTTCCATTCAAAACACCCTTTTGAAGCAGTTTCTAAGACAATATTGTAGACATCGAAATTTCGGTGAAAACAAATGTTCACCAACGCATTAAAGTTTTGACGTGTCAGGGCATACATGACATATGCCATGTGTCATACAAATTGTACACATGGTGTGTGACTCGACAAAATAAGAAGAAATACCCTTGGAGGATTACACAAGTATTTTCTTCTCATTTTGGGCAATGACAAAGCATGCACATATCAAGTTTAAAATGATATTAAGTGGAAAATTAGGCCATAAAATTACCACTTCAAGTTTTAAATGATATTAAGTGGAAAATTAGGCCATAAAATTACCACTTCAAGTTTAAAATTGTATTAAGTGGGCAATTAGGCAATGGTGCTTGGAAAAGAAAAAAATATTTTGTGGTGGTGATTCATTCTCAAAGCCTATAAATAGGCTTCTACATCAAGGTATCATTCACCAATTCACAAATACATTTCTCTACTCCAAAAATGGAAGAGAATACTCCCCACACATCCAAAATCCTTGAAGCTTTGAAACTCTAAAGCTCTCAAGCAAATCCCGAAGGATCAAGAAAGCCCTATTCGTTCTTCGTCAAATCTTCCTTCAAGATCAAGCCCCAACGGCCCTTGAAGAACTTCCACCAATTCAAGATCAAGCCCCGACGGCCCTTGAAGAAAGTGTTCATCGTTCATCAACTGTTCATCCTAAGATCAAGCCCCAACGGCCCTTTAGATCAACAACATCAACAAATCCACGCATCCAACCGTCCTTCAAGATCAAGCCCAAAAGCCTTTGAAGATCCGTTCATCACTGTTCTTCAAGATCAAGCCCAAAAGCCCTTGAAGATCCGCTCATCAACAGTTCTTCAAGATCAAGCCCAAAAGCCCTTGAAGATCCGCTCAAATCCACCTTCAAAGATCAAAGCCCACGGCCCCTTGAAGAAACTTCCAACAGTTCATCCAAGATCAAGCCTCGACGGCCCTTGGATCAACGAAACATCGACAAATCAACACCTTACGGAGATCGAATCAGAGGATCAAATTGAGAGAGATTGTAACCCAAAATCATCAAAACACAAATTTTTGTCTGTGCACGTTGTTCTTGTCTCTTTCGTTTCGGGAATTTTTCGTGTTCACAAATATATCGTCATATATTTCGTTTGTATACTTTATACAAACTTTGCTCCAACATTGAGACCATTGTAGTACATTACTAACAACACTTTTATATGATTAGTACTTCATCCATTATGAAGTTCCATTTGTTAAAATGGGTTATTTTCACTTTGGTTAATAACCTAAGTGAATGCACGCTTCCAGAGTCCGACTCTGATGTTCCTTTCTTAAAGGCAATAATACTCTATCAGTTGCTTTGGTTATGATCCTGGGATATAGTAATACCTTAAAGCGACAACCCCTATGGTTCTTCACTTTTGGATATCTACTTCACAAGTCCATACATGTGTCCCTTTTGTGATTTTGTGGCACATTCATTATAAGGGTTATGAAAGTGATTTTCTATCATATAGTAAAATGCTTTCTTAAATCTACAACATTTGAGATTTAATTTCCATATAACATCATTGAGATAGCCTTGCTATATCAATAAGTCCAATTTCAAGTCTATACTTCAAAATTGACCGTGTCATGTTTTTGTCATTTTTCGAGTAACATCTATGTTTTATCAAGTCTATCAAATAGGCTTTATTCACATCTTGTTGCTCAAATTATGACATCACTCCCACTGGCCTTATTGTAACTTAGCATTCAATCAAAAACTTAACACTTACTTTTCTTGATTTGAATGCATATTGCTCCCACTAACTTGTCTTGGATCTATTGACAATCATTAAGATCCATTAGCTTATTGATGATGTCTCAACTATTTTGAGACTATCAACAACTCTAGCTAACACAAGTTATTTTAAACGAACCATACATAAAAGAATTCCTTCTCAAGTAATTCCATTTGAAATGTGTGACTTGCTATATCAAGTCTATTCATTTAAATTATATGATGTCATACACCATACTTAAAGTTTTAGTCATACTAAGACCTTTAATGTAGTCATACAATTATTATCCAAGTCTTTAGTGGAAGCATGGCTCCTACTAAGGATATAGAAACTCAACCATTCCTTCTAGGTGGTTGATATAATTCTTTATCAAAACTACATTGAGCATTATAGTTACATGAGATGTTGAATTTGGATTGTCTTGTTGTTAAACCATATGTTGTGACTCATTTTGAAACTATTCCCTTTTGTTTCATCAACTTGTCCATATGCCTTGTAATTAGCTTGTTCTCATAAAAGAGAATGATGGACAACTCCCAACATATAACCATTTTATGCTAGGTTGATGAAACCAACATTCAAAGACTATTCTTTAGAATGTCACACAACATAGAATTTTAACGTTTGTAGAGCTTGAGTCCTTTAACAATTAAAATTACAAACTCTTAATAATAGTCAAGTACTATTATTCTTTAGACAACTATAAACCAATCATATTCAAGTTTATATCCATTTTCACACCTCCCACAATTTCTCATGACTTTAATGAGAAATCACTTCATACATTCAAAATGTATAAACGTGGAGTATACGGGTAGAAGACATTGTGTAGTAGCTTTAAAACCTTTCAAGCTCGTTTGTTTCAATCTTCACTAAGTTAATGTCTCGTTTATTAAGTGACTAAAGTCTTTAAACATTTTATAGATTTAGACACTTCTTTCTTGGTTTAATCATTAACACAATTGACATTTTAAAACAATTTAAAGAATGCCCAATTAGTTGTTCAAAACTACTTAATTGAATCAAGAGTGATCTTGATTATTGTGTTCTAAGTGATAACCATATAAGAAACGTTTTTCTTCTTACTTATATCATTATAATGTGATCTTCCTTTTCTTCAAGAAAGGAATCTCTAGACCTTTGTCAATTCATATAGAACTCATAGGTAGACAATTGGAACCAAATCTAAAGATTCATTGTATCCTTCTATGTCCTACATGTGAGATCTATCCATTATTGATAAGTCTAAAGTTTGGTTATCACATTACAATAAGTGATATAAATCTTGTATCTCAACTAGGATACAACAAGACAATATTCAATTCATAACACTACTTTTAAGGAAATAATATATTAGAAGGCATTCATCACATTATATTAATATGATATTTCAAACATTCATAATGTTTAATACAAAAAGTATTAGTTCTATACATTTAGAGACTAATTTAAATGCCTTTATACATTTAGGCACTAATAATGGTCTTCCATCAAATGAAGCCATATAATTAGTTCTTAACAAAATAAGAAAGTTTAAAGACAATCTTTAAATGCCTAACAAACTTCCTAAGTAGTAAGCAAAAACATAGTGGCCGAACCATTCTCCACATTTTCCTTGCTCGTTCCTCTTCTACTTGGCTCCTCCACCTATATACATTTATACAAGTGATTAGCCCTTTATATCAAATATAAATATTTAGAAGATCTAACATTTAGAATTGAAGATTAGAACATAAACCATACATTGTGGCTTGTCCTTAAGAGTTGCAAGATATAACCTGCAATTCCTCTTCCAATGCCCCTCCTTTCCACAGTGGTGGCAAGTCCCTTTGGGCTCTTTTGCCTTCTTTTTCCTCACTCCTCCTTGCGGCTTAGGAGTGGGGGACTTCTTCTCCTTCCCTTTGCCTTTGCCTTGCGGCTTGGCCTTGGAAGAGGATGGCTTGTTGTAGGCTACTGCAGCAGTCCCTAAAACGTTCTCTTTCTTCATAGTCTTCTCGGCAGTTACTAACATGTTTAGTAACTCAGAGAGAGTACTATCCATCTTATTCATATTGTAGTTCATAACGAACTGCGAGAATGAATCAGAAAGATAAGCCAATACGAAGTCCTGGGCCAATTCCCCGTCAAGTGGAGTACCTAAGTTCTCCAGTTGTTCAATGAGTCCTATCATTTTCAGTACATGTTGATGCACTGGAGCCCATTTGGCCATCTTGGTCTTCACAAGTTCACTGACAGTGCTAAAGCGACGGTTGCGCGTCCCTTCACCATATAACTTCGTAAGATGGAGTATGATGGAAGATGCACTGTCCATGCCCTCGTGCTGTCTCTGTAGCTCCTCATTCATGGAAGCCAACAAATAGCACTTGGCTTGTGTATCATCCTCAACGTGCTTGTCATACTTAGCATGTTCATCCTCAGTGGCGTCGGGGCCAAGAGGTATGTGAGGTGGAGCCTTGTCTAGCACGTAAACAATCTTCTCCAAGGTTAGGAGAATCTTGACATTACGAAACCACGATGGGAAATTGTGCCCCTCTAGGCAATGTTTGTCGAGTATTTTCGCGAGTGTGCTTCCAACCATATCTATATACATAAACAATAAAATAATTAGTTTGATTGTTGATTAAGTCAAACGATTCGGGTCTTTAAACCGAATGACACCACCCACCATTTTTGGCAAATTCCATATCCCTCAAGATGGAATCCGGGAGATTTCAAAGAAAGCTCCTAGCGGGTTATGGGAGGCTCACTATTACCAAGCCCACCTCACGATGATACGATGTTGGCTAGCAAAGATAATAATGAGAGGGTACAAGTACCCATTCACAACAACCTCTTGTGATTACCCATCTTTTTGGCCTCTAGAGAAAAATGCCTCACGATGATACGATGTTGGCACCTTTTCTCTTAGTTAAGTTTTGTCCCACCATGCCGGTTTAGAAAGGGGTTCAAGTATGACCTCACGATGATACGATGTTGGCCATACTCGTTGCCTACCTTAACCTCATCAAATTTTTTAAATATACTCCTCCTGAGTATAAGCATGCACTTTGCACTCCCCCATGATAGGGTGAAGGCGGTGTACAAGTCATAAACGATTGGAGCCTACCACGGTGGAAGGCCACGAAAAAGTGTTCAAAGCACTCTTACGCTTTCAACTTAATATTGTATGTTGGTTGAGGGATTTTAAGGTCTCATCAATTTTATTTATTTAATCACATTTAAATAAATTGTCCTATTATAACTACTAGTCCAAAGTTAATGAAATTAGTAGCATATGATATCCCCACTATTCGTTTTCATAAAACAAATCAATATCAAAACATTTTTCAAAATATTGGAGATATATATAACTACTGATTGTATTCATTATAGTTTAGTAGCGTATGATACTCCCACTATTTGTTTTAAGAAAAACAAATCAATATTAAAAACGAATTTTTCAAATATTGGAAGTAACTACTACTACTACGGTTTTTGCATTCCTTTGAAATTGAACTTTATAGTTATCTTAGGCTCTTGGATGACCATGGACTTATTAGGTTATTGCAACAACGAGCCAACATTGTTGAATAAGAACTCGGGGAGGTTGTGTCAATTTAATTACGTGCTTTTCAATCCAATTAAAACATTTTCATTGAGCCATTAGAAATGAAAGACAATCATTCATTGCTAATTAGGGCATTGGACCCATTTAATCTTTAATCTCATGTCAAAACCCTCTTTTAGTTGTGTCTCCTTACCAATAGTTAAAGAAACTCTAGTCTAGCACTAGAGGGAATCAACTAATTAAAAGATATTAAGAAGTAATAAGAATTACAAACCGATTTGTACAAATTCCTACAAATTACACATACTAAGAGGGAGAGATAGATTAATGTCAAACGTGACAAGGTCCAATTAAAACAGTAATTAAAACACATTCCCAAGGTTCAAACAATTTGAGTTTAGCGCCTTATCTCATAGCTCAATTATCATTTAAGGCATAAGTCCATAGTCACCCATTTTTCTAACTACTTAATCACATTAAATAATCATATGGAATACAACATAAACATTTAGATTTAGTGCATATGGGCATAATAATATTATGAGTTTAAACAACCAATAAAATTAAAATCAAATATTTTAACCTTTTTAGATGGATGGGGCCTATTATGCAAATATGAAAAGTTAGGGGTAAAACCGTAAATACTTGAAAGTATAAATATCAACTTTTCAAAGATACAAAATAGCCCCACAAGTGGATAAATCCACTAGGGAGGCCGGCCACATTAAGAGGATGGGAGGTCTCTTACACATTCTTACACAACATGCATTAAATCACCATTATGTAGAAAAAATTAAATTTTGCTTGTCACTTGGTTTTACTTCAAAGACTTTAGTGAAAAGGGTTGATGGAAATCTCCTAGTCAAGTCTAGGATTTAATAAATTTATGATATGGTTATGGATGGTATGAACATCATCCAAAACCACAAAACAATGCATGAAAACCAAATAAAACCATTTTCACCTAAAATCAAACCATGAACACCAAGAACAAAACCATGAACACATTTTCAAGATTTGTACATTCTTGGTGATTTTTCAAACCCAAAAACAAAAGTGACAAGAACTCTTCTTTCTAGTTTTAAAAGGATGTGTGAGTGGCTTACAATAAAACACAAGCACAACCCAAAAACCACCCCAAAACCGTGCCCTCCCTTTTGGTTCAAAACCCCAAAATTTTGTTCAAAATTTATTCTTCATTCATGCATACAAAACACTTTTTGCATACATATCTTTCTCAACTATTGATTCACATTTTTTCAACTATTGAAAAACAAAAGATAAACATATTTTAAATGAAGCAATAACATGTTAAACTTGTTCAAAACTCAATCTTCATTCATGCATCCAAAACACCTTTTTGCATGCATACCTTTTTCAACATTTGATTCACATTTTTCAACATTTGAAAAACAAAAGATAAACATACTTTGAATGAAGAAATAATATGTCAAACATTAAATTAAAACCCATATGCATAAAATCCAAAAGGACACATAATACATAAACCTTTGGCTCTGATACCACTTGAAGGGAAATTTATGAGATTTCATATGGGATTTCTAGTGACTAGCATGCATATACAATTCAAAATTTATATACGAAAGCAACGGAAGCATGTTAACAAATAATATCAAAGCTCTAGTCATGTAAATCTCCTTCAAGGTTCATAGGTTTATGTAATATGCATCAGAGCAAACTTATATAAGGACAAAGTTTAGGAGTAGTTGTATACCTCTTGATCTAGATCTTAGACCAAGGATGGACCACCTCCAAGACCTTTGCTCCTTGAAGTCCTTGAGCCTAGCCTCCTTCCTTGCCTCCTCCACTTTGTTAGAATGAGTGCTCCTAGGTTCTCTTCAAGTTTCCAAGATTGAAAACCTCTAAAGATCCTCACCCACTAGTGTAGTGAGAAGGATGAAGGAATAACCAAATGGGTGAAAAAGATGATTAGCTAAAAACCCCCAATGGTGGCCGGCCCTTTGAGTGTGAAAGAGATATATTTCTTTTTCTCTTTTGTTCTTCAAACACTTCAAAAAACCCTAATGAAAATATTTGCTATAAAGTTCCTTTTATAGCCAAAGAGACCTAGCCAACAACTTGACTAAATATCTCTCCTTTTTCACTCTATATGGCCGGCCCCTTTAGTGTTGTTTGGGCTTTGGGCTTTCATTTATTTCAAGTCATCCAATGCTTGAATAAAAGCCCAATGGGTTTAGGCCCAATGGGCCCAATTAAACCCGAACATTTCTTTAAGCCCAAAACGATCTTATATCGCTTTTATGATTTCTTTAGACTTTCTAATTAATTACAACACTTAATTAATCCAATTAATTATTTCCATCATCCATTAATTACTCACTACAAGAGTGTATTGGTGAACAATCGTTTTAGGTTCTAATTAGCAAGGCAGTGAGGTGATTGGCACCAATCCAATTGATTATAGTTAATCCAATCACTTAGTGAATTAAAACTTACTTTTAATTCACCTTCTTCTTTGACGACTACATTTAATCATCTAGAAGAACTCACAAGCCATGAGTGACATCTAACCATATATCATGGCTACCCAAGCTAATGTAGAAGTTGTTCAGAGAACCTATTCAGTTGGAATTACAATGTAATTCGATCCTTCTCTAAAACAATACTCTCAATCACATCACTAGGGTATGGATATATTATGACAAACCCCTAATGTGATTATTCCTTCTTATATGATTCAATTGAGTGTATAGGAACGCTTTCCTTTATTACGCTCGATACTTCGGCCGAAGATTCCCGAATCATATCTTAGAGTATTCATCCTCTCATAACGAGGATTAGAGATTCCTTGTTGAACATTCACTTGCCTTCATGACTAAGTGGCTTAACCCTAACTATGTCGTGGACACTCTGATAGAGTGACTTTGACATAATCAAAGATCAAGTACTTAACCACAAGACAACGATGATGTCTCAGGTCAAAGGACTACTTACATTATTCCAACCATTAGAGTTACTTGCTTGACATGTGAGTAGACCTCCATGCAAGTACTCTCGTTCGATTGTGTTCAGTGAACTCATTCCCTTAATGAGCACCTACATACTTGTCTTAGTGTCAATACACGAATGGGATGAGACTTTCCATCCTTCTAATTGAAGCGGACACCGTATGTACCGGTCTATGCATTGTCAGTATCCCTCCGACAATCCTATGACCAGGAACCTTTGTGGACATAATGGTTATGTGAAGAAGGTCTCTGTAGTCTAACATCATTAGATTACTTCTTCAATCGATCCATTGTCCATGGATTCACCATTTAGGACATATATTGTTTATAGAGATAGTCCTAAATAGTATCTTTGCCATTTGATGCATAAGATTCATCTATACATCAATTTATTGTCCTGAAAGGTTTCTTCCAAAGATTGACTTTCAGGGCATATTTCCAACACCAAGTTGCAACCCTAGCTGGTGGTTTGGGGGAAAAAATATAGGTATTCACTGATTTCTCCCACGCAACATGTAAGTAGTTGTCAATTTTTTTCATAAACTTTCATTTTAGCTGATTACCTCTTCTGAGCCTTAATAATTGGACACAAGTAAAGATTTGTTTTCAGCAAACATTTTCTATGTTGTTGATTATTCTTTTTGAGCAAATATTGCAATGAAAAGTGCTCCACTTATGCCCTGCTAAAAGGATTACGATACAATGAGGTTTACCAAGTCGAAAAATGTTGGAATACAAGAAAGAGCTTGTTTGATATCCTTCTTATATCTAATTCTCTATTTTAGTTACATTCATCATTTCTAAAGAAAAAAAATTATTTTCAAATTGAATACCACAATACTAAAAGTTATTCACAATTATATGTCAGATTTGGATTTTCACTTAGGTGGTACTATTCACATACCCAATTTTATCTTTCACACATCCTCTGTTAATTTCTATCATTTGATCGTCTTCAACTCATTTAATTTGACATACAAAAATTGTCAGGGGTGTGTGGAAGATAAAAAGCCGTATGTTGTAAAATCTTATCCCTGGATTTTACTATTTAGTTTTACGTATTTCGTGTTTTTCCTCGACTGGTTCCCCCGATTGGTGCGGTGCCCCATCTAGACGACATTGCAATTTTGGACCTGCAATGGGGTATATATAGGGGAGAGGGCCGGCCATAGTGTTAGGGTTTTACCCTACACATGGCGGCATCTTATTGGCCAATGTTTATGGAGAAATATTCTCAAGATATTAAATAGGAGTAATTATCCCTAATTGATTTAAATTGTGATTACTTACTTAATTAGAGTCAATCTTCAATTGAGAATGTATTAAAGATAGGATTTGGGTAATTAATCCTTATCTTTAATGCTTTGACTTTTCCTTGCTAATGGCAGGTGAGATGTGGGTAGTCATATTCAACTACTTAGACCTTCAGGGTGTGAGCTGCGTGTGGGAGTATCTGAGGAGCATGCCTATTTATTGAGGGCAATCTTGTCTTTCTTGAGTAAAAGTCCATGTGTCACCTCTAGAATTTTTGGGATTATTTTAGGCTCCACACTACGTGTTTCAATGGTCATGAACTTCGTAGTTATTTAGCACTAGGTCCTACAGGGTGTGCCAACATGTTGATCCTAAAAACTACTTAGCTTACGTGGCGCGCTGGCCGAATAGTTAATGAGCTAATTACGTCCTTTGGATAAATATGGGACGTGCCAACTCGATGACCGAGCTTGGTCGGTGAGTAAATGAATGTGGTATTGATGGTGTTAAACGCACTGCTGACTTCTATATCTTGCGATTGCGACCGAGGAAGAAACTCGTCTCGACCTTTGGGTTCTAGAGCCTAACGACAAAGCTGCTAGTATATGCAAAGTACATGAACCATCTGCACCGGGCTCGGCTGCTTCAATTATATTTGTTCAAAAATAAATGCGTTGAATCAGTACTAGACCGTATGGACACAAATACTCAAAAGAGATAAGTATCTTAATTGTAAATTTGGTTCGGTCGTTGATGAGTCAATTTCATATTATATATTTTACCCTATTATTAGTATATTTTGGTTAATATTTTGGAAAAATTTTGATACTTTGAATTGTATTTTCAATATAGAACTTTCGACATCCTCTTGAGCAAAACAGGACCAAATGGATGAATTTTGGAGTAATTCCAGTTGGAGGATGTTCGTGAGTCACTTAGCTTGATCGTGTCAAAATATCAGATTTTTTCCACTAAGCGGTTATTTTCTGGGGATAAAATATGGGAGCGATGTGCAGTGCTGGAATAGTGACGTTTTGGGCTTGACTTGCGTTTTTGGAGCCGAAGATGACCTCGGATGGTTTTGTAGCCTTCTGGAGATGTGTTCAGAATGTCCTGATCTTTAAAACAAGCTATCTTGGGCCGGATTTGGAGGAGATTTGAGGCTAAAATGTGGCTGAACAGTTTATGTGCAGATTCTTCTAGCTTAATTAGGACTCTATTTCTAAGTTATTTATTTTATTATTTAGTTTCCTAATTGGAGAAAAAAACTACATTTTAGGGTTTGTGCTAGGCCTGGCAATTCCTGACACGACTCGATAACCCGACACGACACGACACGAAATTAACAGGTGTTTGGGTCGACACGATAACGAATCGGGTCGTTATCGGGTAACCTGATAAGCACCTGTTAAGATAACGGGTTGATTCGGGTATACACGTGGGTAACACGATACACGATAAGCAGAATATTAATTTTATAATTTTATAACCCTACAAAAATACTATAATAATTATATATTTTTTAATTTAACAATTTTATACCCCTAAAAACTATAATAAATATATATATATATATTAATTAACTATAATAATTATATATATATATTAAATTTTAAATTAAATTTTATAAAAACTATAATAATTATTAATTAATATGTATCCATTGATTCCATAATTTCATTCCATTCTTGCCGCACCCTTTGAAGAAAAAGGGAGGGAAAATGAAAATTATAAGAAAAGCTGAAAAGGAAACAAAAAAAAAAGAGGGAAAGATGGGTAGGCTGCTGCCCTTTGAAGAAAAAGAAGGGAAGGAAAAATGAAAATTATAAGAAAAGCTGAAAATGAAACAAAAAAAAAGGGAAAATGAAAATTAATAAAAGTGGTGAGAAATTTAATGTTTTTTTAAGTTATTAACTTTTATCACACATATGACATATCCCACTATTTTTATAATGACACGTGATGTACTACTCCATGTACCAGTCAATTATACATACAAAATAAATAGATTTAAATCTACTTAATAAATAAATATATATATACACACCATTGAACTTGATGGGATACGAATTATAAAAAACTAATTTCAACGATCCAACCGTCAAACTTGTTTGTATATGCTTCGAGATCGTATCAGCAAAAAATCGCAAAAAACAAACATTCAAAGATCAAGTTACCGAACAAAACTTTTCGATGGTTATAAAACGAAAAATCACGATTTAACGGTTATTTTAACTCCGATTTTGATTATTTTTTATAGCTACACTCCTTAATCCTATATGAATACAATGAATGAATTCGATCTTCAATTTAAAATATTTACACTAGTGGATACCACAAAATATTATGTTATACTTAATGAAAGTATGAATAAACTCTTAAGTATTAGTAAATCTATTGTTTTGATGGGATACTCATTCTACGAAACTAGTTTCAATGATCCAACCATCAAACATGTTTGTATATACTTCGAGATTGCATACGCCGAAAATTGCAAAAAACAAACATTTGGAGATAAAGTAACGGGACAAAACTTTTCGACGGTTATAAATGAAAAATCACGATTTAACGGTTATTTTAACTCCGATTTTGATGATTTTTTACATCTACACTCCTTGATCCTATATGAATACAATGAATGAATTTTATCTTCAATTTAAAATATTTACACTAGTGGATACCACAAAATCTTATGTTATACTTAATGAAAGTATGAATAAACTCTTAAGTATTAGTGAATCTATTGTTTTGATGGGATACTCATTCTACGAAACTAGTTTCAATGATCCAACCGTCAAACATGTTTGTATATACTTCGAGATCGCATACGCCAAAAATTGAAAAAAACAAACATTCAGAGATTAAGGATCGGGACAAAACTTTTCGACGGTTATAAAAAGAAAAATCACGATTTAACGGTCATTTTAACTCCGATTTTGATGATATTTTGCAGCTACACTCCTTGACCCTATATGAATATAATGATTGAATTCGATCTTCAATTTAAAATATTTACACTAGTGGATACAAAAAAAATCTTATGTTATACTTAATGAAAGTATGAATAAACTTCTAAGTGTTAGTGAATCTATTGTTTTGATGACATACACGCATTCTACAAAACTAGTTTCAACGATCCAACCGTCAAACATGTTTGTATATACTTCAAGATCGCATACGCCAAAAATTGCAAAAAACAAACATTCAGAGATCAAGTAACGGGACAAAACTTTTCGACAGTTATAAAACGAAAAATCACGATTTAACGGTTATTTTAACTCCGATTTTGATGATTTTTTACAACTACACTCTGACCCTATATGAATACAATGAATGAATTCGATCTTCAATTTAAAATATTTACACTAGTGGATATCACAAAATCTTATGTTATACTTAATAAAAGTATGAATAAACTATAATAATTATATATATTAATTTAACAATTTTATACCCCTAAAAACTATAATAATTATATAATATAATTATATATATATATTAAATTAAATTTAAAAAATTGATGACCATTGGATCGGCTGAGATCAAGCCAAAGTTCCAATACAATTTCATGATGATCGATGTAAATCAAGGATTTTGTAAATTGAGGTTTAAACTTTTGAGAAAGACTTCACAACCTTGAAAACAAAAACTTTTTCATTTTGCATATCCTTGCACATTTAATATTTGTAATAGATTAGTAGTGTATGTATTATTTTTTTATAAGACACTTATTTTCGAGTGTAGATGTAGTACTTAAACGACAAATGTGTTTTAATGTTTTGAAGTAATATTTATGTGGCAATGTGTGGTATGTGCAAATTTAAGAAAAAAATATATTTTTCTTAACGGGTCATAACGGGTCGGGTCACTTTACCCAACGGGTAAAGTGACCCGACCTGTTAAGGACCCGTTAAGATAACGGGTGTGACACGACACGACCCGTTAAGATAACAGGTGTTACACGAAAACGACACGAACACGACAGACACGACCCGTTTGCCAGGCCTAGTTTGTGCTATAGCCATAGGGGATTTTAAGGCTTTTGCCATCCTTAGTTTTTCTCTACGCTTTTCTTTTATGCAACTTTGGAGACAGAGACTAATTGCTAAGGTTCTTGGAGATTTTCTACTTTAAGGTGTTTTCATTCCTTTTATTCTTAATAATATTTTCTATGATTTCAATTATGAATATGCGTAACTAATTCCTTTTGCTAGGGTGAGGCCACGCGCCTTAGCAAGAATATGTAGTTTCTCTTCAATTTGCTTATGATTATATGCATGCAGGTTTCCGAGTTATTAATCACTGATTTAAACAATCTAATTATCTTGATGCTTGATCACCATTAGGATATTTAGAAAAGTAATTTGATGCAATTTTGGTCGGAGGTCGGTCCCTGAAATTGACGAAGGCTTCTTGTGATTAATATGTGCAAGTTCACTTAGGATGAATACCACGTCATAAGGGTTGCATGGTTTTTCAAAAGGTTTCACAAAACTTAATGAGTCATGCATGTTTAGATTTGATCTGAATACCACAGACGGATTGCATGTTTGATATACGCTCTATGTTGGGGGTCCAAGTAGGCATATATTAGGAAAACCTAACCTTCGAAATATGCATGTATAGATTATAAGTAATTGAGAGAACTATATAGGATTGTGAAGGTGACGGCGGATCCCTAGTGCTTTTTTAATTTGATTTCTCCAAAACTGTTTCCTTTTTCTTCATCTTTAATATTGCAGCTTAGTTTACTTTTATTAATTAAATTCGTTTTTAATTTAAGTAGGTTATAAAATCAATCATCTCAACTTTCTGCTTTACAATAATTAATTGGAAATTGGTTTGCTTCGATTTATTTAATAATCCCTGTGGAGAACGACCTTGAGAGATCCGTTTATACTACAATAACCTTGTCATTCTTGCAAGTATTATAGGACATTTTTAGCCCGTTTGCTTGTGTAGTAAAATCCCTATCAGTCGTCGAAGTGTCAAACTCTAAAATGTACTTGTGAATATCCAATTATAAAATATATTCAGCTTTCAATGTGCCAAACGATATAACATGGTAAAACCTCACTTCGCCGAGAAAGCAATAAAGCGACCTCTTCCCAACAAGGACTCAAATAATCTTTGTTGATAAAGACTTGGATAGATAGTCAGCCTAACTTGGAGTAGTGTTGTCCAATACAAACTGTAAGATGCTCCACGACATCTAACTATGACGCCAGTGCTATCCAATATAAATTGTAAGATGTTATCGGTTGCCGAGCACAGTGTTCTCCAATACAAACTATAAGATGTGCTCGACGAGGTTGTCAAACACAGTGCTGTCTAATACAAACTGTAAGATGTGTTTGACGAAGTTAGGGAGGTTAGTGTTTTCTCAAAGATGAGAGGGTTTCGCATAGAGCGAGAATTTGCGCAAGGCAGATTTATGTGTTGCATTGAAGGTCTTTTGAATGTTGCAAACCCTCTTCTATTTATAGGAGTGATTTTCACCTAGTGCGGAGGTAGAGTCCCACTCAAACTAAATCTCCTTGACATGTCTTGATCTAGCAGACTTAGGACTCTGAACCTAGTCATCTCTTGGTATTCAATTCACTCCTTGTTTTAATCAGATTCTTAGAATATTACGAATCTTATTATGCCATCCTAATCCTTGAAGACTCCTAATTGAATCAGGACTTAGCCGAATTCATTCTTGATTTTCAAGTGTCCATCCTTAGTTCAAACTCAGCTAAACCATTTTGGGATGGGCTTCTTATCCAAACAAACCTGAGACTCAAGTTTGTCTTCTTATGGCTCGAGCTCATAATCTTACTCGGCCCAACTCCATTATTTTGGGCACAAACAGAAGGTTATAACAAAACCAATTACTACGCAGCATCAGAAGGTTATGATGGAATTGATAAAACAAGAGAGAGGAGATGCCGGGGTGGAAGAACATTACGAGCGCAAATGATCGATCATCATGAAATAGTCGACATTGTAGATAAATTACAGGTGTGGGTATAGCAAGCTGTTTTGGTACAAAGACACCATTGCGTTGTGTTATGTGTACTATTTTAGCTGTAGTTTCTCCACTAATATGGTTTTGCCTTGACAGGTTAAGAGCATATCCACCAATTGGTATAGGGCAATGGCAATTAGAGAGAAAGGGCAATAAAATTGCCCTTACTTTTCATTCTAAACAGTAATTACCTTTGTGCAAGTCCAATAGTTTGAAAGGACAATGGGCAAGGGTAAAGGCGATTACTATTTACAAATATATTTTTTAATTTTAAATGTTTAGTTAAGTGTGTTGAACTTTGTAAAATTCATCAAGTGTGAACTTTGAATGTTTTTAATATTTTTTATTTTATTTTTATTTTTATTTTTAATAGATGGTTGGGTATTTGTAGAAAAAAAATTAGTTCTTTTTTTGGAATTCTGTAGTAACTTTTTGGGTTTGTCAAGGATTTTTTTATTTTTTTTTGTTGGAAAACCAACGGTCTAGATTAATGGACCATTGGAAATCCAACCATAGGAATGCACCAGGAAAGAGCCATTTGGCTCAAGTTCTCATCATGTGGGGGGACCCACGTTTGTCTGCTTAAGCAACTTTGGGGCGTCTGCCCTTGCATCAATTGCCATCTGATTTTTCAACTGCTGGAGCAGTTTTAAGAGGGTTAGGGGGCAATTAAACCTAATTGCAGGGGTAATTCCACACTGGTGGAGTTGCTCTAACGGAGAACTGAAGTGTCTCATGGACAAACTCGAGGAGAAGGATGCCGAGGCAAACAATAACGAATTGCAAGCAATTGCAGTAGAAACTTGTAGCCCACTCGCAAGAGAAACAAGTTTGGTTCATAAATATATACGTAATGGTTAATCACTAGTTGTAAATTCTTTTGTTAAAGATAATAAAATTCGTTCATGTTCTTTTCAATTGAAATTATATGAGTTCAATACTAAACTGCCACTCTCGTATTTCTCTAATCGAGAGCTTGACCAAATTTCTGCTGCTCAAGAGAGTTTGTTATCAAGTTTATCTCTATTGTTTGTGACTTAATTTTATTCCTGCCACACAAGTACATAGACATAAAATATAACAGATTTAGCATAGAGGAACTAATGCTACAGATTTTATCAAATTTAGTGACCAAATTTAATGGATGTTGAGTTCAAGGACAATAGATACAATTAAGTCGTTGTTTAAGGATCATAGCTTAAATTTACTCTTGATTTAGTGATATTTCTATTATCAAGATTGAAAGTTGTCTTAATTACAAATCCTCCCTTGAATAGGAAAAAAAAATTGAAAATGTGTAGTGCAAAATGGAATAGTACATGGTAATGAATTAACAAAACTTGAGATTGCATTCTTACAACTTCTTAAGTGAGATCGAAACCATACTATTACTAAGAAGACTTTCTCAAAAAGATGACTCTTAATGAATTCTCCACAATCTCTTTCCCATAAATGGGGGGCACAAAAGGCCACACCTGGTACAACCCCACTTGTGCAATCTATGCAACTTTTGACATGATATTTATAGCAACTCTATGAATTCCCTTGAATTCATCGTCAATCAAGACAACAATTTAGATAACATAGACATATTTTCATTATAATATTTCGTACTAACAATATAATGTTATGTAAATACAAATTTACATAAATTGATTATTAGAATGAGACATCAAGAGTGACGGGTCATTCCGTGCCATGTAATTCTTTCACAAGCAACCAGAGTCTTTCAGGTTTCATCATTTGTTGCTTTGCTCAGCCAACCACTGAAAATTGGTTGAATTGGAGTGTGATTCAACTTCACAATCCCAGAACTTTGGTTAACATACGCTAGGGATGAAAGCACTGGGATATCCTCAGCTTCCACGTGTGAGCCTGCTAATGGTCCACTTGGCATTCCCTCGTTGCTTTTCTGAAAAGAAAACATTGGCCGTTTCCTTCGCGCTTAGCTTTTTTAGGCACACTCCCTACAAATTGGAAACCGGTGGCTTTTGGTTCTGTCCCTTGTTTAGAGAGAGAGAGAGAGAGGCATGTCCTTTGCAGCAATTCAGGAAAAAAGACTTAAGTAAAAAAAAGATCACTTTTTTTTCTTATTTTGTTGACGTTGTTGTTGTTTCTGCTTACTTTTCAGGAGATTTTGAAAAGATAACCCAGAAGGAAATTCTAACAACCCTTTTTAGAATTGTATTTACTTTTGTATCTGAATTGGGTTTTCCAGCTGAATCCGAATTCTGAGAGAAAAACGTAGAAACCAACACAGAGAGGGAGAGGGAGAGAGGGAGAGGTTTGAACTTTAAACACAGATCGTAGCATTTGAGGCTGGATTTTGATTTGGGTTACCTTTAAGAGGGGAAACAAGAATTGGGTATTGATCAGAGAGGAGGATAGGGCAGTGGAAATTGGAATTTGAGGTGTTTGGTGAATGGGAAAATGGATTTCTGGCCAGAGTTTCTTGCGAGCAGTTGGGGAAGAGAGTTTGTGGCAGGAGGGGTTGGAGGGATGGCTGGTGTAGTCTCTGGTTATCCCCTCGACACTCTCCGGGTCTTGCAACAGAGTTCGCCTTCAGGCTCGGCCTTCAGCGTCCTCCGTAATGTGGTCTGCGCTGAAGGCCCAATTGCCCTCTACAGAGGCATGGCTGCTCCCATGGCAGCTGTCACCTTCCAGGTTCTTCTTCTCCGCCTCCTTTTTTTATCTAACAAAAATTATCTCATATTTATTTTACTTTCTTTTTGTTTCAAATTGATTGATTTTGTTTCTTAATGTTGATCACAATATGTCCGTTAGGTGAATTACTTCATTTGCTTTTAGCATTTCTTGGAATAGTAATGTGACAACTGTTTGATAAAATTCCATGTACATAAGATGTCACACTAGTCGCATCCTGTAGCTCAAACTAATTGGACACAATTGCATGTTAAACTGTTTTTTTAAGATAGTTCAGAAAAAAAATTCAATGGCATTATAGGATTGAATATAACAAATAATAAATGACTAAAATTGAAAATAAAGATATAATAATATGAAAATCATATCTAACAACTAAAATACTCATAACTTTAAAAATGAACATTTAAATTTAGGTATAGACAAAATTTATGATTAGAATTTTCTTATAAAAAAAGACGTGGTGAATGGAGTGGGGTTACCAAATGGATAATAGAAGTAGAAAACAAAACAAAATCTGGTTGCTTGGTCATAGAGATTCTTAACGTTACGAGTGATGAGTCAAAACACAAGTGCGATTACGTGTTTGCAATAGGGTTTGGTCCTTTTGTGGTTTAGTCACGTTTGATAGTGTTAAGTATTTGCATTTCAAACGTCTTTGAAATCATGAGAATTGCATTTTGTTTCTTTTTAGAAGTCACTATCTAGCAATGGGTCATAATATCTCTTTAAGGTTAACGGTGTATTAGTGGAGATGTAAGCACACTTAGGGCTGGTTTGGTATTGCTGTGCTTTGAAAAAAAACTGCTGTGAGAATAAGCGGCTGTGCTGTGAGAATAAGCGGCTGTGAAATAAATCAGCAGAGTGTTTGGTAAACTTTTTTGTAAAAGTGCTTTTGGAAAAAAAAGCAGTCTAATAGTGGGTCTTTTCATTAAATAAGCACTGTAGCTCCGTGTGCTTTGAAAAAAAACCAGTTTTCCAAAGCTGCAAATAGCAGCTTCAGCTTTTTCCTTTAATTTCAGCTTATTCTCACAACAGCTTCCAAAATAAGCCCTTTTTTTTCAGTTTACCAAACACCTAAAACCCTCACAGCTTTTTTTCATGAGTGCTTTTTTTTTAAGCACCTCACTCCCAAACTAGGTCTTAGTTGTATTGTTGTTGAAAACAAATGCATTTTTTTTATTATTGCTTTAATTTCATTTTGAGTAGAAAATAAACAAGATTTATTTTTCTTATTCTTTGTCTTGTACAAATATATGGTATTAAAACTTTTAGTATATTTTTTTAACTACATGATAAATTTCTCGACCCGCCACAACGCACGGGCATGAATATTGGTACCAACTAAACTTATCAATTTACAAATTGATATTGTTCTTGCTTGAATACTAGAAAATCTGTCTTGTGCCACATTGTATATCATTATGTATATATCTATTTTTTATGTGATTTTGGTCACGTAATAAGAAGTTAGATACAAGGGTATATACAATCAAAGGTTAGTAAGAATATTCTAAAATATATGATTTTGGTGCTTTAAAATCACTTTTACATAACCTCGTGCACTGAGGTTATGTGGAGGACTGTGTTTGGAGTGTCAAAGCCATTTCCCATACATAAACCCTAGAATAAACAAAAGTTCTATGTAAAGATTAACAATGCAGATCATTTATTTTTTTTGCATGCTTTGTGAATGCTAAGTTTCTGTAACATAACTTTCAATGTTTCGCATCAATTTTAAGAGCGGTATTTTCTAGTATACTATAGGTATTTTATTCTCCAAAGTTTTTAATTGTTAGATTTGTGATTAAAAATAAGGATGGAGCTCTAACAACTAAAAATCTCAGTGATCATACAATTTTAAGAGCCTTAAGATATAGCTAGCCAGTTAGCCCAATATGACTTGAAAAAGACAGAGAACTAGACTTTGCAAAACAAATTAGAACTGAAATTCTTTCTTGCTTGAATTAAAAGCAATGTCGCCACCTAGACGCTAAGCGGCTAGCCACCATTACAATTAATCTAGACATTTAGAAATTAAGAAAGGGTGCTAGACCCGCTAGATCGCAACTCTCACTTAGACAGTTGGATACTTGCATGAACACTCATTATATGTTGGTTCCCGTGTTTTCAATATGTTCTAATGTTTTTTAATTCATATGTCATTTTATTTTGCAATTTATTTGTCCCTATACAATTATGTATATTAATATTTAATTAAAATTAAAAAATAACTGCCTAGGTCCCCACCTAAGCAGCTCTAGATGCCTAGGCGCTAAACCCCTACCGGCCACCCAAGTAGGGCCTTTTAGAACCTTGATTAAAAGCAATTTTTAAAATTGTGACCAAATTAAGCAAAAACCATCCAATTCAAAATAATTGCTCTAAGCTGACAAATGATTTGTGCATTGCAGAATGCCATGGTTTTCCAGGTATATGCTATCCTCTCCCGAACCTGCGATCCTTCTGTTTCCGCCAAAGACCCTGCTTCATACAAAGGTGTTGCTCTAGGAGGATTTGGCACAGGTGCTATACAGAGCCTAATACTCAGTCCTGTAGAACTTGTAAAAATCCGACTTCAACTCCAACGTGATGCAAAATCAAAACCCCATCAGCTGCAATCTCACAACGGCCCTATAGATGTTGCCAAAAGCATAATGAGAGCAGAAGGCTTAAGGGGAATATATAGAGGACTTTTTATTACTGTCCTTAGGGAAGCGCCGTCCTATGGCTTGTACTTCTGGACTTATGAGTATATAAGAGAGAAGCTTCACCCAGGCTGCAGAAAGACCGGCGAAGAGAGCTTGCAAACAATGCTGGTGGCAGGAGGGCTAGCGGGAATTGCCAGCTGGATTTGTTGTTATCCCTTAGATGTTGTGAAAACGAGATTGCAGGCTCAAGATCCATCTCAGTGCCTTCCACCCAGATATTCCGGCATTGCTGATTGCTTTCGGAAGAGTGTGAGAGATGATGGTTATGGGGTGCTATGGCGAGGATTAGGAACTGCGGTTTCTAGAGCATTTCTGGTGAATGGGGCAATTTTTGCTACTTATGAGATTGCTCTGAGGTGCCTATTCAGCAACAGAAGTAGAGCCATTCAGACAGAGAAGATGCAATCTAGCTAGGGAAGATTTATGCCCAACACAAACATTTAAACAAGACAAGAAATTTGTATGATAGACCATTATTCTTGCTGCATTACTTGATGTATTCTAAATTTTTCAAAGAAAATAAATACCAAATATGAAATGTACGATTCAGTTTCAGTTGTAAAATTAAATAAAAACTAGAATATGATTCTGCTTTATGTTGTTATTAGCTGCCTTTTTTTTTCAAATCTTACTATGTTCTTACTGTTTTTTCAAACAATTAAATGTAGTGAAAATAGTCGAATACAAATTATATGATATGTTGTTTAGTCTCTATAAACTCAAGAATATGGGGATTTTCTTGGTCAATCTACCATCAATGATTCCTCAGCAGTTTCAATCTCATGTAATGCCTCCTGTATATCATACTCATGTGATGGTTCCTTCAAACTCTAATAATCCAATTGCAATGCAAGTCAGAACTGGTCTTCCACCCTCAACTCCTCAACAAGAGTATTGGCTCTTAGACTTTGGAGCAACCAACCATATAACCTCTGATATCTCAAACCTACAAGTGGTAACATCATATCCTTCAACTGAGATTGTGACCAGTGCTTGTGTTGAAGGTTTGGTTATATCATATGTTGGCAATGCTTGCCTTTACTACACCTTCACATAACCTAACATTTATTGTCTATGAATTAATTATGTAGAGACAATAAATGTAGATGCATTGTTGATGAGTGTTCTATCTGTATACAGGACAAAGTCACCTGGAAAATGCTTTACCAAGAACTGAGTAACAATGTTGTGTATCCTCTTCCCATTATCAAGTCCTAGAGGTCTTTTACTACTAAATCTCCAGTTACTTTTGTGGGTTAAAGTGTCTTCTGAGATGTGGCACTACACGTTAGGACATCCTGCACACTCAGTGGTTAATGCAGCTCTTAGAAAAATCAAATATTATTTTTCCTTGTAATTCAAACCTTCAAACCTGTGCTTCTTGCTCGCAAGACAAGTTTACCAAGTTACCATCCCCTATTGTTGCTTCAGAGTCTGTTATACCGTTTGAGTAATACAAATTGATGTGTGAGATCCTGCACCTAGTTTGTCAATAGAAGGATTTAAATACCATGTATCCTTCATAAATGAATGTACTAGCCAACTGATTATACTTGGATATTTCCTATAATGAATAAAACTGCAGTTTTCAATATCTTTGTTCAATTTCTTGCTTTTGTTACAAATCATTTTGCTGCTCATGTTAAAATCTTGCAAAGTGATGGTTGTGAGCAGTACATTAGTTGTGCTCTTATACCCCAAAGCAAAATGGCCTAGCTGAAGAAAGAATAGGCATATAGTGGAGACAGCCATTACTCTTCTTCAAAAAGCCTATTTGCCATCAAAATTCTGGTTTCATGATTGTCTCACTGCTACTTACCTCATATATATCATATAGGATGCCCATTTCTGTTTTACACATGTAGTTGCCTATTTGCCATTAGCATTTTCCCATCCCATGCTAGTAGCTGATAACACTCGGTGTTTTTTTTGTTTTTTTGTTTTTGTTTTGTTTTTGCAATGCCAGACACAGCATGAACAATCTCAGATTCTCAGAAGCTTGCTTAAATGGAGAAAGACAGCGAAAATCTCGTTTATCTATTCATACGCATCACTAAATAAGTAAATGTTGGTGATCATAAAAACCCTTTGCATCTTATTTTGTAACAATCACATGTCAATCTCAGTGTTCCTCATTCTGTTAATCTTACTCAATGCCTCCTCCGGTTGCTATTGATATCAATTCTTCTTATTGTAGTAATTAATAAGAATACTACTTGATTCCTTACAGGTAAACAATTTGTCCTTATGCAAAACTCACAGTTTGACAGGTATGCATATATCACTCACTAAAATCACGAAAGAAAATTTTCTGCAAACTTACCAAACTAGCGATTTGATAGGTCTCCAAGAAGAAATCAGTACTTAAGCGAGCGTAACTCTTAGCAATGTTCAACAACTAAATCACATCAGTTTTGTAAGACATTAATACTTCAAATTAAACTAACGAAACTCGTATGGATAAACAAAATTATTCTGAGTACAGCATTATTCCTAAACATTTCGATAAAGTCGAAAAACAAGATTATTATTCTCAATCCTATCTGCATTTTCACAAAATTGGCCTCAATACAACAAGTTAATCTATATCATATGAAAAACTGGACACTAGTCACAACAGAGAGACAGATATCCATGTATAACAACATTATTCTATGTTTTAAAACCAAACAAAGGAAGAGTTTAGAGCAACATTACATGATTAAGTCTCCTAATCAAACACCTTCATGGCCGCCGCCAAACGGTTCGATCCTGTCCTCGCCCAAACCCGCCATCAGGCCCGACAACCCGGAACTCACCTCCACCAGCACATGCGGATCATTGTAGTTCCTAACCGCCTGAACAATGCCCATCACCCGCTTATACGGATCCGAACAATTGAATACATCCGACCCGATAAACACTCCGTCGCAACCCAACTGCATCATCAGCGCTGCGTCGGCCGGCGTCACGATGCCACCGGCGGCGAATAGCACCACAGGCAGCCGACCCATTTGCTTGGATTGAGCAACCAGATCGTACGGCGCTTGGATTGTCTTCGAAAACGCGAAGACTTCGTCGTCGTCCATGTTGTTGAGCAGCCTAATCTGACCCATTACGCACCTTACGTTTTTTACAGTCATGGAGACGTTGCCGGACCCGGATAGATCCCCTTGGATTCTGATGACTGCAGCACCTTCTCTCACTCTCCGCAACGCGTCGCCGAGAGTTTGAGCTCCGCAGACGAAAGGGATCTGGAAATTGTGCTTGTTTATGAAATGCTCCTCGTCCGCCATGGCCAGATACTCGCTCTCGTCGATATAGTCGACCCCGATGGATTCGAGGATCTGGGCCTCGACGAAATGCCCGATCCGTGATCGGGCCACGACGGGGATCGAAACGGCGCCTTTGATGTCCTTGATGAGAGAGGGGTCGGACATGCGCGAAATGCCTCGGGTGCGGGGCGGGTCGGAGACGATGACAGAGCAAGCGCCGGCGTCTTCGGCGAGCTTGGCTTGCTCGAGGGTGTTAACCTCGACAATGGCGCCGCCGCGGAGCATCTGGGCAAGGCCGACCTTCATCGAATATGGGTTCTGCTTGTTTTTGGCGTCGGTGATTGCGCTGCTGTTGTAGATTGTGACCGCGCCGTCCTCTGCCGCCATCGAGGAGTTTGTGAAAATGCCTGAACGAAACTAAACGCCGCGAGGAGATCGGAGACCTGGAGATTTGGTTGGATTTGGGAGGTGAGGATTGTGTATATTTAGAGAAAACTGGAGGGAATATGAGAGGGATTGAGGAAGGAGGTGGTTCTTGAAGCTTCGTGTGGGTGGTGGAAGTTTCTGGTATGTTTGTGATTGACTGCTGACTCGTGTGTTTTGGTCGGTGGCGTAGGAAAATGTAGAAACTTCGGTTCCATGTGCCAAGATTCATGGCATCTTTGCATGGTGTCTGTCTCTCCTTGTTTGGTTGTATGCGATTCCCGTGCATTAAATAAAGTTTTGTTTGTCTCCCAACTAATGAAATTCCTTTTGTTCTTTTTGGCTCTGCCTCGTAACAATTTTTCACACAAATTGATTTACTAGGGATGGTGAGTTTTTATTTGCATTGCATAATTTGAGATTGTACATTTTTTGGGGTCATATTTTGCACAAATATGTTACTCTTACTACATATTTGTACAATCTCTCTATAGAGATGAGATCGACATGTGTTGGTAAGTCTACCTCTAATTAGAGAGATGATACAAATATGTGGTAAGTGTAGCATTGTTTGTATTGGATCATTATTGTTGCCTTTTTATAGGCAAGCACCATCTGGTTTGGTTCAATCAAGTTCTCTCGAAATCGAAAATCAAATTTGAAAAATGGAACTAGTTTGGTTTGATTTAGTTCACTTTCATACTTAGTTTGTGTTTGGGTATGAAATATTGGATTAGGGTCAAAGGTGGGAATTCGCATTAAGGTTTAATTCTCGACCTAGTGGTAATCTTTCAGGCCAAATGATGTCCAAAATCCAGCTCTTAGTGGAATTCGGCTGAATCCTAACAAAAGTGGGATTCTAATGCGTAAGTGGACTAGGTTTAGAATCCTAGTTCTAGTTAAAGTGGTCGAAGACCACGTACGGATTGGTTTTTCCATATAAAGGGATAATATCATAATCCAAAAGTACATCGAGGGAGTATAGTTCTAGTGGGACTCTACTTCGGCATACTTGGTCATTACAAAACTCGCTCCTATAAATAGAAGGAGTCTGCAACGTGAAAAGAAACTTCAACACAACACACTAAATAGAGTCAAAAAATATATTGATTTATAAATGGATTTTTTTTCAAACGCTCAGCACAAAATCGTGCTACTCAAAACCCTCTCACATTTTGAGAAATTACCAACTTTTATAACTTCGTCATCACCCTTTTAGCTTGGAGTAACAACATTGTGTTGACAACCAATGACATCTTCAGTTTGGAGCACTGGAGACATAGAATTAGGCAATCGAGAAGTATCTTCAATTTGGATTAACAACACTACTTCAAGCTCAGTTGATTATCTATCCAAGTCTCGGTCGGTAAGGAGTCTTCGATTCTTTCGCCGAACGAGGTCATTTCACTAGCTTTTAACCAAGTGAGGTGTTCTATGATTGGTTATTCCCAGGTGCACTTCAGAGTTTAACATTTTGACGACCAAACAATGTTCACCATCAAGACACTTATCTTGTATGAGTATTTGTGTCCTTACAGTTTGATCCAAGTCCGCACACCTATATATTAACGAATATAGTTGAGGCAGTTGAACCTAGTGCAAAAGATCTTGAACTTCACGGTGACTAGTAACCTTGCCTTTAGGTTATAGAATCTAAGTGCAAGACATGTTCCTTCCTCGACCGTGATCACTCGAGTACAAAAGTCAGCAGCGCATTCGACATCACCATCACACTCATTCTACTCGCCGACCGAGCTCGGTCATGAGTTAGCATGCCCGAATTCACCAGAAGGACGTAGTTAGCTCTTGATTACTCTGCCCGTGCACCAATTAAGCTTGGTAGTTTTTAGGGACAATAGTTTGGTTTGAGCCACACTCATTTGATATTTTTTGTAAAATTTCAAGGGTTTTGGGTGTGAGCTTAAACCAAACTTAATTGTTCTTCAATTGGCTCGGATTCCATTCAAGAACAAGTACTTCTCACAATGAATGAAATTCATCAAACTACACCTTCATAACTAGTTCAATACAATGACAACAAAATTACCCTTTAAGAACAAGACGTGTATAAGAATAAATATAAGATAAATCTATATGTTTCGTTCGAGATTTAAGTTTAATTAGCCAATAAAGCTAAACTGAGCTGAATCAAATTGAACCAAATTTGGCTTGATTTTGGGAGGGTTTGAAACTTAAGTTTTGACAAATATGAGAATTTCTAAATTGACATATGTAATTTTCTTGCTTGCTTTTATAAACATTTTTTTTTTTTTGAAATTCTCTGTCAAATATAACTTGGTATTTGAAGGTTACAAATTTGAACTTTAAATTTCATTTAAATACTCTCATTTTCAAATTGACCATCACCATCATGATCATTGCATCAATTGTCCTCTCTACCATTGCTGACAAATTTTCCCCCACACCCCCACCACCTTGGCATGACGATCACACCCTCCACCCCTACCCAACACCCAGACCATGGGCTCACCCCACCCTAGTAGCACTCATTTATATATTTGTGAACACGGAAAATTCCTGAAACGAAAGAGACAAGAACAACGTGCACAAACAAATATTTGTATTTAGATGATTTTGGGTTACAATCTCTCTCTATTTGATCCTCTGATTCGATCTCCGTAAGGTGTTGATTTGTGGGATGTGCAATTGATCCAAGGGCCGTCGAGGCTTGATCTTGGATGAACGAGGATGAACGGATCTTCAAGGGCTTTTGGGCTTGATCTTGAAGAATGGTGATTGACGGATCTTCAAGGGCTTTTGGGCTTGATCTTGAAGAACAGTGATGAACGGATTTCCGAGGGCTTTTGGGCTTGAACTCGAAGAACAGTGACGAACGGATCTTCGAGAGCTTTTGGGCTTGAACGGATCTTCGAGGGCTTTTGGGCTTGATCTCGAAGAACAGTGATGAACGATGAACGCTTTCTTCAAGGGCCGTCGGGGCTTTGGGTTTGATGAACAGCGGATGAGCGGATTTGTTGATGTTGTCGATC
Organism: Malus fusca; assembly: GCA_035220775.1. Lineage (NCBI taxonomy): Eukaryota > Viridiplantae > Streptophyta > Magnoliopsida > Rosales > Rosaceae > Malus > Malus fusca. Next base: position 19,025,937 of record CM069067.1, on the reverse strand, counting down.
CAAAGGGGCCGTTGGGGCTTGATCCTTGAGGATGAGCAGTTGATGAACGATGAACGCTTTCTTCAAGGGGCTGTTGAGGCTTTGGGCTTGAAAGAACGATGAACGAAGAACGAAGAACACTTTTCTTCAAGGGCCGTCGGGGCTTGATCTTGAATTGGTGGATGATTGTTGATCCAAAGGGCCGTTGAGGCTTGATCTTAGGATGAACGATGAACGAAGAACGAAGAACACTTTTCTTCAAGGGCCGTCGGGGCTTGATCTTGAATTGGTGGATGATTGTTGATCCAAAGGGCCGTTGAGGCTTGATCTTAGGATGAACGATGAACGAAGAACGAAGAACGAAGAGAGCTTTCTTGATTCTTCGGGAACCTGGATGCTTGAGAGCTTCGGAGTTTCAGAGCTTCAGAGCTTCAGAGCTTCAAGAATTTTGCCTAATGATTTTGGTTCCTCCCTAAATGAATGAAATGGGCTTGTATTTATAGAATTTTCCAAGGCCTAATTTTGAATATAATATCCCAGATGAAATAAGTCGTTTCTGCCAGATGTTGACACGTGTCATGTTTGATGACTTTTCCAACTCATTTCGATTTTTCGTCGAGTCACACGCTACGTGTAAAATTTATGTAATACATGAGCGTTGAAACTTTGATCTATCGGTCAACATTTATTTACCGAAATTTCGATGTCTACAAATGCCCCCACTTCAAGGCGCGTCATATACATGTGCTTGTCACGTGTAGGAGATGCGTTTTGAAGTCCCTTACTGTAGATGTCGATCCAAGGGCCATCGAGGCTTGATCTTGAATTAGGTTGGAGATTTCTTCAAGGGCCGTCGAGGCTTGATCTCGAAGGTTGAAATTGGACCACAAGGAGTCATGTGGTAGATGATCTTTGGCTTTGGTAGTTGATGGATCGGCACGTATTTTGTTGCGCTTGTTGACTTTCCACAGCTTTGATCTTGAACTGGGTTGGAGGATTTTCTGGTTTCCTCCAATTGTTTGACTTTCCACATGCTTATTCTTGAACTGGGTTTGATTCAAGGGTGGTGGACGCTTGATCTTGAATCGGACTTGTGATTTCCTCAAGGGCCGTCGAGGCTTGATCTTGAACTTTGGCTGGAAGCTTCTTCAAGGGCTGTTGAGGCTTGATCTCGAAGGTTGATTCGAACATATGGCAAACAGGCACGAGGTAAAGGTGACGGCCTGTTTCTTTGTTCAATCTTTCTAATTCACACCTGAGCAGTTTGGTCAACGGTATGATCTTCAAGATTGATGGGCTCTTCTTCCAGTTGGTGACTTGATCTTTAAGGATTCGATTCAAGGGTGGTGAATCGGGACGTGCAGCCCACAACGCCTAGCGAGTTGACCCAAGAATTTGAGGGTCAAAACGAGTCATCCACCAGAGTGATTGCAACCCTGATGATATGAGATACTTTTGCTTTTGAAGAAGTAGCGGATGAATCGGCACATGCTTTGTTGTGCTTGTCTCTACATGCTTCAATGTATCATTTTCACTTGCCTTATCTGTTCTCCAGGCAGATGTGGCAGCTTCTTTGAAAGTATAGCAGCAATGGAAGACGAGTACTCGAGAGCAGTGCTAGGTAAGCAATCAGGGAAGGGTTCCAAGCAGTTGGTTCCTTACCCGAGTTTGAGTGGAGGTTCCGGCATACTGTTTTCTTTATCCTTGTCTTTGCAGGTAATAACAAGGACAAAGGAAATGACATGGAGAAAGCATGATATGAGATACTCTTGCTTTCTACCCTGGTGATATGAGATACTTTTGCTTTGGTGTCATTTGTTTGCAGAGGTACCCCAAGGAATAAGGAACACTGGGTGACTCGAGAGGCTTTGTTGGGAAAGCATTTTTGGAGATGAAGAAAGGCTTTGTATGTCTGCCTTGCTATGGAAGGTGAAGGTGGACGTTTATAGGAATGATTATTCACAACCGAAACTGTTCCTTTACCCCTGTCGGCAGCCGGTGGATGGATGAACAGTACAGGTTACGCGCTTTCTGAAAAAGCTACCCGTAATTTGCGCAAAGCTGACAGCACGCGTGACGAATGACGACAAAACTGGAAAAGCTGCTCGCCTCGTGATTCCTGACCGCTCCGTCTTTTGAAAGAGGAGCCCGACTTTTGAGAACGGCGTCCGACTTTTAAGACGGAGTCCGTCTTTTGAGACGGAGTCCGTCTTTTGAGAAAGGAATCCGGCTCTTTGATTTGTGAGATTTGCCTCTTCGGCTTCTGAGGAGCGCCTCTTTGATTTCTTCTTTTTATAGAGGCGCTAATTTTGTTCCACAACACACTTGAGCTCCCTCCTGTAAACACTCCCTCCGAGTATATTTTTTTTTTAACCTTGATCAGTTCGACCTCTTCTTTTTCTTCACATCTTCAAATATGTCTTGCCCTTCTGACCGTCGCCTTAACTTGAATGTTGGGGAAGATATTGATATGTCTTCTCCAACCAACATTTGGCAGCCGTCCTTCATATCCCCAAATGGTCCTCTTACAGTTGGGGATTCCATGATGATGAATGATACAACCGCTTCGGTGGTGGCCAGAAATCTGCTCACTCCTAGAGACACTAGGATACTTTCCAGGCGGTCCGACGAACTGGCTGTTCAGGACTCTCTGGCCTACAGCGTCCGATGTGCAGGCTCAGTATCAAACATGGGCCAGCGTCTTCTTGCTCGAACTCGTCAGGTTGAGTCGTTGATGGCTGAAGTGGCTAGTCTTCGGCAAGAGGTCAGAGTGCTTAGGCATGAGAATAAGGAGTTGCACATGCTCGCAACTAATTACTCAACAAGCATGAAGAGGAAGCTTGATCAGTTGCAGGAGTCCGAAGTGCGGATTCAGAGTGATCATCAGAGGTTTGTGACGCTACTCCAGCGGCAACTTCTGCCTTCGTCTTCTGGCGTTTCACCCAGTGTTGAAGCTCCAGATAATCAATCTCTGGTTCTTCGTCTTTCTGGAGCTCCGCCGAGTGATGAGGCGCTACCTGATCATCCTTGAAGATCCCTTCCTGTAAATTTGATTTGACCCTTTTTTTTTTTTTTTTTTTTTTTTTTAGGCATGTATAATGCAAATTTATGTAAAATTTCCAGAAAAAAATAAATAAAATGAACTTTTATTTCTCTTAATGCATTTTTTTGTTTTTTTTTTTTTTTACTGTAAACACACATATATTATGCACACACATACATACGTACATATATATATATATATTTAATTAATTTTTCACGTGGACTCATCCACCATTCCAAAACCCTTTCCCCTTTTTTTGCATGGTGCTAGACACCAAGAATCCATTTACTTCTTTATATATATATATATTTTTTTTTCTTTCTTTTTTTTCTGCACATGGTGCCAGACGCACCATGAAGCCCCTTATATTTTTTTTTAATTCCTTCTTTCTTTTTTTTTTTTTCACGTGGTGCTTACACCCACCATCACTAATGAAATGATGGCCTTCATACTCATACCGCACCATGATATATATATATATAATATTTTTTTTCTTTATATACGGTGCTATGCAAGGCAGGGTTTGTGGGTGAAAACCCAGACCGAGCCCGAGAGAAGACGAAGGATGAGGGGCTGCACGTGCTGCTGAAGCTGATGGGCAGAAGGAATGCGAGGAGACAAAGGAGAAACTCCACCATTACCACCACTGAGCACAACCACAGATCGCAACCACCTAGCGTAGAGCCACCGCACACCCGTTGCACCGTCATTGAGCACCACCACTAACCGCAACCACTGTACATCAGTTGTACTGCTTGCCGTCGCCGAGGAAGGGATCACCAGTTGATGCGAAAATAAATTAACGCACAAATTTAAACCCTATTTGTGACAGTTGTAGTATGGATGTGAGTAGGGTATCGTTCTAGGCCGGGGATTAACTAGGGATGCTAACCAAAGTAAAATTAAAAAAACGTAAAAACTAAATTTAAAACACTAAACTAGACTCAAAACACTTAACTAGAATCACTCAAAATAAAACTAACAAATAAACTAAAACAAATCAAAAGACTTAAAATAATTCAAAACTCAAGAAAACACAAACTAAATTGATTTCTAACAAACCTAACACTTTAAAATAAACGGGGGATTGATTTTTGATGAAAAGTAAATTAAACTTAAATAAATTACAGAATTGACAAAAACATGAAATTAAAGTGAATGGATGGACGACGGACTGGCTAGAGGATTATTCTCCACACATGACACATATGTAACCTAAATTGATTTTCAGTTGTTCTTTCAATAAATTGTGAAACTCAACACCCCAAGTTAATTAGATACGCTTAAATTAACCTTCAAGTTCTCCTTAAGTTAATGAATTGGATGGGAAAGCGCATACAACAATTCAAAGCATTCCTCAAAGGTTCCTTACGTGATGAGCACAATAAGGATACAATCAAGAATCATGAAGCACAATGAGAACTATAAGTGTTGACGAGGCATTCGTTACTATGATGAGCATGAAACTAATGCCAAGAATTCATTCAACGCGATCGTTTATAAGCGACCTTCACTACTTGTGATTATAAGATTGTAACTATTAGGTGAAACTCCCTCATAATCTAGCATCATATTCATGCATGAAAACTAAGCGTGCACTCTCAATCAACATACACAAATAAGTTATCAATCAAGTAGATGAGCAAATTAAATTCACAACACAGAAATCACAACTGAAGGTAATCAATTCATATTACAAATATATTCATGGTTTTGAATTAAACTCTAGCCAAAACAAAATTAGTTACACATTATTAAAATTAAAACAGAAATAAAACGTGAGTTGGAGAATTAAACCGAGAGAGATGTAGTGAAACTTTGCTGCTTCTGTTTCTGCGCTGACTGCACACCGAGAGCCTGCCAAGAGCCCCCTCGTCTGACCTCCTTCTTCTTCTCGCAAGCTGCACCAGGCAGTTGCAGCTGCCCTGCACGTGTCCTGCCTTCCTCCAATGCTTTCCGTGCTGACCGCCAGTTCTGACCTCCTGATTTGCTGCTGACCTCCCTGTCCTGGCCTCCTGATTTGCTGCGCAAATCACCTCGCTGCCAAGGCAGCGTCTGTTTTCTGCCAGGCGTCAGTCTTCTTCTTCTCGCAAGCTCCTATTGCCAGCTGCTAAGGCAGCTTCCCGGCTTCTCCTTCCTCTCGTTCCAAGCTACTGTCTTGCTGACTTCCTTGCTGCTGCTCAGCCTTCTCGCTGCAAAGTAGCGTCTCTCTATGTACTCTCCTTTCTGGCCGCACAGTTTCTTCTCTTCGTTCCTTCGCTGCCAGGAAGGCAGCGTTATTCCTCTCCTTTCATTTTTCTGCGTGCCTTCGTTGCTATCTCCCCGCGCTGACAAGCTCCCCAGGCCGAGCTTCACTCCCCTTTGCTTCCTAGCTGCCAGGAAGGCAGCCCTGATTATTCTTTCTCTCTGTCCTTGCAAGCTGCACAAGCTTGCTGTCCTGCGTCCCTCCGTCAACTCGCGTCTCCCTTCTTTCCTTCAAGCTGCCAAAGGCAGCTTCTCCCCCCCCCAGCTGCCAGCTTCCAAGTCTGCTATATATCTTGCTCCAAGGAGCTCCCACGCTGCCCTTTCTTTATATTATTTCCCTTCACCTGCTGCCAAGTGCAGCATTTTCTTGCTGTTTTCCCCCGTCACTCCACTTCTTTTATTATTTTATTCCATTCCTCTTTTTATATTTTCAGCAATTCCGTAATGGGGAATATTTGGCGCACAATGAAAAAGCTCTCCAATACCATGATCACAATATGATTTCACCACAGAGAACCCCGACATATTTGCATGGCGATTAATGACTTCACCAACTTCACGAAATCGCATTCCAGGTTTTACTGCACTTGAACAACAAACAATCAGAAAACCAATTTTCCTTTTATGCTTTTAGTCCCCAACAATTAAAATTACTAGTGTGCACTATCGAAATAGGGGTTACATAGGTTGTCTTTTCAACATCTCAGTTACCATCAGGTCAGGTGACAACATTCCACATATAACTAAAAATATCTTCACACAATTTACTGATACAATTGAGCAAACACAACCACAAATACATTTCAACATAATTAGAACGACTAAAGCAATTTTCGACGAATTTATTATTTAAAACTACACTTGTGCTATTTTTATTTTCTTAGCTAGATAAATTCGATAAAACACAAAAACAAAGCAAATAACTCAAAAATATAAGAAACTAACTAAGAAAAGACGAGAGAATTTGATGTAAAAATATATATAAATATGATCCGATCAAATACCCCCACACTTAACTTTTGCTAGTCCTCGAGCAAAACAAATGAAAACAGAAAAAGTAATAACATGAAAATTATTAGTTTCCCCTATATTACCCTCATAGAATTTCATTTGAGAACACAAATAATCAAGAACCATAGCTAACACCAACAAGCAATTCAAGTTCATTTTCCTTATTCAAATATTAGCAGTAATCTTTGAAACATCCTTGAAGTGTAGTGTGTGAGATAGCCATGATAATGCAATTTCAAATTTTTATTTTTAAAATTACCATATGCAAACTAGCGACTTTCTCACGGGATATGCACTCAATCACACATGTGTTTAGTTTTAATGTGTTTCGCTCAAAGAATCAAATGTGAAAGTTCTACCATAAGCTTGCATAAAGATCACTTCTCCACAGTCATAATTGCAAAACTTAAATCAAGAGGACTTTTATTGGATGTAATGAGGCTTATGGATAGGGTTATTGAAACGAAAGAATAGAAAAAAAAACAAGTTCCAAGCTACATTGCAAGCAATTCTTTTGTTTAGATTTATAAGAACTCAAACTTTCCAGCTATTCTTCCAGTCACCTCCAACCACAAACTTAAACTGAAACTTTAAAAACTTTTTATTTTCTTTGTATACAATCTTTTTTTTTTTTCTTTTTCTTTTCTTCTTTTCTTTTTTTTTTTTTTTTTTTTTAATACAAACATGAAATACCCCCACACTTATTCTTTTGCCAAACACCTTCAAAGTACTTCACAAACGTTTCTCATAAGACAATCTTGCATTGCTCGCTTGGAAAGGGTAAGGAAAAATATTTATTTCAGGCATAAGGGTAGACATATCTGGTGATAAGAAATAAAAGGTTCACATATACGGCACAAATTGGCAATCTAATGATATCATTTTTCTTTGGGAAACAAGGTTATTTGGGCCATGGTGGTAAACCTAATGCCTCTATCATTTTCAAGTTCATGCAATCAATGACAAAAATTTCGAAAGATCGTTATGCAAGTTCTAGAGAAGTATCTCACATAAGTTCATCACACATGAAAGAATAGGAGTGTATGAAAAATGCACACACTTTCAATAGGCTCAAAAACTCACATAGGATGTATATGGTCACTAAATTCACATATGGAGCTTTAAATCATGCTTTAGTTTCACATTAACAAGGCTATGTGCATTTAGTTTTTCAAGGATAATCAAATATGTACAAAACTAACACAAGAATAAGGAATTTCACAAAACACATGTTAACTAAGTTCTTGATGATCATGGTTCAAACTTTATCCGATTATATCATTGGGTCGGGGAACTAACAAAAATCTAATTCAAAACAATAAGGAAAACAAGAAAATATTTTTGGATTTTTTAAATTTTTTTTTTTTTTGTTTTTTTTTTTTTAATAAAACAACAACTTAATTAAGAAAACACAAAGCAATAACATGGAATAACATGGAAACAAATGAAACCAGTTCAAAGTCGAAGGTACAAAAATTTTCAATTTGGTCATTTTTATACTCTTTACCCCCACACTTAAACTAGACATTGTCCCCAATGTCAGAAAATAAAATAAAATGCAAAAAATAAAAATAAAATAAATAAATATAAAGAAACAAAATAAAGCAATAGGACTGAAAACTTCCCTAATTTGCAGAAAATCAAGCGATGACCCCCAAGCTTCCATTTTGCAATCAACTTCAAGGGTAGAAATTGCCAAAAGTTCTTTCACGTTCAAACTCAATGACAAACACCACGTTTTTTAACGTTTCAGGGACTTTGAACTTGGCCAAATTTACTATGATGGTTGTGGCTTGTCCCATGTCATCAAACTCAACTTCCTTGGCATTTGTCTCATGCACAGCCTCTTGGATGTATTCTTGAAATTCTCCGGCCACCTCATTTTCTGGAATAATTCTTCTTGGTGTACAAGTCTCTTTGAACGTTTCAATACCATCGGGAACTTGATTTGGTACACCAAGAATTTGGATATCACTTTGCACCTTGAGACGATCTTCCACAACATATTTTTCATTCACTTCTTCCTTGGGATTTAAAAACCTGCAAGGAAAAAGGACATTTGGTGGAACAATGTTAGAATGAATTGAACTTAGAACCTCCTCACCTGAGTTGGATGGCATAAGGACTTGAGGGGTTTGCGATAAGAATTCTTCTAAACTGCCCAAGTCGTCATCCTCATCTTCTTCTTGAAGCGGCAATTCATCCATGTTCGGGCTATGTTTGGATGGTTCTAGAACAACTTCATCCTCCATATCACTTCCCAAAGTGACAGCTTCATCGATTTCACTTTCTGCCTTTGAATTTTCAAGAGTTGAGTTGGAGACCTCACTTTGCTCTTGAATCTGTGCCATGAATTCCATAATCTGCCCAACATGCATATCCAATTCGTCCACTCTTCTGACTCGGTCTTGCATCTCCTGGTTTTGATTTTCTACTCCCTGATTCAAAGAGGTGAGTAAATTATTAAGTGTATCATTATCCAAGGATGTACCTGACTTGAATTGGGTTGATTGTTGTGGTGGATGTGACGGTTCATATGGCCACTGATAGAACTCTTCCGATGGCGGCAATTGTTCTTCTTTTTGTGAACCCTGTACCGAAGAAATTAATTCTTCAAGCATTTGATTATAATCCACGGGCATACTCTGATTCGATTGGAATTGTTGTGGGGGATGCTGTGGTGGCTGCATAGGTCTTGAATAGAACGCGTCTTCTTGCTGCCAATATCCACCTTGTTGGAATTGTTGAGGTTCTCCCCACATGTAATATGAATAATCTCTCCAATCTGAATTGTAAGCATTGGAAAACATGTTGCCCCTTGATTGGTTATGGCCTTGATATCCCCAAACATCTTCATTTGCAGAAAATTGAGGACCTTGATATCGTTGCCCATATGGCACATCAAGTGTAGGGACACTTGGCATTGTGGTCCGTTCGGCATTATGAGTTAATTGAGCAGTGAGCTGTGCCAATAGATCTTGAATGCTAGTAGAATCCAAGTCTTGCTCCACTTGTACCTCAATTCAAAGAAAGAAAAATAAATCAAATATCAAAAGTAACATACATAACAAACCAAAAATAAAATAAAATAAAAATAAAACACAAATTAAATAAAATAAAACACAAACAAAAACATAAACAAAGGATTAGCAAATTTGCTAATCCCCGGCAACGGCGCCAAAAATTTGATGCGAAAATAAATTAACGCACAAATTTAAACCCTATTTGTGACAGTTGTAGTATGGATGTAAGTAGGGTATCGTTCTAGGCCAGGGATTAACTAGGGATGCTAACCAAAGTAAAATTAAAAAAACGTAAAAACTAAATTTAAAACACTAAACTAGACTCAAAACACTTAACTAGAATCACTCAAAATAAAACTAACAAATAACCTAAACAAATCAAAAGACTTAAAATAATTCAAAACTCAAGAAAACACAAACTAAATTGATTTCTAACAAACCTAACACTTTAAAATAAACGGGGGATTGATTTTTGATGAAAAGTAAATTAAACTTAAATAAATTACAGAATTGACAAAAACATGAAATTAAAGTGAATGGATGGACGACGGACTGGCTAGAGGATTATTCTCCACACATGACACATATGTAACCTAAATTGATTTTCAGTTGTTCTTTCAATAAATTGTGAAACTCAACACCCCAAGTTAATTAGATACGCTTAAATTAACCTTCAAGTTCTCCTTAAGTTAATGAATTGGATGGGAAAGCGCATACAACAATTCAAAGCATTCCTCAAAGGTTCCTTACGTGATGAGCACAATAAGGATACAATCAAGAATCATGAAGCACAATGAGAACTATAAGTGTTGACGAGGCATTCGTTACTATGATGAGCATGAAACTAATGCCAAGAATTCATTCAACGCGATCGTTTATAAGCGACCTTCACTACTTGTGATTATAAGATTGTAACTATTAGGTGAAACTCCCTCATAATCTAGCATCATATTCATGCATGAAAACTAAGCGTGCACTCTCAATCAACATACACAAATAAGTTATCAATCAAGTAGATGAGCAAATTAAATTCACAACACAGAAATCACAACTGAAGGTAATCAATTCATATTACAAATATATTCATGGTTTTGAATTAAACTCTAGCCAAAACAAAATTAGTTACACATTATTAAAATTAAAACAGAAATAAAACGTGAGTTGGAGAATTAAACCGAGAGAGATGCAGTGAAACTTTGCTGCTTCTGTTTCTGCGCTGACTGCACACCGAGAGCCTGCCAAGAGCCCCCCCGTCTGACCTCCTTCTTCTTCTCGCAAGCTGCACCAGGCAGCTGCAGCTGCCCTGCACGTGTCCTGCCTTCCTCCAATGCTTTCCGTGCTGACCGCCAGTTCTGACCTCCTGATTTGCTGCTGACCTCCCTGTCCTGACCTCCTGATTTGCTGCGCAAATCACCTCGCTGCCAAGGCAGCGTCTGTTTTCTGCCAGTCGTCAGTCTTCTTCTTCTCGCAAGCTCCTATTGCCAGCTGCTAAGGCAGCTTCCCGGCTTCTCCTTCCTCTCGTTCCAAGCTATTGTCTTGCTGACTTCCTTGCTGCTGCTCAGCCTTCTCGCTGCAAAGCAGCGTCTCTCTATGTACTCTCCTTTCTGGCCGCACAGTTTTCTTCTCTTCGTTCCTTCGCTGCCAGGAAGGCAACGTTATTCCTCTCATTTCGTTTTTCTGCGTGCCTTCGTTGCTATCTCCCCGCGCTGACAAGCTCCCCAGGCCGAGCTTCACTCCCCTTTGCTTCCTAGCTGCCAGGAAGGCAGCCCTGATTATTCTTTCTCTCTGCCCTCGCAAGCTGCACAAGCTTGCTGTCCTGCGTCCCTCCGTCAACTCGCGTCTCCCTTCTTTCCTTCAAGCTGCCAAAGGCAGCTTCTCCCCCCCCCAGCTGCCAGCTTCCAAGTCTGCTATATATCTTGCTCCAAGGAGCTCCCACGCTGCCCTTTCTTTATATTATTTCCCTTCACCTGCTGCCAAGTGCAGCATTTTCTTGCTGTTTTCCCCCGTCACTCCACTTCTTTTATTATTTTATTCCATTCCTCTTTTTATATTTTCAGCAATTCCGTAATGGGGAATATTTGGCGCACAATGAAAAAGCTCTCCAATACCATGATCACAATATGATTTCACCACAGAGAACCCCGACATATTTGCATGGCGATTAATGACTTCACCAACTTCACGAAATCGCATTCCAGGTTTTACTGCACTTGAACAACAAACAATCAGAAAACCAATTTTCCTTTTATGCTTTTAGTCCCCAACAATTAAAATTACTAGTGTGCACTATCGAAATAGGGGTTACATAGGTTGTCTTTTCAACATCTCAGTTACCATCAGGTCAGGTGACAACATTCCACATATAACTAAAAATATCTTCACACAATTTACTGATACAATTGAGCAAACACAACCACAAATACATTTCAACATAATTAGAACGACTAAAGCAATTTTCGACGAATTTATTATTTAAAACTACACTTGTGCTATTTTTATTTTCTTAGCTAGATAAATTCGATAAAACACAAAAACAAAGCAAATAACTCAAAAATATAAGAAACTAACTAAGAAAAGACGAGAGAATTTGATGTAAAAATATATATAAATATGATCCGATCACCAGTTGCTACTGCTGCGTCGTCGGAGAGAGCTGTTGAAACTGTCGTCGCTGTTTTCTACAAGGGACACCGCTTGCTGCGGAGGTGCAACACTGGACGATGAGCAGGTTCGAGAGCAACAGAGCTTCAGCAACGGAGGGCACGGCCATGAAGTTTAGACGGAGAGCACAGATGATTTGGGCGAGCTGGAGCTGCTGTTTAGAGGGTGAGGTTTGCTTTCCAAATGCCTGCACATACGCTGCCTCGAGAGCTCCAGTGGTGCTGAATGTCCAGCAAGATCCACAGTGACCTTGATCTTTAACCGGGGTCACTATGCCTTCTTCTTTCCAGTTTTTCGACTCAGGGAGAACGGCATCAGTGAGCTTGTGGTTGCCCTTTGTGGTGGCAGAGCAGTTCTGAGCAGCTCCCAACCTGTGCCTCGCGAACTCTTCCCAGCTCCAATCAGCAAACCGATTAATAGCAAGAGTGTAAGACAAGCCCTTCCTGTTGGTGGATCGAATCAGCTTCTTATTCTCCAAGAAAATCGCATATCGCAGCTTCATCTCCTCCGCGCTCTCGTACTTCTTCCCGTACCTGTGAGCGAAACGGGTGAACGAGAGGACGTGGCAGAAGCTGCCGAGGACTTGGACGACTTGCTCCTCCAGGTCACGGAGAGAGTCGGACACCAATCGGATTGGGTTGGACTCATCGAAGCTCGACGCTGCCACCCCGCAGCTGATCGCCGCCAGGACCAAGGCAGCGGACAAGAACAGCGTCAGCCGAGCCATGTTTTTGCTGATATGTCGGAGTGGGGTTTGCGGACATGGATCCTGGTGTCGCAGGCCAAGCAGAGAAAGGCCCAGAGATGATGAAGGAACTTGGGCTAGAAAAATGGGCTGTGACCCATGTTTTGGAAGGCAGGCCTAAGGCAAGCTGCAAGTTGAGTGGACTGGGTTTGTGAATTGAGCTTTCTGCTGCTTGGTTGTCAGACTGGGCCTGTGAAATGAAGGAAGGCTGATTTGTAGCTGGGCCAAGACATACAAATATATGTATATATATATATATATATATATGTTTCTTTTGTTTTTTTGTTTTTTTTTTTTTGTTTTTTTGTTTTTTTTTGTTTTTTTTTGTTTTTTTGTTGTTTTTTTTTTCTTTTGTAAATACATAAACATATGTATTCATCATTTTTTTTTTAATAAAATTGACTTTCTTTAATAAAACATTTATTTATATTTTGATGTGACTGAACTTGAAATTTTGAATATTCAAGCTGCCTACGTACCCCTCTAAAGAAGAGATCAAGTCAAAACGTAGTTCAAATACATACATATATATATATTTTTTTTTTGTGCCGTTTGCAGTTTCAGCTCGTGCAGGCAAGGAGTGTTGGTGTCGTTTGCAGTTTCAACTCGTGCAGACAAGGAGCATTTGGTGCCGTGTTGCAGTTTCAGCTCGTGCAGGCAAGGAGCGTTGTGCCATGCAGTTTAGGCTCGTGCAGGCGAGGAGCCTTGTGTCTTGCAGTTTAGGCTCTTGCAGACCAGGAGCTTTGTGTCCTACAGTTTAGGCTCGTGCAGACAAGGAGCTTCGGTTCGTGCAGTTTAGGCTCGTGCGAACAAGGAGCATTTGGTGAATTTGTCAAGCAATTTTGGAGAGGCGTTCCTCACAATCTTCGTAGCAAGGAGCCTTGACCGAGTGATTGAAGAAGTCTTCGGGCAAGAAATCGCGCATTGTGATGGGGATGGACGATCTATATGTCGAAATTTCATCATCTTCAACACGTTTATGTTGCTTTGAAGGTTGACAAGAGCTGTTTTGCCCCCTTTCCGATTGGCGGACTTGTGGAGGAGACGTATGCTTCTTGTGCAATTTCTTAGGAGTGACTTGAGTCCATCCTTCAACTTTGCTTGTCTTGGAGGATGCCCCCAGCGGTTGAGGTGAAAACTTTGAGTCGGAAGAGCCAGAAGTGAAGGTGGTATAGTTTGACTTCACCACATCGTCAAGATCCAGCTCGATGATTCCTTTCTGAGCCAGCTTCATGATGAGATCTTTCAGCACGAAGCATTTTTCCGTTGGATGACTGATGAAACAGTGGAATTTACAGTACCTTGGACTATCGGTACGATTCATCTCTTCCGGCCGTCTGCACTCAGTCAAACTGATCACCTTTTTGTCCAACAGGTCATCCAGCATGGCAACCACATCAGAGTCGGGGAATGGATAGGTCTTCTCCTCAAGCTCCTTCAAAGTGTGTCTACGCATCTCTTGATCACGAAAAGCTTCGGTTTGAATCGCCTTGCCTCGTGTAGGGATTTTGACGGGAGCTGTGTTGACCGTCATCGCTTCCTTGGTGGGTTTCCATGCAGCCTTTTCCACCTTTGTCCCAAGACCTTTGTCGTTCTTGTAGTCGGCGATCGGTTCTTTCTTCCCATGATGGGCGATGCTCAACTCCATGTCATGGGCGCGAGTGGCCAATTCCTCGAAGGTCCGTGGTTTAATGCCTTGAAGGATGTATTGCAAACCCCATTGCATGCCTTGGATGCACATCTCGATTGAAGAGGTTTCCGAGAGCCTGTCTTTACAGTCGAGGCTTAGAGTGCGCCATCTGTTGATGTAGTCAATGACTGGCTCGTCATTCCACTGCTTTGTGCTCGTTAGCTCTAGCATACTCACAGTGCGGCGGGTGCTATAGAAGCGATTGAGGAATTCCCGCTCTAATTGTTCCCAGCTGTTGATGGACTCAGGCTCTAGGTCCGTGTACCACTCAAAGGCGTTTCCTTTCAGCGAGCGCACAAACTGCTTGGCAAGGTAGTCCCCTTCGGTCCCTGCGTTGTTGCAAGTTTCAACAAAGTGGGCAACGTGCTGTTTCGGGTTTCCTTTTCCATCAAACTGTATGAACTTTGGTGGTTGATAACCCCTTGGCATCTTCAGGGCATCAATCTTCTTGGAGTAGGGCTTCGAGTAGAACAAGGAGGTATGTGAGCTCCCTTCGTACTGTGCCTTGATGGTGTTGGTGATCATCTCCTGCAACTGCTGGATAGAAAGAGATCCCATGAGTGCCGCTGTTTGGTCTGGCTCCGGCTTCACATCGTTTTTCTCCACCTGAGGCTCCTCATCCTCGTCGTTTTCTTTCTTCAGTGGATTAACCTCTGGGTCGGGTTTCTCGCCGTCTTGTGACTCCAGTCGGCTGACGAGTGTAGCGATTTGCAAGTCTTTTGCTTCCACAGTCCGTGTTAGCCTTGCAATCGCTTCATTCATTTGAGCCAGTTGTTCTTCGATGGAGGTGACGCCAATGGTCATGACTTGTGCAACCAATGGACGCAGTTTTTCTTCAGACGTCCAGGGTGCTGACGAAGAATGTCGTTGGCTGCTTTGGGATGTCATCTTGTGTGCCTCCGCAGCATGCTTCGGTGCTCCCAGCGAGGTCAGGTTGATGACGGACTCGCGCTTTTGATGCTCCCCTTGCTCCTTTAGCGGCACCAACTTTGAAGTGGCATGTTGAGGAGCGGTTGTGGTGCCAATGGATGCTCCGTTCATGGCGGAAGTGCTCAGGCTTCTTCCCTTTGTGAGAACGGCTTGTCCTTTGCTTGATGCCATTGATTTTGGAAGTGTGCTTGAATTTCTTGAACGGAGAAAGAGATCAGAGGTAGAGATGGTCCCACTGGGCGTGCCAATTTGTGAACACGGAAAATTCCTGAAACGAAAGAGACAAGAACAACGTGCACAAACAAATATTTGTATTTAGATGATTTTGGGTTACAATCTCTCTCTATTTGATCCTCTGATTCGATCTCCGTAAGGTGTTGATTTGTGGGATGTGCAATTGATCCAAGGGCCGTCGAGGCTTGATCTTGGATGAACGAGGATGAACGGATCTTCAAGGGCTTTTGGGCTTGATCTTGAAGAATGGTGATTGACGGATCTTCAAGGGCTTTTGGGCTTGATCTTGAAGAACAGTGATGAACGAATTTCCGAGGGCTTTTGGGCTTGAACTCGAAGAACAGTGACGAACGGATCTTCGAGAGCTTTTGGGCTTGAACGGATCTTCGAGGGCTTTTGGGCTTGATCTCGAAGAACAGTGATGAACGATGAACGCTTTCTTCAAGGGCCGTCGGGGCTTTGGGCTTGATGAACAGCGGATGAGCGGATTTGTTGATGTTGTCGATCCAAAGGGGCCGTTGGGGCTTGATCCTTGAGGATGAGCAGTTGATGAACGATGAACGCTTTCTTCAAGGGGCTGTTGAGGCTTTGGGCTTGAAAGAACGATGAACGAAGAACGAAGAACACTTTTCTTCAAGGGCCGTCGGGGCTTGATCTTGAATTGGTGGATGATTGTTGATCCAAAGGGCCGTTGAGGCTTGATCTTAGGATGAACGATGAACGAAGAACGAAGAACACTTTTCTTCAAGGGTCGTCGGGGCTTGATCTTGAATTGGTGGATGATTGTTGATCCAAAGGGCCGTTGAGGCTTGATCTTAGGATGAACGATGAACGAAGAACGAAGAACGAAGAGAGCTTTCTTGATTCTTCGGGAACCTGGATGCTTGAGAGCTTCGGAGTTTCAGAGCTTCAGAGCTTCAGAGCTTCAAGAAGTTTGCCTAATGATTTTGGTTCCTCCCTAAATGAATGAAATGGGCTTGTATTTATAGAATTTTCCAAGGCCTAATTTTGAATATAATATCCCAGATGAAATAAGTCGTTTCTGCCAGATGTTGACACGTGTCATGTTTGATGACTTTTCCAACTCATTTCAATTTTTCGTCGAGTCACACGCTACGTGTAAAATTTATGTAATACATGAGCGTTGAAACTTTGATTTATCGGTCAACATTTATTTACCGAAATTTCGATGTCTACAATATTCATGCCTCTAAAAAGACGAACATTCAATTTCATGTTTAAATCCCACTATACTTGGCAAAATGAAAATGTTGCTCCTTTAACTAAAATGTCACAGGTTCAAGTTGTAGAAATATCTTTACAAAACAAAAGTAAGGCTACATACGACATACGTTCTTCTCCCAACCTTTCCAAAACGGAGAACCTTGTTGATTTGAGGTCATCCTTTATAATTTTAGGTTTTGCTAAAGGGAAGTGTTATTGGCACTCCAAAAATCTCATTCTACACTCCTCACAAGTGTATTTTTCTTTCCAAATATAAAAAGTTTAGAGTGTAAAATGAGATTTTTGGAATGCCAATAATAATTCCCTTGCTAAATATAAAACTTTTAGGAAAGTAAGTGCTAACGTTTGTGGGATCTCTTTTTGAAAAAAAAAATATTATTCAATAATTAACTTTAGTAAGATTTGAAATCAAGACATTTTTTTAACAAAATGTGCAGTGAGTCACAAAACTAAATTAGATGATCAAAATTAACCTCATTAAGTCTCAAATTTTAGTCCTCACAAGTATACAAATTGGATGATTGTATAGCATATAAGCATGGATATCGTCCCATAGAATTTGAATTGATTCTAAAGTCTTACCAACTAAATTGAAACAAATTATGATTGAGAAGTTTTAATAAAAAAGATAGGAGATTTTGAATTAAACTGAAATAAAATAAAGCTTAAAATAAAATGCATGTAAATAATAAAATGAAAACATAAGAAAAGAAGACCTAAGGCATCCGAATTCACCATAACCAATTCTACTTAATTCCCTTAATATGTTATGCTCAAGTAGTTCCCCAATATTGATCATCGATTTTTCCTAAACTATTCAATGACCATGGCATCTGGTTGCATCAAAAGTATCCTTACATGTTAACCCTCTATGACATCTAGATGAATTTAAACAAGTAAGAACCCATTAAGCTCTATGGAAATCGTTGGACAATCACACAAACCCTAATTGCATGGCATCTACAAATAGGTGTTTATGGTATCAATTACAAGAAACTAAACCCAAGTTAAGTATGACATCTACTCTAACTTGCATCAAATCAACTTAATTGAAACCTAGGCGGTGATCAAGCATCTAAATAAAAATCAAGTGCATTATGATTAGCAAAAGATACTCAATAAGAAAGAAAAACTTGATAATAACAATGCCACAATGCAATTAAATATTCATGATTAGGCTACATCGTAGCCCTAGCAAAATAAAAAATGAAAAGTTCTTCCTCTTGTCCTTCTTGCAGCAACCTTTTCCTCCAATATGATGATTTTTGGTTTTTGGTGGCTTCCTCCTTTTCATAAGGAGTTTTAATCTCTTTTTGTAACCCATGGCAATAAACATAAATCCTACTAAATTCTAATTAAAAACCACTATTCTAAAAGTCTTCGCCTAGCACCGCCTAGGCCTCGTCTAGGCGTTAGGTGGTTGGCCACCACCTCGATTAATGCCTAGGCGTTTGAAAATTAAGAAATGGCGCCTAGACCTGCTGAGGCGCCCGGCTAGCCCGCCCAGACCCACCTAGGCACCCGCCTAAGTTACGACTCACTTAGATAGAAAATAGATAACTTTCACTTTGCATTTTATTTTTTTCAATAAATTGTAACAGACTTGTTGAATACTTAAATGAGAACACATTATATGCTTGTAGTTTATGATGAAATTAAATATATTTTAAGTATAAACTGACACTTATTTACACTAAAATATAATGGATTTACTTAAATCCGCTTAATCTGCCTAGGCGCTAGGCCTCAACCTGTTGCCTGACTAGCGCCTAATATCTTTTAGAACTTTGTTAAAAACCCACTAACTAATTAATGGACTTTAAGACCTTATTAAAGAAAGGGAAAAATAAATGGAAATAATAAAACTAGTAGTTAAGTTCTTTCCTAAAATCCAATGAATAGTGTCCCCATATCGATTTGATTTCCAAAACCATTGCAGTCTCATCTTCTTGTTGTAATGCACATGTCTTCGTGTAGTTAGTTCGACTCTTGCACCACCGAAATTACCCTAGATACCCCAAATCACCATTTTTCATTTCTTTTTTGCATAACTTCGATACTGAAGCCTATATATTAAAACAATTAGATTTAGTGCATTTAACCAATTTGAATACACAAAATCCAAAGGAAATATATGATAAAAATATATGAAATATGACCGCATCAAATAACTCCAAACTTAGATTTTGCTAGTCCTCGAGCATAACAAAAGAAAACACAAAGACTCTACAAAAAAAAATAGCTAATCTCTAAATTTTAATCTTGGTGAAAACCCATCCGTGAGATAACTTTCAAGAAATAAACAACAATAGTTCACGACATTATCCAAGAGTTAACCAAATTTGAATCGAACCAACTTGGAGTGTAGTGTGTGTAATAGTCATGTCAATGCAATTCCAAGCTTCTTAAAATTATCATATGCATACAAAGAGCTTCTCACAAGGCATACACTCATTCACTCATATTTGTGGGTTAATATGTTTCACTCAAATGATCTCACAAAACATACAGCCATATGCTTGCTTGTCCACCTAACTCGCTATCAATATCAAGTAACTTCTTGAATCAAAAGGTCTTTCACAGAGTTGTAATGAGGCTGAGTGTTAATTGGCTAAACAATTAAAGGGTATGAAAAACACAAAGTCTAATTAACTAGTAAAGCATTACAATTGTATTGGAGAGATATAAATGCTTTAAACCCATAAAGCACTTTAAGAACTTGAGCACAAAAATAGAACTTTATTCATTGGGAGTTTTAACGAAAAGGGCTTGGCACTATTAAAACTAGACACAAAGGTACAAAAAAATATAAATGAATAAAGCTCTTGGACAAAAAAACTTCCCAGTTTTAAAGAAGCGGCAAACGAAGATGTAGATGGAAATTGACCCCCAAACTTGATTTTGTATTAGCATCAAAGCTGAGCGACTCCAATTTTCTGCAAAGACATTAAACACACGAGTAAGCCAACAAGAGAATTAGGAAATAATTTATTATTGAAAAAAAAAACTAACAATTAACGTTAAAGCTAAACCAACTAAAAGATGTAACAATCCAATAAGTATTAGAATCAAATTGGATCCCCAACAACGGCGCTAGAAACTTGTTGCGAAAATTAGATGACCAAAATTAACCTCATTAAGTCTCAAATTTTAGTACTCGTAAGTATACAAATCGGATGATTGTATAGTATATAAGCACGAATATCGTCCCACGGAGATCGAATTGATTCTAAAAGTCTTACTAACTAAATTGAAACAAATTACAATTGAGAAGCTTTAATGAAAAAGATAGGAGATTTTGAATTAAACTGAAATAAAATAACGCTTGAAATAAAATGCATGTAAATAATAAAATGAAAACATAAGAGAAGACCTAGGGCATCCAAATTCACCATAACTAATTCTACTTAATTCCCTTAATATGTTATGCTCGAGTAGTTCCCCAATATTGATGATTGCTTTTCCCTAAACTATTCAATGACCATGGAATCTGGTTGCATCAAAAGTATCCTTACATGTTAACCCTATATGGCATCTAGATGCATTTAAACAAGTAAGAACCCATTAAGCTCTATAGAAATCGTTGGAAAATCACACAAACCCTAATTGTATGGCGTCTACAAATAGGTGTTTATGGTATTGATGCGAAAATAAATTAACGCACAAATTTAAACCCTATTTGTGACAGTTGTAGTATATGGATAAGTAGGGATCGTTCTAGGCCGGGGATTAACTAGGGATGCTAACCCAAGTAAAATTAAATTAAAAACGTAAAAACAAAATTTAAAACACTAAACTAGACTCAAAACACTTAACTAGAATAACTCAAAATAAAACTAACAAATAATCTAACACAAATCAAAAGACTCAAAATAACTCAAGACTTAAGAAAATACAAACTAAAATGATTTCTAACAAATATAATACTTTAAAATAAACGGGGGATTGATTTTGACGAGAAGTAAATTAACTTAAATAAATTACAAAATTGACAAAAACATGAAATTAAGGTAAAATGATAAATGACGGACTGGCTAGAGGGTTCTTCTCCACACATGACATATATGCAACCTAAATTGATTTTCAGTTGTTCTTTCAATAAATTGTAAATTCTCAACGCCCCAAGTTAATTAGGTCCGCTTAAATTAACCTTCAGATTTTCCTACTTTTATTAGGTTGGATGATTGCATACGACAACCCAAAACATTCCCTACAAGTTCCCTACATGAATTGCATAATAGAGATACAAGCAAGAATCATTAAGTTTTATGAAAATCATAAGCATTGACGAGGCACTTGTTACTATGAATTGCATGAAACTTATGCCAAGAATTTACCTAACGCGATCGTTTATAAGCGACCTTTACTACTTGTGAATATAAGTTCATAACGATTAGGTGAAATTCACTTATATTCTAGCATCAAATTCATGCATGTAAATTAAGTATGCATCCTTAATCGACATACAAAAATAAGTTATCAATCAAGCAGTTAAGCAAATTAAATCACAACACAGAAATCACAACTGAAGGTAATCAATTCAAATTACAAATATATACATGGCTTTGAATTAACCTCTAGCCAAAATAAGGGTTTAGTTCCTCATACTTGCAATTAAACAAAAACAATTGATATTAAACATAGAGAAACAAAGTAGAATACACCTAGAATGCTCCAACAACTCCAATGGAATGGCTAGCACAACTCCAAGCACTCCTCCTTCTTTGCAAGCCTTGGAACTAATGGAAATGTGTATGAATGGCTCTCTCCTTTTTTCTTGAAGGCTGAATGGTGTTTATATAGAGGTTGAAAATGTCAAGCAATGCAAGGTAATGGACAAGGCACTCACGGCAATGGAAGGATGTGAAGCTGCCAGCTCCATTTTGCATGTGTGTGTGCTGTTTTTGTGCTCTTTCCACCTAGAAATAATCATGCCAAAGCCACTCAAAGCTATAAGTGGGAGACCAACAAGAAATCCACTTCATAGTGGTCCAATTTCTTTGCTTTTCTGCTGTCCATTCACTCCCCTTGTTTTATTTCTTTTCTTTTGTTCAATTCCAATCTGCAAGTTGTCGTCAGCTAGACCTTCCCTTACTCAAATGCCCATAACTTCTTCTAGAAAAATGATATTAACAATCCGCGAAATGTTCTAGAAAATAGACATCTGTAGCTTTCCAAGCATATAAGGCTCATTCTCTAATTCATTCTGAGCTGTTCGCAATTTGCTCCCAAAGTCAGCTGATCTACACAGGCAGTTTAGACGAATTTATTACTTAAAATCACACTTATGCTATTTTTATTTTCTTAGCTAGATAAATTTGATAAAACACAAAAACAAAGTAAATAGCACAAAAATATGAGAAACTAACTAAGAAAAGACGAGAGAATTTGATGTAAAATATATATAAATATGAGCTTATCAAATACCCCCACACTTAACTTTTGCTAGTCCTCGAGCAAAACAAACGAAAACAGAAAAAGTAATAACATGAAAAATTATTAGTTTCCCCCTATGTGACCCTCATAGAACTTCATTCGAGAACACAATCATCAAAAACCATAGCTAACACCAACATGCTAATCCAAATTCATTTTCCTTATTCAAATATTAGCAGTAATCTTTGAAACATCCTTGAAGTGTAGTGTGTGAGATAGCCATGTTAATGCAATTTCAAAATTTTATTTTAAAAAAAAAAAAAACAGCATATGCAAACTAGCGACCTTCTCACGGGATTTACACTCAATCACACATGTGTTTAGTTTTAATGTGTTTCGCTCAAAGAAACAAATGTGAAAGTTCTACCATAAGCTTGCATAAAGATCACTTCTCCACAGTCATAATTGCAAAACTTAAATCAAGAGGACTTTTATTGGATGTAATGAGGCTTAGGGATAGGGTTATTGAAACGAAAGAATAGGAAAACACAAGTTCCAAGCTACATTGTAAGCAATTATTTTCTTTATATTTATAAGAACTCAAGCTCTCCAACGATTCTTCAGACATCTCCAACCACACCCATAAACTGAAACTTTAAAACTTTTTATTTTCTTTGTATACAATCTTTCTTTTTCTTTTCCTTTTCTTTTCTTTTCTTTTTTTTTTTTTTTTTTTTTTTTTTTTTTTTTTTTCAAACAGAAACAAATATGAAAAACCCCCACACTTATTCTTTTGCCAAACACCTTCAAAGTACTTCACAAACATTTCACATAAGACAATCTTGCATTGCTCGCTTGGAAAGGGTAAGGAAAATTATTTCAGGCATAAGGGTAGACATATCTGGTGATAAGAAATAAAAGGCTCACAAATACGGCTCAAAATGGCAATCTAATGATATTATTTTTCTTTGGGAAACAAGGTTATTTGGGCCATGGTGGTAAACCTAATGCCTCTATCATTTTCAAGTTCATGCAATCAATGACAAAAATTTCGAAAGATCGTTATGCAAGTTCTAGAGAAGTATCTCACATAAGTTCATCACACATGAAAAAAATAGGAGTGTATGAAAAATGCATACACTTTCAATAGGCTCAAAAACTCACATAGGATGTATATGGTCACTAAATTCACATATGGAGCTTTAAATCATGCTTTAGTTTCACATCAACAAGGCTATGTGCATTTGGTTTTTCAAAGATGAACAAATATGTACAAACTAACACGAGAATTAGGAATTTCACAAAACACATGTTAACTAAGTTCTTGATGATCATGATTCAAATTTTATCCAATTATATCATTGGGTCGGGAAACTAACAAAAATCTAATTCAAAACAATAAAGAAAACAAGCAAATATTTTTGGATTTTTTAAATTTTCCGATTTTTTTTTTTTTTTTTTTTTTTTTAAATAAAACAAAACTAACTAAGAAAACAAAGCAATAACATGGAAACAAATGAAACCAGTTCAAAGTCGAAGGTACAAAAAATTTCAATTTGGTCATTTTTATACTCTTTACCCCCACACTTAAACTAGACATTGTCCCCAATGTCAGAAAATATAATAAAATGCAAATAAAAACAAAATAAATAAATATAAAGAAATAAAATAAAGCAATAGGACTGAAAACTTCCCTAATTTGCAGAAAATCAAGCGATGACCCCCCGAGCTAAAATTCTGCAATCAACTTCAAGGGTGGAAATAACCAAAAGTTCCTGCAAAGAAAAGAAATAAGTCAGTTAAGCACACAAGAAAATGTAAAAAAACAAACAAACGAAAAATTGAAAATGAAAATAAAAGATAATAATAAAACTAATAAGTAATCATTGGTCCTGTTTGGTGACTTTCCACAGCTTTGAATTTGAACTGGCCTCGGAACTTCTTAGCAAGGAAAATGAGACTTGATTGGTGGTGTTGTTGAAGCTTCTCGAGCTCTTGGTTTCAACTCAGACTCCTTCTGCCGGGTTGATTGAGTCTGCAGGCTACATTCTTCTCTTTTTGTTCTTCTGCATGGCAGGTAGGCACGAGGAATAGGTGGTGGTCTGCTTCTT
Organism: Malus fusca; assembly: GCA_035220775.1. Lineage (NCBI taxonomy): Eukaryota > Viridiplantae > Streptophyta > Magnoliopsida > Rosales > Rosaceae > Malus > Malus fusca. Next base: position 19,001,645 of record CM069067.1, on the reverse strand, counting down.
TGTTCAATCTGTCCAAGTGCCGACCGATTGCCTTTCTTTCACCTTGACTCGTAGCCAAGAGCAAGGGTAAAGGAAAAGCATGCCATGAGAAATCTTTGCCTCTGACTCTGATGATATGGGATACTTTTGCTTTTGAAGAAGTATCGTTCCACAGGTGTATGCTTGAACTGGGCTGGGGAACTTCTTAGCAAGGAAAATGAGACTTGATTTTGAAGATGAAGCAGCACCTTGTCTCCACATGCTTCAAGTATCATTTTCACTTGCCATGTCTGTTCTCCAGGCAGATGTGGCGACTTCTTCGGAAGTACATCAGTGGTTGAAGAAGAGCACTCGAGAGCAATGCTAGGTAAGCAATCAGGAAGGATTTCCAGGCAGTCGGTTCTTAGATTGGAAGATTGACACCGAGTGCTGGCTGATTGCCCGCTTTCTCCTTGCCACAAAGACAAGGACAAGGACAGGAAGAAAGCGTGATATGAGATACTCTTGCTTTCAACCTTCATGATATGAAATACTCTAGCTCTAGATGACTTATTTGCAAAGGTATCCCAGGGAATGAGAAACACAGAGAAACTCGAGAGGGTTTGATGGAAAGGCATTTTCGGAGATGAAAAATTTCGGAGATGAAGAAGTGTAGAGGGGGTGTGCCTTTGCTGGATGGCGAAGGTAGATGTTTATAGGTATTTTCTTCACAACCGAAACTATTCTTTTACCCCTGTCGGCAGCCGGTGGATGGATGAACAGTACATGTTACGCGCTTTCTGAAAAAGCAACCCGTAATTTGCGCAAAGCTGACAGCGCGTGACGAGTGACGACAAAATTGGAAAAATCAGGGAGCGGCTCGTGGTTTCTGAGCAATCCCGACTTTTGAGAAAGGAATTGCATGTGACACGTCTGGACAAATCAGGGAGCGGCTCGCCTCGTGATTCCTGACTGCTCCGGCTTTTGAGAGAGACGCCCGACTTTTGAGAGAACGGCGTCCGACTTTTGAGAAAGGAACCGACTTTTGAGACGGAGACGCCGCTTTTGAGAAAAGAATCCGGCTTTTGAGAAAGGAGCCCGGCTCTTCGATTTGCGAGAGGGCGTCTCTTCGACTGCTGAGTGATGCCTCTTGATTTCTTCTTCTTATAAGAACGCTCATTTTTGTTCCACAACAAACTTAAGCTCCCCTGTAAACACTCCCTCCTGTAAACACTCACACTTGCACTTCTTTTAATCTTGATCAGTCCAACTCTTCATTCTCAACACCATCAAATATGTCTTGCCCCTCTGACCGTCGCCTTAACTTGAATGTTGGGGAAGATAGTGATATATCTTCTCCAACCAACATTTGGCAGCCATCCTTCATATCCCCGAATGGTCCTCTTACAGTTGGGGATTCCATGATGATGAACGAAACAACCGCATCGGTGGTGGCCAGAAATCTGCTCACTCCTAGAGACACTAGGATACTTTCCAGGCGGTCCGACGAACTAGCTGTCCAGGACTCTATGGCCTACAGCGTCCGATGCGCAGGTTCAGTATCAAACATGGGCCAGCGCCTTCTTGCACGAACTCGTCAGGTGGAATCGTTGATGGCTGAAGTGGCTAGTCTTCGGCAGGAGGTCAGAGTGCTTAGGCATGAGAACAGGGATTTGCACATGCTCGCAACCAATTACTCCACAAGCATGAAGAGGAAGCTGGATCAGATGCAGGAGTCCGAAGTGCGGATTCAGAGTGATCATCAACGGTTTATGGCGTTACTCCCGAGGTTTGTGTTGCCTTCGTCCTCGGGAGCAGCACCAAGTATTGAGGCTCTGAATGATCCAGCTCTGGCGCTTCGTCTTTCAGGGGCTCCGTCGACCTCCGAGGCACCACCAACCAATGACCAATGAACGAAATTAAATTACAAGTTATTGTAAAAAAAATTTATGCATTTAAGTTTTTTTTTTTTTTTATTTTTTTTTTTTTTTTTATTTTTATATGAATGTTTATGTTTTTAAGTTTTTTTTTTTTTTTTTTTTTTTTTGATTTTTTTTTTTTTTATATATAAATGTAAAAATAAGTAAATCAAAGTAAAAAAACTAAGTTTAATCTCCTAAACAAAAATCACTACTAAATAAACACAACAAAATAAAATCAACGTAAAATAAAAAAAATCAACGTAAAATAAATTCACACAAGAGCAAACAAATAATGAAAGAACTAAACAAAGTAAAATAAATTCAGTAAAGAGAAGGGATTAGGAATGCAAATCTGATTGTGGGTGATTCCTAGGCCTCCCTTCATTATTCAAATGCATGGGCTTATCATTGAACGGACGGTGGTACTTGAAATGATCCGACAACGGTCTAAGTTCTAATGACGGTGCCTGAATCATCAAAATTAGAAACAAGTTAGTATAAATTAAAATTAAAAATGGAGAAGATGGCTTACAGTCACATTCAAACTCAATTATAAACACCACGTCTTTGAACGTTTCCGGGACTTTGAACTTGGCCAGGTTTACTATGATGGTTGTGGCTTGTCCCGTGTCATCAAACTCAACTGCTTTAGGCTTGATTGTCTCATGCACAGCCTCTTGGATGTATTCTTGAAATTCTCCGGCCACCTCCTTTTCTGGAATATCTTCCATAACGTCTTTTTCATTCACTTCTTCCTTGGGATTTAAAAACCTGCAAGGAAAAAGGACATTTGGTGGAACGATGTTAGAATGAATTGAACTTAGAACCTCCTCACCTGAGTTGGACGGCATAAAGACTTGAGGGGTTTGCGATAAGAATTCTTCTAAACTGCCCAAGTCGTCATCCTCATCTTCTTCTTGAAGCGGCAATTCATCCATGTTCGCGCTATGTTTGGATGGTTCTAGGACAACTTCATCCTCCATGTCACTTCCCAAAGTGATGGCTTCATCGATTTCCACTTCTGCCGTTGAATTTTCAAGAGTTGAGTTGGAGACCTCACTTTGCTCTTGAATCTGTGCCATGAATTCCATAATCTGCCCAACATGCATATCCAATTCGTCCACTCTTCTGACTCGGTCTTGCATCTCCTGGTTTTGATTTTCTACTCCCTGATTCAAAGAGGTGAGTAAATTATTAAGTGTATCATTATCCAAGGATGTACCTGAATTGAATTGGGTTGATTGTTGTGGTGGATGTGACGGTTCATATGGCCACTGATAGAACTCTTCCGATGGCGGCAATTGTTCTTCTTTTTGTGAACCCTGTACCGAAGAAATTAATTCTTCAAGCATTTGATTATAATCCACGGGCATACTTTGATTCGATTGGAATTGTTGTGGGGGATGCTGTGGTGGCTGCATAGGTCTTGAATAGAACGCGTCTTCTTGCTGCCAATATCCACCTTGTTGGAATTGTTGAGGTTCTCCCCACATGTAATCTGAATAATCTCTCCAATCTGAATTGTAAGCATTGGAAAACATGTTGCCCCTTGATTGGTTATGGCCTTGATATCCCCAAACATCTTCATTTGCAGAAAATTGAGGACCTTGATATCGTTGTCCATAGGGCACATCAAGTGTAGGGACACTTGGCCTTGTGGTCCGTTCGGCATTATGAGTTAATTGAGCAGTGAGCTGTGCCAATAGATCTTGAATGCTAGTAGAATCCAGGTCTTGCTCCATTTGTACCTCAATTCAAAGAAAGAAAAATAAATCAAATATCAAAAGTAACATACACAAACACAAATAAACATAAGCAAAAACAAAAATAAAAGGATTAGCAAATTTGCTAATCCCCGGCAACGGCGCCAAAAATTTGATGCGAAAATAAATTAACGCACAAATTTAAACCCTATTTGTGACAGTTGTAGTATATGGATAAGTAGGGATCGTTCTAGGCCGGGGATTAACTAGGGATGCTAACCCAAGTAAAATTAAATTAAAAACGTAAAAACAAAATTTAAAACACTAAACTAGACTCAAAACACTTAACTAGAATAACTCAAAATAAAACTAACAAATAATCTAACACAAATCAAAAGACTCAAAATAACTCAAGACTTAAGAAAATACAAACTAAAATGATTTCTAACAAATATAATACTTTAAAATAAACGGGGGATTGATTTTGACGAGAAGTAAATTAACTTAAATAAATTACAAAATTGACAAAAACATGAAATTAAGGTAAAATGATAAATGACGGACTGGCTAGAGGGTTCTTCTCCACACATGACATATATGCAACCTAAATTGATTTTCAGTTGTTCTTTCAATAAATTGTAAATTCTCAACGCCCCAAGTTAATTAGGTCCGCTTAAATTAACCTTCAGATTTTCCTACTTTTATTAGGTTGGATGATTGCATACGACAACCCAAAACATTCCCTACAAGTTCCCTACATGAATTGCATAATAGAGATACAAGCAAGAATCATTAAGTTTTATGAAAATCATAAGCATTGACGAGGCACTTGTTACTATGAATTGCATGAAACTTATGCCAAGAATTTACCTAACGCGATCGTTTATAAGCGACCTTTACTACTTGTGAATATAAGTTCATAACGATTAGGTGAAATTCACTTATATTCTAGCATCAAATTCATGCATGTAAATTAAGTATGCATCCTTAATCGACATACAAAAATAAGTTATCAATCAAGCAGTTAAGCAAATTAAATCACAACACAGAAATCACAACTGAAGGTAATCAATTCAAATTACAAATATATACATGGCTTTGAATTAACCTCTAGCCAAAATAAGGGTTTAGTTCCTCATACTTGCAATTAAACAAAAACAATTGATATTAAACATAGAGAAACAAAGTAGAATACACCTAGAATGCTCCAACAACTCCAATGGAATGGCTAGCACAACTCCAAGCACTCCTCCTTCTTTGCAAGCCTTGGAACTAATGGAAATGTGTATGAATGGCTCTCTCCTTTTTTCTTGAAGGCTGAATGGTGTTTATATAGAGGTTGAAAATGTCAAGCAATGCAAGGTAATGGACAAGGCACTCACGGCAATGGAAGGATGTGAAGCTGCCAGCTCCATTTTGCATGTGTGTGTGCTGTTTTTGTGCTCTTTCCACCTAGAAATAATCATGCCAAAGCCACTCAAAGCTATAAGTGGGAGACCAACAAGAAATCCACTTCATAGTGGTCCAATTTCTTTGCTTTTCTGCTGTCCATTCACTCCCCTTGTTTTATTTCTTTTCTTTTGTTCAATTCCAATCTGCAAGTTGTCGTCAGCTAGACCTTCCCTTACTCAAATGCCCATAACTTCTTCTAGAAAAATGATATTAACAATCCGCGAAATGTTCTAGAAAATAGACATCTGTAGCTTTCCAAGCATATAAGGCTCATTCTCTAATTCATTCTGAGCTGTTCGCAATTTGCTCCCAAAGTCAGCTGATCTACACAGGCAGTTTAGACGAATTTATTACTTAAAATCACACTTATGCTATTTTTATTTTCTTAGCTAGATAAATTTGATAAAACACAAAAACAAAGTAAATAGCACAAAAATATGAGAAACTAACTAAGAAAAGACGAGAGAATTTGATGTAAAATATATATAAATATGAGCTTATCAGGTATCAATTGCAAGAAGCTAAACCCAATTTAAGTATGGCATCTACTCTAACTTGCATCAAATCAACTTAATTGAAACCTAGATGGTGATCAAGTATCTAAATAAAAATCAAGCGCATTACGATTAGCAAAAGATACTCAATAAGGAAGAAAAACTTGATAATAACAATGCCATAAGACAATTAAATATTCGTAATTAGGCTACATCGTAGCCCTAGCAAAAAAATAGAAAAGTTCTTCCTCTTTTCCTTCTTGCCGCAACCTTCTCCTCCAATATGATGATTTTTGGTTTTTGGTGGCTTCCTCCTTTTCACAAGGAGTTTTAATCTCCTTTTGTAACCCACGACAATAAACATAACAAGCCCTTTATGCAAAGGGATCCCTATTTTTTTTTTTAAATGGGATTTAGGTGTGGGGCCCACTCCACATCGAATTTCAACGATCCAAACCTTCTATTTTTTAAGCCTCGATTCATAGATCATCCGTGCAAAAATTTAATTCAATCCGAAACTATTTTCCTATTTAATGATCAAGATAAAATTTCAATGTTTCTTATATAACAAAATATTCGTTAATTTCTTTGAACTTAATTAGATGTCTTAAACATTTCCGATTTGGCTAATATTTTACAAGGTTCATCTATGATGTGCAACTTGAAAAATAGATAGTTCGGATCGTTAAATTTTGATGTGGTGTGAACCCCACAACCAATCCCCATTTTTAAAAAAAATATGGGGATCCCTTCCCTTAAAGGTTTCCATAAACATAAATCCTACTAAATTCTAATTAAAAACCCACTAACATTCTAACTAATGGACTTTACAACCTTATTAAAGAAAATGAAAAATGAAAGGAAATAATAAAACTAGTAGTTAAGTTCTCTCCTAAAATCCAATGAATAGTGTCCCCATGTCCATTTGATTTCCAAAACCGTTGCAGTCTCATCTTCTTGTTGTAAATGCACATCTCCGCACAGCTAGTTAGACTCTTACCTTACTAAAATTACTCTAGACAGCCGAAATCACAATTTTCCACTTCTTTTGTAACTTCGGTATTGAAGCTTATATATTAAAACAATTAAATTTAGTGCATTTAACCAATTTGAACACACAAAATTCAAAGGAAATATATCATAAAAATATATGAAAATATGACCACATCAGATTACGGTATGATTTTCTATTTATCTCCATAACGAAATATCTAACGAATGATATAACCGATTGGTTCGTAATTTTGTTCTAAGGGAGGAAGATTTGGAGAGAGAAGATATGAAGAGAGGAAAGGGAGAAGAGAAGAAGACGTAAAGAGAAAAGAGAAAGTCATGAAAATTATGGGTGGAGGCTTCTCATAATGAATGATGTTAGGATGTTCAGTAAGAAAGAGACACATGCAAAGATCGTGTGCCCTTGCATGACGGCATGAGTTTGAACTCTGTCGATGACTAATCTAACATTTAACTTATTAACATTATCACTCCACTAAAAAAAAAAAATTGAGCTTTAAAGTGACAAATTCGCAAACTGAATTGGTCTAAACTAAAACATTTTTTTTTCAACTCGAGTTTGCCCGTTTCAAATGCATACATTGATTTTAACTTTTTTTTTTTAGAAATTCAAAGTATTCAATCAGGATTTTAATGATTCTCTGAAAGTCTAGGTGTATACAATCATGATTTTAAAGGAGTTTATAACATTCTAGTTGTATTCAATTAGAAATTGTTTTGAAATGATTTTAAAAAGTTGAGGAATTCGAAGGAATTGAAAAGATTTCATAGTGTATTTTTTTTAAACAAACGATATTATTGATACAAAGTAGGTGGGGAAGTAGGCTAAGCCTCATAATGGGCTAGCAATAATGCGATTCAAATTCCATTTGACGAGAATCGAACCTAAGACCTCTCACTTACAAGTGAAGAGGAATATCACTAGACCGAAGTATTAAGTGACCAACATAAACAGGGTGATGTGGAGTATGTGTGGCCTTTGGGCTTCACACATGGACAATTTGCTTTATTACCATAAAGAAAGTTGAGGTTATACCATGAAACCAATTGGCGAAAAACTTACTATTATTAAAGGAGAGGGAGGATTCGAAACTATTATAGTAATTAAGGGGAGAGGGAAGTTTCGAACCGGAACACATAAGTAGAAACTCAACGCCCTATCCACTTCTCAAATCTAACATCTCCCAAAAAATTTCATAAATTCATTAAAATCTCTCAAAATCACAATTAAATACTCCTTTAATATCCTTTTAATTCTAGTGACTAGCACTTTTCTCCACCACATTCATTGATTTTCGTTCTTGGTGTTAATCCCATTCATGTTTCAATAAAATACCAAGTAAACTAAATTTTTGTTGATAATGTGGGCCGGGCTTGAACCAATTATATAAAACAAGATCTGTGAAGAGTCCAAACCCAAAACCCAAAAACAAAAAGCCGGGAAGGGGCAGAATTGGGCCGAACAGCCCAGTAAGGGCCCATAATCCAACGCTACACAAGCATTTACCGCCGGTGTGATATGCGTACTATTCAAACCCCGCCGTTCGATGACCCACCAACCAAAATCCCCCAGTTTCTCGCCACGTGGCGCCGCGAGTCACAGAATTTGAACGAGGATAGTAAAGCGCGCAACAAAACAAGTAAGCCCCACCACGTGAGGACGGGCCCGAGGCATTCAAACGCAGAAAGCGGGTCCCACCCGAGCCCAAATCCTCGTCACGTGCTAAAATATCCAGTCGCACGTGCCGCACTGTTTCTTCAAAAATTCAAAGCATTTCTCGTCCTCCTATATCTTTGGGTTTACTGAGAGCCTCCATTAAAGTGCAACTTATACAGCACACACACCAGATATTTTTCAAAATTCTTATTATTTTTTTTTTAAATTAAAAAAATTGGAAAATATTCGCAGAGAAGCTTCGAGCTGTGAAAAAAGGAGCTTCCGTTGCAGTAATAAATCATCGAGATTTTTATGTGTGGTTGAAGATAGAGAGAGAGGGTTGAGGTTCCGATCTGGGTTTTTGATCGGAGGGTCCGATTGAGATTTGGATCCGGTTCGGAGTGAGAGAGATGAACGGAGTTGGGAGGCAAGGGCAGAGATCTGGTGCGGCGGGGGTGCACCACCAGCGGCAATACTCTGATAACTTCTTGGAGACTTCGTCCAATGGGAGGTGGCTTCAGTCAGCTGGTCTTCAACACCTTCAGTCTTCTTCCAACTCATCATCTGGTCCTCCTCCTCAGGTCTGTTTTTGCTTCCCCAATCAAACCCGTCAGAATTTAATCAAAATGTCGTACAAAATCTGAAATTTGGGTGCATTGTAATTAGCATTTGTTGTTTTTCCCTTTGAATTTTTTGGGTACGTTTTGATCGGACCCAGATGGGATTTTGATTAAAAAGTTCTAGCTTTGATCTTTCTAGATCTGATGGAACAGTTTTATATCTAAGCTGTTTGATTGTTTGGCTTTTGTGGTTGATTCCAAAGCAGGACTATGGTTTCTATGGTGGAGGTGGAGGAGGACCGGCTTCTAGAGTGTACCGGAACGCACAGAGAGGGTACAATGAGTTTTATGCGGAGGCTCCATCCACACCTCCCTTCAATTCCCGGAGGAAGAACGACGAGGAGTCGCCCAATGAGTTCAGTCCTGGACTCTTAGATCTGCATTCCTTTGATACTGAGCTCATACCTGATGTGGGTTTCTTTCCATTTCTGAATTTCAATAAGAATTGCATTTGTCGGCTCTGGGTTTTATGATCCGTATTTGGAAATGTGTCTGTGCCCCTGCATTGTTGCTTTTCCATCTTAATATTGTAATTATTTTCTTGAAAACGTCCTATTATAAACTTGCGATTAACTGTTTCATTCACGTCACATATTGTATCGGAAATCTTAAACTTGGATTTACAGTAATGTGACCGTGAGTTAGTGGAAGAAGAAAATTTTCTCTGTTTATACTATCCTCCTTTCTTTTGATGAATTGGAATTTGTCGCATTACTAATGATTTGCTGAGGTTTAGTTCATTTTATTCTGTTGACATTCGTTTTTCTTCATTTTAGTTTCATTGTTAGTAAAAATGACTTTTGATGTATAGTCCTGCTAAGTTCTTCTGTATCTCACGTACAGATGCCAACCTCTGGGTTGCATGATGGAGCTTCTCTATATTATCCTTCAAGGGGAAGAAGCTTTGATGATTCTGAACCCTACATTTCTAATAACAAACAAACAGAAAGGGCTCGGGTACCGGAAAACAACCTCCTAAAAAGTTTTGCCGCAGACAAAGAGAAAGCGAGTTCTGTAGCAAAGATCAAAGTTGTGGTATGTTCTGTCATAACATCATAATTAGTGCTCGTGATTTCCACTTTTGACCTTAAATGTTGCTATGCCCATAAGGCCACCGGGCATTTGCCAATCCAAATTTGCAATTCTCATACATGTGAAGTGGCCTTATTTGGTTAGGAAGGAATTGCTTGAACTCCATGTAGCATCAGGCCTGCTACATTTTTTCGTCTTTTTCTAAATTTGGTTCCTGATGGTATGTGCAGGTGCGCAAGAGACCACTTAATAAAAAGGAGTTGGCAAAGAATGAGGAAGATATCATAGATACACTTTCAAACTCCGTGACAGTTCATGAGACTAAGCTCAAGGTCAATGCCACTAGATGTGCATGTTGGCATCATTAGAGATTTCCAGAGAAATGTCTGCTTTCTGGAAATGGCACTAGATGTAAATTGTTATTGTTTCTTCTAAAAAGAATAAAAATAAAAAGAAAATAAAATTAGAGATTTCCAGAGAAATATCTGTTTTCTGGCCAAAAAGAAAAATAATGAAGACCTGTCGCTTTTCTGGCCAAGGGTAATTGTCTATAAGCATAATGATCAAACTAAAGCAAGAAAATGTGGATGATGCTTTATGCCTTTAGATACATGAAGCTTCTAACAGATATTAGAAAAATATTGTAAGTAGCCATACTTGCTGTTAGTGATGGTTGTGGTGTGGACATTTTGACATCCATATTTCATTTGTATGTTTTGTTATGCATACCAATGACCTGTAATCTCTTAGGATGTTTCATATTTTCCCTTTCTACTTCATGAACCTGATACTTCGCTCATCATTCTTCCTGTACCAAAGCTTTTATGTCTTTGATTTCATTCCCGATGTTCTGCAGGTTGACCTAACAGAATACATGGAAAAACATGAATTTGTGTTTGATGCAGTGTTGAATGAGGAAGTCTCCAATGATGAAGTATGTGTATATTTCTGTTAAATTACTATTATAAAACCAAAGTTACAAAATTTGAATGAACAAGATAATATAAATACTGTGGCTCTTGATATGTTTTAGGCTACTTAGCATACCAATTTTCGTCCTGTGCTTTTAGGTATATCATGAGACTGTGGAGCCCATAGTTCCAATAATTTTCCAGCGCACGAAGGCAACTTGTTTTGCATATGGACAAACTGGTTAGTTGCCCTCTCAATTTTATGTTTGTGTTAGACTTGTTGAACAACCTATTTATACTTTAACATGTAAGGTTATAATTTTAACTTGTAATAATTTTCCATAAAGGGAGTGGAAAAACATATACCATGAAACCATTGCCTCTTAAAGCATCACGAGACATCTTGAGGTTGATGCACCATACATACCGTAGCCAGGGATTTCAGTTGTTTGTGAGCTTCTTCGAAATATATGGGGGAAAACTTTTTGATCTCCTCAATGATCGAAAGTAAGCCATTCTAGCCTTCCTCTAGTTATTTCTTTTTAGAGTTTATGATTTCTAGAAGTTGAAACTTACAATTCAAATTTTACAGAAAGCTTTGCATGAGAGAGGATGGTAAACAACAGGTTTGTATTGTGGGTTTGCAAGAATACAGAGTGTCAGATGTGGAGACCATTAAGGAGCTCATTGAGAGAGGAAGTGCCACAAGAAGTACAGGTACAACTGGTGCAAATGAAGAATCCTCTCGTTCACATGCAATACTTCAGCTTGCTATTAAGAGGTCAGTTGATGGCAATGAAAAGAAACCTCCCCGTCTGGTCGGCAAGCTGTCCTTTATAGATCTTGCTGGAAGTGAACGTGGTGCAGATACTACAGATAATGATAAACAGACAAGGTATAATTCATTAGGTCTTCAATTTATTTTATCCCAGAGGAAAGCCAAGACATTGCTTTTTGCACGTCACATAGTAGCATACAGCACTAGAAATCACCATTTAATATGTTAGAAATGATATCTGTAATCCCCCTTTTTTTTTTTTTTTTTTTTTTTAATTTTTTTTATGATTTTGGGATAGTAGATATTTATATTTTTGGCATGTCACATCAGTGCATGAAAAGTACCATAACTCAACTCACGTATAAGATTTTCATCTTTAATTTTATTATTATTATTATTATGAATAAATCACACATAAGATTTAGATGTTCTTTTCTCGATAATTAGTGGACTTCTAGCTAACATTGCTGTTTAAAAAAAAATACAATGCAGAATGGAAGGTGCTGAGATTAATAAGAGCTTACTTGCATTGAAGGAATGCATTAGAGCTCTTGACAATGACCAGGGTCATATTCCTTTCCGAGGAAGTAAATTAACTGAAGTTCTTAGGGACTCATTTGTTGGTGACTCCCGTACTGTGATGATATCATGCATATCACCAAGCTCAGGATCCTGTGAACATACTCTCAATACTTTAAGATATGCTGACAGGTGAGATGCATTTTCGTACCAGTAAACTTTCTGGTATAGATGTTGCTCGTTTGTGCACCGTCTAATGTTTCTTGCTATTAAAATCACTTTCTAGGGTCAAAAGCCTTTCAAAAGGGAACAACCCCAAGAAGGATATGTTACCTTCAACGCTAAACTTCAAGGAATCAACAAATATACCCCTATCTTCAGCTTTGCCCACTGCTTCGGCCTATGAAGTTGACACAAATGATACATGGACTGAACAAATTGAAATGGAGGAATTTGATGCATCAGAAGAGTCTTATTACGAGGCCAAAACATCATGGAAGAGAAATGGGAAGCTAGAGCAGTACAATGTATCAGCTACGGAGGACAAAGTACGTAAGTCCAATGGTCAGACAAAATCAGAACTGCCAAAGTTTCATTCAAGGAACTCAAACTCAGATGACGATTTGAATGCCCTGTTACAGGTAACAACAAGAGACTTGACGACAAAGACTTTTAACAGAAATGTTTTAGAAATGGTGTGGCAAATAAATTTGTGGGATAAGCAATAATTTGATAACATGGTGTAACAGCCACCACCTGGAATATTTGTGAGACGAGCTTCCTATAATTTCTACAGATAGGATTAACCACTATATAAACTAGAGTTAATGGTCAAAGTGCATGTTGCATTTTCCAGGAGGAGGAAGATCTTGTAAGTGCTCACCGGAAACAAGTTGAGGACACTATGAATATTGTTAAAGAGGTATGTGTTGCGATTGTATAAAATTCATGGTTCATATTTTAGCATGCAAGAGCCTGCAACTGGACGACGTTTCTAGAGTTTTTAAATGCCATGTTTTGTAGATATGTTTTGGAAGACATCTTTAGTTGCATGTATGATGTTTTGACTTTTGTAATGCATTTGCAGGAGATGAATCTGTTGGTAGACGCAGATCAACCCGGGAATCAGCTGGACAACTACGTTTCTCGTTTGAACGCCATTCTATCTCAGAAGGCTGCAGGCATCCTGCAACTACAAAATCGGTTAGCTCATTTCCAGAAGCGGTTAAAGGAACACAATGTCATAGTGTCCTCTTCGGGGTACTGATTTTGTGCGGAACTGCAGACTATAGTTAGAACAAGTGCCGCTGCGCAAGAAAGTATGATCGCAAAATGGTGTTCAGTATAGCGTTAATGGATTGGGTAATTCTTCATGTAATCTTTGATAAACTGTATCAAGCCTCAGGGGACTTGGAGTTTTCCTTGGATTTACTGTCCAATTTTCTTTTAAAACATACCATTTTTACAGCAATTTGGGATTCCCATTCCCATGCGACATGGGATGGGCATGCTTGTGTAAAGTTCTGGATTGTGTTGTAATTTCATTACATTTTTTACTTGTTGGAGTTCTTCAGCAGATTGTTATACATACAAGATTTCTGCGCATCTTTTAGTTTTGTAATTCATGGGATGACGGAAATCCGACTTTGCTTCTAATGACCTCATCGTGCTCTGCCTTTTCTTTCACAACCATACAAGGGATTATGCCATTCTTAGCCAACAATTTAACAAAAAAGTCTTTGAGGATATTCTCGTCATTTCACCCTATTTTTACCCGCCACTTTGTTCCTTTTTAAAACCCTGCAGGCCATTGCAACCTGCAACCAACAACCTCCCCCGTTTACAAGTTGCAACTCTTTCATATGGATCTTCTGGGAAAATTGAGGTTTTGATTTCTGATACTCTGGTTCTGCGTTTTTGTCTCTCTCAAGATTGCAAATGCTGAAACCGAGAGTAGAAGTTTAAGCTTCTTTAGATGGCTTCCCTTGGTAAATTCATCTTCTGGTATCTCAGACCAGTTGCCATCTCAGCCTGTTTGCTCGTCAGCGAAGAACCAGATGAAGCTGATGATCAATAGCTGAGACACTTCTCGTCCACTCCAATACGATTTCTACCGCGAATTGTGTCCAAAAGCCGAGAAAATTGTACGACAAGTGGTTGACAAACTGTTCCAAGCCAGGCCTGATGTGGCCCCTGCTCTCCTGCGCCTTGTCTTCCATGACTGCTTCATCCAGGTGAGTCTTCTTGCTCTTTCTCTTGAATCTTCATATGGGTGTTCGGCTTCTTGCTAAATCTGATTTGGGTTTTCGTAATTATCCAACATTAATTAGTGTTCTCGGAGATCCCTGTGAATCTTTGTTCTCTCTCCTTTGATTTTTGTGTCTGATTGAATCTTGTGAATGGATGTGATGCCTCTGTTTTATTGGATTCTACTGAAGAAATGCTTGCTCAGAAAGATTCTCGATGTAATCGACACGATCAAGTCAGAGCTTGAAAAAGTATGCCCTGGAGTTGTTTGTTGTGCTGATATTCTTGTTCTGGCAGCAAGAGATTGTGTTGCATTGGTGACTCTCTCTCTCTCAAACACGCACGTGCGTTCATGCACACATACACAGAGACATGGATTAAATGTGGTTTACTGAGTTCATGAATTTCAGGCTGGTGGCCCCTTCTATCCTTTGCATACTGGAAGGAGAGAGCACTCTTTCTTTCCGTGACCTTGCAACATATGAGCTTCCTTCTCCGGAAGATGATCTGCCGCAGACGCTTGCATCCTTTGCATCAAGGGGATTTGATGAAAGAGAAACTGTCAGCCTCTTCGGTATTCATCCTTCTTTCGCTTTTCTGTACCGGTTATGACTATTTCGTTGATCGGTTTTACTGTTTTATGTATCTGCCTTAGTTGTATTTGCTCATTTCTTCGCTGTTATCTAGTTCAGTTGTAGGAATTGGCATTTTTCTTGTCATACCGTGGTTGTTTCTCTTCTTCCATTTCAAAACTAACAGCTGCCGCTTAAGATATCAAGACTTTGTTTCCTCTATTTGGTTTCAGGTGCTCACAGCACTGGAATGATCCACTGCCAATTCTTCGAAAACCGTCTCTACAATTTCAGTGGTACTCATAAGCCTGACCCATCTTTGGATGTTGAATTCCTTCGCCTCATGAGATCAAGATGAAACAACAGTCACTCGGTACCTGCTCCAGCACAAAAACCTCCTTTTTACGGATTTGTGTCATCAACGAGAGCACCATCCCAATTCCACATAAACTCGCAGCAACCCTCATCTGAGGAGGCAGGAATGGCAATGGAATCCTCTATGCTGATCAGCAGCTGACGATTAGGGCAGAAACTTGCAATTGGGTTACAGCATATGCTTTTGATGCCTACTTGTTCCGTCGTGATTTTGCCATGGCAATGATGAAGCTCTCGGACCTCCAAGTCTTGACAACACCAATGGGTATGATAAGACGTGTTCCAATTGTAATATACTTGATTTGTTTTTCTTGTTTGCTCATTGTTTGTGCTTCCAGACTAAGAAAATGTTTTAAATTGTGCAAAAAGTTGGTTTAATTCATGAATTCGATTAACTAAGCCGCATTCATTGATAAGAGATTATCAAACAACCAGTATTGGATACAGAGAAGTGTTTAAGGCTGAAAATAGTGAAAACGAAAACTGAATCACACACAAAGTGGAAATGAAAACAAAATGTGGGAAAGAACAACAGATCTATCTGCACAACGAAAAACTCACTAACACATTCGTCTACAACCTCATCGAGCCAAGTCTCTGCGAGCCCAGTCTCCGCTTTGAATTGTTGACGCTGATAGGCGCTGGTGGAATGGAGAAGTCTGCGTACATATCCAAGAAGAACTTGTCCACAATGTCAAGGTAGGCCGGACTTTTGAGGCGGGAGTAGTAGTGAAGCGCCTCTTCTACATCCAGCACCTGTTCCACATCACCTGAATCCACCATTTCAAACTCCTTCATCCTTCTTGCTAAAGTATAGCTTTCTGCATTTGCGTTCTGTGAAGATGCCCGAGCTTCTCCTTTTTGCAGATGAGAACTCCCAGTCTGCTTCATCTGCATTAATCCCCCTTCTTGTTTGATCTTCTTAGGACTACATTGGTCTTCTTCCTTTGTTGGTTCTTCTGGCGCGCTATCTATCTTCGTCACATTACCGAGAGTGGACTCCCACTCATCATAAAAATCGGCGTACAAGTGATCTGTTGGGTGCTGATATTTCGGGTCTCTCCCACAATAGAAGGGATTGAAGGAAATGGTTTTGGGCAGTTTCTTGTACCCACCACAGAAGAAGGACTTGAGGTTCCCGAGAGTTTTTCGAATGAGTTTTTTGCTTTTGGCAATGGTGTTTTCTAGCACCATTTCTGGCTCTGCTGAAGTACAAAAATGCTTGTTCTTCTCTTTGCCTCACTCCCTCATGTCTACAAAGACAGACAAAACTCCAATCTCTTTTGCCTTCATCTCTCTCTCTCTCTCTCCCTAAAATTATTGATTAACTGAATATGTAAGATCACAGATGAGAAGGGTCCAATTTAGTTGGTGATGGATAAATAAATAGGTTAATTAATGAAGACATTTTTTTTTTCCAAAAAAGGGACCATCTGGTAGCTTTGCCACGACTAGTCCACAATTTCAGGAGTCGAAAAAACTCACAGAGGTATTTCAGCCTCTTCCAAGCCACCATCGTGCAATATACCAGCATCAGGAATCGAACTCAAAACGTGTTGTGTGAAATACGGGTTTGGAATTCGTCTCCAATCACTGAGTCACCCCATGATGGTTAGAAGACTGATTCAAGTTATAAAAAAAGGGAATTACCAGAATGGAGACTTTGGGGTCCAAAATTATCATGATTTTTGACTCCTTGTTGTATAAAGTGCAGTGGCATTCATTAAGATGCAAAGGCTAAAGTGTAAAGCCTAAAGTTAGAGTTGTTATTTAATGAGGTTAAAGCATATTTTAAATAGTCTTAGTCTGTTACCCAAATTTAGATTTTTTTTTTTTTTTTTAACCCATGTGTGATGTGGCCCCATAGACCAAGTGGTCCTTGTCGATCATCACATAGGTGTGTCCCACACTCATAACATATATGTTCTGCTGTTAAATTCAATAATGTATTATATATAAATGTAATCAAAACTTCGATCAGTCGTACTCGTACGTGCACACAGACTAGTCCTGACCGTTCTTGCTTTGTGGATTCCACAAACACGAATGACTAAGATCAATGTACGTGCACATACGCAGTTGATCCTAACATTTCTTCTAGATTAAGATTCAAGAGTCGATTACTTGTCATTAGCAAGTTAATCCAGGATTAGGCGTACCTTGAAAGCATAATAATTTGGAGTAATCCTTGTCCAAATATATAAGCATGAGGTGATGCATGGTCCCATTTGCAAGTTGGTATCATGTTTTGGTGATATGAAGATAAGATGGCATTTGGAATTATGCAGACTCAAGTCACTTTCTCACAGTTGCAATGCTTTAAAGCCAAAACCTCCCCTCTTTGCAGTTTGGAAATGGTAAAGGGTGTTGGCCTTTTTTTACAAGCTAAATGCATAAGTATGTGCCACTTAACACTATGGTCTTGTGGTATTCCTCTTCACTTGCAAGTGAGAGGTCTTAGATTCGATTCTCGTCAAAGAAAAAAAAACGCATAAGTTTGTAACTTCAAAATGACAAGTTAGGTCCCCTCATTAATGTGCGCACCTTCCTAGCTTCAAAGTCATAAGGGCATGCGATTATATATGTTTAGGGTTTTATTCGGGTTCATAATTTCTTTTTGATACAAAAGCGATATTTGGGGTTGGAGAATCGAACTTGGGATTTCAGGTTCAAAGATAAATGCTCGTAACTAACTGAGGTATAATTTGACATAATTCTTCACTCCCTATAGTTGCTCTATGATGGCTCTACAATAATTGCTGCATCATACAATTAAGTGAAAACTTTAATTTTGTAAGATTTACCGAGTAAACCCTTGTTTTTTCACTTCTCAGTACCAGAAACTTACTGCTGAAGCCATTTCTTCTTGTTATGTTTAAAGAACTGATGTAACATCCTATGCACTTCACCGTAATCAGCTGAAGCAACGAAGCGATCCTTTATCCACTTTGGAAGCTTGTTAGTTGGATGGGAAGAATTCCGTTTTGAGGAATCAGTTGCGTATCGCGTATCAACTAGTAAAATTGCTGCGTAGTCATTTATGTGTCGGATTGCTCTACCTGTTACAGGCAAAGAAAAACTTCAATATGTTTACATTGCTAACAAATGACTGGTCCGATTTCTATGTTTCTGAAGTATGTAAGAACTGAACTTGTAATACGACATACCGATGGACTGATTTACAGCTTTCATGCAAAGATTCTCATAATAATCTTTTCCTCGGCGTCTGCAACTTCTGAGGATGTCAAACCCTGCACGTACTTCTCCACCGTGAAGTTCATTACTAAGTGAAAGATTTGGCAGCTGTGTGGAATTTGAGTTTCCCAACCCTTCTATGTACTTCACCCTCTCCATCAACTCAATATCGGAAGGGCTAGCATAGGGCAGTCCAACCATGACTATACACCGGCCCATCCCATCGCTTAAGTTGATGCCTTCTGATATCTTACCACCGACGACAGCAAGAAGTATTGCACCACTCTGAGATGGATTTTCTTTCCCCTCTCCAGAAGACAATGTTTCAATTGTTTCCTTATATTCCTTGAGAACAGATTCTACATGTGTACTCTTCCTAGGTTCTCTAAATAGACGCTTCTTCTTCTTAATCCTTTCAAGGATACCTGAAGCTTCCCAGGCATCATAAACTTGTCCTTCATAGTCAAATGAAGAGAAGAAGACAACGATTCCCTCAGGAACTACGGTCACCAAATTGCAAACCAAACGCCCTAGCTCCTGTATCTGTAAACTCAAGCCCATCAACATAAATAGTAAGCCAATACCCAGTACGAATCCCAGAAAAAAGTAATAAGCAGAAAAAGGTGCTACTGTAATCGACAGCAGAAGTGATTTTTCCCCTGGGAATGAACTACGTTTTAAAAGTTTTAAAACAAAATCGGAGAAAAAATATTGACACAGTAGCTAAAATCAATAAATTACAGATGCACTAAAAAGAGAGAAATTTCGACTTTCTATAATTATTTAAAAGAATATTGAAATCTACTTGCCATGATTGATGACCTCCTGGAGCTGTAGCTGAAGTCAAAAGTGTGACCAGAAGGACCACGGGAAACTGCAACTGGCAGAATGCTCTCTGGGGGAACAATGTGGCTGCATGAAAAGAATTGCAACTGGTTCAGTGGTAACCAAGGGAAGAGTCTCTCCCTTGTTTCTTCTATAGGTTGGAGAGTTCCCCCAGCCAGTACAACAGCATGCGCTTGATCCACAATCTGTGAAGTTCAGAGTTAATGTTTCATAACTTGGACATGAATACTATATTATGAAAACAAGTTACTCCAGAATTAAGAATTTTTGGCGAACCTCTGAAAAAATATTATCCCCAGTAAGCATAACATATTTTATATATCCTCCTTCCTCTCCAGGGCATGTTGGACTAGTCTTTGAGATTATAATCCTCCCATCTCCATCTTTATTTGTCAGTGATAGCAAAAAATTTGCTAATGCTTGGAAACTGGACAAGGTGCTTCTCTCTTCACCGCCATTAAGTGCCAAACTCTTTTGAATGGCTACTTTATCGCCATAACCACTGACCTGGCAAACCAAGTACATTGTAACCTCTTGAACATGGAAAGAGGGGAAGAATAGCTCCAATTAACACTATATAATGGGAATAAGGATTCACCTTGCGCATGATGTTGCTTTCCTTTATATACTGAAGCAATTTGACCAAGTTGATGTTGTCTATATTGAAGGAAAATAAAAAGTCATTAATGGCCATAGAGGAAGTAGGCGTTCCATTTGCTCCAGAAGCCTTTTCAGTATCATGACAAGAATTTCTGCAGCCCGTATCCTCTCTTAGAAACACTTGGAGGAAAGCCCGAGTGAGCACCATGAGAGTTTGAATATATCTACGATTACCAGGTCCCAATACATTGCAAAATCTTGCAAAGTACTTCTCAATGTGCCCGTGCACATCCTCCAGCTGTAAAAAACGTCAGGAGAACTGCTAAGAGATAGTACATTTTTCACTGAAAATATATAATGTCAACACTGAAAGCTTACATTGTGATGGAAAATTTAGGTTCTAACTTCTAAGTGAAGACTACAAAACTATTGACATTGCCTACTATTCTATCATTGGATTAGATAATATGATCAATTTAGACAAGCAGTCGATGAGCACCCAAACCAATTACACAAATGAAATAGAAAGATTATCAACTAGCTTCCAGTCATACTAGATCAATAAAATTTCAGAATTTAAATACCTGCGACAAAGTGATTTTTGAGTCATACATGCTGATCAAGGAGTCAGCTAGATTGTGAGCCTCGTCTATAATAACAATATTATTCTTTAACTTGAGACCAAGAGACTCGCGAGATGCTTTAGAAAGAAGAGACTGATATGGTAGAACCACTAGATCAGCAACTGGAACCATGCTTCGGGAGCCATAATATGGACAAGTCCTCATGCTTTTTCCAAGATCAACAAGATCTTCAATATCCAAGGCACCATGTTGAGACATCATGCTCCTGAATTCTTTTTGTAGTTTATGTTTTCTAAGCATCGGGCATCCACAAGAAGCATTGTTCCTGCGAATCCTGACTCCGGCACCTAAGTTCTGCAGATCAATACTATCATCAGCCAAGAGAAACCCCTAAGAAGAATGAGAAGAGAATTTTGTAGATCGTATTGTGCATGATGGTTAGTGACCTTTGAATCAGGAAGAAATGATCTGCCTTCATGTCATATAAAACAGAACAGTAGACCGGGTAGATCTACAGACCCTTATTGCTTAACTCCTTCCAATTAATTCTGAACCAAGAGTTATATTCTTAAGCAATTGGTTCAACAAAATGGTGCACAATTAGATCATGTGTCTGTTCAGGCATTGGCATAAAGCAGCGCAGGGTGAAATGGGTCCTCAGGATTATATCATGCATTTCTTATCAATGATATATGACTACACATTTCTTATGAAAATAATACACGACCATGCACTTCTTCTTCTTTGACCCGACCAATCACTAGGCCCCGCCTGACCCAACAACATTTGGAGAGCAAGAAACTCTAGCATTTGCTAGGTGGGTGCCGTGGGAGAGAGTCGAACCCCAGACCATTTGGGAGCAAACCAAGGACCTGACCGCTAGACCAACAACTCATAGGTATGCACTTCTTATCAATGCTATTTATGAGCACCATTTGCTACTTGGCCTAACAGGCCAGCTTATCCTTGGGACAAAGTTCGGGTTTAGTATTGAGCATCCAAGGAGCCCAGATGCCGGATTAAAGAGCTAGAACAAGATCGTGGTATCTACTCATAGTATGCATCCAAGAGTCCAAGACCACTCGACGAGGAACCTACATGAGTTAAAGTGTGGCATATTTTCCTCATGAATACCTATGCAAACTATATTAAGAAAGCACAGAATGCAAGGGTGAAACAAAAACTGAAGGGCCTGCACCAGACAAACAGTTATGGTTTTTACCAAAATATATTGTTGGGAGGAGGATTCATGTAGGGATAAATGCTCTTAATCACTAGACCTATAAGCTCCCACGTACCAGACAAACAAATCTGATAAAGGAAATCAGATAGACAAACCATAACAAATTGATTAAAATGCATTAAACACCAATGTATTTGATATGAAAATTAAACGCTATCATTTGTCCAGGGAAATCCAATTCTCTAAGTTGGAAAAAATGTCAGAGGCCAGTAAAACAAATTCAATCAAGTGCATGAGTTATGGCTGATAGGATCTTAAATGGACATATTTGTTACCTTGATTTTGGAAACATCCTTATTCTTGTTCTTTTGAAGTTCCAAACAGCGTTCATTGATGCGAGTTGAGTTTCCAAGTTTCAATACCTCTGAAACCATTCCCCAGAAGAATGTAACAATACACAAACTATAATCTACTAATTCAGTGATGAGTTTCATACCTTCATTGATGCAGCAATTCTTCCTTGAGCCCAAAGACACCACCTTCATCTTATTAGCAAAGATCGTCTTCCTTAACTCCTTTATGAACTGTGAAAGCTGTGAATGTGTCCGGCTACAAAAATAAACCTGCAGCTTCTCATCCTCAAATTCATCGTCACCAGACCCATCTTCTTCATCTTCCTCACTTGACGAACTAAAAGAAACCCCAGAGAGCTTCCTCTTTGACTTCCCACCACCCGGATCCCCTTCCTCTTCGCTTTCATAATCTTCCACCAAAAACTCCTCATCACTTAACTCCACAGCATCATTGCTCATTAGCAAATCCTTTTCCTCTTTCTTTGCGGAAGGCTCCTCCTCAACACTCTGCGAGAACAAATCTCTACAATTTCCACGGCTCCCTCTCTTATTGGCCCTTCGAAACCCAACCCCAAATTTCTCCTTCTTATTAGTCTTCTTCTCCTCACTCTGCTTGTCTTTGTTAATAACAACATTTCTCATCCAGTCAGGCTCATCATCCGAGTCAACTCGACCATCTTTAGCACTATTAAGATCAGATTCAACACAATTTTCAGATTTCTGTTGTTCCCTCCTATCAACCACCCATTGCAAAGCACTACAAATGATACTTAGAGTTTTCCCAGTCCCTATTGAAACATAAAGATCTCAAATCAAGCCCAATAAAAATTGTAAAATGTTGGGATATTTTAACAAAACAGTACAAAATGAGGACAAAATTTCAATTGAAGTTTATCAATATACTTATACATACATTGATACACACGCATATATATATGAGTAAGTATATGTGAATAACACTAAAATCAACCAGATGCTAGTTCTTTCTAACCCCCAAAACAAAACCACTTTAAAATTGCATTTGGGGGAATGACTGAGAAAATATATTATTGTTAGTTGATAAAGTAAGAATCTTGATTCATCCATTCCCATAACAAAACCCAAAACGAAAATTCACAAAAACACCCAGAAAAATAAAATTGATTAAGTTACGGATGCCTAAAATGCAAGCATATAACAAATGGGGTTTTCAATCGAACTCGAACGGTTCAATTTTCGAAACGGAGAAGCATAAAAATCAGAGAAATTAAAGCAGAAGTATCCGCAGAAGAGTGATGACTTGCCGGTGGGGCTTTCGAGCATGGAAAGGCCTCCTTTGTTGAGAGAGTGATAGAGGGCCTTCATGAAATCGATCTGTATGTCGTAGGGTTTGTACGGAAATGCTGGGAATTTTGGGGACTCCGCCTCCTTTTCTGTTTCCTCTTCCATTTTCATCCTCTCTGGTTTGCTTCTTCGACTTGGACTTTGTGATTTAGCTTTGGCACCCCTTCTCTGTTTCCCGCGCTTTCGCTTCACTCCCGCGGGCTCCAACCGTGGGCTTTAAATTGGGCCATTTGTTTTTGTTTTGTCTTTTCAAACAAACGACATTTATATATACTAAGTGGTGGGAGAGTATGCTAAACCTCACAATGTGCTAGGAATAATATGATTTAAATTCGCTTTTAGCGAGAACCGAATATAAAACCTCTCACTTACAAGTAAAGAAAAATACTACCAGACCATAATACTGAGTGACATTAGATCATTTGTTAAAAGTGAACAACTTATCACAACATCAATTTGGCACCCACATCTCCAAGGGGTACAAACCTATTTGAAAGCTCAATTAATATGTATTTTTTATTGGAAATTATCACCCTAATTTTTTTTTTCCAAACACTTCAAAATAGTCCTGATGCGCTCTTTTTTTATTTTTATAACTTGGGAGCTGTGCATGATGTCTTTTTGAAGCGCATAACAGCTTTTTCAGCTTTTATTTTAGAGAATTTTAACGAAAAATTTCATATATTGTTCACTTTAATAAAAAATTATATTTTTACACTAAAAAGTCAATCCTTGTACTATTCATTTTACCCTTTATTTTGTCATTATCGTTAAAGCTAAAAGATTTCAAATCATTTTCATTAGTTTTCTTTTTATTTTATATTGCTTTAGTGTCTTTCAATTTTTACTAGATGAGTTCTCAATTTCAAATTGTATAATATTAATGATTAAGGAGCAATTCTTGTTTTTAAAACTGCAAATCATGACACCTATTCAAAAGCAAGTCATTAAAATTACAAAAAGTAAAAATTCATGTACACATTCAAAATGTGGTTTACCTCTAAGAAGTAATTACATTTTATATGCGTTGTTCTAAAAATTCCCGTTTAACGCCGCATAGGCGCTAGGCTGTTGGTCATCTCCCGATTAATACCTAGGCGTTTGAAAATTTAGAAAGATTGCCTAGACTTGTTGTAATACCTAACTAGTTAATACATGACATCCCTTCGGTTTTTTTTTTCTTTTTTCCTACAATGATATTTTACTCTAAGAAGGAATTTTGAGGTATACAATATGTAACTGTATTCTTATATTCTAGAATCGAACTTGTCATTTTTTTTTTTTGAACAACAAGGCAAAGAAGCCAAAGAACAAGAAAGCCTACAGAGAGGCAAACATAAAGCAGGAAAACAAGAAGTGAACGAGGATACAACAGAGACATCGCCACCAAGTGGAGACGTCACCCCAAACACCTCCAAAAGGAATCAATGAGGACACAGGAGCCCATCATTGTTCAAGACAAAGACCAACGAAGATGGAGGCCTCTCACTTGTCATCTATATAAAGTAAACACTCGAAAAATGCATACAACGAATGAGGGTAAAGTTGGAAATTTGGGAAGCCAAAGCCCAAGATAGACAAAACCAAAACACAGATGGGCTGTTAAAGACACGCCGGCCCAGGCTGACCACTCCACCAGAGCTACCCTAAAACCCTAGTTATCTTTCACGTGCGCAGGTTCCTCGTTCCGCCGCTCACTTCTTTGGCTTGAAGAGCTAGGGTTTCTCTCTCTGCACAGCCATGGTACCTCCATCTCTTTCTCTCTCTCATAGTATCTGTGTAGTCCGTTATGGTAGATCTCGCTCCATGTGTAACACCGAACTGATTGCGTTTGTTTTTCTGTGTGCATAATACGAAAACAGGGGAAGGGAACTGGGAGTTTCGGTAAGAGGAGGAACAAGACCCACACCCTCTGCGTCCGGTGTGGCCGCCGCAGCTTCCATCTACAGAAGAGTAGGTGCTCTGCTTGTGCTTTCCCTGCTGCCCGCAAGAGGAAGTGTACGTATTCTCACCTCTCTCGCTCTCTCTCTATATATATACATATCGATATCTGTTGGTCTTGCTATGAATCTGGATCGATGATTTGGAGTTGTAGTTCACATTTTTGTTAAGATTTATGATTACCCAGAAAATGAATTTTGGATTTTGATGGTCATTTCAGCAGAAAGGTGTTGTTTAGGATTATTTGTTTTGCGGTTTAATTTTTGTGGTTTTTGTATGTTTATAAATAGACAATTGGAGTGAAAAGGCGATCCGAAGGAAGACCACTGGAACTGGAAGGATGAGGTATCTGCGCAATGTGCCTCGCAGATTCAAGAGCGGCTTCAGAGAAGGTATTAATCAGATCATTTTTTGTGGGATTTTTATGGTCTTGCTCTGTTTGTTTGTTCTTCATTTGTTTTCCTTGGTTTGAGTTTCGTGCTTGAATTCGTTTTCATATTGGGAATTTTGTTTTGAACAGGTACCGAAGCTGCACCACGTAAGAAGGGAGCAGCCGCAAATGCTTAAGTCTTCTCAGCGGTCATTTTGATTGCAACTTGGGGTACTCTTTAGAAAGCTATTATGATTCTGGACAAGTTCTATATGAACGCTGTTATTGTTTTTGATGGATGTCGCTTTAGTTGTGATCTTCTCTTTAAATATTAGTTGCTTTTTGTGGTGGACGAGAATGGATGAGACTAATGTCACTTGCGTTTCATAATCACGTAATGTTTTGATGATGTGCAATGTCTTTGAATTTGTTGTGTTTTGGGGTTTTTAGGTATATGTTTGATAAGCGATGTTGCGCTGAGAGAGTTAGGATCTGAGTTCATTTTGTATGATGGGATAATCTAACTGCATTTTCCATTTTGGGTTGGGTTGTGTCTGAAATGCTGGTCATTTGTTCCAGTCCCTCTGGTGAGCCTGAATGCGATCGAGATTGGGGCATGGCATTGACGTGATATTAGTCTGTTCTAATCGCCGATAGGGATTGAATATGATTCAGATGGTAGGTTTTGCACCCATTTTTTTTTTCATATGTAGGCTATCTAGTGTTCCTATTAGATTTCCGGCGAAGGGTTTTAGTTAATCTCCACCGGCTTCGTGAACTATGTTCTCCCTTGTCTGCTTTTAGGTTGCTGATGCTCGTGGTTAATATAGAATCAACATGTTATTGCTTTTGCTACGTAGATCAACATCCTAAACCAACTGAGATTATTTGGGGAATGCAAAGTGTAATTTGTCATTTATGTTTGCATGAGGATTAGTCAAATGTTTTCGAGTTTTGTCGATGATCCAGCTTTTGTTGATTAAATCCACTCGGAATTTCACCTCCCAGCCCCTGCAATAACCCATTGCTGTAGTTAAACAGAGGCTTAGTTTTAGTTATACTGTCTGAAATTTCATTTTTATCTCATGTAACTTGAAAAGTCGTCACTTTACTTCTTGAAATTCAAAATTCGTTCTACTTTTGACTTGTGAACTCTTATTTCTCCCTAAAACTTATAGGTTGCCTTCTGAAACGTATGCGAGTTCAACACTCAATAAAATTATGTCACATGTGCAATAAATTTGATTATAAATCTTCATTACGCGTTAACATTCAACAATTAGAGAATATTAAGTTCAAGAAAAAATTGAAGAGATGAAAAAAATAAAAAATAAAAAACTGACTAGTCTGGGCACTCAAATTAAACACATAAAAAATTAACAGATCTGACAATGTGGAGCAAATTTTGAGTTTTGTAAAGACGAGTTTCAAGTTTCAGGAGGCAAAATAAGATCAAAATCGAGTTTCAAGGGGCAAACTGAAGCAAACTATGAGTTTCAGAATGTAAAGTGGCGCATTTTGAGTTACAAAAGAGCAAAATGGGATTAAAATCAAGTCGCGGAGGGCGTAGCTAAGAATAAGCTTAAAGCTAATAACCATTCCGTAAAATGTTGGTTGAAAATTTTGACAAATGAACTCATCGTTTGAATTTTCAAAAACTAATGCATTCTTCTTATATCCCAACATTGAGTAAACCATACCATATCGGTAAAATGGCAAAATACAAGAATCGAAGTAGGTTTTCAGGCTCCGCTACCAGGGTGCTTAAGTGGTGCTTAATACTCGATTTAAATGTACATAAACTCCATTTGGCTGGTCGATAATCGGATTGTTTTTCAAAAGAAAGAGTTGAGGTGTATTGTAAATTTGCACTAATCTCAAGATTTACATTGAGTTTCCTCAAGTTTCTGACTAAAAAGTTACTGTACAAAATTCAGGCAAGAAAATGACTTGATTCCCTTGCCGCCAATACAATGAATGAATATCGGTTGCAAAAAACCCGAAGCAGGCAACAGAATCATGTTGCCAGTACGTTCCTCAGGAGGAAAAGTCTATCTCTAAACTTACCTTCAAATAGGACGACCCACTATTGCGCTTTAAACTCGCCAAATCGATGTTTTTCTTCATGCAACTGCTTTAATACGTACTCCATCTCCGGAAATGCCGTCAGAAGCAGCAGCTCAAGAAGGTCAAAAGCCAGTTGCTTCAAACAAACAGATGACTGTGCAAGGAAAACAGAAATGTTAGAACTGTCTAAAAGAATCCAGACACGACAAAACCAGGTGGAAAGAAGAAAGATGCGAGCATTGTTAACTTTCTTAAAACAATAATTACCTGAAGAAAGTAATAGAGATCCTTAGCACATTTTTCATACTCCTTGCTACCAACGAGACCAACAATAGCAGCGGGTGCATTATCTACATTTAAAACCAGAAAATTAGAGCATGCCATCGACATTTCCAATATTATACACGAGATGTAATATAGTGAGGGCAAGTGCAGAAAATAATTAGGAGATTTTCTGGACAAAAAATAATACCAATCATTAGTTCATAGACAAACTTTGAGCGTCGATCTGCCTCCTGTTGCTGGTGCTCGTCAAGTCTAGGTGATGAAATTTCTGTAGGTTTCTGACCCTGAGGTGAATTTTGCGATAAGTTGGTAGGCTGTGGTGGTTTTCTCTTTGGATGCTTGGTTATAAATATTCCATCAGGCCACAATATCTGTTAAAATCATGTTAACAGTAAATTAACACCAGCATTGAAGTCCTCCATTTTAAAAATTATTGTCAAAAGAAAAACTAACTGAAGCTGCAAAGATTTTGAATAACTTAGGACAAAGATTATGCAAAAGGAGAGAGGGAGAGATCTCGCATTGAACTCAGACATTGCACCTATGGTTTCTTGGAACCAGTCCGGGACAGAAGGTAGAGAAATTATGGCCTAGCACCAAAGGTGTCGTGGACTCAGAAGAACTTTTAATGTCATCTATTGTTCACTTTACTATAGAGTACCCTTTTTAGGGCTCATACATATACGAAACATTGAAAGAGCTAAACTAATAAAGATTCTAAAAGCAAAAACTTGAAGACATATATCAGGTGACGTAAAAAGATCCAAAGACAATGAACATAAGGCTCCGAGACTTCAAATACATGATTAAATTTTATTAACTATAGTCTCCGTTCATAAAAAAAGAAAAAATTGTACACGAAAACTGTACTCTCAATTATGTGCTGCTTGATACGTGGATGGGGATACTTATCATTCTTTGGACTTGGCTCCCGCATCAGTCAGGTTGTTTCATTTTTTCCCTTGCTACTCTTGATAGTAGGGAATATTTAGGGCCTGTTTGCGATTCAATTGGAACCCAATTTTTTTGAACTCAAAAACAGTTTTTCAGTTTCAAGCCAAGAATCCTTGTTTGGCAGGGCTTTATTCAGAATTGAACTCAAAACCAACTTGAAAAATAGCCTATATGTTAAAAAAACAAAAAGTCAGGTTTTAGAGTTTTCAAACTCAACCCACTCTCTGCATCCTATCTTTCTCTCTCTATCGTATCTACCTCCTCTCTCTCTCTCTCTCTCCACTCCCTTCCTCTTCTCTCTCATCTTTCTCTCTCCTCTCTCTTCTCAGTTCTCTTCTCTCTTCCTCCTCTTTTGCTCTCCTCTCTCTGCTCTCATGCCAGATCCTTTCTTTCCATCCACTGTCTTCTCTTTCTATCCTCCACCAACTCCACCAAGGAGCCTTTTTTTTTATTATTATTATTTTTTAATTGTGAACACTTAAAAAAAAATTGAATTTTATACCAAACAAGTTTTTGTGTCTTGTTAAAAATTGTTTTTAAGAATTTTTTTTTTCTTTTAAATGATGAAATTTTTTTAGTAGAATATCAAAAGGGCCCTTAAATTATCACTAGTAATAAGCCTTATAGCAAACAAAATAAAGATGCATTAACCTTTAACCTATAGAGAAAGTATAATGCTAGATTTACACCCTAAAATGCTATTATAGTAGATCAATCCAAATCCTAAAGATACATGAAGAAATATTGCGCATGCTAATATTCTGGTTTTGGGCTTTTATTTTTTCAGTTAAAGATGGACAAAATAATAATAATAAAAAAAGATGATAATGTAAGGGAGGGATGAGAAAAATGGATATGGAACATTCCACAATAATAAGCTAAAACTATTTGAAGTACTCCTTGATTTTAGTTTCATGTATTTTCCCTCATTTCTTCTTCACAACTCTCATAAGGTCATACCTCATCCCCCTCTTTTCTCCCAGATATTTTACCCTCTTATCTGTTTAACTTAAAAATAACTAAAAACTGAAAACACTAAGTTATCATATGGATTCTTGTTGAATCATAGATAGAACTAAAATCTCTATGGGTCCCTTTAGGAACATTTTTAAATTAAAAAAAAAAAAAAAAGAAGGAAAAGGAAAAAGAAAGATGAGGTGTGTGAGGGAGAAAGGTGCAAATACATATAAGTGTGTGGTTTGTAAAATAAAACTCGAATGGTTTTGAATAATTTTCAACTTTTAGTTTTATGTACCATGCTTTTTTTTTTTAATTCATCTCTCACCTCTCCTCTTTATTTGTCCTTTCTTCAATATATTTCCCCTCTCTTTCTTTAACTGAATATAAGAAGAAAAAATGTTATTGAAAGAACCCTCAAGGTTTGATGTGAGCCTACATAATCAGTAAGCATTGTATATTCAACAAATCTCATCTCACTCCTAAAGAAAATGAAAAATTCTGTAATGTTGGCTATGCACAAACGATGTCACCAACTGCTGAACTACTTAGGTCCTAAGCAACTTTTTTACGGTCACCATGATAATAACTGAAAACTGAATAAAGTCGCAAATGCAAAAGTATTGTAAACCTTCTAAAGAACCAAATCTCAATCTACCAAATATTTAATGTAAGCCTACATAATCACTCTGCATGGTATATTCAACAAATCTCATATTACTCCTCCTAAAGCAAATGACAAATTCTGTAATGTTGGCCACACAACAAATGCTGTCACCAACTGCTTTGCATTTGAACTACGTAGGTCCTAAGCAATTTTTTTAACCATCACCATGATAATAACTGCAAACTGAATAAAGTCGCAAAATCTAAAATATTGTAAACCTTCCAAAACACCAAATCTCAATCTATCAGAGTTTTTATAAAGTACACGATGAAGAAATTGAGTAAATTTAATAGATCTCTGATGTGAGCTTTCGAAGACTCATTGGAAGCAAATGACGTCAAAAAGTACCTGCTCAACACGCTTGATCCCTGAAGCAACCACCAATCCCTTGCGCAGAAGTTGAATTTTCTCTATTAACCAGTCATCGAAGGCATCACCCATTCCTAGCTGTAGTATTTGTTTGGCCACCCAAAAAGCTTTTCGCCTACCATTTCAGAAGATATAAATGATATTACCACTGGTGCTTGTTCAACTTAATACCACAATAAGACAAGAGGGCATGATTCTGCAATCATATTTACAAAATACCTGATCCATCCACCATCTTGGAGCTGAAAAATGACATCTACCAAATCTAATATGGGAACACTTAAATTTGGAGGTACCCACTGCATAAAAAAAGACACATCATTCAGTAGAATTATTCTAAAAGTACAGCTACATATGGGTTTCAAATTGTAAACTAACTAGATGTCAGGAAAGGAAAACATGATAAAATAAATTGCGCTTAGAGTTTTACCTCTGTAGGAAGTGTAGGGACTGTATCAGTATCAAGAAACGATTCAGATTCTTGTTCCTCTCTTCCTTTTATGGTCTTACCCAAGTTTGTGACAGAAGATAAATCTTTTTTTGCTCTAGCATCTGAATCAGTGCCAGAATTAATGACTGACTTTCCAATTTCTTTACCAGGACTTTTTACCTGGGAATCAGAAACTTTTGTGTTCACTCTTAACCCATCATTATTCTTCAGTTGTAAAGCAGAACCCTTAACTCCATTGCCCGTATGTTCCCTCGTCAAGAACGGATCAGTCACCAGCCCATCCATATTTGAAACCTTTTTGCTCTTTTCAGATGGTTTATCATCTAGGTCAACTAGACAATTCCCAAACGAACAAGGAATACCAGAGTGAGAAAGAAAAAGGAAACAAGAACAAACGAATTCAAACTTATGCATATAACTGATTTACCTGACAGTGTTTCAATTATAGAAAAGGAGTTTGTAAATATATAAGTCTGCATTTGAAAGATAAAAAAGGATAAGTATTTCTCG
The DNA here is from genome assembly GCA_035220775.1 of Malus fusca. Taxonomy (NCBI): domain Eukaryota; kingdom Viridiplantae; phylum Streptophyta; class Magnoliopsida; order Rosales; family Rosaceae; genus Malus; species Malus fusca. The sequence goes on along the minus strand of CM069067.1, from coordinate 18,969,736 downwards.
TAAATTTTCAAAGATCATAACTGCCTCCCCTGTTATCAAAATCAGTAAAAAGATTACTGAACCTGGGAGTCAACACTTAGAAAGTCCCAAACTTCAATGGATCCTGAAACTCTTGGAAGCTGCATAAGTTTCTGAGAACACCAGATGAGAGTTTATGAGCAAATAAAAGCTTAAGGCATGAATATTTTTATCCAGAGAAAAAAGGAACAAGGTTGCTAAATAGAGTGGAATTATTCCACATAATCCGGATTGAACATTTTGATTCAAACCACAACCAGTCCTAAATTTCCAATTTGCCATCACAAAATGAAACTCAAAACTTGTAATTCCAAACACCCTCGGTCCGAGAACTTCAAAACATTCTTCATGTGTAACATGTTTACTCCATATGTCCTCATTTCACGCGCATGTTTTAACAACTTTAACACACCCAATCATCCCTGATCCTTACATCAAGAAGTACGGGGACTCTTCCTATCTCATCTAAGTCTCAATGTCTCAACTTTGTTCCTGCCCGTGTTTGAGTGTTTATTCTTCTAATGGTTTGCTTTTTTTTTTTTCAATAATTAGGATGAAATAATGTTTTGGTTACATTACCAGTTCTTTCTCTCACTTTTTATTGTGTGAATTAAGTCACTTTCTCTAGTTGACAATTATGAGTTGTATTTTTGTCATAATTGAGTCGCTTCTCTCATTTTTGTTATAATTTTCTAGAGTACGGTTGAGAGTTGTTTAATGTCTTTGTCAGAGTGGTTCCAACTTATAACAATACCAAGAATTTTCCATTGATTCTTCATAAATTCCAACACTTTCAAAAAATATTAGGATCCTAAAGAATTTTCCAAAATTCTGGAAATGGAAGCTTAACTTTAAAATTGGAATTTAAATGTCTTTTGAAATTCCAAAACCTCCGGGAACTATCTTTTTCCCCAAAATCTTCTAATTTGATCCTACCTCCGGAACCCAATACAAATCAATGTTCCAGTCAATAAACACTCATGTACATGTGCATGTTCTCAATCCACTCAAAGTACAGCTGAATGAGTTTTAATCAGCTAAAGGTGACCTAGAAGTTCGTGGCCAAGCACCGAAAGAACATTGGCATCACAACAGGAATATAGAGGGGCCGCACAGAATCTTAATTACAGTAAGGTTGAATATTCAAATTTTAATTTTACATTTAGATCATAAAGTTGACAAACATGTTCAAAATCAAATAATTTATGAAAAACAAAAATGAGCAAGAGCAGGATTGAGTTATTAACCTTTACATATTTGTCAAGTGATTTACATCGTTCCTGAATGACAGCTAAATCCAAACCAGTTGACAGAAAATGCTTTGGTGGCAGGTGTAGGTTGTACTCAGGAAACTCTTTTAGACGCCGATGTAGCTCCTCAAAATGACTAAACCTGTAAGGAGAAGCACAATAATTATGAGTTACCAAAGCAAAGGTACAAGGGAGAAGTATGCCTCATTTTCTTATAATGTTAGAAAAATTACATTTACAATTGAAGGATGAAAGAGAAAAATTAGAGAACAATCTTAGCACCTTCTTTTGATTGACCAACTATTATTATTTACATCCGTAACAGATATGGAGTAAATGGCAAATGTTTTTGAGCCACTCTTCACAATATTTGCACCCAATACCTGCAATCAAAAATGAGTTTACATTTTTCTTTATCTATCAACATACCAGAAAACAACATTGAGCGTGCCAACCAAAGCCAACCTATTAAGATTTAAGGTAAGTACCTCACATTTCAACTTGAAAAAAGAATCCACTGCTAGAGAATTTTTCAGGGAATTAAAATTCAGGCTGTGACTATCTGCAAAAGATAAAGTTGCAGATGAAGAAGTGGCTGCCCCACTGTTAATTCTACCCAAACTTTCAACGTCCGAATCATCGCTAGAGTCCTCAATATTTGCATCTCGATTTGGAGATTTAAGTATGTCCTGTCCATCTCCAGACAAGAAGCGTTTTCTCTCTACCTCTTGCCAAACAGGCACTTTCTTGTTGCTTGGTCTAGATCTTTTCTGGAAAGACTGGGTTTTAGACAATCTGTTAAAGTGAAGATTCCCTTTACCAGTCCGTTTCTTAATATGGCGTTCAGAATTTTCAAGTGGGTGATGAATGTGAGAAATTGCCATATTTCTATTACTTCTACCATCCCAAACTTTAGTTCCAGGAGAATCAAGACCTGTAACACTGTCTGTTTCTTCATCTTCCGAAGTATAAGCAGTACTGCTTCCTGATTCAAACTCGTCCAACCGCATGTGGTTGTGTTCATCATCATCCTTATACGAAGAACCTCGAGAGTAACTTGGTATGTTTTGAGCTCCAGGGTGGAAATTGTTTTGAGAAATGCCTCTATCAGAAATATTGAACTTAGAAACATTTTCCTTATCTTTGGGCCTAGATTTTTCCATAAAATGATCTACTGTAACTGACTTCCCACCAGAAGAATGCTCAATTATTTCACCTTCTTTCTTTCTAAAATTCCTCCCTTTAGCCCACATGTTTTCAAAATTTTCAGGAGTAAGGGCTTGAGTCTTTCTGCGTGACATCAGATCTAACATATCTCCCCATTCTCCTCCCGAGTGGTTCTGTTCTACACCCCTTTCATTGCTAGTGTGGGAGTTCATTCGCACTGAGCTCCACGAACGGGAAGATTGAGTATCAACCAAGAGCAAAGGATCTTTTGATCCATTTACATTTGCAGCTGTCTCCACAGCAGTTCTGGACTGACCATTTTTTAATTGCACAAGTTCAACACCAGTAACAGAAGGATCTAAGAACCTAGAAAAGTGATCAGATGATAACTTTGAGGGCCCCTCTGGTTTGGACCGAGATGCCTCTTGTACCGCAATAACACCTTTAGGCTCGGTCATTTTAATGACCAACAATTCAATTCTTTCATTAATAAACCTGTCACCAAAAAATTGAAGAGAAATGATAACGACAGTAGTTCATAAGTAAACATAACTCAAACTAAAACATTGAATACCTGGGACTAGCCAAGTTTAGGACAGGTCGCATTACTGCACAAGCAAGTAGTTCTCTGACAATATAACGGAAGAGAGTGCATTGCAGATCTTCAGGCCTGAACGAGAATGAGATCAGGCCATTCATCAAATGCTGCAAGACCTGCAGATGAATGGTAAAGAAAACATGGTCACCACAATTGAGAAAGCACGTTATGCACGACCATACCTCAGTCCTTCAGGTAAAATTACAGATTAACTAAGCTAAGTATCAGAAAGGAAGGGAAAAAAAAAACCTTGTGCTCAGATTCAGCAGAAAATAAAGCAGGGTGCAATTTGTTTTCAGCAGACAAGATAAGTCTTATTTCCGTATCTCGTTTTTCAACTGTTAGGCATCCCGATTGTTGCTTTTGAATCTTTGCTTGAGCTATGCGGAAAAGCTCCAAGTGAGAGCATATGAGATTAATAAGATCCCTGCAGCATCATAAACAATAGATCTTCAGTAATCATTTAGTTAGTCTTTTATAGCACCCTGTTGTGCATGTTTATAAAAAGAACCTTGTGAGAAGATCAATTAGATTTATATTACTCATGCGTGCTGAAATTTCCCCAAGAACACCATTCATGATGCACGAGAGTTCTTCTGGACCTTGTCTATCCGGCGTTAGACGAGAATACCAGAGATCGGTCACAAACTCAGAAACTAGATGCCGGGTGAAGTGATCAATAGCTTCCTCGACAACAGGAGAATTAACTTTCCTTCTCCACTCAGACTTTTGACTAGTTTTAGGCCATTGAATAGGTTTGTTTTGAGAAGTAGTATTTGCTGATGGTGGCTTGCTGTTGTATGCTGCAGCTTTTCTTCGCATGTCATAATCTAGTGACAAATAACGAACGATGACAATCAACGAGGCTGCAGCAGGCAAGTTCACCCAGACAGAGGAGCTCGTCACTGAAATTAAAACAATAATCAAAATTTCAAAGCATGCCCTTAAACAGTCAAACAATACGCAGCCGAAGCATGCAGTCTGCAATTATAATGAACCAGAACACCAGATTTCCGGGACTGATAATGTAACCTCCACTCGTTTAACCGAAGAAACTGGATAAATCATTAAATGGGTAATACTATTTTTGATAAATCATTAAATGCACAAGGAAAAGGCGATCACTTTCTTATTCGAATTGAAAGTATTTTTTACTCAAAACATTTCCCACAAAATTAAAAGGAGAATAAGAAATTAGATTCCATATAATGCACATTGACACAGTAATTATCACATGGACAATGAATTCACAATGAAAATCAATCTAAAACTTGATTAGAAATGAAATTAAATCATAAACTTTAAAACCAAAAAGCCAAAAGAAAGAACAGCAGAAGAAGAAGAAAAAGAAGAGCTTACAGGACATAAGGTATGACAAGCCAACGACGCAAATGGCGAGAAAGACAATCCGCTTCTTGGCTTCCTCAACGAGGTCCCGGACGGCCACATGCTGCCTCTGCGTGCTCATTTACAATCAAACCCAGGATACCCAAATCCAATCCCGCGATTAACCAATCCTAGTCCGGTGGATCACAATGACGATCGGCTCCAAAGCCCAGAACGAATCGAATCGATTGAACTGCATCACGAGGACGACCAAGGAGGGGGCTGAGGAATTGGTGTCTGTTTGGTTGCAATGAGAACGAGAGGATTGGAGTGAGACGGTGTTCGGGTTCAACGAGAGGACCGTTAGGTATCGATGTTCGCCTGCCGCTGCTGCTCGCTTTTGCTTGCGTGGGCTTCTTTTTTCGTTTACGTGTCACTTTCTGTTGCTTGGGACACGTTTTTCGATGGATGTATATCAGAGAGAGACCCTGTGAAGATGTGTGTCTGGATTTCTGGGTTTTGGAAATTCAACTGCCACGACACGCCAATGCTGTCAATATCAATTTCCGATTTCTTGAGGGGGTGAAAACATATATGGAAATCACTTTTCTTTGGCCCAAGGTTACAATAATTCACGTCCATTGTTGTTAGGTTTTATGTGTTCTTTACCTAAAAATGTGCAAGTGAGGACAAACTTAAGGGGCACAATTTTTTCGTTTTTGGACAAATGATAGCGTTATGATGAAGTTTGCATGCCCAAGCATGGTCCATTACTAATATCATTGATATTTTCCTAACTTAACCATTTATTATTAAGTGTTCAATTTTATTACAAAATGCATCGATATATTAGGGGTGAAAACTGCCATATATTAATTGTATATTATTTTTTCATATAACCGATATGTAATTCTCTTCTCCAACATGTGTGGTTAAATTATTAGGGGATATTTTGGATGCAGTCCCTAGTCCCTAACACTCTTTGACTAAAACCTTAATGGTGTGAATTGAGGATTGGTGTGGACGCATGCTTACCTTTCGCCAATGCGGTAGAGCGCCATCTGCCGTGTACAAATTCAATTACTAAATAGAAATTGAGAGAGAGAATTTTATTTTTAATTTGTGAATTTTATTGTGTGGCTAAATAGAAAATTTAATATGTATATAGAGGCATTCATATATAAATGAGATAATGTAGTTAGAAGATGTGCTAGTAATGTTCGTGGCAACTGCGGTGATGATGGTGGGTGGTGGTGACAGTGGTGATTACGGCCGGTGGCGGTTCTGATTACGGCGGGTGGTGATGATAGTGACAACAATATATGGTGGTGACAGCGACGTTGATTATGGATGCGATGGTGATGGTGGTGATGATGGTAGGTGATGGTGGTGATGATGGTAGGTGGTGGTGGTGGTGGTGGCGGCAACAGTGACAAGGGTACGTGATGGTGGCATGTGGTGGTAATGGTCACTCATGGTTAAGTTTTTTGTAGTTTTTGTTTTTAAACTGTCTCTCATGAAAATTTGGAAATGACAACTATTTACATAGAATTTAAACTTGGAAACTGGAGGTCCTAAATTCTTTTCTTTTTCCATATAGAAATTCTAAATTTATATTTTTATGAATCCAAACAAAAGAATTGTGTCAATTTATAAATTCTGATTTTTGCCTGAATTCCAAGTTAATTTTCGTTGTCCAAACATATTTTAATTTCCCAAATATAAACATAAATGAATTACTTGCACTTGATTCACTTTGGATTAATTAGGTTGGACACACAAATGCAATTTTTAATAGAGATGGATCCTACATGATCAGACGTACATGTATTAAAGAATGTATCAACAAAATGTGAATTTTATGTGTCCAAATAACATCCCTCTTTATTCACAAAGTGGATTATAAACTCATGGTGAGAATTAGTACTAACAAGAATTGAGGATATGAGAAAGAATAGTATTAGACTAAGAACTATTTTCAATCTCTCAAATTAGATATATGAAGTTTGTTGAAAATAAAAGTGATCAAGGCTAATTGGTGAACTAATCATGTATAATAATATGACAATAATTTTTTTTATTACAAATGATATTACTGAGAGTTCCAAAAAAAAGAAAGATATATAAGTTCGAATCCTCTATTCTTTATAAATAAATAAAAAAAAACTAATGAAAATGGCTTGAAAACCATGCAATAACTTTATTTAATGGTTAGGACAAAGTCCAACACTAAACTAGTCCAATTAAAATGGCCTAAACAATGAGTTTCATATTTTGTCCCTAACAACAAGCCTTTGTTCGTTATGGATATCTTAGCTATGCTGTATTTCCCCCATTTCTTCATGACTGACAACAACCGATATCCTCCTGAAGAAGGAGAGGAGAGAAGATGAGAGATCGTTGCCAGCAACCCAACACCAATCATTCCCTTCTTCGGTCACCCACCTCCAATCCCCTATTTTATACAGCAATCACGACTCGTCGTCCCTTGTCGTAAACAACACCGATTCTTAAGGATAACCTGCAGCAATGGACGTTGTTGATGCACAAAATCAGTGAGGACTTTGGTACAATAGAAAGTGTCAAGTTTGTGACCTTCGCTAGATTGCTCCGGTCACTAGTGTGGATAAGTATGCAAATGGATAGAGACAGGGAAGCAAACACAAGATGTACATGGTTCACCCAGATTGGTTACGTCCACGGAGTAGAGGAGTTCTCATTAATTGTGAAGGGTTTACACAAGTACATAGGTTCAAGCTCTCCTTTAGTGAGTACTAGTGAATGAATTAGTACAAATGACATTCGGAAATATTGTGGGAGAATTATCTCCTTTTATAGAAGAGAGTTTCTAGCTTTGTTTTGACATTGACACGTGTCGTGTTATGATTGGTTTCTGATGTTGACATGTGTCGTGTTATGATTGGCGTGTCGCGCTATGATTGGCTTCTGATGTCGACACGTGTCTCGTTGTGATTGGCATCCTGGTTGGATGGAAACTCTTATGGGTCATTGACGGTATAACGTTGACCGGTGCTCGGTAGTTTCGGGATTTGTCAAGTATGGTACAAACAGTACTCCCCTAAGTTCCCGAGTGAGGGAATCTCCTCGGTTGGGGACTTGCCAGATCCAAGCCGCTGAGTAATCACGAAACTTCTAAGTACTGAAGTGTGGTATCGTTTTCACTTGCCTTATCTGTCTCATAGGTATATGTGGCATCTTTTCTGGAAGTAATTTTCCTCCATCTAGGGGTGGTATCTTTAACTGGTGGAGATGCACAAGGTAATGTATCAATTTCACTTGAAGCTTACTTGTAGTTTCAGGCTTGGTCAAGCGCGATACAAACCATGTAGTAGGAGTCCCCCAAGTCGCCGAGCTAGGAGATTTGCAGAAAGAGGTAACATACAAGGTAAACAATCAGAGTTCCAAGCAATCAGTCATAGATCAGAAGTTTGATTTCGAGTTCCGGCTGATTGTTCTCATTCTCCTTATCTTGCAGGCAACAAGAAGGATAAAGAGAAGAAAAATGAGAAGAGATGATATGAGATACTTTTTCTTTTGAAGAAGTAACTTTCCACAAGCTTATTCTTGAACTGGGCTGAAGGGTTTTCTAGTTTCCTCCAGAGTATAAGGCCGACTTGATGATATGTGATATTTTTGTTGTTGACAAAGTATTAGATGAATCGACACGTGTTCTGTTGCGCTTGTCTCCACATGCTTTCTTGTATCCTTCTCACTTGCCCTATCTGTTCCTCAGGCAGATATGGTATATTTTCTGGAAGCATAAGATGTTGAAGATGAGTACTCGAGAGCAATGCCAGGTAAGTAATCAGGCAAGGAGTTCTAGGTAGTCAGTTTCTAACTGGAAGCTTGATTCCAAATGCTGACTGATTGCTCTATTTCTCCTTGTCTTGCAGGTAAGAACAAGGCCAAAGGAAAAGACAGGGAAAAAGCATGATATGGGATACTCTTGCTTTTAACCCTGATGATATGAGATACTCTTGCTCTGGTGTGGCTTGTTTACAGAGGTATTATCGGGGGGAAAAGAAGCTGAGTATTTCGAGAGACTCTGCTGAGAGTGCCCTCTCGGATGTGAAGAAAAGTTGAGCATTTTTTTTTATTTGCAGGTCTGCCTGGCTGTGGAGAATGAAGGTCGACATATATAGGAATTATCCCAACAGCGAGTGGTAATGCTGTTCCTTTACCCTTATCGGTCATAGCAATGTAGTGGGAGCTGCAAGATTCACGTGTTTTAACTTTGTGTTTGGGCCCAAAATATTGATTTGGGCCGAGGACAGAACCATTCTCGGCCCGGAAGGCCTGGCAACAAGGGAGCCTTGGGCCGTTCGGTTCGTGGGCCTCTAAAACTAGGCCGGCTAGGTTGTGCTACATTTGCGAAGCCGAATCCTAATGCAACAAGGAGTCTCGGCAAGTCGGATAACCAGGAATGGATTCAACTCAATAAGGGACTAGGTTCACAATCCTAGTGAAGATAGGACTGGTCGAACTAGGGTTGATCCGGAGAGAAAATCCTAGTCCGTGTAGGGTTTTAAGCCGAATTCGAGGAAATCCAATGCTATAAATAGGGGTGATTGTGCAACGTTCAAAGCCCCACAAAATCAATACAAAATTGCCCTGCGCAAATCCTCAACAACTTGAGAACTTTTTCCTTTTCTTTTTCGCTGACACATCTTCCGTTGGCATCAACAGCACTGTGAAAGCAACCGGTGATATCTTAAGTCGGCATAGATAGCTCTATCACCGTAGAATTGGCCGAACTCGCAGTACCTTCCGTTGGCATCAACAGCACTGCGGCGGGCACGGTCAGTTATCTATCCAAGTCTCGGTCGAGAAGGTTTTCTAAACCCTTTTTGGTCGAGGTCATCTCATTAGTCTTCTCGACGAAGTGAGGTGTTACAGTTATTACATTCGGCACATTGAAAGCCGAATTCGATTTGTGAGCTTCGTGATAATAGCAACCTTGTCTTCAGGTTTGAGAATCCAGGAGGCCGAGACGTGTTCCTTTCTCGGCCGCAATCGCAAGACGCAGAAGTCAGTAGCGCGACCCAACGCGACATCAACAAATTTACTCCTCGGCCGAGCTCGGCCGACGAGTTGGCACGCCCGCATTCACCGAAGGACGTAGTTAGCTTTAGATTACTCGGCCTGCGCGCCACGTAGGCTTTGTAGTTTTTAGGGTCAACATTTTGGCACGCCCAGTGGGACCTAGTGCTAAACTACGAAGTTCATGCCAATTGAAACGCGATCGGTAAAAAAGAAAACAGCTATGGGAAAATCAACAGCCGATTTGCCGATTCAGAACACAGGACAGAATGTGCCCCAGGCACAGAATCCCCTTAGCGCTGTGACACCCGAGTCCACAAGCGCAACTCGCCGAGATAGGGAAATTAATCTCGGCGGTCAACCCCGCGGTCTGGAAATCCCTAACAGGAACACCTGCGTTCTCATTGAAGGGATAGTGGATGATTGCGATGAGGATGGCGGTGAAGGATCCGACCCACCAACAAGGTCGTTTCTTCGAAAGCGACTCGACGAACAGTCTCGGTCAGTCGAGCAGACGTTTAGTCGAGGTATTGACAAGCTACATGACGTGATACTCAGTTCCAATGAGCAACAGACCAGGTTGCTCGAAATGCTGGTTAGTAAAGTCAGTGACGGCAGGCCTTTCGATTTTCCCCAGCGCTTGCCACCAAGAAATAATCCGTTACCAATCGTACAGGCCGAGCCAATTCCTGCTCGGCTCAAGCCAATTGACTTGGAAAAAGTAGGAGGGTCGAATAGTAGGTCAGGCGGAATCGACCAGAGGGTCGAAGCAACACATGTTGATATGACCGAAGTCCAGCGGATGATCGACTCGGCCATAAAGAAGGGGCCGAAGTTTCCTAAGTTTATCCATCCGTACCCGGCCTACGTAGAAACGTTCGGATACCCGAAAGGTTTTAAGATTCCAGATTTTAGCCTCTTTGCCGGTGAATCGTCTCTGTCTTCGTTGGAGCACGTGGCTCGATTCACCGCGCAATGCGGAGATGTTAATGGTGATTTCCATAAGCTAAGGTTGTTCAACTTTTCATTAACCGGCTCGGCATTTGCTTGGTATATCAATCTTCCTCCTAATTCCGTCCAAAACTGGGAAGAGTTGGTCGAGAAATTCCACGAGCAGTTTTATCGGCCGGGGATGGAGGTGTCGGTTTCTTCATTAGCAAGGATGGCTCAGGCATCTGATGAGTCACCAATGGATTATCTCACCAGGTTCAAATCATCCAGGAACTGGTGCCGAGTGCCTTTACCCGAAGTTGAATTCGTCAGACTCGCTTTGAACGGCCTCGACGTCGAATACAAAAAGAAGTTCTTGGGGGCAAACTTTCGGGATATGTACGAATTAGCCCAACATGTCGAACAATATGACTATTTGCTCCGCGAGGAAAAGGTTTCGAAAGCTCCATCTCGGGGGACGATTTACAAGAATCCTACTGTCAATTATGCGTCAACCGAGGATGAGTGCGTTAGCGTGGATGCAGCCGAGATAGTGATAGATAAGCCTTTTGTTTGCAAGGCATTGACTCAAGTTGACTCTAGGGAAGTCAAAAGCCGTTCAGCCGCTGAAGGAACATCGAAACCGTCAAAAGTTTATACTTTTGATATTACAAAGGCTGACGCAATTTTCGACCAACTGTTATCAGCAAGAATCATTAAGCTTCGGCCTGGCCACAACATTCCCAAGGCCGAAGAACTTAAAGGAAAGGTGTATTGCAAATACCACGATTCAAGCAAACATACGACGAACAATTGCGTCGTCTTTCGTGACAACGTCCAAAGCTGGATCGATAATGGTAAATTGAAATTTCCAGAGAAAAAGATGAGTGTCGATATTGACCCGTTTCCCACGGCAACAGTAAATATGGTCGATGCATGCCTCCCTAAGGACAAAGGGAAAGGGAAGGTTGAAGTTGTTAAGACACAATGTTATCATAATCAGAATTCTCGGCCTCGTTTCATGGCCGATTTTCGTGCCAACAAGCCACCTACAGCTTTAACGGGGCCCGCTATTGTTAAACCTATGAGGGATTATAGCACCGATGAAGACAATGGAACAGCAGTTCTGTGCAGAAAATGTAGAACCGAGGTCGGCAGTGAGCCAGAGGTGAAGCCCTTTTCGCTGGTAACGGAACGACCTACGGTCGTAATCCAGCAAAAAGTAGCCAACGTGAGCCGGCATCAGGGGGTTTTTGATCGGCTCGGCCCTAAAGCACGGATAGAAGAGACATCATCAGTCAGGCGGCGCCTCGACTTTGATACTGCATTTTACGACGATGCCTACTATAAACGTAATTCTGGCAGTTCGGAATCCTCGCGGAGCCAAAAAACTTTCAAACCTCCCGAGCCTAGAGATCAACGTTGGTATACGTATCATTCTTCAAAAGGTGTCTACACTGCACTGTCCAAATCCCAGAAACGCCGGCACCAAAGGATCGATTGCATGGCACGCCGACGGGACGCCCAAGAGGCTTCGGTCCCTAAATGGCGGCCGAAGGACATAATTGCCAATGACAACAAGCAACCGCATCCAGCTGTTCTGACAACGTCGAAGCAAGGGAAGCAGCTGGTCGACCAAGATGTCGAAACCATGTTTGAAGAGGCTGATAAACGGATCAAACTTCTTATTCGACCAGGGGAGATAAAGGCACGCCTTGAACATTTCAGGCAGGAGGCCGAAGGCGAATTAACCCCGTCGGCCATACAAGAACCTCTAATCAAAATTCGACGAAATTTGCATCCACTGTTCCTTGGGGAAGCTTTGGCGTATATGCGAGAATTTCACAAGAAGCATTCGGCCAACGACCTGTATGGTTTGCCGAAGGCATGCCAGGACACCATTGATCTGGTCCAGGTTTGTCCTGATGCCGAGCGAATTATCTAGAAAACTTCAGACCCCGGATTGAAAGCAAGGTTCCAGCACATACGAGAAGCCCGCGTCTTTGGATTTGAAGTTGACCCATACATTGATATGGAAGCAGCCGAACTTCCTTTCTCAATGGAGGACCTTCAGTATTTACGATGTCACTTCGAGGTATTTTCGGCTGTTTCTCTCTTCGGCCTCACGACCGATGAAATGGCACGTGTTGCGCGTTTGGATGCATATCTCGATACCAGGGATGCCCGGATACATTACCAGGAGCGGGTTCGGATCTCGGCCCCAAGCACGCTGTCGCGCTCACCCTCACCTGAGGCAGTTTCACGGACTCAACAAGCGGCCGAAGCAGCACCGCCGGAGCAAGCCATTGAAGAAGGAGCAGAAACGCCTCTTTGTCCGGCTTTGACAAAAACGGAGTCCGTAGTTGATGATCAAACGCAAGATGCGGATAACGAAGAGAATTCCAACCCGATGGGCCCGTCAATCTTGGATGACATGGACATTAGTATGGTCCATGTGTTACCTGCTGATTTTCAATCAAGCACGGCTCAACCGAATTTCCTCGATGGTGATGTCGTCGCCGAAGACGCCGGCCATGTGGATTTTGTATCTGTTGTTGAAGGTGAGTCAGCATCAAAAGATGAGAGCTTAAAGGCCGCCTTAGCCGAATTGTTCCCTCGTTCATCATCGGCCGCGCTTCACCATTTAAAGCCATTGTATGTGACGGCCCATATCGAGGGATACCCAGTTTCTAAAGTTTTTGTCGACTGTGGGGCTACCGTCAATATCATGCCTCTGACCATTATGAAGGCCTTGCGTCGCTCGAATGACGAACTGATTCCGTCAGGGATCACAATGAGTAGTTTTGTCGGTGACAAGTCCCAAACCAAAGGTGTACTTCCGTTAACTGTGAATATTGCCGGTCGCACTCACATGACCGCCTTTTTCGTGGTTGATTCCAAAACCGAGTATAACGCACTGCTCGGTCGAGATTGGATTCATCAAACCAGTTGTATTCCTTCGTCATTATATCAAGTGCTTGTTTTTTGGGACGGCAAATCGGTCATTGTTCATCCGGCCGATAGCCAGCCCTTCGAGGCTAACATGATCCAAGCACGGTATTACGATGACCACGTCGGCTACATTACTTTACAAGGCTTCAATGATGAAGGACGGCCGACTCGGATTTCTGTACAGAAAGCTATCGAGGTTGGCGCCGAGACTGTCCATCAGGATTCGGCGAGACTCGGATTAGCTAACTTCCTCCCTGACGCCGATGTCTGACACCGATCGGGAAATACGTAGGGCCGCGGTTTCATCCACGATGGAACGACTGCTGGCCCATTGGTATACTATATCTAGACGACCAAATTCGGCCGTTAATCTCGTTGAGTTCCTGGCCGAAGGGGATAATGGTCCTGTCTTATCTCTTGATAAAATTCAAGCAGCCCCGGCCGAGCTCGAAGATCATCGGCCCCAAGTTAAAGACCCCCTGGAGGAAATTAATGTTGGGACGACCGATGACCCACGACCTTTGTTTATTAGTGCTTTACTTCCTCAGCAAATGAAAGACGAGCTTCGTGCCTTGCTCACGGAGTTCAAAGATTGTTTTGCTTGGAGCTACCATGAAATGCCCGGTTTAGATCGTACTCTTGTCGAGCATGAATTACGTATTAAGCCCGGATGTAAGCCTTTCCGTCAGCCACCACGTCGTTTCTCAACGGAAGTGCAACTCAGCATCAAGGACGAACTGGTTCGGCTTTTGAAAGCCGGGTTCATTCGGACAGCTCGATATGTTGAGTGGTTGGCGAATATCGTACCTGTCTTAAAGAAAAACGGTGCCCTGCGCATCTGCATCGATTTCAGAAATCTCAATCTGGCAACTCCCAAAGATGAATACACAATGCCGATTTCAGATCTGTTAATCGATGCCGCGGCGAATCATGCAATCTTATCTTTTATGGATGGACACGCGGGGTACAACCAAATATTCATTGCCGAAGCCGACGTGCACAAAACTGCTTTCCGTTGCCCGGGGGCACTCGGCACTTACGAATGGGTTGTCATGCCATTCGGTCTAAAAAATGCCGGCGCCACATACTAACGGGCGATGAACACCATTTTCCACGATCTAATTGGAACCACTGTCGAAGTTTACATCGATGATATTGTCATCAAATCTAAACGCCGACAGACACATCTGGACGACCTCCGACAGGCTTTTCTCCGCATGCGTCAGCATAATCTCAAGATGAATCCCGCCAAATGTGCCTTCGGCGTGTCGGCCGGAAATTTCCTTGGTTTCCTCGTGCATCACCGTGGGATTGAAGTCGATGCGAATAAGGCACGCGCAATAATCAATGCCCCACCTCCAACGACGAAGAAACAACTCCAGTCCTTACTCTGTCAGGTCAATTTCCTCCGCCGATTTATTTCTAACTCGGCCGGTAAAATGAAAGCGTTCTCCACGCTTTTGAAACTCAAGGACTCAGATAAATTCGTATGGAACGACGAACATCAGGCGGCGTTTACGCAAATCAAAGTCTCCCTCACGAAACCACCTGTCCTGGTTCCTCCTCGGCGCGGGAAACCTCTTAAGCTTTATATCTCGGCGGCCGAAGAGTCAATCGGCTGCCTCCTCGCACAAGACAGCGACGCCGGTCGAGAGCAGGCGATTTTTTATCTAAGTCGCCATCTCAGTCCTCCAGAGATCAATTATCCCGCCGTCGAGAAGCTGTGCTTGGCCTTATTTTTCGCCGCATCCAAGCTTCGGCATTACATGCTCCCGTCAGTCACCCAAGTCATTGCCCAGACCGACGTTATCCGGTACATGCTTACCCGACCAATCGTAAAAGGCCGAATTGGGAAGTGGACAATGGCGTTGTCCGAATTTAGCTTACAATACGTGCCTCAGAAAGCCGTCAAGGGCCAGGCGATGGCCGACTTCCTTGCTCAACACCCTTCCCCTTACGGGTTTGGGGATGCCGATGTCGAAATCGGCATGGTCGCGACGCGCGACAATCATTGGACGATGTACTTTGACGGTTCCAGTACGTCATCCTCAGCGGGCGTAGGAATTGTCGTTCAATCCCCCAACCACGATCGTTGGTATTTTTCGCTTAAGTTGGATTTCGAATGCACCAACAATCAGGCCGAATATGAAGCCCTAATCATCGGCCTTGGGATCCTTCATGACCTGCGGGCGACCCGCGCCCTCGTCCTCGGCGACTCCGAACTTGTGATTAACCAACTTAACGGTTCTTTTCGTTGCATGAGTTGCACCCTGGCGCCTTACCACATGATCGCCAGCTATTTGGCCGAGTCCTTCGACGGTATTACATTTCAACATATTTCCCGGAGTCGTAATACCGACGCAGACGAGTTGGCTCAAATCGCCTCCGGCGCACAACTCTTGGGGGGCAAGCTAGGCCGAGAAATACCCGTGTTGCGACAGCTATACCCGGCCTTGGTTAACCAACAAGTCCTCCAGCGTGACAACGTGATACGTACACGAGTTATGTCCCTACCTTCGTTGCTAGATCGAGACGACCTCATAGACGTTTGCGCTGTCGAGGCAATACCGGATGATTGGAGGAGGCCGATTATGCAATATCTCGACAATCCCAATAATAAACACGATCGCAAGACAAGGGTTCACGCCACGAACTATGTCATGTATCAGCGTGAGTTATATCGAAAAGGCGAAGATGGTTTGTTATTACTGTGCCTCGGTCCCCAAGAAAGTGCTCAGGCGATTTCAGAAGTCCACGAAGGGATATGCGGAGCTCATCAATCCGGACGAAAAATGCGATGGCTACTTCGACGGCACGGTTATTTTTGGCCAAGGATACTAAAGGATTGTATTGAGTTCGCACGAGGTTGTGTACAATGCCAGATACATGGACCTATACAGAGGGTCCCGGCCGAATCATTGCATTCGGTCATAAAGCCATGGCCGTTTAGAGGATGGGCCATGGACGTGATCGGCAAAATCACGCCGTCTTCTGGAGCCGCTAAACATGCATGGATACTAGTCGCAACCGATTACTTCACCAAGTGGGTCGAAGCAAAGTCATATGCCGAACTAACATCTAAAGAGGTTTGCGACTTCGTGGAGGAACACATCGTGACCCGATTTGGCGTACCAGAAACGATCATAACTGACAATGGAACAATTTTTACAGCCGAAAGGTTTAAAGAGTATACAGCCAATTTGAAAATTCAGCTCGAACAGTCTACACCGTATTATCCGCAAGCGAATGGGCAGGCCGAGGCAAGTAATAAAGTGTTGATCGGCATCCTCGAAAAAATAATAAAAGAAAGGCCTGGCATGTGGCATTTGAAGTTGAACGAGGCGTTATGGGCATATCGAACATCGCCTCGATCAGCGACTACGACAACCCCGTACGCATTAACTTACGGACATGATGCAATGTTACCAGTCGAGCTAAGCATAAATTCGTTGCGATTAATCGAGCAAAGTAGTTTGTTTAGTGCCGAATATAATCAGTCCATGAGACAGGAGTTAGAAGACTTGGAAGAAGCACGGCTTGACGCTTATAACTTACTAGTGGCACAAAAACGGATTGCCGAGCGAGCCTATAATCAAAATGTACGACAAAAAACATTCGGCGAAGGTGAGTTAGTGTGGCAAACGGTGTTGCCCGTTGGACTAAAGGATCCTAGGTTCGGCAAATGGTCGCCGAATTGGGAAGGACCGTTTGTCGTGCATAAAGTATATGGCAAGGGGGCGTATCACCTTAAAGACCGAACCGGTGTGGTCCATAGGTTACCAATCAACGGAAAATTTTTGAAGAAATACTATCCGGTCACATGGGAGATGCAAGAATAATAGAAGACCAATTCATTAAAGATTGATAAGTATTTACAAATAAGTAGGCCGACCGATTTACAGCCAGATACATTCAAGGTGAAGCAGGTAGAAGGGTGCCGAGTAAGGCCTTTAGCTCCAACCACCGCACTTCTCCCATAATGACCTGGGCCTGCCGATTCTTCTTCTCCAGCTTCAATTGCTCGACCCGCCTCGCATTCGCCGTGAACTCAGTTAAACAATCTTTGCCGCCCGACTCGAAGTCCTTGGCAAGATCAGAAGCAACGGCCGATCTCCTCTTCGACAACTCAGCCATTTGACGGTCGAGGTCGGCCAGGACATCCCCTTTAGCCTTCAGGGCGTCAACCTTCGGGCGAAGGTTCTCTTGTACGGCCATGGCAGCCTGTAGGTCTTGCTCGGCCCTTAAAGCACTCTCGGAAACAGTGAAAGTTTCTCGAACGCGCTCCAAGGCAGTTGAGGCCTGAACAATGGCCTCGCCGCTCAGTTGACCGTCGGCTCCGAGGTCATTCAGACTCTCACCCAGCCGATCAAGACCTTTGCTCTCAAGAACTTGCGAAGCCGAGAGCGACAGGATTTCTTGCAGCCGAGTCAAAGCAGTTGAATCGGCAGGTTCGGTCACGGCGGCAGAAGGGCCAGCCCCTCCAGTGGTACCGGACAGAAGAGCTTTGAATTCGACCTCCCATGATGCCTGCACGCACAAATCGGGTTAAGCTCACAGAAAATAAAAAAAATGGTGTGAAGGTTTCGTCTCTTTTAACCTGCTGAGAGGAGACTTCGGCCATGTCCTCAGGATCGTTGCTTGAACCCAAAGAACTCAATGGCCGAGCCCAGTGTCTCAGATTGCTTCTCAGTTCTCGTGGCCGATGGAGGTTATCTACGTTTGATGGCCACTGAGGCGGCCACGAAATATAGATAACGCCCTTCGGCGCGTAGAACTTTCGATGAAAAGAATGTACAGGTACCTGACAGTTTTTTCGGGTTTAGAATTCTAAAGCAGTAAAGTAATCAAAGAAAGGTGGTAAAGGGTACTTACGAAGGCCGAAGTAGCTTCCTGCGAAGGAATGTGGAGGTTTTGATCCTGAGGATGCACGGGCGTCTCCGCCGTTGCCTCTGGCTCCCCGACCGGTCGTTTGCCGCGATCGGCTGTGGAAGGGCCGACTGGGACAGCAGCTTCGGGCGAGGGGGGGACACCCTGGTCCTGGAGAGAAGCGGAAGGTTCGGCCACCATGACTGGTTCCTCGGCCGGACGTTTGCCACAGTCAGCCACGGAGGGTCTTGCTTGAGCAACCCTCTCGGATGTGGGAGGAGGTTGTCGACGCGTGCGAGGACGAGTTGCCAGCGGAGTCTCGTCGCTCCCTTCGCTCTCATCCAGAACGAAGACAGAGGGTTTTGGATTTACAGGGGAAGTTCCCTCGGCCGCAGAAACCGTTTTTTCCAAAATCGGTGCAGCCTCGACAGAAGGAGGTACAACTGGTGTACCGGCCCCGGAAACAGGTCGCGTCTGAACTGTCTCTGCGGCCGGAACTGTTCGCTCCTCGGCCAAGCGGTGGCCGACGGCAGGTGGAAGGGAAACACTGGGGGTCGTCGTTCCAGTAGTATGACTGGAGATGACGTGGATCTCCCGTGCGTCTTTATTTGCCAGTTTCTTTACCCGCTTGGCAGGCGGTGGAGATTGGACAGCCGGCGCGGCCTCTTGGCGAGGCCGTTTGGTCAACCTGGCCCGGCCAGTAGTTTTATCTGTCTTCGCCACAACCGATTCTTTCCCGGCTGCGGCGACTGCCCCTACTTTTCTCAATGGCCGACTACCTGGGAAGATAAAAGCAAATTAGCACGGCAAATCGAAGAACTTAAAGGAAAAGTGAAAAAATGAACAGTTACCTTGAGTTTGGGGGGGCAGAGGACTTCTTAGGCCGGTCGCCGAAGAGTTTGTCCAGCACGTCTTCGACCGGAGCACCAAAGAATTCCTGGATATAGGCCTCCCACCAATCTCCGAAGGTGTCAGTGCATAGGGTTTCTGGGGTGGTCGGTCGAAGGCGGAACTTTTGGCACTGCTCTTGAAACTCCCTCGCAGCAGTTCGGCATTCCTTCTCCGAAGAACGAGGCTCACGTCCGCGGCTTAGGACTGTCCGGGAGGAGAGAAGGGGGACCGGGCAGCCTTGAAGATAACCGAGCTGTCGGGCAAGGAAGTTAGGATGGTACACTTCCCAACCCGCTCGTTTTCCATCGCAGCCAAGGGGAAGGTCGCGAGTAAGCACAAATGACCCCCAGGATTGGCGAAGGTCGGCGTCTTCCCCCGCGCCCCACATGGATGTAGGCAGTCTGATGGAGGAAGGGTAGTCCCGACGACGGCATATCAAGAACTCGTCGTTGGAGAGGTCATCAAGGGCGAAGAGGTACTTAAATACCTCTTCGGCGTGATGAGGGGGTGTCGGTAGGGAGGCCAACTGAAGACCAAGTGCCTCCGAAGGGAGGCGAAATACACTTGTAACCAGAGCTGGAAGACCCAGAGGGGACCGTTCTGGTGTGGGTCGATCTTGTGCAGGGTCGCCTCGGCCAGGCAGCGGAAGAGGTGGGCGAGAATGTTGGAGCTCAGTGACAGGACATGGCCACTAGCCAGGGCCTCGGCCACCGGCATATTCTCGACCAAGCACTTGTTCGATTTGGTACAACAAATGTATTTGTTGTACCAGTAGAAGATGAAGGCTTCATGTTCCCCTTCTCGCAGGTCCTCTTCTCCTCGGCCGGCGAAGTGGAGGTAGAGGGTGTTGTAATTGAAGAAGTTTTTGTGAAGCTTGTGAATGTCTTCTTTCGACGGGATTCGGCCTTCACGGTTTAACGTCTCGAAAGCCCGTCGATCAAAAAGCGTCTTCAGGTCAATGTTCGACGGGTACCCAGAGAGGGCCGCGTCGATAGAGAGCCCGGTCGTTGAAGTACCCAGGATGGCGGTGACATCCAGAGTGGTGGGGCCAATGGGACCAAGTGGAAGCACCATGGTGTTGGTGGCCGAGCACCAAAAGCACAAGGCGGCTTGGAGGAGCTCCTTGTCGGGAACGATTTCCATTGACGAGAGGAGGATGGCGTCGTGGATGCCAAGGACATTCCATTGATCGCCGAAGAACTTCTCCATTCGGACAACCCAGGCTGCCCAGGTTGTGGTCGTCGAGGGCCAGGAGCTTTGGGGTTTCGCCGCGTCCCATCTCGACCATTCAAACCCTTGGAGTAAGGGTGTTAGGCAGTGCTCCTGGAGAAGGCCAGTAATGGCCGACGGAACGGCCGCCTTGAAAAGAGGACCCAGGATTTGGTGGGGAGTGCTCATGTCACTCTCAAACCGTATGGTTTTGATCGAGCTTCGATCGAGTATTTTTTGATGTTTATCGCACTCCCTGGAAAGCTTTGAGATGAAATATGCCATTTTAGGAGATTCAAAGGGACGGTGTAAAAAGAAGAGTTTTCTGGGTTGAGGGATTTAAGAACAAAGACTTGGCAGAAAGGAAGAAAGTTCAGAAAGTTTTGAGAGCGTAAAAGTGCAAATGGAAAATTCCGGTATTTATAGAGTTGGGGAAGGAAGTGCAATCGTCCGAAATTCAAAATAAAGGGTAAAATCGACCGAAGAAATCACTGATCATGATGAGCATTCAGGGAATGCAGTTGAGAAGACCGAAGGTCTCGGTTTTTGGGGACGCACGATTGCGTGTGACGGCAAGATTAATGGCGAAAGACGTTTCGGCGTCCGCACGCTGAAAAGTGGCTCGCGGATCGAGATAAGAGTGGCTAGGGTTAGCCATAAGGTCATGATGACCTGACGGTTCGAGTGACCGCACGCCTCAGACGTGTGCCGAGTCGCAGGCTGCCACGTGGGGTGGAGGTTTGCAGGTTCAAGATCGTGCGATCGTGCTCAATAAATGCGCCTTGAAAATAGAGTACTTGGGTTCTGTGAATTAGATTCGCTTCTTCAAGGTCGAAATTCGGCCAAGGAGGTCAGGCCGAAGACCTCAGAAGCGAGGGGGCAATGTTTGGGCCCAAAATATTGATTTGGGCCGAGGACAGAACCATTCTCGGCCCGGAAGGCCTGGCAACAAGGGAGCCTTGGGCCGTTCGGTTCGTGGGCCTCTAAAACTAGGCCGGCTAGGTTGTGCTACATTTGCGAAGCCGAATCCTAATGCAACAAGGAGTCTCGGCAAGTCGGATAACCAGGAATGGATTCAACTTAATAAGGGACTAGGTTCACAATCCTAGTGAAGATAGGACTGGTCGAACTAGGGTTGATCCGGAGAGAAAATCCTAGTCCGTGTAGGGTTTTAAGCCGAATTCGAGGAAATCCAATGCTATAAATAGGGGTGATTGTGCAACGTTCAAAGCCCCACAAAATCAATACAAAATTGCCCTGCGCAAATCCTCAACAACTTGAGAACTTTTTCCTTTTCTTTTTCGCTGACACATCTTCCGTTGGCATCAACAGCACTGTGAAAGCAACCGGTGATATCTTAAGTCGGCATAGATAGCTCTATCACCGTAGAATTGGCCGAACTCGCAGTACCTTCCGTTGGCATCAACAGCACTGCGGCGGGCACGGTCAGTTATCTATCCAAGTCTCGGTCGAGAAGGTTTTCTAAACCCTTTTTGGTCGAGGTCATCTCATTAGTCTTCTCGACGAAGTGAGGTGTTACAGTTATTACATTCGGCACATTGAAAGCCGAATTCGATTTGTGAGCTTCGTGATAATAGCAACCTTGTCTTCAGGTTTGAGAATCCAGGAGGCCGAGACGTGTTCCTTTCTCGGCCGCAATCGCAAGACGCAGAAGTCAGTAGCGCGACCCAACGCGACATCAACAAATTTACTCCTCGGCCGAGCTCGGCCGACGAGTTGGCACGCCCGCATTCACCGAAGGACGTAGTTAGCTTTAGATTACTCGGCCTGCGCGCCACGTAGGCTTTGTAGTTTTTAGGGTCAACACTTTGTCAGAGCACTTTGAAAAAGTGGTTTGTGGTATCTGGAAAGCTGATGTTACGTGTGAAGATTGCAGACAAGATTTATCCAAGGAAATCTGGCTCTCGAAGTTTGGAGAGCGGTGCCTCTTCGGTTTTTGAACAAGTAATCCTGTCGGGGATCTGGCTCTCGAGATTCGGAGAGCGGTGCCTCTTCGATTTTTGAGAAAGTAATCCTGTTGGGAGTCTAGCTCTTGAGATTCGGAGAGCGGTGCCTCTTCAATTTTTGAGAAAGTAATCATGTTGGGAGTCTGGCTCTCGAGATTCGGAGGGCGGTGCCTCTTCGATTTTTGAGCAAGCAATCTTGTTGGGAGTGTTTTCTCGAATGTGAGTAAAGGTTGGGCATTTTTGCCAATCTGCCTTGCCACGGAGCACGGAGGTTAACACACATAGGGACTCAAGCAGTGGTACTATTCCTTTACCCTTGTGGGTAATAGTAGGGTAGCTGGACCTTCAAAATTTATGTGTCTAAACTTTGTCAGAGATCTTTGGCAAAGTTATCTGTGGTACCCGAGGAGCTGATGTTGCGTGTGGAGATTGTCGACATATTTTACTCAGGAAAATCCGTTTCTCGAAATCCGGAGAGTGGTGCCTCTTCGATTTTTGAACCAACGGCCTTGTTGCCATTTCTTTTATAGGGGCACCAATTATGTGCAAGAAGTACATTCAGAGAGTTATTGCTTGTAGGAATTTTCCCCTTATTTTTGTACTTCAGAGATTTATTGGACCTCATTTCTCCTTCATCATTTCTGAAAATGTCTGGCCTATCCGACCGTCGTTTTGACTTGAACTTTGGTGAAGAGGCAACTATGTCTCCTCAAGACAACATATGACGCCCATCCTTCTTATCCCCTACTGGTCCTCTTACCGTTGGGGACTCTGTTATGAAGAATGATATGACCGCTGCGGTGGTGGCCAGAAACCTTCTCACTCCCAAAGATAACAGACTACTTTCCAAACGGTCTGATGAGTTGGCTGTTAAGGATTTTCTGGCTTTCAATGTTCAGTGTGCAGGTTCTGTGTTTAATATGACCCAACGCCTATTTGCTCGAACTCGCCAAGTTGAATCATTGGCGGCTGAAGTGATAAGTCTTAAACAGGAGATTAGAAGGCTCAAGCATGAGAATAAACAGTTGC
The DNA here is from genome assembly GCA_035220775.1 of Malus fusca. Classification (NCBI taxonomy): domain Eukaryota; kingdom Viridiplantae; phylum Streptophyta; class Magnoliopsida; order Rosales; family Rosaceae; genus Malus; species Malus fusca. The sequence continues at coordinate 18,946,472 of CM069067.1, read as the reverse complement.
ACAGGCTCGCACATGACTATGCTACAAACATGAAGAGGAAGCTTGACCAGCTGCAGGAATCTGATGGTCAGATTTTACTTGATCATCAGAGGTTTGTGGGTTTGTTCCAAAGGCATTTATTGCCTTCGTCTTCTGGGGCTGTACCGCGTAATGAAGCTCCAAATGATCAACCTCTGGTGCCTCCTCCTTCTGGGGTTCTGCCCAGTACTGAGGCTCCGAATGATCACCCTCTGATGCCTACTCTTTCTGGGGCTCTACCGACTGCTCAAACTTCTCCTGAGCAATCTTTGTGAAGGTTCCCTCTTGTTTGTTTATTTTGATTCATGTATAGGTACATATTTGTAACTTATCGGAGATATCAATAAATAAGCTTTGCTACGTATTGTGTTAAATACACCAAAGCGTTATTCACTAAGTTCTTTGAATTTTTTCTTTTGTTGAAGCTTGTATGTTGAAACATTGTGAGTGAAACATGTATGTTGAGGTAGTGCTCCCTTAATTTCCTGAGTGAAGAAAACTTCTTGGTTGGAGACTTGAAAAATCCAAGTCACTGAGTGGTCGTGAGACTTCCGAGTATCAAGGTGCAGTAGCATATGGTAGGAGTCCCCCAAGTCTCCGGTTGAGGGAGTTGACGAATGAGGTGTCTTGCTAGTAGCCAAGTTTCCAAAGTAACAAAACTCCACCATTTTCCTTTCTAAGTGGTAGCCCAAAACTCCTCCTTCATATATATTTGTTATGAAAGTTGTTAGACCCAAAGAAGAGGAGGCCTAGGCAAATTTTTTTTTTTCGAATTTTGAGTTTTTGAATTTTTGAATTTTCGAATATATATATATATATTTTAAGCTTTGTAGATGAAGCTTTGTAGGTGAAGCTTTGAGGTTGAAGCTTTGTTGGGTACCATGAATTGATTTTGCTTCACACTATCTTGATCAAGAGTGTGTGAAGCTTTTGTAGGTGAAGCTTTGTGGGTGAAGCTTTTGTGGGTGAAGCTTTGGAGTTGAAGCTTTGTAGGTGAAGCTTTGAAGTTGAAGCTTTGTATGTGAAGCTTTTGAGTTGAAGCTTTGTAGGTGAAGCTTTGGAGTTGAAGCTTTTGTAGGTGAAGCTTTGGAGTTGAAGCTTTGTAGGTGAAGCTTTAAAGTTGAAGCTTTGTTGGGTACCATGAATTGATTTTGCATCACACTATCTTGATCAAGAGTGTGTGAAGCTTTTGTAGGTGAAGCTTTTGTGTTGAAGCTTTGTAGGTGAAGCTTTTGTATTGAAGCTTTTGTTGGCACCATAAATTGGTTTTGCTTCACATGGTATTGATCAATAGTGTGTGAAGCTTTTGAGAATTGTAGTTGCCTTCCATTGATGAAGCTTTTGTTGGCAGCATAAATTGGTTTTGCTTCACACTGTCTTGATCAAGAGTGTGTGAAGCTTTTGAGAATTGTAGTTGCTCTCAATTGATGAAGCTCTTGTTGGCACCATAAATTGGTTTTGCTTCACACTGTCTTGATCAAGAGTGTGTGAAGCTTTTGAGAATTGTGGTTGCCCTCCATTGATGAAGCTCTTATTGGCACCATAGATTCGTTTTGCTTCACACTGTCTTGATCAAGAGTGTGTGAAGCTTTTGAGAATTATGGTTGAACTCCTTTGATGAAGCTAATGTGTTCACCTCCTCCCCCCTTCTTTTTTTCCGGATTTTTTTTTGAAGAGGGAGAGAGGGTGCTGCAAGTTTGAAATTTGAAAACTCTCTAGCTTATGTGGAAGTTTGAAGACTTTCCATGTGGGGTTTTCTCATGGTTTGAAATTTGAAATTTAAATTTCTTTGGCCATGTTGAACCCTATAAGAATGATAAGTTTCCACTCTTTTCATTGTCTTCATTTGCTCATTTTGTAGTGATTTTTGGAGACAGAGTGCTCTTATAGTTGAGAGGGATTCCGACATTGCTTTGCACTATCTTCAGGTTGGTAGTCTTCTTCACTAGATCGCATGCTTTCATTCTTGTTGAATTGTTTGAGTGTTCATGTATTTGGTTGAGAACATAATGAACTGATTGAGCTTTTCTCCATGCCATAGGAACTTCCTTATGTTTCAATCTTTCATGTGGTGATAGAGTTTGTTTCTGTTTGTTATTGATGTCAGAGTTTGGAAGTCCTAGTGATGAGGGTTCCCTTACTCTAACTCTAGGTTTAAGCTTGCAATGTTGGAGTCTTCAGGGCCTTTGTTGGAGTCTTGTACAAAAAATTCGAGATTGGGTGATCTTCGCAATTGTCAAGCCTTAGCCAATATTGGTTCTTCCTCTTTCATGTCAGTGGGTGAGGGGGTTGTTTGTGATGCCATACCTATATTTCGCTTTGAGTTCACAGCAGACCATTTAGTGCAAAACTTGTTAGATAGCAAAAAGTAGCTTGAGGCCTTAAGGCAGTCATGCAGTATCCCCCGTAGTGTAGGAATGCGTTTGGTGCATCAGAAGAATTGTCCTCTGAACTGCCCAAGGGTCATGTTATGTTATATACCCAGATATTATTGACTTTAGGGGTGAAGCTGCATTTGCACCCGTGGTTGCAACGGATGCTGTCTTTCATTAGATATGCGCATGGGCAACTCTACCCTGGTTTTTGGGATACCTTGATCAGGTTTTATATTATTTGGATGGAATGTGGGTTAGGTGAGCCTTCCTTTTATCAGTGGCGCTACTGCTATAAGATGCGCCCGGTGAAAGCATGCACTGGGTATGCCGAGTGTGCATGTCGGAGTGAGAGAGAACGTATTGTCTTTGGTAAGAAAAAGGCGTACTGCACTTGGAAAAACCGTTGGTGCTTTCTTTATAATGATTGGGAGTATGCTAAAGGTGTCACGCCTGAGCGACGTGTTCCTACTCACTTCCAGACTATAGGTTGTAATGTATCCATTGTTTGCATTATTTGCTATTTGTTGTGATTTTCTCTTGCTTCTAACATTTTTCTTCGTGCAGTGACGCGAGGGACCATCAAGCTGTCCGGACGGGAGCTAGCTGGCGTAGAGAAGGTGTTGAGGGTGCCCAAAGAGGATAGACATTGGGGCAAGCTACGACCCTTATTTCGAAAGTATGGTTTCCAGCACCTAGTGTCGGAGTGCTAGAGACGAGCAAGTAAGTTTAGTCTTTCATTTCTGTGACATCTCACATCACCCAAGGGAGTGATCCTTAAATGTATATTCTCATCCCTACCTAGCACGAGGCCTTTTGGGAGCTCACTGGCTTCGGGTTTCGTAGGAACTCCGAAGTTAAGCGAGAAGGAGGCCAGAGCACTCCCAGGATGGGTGACCCACTGGGAAGTTGCTCGTGAGTTCCCAAAAACAAAACCGTGAGGGAATGGTAAGCCCAAAGCGAACAATATCGTGCTACGGTGGTGGAACGGGCCCGGGATGTGGTGGACCTGGGCCGGGATGTGATAATTTCGCCCTCTCTTTCTTTTACAAAGTTGCATTCCTTACTTCGATTTTTCTTGTTCAGTGGAGAAAGTGGGCAAGAAAGGGGAAACGAGCACCAAGAAAGGGAAAACACCCATGTTAGTTCCCGTAGACGACATTTTGTTTCACAAGGAAGCTCGTAAGCACCGGGTGAGGCCAACCCCTAAACCTAAGTCGCAAGAGGAGGTCCTTAAGATTGATGCCTCAAAGAAGGCTGAAGCTGAGGCCATCGGGTGTGCTGCTGCCATAGTTGCAGGGGAGGAGAAATGACTGTTGCCTCCTCTTCCTAACATCAATCCCATATTTCCTCCAACCATGGAGTCTACTGACCAAGAAAGTGGCCCTAGCTCTAGCCGTAAGAGAAGGTACAAGGAAGAGGTTGGCAGCATTCATTGGAAGGACTTGAAGGTTGCCAAGCAGCCAAGTAGTTTTAGGTATGTCAATAATTGCCTGGCAGGACGTCGATCCACTGTTGATGAGCTTGGTGAGCTACTAGATGAGAACGAATCAGATCGTGATCGAATGATGAAGCTATCTTCTTATGTAAGTGTTACTCTGTCATTTCTTTGCTTTCTCCCTTTTTTTTCCTGGTAGTGACGATCATCTTGTCATTTAGGTCATGACCGAGTACGATGACAGATTACGAGAGGTCGAGCGGTACAAGGCAAAGTTTAAAGAGAATAAGCAGTTTGTGAATGACGCCAGAAAAACGAGCAAAGCTTTGGTTGATGCCATCCGCCTTAAGGATCAAAACTTTGAGAGTTTGAAGAGGCGTAATGGTGAGAACGTGAGGCTTAAGAAACAATTGGAAGCGACTAAGGAAAAGTTGGAGACAACCATCCTTGAGGTTTCCAAGGTTAAAGGGGAGTTGGATAGTGCCTTGGTTGAGGCTTCTGGGCTGAAGAGGAGTATCCCAACTGAGAACGATGATGTTGTGCAGGAGTTCTTAGGTTCCCAGGCCTTTCATGATGCCTTTAGACCTCACTGCATCTGGGCGGCTAATTTTGAGAAAAGGAAATAGATGGCCGTCATTGAGTGTTACGACAATGGAAGCATTATCCGAAAGTACCGTGATGAGATGGATGAGTACCGACATAAAGGTGAAGCCTTCGTCCTTGCAGTTGATCCTAGTAGTGATGATGACTTTGATAATGAGGCTAGTATCAGTGAGCAGTCTCAGGAGAGTGAGGATGGTCCTGGAGATGCTGAGGAAGGTGGTGATGACGATGGGGTTGAAACGCAGATTGATATTGTCAGGGGTTCGACCTCAGATGAGGATGACTCGTAGTGCCCTCTTTTTCTGCATGTACTCTGGATGTACGAGTTTATTGTTTGTGTGGCATGTGTCATGTACTCTGGATGTACTAGTTTGTTGTTTGTGTGGCATGTGCCATGTACTCTGGATGTACTAGTTTGTTGTTTGTATGGCATGTGCCATGTTGTAAGCCTGAGAACTTTTTATTTATGGATGCTTACGACTTTGCACCGTATAGTTTGATGTTAATTACCAAGTATTTGCATTATCATTGATGAATGCCTGGCTATGTTTGAGCAAATCCTTTGTTTGGATATAAGCCATAACTTGGGTCAGATTGAACGAATATACTATGGAGCTGTTTGTTTATTTGTATAGTCTTGTTGACATATACTTAGACTTTATTTCTTGTTGGGAGCATTCATGTTGAAGCTTTGAACCCGAGTGTTTCATTGCTAGGAATGTAAGAGGATTAGGACCAAGTATCACCTCTTTATTGAATTCATGCCAAACGGTCTTCGTTACATAGGATGCCGAACGGCTGAAGCTTAACACTTGTACAATGTGAGTTTACTTGTAATAGTACTTCAAGTGATCATCATTCCATGGATGGCCAATGGTCTTACCATTGGAGCTTCTAAGCTTGTAGGAGCCAGGGCGACTGATGCCAACAACTTCAAACGGTCCATCCCAGTTTGGACTAAGTGTTCATTCACTCGGGACTCTGTCGCAGAGTAATTTTTTCTTCAATACCCAGTCCCTCACTTTGAAAGAACGAGGTTTGACCCTTGAGTCATAGTAGTTGGAGATGCGCTGCTTGTAGGCGACATTCCTCAAGTGAGCCTCGTTTCTGTGTTCCTCGACTAGATCTAAGTTGAGGGTAAGTTGTTTGTCATTTTCGCTTTGCACGTAGTTCTGGACTCGGAACGTTGCTTGCTCAAGCTCAATTGGGACAACTGCCTCTATACCAAATGCAAGTGAGAATGGGGTTTCTCCTATTGACGTCTGATACGAAGTGCGGTATGACCAAAGAACTTGGGGTACAAATTCTGGCCAACAACCTTTAGCCTTGTCCAAGCCGGTTTTCAAAGTTAGCTTGATTATTTTGTTGATGGCTTCAACTTGTCCATTAGACTGGGGATGAGATGGGGAGGCAAAACATAAGTTGATGTTGAACTTAGAGCAGAACATCTTGAACTTATTATTGTCGAACTGTCGCCCGTTGTCAGTGACTATCACATTGGGAATGTCGAATCTGCAAAGGATGTTCTTCTATATGAAGTCTTCTATTTTTGCCTCAGTAATGGTTGCCAAGGGTTCTACTTCGGCTCACTTTGTGAAGTAGTTAACTGCAACGATTGCATAGCGGACCTTGCCCTTCCCTGCAGGCATTGGGCCAATCAAATTAAGTCCCCATTGGGCGAAGGGCCAAGGGCTAATCATAGGAGTGAGCGGCTCCAGAGGGGAGTGAGGAATAGTGGTGTAGCGTTGACACTTATCACATGAGCGGGATATTCTGATGGCATCTTGGTGGAGTGTTGGCCAGTAATATCCTTGGCGAAAAGCCTTGTGTGCTAGGGATCGAGATTCAGCATGATCTCCGCAGACTCCTTCATGTATTTCCCGAAGGACAATTTCCGCCTCCGCGGGCGCAAGGCATTTTAGGTATGGTAGGTTAAAACCCCGCTTGTAGAGTTGGTAATTAATGATCAAGTAACGGGTAGCCTTGTATCAAATATGTTTAGCTTGGACTTTATCATTTGGAAGGGTGCCATGCGCAAGGAATTTATAAATCTTTAGCTCCAACTATCCCCCTGTTGTAAGTTGTACACTTCCGAGGCCATGGTGCTTGGTGCTGCCAACAATTCGACCTGAATTTTTCTCCCAATTTTGTCCTCTACTGCTGAGGCGAAGCGAGCCAAAGCGTCTGTATGACTGTTTGCCGCTCGAGGAACTTGGGTGATTTGGTAGTGGAAGTGCTTGAGCAACAATTGTGTTTGTGCCAGATATGCTGCCATGGAGCTATCCTTAGCTTCAAAGTTGTTGGTGACCTGGTTAACCACCAATTGGGAGTCACTGAAGATATCAATTCGTTTAACCCCAAGGTGTTTGGCCAAACGTAAGCCTGCTATGAGGGCTTCATATTCGGCCTCATTGTTCGACGCCTTGAATTTGAAACGAAGAGCATACTTCATCGCCACTTTGTTGGGGGTCGTAAGGACTAGTCCTGCTCCACAACCTTGTTGGTTGGACGAGCCATCAACATATAGACTCCATGCTGGGGCTGTTGGTTCTATTTTCTGAGCTTCCGAGGGTAATGAAACCACTTCTTTAGGCGTAGAAATAATGTCAACAGGATATGTGAAGTCGGGGATGAAGTCTGCCACTGCTTGGCCCTTCTCAGCTGGCTTGGGTTGGTAGGAGATGTCAAACTCACCCAATGTTATCGCCCATTTGATCATTCGGCCCGAAGTGTCAGGACTTTGGAGTATCTGTCGAAAAGAATGATTGGTAAGCACGATGATAGAGTGTGCTTGGAAGTAAGGGCGAAGTTTTCGAGCAGACATGACCAATGCTAAAGCCAATTTCTCAATGTTGAAGTATCATGTCTCCGCATCTTGTAAGGCTTTGCTAGCGTAATAGACAGGCTGTTCGACATTACCATCATTTCGAATGAGAACAGAACTTACTACTGAAGCTGATACTAATAGATAGATAATGAGAGTGTCACCAACCTCAGGTTTGAAGAGTAGAGGGGTTTTACTCATGTAGTCCTTGAGGTTTTTGAATGCCTCGACACATTCATCAGTCCATGTAATGTACTTCTTACTTCTCTTAAGTGCTTTGAAGACAGGAGCACATATATCTGTGGCCTTAGAGATGAACCTAGTTATGGCTGCCACCTTGCCAATAAGGCTTTGGATGTATTTTGAAGTTACCGATTCCTTCATGTCGAGGATTGCTTTGATCTTCTAGGGATTAGCCTCAATGCCTCGTTGGCTTATCATGAAGCCTAAGAATTTGCCAAAGCCTACGCCGAAGGCACATTTGTTGGGGTTCAACCTCATTCGATAACTCTTCAGAATGGTGAAAGTTTCAGATAGGTTGGTGATGTGTTGGTCAGCATGTTTGCTCTTGACTAGCATATCATCAACGTAAACTTCCATACTCTTCCTAATCTGTTCAGCGAACATTGAATTGACTAGTCTCTGATAAGTCGCTCCTGTTTTTTTTAGGCCGAAGGGCATAACTTTATAACAATATAGTCCCCTATCAGTAGTGAAGGCTGTGTGTTCTTAGTCCGAAGGGTTCATGAGTATTTGGTTGTATCTTGAGTAAGCATCCATGAAGCTCAGGAGTTCACACCATGCCGTAGAGTCTACAAGTCTGTCTATGAGAGGAATAGGAAAGCTATCCTTCGGGCATCCTTTGTTTAGGTCGGTATAATCGACACACATTCTCCACAAGACCTTTTGGAGCAGGAAACTTTCCTTGGTCGGATTCTTCTTAACAAGGACAACATTTGCTATCCACGTTGGATAATTGACTTCGCGGACGAAGCCTATGCCTTTGAGTTTTTCAACTTCAGCCTTCATTGCCTCGTACCGTTCTACGTCATAAGATCTTCGCTTCTGTCTCACTGGCTTGGTCTTGGGGTCAATACTTAAGCGATGACAGATGATATAGGGAGAAATGCCTGGCATGTCCTCGTATGACCAGGCGAAGACCTCAATGTTCTCTTGCAAAAAAAAAAGATAAATGCCAACCAAATGGGTGGTGACAAGGTGGACCCAATCTTCACCATGCGATTCGAATAATCGTTTGAGATAGATACCTTCTCCAACTTTTCAGCTGGTTGTGCTTGCTGGGTGAAAGAATCATCTCGAGGATCGTCGGGTTGACTGTTGCCACCGTGAAGATCCAAGTTGGCTTCGTCTGGGCTGGTCTTTATGACTTGGTCATGTATAGAAAGGGTTTCCTTTGGCACAGGCAGGTGCTGTTGCTTAACCGAAGTGTTGTAACATGATAGTGCACTAATTTGATATCCTCTGATGTAACCATTGCCATAGGGGGTTGGAAATTTCATCAACAACATATGTGTGGATACCATGGCCTTGAGATCATTGATGCCTGTGCGTCCAAAGATGACATTGTATGTCGTTGGGCAATCAACTACCAGGAAGTTAATGGTAATGGTAGCTGTGTAAGGGCCTGTACCAATGGTGAAAGGTAAGTGTATGCTCCCTAAAGGTTGCACGATATCACCAGAGAAGCTTATCAGAGGAGAAATCGAGCGATCGAGCAAGTGTTTAACTACATTAAGTGCCCTGAAAGCTTCAACAAACATGATATTGACCGAAGCCCCCGTGTCTACCAAGATTCGTCGTACTTGAAAGTGGCTATGTGAGTTTCCACGATCAGTGGGTCGTTGTGAGGGTAGATGATACCTCTTTCTTCCTCAGGGTAGAAACATATTGGATCCCAGTTAGGCTTTTGATACTTGCCTCCCCTGATGTCTTCCACGTGAAACACTTGGTGGCCAGGCCTTAAAGCTCGTTCACTATTTTTCATGGCCCTGTTGGAAGATTTAGATATGGGTGTGCCACCACTTATGGAATATATCACATTCACCTGGCGTTGGTTACGGTTACCCCTTGAAGGTGAAAGAGGAATTGATCAATTTTTCCTTCACGTGCTAAAGCTTCAATATGATCACGAAAGGTGATACACTTCTTGCCGTCATGGCCGTTATGCTCGTGGTAGCAGCAAAACGTGCCCGTGTTCTTCGTGGGCTTGTAATCCGGGTGCCTCGGCTTTGGATTCGGTATCAGGTGTGCTATGCTGGGGTAAATGGCCACGCATGTGGTGTTCAAATGTGTGTATGTCTCATACCTCGGGGTAGGGCTTGTCTTGACACGTGCTTGGCCCACTGTGTTGACTGCTTGGGGGCGGGCGTTATCGTGGCGATACCCTTGGTTATCGCGATAGTGTCCCTTATTCCTTTTACTAAAATGAGACTGGTGAGGATGTAAATCTTTCCCTTTACCCTGAGATTGGTATGTCTGTTGACTTGGCAAAGTATTAAGTAAGGCAGGGGGAGGCACCGCTGCCGTTTGGAAGGTTGAGGTCTTCTCATTTGGGTGGGTCTGGCTTCCACTTCCGACTTGCTGATAGGGGATGGTTGTTGGGGGTTTCTCTTAGTATGTCCTTGCCTCGGCGGAGGCATGGTTATAAGCCTGCGCCATCACCTCAGAGTAAGTCTTCCAAGTGTTGGCATTGATCATGTACTTAAAGAAACAATCACGTAGGCTTGCCGTGAAGGCTTTGAGGGTAGTCTTGTTGTCTACCTCGGCACAACAGGAATACTCATGGCTGAAGCGGCCAGCATACATACGTAATGACTCGTCTAGCTTCTGGCAAATAGTGTACAAGTCATCCGCAGAGTGCAAGCGATCGATCTGGAAAATATGTTGAGAAACAAACAGTTTCCTCAATTCCTCAAATAAGTCTACCGTCTCTGGTGGAAGACGGCAATACCAGTTTAGAGCTCCGCCATAGAGGGTGGAGGGAAGAGAAGACATCGATCTTTGTCGGTGTGCATCCGGTATGCCATGGTGGACTCAAAGAGGTTAAGGTGTTCAATCGGGTCATTATTTCCAGTATAGAGTTGCAAGCCAAGCTTCTGCTTTGTCTTTGCTTGGAGGGGGTGTCGAGGATCCTCCTTGTAAGAGGGCCAGGCCTAGGTTGGTTCCAATCATGTATCTCAGCTTGTCATTCGACCTTCAACTTGTTTACTTCCTTAAGAAGCTGTAGGACAAGAGGGTCCTGAGTGGAGTCATGTACCACTGGAGCTTTCTTTCGTAAATCTCCATCTCCTCTTGGAAGTAGGAAGGTTTGATCAAGAGCATGTGATTTTTCCCTAGATTCACCGTACTGACTTCCAAGGTATGTTTGTCGGAACATCTCTGAGTCCCCTATACCTTCGTGTTTCTCTAGGGCTTGTTGCCCTTTCCCCAAATTGGTAGCTGGCCTGGGACATGGGAGGGGACCGAGTCTTTCAGAGACCCTTGGGTCATTGATCTTCAAGCTTACATGGATGGGATTGTCTCGACGTTGCTTTAGGAAGTCTCGACAGTCGCGAAAGACGACTTTCGATCCTTCCATTCTTTCTGTAAGGAGGTGCATTCCTTCACTCATCCTGTTTTGGGTCGAAGTAACTGGGTTGAGAGAAGTCTCATGTTGGTTGCCATTTCGATGAGTAGCTCGCTCCTCAACAGGAATACCCATGTTGAGGTCAAATGACCCTCCGTGTTGGGGGGCACCCAGTTGATGGTTGACTTCCACAGGGGTGATGAGCTCGTGTGTTTTTGTATATCTAGCCTCGTGGAGCATCTCGAAGACCTTCTCATACTGCTTTTGGAGGATCTCATTCTTCATCGCTATCTTGCTGTTCTGAGCCTCCAGCTCATCGACTTTAGCCTGAAGAGCAAACTTCTTTTGTTTCTTCTTTCGTTGCTTCGCACCAGATGCGAGGGGGGTGTCGTTCTGTGTGCTGTGGCTTCATTTGTTCCCCATGTTGGAGAGGGATGCCTGGTAAAAAAAGAGTGTACGAATGGTGGAAACCAGCTTAACAAAGCTGAAGAGAGTGGGAATAAGTGTCGTTCCCACATACGGCACCAAATGTTGATGTACAAAATCAGTGAGGACTTTGGTACAACATAAAGTGTCAAGTTTGTGACATTCGCTAGATTGCTCCGGTCACTAGTGTGGATAAGTATGCAAATGGATAGAGACAGGGAAGCAAACACAAGATGTACGTGGTTCATCCAGATTGGCTACGTCCACGGAGTAGTGGAGTTCTCATTAATTGTGAAGGGTTTACACAAGTACATAGGTTCAAGCTCTCCTTTAGTGAGTACTAGGATTTAATATAAATGACATTCAAAAATATTATGGGAGAATGATATCCTTTTATAGAAGAGAGTTTCTAGCTTTGTTCTGACATTGACACGTGTCGTGTTATGATTGGCTTCTGATGTTGACACGTGTCGCACTATGATTGGCTTCTGATGTCGACACGTGTCGCGCTGTGATTGGCCTCCATACGTCGTCGTTTCGGAAAGTCTCGTCCCGCGATTGTTGAAGCCTTGGCTTGAATCTTGCAGACGATTGCAGAGTCATCCTATTAAGCTATAAAAAACCTCCTTCCAGCAATCTCCCTTTCATTTTGTCTTCATTTTTTTTTAAATTAATAAAGAAGTTGCTAATTTGATTTTTTATTTTATTATTGATTAACTTTTGCCAAGCTGTTGGGCATGAACGCTTGGTACCTTGGAGAATAGCAGGAATTGAGGACACATGTCCACATTATCTTGTGCAATGTATTAACCTTTTTGGAGAAATTTTATTTGATGTGACTGAAGCTTTTGTGAATTCTCCACCGAAAAGCAAAAAGTTAAAAACTTTTGTCACGTAGATAGCTATATGTTATGTCAGTGATCAATTTTTTGTGTTTAGATTAGTTGGTTTTTCCAACAAAAAAAAAAAAACAGATTAGTTGGTTTTTTACTATTAGTTTTGATAGTCGGTTGTATACTCATATTCAAACTTAAAGTTATAGTTTTTGGCTCAAGACATGTATGTTAATTTGTGGTGAGTTTAGTGTTTTCATGCAATTAAAACACTAAATAGGTAATGAAACCCCTCTAGTTTAGTCTTTCGTTCAATTAATTTCAAATTGGATTATCACATTCTCATCATCTTTTGGAGTTAATTACATATAAAAATTTTGTGAGGTATGTACATTTGCTTTAGAACTTTACAATATTTATAGGTTGATCCAAAAGTTGATTACTTCTGGTTGGTTATTTTTCATGTAGGACTTTTTTTCTTTCTTGGATCTGATAAATTACAAAGATATGGATTTGTGAGTGAAACCTATGTTTGCATTTGTGGGTGCCTGAAATTGTGTTTTTGTTTCATGCATATCACACTATTTATGAAACTACAGCAAAATTACACACTGTTTTTTAATGAACCAAAATAACTCACACTATTTTTGGAATGGAACACAATAAACACTATTTTAGAACTACACCCATACTATTTATGAAATTGAACTAAGATAACCCACTATTTCTGAACTACAACACAATTACACACTTTTTCTAAAAATTGAACCAAAATAACTCATATTATTTCTAGAAGGGAACAAAATATACAGTATTTCTGGAAATACAATAAAATAATTCACACTATTTTTTAAAATACAGTTAAATAACTTGCACTATTTTTGAAAAATAACCAAAATAACTCACACTATTTATGGAACCACAACAAAATAACACACACTATTTTTGAAACATAACCAAAATAACTCACACTATTTATGAAAACATAACAAAAATAACTCACATTATTTATGGAACCACAACACAATAACCTACAATATTTATGAAACATAACCAAAATAACTCACAGTATTTATGGAACCACAGTAAAATAACTCACACTATTTCTGAAACTACAGCAAAATAACCAACATTATTTATGAAACATAGCCAAAATAACTCACACTATGTTTGGAACTAATACTTACATACTATTTCTAAAGACTGAATCAAAATATTTCACACTATTTATGAAAGAGAACAAAATAACATACACTAATTTGAAACTGATCCAAAATAACATACTATTTCTGGAACTATAGCAAAATTACACACTACTTCTGAAAACTGAACCAAAATAACCTATACTATTTTTAAAACTACAACAAAATAACCTACACTATTTCTGGAACTAAAACAAAATAACTCACACTACTACTTGATGTGGAATATTCTTTTCTTGGAAATAGAACGTACAATGTTGGATTCAATTACAAAGAGAGCACATTAAGTTTCACAGTGAAATTTGGAAATTCTAAAAGGGTAAGACTTTAACTTTTTCATCGACCCGACAATTCCTGACACGACCCGATAACCCGACACGACACGACACGAAATTAACAGGTGTTTGGGTCAACACGATAACGAATCGGATCGTTATCGGGTAACCCGGTAAGCATCTGTTAAGATAACGGGTTGGTTCGGGTATACACGTGGGTAACACGATACACGATAAGCAAAATATTAATTTTATAACCCTAAAAACATACTATAATAATTATATATATTAATTTAACAATTTTATACCCCTAAAACTATAATAATTATATATAGATATATTAAATTAAATATTAAAAATTGGTGACCATTGGATCAGCTTAAATATACATATCATTCAATTTCTTAAGTGTTATATGTGGAGCCAAAATAATCACAAGGCGACACGTGGATTTTTGGACATAAGAGGACAAAAATACCCTTGAGGTACAATGGGATTCCTACACGAGAGCAGCGGGAAATCATCCTTCAACCAAATCAAAAGTGCTCAAAATAGGTAACAATTCAAAACCTATCTCATCAAATCCCTTCTACAAGGTAATTCCCAAAACCTATTTCATTCCATATATTTTTTACCTCTTTTTTCCTTTTTTGGCTAATCAATTAGCCATTTATTCCATAACCTTCAAAACATTACATATAAATTGAGTTAATTGGCTAATTAATGGATTTATTCCTAATTAAATTCATTAATTACCAATTAAATCATCCATTTTCACACAAAAAACCCTAGAAGGCCGGCCACCTTTTCTCCAAAGGAGGACCGGCCATGCTCTATATATTGAACCCCATTTTATCTAAAAACCTAGGTCCACACTCTTGAAAAACTCTCTAAACACCTTTCTCTCTAAATTCTAACTTTGGCATTGGAGGTTCTTCGGCCAAAGCCCCCCCATTCATCGTGGGCACGTGAGGCTTTTGGCCTTAACCAAAGGTGTTAATTGTTTTGTAAGTGCAATTTTGTCCAAGATCAAGGAGGAAAAAATTTGCATCCACATTATACGTACAAAATAAATAAATTTAAATCTACTTAATATATATATATACACACACCATTGAACTTGATGGGATACGAATTCTACGAAACTAATTTCAACGATCCAACCGTTAAACTTGTTTGTATATGCTTCGAGATCGCATCAGCAAAAAATCGCAAAAAACAAACATTCAGAGATCAAGTAAAAGGACAAAACTTTTCGACGGTTATCAACGAACAATCATGATTTAACAGTTATTTTAACTTTGATTTTGATGATTTTTTATAGCTACACTCCTTGACCCTATACGAATACAATGAATGAACTCGATCTTTAATTTAAAATATTTACACTAGTGGATACCACAAAATCTTATGTTATACTTAATTAAACTATGAATAAACTCTTAAGTGTTAGTGAATCTGTTGTTTTGATAGGAAATGCATTCTACGATACTAGTTTCAATGATCAAACTGTCAAACATGTTTGTATATACTTCGAGATCGCATACACCAAAAATTGCAAAAAACAAACATTCAGAGATCAAGTAACGGGACAAAACTTTTCAACGATTATCAACGAAAAATCACGATTTAACAGCTATTTTAACTCTGATTTTGATGATTTTTTACAGCTACACTCCTTGACCCTATATGAATACAATGAATGAATTCGATCTTCAATTTAAAATATTTACACTAGTGGATACCACAAAATCTTATGTTATACTTAATGAAAGTATAAATAAACTCTAAGCGTTAGTGAATCTATCATTTTGATGGGATATGCATTCTACGAAACTAATTTCAACGATTCAACCATCAAACTTGTTTGTATATGCTTCAAGATCGCATACGTCAAAAATCGCAAAAAACAAACATTCAGATATCAAGTAAAAGGACAAAACTTTTCGATGGTTATAACCAAAAAATCATGATTTAACGGTTATTTTAACTCCGAATTTGATGATTTTTTACAGCTACACTCCTTGACCCTATACGAATACAATGAATGAACTCGATCTTCAATTTAAAAATTTACACTATCTTATGTTATACTTAATGAAAGTATGAATAAACTCTTAAGTGTTAGTGATTCTATTGTTTTGATGGGATACGCATTCCACGAAATTAGTTTCAACGATACAACTGTTAAACATGTTTGTATATACTTCGGGATCACATAAGCCAAAAATTGCAAAAAATAAACATTCAGAGATCAAGTAACGGGACAAAAAATTTCGACGGTTATCAACGAAAAATCATGATTTAACGGATATTTTAACTTCGATTTTGATGATTGTTTTACTGCTACACTCCTTGACCCTATATGATGACAATGAACGAACTCGATCTTCAATTTAAAATATTTACACTAGTGGATACCACAAAATCTTATGTTATACTTAATGAAACTATGAATAAACTCTTAAGTGTTAGTGAATTTATCGTTTTGATGGGATACGCATTCTACGAAACTAATTTCAACGATCCAACCGTCAAACTTGTTTGTATATGCTTTGAGATCGTATCAGCAAAAAATCACAAAAAAATAAACATTCAGAGATCAAGTAATGGGACAAAACTTTTCAACGGTTATCAATGAAAAATCACGATTTAACGGTTATTTTAACTCCGATTTTGATGATTTTTTGCAGCTACACTCCTTGACCCTATATGAATATAATGAATGAACTTGATCTTCAATTTAAAATATTTACACTAGTGGATACCACAAAATCTTATGTTATACTTAATGAAACTATGAATAAACTCTTAAGTGTTAGTGAATTTATCGTTTTGATGGGATACGCATTCTACGAAACTAATTTCAACGATCCAACCGTCAAACTTGTTTGTATATGCTTTGAGATCGTATCAGCAAAAAATCACAAAAAAATAAACATTCAGAGATCAAGTAATGGGACAAAACTTTTCAACGGTTATCAATGAAAAATCACGATTTAACGGTTATTTTAACTCCGATTTTGATGATTTTTTGCAGCTACACTCCTTGACCCTATATGAATATAATGAATGAACTTGATCTTCAATTTAAAATATTTACACTAGTGGATACCACAAAATCTTATGTTATACTTAATGAAACTATGAATAAACTATTTAGTGAATCTATTGTTTTGATGGGATACGCATTCTACGAAATTAGTTTCAACGATCCAACCGTCAAATATGTTTGTATATACTTTGAAATTGCATACGCCAAAAATTGCAAAAAAACAAACATTCAGAGTTTAAGTAATGGGACAAAACTTTTTGACGGTTATAAACGAAAAATCATGATTTAACGGTTATTTTAACTCCGATTTTGATGATTTTTTACAGCTACACTCCTTGACCCTATATGAATACAATGAATGAATTCTATCTTCAATTTAAAATATTTACACTATTAATAAAAGTATAAATAAACTCTAAGTGTTAGTGAATCTATCGTTTTGATGGGATACGCATTCTACGAAACTAATTTCAACGATCCAACCGTCAAACTTGTTTGTTTATGCTTCAAGATCACATATGCCAAAAATCGTAAAAAACAAACATTCAGAGATCAAGTAACGGGACAAAGCTTTTCGACGGTTATAAACGAAAAATTATGTTTTAACGGTTATTTTAACTCCGATTTTGATAATTTTTTACATCTACACTCCTTGACCCTATATGAATACAATGAATAAATTCGATCTTCAATTTAAAATATTTACACTAGTGATGATTATCAATCAAAATTGAGGATTTTGAAAAAGGAATAACATGCAAGCTTTGAATTCCATTGGCAATGTTTAAACTTTTGAGAAAGGCTTCACAACCTTGAAAACAAAAACTCTTTCATTTTGCATATCCTTGCACATTTAATATTTTGTAATAGACTAGTAGTGTATGGATGTTTGTTTATTATGCTCTTATTTTCGAGTGTAGATGTAGTACTTAAACGACAAATGTGTTTAATGTTTTGAAATAATATTTATGTGGCAATGTGTGATATGTGCACATTTAAGAAGAAAAAAAATATTTTTCTTAATGGGTCATAACGGGTCGGGTCACTTTACCCGTTGGGTAAAGTGACCCGATCTGTTAAGGACCGTTAAGATAACATGTGTGACACAACACGACCCGTTAAGATAACAAGTGTTACATGAAAACGACACGAACACGACAGACACGACCCGTTTGCCAAGCTTACCTTTTCATATTAGGTAAAGAAGGTGAATGCACTAACATGAATGAGGATCCTCTTTGTGAGGATCCTGGGGATCCTCTTTGTGAGGATCCTGGGGATCCTCAAATCGTGTCCGTTCATCGTACATCGTACGACCAATTTTGGTCAGGTACTATTCATATTTAATTTTAAATAAAAGTATTTAAAATAATTTTTGGCATCTCGATGTACGATGAATGGACATGATTTGAGGATTTTCAGGATCCTCACAAAGAGGATCCTCAGTCCACTAACATGATAGGATCTGACTTTTAAAAGATTATCGATCGATCTCTTTTCCCTCCCAAACACAGTGTTAATGGTATTGAAATGTCCACCCTAACTACTTTCAAATTCGATATCCCAAATAAACACTTAGTGGCCGGCCAAGGATGTAGAAAGAAGAAAGAGAAAGTGTCAATTAGTCGACTTCTTTTACCTTTATAAAGGGAGTTTAATGAAAAAGTTTCATAAGGGCTTTTTGTGTGAACTTTTCAACAAGAGAAAAACAAGTCTCTCTTTCTCTACACACATGCATAGCCGGCCACCAAAGGGGGATATAGCTAATCATCTCTTCTCCTTTTGGTTATTCCAACATCCATCTCACTACATTAGTGGGTGTGGATCTTTAGAGGTCTGCTACTTTGGAGACTAGAGGAGAATCAAAGGAGTTCCAAATCTATCAAGGAGGGAGGCTAGACTCAAGGAGTTCCAAGAACAAAGAGCTTGGAGGTGGTCCATCCTTGGTCTAAAGTCTAGATCAAGAGGTATAAAACTCAACCTTCACTTTGTTCTTCAATATTTTGTTAGATGCATCATATATGAACCTATGCTTCTTGAAGGGGATTTGCAAGACTATAGCTGTGATAATATGTGATAATATGCTTCCGTTGCTTATGTATATAAATTTAGAATTGTATATCCATGCTAGTCACTAAAATTCACATAAATCTCATTATTTCCCTACAAGCTATCAAGAGCCAAAGGTTTATATTTGATGTGTCCTTTTGGATTTTATGCATATGGGTTTTGATTTTATGTTTGACATATTATTTCTTCATTCTAGATATGTTTATCTTTTTTTTTTCAAGTGTTGAAAAATGTGATTCAAGAGTTGAAAAAGATATGTATGCAAAAAGTGTTTTGGATGCATGAATGAAGAGTGAGTTTTTGAACAAAATTTGGGGTTTTATCTTCCATAGGGGAGGGCATGGTTTGGGGAGATTTTTGGCTTGTGTTTGTGTTTCATTTTGCGTCACACACACACACACACACACTTTTAAGCTAGAAAGCCAAGGCCTTGTCACTTTTGTTTTTGGTTTGAAAAACCACCAAGAAAGTGCAAATCTTGAAATTGTTTTCATGGTTTTATTCTTGGTGTTCATATATTTGTTCTTGAAGTTCATACTTTGATTATGTATTTGGGTATTAAACTTTCTATTAAGAACTTTCCTTATTTTTCTCCATCCTAGACAAGACTAGGAGGCCATACCCTAACCATACCTTTAAGGTCAACAAGTACAAAATGTGACAAGGAAAAGTATGGGCTCTCATTTTCTTTTGAAATAATGGGAAAAGTTTGACCTTCTCCCTCTCCCCATCACCATAACCGGCCATACCCAATGATGAGCCCTTTGAGGGCTCTTTAGCAATTTTAAAAGGTTGTTTATACTTTCTAGTATTTGTCGTTTGACCCCTAACTTTCTATATTTGCATTTTGGTCCCACCTCTCTAGAGGACAAAATATTTTGAATTTTAATTTTGTTTGTAGTTTAAACTCATCATACAATTATGCCCATATGTACTAAATCTAATTGATTGTGTTGCATTCAAATTTAATTATTTAATGTGATTAAGTAGTTAGAGAAATGGTTGACTATGGACTTGTGCCTTAAACGATAATTGAGCTACGAGTTCGGCCGCTAAATTCAAATTGTTTGAACCTTGGGAATGTGTTTTAATTATCAATTCAATTGGACCACAACACGTTCGATGTTAATCTTTCTCTCCCTTTTATTATATGTAATTTGTAGGAATTTGTACAAATCGGTTTGTAATTCTTATTACTTCTTTATCTCTTTCAATTAGTTGATTCCCTCTAGTACTAGACTAGAGTTTCTTTAACTATTGGTAAGGAGACATATTAAAAGGGGTTTTCATGAGATTAAAGATTTGTTGGGTGTAACATCCCACATCGTCCAGGGGAGTGGATCCTCTAAGCCTTATATGTATATTCCCACCTCTACCTAGCACAAGGCATTTTGGGAGCTCACTGGCTTCGTGTTCCATCGGAACTCCGAAGTTAAGCGAGTTCACGCGAGAGCAATCCCAAGACGGGTGACCCACTGGGAAGTTCTCGTGTGAGTTCTCAGAAACAAAATCGTGAGGGTGTGGTCGGGGCCTAAAGCGGACAATATTGTGCTACGGGGGAGTCGAGCCCAGGATGTGGTGGGGGCCCAGGCCGGGATGTGACAATTTGGTATCAGAGCCAATCCCTGGCCAGAAGTGGGCCGACGAGGACGTCGGGCCCCTAAGGGGGTGGATTGTAAAATCCCACATCGCCTAGGGGAGTGGATCCTCGAAGCCTTATATGTATATTCCCATCTCTACCTAGCACGAGACCTTTTGGGAGTTCACTAGCTTTGATTTCCATTTGAACTCCGAAGTTAAGCGAGTTCGCGCGAGAGCAATCCCAAGATGGGTGACCCACTAGGAAGTTCTCGTGTGAGTTCCCAGAAACAAAACCGTGAGGGCGTGGTCGGGGCCTAAAGCGGACAATATTATGCTACGGCGGAGTCGAGCTCCGGATGTGATGGGGGCCCGGGCCGGGATGTGACATTGGGTCCAACGCCCTAATTAGCAATGAATGATTGTCTTTCGTTTCTAATAGCTCAATGAAAAATGTTTTAATTGGATTGAAAGCGCGTAATTAAAACAATACAATCTTCCCTAGATCTTATTCAACAATATTGGCTCGTTGTTGAATCAACCTAATAAGTCCATAGTCATCCAAAGAGCCTAAGATAACTATAAAGTCCAAATTCAAAGGAATGCAAATACCTTGGTAGTAGTAGTTACTTCCAATATTTGAAAAATTCGTTTTTGATAGTGATTTGTTTTTCTCAAAACAAATAGTAGGAGTATCATACGCTACTAAACTAAAATGAACACAATTAGTAGTAATATATATCTCTAATATTTTGAAAATTGTTTTGATATTGATTTGTTTTGCGAAAACGAATGGTGGATATATCATATGCTACTAATTTCATTTACTTTGGACTAGTAGTTGTAATAGGATACAATTTATTATAATATGATTAAATAAATAAAATGATGAGACCTTAAAATCCCTCAACCAACATCCAATATTAAGTTGAAGGCAGAGAGGTGCTTTGAACACTTCTTCATGGCCTTCCATCATGGTAGGCTCCAATCGTTTATGACTCATACACCGCCTTCACCCTATCATGGGGGAGTTCAAAGTATGTGCTGAAGGGAAATTTATGAGATTCTATAATGGGATTTCAAAAGGACTATCATGCATATACAAATCAAATTTAATATACGAAAGCAGCGGAAGCATTTATAACATATAATCAAAGCTATAGTTATGCAAATCCCCTTCAAGGTTCATAGGTTTATATATAATGCATCAAAACATTTTATAGAGAAGAACAAAGTGAAGGTTTAGTCTTATACCTCTTGATCTAGACTTGAGACCAAGGATGGACCACCTCCAAGCCCTTTGTTCCTTGAACTCCTTGAGCCTAGCTTCCTTCCTTGCCTCCTCCACTTTGATAGAATGAGTGCTCCTAGGTTCTCTTCAAGTTTCCAAAGTAGGAAACCTCTAAAGATCCTCACCCACTAGTGTAGTGAGAAGGATGAAGGAATAACCAAAAGGGTGTAAGATATGTTAGTAAAAACACCCCTAAGGTGGTCGGCCTTTGTGGTTCAAGAGAGCTATTTTCTTTTGCCTCTTTGTTGTTCAAAACTCACAAAAACCCTAATGAACAATATCTCTATAAAGTTCCTTATATAGACAAAAGAAACCTAGCCAACAACTTGACTAAATATCTCTCCTCTCCACTTCTACATGGCCGGCCTCTTTGTTGTTTGTTTGGGCTTTGGGCTTTTATTATTTCAAGTCATCCAATGCTTGAATAAAAGCCCAATGGGTTTAGGCCCAATGGGCCCAATTAAACCCGAACGTTTCTTTAAGCCCAAAACGATATTTATCGCTTTTATGATTTATTTAGACTTTCTAAATTAATCACAACACTTAATTAATCCAATTAATTGTTTCCATCATCCATTAATTACTCACTACAATAGTGTATTGGTGAACAATCTTTTAGGTTCTAATTAGCAAGGCAGTGAGGTGATTGGCATCAATCCAATTGATTATATTTAATTCAATCACTTAGTGAATTGAAACTTCATTTTAATTCACCTTCTTCTTTGATGACTACATTTAATCATCTAGAAGAACTCACAAGCTATGAGTGACATCTAACCATATGTCATAGCTACCCAAGCTAATGTAGAAGTTTATTCGGAGAACCTATTCCGTTGGAATTACAATGTAATTTGATCATTCTCTAATACAATACTCTCAATCACATTACTAGGGTATGGATATATATTATGTCAAACCCCTAATATGATTATTCCTTCTTATATGATTCTTTTGAGTCGTATAGGAACGCTTTCCTTTTAATACGCTCGATACTTCGGCCGAAGATTCCCGAATCATATCTTAGAGCATTCTTCCTCTCTTATCGAGGATTAGAGATTCCTTGTTGCGCATACACTTGCCTTTATGACTAAGTGGCTTAACCCCAACTATGCCGTTGACATTCTGATAGAGTGACGTTTGACATAATCAAAGATTAAGTACTTAACCACAAGGCAACGACGATGCCTCAGGTCAAAGGACTACTTACATTATTCCAACCATTAGAGTTACTTGCTTGACATGTGAGTAGACCTCCATGCAAGTACTCTCGTTCGATTGTGTTCAGTGAACTCATTCCCTTAATGAGCACCTACATACTTGTCTTAGTGTCATCACACGAATGGGATGAGACTTTCCATCCTTCCAATTGAAGTAGACACAGTATGTACCGGTCTATGCATTGTCAGTATCCCTCCGACAATCCAATGACCAGGAACCTTTTTGGACATTTGGTTATGTGAAGAAGGTCTCTGTAGTCTAACATCATTAGATGACTTCTTCAATCGATCCATTGTCCATGGATACATTATTTAAGACATATATCGTTTATTGAGATAGTCCCAATTCGTGTCTTTGCCATTTGATGTATAAGAATCATCTATACATCCATTCATTTGTCCTGAAAGGTTTCTTCCAAAGATTGACTTTCAGGGCATATTTCCAACATGTGCTTATACTCAAGAGGAGTCTATTTCAACATTTGATGTGATGAAGGTAGGCAACGAGTATGGCCGACATCATATCATTGTGAGGTCATACTTGGACCCTTATCCGAACTGGCATGGTGGGTCAAAACTTAACTAAGAGAAATGGTGCCAACATCATATCATTGTGAGGCATTGTTCTCTAGAGGCCAACTAGATGGGTAATCACAAGAGGTTGTTGTGAATGGCTAGCTTTAACCTCTCATTATTATTTTTGCTAGCCAACATCATATCATTGTGAGGTGGGCTTGGTAATAGTGAGCCTCCCATAACCCGCTAGGAGCTTTCTTTGGAATCTCCCAGATTCCATCTTGAGGGATATGAGATTTGCCAAAAATAGTGGGTGGTGTCATTCTGTTTAAAGACCCGAATCGTTTGACTTAATCAACAATCAAACTAATTTATTTTATTGTTATGTATTTAGATATGGTTGGAAGCACACTATCAAAGATACTCGACAAGCATTGCCTTGAGGGGCACAATTTCCCATCTTGGTACCGTAATGTCAAGATTCTCCTAACCTTGGAGAAAATTGTTTACATACTAGACAAGACTCCACCTCACATACCTTCTGGCCCTGACGCCATTGAGGATGAGCGTGCTAAGTATGACAAGCACGTTGAGGATGATACACAAGTCAAGTGCTATCTATTGGCTTCCATGAATAAGGAGTTACAGAGGCAGCACGAGGGTATAGACAGTGCATCCTCCATCATACTCCATCTTACAGAGTTATATGGTGAAGGGACGCGCAACCGTCGCTTCAGCACTGTCAGTGAACTTGTGAAGACCAAAATGGTCAAGGGAGCTCCAATGCATCAACATGTACTGAAGATGATTGGACTCATACAATTAGAGAACCTAGGTACTCCACTTGACGGGGAATTGGCCCAGGGCTTCATCTTGGCTTTTCTTTCTGATTCGTTCTCGCAGTTCGTTATGAACTACAACATGAACAAGATGGATAGCACTCTCTCTGAGTTACTAAACATGTTAGTAACCACTGAGAAGACTATGAAGAAAAAAAACTTTGTGGGGACTTCAGCGGTAGCTTACAACAAGCCATCCACTTCCCACTTCCAAGGTCAAGCCGAAAGGCAAAGACAAAGAAAAGGAGAAAAAGTCATCCACTCCTAAGGCCCAAGGAAGAGTGAAGAAGAAGAAGGCAAAAGAGCCCAAGGGAACCTACCACCACTGTGGAAAGGACGGGCATTGGAAGAGGAGCTGCAGGCTATACCTTGCATCTTTGAAGGACAAGCCACAAGGTATGGTTTTTGTTCTTATCTTCAATTGTAATTGTTAGATCTTCTAATCTTTATATTTGATATAAAATGCTAATCACTTATGCAATTGTATGTAGGTGAAGGAGCCAAGTAGAAGATGGACAAGCAAAGAAATGATGAAGTGAAGAGTTCAGCCCATATTTTTTGCTAACTACTTAGGAAGTTTGTTAGGCACTTAAAGATAGTTTTTAAACTTTCATATTTTGCTAAGAACTTATTATGTGGCTTCATAGGATGGAAGACCCACTTTTGGTGCCTATTTGAAGGTATATAATTAGTCTTTAATGTAAGAGTTAATTCTTTTGTATTAAACATTATGAATGTTTAACTTATCATATCAATGTAATGTGATGAATGCCTTCTACTATATTTGTTCCTTAAAGTAGTGTTATGAATTGAATATTGTCTTGTTGTATTCTAGTTGAGATACAAGAAATGTATCACTTATATAATGTGATATCCAAACTTTGGATCCATCAATTAAGGATAGATCTCACATGTTGGCCATAGATGGATACAATGAATCTTTAGGTTTGGTTCCAATTGCCTACATATGAGTTCTATATGAATTGAGAAAGTCTAGAGATTCCTTTCTTGAAGAAAAGGAAGATCACATTATAATGAAGTGAATGATACATAAGAAAAACGCTTCTTATATGGTTATCACTTACTTAACCAAAATAACCAAGATCACTCTTGGTTCAACTAGCGTTTATGAACAACTTTGACACTCTTAAATTGTTTTAAAGAAATGTCAAATGTGTTAGTAATCAAACCAAGAATGAAGTGTCTAAATCTATAAAAGGTTTAAAGACCTTAGTCCCTTGATAACAAGACATCAACTTAGTGGAGTTGGAACAATAAGCTTAAAAAAGTTTGGAAGCTACTCCACAATGCCCTCTACCCGTATACTTCATAATTATACACTTTGAATGTATAATGCGATATCTCATTTACGTCATGAGAAACAGTGGGATGTGAGAAAAGGATATAAACTTGAATGTGATTGGTTTATAGTTGTCTAAAATTAAATAGTACATTACTATTCTTATTGAGCTTGTAATTTTAATTGTTAAAGATCTCAAGCTCTTCAAAGTGTTAAAGTTCTATGTTGTGTAACATTCTAAGGATAACCTATGAATGTTGGTTTCACCAACCTAACATAAAATCGTTATATGTTGGGAATTGTCCATCATTTTCTTTTATGAGAACAAAGCAAATGGACAAGTTGATGAAACAAAAAGGAATAGTTTAAAAATGAGTCACAACATATTGTTTAACAACAAGACAATCCGATTTCGGCAACTCATGCAACTATAATGCTCTATGTAGTTTTGATAAAGAATTAAATCAACCACCTAAGAGGTATGGTTGAATTTCTATATCCTTAGTTGGATCCATGCTTCCACTAAAGATTTGGATAATTCTTGTATGACTACTTTAAAAGTCTTAGTATGACTAAAACTTGAAGTATGGTGTTTGACACCATATGTTTTAAATGAAAGGACTTGACAAAACAAGTCACACATTTGGTATTGGATCTAAATCCAGTTTTAATCCAATAATGATGGATTACTTAAGAAGGAATTCTTTGTGTATTAGCTAGAATTGTTGACTGCCTCAAATCAATTGAGTCATCAACAATAAGCTAATGGATCTGAAAGATTGGCAATAGATCCAAGACAAGTTAGTGGGAGCTATATGCATTCGAATCAAGAAAATATAAATGTTATGTTTTTCTTAAAGTTTCGAATGAATGCTTAGTTACAACAAGGTCAGTGGGAATGATGTCATACTTTTGAGCAACATGTTATGAATGAAGTCTATTTGATAGACTTAATGAAAAACAGATGTTACCCAAAATGACAAATTGTGGTACGATCAATTTTGAAGTACAGACTTAAAAATGGACTTAATAATACAGCAAGGTTGTCTCAAGAATGTTATATAGGGAAATTGAATCTCAAACATTGAAGATTTGAGAAAGTATTTCTACAGATGATAGAAAAACTACTTTCATGACCCTCATAAAGAATATGTCACAAAATCACAAAAGGGACACATGTAAGGACTTGTGAGATGATATCCAAAGGTGAATAACCATCGTAGTTGTCACTTTAAGATATTGCTATAACCTAGGATTAGAACTGTAGCAACTGATAGAGTATTATTACCTTTGAGAAGGGAATATCAGAGTGAGACTCTGGAAGCGTGCATTCACTTAGGTTATAAACCAAAGTGACAATAACCCATTTTAACAAATGGAACTTCATGATGGATGAAGTACTAATCATATGAATGTATTGTTAGTATGGTACTACAATGGTCTCAAGGTTGGAGCAAAGTTTGTATAAAGTATACAAACGAAATATATGTCGATATATACATATATATATATATATATATATATATATTATTAAAGTTTTAGAAACTGCTTCAGAAGGTAGACGGGGTTCATTTTCAACCAATGATTGAATCCAAACCATAAGGTTGTTAGTAGGATACTGCGACGTAATGGGGCGATAGCTCAAGCCATGGAATCAAGGTCTCATCAAAGTATTTGAACACAAGAAAGAGACAACATTAAATGATTTGGAAACATTTAATAAGTAAATCCCTTTTAAGTTAAAAGGATTAATACATAACCTAGTTAACCTACGAGCTCAAGTTCACTCGACTAGCATTTATAAGATGCACTAGTGATTGACTTTAGTGCAAGTGGAAGATTCTTGGAGATATGCCCTGAAAGTCAATATTTGGAAGAAACCTTCCAGGACAACGTCTGTATGTATAGATAACTCTAATACAGCAAAAGGCAAAGTCACTCATTAGGACTATCTCAATAAAAGATATACGTCCAAAATAGTGAATCCATGGACAATGGATTGATGGAAGAAGTAATCTAATGATGTTAGACTGCAGAGACATTCTTCACATAACCATAATGTCCAAAAAGGTTTCTGGTCATAGGATTGTCAGAAGGACACTGACAATACATAGACCAATACATACTATGTCCCCTTCAAATGGGAAGGATGGAAAGTCTCATGCCATTTGTGTAGTGACACTAAGACAAGTATGTAGGAGCTCATTAAGGGAATGAGTTCACTGAACACAATCAAACGAGAGTAATTGCATGGAGGTCAACTCAAATGTCAAGCAAGTAACTCTACTGGTTGGAATAATGTAAGTAATCCTTTGACTTAAGACATCATAGTTGTCTTTTAGATACATTGATGATCATTTGATAATGAGACATGACCACATCTCATCTTGGATGTGTTCTATGCATTGTTGGGGTCAGTGATTTATTTTCAAAGGCATGTGAATGATCAACAATGGATCTCTAATCCTCGTTACGAGCGGAAGAATACTCTAAGATATGATTTGGGAATCTTCGACCGAAGTATCGAGCGTAATGATGGAAGAAGTTCCTATACGACTCAATTGAATCATATAACTAAGTATAATCATATTAGAGGTTTGACATTAAGTATACATACCCTAGTAATGTGATTGTGAGTATTGTATTAGAGAATGATCGAATTACATTGTAATTCCAACTGAATAGGCTCTCCAACCAAATTCTACATTAGCTTGGGTAGCCACGATATATGGTTAGATGTCAATCATGGCTTGTGGGTTCTTCTAGATGATTAAATAAGTAGTCATCAAAGAAGAAGGAGAATTAAAAGTAAGTTTTAATTCACTATGTGATTGGATAAATACTAATCAATTGGATTCATACTAATCACCTCACTGCCTCGCTAATTAGAACCTAAAACGATTGTACACCGATACACTCTTGTGGTGAGATAACTAAAGGATGATGGAACTAATTAATTGGATTAATTAAGTGCTATGATTAATTAGAAAGTCTAAAGAAATCATAGAAGTGATGAAAGATTGTTTTGGGCTTAAAGAAAAGTTCGGGTTCATTTGGGTCCATCGGACCCAAACCCATTGGGCTTTTTATTCAAGCATAGGATGACTTGAAATGATAAAAACCCAAAGCCCAAATAAACACTTAGTGGCCGGCCAAGGATGTAGAAAGAAGAGAGAGAAAGTGTCAATTAGTTGACTTACTTCTTTTACCTTTATAAAGGGAGTTTAATGTAAAAGTTTCTAGAGCCTGAAGACAAAGCTGCTAGTTTTTTCGAAGTTCACGAATCGTCGGCACTGGGTTCGCCCTTAGTAATTATATTTGTGAGAATATAAGTACGCCGAACTAGTACCAGACTATACAGACACAAATACTCAAAAGAGATAAGTGTCTTGATTGTAAATGTGGTTCGGCCGTCGAAATGCCGAACTCTAAAATGTACTTGTAAACATCCAATCATAAAATAAACTCTGCTTTCAATGTGTCGAGCCTGGTAACACCTCACTTCACCAAGAAGGTTGATGAGATGACCTATTTCAACAAGGACTCGGAAATCCTTGTTGACCGAGACTTAGATAAACAACCAGTCGGTCTCGAAGCAGTGTTGTTTATCCAAACTGAAGATGCTCATCGGTCAGCTGATTCTACGACTCCAGTGTTGTTTATCCAAACTGAAGATGTTGCCGGTTGCCTTCACATTGCTGTTTATCTAAACTGAAATTGTATTGGCGAGAAAAAGAAAATAAAAATCTCAAGGTGTTTGAGATGTTGTTTGTGCATGACAGTTATGTGTTGAATTAGAGGGGGCATTTCTCTATCGTAGAGCATCATGTATATTTTTTGCTTGGCACGGCCTGCTAATTTTGTAGAGACCAACTAAAACTCAAACTCGTGGAATGAAAGACTAATCTGTGGCATAGGCTAAAGCCTATCTTCCAGATGGCTATTCGTGACTTTTCAAACAAAATAAATGCCTATCCAGGATTATCTCATCATCATAATTCCATCACCTGTAAACGCATCCATGCATGCATCCTGATCCCCGTCTAAATGAAATTCAAATTCATTTTTTACTAATTATCACCATATTTTAAATGGATAATAATCAGTTCAAAATCCAATCCCATTAGCAGCTTCCAAGTGATGTCTGCATATAAACAACATTTCAATATCAACGTAATATCAGTTTGCAGCATACCACTTGAATCTGGCAACCAAACCAAACTGATCCAATCCACACGTCCACACACCAGACATCCCAATTCAATTTGAACTATACTGCTTGCTTGAGGATATAATTCGCATCCTATTTATCCCGTTTAAGAAAATGCCAAGATAATTTATATTAAAAAAAAATAATTATTATGATAAAAAACCATAATATTATCCTTTAACAATACCCAAATTATCTTCACGTTTCTATCCGACGGTGTAGAGCTATGTTCACTCAACAGTCTTGATTGCACGGACTGATAGCGTAATTTTGGCTACAAACAATAATATAGTATAATATAATGTAATGTAGTATAATATATATGTATATTCACAAGTATTAAAATTATTTGATAATTTGTTTCATCTTTCTCCCGTAGTGACTGTTTTATTTGCTTTTGTCAGCCCTTTCTTTTTTTATGGGACCAATTTGCCTTAATTTGCTATCGTATTTGGCTTATCATGAATATTTTCATAAAGTATTGTTATGTTTTTGATGATTTGGATGTGGATATTTGATGATGGAATTAGTATATATTAAAGTATAATGTGCAAGTTGAACGAATAATTGTTTTTTATTGACGAAGATGGATATAATCGTTAACCGATGGAGAATCCGTAACCCAGTAGGTATAGTTATGGATAATCCTCAATGGTTATTTTGCAGTTAGGGATATGGTTAATTTTCGTGGTTATGGAGATGGATATGACATTTCCGTCCCTAAACTAAACCATTGCTATCGTTATCCCCAAATCCTTTTGTGAGGAACTTTAACAACTTATGACGAAATTTTGTGATACTTTTTGAGATTCGCCTTCAACCCATACAATCGACACCTTCTTAGCACTTTCCATAGGATTTGCCAATGTTGTTCTCTGGTTTTGAATTTCACAACAAGATCATCCAGTCTTATAATTGTTCCCCATCATTTTATGGAATACTGTTGTCATTGCTCGTTGGTATTGTTGGAATTGTGCCTTAAAAGTCAATTTTGTAATATTGGAAATTATATAACAACTCTATTTCAATTAATCTAAACTACCTATTAATAGAACTCTCTTTGTTAACTAAAAGAGAATGAAAAGACTATTTAGTCTTTTCTCTCCCTCTCTCCTTCTCTACCTCTCTCCCTCTCTTCCCTTCCCATTTTAAAATAAAAATAAAAAGTGTTGATACACACAAAGTGTGTAGGCAATTAATAAAAGGGAAAATTTTATTCATTCATGAGTTTATCTTTATATCATAGATACACTATACTATGAATGAGTCTATAGAATTAAGGGTATGGAAGCAATGTCCTAAACGAGGTTAGAGCATAAATACTTGTATTCCATAGTCACTTAATCATTAAACAAAATTTCTTGCCGTTTGGAAAGTCAACTGGACATTGCCTATCCGCAAAGCCGGTGTGTATTGCATTAAAGTTAACATGATCTTGTGTTATGTGTGTTTGACATGTGGTGGATAAAGAGATACTTCTTTGTCAAACAAGTTCACTGAACATTGACCGCTCAAGAAAATTAAACGTATGATGCTTTACCATGTGTCAAACATTACAAAGTTTCAGGTTGTAATAAGCAAATAGTTCTCTAATGTGAGGCATCATCGGATATCATGTGCTTATAGATATGAACCTTAACTTTACCTCAAAGCTCTTACTACTCGCAAGGTCCGACGATGTGTTGTAGAGTACTTGTTCATCAAAGTATGTTGTAAGACTGTTTCAACATGAGATGCATCATGGTGATCGAAGATATCTACATGCGATTTGGCATTATTCCATATCACATAAATCTTGATCAGGATATGTATGACAAAAGAACCGAAATGCAATGTAACTACATTCAAGGTTTGAAAGAGTTTATGATTATTTCATGAACATTTTACCTAATCAGGGTAGCTATGACAGGCAGTTATGTGACATCATGTCTCGAGATTTATCGTATTTTATTCTTAGTAGTAGTGAAACTATCAAAATACCCCTGAGGTGCCACTTAGGCCTTCCACGTGGACCTCAAATTTTCTTTCACTTTTTCAGTTTTATTTTACTATTTTCGAATAGTACTCAATTTTACGAACATGTGGCCACAAATGGAACTCAATTTGGAGTTATAACAAACTAGTTATGTCTGAAACTATGTAAAACTACCGGGACAATTTTAAAACTTGAATTGTGACTTTGTGCAATGTGCATTGCATCACTTTCCTGTTGTGATGAGAGACTGATTTTATGCAGTACACCCATGTGAATCTTACCCTTACTATTTTTATAATATATTGTGGCAAATGGATATTAAAATAATTATTTATTTGGGTTTTGAACACCCCATTTTTCCAACTCCATCTGCCACCATCATTCTCGCACTGTAGTCGACTCTCCTTCTTCCACCATCTCTCTGGCACTCACACGCCACTCATCATTTCTCTTTTCCCTATCACTTTCTTCCTTTCTCTCTCTGTCTCATTCAGACATCATGTTTTTTATATATAAATATTTTCTTTCTCCCTCTCTCTCACATAACTTTCCTGATTCTCCCTCTCTTGTTCGAACTCTCCCAAAATCTCTCAGCTACCTCTCTCTCTGCAAATGTAGAGATGTTAGACCCCCTCCCCACATCTATCGCCATTTCTCTGGCGAGCTAGACGACCACCTCAGCTCCCCACTTCCTTTCCCATACTACCTCTCCTCATTCAGCTCTCATTTCTTCCCTCTCAACTCTCCCCCACCTCTATACTTTCTCCCTTATCCCACCTCTACAACTCCACCAAACACTTATCGCGCCGGCATGTTTTCAGACCGTAATACCACTGTGATCTTCAACCATAAACATTTAGGACATCCAGGTCTCTCTCGCAATGGTGGTTGCTTCCATTGTTCCTTGTCCCTCTGACGATTGTTCCAGTGAACCACACACTCCCAACCTTGGTAAGGACTCGCACCACCCCATTTCATAGCTTTTGATTTCAAACTCACACGCGAGTTTTAGGTAAGTTTTACATAGAAAACACCTCGGGAAGCTTTTTCCCAGATTCTGACAAGAAATCCGGCCCTAAAATGCCATTTCCAGCCAAATGCAACCACATAAGAGAACCTCAATGGTATATTTTTGTTCCTTACCTCTTGAGCTTCATTTTGGCTCTTGAACCTTTGAATTTGGTTGAAAAATGAACCCGTTAGGACCTTTTGGAGTTTCCCGGTCAATTTCCTACGGTTGCTAAGGCAACCAGCCGGAAAAGAAGAAGGAGAAGGAGAAAGACAAAAAAAAAGCCCCAAACATTTGGCCCAACCCGGCCCAAACATCTAGTACAAAAAAAAAGCCCAAAACTCAAACTTAGAATCGACCCAACCTATGACCCTTCAGGATTCGAACTCGGGATTCGGCCCAACCCAGATTCTAAATGGATTCTAGAGTATTCCAAAATATTCATGGAATATTCCCTAAAATATTCCTGGTGTTGCTTTTTTCGAAATTTCTCAAAAACCCTCCTAGGCTAATTTCGACGCTCCGAGTCCATTTTTTATATCCATTCAGTGAAATTTCAAAGTTTTAACGTAGTTGACCACCGGGGAGTCACAGTGATGCGAGAATTACTTGACACACAAATTAAACCCTCTTTTTGACAATTGTAGTATAGATGTAAGTAGGGTATCGTTCTAGGCCGGGGATTAGGAGGGCTTGCTAAATCCTCTCAAAAACATAAAAACAAAGTTACAAATGTAAATAAAAGACTTTAAAAGTAAAGGGGGATTTGGATTTGATGAATTTAGAAACAAAACATAAACTTTGGAAAACAAAACAAGTTTTAAAACGAATTTGGTTTAAATAAATGGATGGAAGGTTAGCTAAGGGGTTCTTCTCCACACATGTCTTGCTTGCATACAAAATGATTTCCAATTGCATTTCAATAACTTATTAATTCTCAATGCCCCAAGTTAATTAGGTACGCTTAAATTAACCCTCAGATTTTCCTACTTTTATTGAGTTGGATGATTGCATACGACAACCCAAAGCATTCTTCACAAGTTCCCTACATGAATTGCATAATAGAGATACAAGCAGGAATCATTAAGTTCTATGAAAATCATAAGCATTGACGAGGCATTCATAACTATGGAATACGCATGTTACTCTTGCCAAGAATTTACTTAACGCGATTGTGACTAGCAACCTTCACTACTTGTGAATATAAGTTCATGACAATTAGGTGAAACTCCCTTATATTCTAGCATCAAATTCATGCATGCAAACTAAGTGTCGACCCTCAATCAACATACACAAATCAGTTTTTATACGAACGGATAAGTAAATTGAATTCATAACTTATGAAACGCAATTAAAAGTAATTAAATCATATAGCAAGCAAGGACATGTGTTTCGAATTCCCCCCTAGCTAAGGGGGGTTTAGTTCCTCATTATTACAAAACAAAGATAAACAAATTTAAACATTGAAAAACAAAGGAAAGAAAGCACCTAAACGTTCCAACGATCCATGTTGGATAGCAAGCGCGTCCAAGGACTTTTCTCCT
The DNA here is from genome assembly GCA_035220775.1 of Malus fusca. Classification (NCBI taxonomy): domain Eukaryota; kingdom Viridiplantae; phylum Streptophyta; class Magnoliopsida; order Rosales; family Rosaceae; genus Malus; species Malus fusca. The sequence continues at coordinate 18,912,291 of CM069067.1, read as the reverse complement.
TCTCTTTGCCGCAACAACAAGGTTGGAATGATGTTGAAGGGTTGGTTATTCGGAGGAATGGATGGGAAGGGGTTTAGATATGTAGGAGAGGCAAGGAAAGGTTTGGAGAATGGTTAATTTCTGGATGATTTGAATGAGGTTGCTACCATGGTATTTATAGGAAGAGGATGGACTTGTTTAACACAAAATTTTGGTGGAATTGAGTAGGTGAGCATGGCAAAGAGTGGGAATTGTTGGTGGGTTAGGTATTGAGTCATCCACTCACATGTCATGGTTAGCTAAGCATTGCATCATCCACTCATATGTCATGGTTAGCTAAGCATTGCATCATCCACTCACATGTCATGGTGAGATAGGCATTGCATCATTACTAAAAAATCTGGTGGAAGTGAAACAAAGGGAAGGCCACGACATTGATGAATTTTATGAGGTATGCATGGTTTTGAGTGAAGTTTTGGCCAATCCTTCTAGAAATTTATCTCTTCTTGCACTTTGTATTTGTTTCACCACATTTTTAGCATGTTTCTATCCTCATTTGACTTCAAATTCGTCCATCCATCTTGCTCATAACATATGTAATCCATTCCAAGCTCAAAACTGCTCCAAAATGCACTTTCTTGCTACCTTAGCCCTTTGGACCTACAAACACAAGAAAATAGCTTAAAGTACTAAAATAACTAAGAACTAATAACGTAAATGCAAGAAAACTAGTTAACTAAGTCGTATAAATATGCGTCTATCAAATTCCCCCACACTTAGTTTTTGCTAGTCCTCGAGCAAAACAAAGAAATAAAACAAAACAAAACCAACATAACCTAAACCTTCCAACGTTTGCTTTAGGGATTTCCAATGCACATGACATGTTAAGGATTATCATTCTCACAGATTTGAGTTAATTTAACACTTAAGCACATACTTAATCATAGTCACTACATACTAGTTCACAATTAACCAATTAAAACAATGTTTTGAATGTAGTAACATGCCTTAGAGAATTCCCTCAATCCTTACAAGATATGCACTCTATTTTCACTCAGATTTTCTAACTACACACCCTATACTAGTTATATGTGAGAGAATTGATGTGGATATAAAAACGAATGCTCACATATAAGTATCACAAAGAATGCAATTTCCGGAGTTAATAAGCATGTTTAGATATGATCTCATGAATGGAATGCTACTACTTAGATGCGAGAACCAATGACACCATATGCTCATACCAAATTCAAACTCCACAAATTGAAGCACATAACACTCAAGATAGAAGTTAAGGGTTGTAACGGGGCTTGGGGTATTGGTTTAACAAAGAAAGGATAGGGAAAACAAACGTTCTTCAAGCGTTAGTAAGCAAAGTAGTAAAATTGAGACTTAGAATTCACTTAGATTGCAGAAATTAACTTTAAAACATAAGGGGAAGATTTAAACAACTTTTTAGGGCCGAATTTATTGTTTTGGACCCTTACTTCAACACTTTGAATTCTTTTCACAACTTTTCAACTTTTTTTTTTTTTTTTTTTTTTTCAATTTTTTTTTTTTTTTCTTTTCTTTTCTTTCTACCCGTGCCTATGGCACACAATTCACAAAATAAAAATTCCCCCCACACTTGGTTTCTGCCACAAAGGAATTCAATTTGAATCATGCTTACTATACTTTAAGAACGAGGGTATGGATAGTCCTAATCTAGGCTAGGTGAGGATGATGTAGGTTAACAAAGAAAAGGCTAAACAAGGCTCAATGGGGTTAACACCTAAACATATAATGGAGTATGGTTTTACGGCTTTTTTTTTTTTTTTTTTGGCTATGGTGGTGGTCACTACACAACTTTATCTTTGAATATGTGTTATGCAAATCAATAACATGCTTTGAATGAATTGGGCATGAGTTCTAGCATTTGGAACTAAATGATGACACGCCTTCTAAGTAGCAACCAAGCAAAGAATAATGAGATCATGCAACGACTTAAGAAAGCAACAAGTTCACAGATTATTAACTTTCCAAATAAACGTTTAGGCTCAAGTCTCACAAGGTTGTAGCGTTAGTTTGAGTTACTTCCTTCAAGCATGTTACAAAAACTAATTTTTCCTTTATGTGAATTCATAAGTTATAACCACAACCAAGCATAAACCAAAGAGTAAATCAAACTTTTATCCATGTTTATAACTTTCTTTAACCGTCATGCAATTACAAATCGAATCCTCATTATTGTGTTGGAAGGTACCCTACGACACAAACAACCACACAAAAACAACCCTCTTTGGGTTTTTAAAACAAATTTTTCAAATTTTTATGTGATTTTCGGATTTTTACTTCAAAACACACTAAAACACATCAAAACAACTTAAAAACACTTAAAAACAGCAAGGAACAAGTCTTTAAGTTAAGGGTGATAAAATCCCACGAATTTGCACAAAAACACTTAGTTACCCCCCCCCCCACACTTAAATCAAACACTGTCCTCAATGTTTCAAGCATAAAATCACACTAAACAAAAAGAAACACACAAACAACAACTAAAACAATTAAAGAGGCAGATTAGAAAGATTCAACAAAGAGAAGGGTTTAGGAATGCAAATCTGGAATTGGAGTGATTCCTCGAGCTTCCTTTGTTGAATTGCATGGGTTGCCTCCCAAGTAGCGCTTTCTTTAACGTCTTGCAGCCGGACGATGCTTCTTTGAAGGGTTATGGAACCCCACGGTCTGGAGGGGTGTTTCCTCTACGCCTTGTCCTTCGAACCACTTCATGCTTTGGGTCCTTGAATGGAATAGGATAGTAATTCTTCTTGACTGGGCCATTGAGCATCCTACAATCCATGTGAATTCGCCCACCATCCGGGATATGCTCGGGTACCTGCACCCAAGTAGGGAACCATTTCTTAATTTGAATGGGAATTGGATTTGGATTAGGTGCCTTACCTTGGCGTTGTGATGAAGTGGCAGCAACATGAACTTTCTCCCCCTTGGTGCTCTCGGTCAAATTGGGTGTTTTAAGGGCAGTGGCCACGGGGTCCTTGTGCTCCACTCCAATTCCCTCATCTTGTATTGTTCTTGAAGCAAACTTTGTGTTAGGGGCTGAATGATCCGTCCCTATCTTTTCTATTGTATCAATAACACAACAAGAACGAACAACATTAGGAGTCTCAATGGATTCAGGAATTTTAAAACAAATCATATCACCACCAAATGCCATGGTTACTTCTCCTTTGGCTACATCAATCTTGGTTTGAGCTGTTTTCATGAAAGGTCGTCCAAGTAAGAGTGGTGATGATGGAGAGTGTGCCGAATCTTCCATGTCAAGCACATAGAAATCTGCAGGAAAAATCAAATGGTCTACCTGCACCAAAACATCCTCCAAAACACCTTTCGGATATGCATTAGATCGATCGGCTAATTGGATAATAACACCATCATTTTTAAGCTCTCCTAGATTCATCGATGCATAAACAGAATATGGCATGACATTAATAGAAGCACCTAAATCTAGCATGGCATGTTCAAACCTTGTATTACCAATTACGCAAGGGATAGTGAAACTACCTGGATCTTTGCATTTAGGCGGTAGCTTTCTTTGCAACAGTGCAGAGACATTCTCACTTACATGTACTACCTCTTTCTCCCGAATCCGTTTCCTTGTTGTACAAAGCTTTTTCAAGAACTTTGCATACTTCGGAATTTGCTTGATTGAATCCAAAAGGGGTATGTTGACTTGAACTTTCCTAAATGTCTCTAGAACATCTTTTTCCTCCTCTTCTTTCTTGGATTGCAAAAACCTGCCAGGAAAGGGCATATTTAGTGGAAAGAAACTAGAAGAATTCGAATTTGGACTTACCTTGACGGGTTGAGATGGTTTAGGGGCATGTTGTGGTTGCGGTAAGGGTGGTTCTACCCTTGCCGTGGGTTGGGCTCCATGTTCTTCTTCTTGCAGCAGCTTTTCATCCTCTATTTGACTTGATTTTGATGAGTTTGGATCAACCCTAACTTGCCTACCACTTCTCAACGTGATGGCCTTGGCGGTTTCAAATCCTCCTTTGGGATTCGCAATGGTTGAACTAGGGAGCTTTCCATGTTCACGAAACTGCCCCATAAACTCGGCAATTTGCCCCACTTGCTTCTCCAACTCGTCCATCCTTTTGTCTTGGTTTTGCATAGCCTTAGCTTGATTTTCCTGCCCATTAGACAACTTAGTTAGTATCTTAAGAAGTGCATCATTGTCAAGAGACATACCTGAAGTACTTGGGCCGGATTGGGACTGATTTTGAGGTGGGTCGTAGGGTTTGGTGAAGAACCCCGGGGGTTGTTGCCTAAAGCCTCCTTGGTTTTGAGGTTGTTGGGGCTCCCTCCACTTGAAATTTGGGTGGTCTCTCCAACCGGGATTATATGTGTTTGAATATGGATCGTTCCTTGGTTGGTTTTGACCTTGAAACCCAATTGCATGGGCGCTTTCCCATCCCCCATTTTCAATCAACTGTGGACACTTTTCAGAGGCATGTCCTTGGATGGAACATACGCCACATACATTTGGTCCTTGCATCTTCATGCCCTCGGCCATCTGAGACACAAGAGAAGTAAGATTAGCTAATTGCGAATGAAGATCGGAAGTTGAACTTACCTCATTAACTTGATGCCGTGGGGGTCCCCTTTGGCCTACTCCCTCGTATTGTTGAGCGTTCAACGCTCGATTAGAGATCAAGATCTTGGCAGCCATGGGTGTTTTGTCCACCAATGCTCCTCCCGCCGAAGCATCAAGCATTTGACGTTCTAGAGGTAGGAGACCCTCGTAGAAATATTGCAAAAGCAACTCCTCCTTCATCTGATGCTGTGGACAAGAAGCAACAAGTGATTTAAATCGGTCATAATATGTAGGAAAAGACTCACCTTCTTCTTGTTGAATTCCGCTTATCTTTTTGCGTAGGAGGATGATGCGAGAAGTTGGAAAGAACTTCTCTAAGAATGCTCTCTTCATACTCTCCCAAGATGTGACAGTGCCGGGAGCTAACTCGTATAACCAATCCTTGGCTTTATCCATCAAAGAGAATGGAAAAGCCTTCATCTTCAAAATACTTCCGTCAACATTAACGGGAGTCATACTAGAACAAACTACTTCAAATTCCTTCAAATGTTTGTTAGGATCTTCCATGGACAAGCCATGGTATTTAGGAATATGATGAAGCAAACTTGACTTTAATTCAAACTCTTCCGTCTTACCTTGGGCAGCCGGGGGGTATTGGATGCACAAGGGTGCGGCATTATCCAATCCTGAGGCCGAAAGCTCTTTGAGTGTACGGTTGTCCACCTCCATGTCGTTTTCTGCCTCCTCCTTTTCTTCAAATTCGGATTCAGAACTAGAACTAGGTGGACTAGGTTCTGGTACTTTTCTTTTCCTTCTCAAAGTTCGTTCAAAATTGGCGTCAAACTCCGATATATGTGCATGAACTGGTTGAGAACTACGAGTCATAAACTAGTACCTGAATAAACAAAATCAAATGAAATTAAAACTAAAATTAAAACACACGAAAAAAAAGAAATAAAAAGAAACAATGGGGATTTAGCAAAGTTGCTAATCCCCGGCAACGGCGCCAAAATTTGATGCGAGAATTACTTGACACACAAATTAAACCCTCTTTTTGACAATTGTAGTATAGATGTAAGTAGGGTATCGTTCTAGGCCGGGGATTAGGAGGGCTTGCTAAATCCTCTCAAAAACATAAAAACAAAGTTACAAATGTAAATAAAAGACTTTAAAAGTAAAGGGGGATTTGGATTTGATGAATTTAGAAACAAAACATAAACTTTGGAAAACAAAACAAGTTTTAAAACGAATTTGGTTTAAATAAATGGATGGAAGGTTAGCTAAGGGGTTCTTCTCCACACATGTCTTGCTTGCATACAAAATGATTTCCAATTGCATTTCAATAACTTATTAATTCTCAATGCCCCAAGTTAATTAGGTACGCTTAAATTAACCCTCAGATTTTCCTACTTTTATTGAGTTGGATGATTGCATACGACAACCCAAAGCATTCTTCACAAGTTCCCTACATGAATTGCATAATAGAGATACAAGCAGGAATCATTAAGTTCTATGAAAATCATAAGCATTGACGAGGCATTCATAACTATGGAATACGCATGTTACTCTTGCCAAGAATTTACTTAACGCGATTGTGACTAGCAACCTTCACTACTTGTGAATATAAGTTCATGACAATTAGGTGAAACTCCCTTATATTCTAGCATCAAATTCATGCATGCAAACTAAGTGTCGACCCTCAATCAACATACACAAATCAGTTTTTATACGAACGGATAAGTAAATTGAATTCATAACTTATGAAACGCAATTAAAAGTAATTAAATCATATAGCAAGCAAGGACATGTGTTTCGAATTCCCCCCTAGCTAAGGGGGGTTTAGTTCCTCATTATTACAAAACAAAGATAAACAAATTTAAACATTGAAAAACAAAGGAAAGAAAGCACCTAAACGTTCCAACGATCCATGTTGGATAGCAAGCGCGTCCAAGGACTTTTCTCCTTCTCTTTGCCGCAACAACAAGGTTGGAATGATGTTGAAAGGTTGGTTATTCGGAGGAATGGATGGGAAGGGGTTTAGATATGTAGGAGAGGCAAGGAAAGGTTTGGAGAATGGTTAATTTCTGGATGATTTGAATGAGGTTGCTACCATGGTATTTATAGGAAGAGGATGGACTTGTTTAACACAAAATTTTGGTGGAATTGAGTAGGTGAGCATGGCAAAGAGTGGGAATTGTTGGTGGGTTAGGTATTGAGTCATCCACTCACATGTCATGGTTAGCTAAGCATTGCATCATCCACTCATATGTCATGGTTAGCTAAGCATTGCATCATCCACTCACATGTCATGGTGAGATAGGCATTGCATCATTACTAAAAAATCTGGTGGAAGTGAAACAAAGGGAAGGCCACGACATTGATGAATTTTATGAGGTATGCATGGTTTTGAGTGAAGTTTTGGCCAATCCTTCTAGAAATTTATCTCTTCTTGCACTTTGTATTTGTTTCACCACATTTTTAGCATGTTTCTATCCTCATTTGACTTCAAATTCGTCCATCCATCTTGCTCATAACATATGTAATCCATTCCAAGCTCAAAACTGCTCCAAAATGCACTTTCTTGCTACCTTAGCCCTTTGGACCTACAAACACAAGAAAATAGCTTAAAGTACTAAAATAACTAAGAACTAATAACGTAAATGCAAGAAAACTAGTTAACTAAGTCGCATAAATATGCGTCTATCACACAGTTAACTGTTACTTTTTACAAAATTTGCCCAGGACCCCTCTTAGCGTATTTCGACGCTCTGAGTCCAAATTCGCACTCCATTTTCTTAAATTTGATCGTTTAAGTTGAGTTTTACTAATGGGTCCCAATATATGCTTAGGTGCGATTACTATCAGAAACTTCGACTTTCTTAGGTCGAAAAGATGTAACATCGCAAGTACCTGTGTGTGTGTGTGTGTGTGATTTTCCCAACAACTGCTTTTATATATTACTATGTGACATGTGACATCCCACATCGCCCAGGGGAGTGATCCTTAAATGTATATTCACATCCCTACTTAGCACGAGGCCTTTTGGGAGCTCACTGGCTTCGGGTTCTGTAGGAACTCTGAAGTTAAGCGAGAAGGAGGCCAGAGCACTCCCAGGATGGGTGACCCACTGGGAAGTTGCTCGTGAGTTCCTAAAAACAAAATCGTGAGGGAATGGTAAGCCCAAAGCGGACAATATCGTGCTACGGTGGTGGAACGGACCCGGGATGTGGTGGACCTGGGCCGGGATGTGACAAATGGTATCAGAGCCAATCCCTGGTCGGAAGTGTGCCGACGAGGACGTCGGGCCCCTAAGGGGGGTGGATTGTGACATCCCACATCGCTCAGGGGAGTGGTCCTTAAATGTATGTTCTCATCCCTACCTAGCACGAGGCCTTTTGGGAGCTCACTGGTTTCGGGTCTGTAGGAACTCTGAAGTTAAGCGAGAAGGAGGCCAGAGCACTCCCATGATGGGTGACCCACTGGGAAGTTGCTCGTGAGTTCCCAAAAACAAAACCGTAAGGGAATGATAAGCCTAAAGCGGACAATATCGTGTTATGGTGGTAGAGCGGGCCCAGGATGTGGTGGACCCAGGGCCGAGATGTGACAAAATGGTATCAGAGCCAATCCCTGGCCGGAAGTGTGCCGACAAGGACGTCGGGCCCCTAAGGGGGTGGATTGTAACATCCCACATCGCCCAGGGGAGTGATCCTTAAATGTATATTCCCATCCCTACCTAGCATGAGGCCTTTTGGGAGCTCACTAGCTTCGGGTTCCGTAGGAACTTTGAAGTTAAGCGAGAAGGAGGTCAGAGCACTCCTAGGATGGGTGACCCACTGGGAAGTTTCTCATGAGTTCCCATAAACAAAACCGTGAGGGAATGGTAAGCCCAAAGCGGACAATATCGTGCTACGGTGGTGGAACTGACCCGGGATGTGGTGGACCCGGGCCGGGATGTGACAAATTTGTCACATCCCGGCCTGAGGCGGATCATTTCCCAGGCCCGTTCCACCACCGTAGCATGATATTGTCCGTTTTGGGCTTACCATTCCCTCACGGTTTTGTTTTTGGGAACTCACGAGCAATTTGTCACATCCCGGCCCGGGTCCATCACATCCCGAGCCCGTTCCACCACCGTAGCACGATATTGTCCGCTTTGGGCTTACCATTCCCTCACTGTTTTGTTTTTGGGAACTCACGAGCAACTTCCCAGTGGGTCACCCATCCTGGGAGTGTTCTGGCCTCCTTCTCGCTTAACTTCTGAGTTCCTACGGAACCCGAAGCCAGTGAGCTCCCAAAAGGCCTCGTGCTAGGTAGGGATGGGAATATACATTTAAGGATCACTCCCCTGGGCGATGTGGGATGTCACAATTTTGTCACATCTCGGCCCAGGTCCATCACATCCTGGGTTCATTCCACCACCGTAGCACGATATTGTCCGCTTTGGGCTTACCATTCCCTCACGGTTTTGTTTTTGGGAACTCACGTGCAACTTCCCAGTGGGTCACCCATCTTGGGAGTGCTCTGGCCTCCTTCTCGCTTAACTTCGGAGTTCCTACATAACCCGAAGCTAGTGAGCTCCCAAAAAGCCTCGTGCTAGGTAGGGATGTGAATATACATTTAAGGATCACTCCCCTGGGCGATGTGGGATGTCACAATCCACCCCCCTTAGGGGCCCGACGTCCTCGTCGGCACACTTCCAACCAGGGATTGGCTCTGATACCATTTTGTCACATCCCGGCCCGGGTCCACCACATCCATGGCCCGTTCCACCACCGTAGCACGATATTGTCCGCTTTGGGCTTACCATTCCCTCACGGTTTTTGTTTTTGGGAACTCACGAGCAACTTCCCAGTGGGTCACCCATCTTGGGAGTGCTCTGGCCTCCTTCTCGCTTAACTTCGGAGTTCCTACAGAACCCGAAGCCAGTGAGCTCCCAAAAGGCCTCGTGCTAGGTAGGGATGTGAATATACATTTAAAGATCACTCCCCTAGGCGATGTGGGATGTTACATGACATGCCATGTTTAGCTTTACAAATAAACTTTCCGTACACTTTATATTTTTAATATTATTTGTGAGCGTAAACTTGTGGCATGACATCCTTGCGTTTTTATATGCTCATTATTACATGTTTGCACGGTGTCTCTTAGTTATTTGTATTGTCCTGGGCCAAGGACTAGCTTCACGTGTAGTTCACATGCACCGTTTACATTCGTTTTAGATCTAGAGTTAAGTGCCAGCCTGTCCTTTTGTGTTTTGAACTCGTATGTGATGCGACTAGCATAGCTCACGTGATGTTGTACCCAAATGTAAAACCTACACCCAGCCTATTCCATTGTCTGATTATCTCTGCAATGGACTTGTGTGCCTACATAAATTAATGAGCATTGTTTTCTTGTGATATCGATTTAAGATTTAATGTTGAGATATCTTGATGGTGTACCCTACATTTTTTCACCCACCTTTGTTGCAGGGTACCGTATTACATACTAGTATTATATTATTTTTGGGAAACCATATACCTGTTTTACAGCGACGGGTTACACTTTTCGAAAAGGTTTTATAAAATTTTATAACACTCCAACCAATACTAGTTCCCATAATTTCTTTTGGTGCTGTGCTAATCATTTCGATGAGTATAAGCACTGAAGTACGAGTTGTTATACCTACGATTAGTAGAAATTGTCGAAGTAGTAAGTTTTTTCCCTAGAATTATGAAACCACCCCATAGGACCAATTTCTAACTAATCGTCCGAAACCATCCACCCGAGCGGGCTCTAACCTGTAATCAGCCTACGGTAGCACCACTCATTAACGATGTTGTCCGATACCCCGGAACTGTAAACCAGTATTCAGGCGGTATAATTTCTGATAGCGGATAGATGCTAGTATCTGGGAGTGATACCTTTGCGCCAGAACGTCGGTTCACAGTTTTAGGGTAATAAATAATATCAAAATATCATAAATGCGTTAATTAGCGGCACGATTGATAGAATTATTAACAGTGACTACCTAAGTCGAAGAAATTAAAATTGTGGAAACTTAGGAACAAGCCTTGTAGGAGAACAGTAAACCTATTATCATGACAACGACATTAACCACCAGTCAATCATTTTATCCTTATTTGTTCAAATACTTCAATCACAGGTACCTTAGTCGGGTACATCTCGACAATTCCTGTGCCACAATGCAAGTTTGTTATGCCAATGCGAGTGTGGTGGTTGCACCGTTTCCATTACCAATTCGGTAATGCCAGTTAATCTTATTTTGTTGGATATCGTGGAATTCCATGTAATCCAAGAGATGGATCGACTGCATTATTATTATTATTATTCCTTTGGTGGGGCATCAACAGAAAATAATCATTTTTCAACAACTTGTCATTCCTATGGTCAGCTCCACTAGCAAACATCAGAAACTGAAGCACAAATTAATCCACGCTGTAAAGGCGACACATTTATTGAGAAAAGTTCTGAAGGCTTGTTAACATGTGTTGTAGAGGAACACGATAATCTGGTACAACTGAAAATTGTGAACTTGGTCAAACTAAATTCCTGACGTCATTCATCAATATATGCACGTGATACCACTAGATTGAGATGTGTGAGGCACCATTGATCTACGTCCAGGTATAACACCTATTTTCCTTGAACTTTCACCGTAAAGACCTCTGTTTCCATTCATGAAGAATAAATACTGAACCTTAAAATTCTACATTGTTTACCAGCAAGTCATTTGGGTGACGATTAAAAACCGTTGATCCATGTCTTGAATTGATCTCTTTGACTAACTCTATGGAACCCGAGCTTTCTTCGAGATTGATCTGAAGTTTGCTTGCGATCAGCTAAAGATCAGAAATAATGATGTTCCTAAGACTACATTCAGGACTCAACATGTTTATTATGAGTTCCTTGTGATGTTATGCGGGTTAACGAATGCTCCGATATTGTTCATGAACCTGACAGATCGTGCATTTTGCCCATGTCTTGTGTGATAACCATATCGAGAACTTCCTTGTTTACTCCAATAATGAAGTCAAACTTTCTAAACACCGATGATTTGATCTGAGCAATTTCAAGGCGAATCAACTTTAACTAAATTCCCCAAATGCCAGTTTTGTTTAGGTCATGTTTCTTTTTTGGGGCGTGAGCTCAGCAGGCGACATTCTTGTCAATCCCCAAAAATGTTGTAGTTGTAGAAAAATTAGGACCCCTACAAGGTGTTCCAAAATACGATGTATACTTGGTCTTGCCGATTACCATTGATATTATGTGCTAACTTTCTCCACCTTAGCCTTATTCCTTACAAGTTGACCAGCAAAGAAGTAAGTTTCATTTGAGTTGTGAATGTGATTAAGTTTCTGACAATTGAGATGTCTTTTTCCGACTATTGTTCTTACATTTCTTGATGTCACCATTTCAAAATCTACCGTGATCCTTCACTGAATGATCTGGCTGCGTGCTGATGCAACATGGTAGGGTAACTGCTTATGCCTTCCAACAATTGGAACCACATGAAGTGAACTATCTTTCTACGACTTTGAGTTGACAATTACTGCCTTTACAATAGAAAACTTGATGGTTTCCGTATGGAGAAGCATGCCAAAATCTTCATCGACTCCCTTAAACCCCTCAAATACATCTTCATTTGGAAGGAGCTTGATTGTAGACGGCGACGATGGAAGAAATCAATCAACGTCTACGATTGCACCATCGTGTACTACCCGTGTTGTGCAAACGTAGTTGCTGATGATCTCAACAGAAAAGCGCGTGGATGACTCAGCTATTATATCCTATTTAAGTTATGACTCACGAGTATTAATGTGACGTTACTTACAGATCATCAAGAAACCTTGTTAACTAATTTCCAAGTTCGACCCTTCCACTTTTGACTTAGGATGAAAAAGGAGATTGCTTAGTTATTAAGCAAATACCTAATTCGTCGGCTAGTTATACCAAGAAGAAAGAAATCAATCAAATTGTTAGTCACTCCTTATATTCGGACGGATATGAGAGAGTATCACCATGGACTTCATGTACGAACGACCATGTACACGTGGAAACAATGATGATGTCTCGGTAATTGTTGACTGACTTACTAGGGTGCCCATCTTCTGTCAGTCCACGAGGACACCCTCTAGACCGATTGGCAGAATCCTGTCCCATATTTATTTTTATTTTATTCCCTAACGCTGAAATTTTTGAAACACCCCTGACCGACTAAGTGGAAATTCTACGTGGATTTCAGGCGTGGACATTTAAGTCCTTATTACTTATTGTTCCTTTTCACGTCTTTCTAGGTAGAACGTGTTCTTAAGAACACGATTTCACGAATGAGGCGTAAATCGCACAATTTATGCATTTTTTCCAATGAGGGGTAAAATAGTAATTTTGCACTCTCGTAGTTCCATTACTTGTTTATTGAGACAACAATCAATTGTCGATATTGCAAGCTGCATACGTGATATTTATGACCTATTCGTTGGGTTCATTATGCAAGTGGGCAAGTATGCTCGTTTTTGGTAGTATTTTATTAATTAGGCATCATGCCTAAATAGTTATTGTTTGGGCTTGACCCAAAGATACACGCACACATACCTACTCTCATAGTGCTTGTCACTATGATCGTGTGGATGCAAGCAATATGGAATTCGAAGATACCACTATGTTGAAGAGGTTACATAGGAAACTGAGAAACGTGCAAGAGGCTTGTATCCATACTTCTTCCTTGTTTAAATTATGTTGTTTTGAATTTCGAGGATGAAATTTTCTTAAAGGGGGTAAATTGTGACATCTCGTCCTGAGATTTATTGTATTTTATTCTCAGTAGTAGTGAAATTATTAAAATACCCCTGAGGTGCCACGTAGGCCTTCCATGTGGACCTCAATTTTTCTTTCACTTTTCCAGTCTTATTTTACTATTTTCGAATAATACTCATTTTTTACGAACACGTGGCCACAAATGGAACTCAATTTGGAGTTATAACAAACCAATCATGTCTAAAACTATGTAAAACTACCGGGACAATTTTAAAACTTGAATTGTGACTTTGTGCAGTGTGCATCACTTCCCTGTTGTGATGAGAGACTGATTTTGTGCAGTACACCCTTGTGAATCTTACCCTTAATATTTTTATAATATATTGTGGCAAATGGATATTAAAATAATGATTTATTTGGGTTTTGAACACCCCACTTTTCCAACTCCATCTGCAACTATCATTCTCCCTCACTATAGCCGACTCTCCCTCTCCTACCATCTCCCTCTCTCCTTCTCTCTGACACTCACACACCACTCATCATTTCTATTTTCCCTCTCACTCTCTTTCTTTCTCTCTCTATCTCATTCAGACATCATGTTTTTTTTTTATATAAATATTTTCTTTCTCCCTCTCTCTCACACATCATTCTCTCAACTCTCTCACATAACTCTCCAGATTCTCCCTCTCTTATTCGAACTCTCCCAAAATATCTTAGCTAACTCTCTCTACAAATGCAGAGATGCCGAACCCCCCCCCCACACCTTTCGCCATCTCTCTGACGAGCTAGACGACCACCTCAGCTCCCCACTTTCTTTCCCGTACTACCTCTCCTCATTCAGCTCTCATCTCTTCCCTCTCAACTTTCCCTCACCTTTATACTTTCTCTTGTGTCCCACTTCTGCAACGCCACCACCAACTCGTCGCACCGGTGAGTTTTCAAATTGTAGTACCATCGTAATCCTCAACCATAAACACTTAGGACACCCATGTCCCTCTCGCGACGGTGGCTACTGCCATTGTTCCTCGTCCCTCTGACGATTGTTCCGGTGAACAACACACTCCCAACCTCGGTAAGGACTCGCACCACCCCATTTCATTATAGCTTTTAATTTCTAGCTTGATTTCAAACTCACACGTGAGTTTTGGGTAAGTTTTACACAGAAATCACCTTGGGAAGCTTTTTCCCAGATTCCGGTGAGAAGTCTGGCCCTAGCATACCATTTTCTGGCCAAATGAGACCATGGAAGAGAACCTCAATGGTATATTTTTGTTCCTTACCTCTTGAGCTTCATTTTGGCTTTTGAATCTTTGAATTTGGTTCAAAAATGAACCAATTAGGACCTTTTAGAGTTTCCCTATCAATTTTCGGCGGTTGCAGGAGCAACCGGCTGAAGAAGAAGAATGAGAAGGAGGAAAAAAAAAAAAGCCCCAAACCTTTGGCCCAAACTTTTGGGCCGGCTCGTGAGTTCAAACGGGTCAACCCGATCCAGTACGAAAAAAAGCCCAAAACCCAAACTTAGAACTGGCCCAACCCATGACCCTTCAACCTGGATCCAGATCTGAACCCGAGATCCGGCCCAGCCCAAATTCTAAATGGATTATGAATATTCCTGGTGTTGATTTTTTCGAAATTTCTCAGAAACCCTCTTTGTGACAGCCCGTCCCTGATTTTAAGAGTTTTTAAAGTTTTAATAAAGGATTTTACAAAAATGCCCTTTGAGGCACGCGCATTATTCGAGGTTAATCGTTGTGTCGTGCCATCTAAGATTTGTTTTCTTGACATATCCTCGTAGTACTCGTCGCTACGGACACGTGGGCGCAGACGGTTCGTTATTTGGAGTTATAACGAAAAAGATTTTAAAGTTTGAAGTTTGGGCATTTTATAAATTTTATTATTAAAATTTGGAGGGCCCAGATTTAATGAAGATTAAATGGATGGCTGGGATGAGAGAAGAAGGTTTGTGTGTGTGTGCGCGTAAGAAGAAAAAGAAGAAGAATGAGGATTGGGCAGAAACTGCCCAACCAGAAGAAGAGAGAGCCGGAGCTCCGGGAGAGAAAGGAGGGAGTCCAGCGAATCAGGAGAAGAGAGAGGGAGAATCTGACCAACCAGAGGAAGGAAATGAGGAAAGGAGAGAGGGCGAGAAGCGGATGAGAGAAGGGAGAAACGGGTTTTCCCCAACCCGTGTACCCGCGCGACCCGCCGGAGTTCTTCACCCATTTCCGTTGAAATTTCATCATTTTTCCGGTGAGTTACATCAATCCATCACTTGGAAAACCCTCTACGATCTTCCCTCTTCCTATTACACCCCAAAAATCAAGGAGTTTGGCCTTGAAATTTGATTAAAACCGTGCGGGGTGTGCGGTAAGTTAGTGTGAAAATTCTTCAAAACTTGAAACGTTTTCTTTCAATTTCTAACACCCATAGCATCCCCTTAGGACCTGGAACAAAGCCCAAGAAGTAGTATAGGCGTTGGAACACGTTTGGAGGTCGAATTGAAACACACCCATTTCTAGGGTTCTTCACGGTTTTGGTGGAATTGGAGCATTTCCAGGCCAAATTGGCCTTGGCCTTAGGTATAAAGTTTACTCTACTCATTGAGATCTTCAATTCTGTATTTTTTGAGAATTTTTGGAAATAGTTGGATTTTCCGGCGAGCCGGGGCGGCCAACCGCCACCCGCGGCGGCCCGTGCGGCGGCGCGTGGCCAATGGCCCGCCAATGTCATTCTTAGCATGTGTTTAAGGTTCTAGGTTCAGTTTTGATAATTGATGGACGTAAATTGAGTAATTGAACCTAAGTTCGTTTAGATTCGTGGTTAGGTGAAAATGTGAATTGACGATCCGACCGTTGGATCGTCACCAAACTTTGATACGTTGTAATACGTAATATTTTAGGATTATAGGAACTTACGGATCGGAAATCTGATTTACGGATCTTTCGAAATTGGAGTTGTAAGTTCATAAAATAAAATGTTAACCGTCACTTGGTTTTAGAAATTGACGGAGATCCGACCGTTGGATGGTAATGAAATTTTAGGATGATGTCCTAGAGGTATATTGTGGACCTCTGGAAGTTATGGATTTGAAATCTGAGTTGCAGATCTTCCGGATCGAACTACGTAGTGACGTGTTTTATATAAGTTATATTCTATCGATATGAATTCTGAGGTTGGATTTGATTATTGTTCTAGGCGCCGATCGTCATGACGCCTTGATGTGTGGTGCTAGGGAGTTGTTGGGCAAACTCCAGGTGAGTGGGCAGTATTTTCTGTATTTACCTATATACTATTGATTTTTCCCAGAAATTGAAAATAAATGAAAGTATGTTTTAAAATGCCATGCATGCATATTATATGAAATATATGAATTAGTATTTGATGTATATATGTGAATTGGTGCTGTGGACGCACATGTGAGTATCAGGTGAGGTTTATGTTGTTCATGTGATTTATTGATGATGTGAATTGTGTTGAGAGCTCATAACCTGCACCCCCAGTGTTAGTGCTTATGTTATTCACCCTGCATCATACGCTCACCTTGGATCCAAGTAGATGTTAGTCGTACAGACCACTAGAGGTGGTTCCGACATGCCAGTCGTACAGACCATTAGAGGGGTTCCGACTGGTAGGTGACTTTAGATTATGTGCACAGATGATTGATGAGAGAAGCACTAGAGCGTATTATTTCACCATCTTAGTTGTACAGACTACTATAGGTAGTTCCGACTTATGTGCAGTGTAGTGCCGTACAGGTCACAGTTGGTGACTCCGGCTGGATAGGATATTGAGCTATAGAATCAGCCGTACAGGACCACTGTAGGGTCTCCGGTTGATTTATTATTTCACCTGATTTATATTGATGCATTCATATTATATTTTGGCATATGGCATGGCATGGCATATTCTTTCTGAAAAGCGTTGAAGGATTGTGATTTGAGCTTTTGATGATATATATATGTTTATATACTATTATGTTATTTTCTGGGAAAGTATACATGTTTTACAGCGAGGGGTTAGAAATGTTTTAAATGAAATGTTTTCGCGAAACTTTGTTTTACTGACCTACTCAATTTTGTTTTGCGCCCCTCCAGGTTCTAGATAGCAGAGCTTTGGTGGCCACGAGGAATCCAACGGTGTTCTGACAGAATTCACAAATGTAGGACTCACCCTCGGGTGTTTCATCTTAGTAATTGTATTTTTAAAGCTTCTGAACTGTGTAAATGGTTACGTCACTCTCACGTGACGGCCAGCATGCCCTCCTCCGGGACGGGGTGTGTCACTCTTAGTCTAATTTCGACGTCCCGAGTCCATTTTTGATATCCATTTAGTGAAATTTCAAAGTTTTAACGTATTTGACGTTTTAGGCTTGACCGTTGACTTTTTATAAAATTTGCCCGGGACCCCTCTTAGCGTATTTCGACGCTCTGAGTCCAAATCCACACTCCGTTTTCTCAAATTTGATTGTTTAAATTTTACTAATAGGTCCCAATATTATGCTTAGGTGCAATTACTATCAGAGACTTTCTTAGCTCGAAGGGATGTGACATCGCAAGTACCTGTAAGTGGGTCTTTTTGTTTTTACATGTGTGTCTATATATATATATATATATATATATGTATGTATGTATGCATATATGTATATGTGATTTTCCCAACAATTGTTTTTATATATTATGATGTGACATGCCATGTTTAGCTTTACAAATAAATTTTCCGTACACTTTATGTTTTTAATATTATTTGTGAGCGTAAACTTGTGGCATGACATCCTTGCATTTTTATCTACTCATTATTACATGTTTGCACAATGTCTCTTAGTTATTTGTATTGTTCTGGGCCAAGGACTTGCTTCGCGTGTAGTTCACATGCACCGTTTACATTCGCTTTGGATCCAAAGTTAGGTGTTAGCTTATCCTTTTGTGTGATGTTTTGGACTTGTATGTGATGTGACTAACACAACTCACGTGATGTAGTACTAGAATGTAAACCTACACTCAGCCTGTTCTATTGTCTGATTATCTCTGCAATGGACTTGTATGCCTACATAAATTAATGAGTATTGTTTTCTTGTGATATCGATTTGAGATTAAATGTTAAGATATCTTGATGGTGCACCCTACATCTTTTCACTCACCTTTGATACAGAGTACCGTATTACATACTAGTATTATATTATTTTTGGAAAACCATATACTTGTTTTACAGCGACGGGTTACATTTTTCGAAAAGGTTTTACAAAACTTTATTTTCAGGCCCACTCACCCTTGTTTTTCACCCCTTCAGGATTTTAGTGGCAGAGGTTTTGTGACGACGAGGATTGTTGGCAAAAGCTGCTATATAGGAGACTTCTCCTTTCGGTATAAATGTCATTACCTTCTTTTACTGCAATTTATCTATGCTCTGATATCACTTATGTGATATGGGTTCAATCCCTGCTCACATGCGCACGCTAAATTAGTCACTTTTAGGTTTTAATTTATTCACATTTTTTCACATCACTACACTTTATGGTTTCGTCACCTTTCAGGTCTCAGCCATCACATCGCGATTCGGGTGTCTAGGTGGACATTCCGGGTCAGGGTGTGTCAAGTTACGTGTCACTTATAACTTGTGGAATTACATTAATTTATTAATTAATTCAGTGGTAGTTTTAGTTAGAAACTAAGAGGTCACTCACCTATGATAGTACTAACGGCTTACTGGAGGATGATAAGATATAATTAATTGTTAACTATATCAGCTTAGTTATTTGGGCATGCTGGACATGATTTTAATTAAAATAAAGTTTGAGCTTTATTTAATTAAAAGGAGTCCAATCACAAGCCAAAGTAAGCAAGTAAAGTGGGCTTAACGCAAGGCTTAAAGCACTAGGCCGCTAGGCGTCTAGGCGACAAACCCTACAGTGGTGCGGCAAGGGTGGTGTATAAATACACCTTGTGTTTTTCTCATTTGTCCCATGCAATAAATTTTGTCTCTCAAAGAAAAAGACAGAAAAACCTAGCTGAGGTATAACTTACATTATGTTTGGATGAGAAAAATAAACTTAAAATTTGGATTAAAATTTGGATTAAAATTTGGATTCATAAATATAGAAATTTAGAATTTCCGCGTAAAAAAAAACTTGAAATTTAGGATCTCCAATTCTCAAGTTTAAATTTCATATAAATAAGTGTCATTTCCCAATTTCTATGATTGAGAGTTTAAAAATAACAAATTCCATATTCAATTCCATTGTTTTTTTGGTTAACCAAACAAGAAAATTTACAAATTCTAGAAAATAAAATCCCGTCATTTTAAAATTCCTTAGTAATCTTAAATTTCTTCATCCAAATATAGTGTTAGTATGTTGATTGCTCCTCTTTTATTTATGTTGCGCATTTAATTATTCGCATTAAATAACTCCCAATCATATGCTCGGAAACCCAACATGTAAAACGAGGTTCACATTCTTGAGACCAAATGGCATGACTATGTAGTAAACATTTCTCTCTCATGGACACTTTCATTTTGATTATAACTCATCCATAAATGACATTAATCCCGCCCAGAAGTTGAATCAATCATGATATCCATGTTGGGGAGAGAGAATTCATCTTTTTGGGAATGCTCTGTTGAGGTCTCCATAGTTGACACATCTTTATTTTAACAGTATCTTCTTCTTCTTCACAGGAACTATGTTTGCCAACCAAAGGGGGTGCTTGATAAAAACAATGAATCCCTTTAGCTAGAAGCTTTTCCACTTTTACTTTGATCTATGCTTCAATCTTCGGATGAAAGTTTCTTCTTTGTTGCACTACATGCTTGACTCCAGGTTGAACGTTCAATGTATGGCACACTAGGCTTGGGTCCAAGCCGGGCATTCCTCCAAGCTCCAAGCGAAAACATCTTTAAATTCTTTCAACATGTTAACTGTTCTTGCATACACTCTGGCATTGACATGATATTCAGGAGAGATTCAAGACCAAAAAGAGATATGGGCACAACTTCAATTCTTTTCATGTCATCACTTGTTTGCCTTGCGGCTCCTCCCTACTCGGGACTTTCCCACACAACATGGTTGGGGTCCCTAAACTTTTCTTAAGCAGTATACAATGCGTCCATTTAGTGATAATACTATTTACATTAAGGAGAGGAATGTGGACTTCGTCTTACAATGAGTTAGCAATAATATTTCAAATTCATTTTTGTCGAAAATCAAATCCATTACATCTTATTTATAAGTGAAAAAGAACTTCACTAGACCTTAATACTAAGAGGCAGAATCCTCTGTTGAGTTAGCTTTGAGAAGAAACTTTTTTGGGTGCTTGAATGGCAGGGCGTTTTCAATTCAATATGTTAAATAAGGAGGCAGATTCTCTGCCTTCCCATTTCCATTTCTCGTGCCCTCCCGTGTCTTCCTGTTTTGTGTGATCACGGTTAAGCCACGTCAACATTTTATATTATTTTTTTATAGAGATAATAAGATAAAAAAGAATAGTAATATAAAATATTATCGTGGCTTAACCGTAACTACATAAACAAGAAGGCACAGAATGACACGAAAAATGGGAGGGCACAGAATCTGCCTCCTTTAAATAAACACAAATATTACGCGAATTACAAACGGTCTATGTCAATTTCGTCTCTCTCACTCAAATGGGTCCCACTAATTCTAGTCTTGTTCCACCAGCCACCACCACCCCATGTGACCATTCTTTTGTCCTCTCTATCAGTCAGATTCTCTTCGCATTCGCAGCAGCACTCTGACCAAATTACGAGAAAACCGTTAAAAAAGAGGCGAATTGCAGCTCCAGCCCCTTTCGTCGCTGACTTTGAAACTAGGCGGCGATGTCGGCGCCGTCTCCGGCTACCAACTCCACGTCGCCTCCTCCTTCACCTGCGACTAACGCCACGTCGCCTCCACCTTCGTCATCTGCGACTAACAACACTTCACCTCCTCCTCCTCCGACCAGCGGAACCACACCTTCGGCGCCTCCGCCTGCGTCTAAACCGCCGGGATTGCCGTCGAACCCGAACGTGGGGGTTATAGTAGGGGTTGCAATTGGAGGGTTTTGTACGCTACTTGTGGTGGGCATTTTTTTCCTTTTCTACAGAAGGCGGAAGAGACGGCAGGAGAGAGCGCGGGAGTCCGGGAACTATCCAGAAGAACCCAAAAGTGAGCTCCTTTTCATTGTCTTAAAATTGAAACCAGAAACCAAAAATAAATAAATAAATAAAAACTTGATTCTGTTGTGATCAATTCAGTTACAAATCGGTTAGGAATTAAAAATATTTTCGGGCAATTTGATAACCGTTTCGATTATAGTTTTTGGTTTATTTTGTGCTTAAGGTGAAAGTGGGAGGAAGAAGCGTGTTGTGGGAGTTAGGGAAGGCCTCTTTGTATACTCTGGCATCATTGATTTAGTTATGTCTCATCTCCGTTTTTGTCGAAAAATGGCCGCCCATGTTCTTGTGTTTGACCCAAGTATTATTAGGGGCTGTTTCATAACCATTTCGTTTTCATGTTTTTGTTATGGTTTTGGAATTTTCACTTTTTGAAAAAGTGAAAATTGAAATCTTGTTTGGTAACTCCTTTTAGTTTTCAGAAAAACGAAAACTAAAAATTAAAAGTGAAAACTCCAAATTTTAAAAACTCAACAAGTAGTTTTCAGTTTTTGTTTTTCGTTTGAAAACTGGAAGTAGTAACTAAACAAGATTTTAGTTTTCAGTTTTCAAAAGAGTGAAAACAAAACTGAAAACGAAATGGTTATCAAACGGCCCCTTAATTTGTCATGACTGAGATTGGTGAATTGATTATGCAAACTTAATGCATAAATGAATGACACCGTAAAGTATCAGGAAGTGATTTTGAGTTTGCGTAGTCTTCTATAGAGACAACGACAGGTCCTCCATGTTTAGAAAGGCTTAACTTTAAACAAAAAGTGGTTGTTTTATTCTGCTTGATTTCATTATTTATATGAAATAGCATTAACGAATTTAGTTTTAGCATGTCACATGGTTTATATTATTCAGTTTTAGTGATCATTTAACTCTATTTACCTCAGATTTCTGAAATCTCTATAATTTGTGAAATTCCGACTATTCCTGATATCTGATTGTTGCCCTCTAGTTAAATTTGTATCATTACTATTCTTTGTTTTCTCCAGATGATTTTGGCGGTCCTCCTCAACATTTGCAGCATAATTATGATCCTCCACCGTCAGAAAAAGTAGAACTGTTGCCAAAGCCTACTCATCCCCCAGTACCATCTTCGACTAGTAGCAGCTTGGGCTCTGAGAAACCACCCTCAGTTGCATCGTCTGGCTTTGCCTTTGGATCGTCACAAATCACATTTACATATGAAGAATTAGCAATGGCAACAAATGGTTTCTCCAATGTCAATCTCCTTGGTCAAGGAGGATTTGGTTTTGTTCATAAAGGAGTCCTACCAAATGGGAAAGTGGTTGCAATTAAGCAGCTGAAAGCTGGGAGTGGGCAAGGGGAGCGTGAATTTCAAGCAGAGATTGAAGTTATTAGTCGCGTCCATCACAGACATCTTGTTTCATTGGTTGGACACTGCATTAGTGGGGCCCAGAGGTTGCTTGTTTACGAGTTCGTTCCAAACGATACCTTGCAATTTCATCTGCATGGTAAGTATTTTTGTTGGTTAGTCTTCTGCATTTCATATCAGTGATTGGAATTTTATCAAAGAAAAACTTTACAGGAAAGGGGAGACCAACTATGGATTGGCAAACTAGATTGAAAATCGCCCTAGGTTCTGCCAAAGGATTGGCATATCTCCACGAGGACTGTAAGCCTTCTTTGCGTGCTAGCTTTATTGTTGAAAACCATAAGAAATTTTTCTGGTCTGTGTTGTATGCTTTGGAATTCACCCACTCTTGAGCTATATCTCCAGGTCAACCGAAGATCATACACCGTGACATCAAGGCAGCTAATATTCTTCTTGATCATCACTTTGAGGCAAAGGTAAACTTGTTACTTGTTAGTCCTTATTTACAAAGGTAGTATTGTGATAGTTGCATGACTCATTACCTCTTGACCATAATTCCACTCCAATTGAAATTTGAAGATAGAATGAGTAGTATTATACTATTATTGGATAACTACTGTAGAAGAGTTTGTTTTGGTCAAAGCTACTTTGTTTTCTTAAAATGGAGAAACAAAGAGAAAAGAGAAAAGGATTACATGCTTATATAAGGGCTAGTACCATAATGATCTCATCAAAATCTCGATCCTTGTCCTTGCTTTCCGATTCTCCATGCCAAAGTAAAGGAATCCATGTTGTCGAATTCACTGACTATCTGGATAACTTTGACTTAAACATTACAATCAGCTCCGCTATTCATTTGACCAAGCAAATCCATCCTTAAGATGGAGCTGTCGAATATATTTGTCAATTAGGTTTCAAATGCTGCTAAAAATTGACTCATATATTGTACTGTATCTGTATGTGATCTTTGTTCAGGTTGCGGATTTTGGACTTGCCAAGTTGGCTTTAGATACCGATACTCATGTTTCCACTAGGGTCATGGGAACTTTTGGGTAAGATTATTTGCCTGTAATAATTTTCCTTACAGCTTTACTGGTCCCATGCAGTCCAGTTTTGGAGTGAAATAAAAAACATCTATTGTTTGGGCTCTAATGGTTGATTTGCTAATATAGTTCGATTTCTTGCTTTCTCCCAAACCCACCAAATGCAGTTACTTAGCTCCTGAATACGCATCTAGCGGAAAGCTCACTGAGAAGTCGGATGTATTTTCGTTTGGGGTTGTGCTGTTGGAGTTGATAACTGGACTCCAACCCATCGATAAAACTCAGACCTTCACTGATGATAGCATGGTTGAGTGGGTGTGTATAAAATACCCTCACTACCAATTTAACACCTGTACTTTACCATCATATTTTTGTAGAGAACAAAACTATGAAGCACACTTTTGTTTTGAGCTGTTAACAAATTATGTTGTTCTGCTGGATATTTCTTTGGTATATGGCAATGGTCAAGTCTTCTATGTTGGCTAACTGTTCTTGTCTTCACCTATTAGAACGGAATTTGTTTTCATTATAAAGCTTGAATGGCATGGAAAAACTGATAGATCATGCCATTGAATTTCAGGCGAGGCCTTTGCTTGCGCAAGCATTGGAAACAGGCAACTTTGATGCTCTTGTTGACGTAAGGTTGCAGAATGACTACAACACCAGTGAAATGGCCTGTATGCTTGCTTGCGCTGCTGCTTGCGTGCGTCATTCTGCCCGACGTCGGCCGCGAATGAGCCAGGTAATCCTACAAGGTTCTCAAGTTGATCTCTCAAAAGTAGTCTATCGCGCATTTCATATAAATTTTATTTCAGTATGGAACCATGGAAATTCAAATACCAATTTGGTCCCTATATTTCCTAGTTACTTTCCCAACTTTACTAAACACTGTAATGGGAAAGGTGCATTCTCATTTCTCATCATCCCCCTGGAACACATAAGATTTATTGTCATTTCCATTCCATGAACCAAGGGAACCGTAGACCTGGTGGGAGGTTTGAAACCCAACTCCAGCAATGTTTAGAGTACTGGTTTAGTAAACCCAAAAGGGCAGAGTTCAAAGGTTGAACCAACCTAGTCATGTAAGATTTTGTGGCCGGTTAACTTCAGATTTTCCGTTTCATTGATCTTTCCTATTACCTTGTACATGTTCAGGTTGTTAGTACGCCTAAGAAACTTTACAGTTCCAGTTTGACTGTGTGCTGGTTATCCTTTTTTAACCAATCCATGTAAACATTGTTCTGCATGTGCCATTTGATTCTTAATATTTGATTGAAATCAGGTGGTTCGAGCCTTGGAAGGAAATCTTTCTGCGGATGAGTTAAATGAGGGAATCATACCAGGTCAAAGTACGGTATTCAGTTACGGAAGCTCAGAGTACAACGCTAGTGAGTACAAGGAAGACTTGAATAAATTCAGAAAACTAGCACTAGCACTAGAAAGCCAAGAGCAAGAGACCAGTGAGAACAGTGGACCTAGCAGTGACTTTGGTCTGCTCTCAAGTGGTGAAGGCCAACAAACCACCCAAGAGATCGAACTCGGGAAAACAAAGAAAAACACCCAAGATCTTGAGTGAAAGCCGTTGACAACTGATACCGAACACCTTGGAAACCCAACTTCTCCTGTTCTTATACTTACAAGTTTGCCAGACTCACACACCTGCTAACATGAAAAAGCACCATTTTCTATGGTACATTCGATAGATCGAATGTACAAGTGTTGAGCTAGATTAATGATATTTGTGGGAGCTGCATGCTTAATTGTTTGAAGAATTGGAGTGTTTGTATACCGCCCAGGAGTTTGAAATCAGACGCCTGGATGTCCATATCAATACATTGTGTTCCAGATGGATTAAGCACTGGAACAAAGCTTGAAATTATTTACTGAAGTTAGGAAGAATTAGGAGGAGGAATAATCCTGGATGTATTTTGTTGGGATTTTTTATTGTGATTATAAATAGTTGGTAATATATTTTACATTTCTTGAAGTCCTTAATACCATTTCTCTGTACAACTTGTGCATTGTATATTAAAATTAAACTCAAAATTCGATTGACCAGGTTGCAAATTCCCAACAACTTTATTTAATGAATTTTCTATGATATGTTTATTGTCTGTTTAATGAGTACTGAAATTCATAGTAAATTCGCCTACTACATACGTATGTATTTTTAAAAATATTTTTATGTTTTGTACATGTCTTAATGAATTACACATTTTATAAAAAAAATCCAACATATTATACACATATTTATATATTTTTCATGTTTCATACATAAAATTTACGTATATGTATTTTTAACATATTATTACAAAAACATAAATAAGTAAATTTTAAAAGTTTAAAAATGGTCTAATATTTTAAAGTATATTTTTAACAAATTTGTTGACGTTGCAGTCATCTTTAGAATATGAATGTGATTGTGTAAATCCTAAGGAATCTGGGAATGTATCTTATATTCCTATTAGGACTAGACTACCTATTAAATGTTGTAATCCTATAGGGAAAGGTTTTACCCTTCCTACTACTATAAATAAAGGCACAATGGGGTGAATCAAACACACCTTAAAATTAAATCAATCTTTCTTCTCCCTAAAGCTTGCCGCACCCCTCTCTCTCTCTAACCCTAGATTGCTCAATCAAATAGGCCTACAACACGTTATCAGCACGCTCTTGCCAGAAGCTAAGGAATTGACGCATCGTTGGAGGAGGCTATCATCCACCAAATTCAAAAGCTTATTCGTTTTCTGCTAATCAGGTACGCTTAAAATAAAAGAAGATATTTGAAACGTCCATGAAGCATGAAAACATTCCCCATGATGCATGAACCCATCTGTTTATATTTTCCTTTCGATATATATATATATATATTGTATATGTTCATATATTTGTCAATATATTATTTTTTTCATGCATCGCACAATTAAATTGTTATGTGGAATTTGTGAGTCAAAGCATAAAATTAAATTAGAAGCATATTAGGGTTTGTAGAACCCTAACAATTTCGAAAATTTTGGGAAAGTTGGACACCATCCTTGCGGCACAAACTGGGCAGCATCCTCCTGGGCTTTGTTGCACCTACTTGGACCCCCAGGCCTTCGGCCTGATTGATTGGAATAGGCCTGCAGCCCTAGTTCTTTCTCTGTGGAAAGCCTGCAGCTTTCCTGGACCCATACCAAACCCACGGTAAGCTTTGCTTGCTGGGTTCTTGTCCCGCATGCACATGCCAGCCCACGGGCTGGGTTTGTTTTGTCCTCCGGTGCATCACCCACAAGGCCAGCTGCTGCTGGGCCTTGTCCCGAGCACCTTCATTTGGCCCAAACGACAACCCAACTACGACTGGGGGATTTCTTGCACCCCGTGGCCTGCAGCCACCACCCAAGTTTTTTTGGGTTGTGTCTTATACTTAAGACACCCACCCATGCCCAAATTATTTTTTGGGGCATATTTTTCAACCAAATGATATTATTTTAGCATTCTAAAATAATTTAACCCGTATGTTAATATTGTTTTGCTTTTACAATCGACCCCGTATGGCCCGATTTATTGAATTAATTAAAAGTGACATGCAGTCCATTAATCTGATAATGAATCCAAAATTATTGACCTGAAGATCACTTTTGGACATTAATGATTCAATAATTTATTTTTATACTTTGAACCGTCACATACTTTCGTAGTAACGAAGCTTTCACACTTGAGTTCCCGAAGACAACTCAAATCCACTACACTTAGTTAATATATTGCATTATGTGTTTCTTACAGGAACCTCTCATTATGAACTAATTGTTCATAAAACTAAATTGAACATGTAGTTTCAAATTTAGTGCCTTTGAAACCCAAAGTTTTCATTCAAAACATACCACATGAAACCCGTAGTTTTCATGCATAAATTAAACCAATACATGTCTAAAGAACTTGTATGTTCTATGATATATGTCTATGGCTTACCATATGACTAATCACGTTTTCTCCCTCCGTTTTAGGGACATGTCGAACTTGAACAAGCTCGATTTCTCCGCTCTAGAAGTCTCTGGAAGAAACTATCTGAAGTGGGTTCAAGATGTGAAGCTCCATCTCACTGTAAAGGGTATTAGAGCTACCATCGAGGCACCTATCGCCGACAAACCTGTTGACAAAGCTCAGAAGGCTACTGCAATGATCTTCATCCGAAGACACATTCATGATGCACTGCAGACTGAGTATCTCACTGAGGAGGACCCACGCACCCTCTGGCTTGCTCTGGCCGACCATTTCGATCACCAGAAAGACATATACTTGCCTAAAGCAAGACACGACTGGCAGCATCTTCGCTTCCAGGACTTTAAGTCCGTGAATGAATACAACTCTGAAGTTTGTAGAATCCATTCTCTGTTGAAATTCTGCAAAGTGGAACTAACCGAATCAGATCTCCTGGAGAATACCTATTCGACCTTCCATGCCACCAATATTGTTCTGCAGCAACAATATAGGGCATATAAATTCACCAAGTTTTCGGATTTGATCTCTGTTTTACTTCTCGCTGAAAAGCAGAACCCAGCTTTTGATGAAGAATCATCAAGCTCGACCCACTGGCTCGAATGTCGCGCCTGAAGCGCATGCGACCTATTCTAGCAGCCATAAACGACGAAAGAACCGTCGTGGCCGTGGCAATGGACGACAAGCCTAACCACGGGCCCAAGGTCAACAGAGTGCCGCACCTAAGGGAAGAATTGCGACCCAGCAGCGTCCACCATTCGCCCCTAAGGTCCCAAATTTCAAGAACAAGGGCAAAGCTCCCGTTCAGGCTGCTTCTACTGAACTGGACATGTGTTATCGCTGTGGATCAAGGGATCATCGGTCATGCGTATGTCGAGCTTCCCCTGAGGCTATTGCCAAGTACCATTCCTGTCGTGAGTCTAACTTTGCACATGTGGATCATCCGGAAGATGCAACTACATCAATGGAGATATCGGATTTCTAGGAGGCATCATCACCTATGGATGAATAAATAGACATGTATTTATGGTGTTTACCTCTAGTGGCCGAACCCACTAGGAATGGCCGACCCTAGCCCCCTATTTTGGCTTATGGTTTAATTTTGAACAATTTTTCTAAGTATTTGGAATAATTTGTTTGGTTTTGGTTTGTTTTGAATTATGGATTGTTATTTGAATGGATATTATTTTCTCGAATTGCTTAATTGAATGAATGGACTTATATTTATACATGTGACCAATTTAATCAATTTATTTCTAGATATGTCTAGTGTGGAAGTTAGTTGTCTGGCAGATAGTGCAACCACGCACACCATCTTGCGTGAACGTCACTGTTTTACTAACTTCATACCCAAGAAAGCTCATTTGACAACTCTATCAGGCTCATCTAACCTGATTGAAGGATACGAAAAGGCACGTATCATGTTGTCTAATGGTACAATTCTGACCATTAAGGAGACACTCTATTCTCCACGTTCCGGAAGAACGTTGCTGAGTTTTAGAGATATTCGAGATAATAAATATCAACTTGAAACCACTGAAGATCATGGTTCTGAATTTCTTTGTATCACTTCGTATGAATATGGCCAGAAGCATATTCATGAAAAGTTGGAACGCTTGCCAAGTGGGTTGTACATCACAACCATTCGCGGCATAGAAGCCCACAGTGTGGCCAGCTCTATGCCTGAGTTCCTGGACACTTTGTTGCTTTGGCATGATCGTTTGGGACATCCTGGACGTGACATGATGCGTCGTATCCTCAAATCTTCACACGGGCATAAGTTACATCCCTATGTTGGACTCCCACCATGCAAAGCGTGTTCTTTAGGGAAGTTGAATACTCAACCCTTATATACAAAGATTATTCACGACCCCCCTAAATTTCTTCAGAGGATTCAACGGGACATTTGTGGACCTATCCAACCAACATGCGGACCATTTAGATACTTTATGGTGTTAGTTGATGCATTGACAAGATGGTCACATGTTTGCTTGATGTCCACACGCAACGCCGCATTTGCTAAACTCCTAGCTCAAATCATTAAGCTAAGGGCTCACCACCCTGATTATCCGATCAAGTCGATTCGACTGGATAATGTTGGAGAGTTTACGTCACAGACTTTTGACGATTATTGCATGTCAGTAGGGATAAATGTGGAACATTATATACCCCATGTTCACACCCAAAACGCCCTGGAAGAAGCTTTCATAAAACGCCTTCAATTGATAGCTCGGACTTTGGTTATGCGAACCAAATTGCCGGTATCTACCTGGGGCTATGCAATATTGCACACAGCTATGTTGGTCCGCCTGAGGCCCACCGCTACCCAACCACATTCACCGTTACAGTTGGTCACTGGATACGAGCTTGACGTATCGCATTTACGGGTGTTTGGGTGCACCATTTATGTGCCAATAGCGCCGCCGCTACGTATCAAAATGGGTCCTTAGAGAAAAATGGGAATCTATGTCGGTTATGATTCGCCATCAATTGTTCAATACTTAGAACCCTTGACAGAAGATCTCTTTACCGCACGTTTTGCGGATTGTCACTTTGATGAGACAGTCTTCCCGTCGTTAAGGGGGAGATAAGCATGCTAATACTCCCGTAGAACGCCGCAAATTGTCGTGGTATGCTCCCACTATGTCTCATTTAGATCCCCGCACTACCCAGTCTGAAACTGAGGTGCGTCGAATTATAGATTTTCAGAGCATTACTCAAAGCATGCCAGATGCTTTTAATGATCTAGCAAAGGTGACAAGATCACATATACCCGCTGCAAACACACCTGCAAGGATAAATGTACCCCGTGTACGTCAACAACTCGCCTGGAAGGCTGGACCGTCCCCGAATGAGGGGAGGCCACAACTTCCACGTGGCAAAGTACATTGGCGGCTAGCCAATCATCTGCTTCGACCCTAAAGCATGGTAGACCCATTGGTTCAAAGGATTCACAACCCCGGATGAGGAAAATGACACCAACTAGTGACCCTAGTTTGAATCCGACCATCGCTTACTTATCCGTTCCAACACATGAGGTTATTCTAGATTACGGTGATGCTTCAGATGAAACATGTCGACCTCCCGAGAATCGCAAGATTTCGGTCCACTACACAGTATTGGATGAGATTTGGAATAGGAATAAATGATCGTCGACGATGCATTCTCGTACTCAGTAGCTATTGACATCATGCTTAGCGATAACATTGAACCACGTTCCGTCGATGAATGCCGACGTAGAACCTATTGGTCAAACTGGAAACAAGTAATCCAGGTCAAACTCGATTCGCTCGTGAAACGTAAGATATTTGGACCTATCGTTCCTACACTACCACGCGTGAAGCCCGTTGGCTACAAGTGGGTTTTCATGAGCAAGCGTAATGAGAATAATGAAATAGTGCGATACAAAGCACGCCTCGTAGCGCAAGGCTTCTCTCAGCGCCCAGGGATTGATTACGAGGAGACGTATTCCCCCGTAATGGACGTTATAACGTTCCGCTACCTAATCAGTTTGGTAGTTTCTGAAAAACTGAATATGCAGCTTATGGACGTGGTAACCGCGTATCTCTATGGGATTTAGATACGAAAATTTATATGAAAGTTCTAGAAGGATTTCCATTGACTGGCTCAAATAGTTCTAGACCACGGAACACTCTTTCAATTAGGTTGAGGAGGTCACTCTACAGATTAAAACAATCCGGGCAGATGTGGTATAATCGTCTGAGTGAATATTTGACAAGTCAGGGTTATGTGAACAACGAACTATGCGCATGCGTGTTCATAAAGAAGTCACATTCAGGATCTGCAATCGTTGCAGTTTATGTCGATGACATGAACCTCATTAGGACTCCCACAGAGCTTGAGGAAATTGCTACACACTTGAAATCAGAATTTGAGATGAAGGATCTTGGGAAAACTCGATACTGTCTCGGCCTGGAGATCGAGCATTGTTCGAATGGAATCCTAGTACATCAATCGAACTACACCCAGAAGGTGTTGCGACGTTTTAATGAGGATAAAGCGAAGCCTTCGAGTACACCCATGGTCGTTCGGACTCTAGATGCTAAACGAGATCCCTTCAGTCCAAAGGAGGATGAGGAAGAGATTTTGGAACCTGAAGTTCCTTACCTAAGTGCAATTGGGGCTTTATTGTACTTAGCTCAGTGCACTAGACCCGACTGTTGGAAATGTGCCCTAAAGCCATTCATATGATGATACTTTACGGATATTTCACATGTTAAACTAATCTAGTTTACATATAAAAGGCAAACATTATTGTTTGAGGCGTCTCATATAAATGTTATATGCTTAAACGATAAAGTCCAAGGAATATGTGATTGGAAGAATGCAATCTAATGTAGTTAGATTAATGAGACCATTCTTTCGTAGACACATCCTAAACGTTCCTGATCATAGGATTGCCAATTGGGCATTGACAGTCCGATAAGATCAGTACGTGCTATGTCTTCTCTCAGGGAGAGTGACTAGTCTCGAGTCATTGGTGTGTGTGACATCAAGACAAGTACGTAGGTGCTCAATAGAGAATGAGTTCACTGAACACGATCAACGAGGAGTTCTCATACTCATGTCACATGAGAACTCATGTTTGGGATAATGCAAATTAGTCCTTTGACCTGAGGCATCACAGTTGTTGTCTTGTGGTTAAGTCCTTGATCTTTGATTATGCCAAAGTCACCCCATCGGGGTGTCCACGACATCATTGGGGTTAAGCCACTTAGTCATGGAGACAAGTGAATGTGCAACAAGGGATCTCTAACCTTCAATTGGCTTGAGGGAGAATACTCTATGATATGATTAAAATCTCTGGCCAGAGTATGAATGAGATTGGGGAATGCGTTCCAAATCACATTCAAGGTAATCATAAAATGCAAATGAATCACATTGGATAGTAGACATGAATAAATAAACTATCAAACCAAACAATGTGGTCAAGAGTATTAGATTAGAGAAAGACCGTATTGCATTTGTAATCCTAAACTGAATAGGTTCTCTACCTCTTCTGATTAGCTTGGGTAGCCATGATATGCTGCTAGGGGTCACTCATGGTTTGTGGAAGCCCTAAACGTGTGTAATCACTAAAGGGAGAATTGAAAGTAAGTTTCAATTCACAATCGATGTAAAATGGTTTTAATCGCCCACTGCCTCGCTAAAAGGAACCTAATGTATCGTACACCAAATAAGGTGGAGATTGAAGAAACAAAGGAGATGAATTAAATGGTTTAATTATTTATGGCAAGGATTAATTAATATGTTAATTAATCAAACGAATAAGTTCGTTAAAGACCTCGGGATAGTTTTTGGACCTTAAGGCCCAATGGGCTTCGAACGTCAAAGCCCATTGACTTAAGTTGTATGACAACTTAATGAATAAAGATTCACAAAGGCCCAAAAGCCCAAATCCTATAGTGATGAATTAGGGTTTTATGGTTCTTTAGGTCATTTATAGAAGTGACTATATAAAGAACTTTATAAACTAAATTCATAAGTTGTTGATTTTAGAGAAAATTGGTGAGAATACAAAGCTTCCATTTCTCTCTAAGAGGCCAACCACCTTGGGGGATATTGTCTAGCAATTCTATTTCCTCAAGGTCACTCATTTCCTCTCAAATCCAACCTTGGTGTAGAATCTTTAGAGGTTCTCAATTTTGGGAACTTGGAGAACCTATTCTTCTAACCAAATCCATGGAGCTAAGAAGCAAGGAATGAAGGCCCTATCTCTTGGGTGATTATCCTTTGCATATGCAAAGAGGAATCTACAAAGGTAAATATTTCTCAACTAACAAATTGTTGTTTTTAAGTTGAGTCAAGGTTCACCAATCTACTAGGCTTTGAATTTCATGGTAGATGTTTTGTTTTTGAATGCATGAAAGCATGATTCCGCCTTTAATTGTTAATTGCATGCTATATGATGTTATTCAAATGAACATGTTTTTCACAAAATTTCCTTCAAGTGGTATCAGAGCCTAGGTCTAGTAGTTGGTGAATCATTTTGGGTTTTGTAGTTCATAGTTTTTGATTTAAAAGTTGTAATATGTTACAAGCTTTATTCTTGTTTCTTTGAATGTAAATTTTGTTAGAAAATTTGCCATCTCAAATGTTGTAGATGTAGTTCATATGAGCATGAATTTTGGAGCTAAAATTTGGTGCCATGTTTTTTGGGAAATTCGGCCAAATCCAAAGGGTGATTTTTTGGGTTCATGTTTGTCTTGTTAAAATGGTTTTAAAGTGACTTTTGGAACCCCTAAGTACCCTAGGATGTTAACCCTCTTTTGAGTGATGAAAATTTGAGTTTTGGTGAGTGAAAACATTCATGGAGCTATTATGAGTTTTCATGAGTGTTCTTCAATGTTCTTGAAGTTCTTGCCAAGAACAAAAAGTTTTGAAGTTTTGATTCAAAATGTTTTATGTTTTTACATAAAGTTTTGGTTTAATTTTAGTGGGTGATTTTAGTGGGTGATGATTATTTGTAAAGTATTATTAATGGTTTTAATGGTAGACAAACTTTTTTAAAAGTTTGACATAAATTCAATTAATGGTTATAATGGTAGACAAACTTTTTTAAAAGTTTAACATAAATTCAAAATATTTCATCTTTACCTCACCTAATAAAACCCACTTACAAAAACTTTGTAAAAATCATATTTTTTCTATCATGGCCGGCCACCCTAATTAAATAGGGTATTTTTGGGTCTTTTATTCAATTACATAAAGTTTTGATACTTTTGTGTATTTGCACTTTGGCCCAAAAGTTTACGTTTTTACGTTAAGGCCCAAAAACGTTAAAGGACAAATTGTTTTGCTCCTTTAATGAAGTTTTTTTGTATTTGTTGAAATTTTTGGGTTCTAGTTGTAATTACATGAAGTAGTGGACTTTTGTGTTTTTTACAAAGTGACCCCAAAAGTTTGTGTTTCGCAATATAGCCCAAAAAGTTGTGGTTATTGCATGATGGCCCAAATTAAGTAGGGAACAAAAATTGTTTTGTCTCTTTAAATGAGAATTGGATTTTCATTTCATTTAGCTCCATTTAAATCAATTTTATGGATACAAAAACCAAATGAAAATGTTGCATTCAATTTAATTAATTAAAGTGTTGATTAATTAAAGGGTGATTATGAACCTAAGCCTACGATAATTGAGCTATGTGAAAGGTCGTTTCAAATTTGTTTGAACCATGGGAATGTGTAGATTAATTTTGGTTGTAATTTGATTTGATCAAATGTTGTAAAAGAGCATAAGCTCTTCTTTACTTTAAAGTAATTTGAATTATGCAAATGTTGTAATGAGCATAAGCTCACCTTTACTTTAAAGTACTCATTTTCTTGTTTTATTTTATATGCATGAAAATGGAGTAGTTGGGTCCAACGCCCCTAGGAACAACACGCCTTAATGTGATTAAACGCGTAACTAAAATCAATCTCCATCCCTAGTCCGAGATTCAACACTAGGCTCGTGTTGAATCTAAACAAAGGTTCATAGTCATCCTAAGGCCCTAAGGCAACTATATAGTCCATCAAATGAATGCAAACCTTATGTTAGTAGTATCATATACTCTTGCTTTAAAAACCGTTTTATAAGTATAGTGGGAGTATTATATACAACTAAATTGAATCAAATGGACCAATAGTTGTAATAGGACCAAAATTGTTTTAATAAAGATTAAAATGAATATTTTTATGTGATGAGACCTAAAACCCTCAACCAAACCATTATTAAGTTGAAAAGCGTGAGAGTGCTTAGAACACTCTTCCGTGGCCTTCCACCGTGGTAGCTCCAATCGTTTATGACTTGTACACCGGCTTCACCCTATCATGGGGGAGTACAAAGTGCATGCTTATACTCAGGAGGAGTCTATATACATACTTGATGAGGTGAGTGTAGGCAACGAGGATGACCAATATCGTATTATCGTGAGGCTATTCTTGAACCCCTTCACGAACTAAGCATGGTGGGAATGACTTAACTAAGTGCAATGTTGCCAATATCATATCATTGTGAGGCAACATTCTCTAGAGGCCAAATTGATGGGTACTTGCATTAGTTGCAAATGAGTAAGCGTACTCTCTCATTATTATTAATGCTAGCCAATATCATATCATTGTGAGGTGGGCTTGGTAATAGTGAGTCTCCCATAACCTACTAAGAGTTTCCTCCAAAACTCTCGAATTCCAATGAGGGATATGGAATTTGCCAAAAATGGTGGGTGGTGCTATTTGATTTAAAGACCCGAATCAAATGGCTTAAAATCAATCAATTTATATTCGTTATGTATTTGTTTACCAATATATTTGCAAACGCTATCCAAAACTTGACAAAGAAAATCCGAATGTTTTAGTTTCCGGACTTGGTAACACAATCCCAAAGATTGTCTTAAATGGATTGTGCATGTACCTAAGAAGTCTCATCCTCACAATCTTCCTATTGACAATGTATCATTGGAAGAACATGTTAGAAATGTCTATCATGAAGAGGACAACACAAACAACCAATGCTTATTCCTTCGTTATATGAACAAAGGAACTTATGAAGAAATAAGAGTTGCCTTGAACAACTCTTGAAAGTTTGTAATTATGTTTAGAACATAATGGTTGGTTGACAAAAATAGTCCATCAACATGGACTTATGATGATTTTGAATCATTGAGTGTTGAAGTGATAAACCACTTAACGAGACGGAAACTAAGCTAGGACTTCACCTTTATGTCCCTATCCTAATGGTTCACTAAGTTTATTGTAAACTATGTAGTGAATAATAACCACACACTCTCCAAAATGTTTGATGTGTATAACACAATTGAAAAAGGTTTCAAGAGAGATAGTGGGAGTTTAGGGACCATGACTATTGTAGTCAAAGGAGAAGTCAAATGAAGAAGATAAAATTAACTCCAAGGGAACAAACTTTCTTTATGAAAGGATGGACATTGGAAGGGGTATTTGCAAGAAATGTCTTGCAAGTGTCAAGAACACACCTTTCGAATGTGTTGTAAATTGTTCTTGAATAGTTCAAAACAGTTGGTTCTTCTACTTGAATGCTTGATTCCGTATTAGTAACTATGTTTTACAATCGTTGTAAAAGTGTGGCTAATAAGAAGTAGAAGATTAATGAGAGAAGAGAAAGTACTTCACATTCGGAACGTGAATAAAATATAGATCTCTGCGAAAGCAGATGGTACTAACTTCCTCATATGAACTACCAAAGAAATTGGAAAAACCAAAGATTGTCTTTACATTCCAATTTTAAGGAACTTAATTCCGTCACTATAGTAGAGATGGATGAATGTTTTGTTTGACAAAAC
Source organism: Malus fusca (assembly GCA_035220775.1). Classification (NCBI taxonomy): domain Eukaryota; kingdom Viridiplantae; phylum Streptophyta; class Magnoliopsida; order Rosales; family Rosaceae; genus Malus; species Malus fusca. The sequence goes on along the minus strand of CM069067.1, from coordinate 18,875,139 downwards.
ATTGTTCTTTATTAATCAATGATTGGATTATAGTAATCTAATTGATTGTCTCTATAGTAGAGATGATATGGTAACGTTAACTGTTTAGAATATAATGATGCTTAAAACCCAAAAGGTTGCAAGATAGTGGCAATTGTCCACAACATAATACTACTCATGTTGTATGACATTCACCGAAGATCACTCTCGGTTGGACTATAGTTTATTTTGAATAAACACAAGTCCGAATACTTTGCAAAAGGTTTCAAAGAATTCAAGAAATGTAAGATTGATGAGTAAGACGTCTAAAGTAATTACATCCTTAGATTTGATCCAAGGAAAGGTAACACTTTAGATGAGTTTCCTTGAAAGATATCAAGGAAATTAGCATCATAAGATAAATGATTTTCTCCATTAGGAGAAGAACGAACTTGAATAAGATTTAGTTCGTTGGATATTATCAATTACCCATATATAGGATATATATGCTTCTAAGACAATATGATTGTCAATTAGAAGATCTTCCAAAATTTTCATAACTCCATAGGATGTAGTTGGAAAGAAAGACAAATCTTAATCATGTTAAGATTTGGGGTTGTGTGCTAATAAGCAATATTTGTTTAAAAATTATCTTGTGGATATCCTTAAATTAACCTTTGGATATCACTTCTATAAACCAACCAACCAATGTTGTTTGTTGAGTAGTTCATTGTAATCCTACAATGTGATTTGCCTTAGAGCAAATGAACTAGGAATAGAACTCAAAAGAATGGGTTCTTTGAGAGACAAGATGATAATCAACAAATATAACAACCTAGTTCCTATACCACAAGCTCCAAGGTAGTCAAGAAGGATTTATAAACCGTCTCAGTTGAATGGTTTAAACTTTATGACTACATTGAGTGTATATACGATATATACTCAAGGAAATGGTAAAGTACCATTTGACCCGAAATAATGAAACCTTCATAGCTAATTGGTAGCTTAAGGTGACTACAATCAAAGAGAATGATTGACTTTGAAGGAACCATCTTTGATGTAGTCTTAGTTTCAATTAATTCGAAGATTGCTAGCTACAACTATAATGGTGATTCAATGTTTGGACATGATATAGGTTTCCGAAACCATTATTAAGATAGTCTTGATAATTTATGTCTAAAACTATGAATCACAAAACATGTAAGTTGTAGAGATCCAACCATCATGGATCTTAGCAAGCTAGTGGGAGCCATAAGCGTCTTATGAGAGAAAGATCAAAATTGTTTGATTTCTCATATAGATGTAAATGAATCTTTTGTTTACTAGGTTTACAAAAGATTAGTGGGAGTTAATCATATTCCTAAATTTGAATATATGTATGATATATTAATTTTGGAAATGAAAAGAATACTTCATTGTTAAAGTTATGACTTTAAAACTTTCTATAAACGATAGAATGTATATGGGAGACATAGTCTATATACATGGGATGGAAATCTATAATGATAGATTTTAGGATATAATTGGATTATATCATGCCCTAATAATAGACAAAAGGTTGCTAGGAAGTTTCTCATATGATGATAAACTTTAATAAGAAGAACAACTCTAGTGAGACTAGGAGGTAGCTCTTCTCAAAGGGAACGTACCCTTTGACTCCCAAAGAAATAATGCGTAAATCGAATCCTTTATGCATACGCAGAAAGGTGATTTATGTATTTCATATTGTATGAAAAACATTGATATGAGTTGTACCTAGAAAGGTACAAGGCGATATCAGTGCAAGCCCAGGATCAGAACCATGGCAACTGTCAAGTAAATCCTTAAGTATTTAAGAAATACTAAAGGATAGGTTCCTCGAAGAATGAGGAAGAATTAGAGTAACGTAATGGAAGCGTAAATGTATTAGATTGTGAATCTAATCCATCATTGGATGTTTCTTCATTATGAATGAAGAGATAAACAGGTATCCCTTTATTATGACTAAAGAGATATTTGGATGGAAACATTAAAGTATTGACTTTAGTGTGTTCCATTATGAATGCAAAATATATTGCCATATAGAAGTTTACAACAATGTTGTTTGGATGGGAAAGTTCATTTATGAACTCTCTATTCGGTTCCAACCAGAAAGTGTATCTAGTGTACTGACACTACGACACTAATGGGGCGATAGCTCAAGCCTGGGAATCAAGGTCTCATCAAGATCCGAACTCATATGAGAGACTGAACCACATGATTGGGAATCATGTATAATGGTGACGTCGATATTCTCAAGGTTGCTTCTATGGATAACATATAGATATCCATTTCCTAGGCCTACTACTCAGCCATTTAGGAAATGACTACAGAAGAGGAATCATAACAGATGACCAAGCTGATTGGCTCTAGTGCAAGTGGGAGATTGTTGGAAATGTGCCCTAAAGCCATTCATATGATGATACTTTACGGATATTTCACATGTTAAACTAATCTAGTTTACATATAAAAGGCAAACATTATTGTTTGAGGCGTCTCATATAAATGTTATATGCTTAAACGATAAAGTCCAAGAAATATGTGATTGGAAGAATGCAATCTAATGTAGTTAGATTAATGAGACCATTCTTTCGTAGACACATCCTAAACGTTCCTGATCATAGGATTGCCAATTGGGCATTGACAGTCCGATAAGATCAGTACGTGCTATGTCTTCTCTCAGGGAGAGTGACTAGTCTCGAGTCATTGGTGTGTGTGACATCAAGACAAGTACGTAGGTGCTCAATAGAGAATGAGTTCACTGAACACGATCAACGAGGAGTTCTCATACTCATGTCACATGAGAACTCATGTTTGGGATAATGCAAATTAGTCCTTTGACCTGAGGCATCACAGTTGTTGTCTTGTGGTTAAGTCCTTGATCTTTGATTATGCCAAAGTCACCCCATCGGGGTGTCCACAACATCATTGGGGTTAAGCCACTTAGTCATGGAGACAAGTGAATGCGCAACAAGGGATCTCTAACCTTCAATTGGCTTGAGGGAGAATACTCTATGATATGATTAAAATCTCTGGCCAGAGTATGAATGAGATTGGGGAATGCGTTCCAAATCACATTCAAGGTAATCATAAAATGCAAATGAATCACATTGGATAGTAGACATGAATAAATAAACTATCAAACCAAACAATGTGGTCAAGAGTATTAGATTAGAGAAAGACCGTATTGCATTTGTAATCCTAAACTGAATAGGTTCTCTACCTCTTCTGATTAGCTTGGGTAGCCATGATATGCTGCTAGGGGTCACTCATGGTTTGTGGAAGCCCTAAACGTGTGTAATCACTAAAGGGAGAATTGAAAGTAAGTTTCAATTCACAATCGATGTAAAATGGTTTTAATCGCCCACTGCCTCGCTAAAAGGAACCTAATGTATCGTACACCAAATAAGGTGGAGATTGAAGAAACAAAGGAGATGAATTAAATGGTTTAATTATTTATGGCAAGGATTAATTAATATGTTAATTAATCAAACGAATAAGTTCGTTAAAGACCTCGGGATAGTTTTTGGACCTTAAGGCCCAATGGGCTTCGAACGTCAAAGCCCATTGACTTAAGTTGTATGACAACTTAATGAATAAAGATTCACAAAGGCCCAAAAGCCCAAATCCTATAGTGATGAATTAGGGTTTTATGGTTCTTTAGGTCATTTATAGAAGTGACTATATAAAGAACTTTATAAACTAAATTCATAAGTTGTTGATTTTAGAGAAAATTGGTGAGAACACAAAGCTTCCATTTCTCTCTAAGAGGCCAACCACCTTGGGGGATATTGTCTAGCAATTCTATTTCCTCAAGGTCACTCATTTCCTCTCCAATCCAACCTTGGTGTAGAATCTTTAGAGGTTCTCAATTTTGGGAACTTGGAGAACCTATTCTTCTAACCAAATCCATGGAGCTAAGAAGCAAGGAATGAAGGCCCTATCTCTTGGGTGATTATCCTTTGCATATGCAAAGAGGAATCTACAAAGGTAAATATTTCTCAACTAACAAATTGTTGTTTTTAAGTTGAGTCAAGGTTCACCAATCTACTAGGCTTTGAATTTCATGGTAGATGTTTTGTTTTTGAATGCATGAAAGCATGATTCCGCCTTTAATTGTTAATTGCATGCTATATGATGTTATTCAAATGAACATGTTTTTCACAAAATTTCCTTCACCGACAACTCATTCACTGTGAATCTATTGGCTAGATACAGCAATGCGCCCACACACAGGCACTGGAATAGTGTTAAAGACATTTTCCGCTACCTCAAAGGTATTACGGATTTGGGCTTGTTCTATACCCGTGAATCTCTAAGTGTTGCCGCCCCTTATGGCCCTCAAATTGATTCTCGCCTTGTTGGTTACCCAGATGTTGGATATCTGTTTGACCCACATAGAGCATGTTCTCAAACAGGTTATGTCTTTACCGTTGGAGACACCGCTATATCTTGGAGGTCTACCAAGCAAACGCTAGTTGCAACTTCGTCTAACCATGCTGAGATTCTCGCCCTACATGAAGCATCGCGTGAGTGTTTTTGGTTGAGATAAGTTATGGAACATATTCGAAACACTAGTTGTCTTATATCAGTCGTTGACCTTCCTACGACGATCTTTGAAGACAATGCAACATGTATTGAGCAGCTAAAGAAGGGATACATCAAGGGAGACAACACCTAGCACATAGTGCCAAAGTTCTTTTTTACTCACACCAGCAGCAGCAGCAGCATCAGAACATTGAAGTCAAGCAAATCCATTCCCAGGACAACTTGGCCGATCTCTTTACCAAGTCGTTGCCCAAGTCTACATTTCAGAAGCTCGTCCAAGGAATCGGTATGCGTAAATTATCTGAGTTGAATCGCTTGTAGTTCTCTTATTTAGAAGTTATGTCTAACTTAGGGGGAGTATCTATAAGCATATTCACATGATCTTAATGTACTATTTTTCCTATGATTAGGAGCATTTTCCCCATGATTAGGAGCATTTTTCCCATTGGGTTTTTGCTACCTAATGAGGTTTTAATGAGGCACCCATCCTGGGATGATCATACTCCGATGAGTTCACTACCTTCATCCAGTTTGACGAGTGTTTAGACATTATGCATACTTTCCTACTTTTCTCCTTAGTCTATGGGTTTTCCCCATTCCTTGGGTTTTACCATAGCAAGGTTTTTGTGAGTTTTTACAAATGCATACTTCATAATAAATTTGAGACTCGCGATCACCCGTTGTGCCGATGACTTCATCAACAATTCTACCTTATCTGCTGAAGATCTGATGTAATGGTTTGTTGAGTATTTACACACTCAAGGGGGAGTGTTGCAGTCATATTTAGAATATGAATGTGATTGTGTAAATCCTATGGAATCTGGGAATGTATCTTATATTCCTATTAGGACTAGATTACCTATTAAATGTTGTAATCCTAAAGGGAAAGGTTTTACCATTTCTACTACTATAAATAAGAGCACAATGGGGTGAATCAAACACACCTCACAATTAAATCAATCTCTCTTCTCCCTAAAGCTTGCCGCATCCCTCTCTCTCTAACCCTAGATCACTCAATCAAATAGGCCTACAACAGTTGAATTAATGTACGTATTTAACACATACTATACTCTATCCATATTTTACTATGTTACTATGCTGACATCATTCTGATATATACTTTTGTTAGCATTTTTTTTTTGGGACAAAACTTTTGTTAGCATTTAGTAAGTAAAAATTTGTGCAAGTTTCACATTAACATCTATAATCTAATAAAAGGTGTTCCATACCGATTTATTTTTTTCATTTCAAAAAATATGGCATCTTAATTTCAAACAAGTAACACATGCAATGGGTTCCTATCAAAAGTAAATAAGAAAAAGAAAAGAAAGTCTTATTATCTTTGACCAAGGTTTTAAAAGGCGCTAGGTGGTGGGCATAGGCCTAGGCTAGGTGGTTTTTTTTTGTTTTTTTTATAATTTTAATTAAATTTACTATATAACATAAGGGTTCTAAAAGATGCTAGGCACTAGTCGAACGACGGGCTGTGGCCTAGCACCTAGGCGGCTAGGCGAATTTAAGTATATCTATAATCTTTCGTGTAAATAAGTGTCTGTTTATACTTAAAATATATATAATTTCATCATAAACTAAAAAATAGAATGACATATATATTATGAAGATATAAGGAAAAACATTGGGAGCAAACATATAATGTGTGTTCATTTAATTATTCAATAAGTCTCTTATAATTTATTGAAAAATAAATAAAATACAAAATGAAATTTATCTATTTTCTGTCTAAGTGAGTCGCAACCTAGGTGGGTGCCTAGGCGGGTCTGGGCGGGCTAGGCGGGTGCCTAGGTAGTCTAGGAGGGTGCCAGCAGGTCTAAGCGTCATTTCTTAATTTTCAAACGCCTAGGCATTACGAGGATTTTTAGAACAATGTTACATATAAATAAATCTATTTATACTTAAAAAAAATTACATAATTGTATTGGGTACTTAAATTGCAAAATAAAATGATATATATATATATATATATATTATAAAGTATTAAAACAGGTTGAAAACATAGAAAAGAAGTATATAATGAGTGTGCATCCAAATATTTAACAATTCTCTTACAATTTATTAAAAAAAAATAAAAAGCAAAATGAAAGTTAATTCTAATTAAGAGTCGCAATCTAGGCGGGTCTAGACGCCATTTTTTAATTTTTCAAGTACCAAAGAATTAATTAGGATTGTGACTAGCCGCCTAGTGCCTAGGCGGGGCTTTTTGGGCTTTAAGCGAAATGAGGTGAGTTTAGCCTCACAATAAACTAGTAATAATGCATTTCAAATTTACTTTTGATAAAAATCAAACCTAAAATCTCTTATTTATATGTAAAAAATAATACTACTAGACTATAATATTGAACGACGGCGGAAGTTTTTAGAGCAGTTCCCAACCAACAAAGAAAGAAAGAGAGTTTCGCGAAATGATTCGAGTGACAAAAATGGGATATTCTCAAGTTTGCAATCCTTTTTATAGAATGTCCAAACCTTGCAAGGACAAAAGTGTAAACTTAACTAAAAGTATAGGGTACTTTAGGAATACTAAAGACTGGAGAACAGTGGGATAGTTGTCCAGCCAGTCCGAAACGCCAATACCAAGCTCCAGAAAGAATATCCCCCATCTCTCTCTCTCTCTCTCTCTGAAATTTTCAAACACCAAATTCGAAGTTCGAAAAATTTCCCTATCTTGAATCCTGTGATCCATGGCTTCTCGTAGGCGCATGCTTCTAAAGGTCATTATCCTCGGCGACAGCGGGTAAGCTCGCTTTTAAGTATTAGAAAACTTGTTCGTTATTTTTCTAGAAGTTTCATAATTATTTGTTTGTTTTCTGAGAAAATGGAGGAATTTGATGAAAAGACCGGGAAAAGTTATAAATCTTGTGTCTGGTTTTATACAATTGAAAACCCATCCTGATCAACTTGTTGCATGTTTTGATAAGATTGGATGTAAATTTTCTGAATTTTTTTTTAATTTTTCTTGTAATTAATTCCAGAATTTAGGCAATTATTTGGTAATGTTAACAGTGTGTTTCTATGCCGATACCTGTTTGCTGATTTGTTTGTTATTTGGCAGGGTGGGGAAGACTTCACTGATGAATCAGTACTCTCCACAACCTTAGATCATGGATTTTATTTTATTTTTTATAACTTTTTTCAGATTTGGATTTACAATTTTACATTTGGTGGTTTTTTGATTCATTGTTTGTATTTTGATTTTCGAATTGTAGGTATGTGAATCGTAAGTTTAGCAATCAGTACAAAGCGACAATTGGAGCCGATTTTCTGACCAAGGAGGTTCAATTTGAGGATAGATTGTTCACTCTGCAGGTTAGAGATATCTCAGCATTCGTATTCGTATTGAATGAAACTCAAATACCATATGATGCAATGAATATTTGAACAATCATGCTTGGTACCTGTAACTCTGATGCCTAAATGGTTAACTGTCTGAACTCCTTGTCACTTGGATTATGTTCTCTCTCAGATATTTTGTTCTCTGATCCAAAAACCTATTTGTTGCTTTTGTAATTATCAATTTTTTTTGGTTAGGATTGTAATTCTCATTTAAAAGTTGTTTGTTTTCATTTGGCTAATAGTGTCTGAAATTGATAAAAGCATAGATTTCACCTTCCATTCTCTTTTTCTCTTTTCTTTTTGAAACACTTTTATTTAAGTACCTTCCATCCATCACTACATTTAAGTCAGTCTTCCCCTTTCAGCATCAATGCCAAGGCGGTAATTAGTCGAAACTTTCTCTTGACACCGAAACCCTATAATAATTTGCTGACTTTATACAAGCTATGATGCACGGATACTTCTGTTTGGTCCCGTATCCTGTATCCAATACTTGATTGGATACGATACTTGCCTGATACTCTCGGATACTCGTCCGACACGTATCCTGGTTGATGGACACGAATTTGACATGATGGATACGCGTATCCAACATTTAGGATACACGTATCCGGCATTTAGGATACATTTACACTTTGAAAAAAGGTAATGAGGAGGAGAAAATTAATAGGAGACATCTATAATTAAAAGTTGTTGAATACAAAGAGCTTCCCTCTAATTAAAATCATGAATACGACTTTCACACTTCTACTGTATAAAGAGGATTAGATTTCGAACTTTTCTTCTCTAACAACTCAAATGTACTTGAATTTGAATGATGAATTATGTTTAAAATGTATATTTTTGTTGCTATATACATTTTTATTGGCCGTATCCATAGCGCATCGTATCTTAATTTTTAGAGATTTTCTGTATCACTGTGTCATGTCGTATTGTATCGCCGTATCCGTATCCATATCCATGCTTCATAGTATACAAGTATCTCTAAGCTGTGCAGTGTCCACTAAAGAAAAAAAAATGTTGATCTTGAGAATTAAAAAAATTAAAGTCTGAATCTTCAATTTGGAATTTGTTCTCCCCTTGGTGCATTAAAGTAGATACTGACCACATCTTACAACAGCAACTATATACAACAAATTATTATAGAAAGAAACAGATATGCTTCCTGTTTGAGATTATGATCTATATAATTTGAATTATTGACACCCCTATCTATCACACTCAGCATGTAATGGGAAGTGATATGAAGCAAGTATTGATGCGAATGTAATGAAATCATTTGTACGAGAAAATGTCGATATACGTGCACTTTTATATTAGATGGGTTTACACCTCTTATTCATGTTTACAGATCTGGGATACCGCTGGTCAAGAAAGGTTTCAGAGTCTTGGTGTGGCGTTCTATCGTGGTGCAGATTGCTGTGTTCTTGTGTACGATGTGAATGTCATGAAATCATTTGATAATCTTAATAACTGGAGGGAAGAATTTCTGATTCAGGTAATTACTATTTGATTATCTTCGTAGACAGTCACATATATTGAGGTATTGACTGCTAGTTACGTTGTGTGGATTTGATGTTTAGGCCAGTCCTTCAGACCCTGAGAACTTCCCATTTGTTGTATTGGGAAACAAGATTGACGTTGATGGCGGAAATAGTCGAGTGGTAAGTTATCTAGATTCTAGAATATGGAGGCTCTATGTTGTTGTTCTAGGACGTGTGACATTAGTTGTTCCTCTCTTATAGCGTGTGCATATGGTTCTACTCTTTTGGCTGCAGGTGTCTGAAAAGAAAGCAAAGGCCTGGTGTGCTTCCAAGGGAAACATACCATACTTTGAGACTTCTGCAAAAGAGGGCTTCAATGTAGATGATGCCTTCCAGTGTATAGCCAAAAACGCACTGAAGAATGAACCTGAAGAAGAAATGTAAGTACTGTTTGCATAGCTGATTTATCATTTTGTTTTCCAGTCACTTTTTTCTTCTTTTTTAGCTTTGAATTTAGTCCCTCGCCAATTATTTTAGGAAATATTTTATGCATCCGGGGCCATAATTTGAGATAATTATCTGAATAGGTGAAGACAATTCTATTGTTGATCAATTTAGAGTAATTGGACAACAAAATTTGTTTACCACTCAATTAATTTCCATCACATCGTGATGATATGTATAGATAGCAATTATCTTCCTATTTATTCCTGTCCCATAACAAGTTGATATGTGTACCCACTTTTAAAAAGGAGGAGAAGTACCTCTTGCTTGTAGTTACTTTTTAGTAATTATAGTCAAGTGGGATTCCCTCGCCTTTTTAATAAAAGGGTTCTTGCATTCAACTCTTGGAGATATGAGATTTATGGAGATTGATTAACGCACTTTTGCCAGTTAAGGGAGCATTTTGCTCATCACCTTAACCCAAGGTGTATGATCACCACCTCTCTCAAATTTTAAGAGAGGTGGGGAGCATGCACCATGAGCTAAAGTGGTGAGAAAACAATGCTCCCATTAATTAAATTTATCATTTTAACAAGCATGATTAATGTACTTAGCATTGGGCAAGTTCTTTTTACAGATAATATATTTTTCATTGGTAAGGAGTCTATGGGAGTACATTTTTAACAGAGCGAAAATGAACCCAAGGAGTGTAAAACAGAACTTCTCTGTTAGAGTTTCATCATATAAAACTCTCTGCTTAAAAATCTTATGTGTGTGTGTAACGAAAAGGCAACTGGTCTTAAAAGCTGGTTCCCTTTATCTCTTATGGTTTCTGGACAAGAATCCTCTCCATTTTAACTTGAAATGGAGAAGAACAGTCTTTAATATTAGCTGTCCGGTCAATAGTGTGGTACTGCAAAAATCATGAAAGTCACGTTGCTTGAAAAATTATTGCAGAATGGTTCGGGATTTGATTGCACAACTATTATAAAAGAACTGGATATCTGTCCAACCAGAGAAAAACTTGTGATTTCAGTTCCATTTTTTCCGCCGCATAATGTGAATATAAATTAATAGGGATACTGAGTTTCTGAAGGGAGATGCTAATTGAATACTTGTGGATTTTGTTTGTGGATGATGAAGATACCTTCCGGACACAATCGATGTTGGTGGCGGAGGGAGGCAGCAAAGATCTACTGGCTGTGAATGTTGAAGGAGTTATTGAATGGGCTTTTTGCCTTGTGGATGGCAGAATGCAGTTCTTGTCAATGAAGACTCAGTTGATTATTTAGGGAAAGGTTACAAAGTTTTATTTGTATTATAAATGAATGGGAAGAGTCATATTTGTTTACTCTGTATTTTGTTTTTGTTTATATTAATGATTGAATTTTCCTTTTCATTTTTTTTATCATTTACTAGAGCTGTTTGAAATCCAACATCAACATATATTAAATGAGGTCACACTTTGCACTGGATTTTGCATTTTGGGTGAACCCAGACGGTCTCAAGTCTTACAGGTAAAGTTGGAGAGGGCATACAAACTAAAAGCTAACTACGTTTTATGCTCCCCATATTTGAGATTATATTTTTTGGGTGGATGAGATGATTTTTAGAAAGGGATATGAGGTTCTAATTTTGTGGTTTTTAAATTGTACCAATTTACACATTTTCTCTTTGCACGTTTAATCTTCTATTAAAATTGATAATTTTCTTTTATTTCATCAATGTTGTTGAAATATGGCTAACACGTTAGCTCATGTAAGAGTCTTAAATTCACCACGTTATCAATTTATGAATTATCATACCATTAATCCAACAAAATTGCAAATAGATTGTAACGCCCCGAACCCAGGGTCGGCATAAGAATATGACCCCGCACCCGGCCATGCGAGTAAAAATAAAATCGAAAAAACAAACTTCTTTTATACAAAATAATCTCCAAAATCCTTACAATTGTACAAAAATAAATAAAAACTCTTAAATATCTCTTCTAATACAACATCAGCTCGTCTAGTACCTGTCATGCCAAATAACTCATCTGAAAAATATAAAGGCGAGGGGTGAGCAACAACCACCGTCGCTCAGTGATTAGAATATGTAATATGTCAGTCAAGCAATGCCGTTTTACACACACTAGAAAGTACGAGAATAATATCGAAGTTTTAGCCACATAATTCCATATCACACCATCCCTTTACGTGTTCATTACATCCTTCATAAATTGTAACTCACCACGTGACCGTGACCCCTAATGACCTTCCTGCCCTAATGTTCCCGTGTGCATTTTACATTTATCCCTCGGATTAATGCTACACTAAAGTTCTCATGCTCCATGAACATTTTCAAATAATCCACATATCACCATATATACTCATCAAAGCATTCACAAAGCATTTAAAATTCAAACATGCTTGACTTGAAATAGATAGATATTTGAAAATAGATCAAAACCCACAATAGCTTGTGATTTTCACATTTATCAGAAAATAATAATATTTTAAACACATTACATAAACCACTCACCTCGATAATTCGAGCCTTGGCAAGACAACCCTTGATATAATTATGGTATACGGGTTCTCACATAGATACAATGTCAATTTCTTTTTTTTTCTTTTTTTTTTAAGACAAGCGATATTATTTACACCAAAAGGGTGAGGGAGTGGACTAAGCCTTACGATGGGCGAGCCATAATAATTTAGTTCAAATTCGCCTTTGGTGAGAATTTAACCTAAGACATCTTGCTTACAAGTGAAACCTAAGACCTCTCGCTTACAAGTGAAGAGGAATACCACTAGACCGTAGTACTAAGTGGCCAATATTAATTCTTTAACGTGTAGTATGAGAAAACTAAAACTTCGTGACCTATATTTGAATAATAGTGTTATTCTCACACTCATTGTTATTTCTCACATACCCGTCTTCATTCTTGACCATTGAATTCGATGAATTGAAGAAGATTAATGGCCAAAACAACACTATCATTTTTCAAACGAGAGACTTTGGATGTGGTCTCTAGACATTAATACTCATTGATTAAAACCTTAGTGGTTTTTAATTTTTGATCAAAGTCCTTTGACTTTATACACCTCAGCATATTAGTGTTAATATATTTCTATGTCCGCAATAAAACTTGTGATTTTATGGTATTTAAAATCTCACATCTAATGAGCTATAATAAAAAACGGCCAACAAAAAATGTGAAAAAAAATTTCAAAATTTTGGTTGAATAAAATCAATATAACAATATAATTCATTTTGAAATATATATATATTGAGTACATCGATATTTTTACACTAAGGGGAAAGGGAGATAAACTAAGCTACACAATGAGTAATTTAATTAAGTACATGTACGCATATATATATATATATATATATATATATATATATATATATATATGTATGTATGTATCAATCAATTTGAAACAATGTAAAAAAAGAGCCAAAAGAATGTATCCAACATTGTTTTGAATTTGACCAAAAGAAAACATTGTGATGAATGGTAATATAGTTGTCACATGTCAAAAGAATGTATCTGTACATTCGCCATATGTAAATATCTATAATATGTAACCCATAAAAATGTTTAAAAAGAATGTGCGCGTAATTATAAATTTAAAAAATGTGGGTACATTTTATACAAAAAAATTGATACATTTTATACAAAGAATGGTACGTTTTATATAAAAAAAATGGAACATTTTATATAGAAAACAATGTCACATTCCGGCTCGAGCCCCCACCACATTCCGGGCTCGACTCTGCCGTAACACAATATTGTCCGCTTTGGGCCCTGACCACGCCATCATGGTTTTGTTTATGGGAACTCAGACGAGAACTTCCTAGTGGGTCACCCATCATGGGATTGCTCTCGCGCAAACTCGCTTAACTTCGGAGTTCCGATGGAACCTGAAGCCAGTGAACTCCAAAAAAGCCTCGTGCTAGGTAGAGATTGAAATATACATATAAGGCTTACATGATCCACTCCCCTGGGCGATGTGGGATGTTACAATCCACCCCCCTTAGGGGCCCGAAGTCCTCGTCGGCACACTTCCGGCTAGAGATTGGCTCTGATACCAAATTGTCACATCCCGGCCCGAGCCCCCACCACATCCCGGGCTCGACTCCGCCGTAGTACGATATTGTCCGTTTTGGGCCCCGACCACGCCCTCACGGTTTTGTTTCTGGGAACTCACACGAGAACTTCCTAGTGGGTCACCCATCATGGGATTGCTCTCGCGCGAACTCGCTTAACTTCGGAATTCCGATGGAACCCGAAGCCAGTGAACTCCCAAAAGGCCTCGTGCTAGGTAGAGATGAGAATATACATATAAGGCTTACAAGATCCACTCCCCTGGGCGATGTGGGATGTTACAAAAAACAATGTTTACATTTTATATAAACAACAATGTATATGTTTTAGATTAAATCAATAAATAGATTTTTACATATAACAAGTGGTACATTTTTAAAGAAACATGGGTACAATATAAATAAATTATGGGTGCAAAAAAATAGGTGAAAAAAAAAAAATTATGAGTACAAGTAAAAATTTTAAAAATATGGGAACAAAAAAAAATTAATATAGGGTTACAAATTAAGGGGGGGTGTATTCAATTAGGAATTTGAAAGATTTTAATGGATTTATAAATCCATGAATTTTTATGGAGTTTAACTGATTTGTAGAGATTTCATGTAAAATTTTGATTCAATTCCCTCAAAATCTTATGGGAAGATGTGAGATTTGTGGATACTTAAAATACACTACAAAATCTCTCCAATTCCCTCTAATTCCTCAACTTTTCTAAATTCTTTAAATACTAATTCTAATTGAATACACTTGGAATGTTATATCACACACCCCGACCCAAAATATCCACTAGGACTCCGAATCGAGCTGTGTTAGCCAACACCTGGAAGGTGACGAAGCCATAAAGTGTGATGATGGGGAAAAATATGAATAAATTTGAACCTAAGAGTGCCTAAATACCAGAGTGCGTTGTTGAGTGGGAATGAACCCACTTCACACGTGACGTTAGAGCATAGGTAAAGTACAATAGAGTAAGATAAGAATTATACCATCAAAGGTAGTCACTTATTTTGGAATATGCCAATCACCCTCGTCGATACGGAAGCTCAGCTACTAAAACTTGGAGGGGCGGAAAACGGAAAATGTGAGTGGCCTAAAAACAAAGTTTTAGTAAAGATCTTCTAAATGTTATAACCCCTCGCTGTAACACCTGTTTAGTTTCCAGAAAATCATACTACATATAAGGATGGAATCAATTGTATACTATCAGTAAATCCAGAAGTATACCACGATACAACATACCATCAGCAATATAAATAATCAGGTGCTTAATAATCCATACTAGCACGCAAGTCAGAGTCACCTAATGTGACCTGTACGACTGCACCCATATCTCATCAATCAATGCTAGCACGTAAGTCGAAGTCACCTATAGTGACCTGTACGACTCACCCATATCTCATCAATCAATGCTAGCACGTAAGTCGGAGTCACCTATATTGATCTGTACGACTCACCCATATCTCATCAATCAATGCTAGCACGTAAGTCATAGTCACCTATAGTGACCTGTACGACTCACCCATATCTCATCAATCACAATGAGCTTTAACTGCATCTATTATGACATGTACGACTCATGGACAACCTGTACGATAGTGTCGGAGTTGCCTATCATTGCAACATGTATGACAAGGTCGGAGTTGCCTAAAACATACATGTAGTCATGCCATAACTTCATCATTTCAACTAATACCATAAATTCACCTGAACTTACCTGGGTCTCCTACGTTCACCTTTGCACTTCAAAGCGTTCACAATAATTATGTGCAAGTAATATACATATGGATGTACCATGATGCAATCTAATACTCAACCATGTCATAGCATTTTCAATTTTATATATATATATATATATAATATGGCTTAAAATGCATAAGTTGTAACGCCCTACTCCCGAAATATTTATTTTCGGGAATAATTATCGGTGATAAGCCCAATTAGACACTAGTTTAATTAACTATCATTACTTACGTTTCCTTACTTCAATTTCTTGGTTCTTCACACATTGATTTATGAACAACATTTAACCACCAAATCATAAGGTTAAATCTCACATTTTCCACCAATCTCCTTCACATTGCTCAATTCCCCAAACAAGGCTATTGTCTCAATTATTTAGTCTCATTTATTGTATGGCTGCATCTAACGTCTCGTTAGACTGCCTACGTACCCTAAACAGGGATCAAGCCATTCGTAGTTCACACTAGTACTTCAAAGCATTCACAGTAATTATATGTAGGTAATATGCTTAAATCGATTTAAATAAAAACGTTTGTGGAATGATCAATCATATATATATATAATATACACGACAGAAAGGAAAAGACCCACTCACCTGAGGTTTGCGCTACGACTCCCTAGCACGAATATCGAGACGTCACGAACCAATGTCACCTAGAACAATTATCAAATCACGTCTCAGAGTTCTTACCGATAGAATACATAATTTACAGAAAAAACACATCCCTACGTAATTCACTTCGGAGGATCTACATCACGGATTTCTGATCCGTTACTTCCAAAGATTCACATTATGTTCCTAGAACCACGTCCTAATATTTCATTATGATCCAACAGTTGGATCTCCGCCAATTGCCAAAACCAAGTGGCGGTCAACATTATATTTTATGAACTTACAAATCCAATTCGGGAAGATCCGTACGTCGGATTCCCGATCCGTAAGTTTCTATGCTCCTCAAATATTACGTACTATAAGGTATTAAAGTTTGGTGACGATCCAACGGTCGGATCGTCGATTCACACTTTTACCCAATAACGTGACGTAGAGAATTTAGGTTCCAACCATCAACCTAAGTCATACAGTTACCAAGACTAAACTCAAGGCATCTAATTTAGCCTGAGAATGACATCGACGACCCTCTGGCCACGCGCCTCCGTGGGTGGCGGTCGGCCGCCCCGACTGGCCGGAAAATCCAACTATTTTTAAAAAATTACCAAATTTTACAGAAATGAAGATCTCAATGAGTAGAACAAGTTTTATACATGTGGCTAAGTCCAATTTAGCTGGGAAAGGCTCCAATTTCACTCAAACCCGCCGAAAACCCTAAGATGGGTGTTCTTCGATTCGACTTCCTCGATGTTCCAACACCCCTACAACTGCTTGGGTCTTGTTCCTGGGTCCAAGAGGAGTGTTTTAGTGGTGGTAATTGAAAGAGATCTTTTCACAACCGGTGAATCCCGAGCAAGATTTCCCGCGGCACCCACTGTGGTTTTTGCACCAAACTTCAAACAAATTCCTTCTAATTTTGGGTGGAAATGGAAGAGGGGAGGTTGTGAAAGAGGTTACAGATATTGGATAGGTGAATTTTGCTTGAAAATATGGTGGAAGTGGCCGGAATTTCACACCGGTTCGAAATCGGGTTTTGTCGTGGGTGTCCTCCACGGGAAAAGAATGCTGGGAGCTTCTCATTTATTGGTCCATTGCCAATTGCCTAATTGGCCCACCAACAACAAAAATCTAATTGGTCTTTTACTCTCTCACTAATTTCTGATTGGCCACTTCAACTTTGATTGGTTACCATTCCCACATGGTGGGAGCTTTAATTAATTTAAAATCTATAATTTAGTAAAACGACTTCAAATGTCTGTATCTATATCGTTACAATTCGGACTCGCAAACGGTTTTCGCCTATGTGTTCGTACCAACGAGTACTACACAAATGCGCTAAAGGAATAAGTCATGCATTTCTCTAGACGATGCTCAACGTAAGTCAAAGCCTGTGCCTCTAGAGATATTTTCAATTCCCTCGATTAAATAAAAACGTAAATTTAGGGACGGGTTGTCACAATCTACCCACCTTAAAAATTTCGTCCCCGAAATTTAAAATCATTTGTTATACAAAAGTAGAGAAAAGACAGCAGAGAAATAGATATGTAAGGAAGATATCAAGTTAGAGTGGTTGCATCAAAGAGATTGTCATTCCGTCGTGATCGGTTTGCAATGGTTCTTCTTTCACGCCTCCAAACTCAAACTTTCCTTCTCCTTTAGTATAATACTAAAATATACAGTTCTTTATAAACATAAAGTAGAACAATAGTTGTATAACAACGTAATGTCGAAGTACGTATATAATAAAGTGAAGTTAAAATACTTGTACTGAAGACAACTCCGAAAATAGAAAACTTCACCTACACGCCCATATGCTTCACGTGCCTCGAAGATGAGTGTGTGCTATCTTTGGGTCAAGCCCAAATAATAATTAAATAACTAAACGTAGACGGACCTAGATGTCTACTTGTTCAACAAATTCAACACTTAAGTTTTCAATATTACGGTCAGCAGCCCGTAATACTAACAACTCACTATTGTCCCGATAAGTAAGTAACAGATTCCCGAGGGTGCAGTATTACCATCATGCCCCCTAATGGGAAAATATGCATAAATCATCTGATCCAAGTCTTGATCGTGTTCACGCACTACCCTTACGGGTAACATCAACAAATATCATAATTTTCTATATCATAATCTCGATCATTTAACTATGGATAAAATTTTTGGTCATGTGCTATGGATAAAATTTTCACAGCACGCCTTAACCATGCCATACTTGAAACCAAAAATTGTAACCGTAGTTACAACCAACTAAAAAAAATATAACTATTTATCACAACATACACACTACATAACTCAACAATGCAATTCATAACACCATAATGAGCAGATTCCTATTGAATTTCTCTCGAATTTAGTGAAAATTATGTCAAGAAGGCTAACATAATACTCGAGAATTTGAGGGTCAAATAAGTCCATCAAATTTTAAATACAAGGTAATTGAATTAGTGTATAACATCTCGTTACAACGGTAGCTTCTGGAACATTCAATCACCAACAATTAAGATTCGTTTAGTAGAGTATTTGTTGGGTGATTGAGAATTTAATGTTCACGACTAAATGTCAATATCCTAGCAACTCCTCTAGACAATTTTCTTGTTTAAAACTAATACAAAGTGTAGTAGGGTAGGCATGAACCTAAAATTGACTAGAATACCTTCCAGCACAAAGAGATGTGTTGATGCACAAAACCGGAGGGGTCTTGGAACAACGTAGATCCGACCGTGAATCTGCAAGAAAGTAAAGAACACAAGATGTATCGTGGTTCACCCCAATGTTTGGGCTACGTCCACATTGATGTTGATTGTATTTCTCTGTATGAATGTATGGATTACAAGTGTGAGGGGGAGTCCCCCAGAGAAAGAGAGAGTTTGAGAGTGTTTCTCTGTTTGTGAGAGGGTTGCTGGATGTGAGCCCTCTGTTTGGGGATGTCAGGCCTGAGGATTGTGAGGGTGAGGAGGCCCTTTTATAGACTAAAGGCTCCTCCCCTTTTACATGAATCATGGGCTCAATGTCTGGAAGCCCAAGTAACGAGGCCCAATATAATATGGTACCAACAGTAGTCCCCCAAGTCTTCAGTCAAGATAGTCTTTTGGCTGAAGACTTGAAATTCAGTCCATGTGTGGGCCGAAGTAACTAGATGTCGTCTAGAACTAATACTCGATATGGGGCGGTGCTCAATGTGAAATGATGCTTAACTAGAAGTAGCACATGCTGCGAGGCTGCTCGGCTTGTGGCTTATGTTGCCTTGGTTGGCTCGGCTCGTGGCGTTGAAGGTGAGAGAGTCCCTTTTATAGAATAAGGGCTCGCTCCTCAATACATAAATGATGGACTAGAGTTGATGCTCGCGGTGAGGCGGTTGCTCAGCAGGCGGCGATGCTCTCTAATGATGGTGAGGAAGTCCCTTTTATAGAATAAGGGCTCGCTCCTCAATACATAAGTGATGGGCTAGAGTTGATGCTCGCGGTGAGGCGGTTGCTCAGCAGGCGGCGATGCTCTCTAATGATGGTGAGGGAGTTCCTTTTATAGAATAAGGGCTCGCTCCTCAATACATAAATGATGGGCTAGAGTTGATGCTCGCGGCGATGCGGTTGCTCAGCAGGCGGCGATGCTCTCTAATGATGGTGAGAGAGTCCCTTTTATAGAATAAGGGTTAGCTCCTCAATACATGAATAATGGGTGCTCTCTAATGAAAGTGAGGGAGTCCCTTTTATAGAATAAGGGTTTGCTCCTCAGTACATAAATAATGGGCTAAGTCCCCCAAGTATTTTTCATGAGGCCCAGTTGCGGAAGCCCAATATATGGTACATAGTGTAGTCCCCCAAGTCTTCAGTCAATAGAGTCTGTTGGCTAGAGACTTCAAATTCAATCCATGTATGGGCCGAAGTGGCGGTTGTTCGGAGGCGGTCTTTGTATACCATGCACTGAAGCTTTGTAGGTGAAGCTTTGAAGCTGGAGTTTTTGTAAATGAAGCTTTTGAAGTCGAAGCTTTGTAAATGAAGCTTTCGAAACTGATTGACATGAGTGATGCTCATGAATGTTTATGTTGATTGACATGAGTGATGCTCATGGATGTTGACATGAGTGATGCTCATGAATGTTTATGAATGTTTATGTATGATTGACATGAGTGATGCTCATGAATGTTTATGTATGATTGACATGAGTGATGCTCATGTATAATTTTGGAGTACTGGACGTACTTTTGATCATCTGGTTGGTGATTATAGTGGCAGGCTGCCGAATAATTTTGGAGTACTGGACGTAGTTTTGATCACCTGGTTGGTGATAATAGCGGCATGCTGCCGAATAATTTTGGAGTACTGGATGTACTTTTGATCACCAAGTGGCAGGTTGCCGAATAATTTTTGGAGTACTGGACGTACTTTTGATCACCTGGTTGGTGATAAGCAAGTGGGTGTCCGGTCAGACAAGAGATCACCATGAGCACGTGGCTCATCAGTCTATAAGTTGGTTGACTTCTTTAATCAGCAACAATGTTGATCAATGGATTTAGTTGCTTAATAATTCCTGACAATAAATGACAGTATAAGTACGACCGTATAATGAATAAATCAAATTGACAAAGTTTGTCAAGGCAAAATATTGTATTATGTGCCTTTTGTGAATAAATGATTTATTCTGTTGTGTGATAAATGACATTTTTCATAAATCAACAATATATTAGGTATGTGTGTGTATATATATATAATCAGGAATAAATGATTTATTCAGTTGTTTGATAAATCACATGTTGTATAAATCAATAACGTTGTAGTAATCATGTGATCTCAGAAATAATAATTATATTATTTAATCATAAGTCATCATGACATAAAAATAATAAAATTATTACTTTATGATTAGTCATCATGACACAAATAAAATAATTAAATAAACAATGATATTGAGAAAACATAATGATGGGATATTGATAGGAGCATATTTAGGCGACTTAGTTGGCTTGTTCTTGTGCATTTACGTTGTTATTTCGTAGTTATTTTAGTCTTTTAAGCCATTTTCGTGTGTTTTCAGGTTCTAAGGACAAAGTATGCAAGAAGGTGCATTTTGGAGCCTTTTGGAGCAAAATTGGGCTTGGAATGGTTATCACATGTTTGGAGCAAAAGGAATTGATGAAATTGAAGACTTGAAGAAACAAGGATTCCTAATCAAACAAGGATTCCTACTCAAACAAGGATTCCCACTTAAAGTAGGAAAGTTAAGCCAAGGTTTCCTATTTTGGTTTGACCTTTCCTAATCCTAAATGTCTCTAAATTCCAGCAACATTGAAGGCCTCCTAAGCATTCTAGGACACAAAAGACATCTTCCTTGCCCAATCCAAGGCCTTGCCGCACAATACCCATTTTCCATTTCCCTTGCCGTGCAGGGGAACCTCTTTCCCTTCAGTTTTAGGACATTTATCCTTCCCTAAAACACATGCCGCACCCTCTTGGCCCTTTACTCTTCCTTGCCGTGCAAGGGAGAGTGTTCTTTCCTATTTCTTTGCATTAAAACACATTCCTATTGTGTTCTACCTCCTTGCCGCATATCTTAGCATATTTCCCTTAGTTTTCTGATTTTATTTCCTTTTTCTAGAAGCTTTTGACTTAATTTCTGTTAACCAAAATAAGTTAGGGTTTTAATTCCTGAAAACCTTAAATAGACTTCCTTCTTGCAGCCCAAGGAGATCCATTCATTCACTCATTCACGCCAGAAATCATCCCTCGCTCTCTGCCGCATCCATCCTTCACCATTCTCCATAATTTCTGACCTTAATCAACCCTTGCCGCACCATACACCTATCCTAACCATAAACCCATCATTCTACACCATCCACAACCCCCAAAACTCACCATCAAACCTTGTGCCGCAGCAAAGAAGGAGAAAGAGAGCCTTGGACGTGCTTGCCATTCGAGCTAGGATTGCTGGAACGTTTTAGGTGTAATCTTTCTTTTGTTTTCAATGTTTCAATTCAATAATCTTTGTTTTGTGAGTATGAGGAACTAAACCCCTCTTAGCTAGGGGGGAATTCGAAACCATGTTCATGCTTGCAATATGATTTGATTACATCCAGTTGTGATTCATAAGTTGTGAATTCTATTTACCTATCCGTTTGAATTAAAACTGATTTGTGTGTGTTGGTTGAGAGTGCAAGCTTAATTTTCATGCATAAATCTGATGCTAGGATATAAGGGAGTTTCACCTAATCGTTATGAACTTATATTCATAAGTAGTAAATGTTGCTTGTCACAATCGCGTTAAGTAAATTCTTGGCATAAGTTTCATGCAATTCATAGTTACAAGTGCCTCGTCAATGCTCATGATTTTCATAGAACTTAATGATCTTTGCTCGTATCTTTATTATGCAATTCATGTAGGGAACTTGTGAAGAATGCTTTGGGTTGTTGTATGCAATCATCCAATTCAATGAAATTAGGAAAATCTGAGGGTTAATTAGTGCAATTCACAGTTAATCTGGGGCGTTGAGGATTCATGGGTATTGAAAAGCAACTGGAAATCATTTTGTTTGCAAGTGTGTCAAGGGTGGAGAAGAACCTCCTAGCTAGCCTATCATCCATAGTTTTACCCCAAATTCGTCCAAATTTTGCTTAGTTTACAATCTGTTTATTTTGTTTTCAAATTCGCCAAAACCAAACCCCCTTTTACTTTGTTGAGTCATATTAGTTAGAAACTGATTTAGTTTGTGTTTTTAAGTGTTTTGAACCAAGTCAAAACCTATTTTCGTTCAAATTTACTCTTAGTGGCATATTTGAGTCTTTTAGCTTGTTTTGTGCTGTTTTGAGTCTTTTGAGTTGTCTTAGTGTTTTAGAGTTTAGTTTTGCATTCTTTGAGTCTAGTTTAGTGTTTTTAACTTTGTTTTTATGTTTTTGAGTCAGTTTAGAGGTTTTAGCAAGCCCTCCTAATCCCCGGTTTAGAACGATCCCTACTTGCATTTATACTACAATTTGACAACAAGAGGGTTTAATTTGTGTGCTTATATATTTCGCATCAAATTTTTGGCGCCGTTGCCGGGGATTAGCAACTTTGCTAATCCCTTGTTATTTCTTTTTGTTATTTTCGTTTGTATTTGTTTCTAGTTTCTGACCTTGTCTTGTTTTCTTGTTTTAGGTACTAGTTTATGACTAGAAGTTCCCAACCTGTTCGTGAGCACATCTTGGACTTTGACGACGATTTTGCGAGGACTTTGAGAAGGAATAGGAACCAGCAAGATCATAACCCACCTATTCCTGAACCTGAGTTTGAAGAACATCCACTTGAAGAAGAAGAGGAGCCCACGACACAGGTTGTGGAGGAAGATCCCAACATGGCAGCGGACAATCGAACCATCAAAGAACTTTCTGCCTCGGGTGTGGACAATGCCGCAACCCTATGCATCCAATATCCCACGGCTGCCCAAGGGAAGACGAAAGAGTTCGAATTGAAATCAAGCCTATTGCACCATATT
This sequence comes from Malus fusca, assembly GCA_035220775.1. Taxonomy (NCBI): domain Eukaryota; kingdom Viridiplantae; phylum Streptophyta; class Magnoliopsida; order Rosales; family Rosaceae; genus Malus; species Malus fusca. Next base: position 18,851,422 of record CM069067.1, on the reverse strand, counting down.
CCTAAGTTCCATGGGCTGTCCATGGAGGATCCAAACAAACACTTGAAGGAGTTCGAAGTCGATGTTCAAGCATGACCCCGGTGAATGTTGATAGCAGCATCTTGAAGATGAAGGCTTTTCCATTCTCTCTAATGGACAAAGCTAAAGATTGGTTGTATGAACTAACACCTGGGATGGTTACATCTTGGGAGAGTATGAAACGAGCATTCTTAGAGAAGTTTTTCCCAACTTCAAGAGTCATTCTCTTGAGGAAACGGATTAGTGGCATCCAACAAAATCAAGGTGAGTCGTTTCCCGCTTATTATGAACGTTTTAAAACTCTTGTTGCTTCATGTCCACAACATCAAATGAAGGAGGAGCTGCTCATTCAATACTTCTACGAAGGACTCCACCCTATTGAACGCCAAATGCTAGATGCCTCGGCGGGTGGTGCGTTGGTGGACAAGACTCCGGTGGCTGCCAAGACTTTAATCGCAAACCGAGCACATAATGCCCAACAATATGAAGGTGTTGGACAAAGGGACACCCCACGACAGCAAGTGAATGAGGTAAGTTCCACATCCGACATTCAATCACAATTAGCTAATCTTACTTCCATTGTGTCTCAGATGGCCGAAGGAATGAGTGTTGGAAATGTGCCCTAAAACCAATCATATGATGATACTTTACGGACATTTCACATGTTAAACTAATGTAGTTTAATATAAAGGGCAAAGATTATTGTTTGAAGCCGTCTCATATAAATGTTATACGCTTAAATGATAAGTCCAAGGAATATGTAATTGGGAGAATGCGATCTAAAGAAGTTAGATTCATGAAACCATTCTCTTTCGTATACATATCCTAAACGTTCCTGATCATAGGATTGCCAATTGGGCATTGACAGTCCGTTAAGATCAGTACGTGCTATGTCTTCTCTTAGGGAGAGTGACTGGTCTCGAGTCATTGGTGTGACTGACACCAAGACAAGCATGTAGGTGCTCAATAGAGAATGAGTCCACTGAACACGATCAACAAGGAGTTGTCATACTCATGTTACATGAGAACTCATGGTTGGGATAATGCAAAGTAGTCCTTTGACCTGAGGCATCATAGTTGTCTTGTGGTTAGGTCCTTGATCTTTGACTATGTCAAAGTCACTCCGTCAGAGGGTGTCCATGGCATAGTTGGGTGATGCGAAAATTAACTTAACACACAAATTTAACCCTCTTTTGACAATTGTAGTATAAGTATAAGTAGGGATCGTTCTGGACCGGGGATTAGGAGGGCTTGCTAATAACCTCTAAACTGACTCAAAAACATAAAACTAAACTTAAAAACACTTAACAAGACTCAAAGTAAACTTAAAATACTCAAACCAGCTTAAAACAACCAAATAAACTTAAACTAGACACTAGGAATGACTTTGGACGAAAATTGACTTTTACTTGAATCAAAACACTTAAAAACACAAACTAAAACAGATTTGAAACACTTTGAAACAAGAAACTAAAAGGGGGGGTTTTGATTTGGATGAAGTTGAAACAAACAAACAAGTATGAAAAACTAGATAGATTGTAAAACAAATTTGAGAAATAAGATGATGGATGGGATAGCTAGAGGCTTTTTCTCCACACATGACATGTATGCAAACAACTCGATTTCCAGTTACTACTTCATTGAATTATAAACGACAATGCCCCAAATTAACCGTGACATCACTAGTTAACCTTTAGATTTTCCTTGTATTATTGGATTGGATGACATCATTTGACAACCCAAAACATTCTTCAAAAGTTCTCTACATGACATCATAATAGAGATACAATCAAAGATCATTACGTTTAATGAAAATCATAAGCATTGACAAAGCACTTGCAACTATGACATCATGTCACTCATGCTAGGAATTAAACTTAACGAGATCGTTTATAAGCGACCTCCACTACTTATGAATATAAGTTTGCAACGATTATGTGAAACTTTCTTATATTCTAGCATCGGATTTATGCATGCCAATTAAGTGTCGACCCTTAATCAACAAATACAAATAAGTTATCAATCAAATAGTTAAGCCAATTGCATTTACGATTCAATAGTTCATAACTGGAATTTATCAAATCATATTACACACATAATCATGGCTTTGAAATCACCCCTAACCAAGAGGGGTTTAGCTACTCATAATTGCAACAAAATCAGAAAATAACAAAGTAGACATTGAAAGCAAGGACGAAGTACACCTAAAACGCTCCAAAGTTTCAAGCTTGAAACGCCAAGGACCTTCGTTTTCACCACCTTGTTGCAGCACAAGTGTCTAAGGATATGTATGGATATATGGAAAGGTTATGAATGTATTTAGGATTGGTGAATGTCTCGGCCAAGGGAAGGGAGTGTATTGAGTTGTGTTTTGAGATATATGGGAAATGAATGGATGAATGGATGGTGCTCACGGCTAAGGAATGAAAGTGTAAGTGTATGAAGTTGTGAGATGTGAATGTATGTCTTTTGAATGGATCCCCGATTATGGTGAAGGGTGGATGTATTTATAGGCTAGGGAAATGACCACCATCTAATTAAGGTGGTAGTGGTGTATGTTGTGGTAATGAGTAGATGTAATGGGTGAATGGCTGGATGAATAGGTGTAGGTCACGGCAAGGGAATGAATAATGGCTGACTTGTGTTTGTGAATGTGGGAATGAATGTGTGAATGTGGCTGTCCGTGTTTCCCTTTACATTTGCACACACATGTTCTTCATCATTTCAGCCACCAATCCACCCATTTTCTGCCCATGTTTCTCCTTTCCTTTGCATGTGGGTGTCCTCTTTCTTTCCCATGTGCTGTGTGTTTCCTTTTACATTTGCACACACATGTTCTTCATCATTTCAACCACCAATCAACCCATTTTCTGCTGCCCATGCCGTGTGTGCACTTTGCATGTGTGTGTATGCCCTCTTTTCTTCCATGTGTCGTGCTCCATGTTGTATCTCCACATGTACTAGCTGTTACACTTGCACACACACATGTTGTTCATCATTTTAGCCACCAATCAACACACTTTCTGCCCTCCAAACTGTCCATGTACTTTCCTTCTTCCATGTGCCGTACAGTTTGCATGTGTGTGTATGCATGTTGTCTTTGCATGTGCACACACATGCTCTTCACAATTTCAGCCCAAAATCAACACATTTGCACACATACATGCTGATTTCCAGCCTTCTAATCTTAAAAAACGTCTATCCTCATGTCTCCATGTGCATGCAATCCATTTCAGCCCAAAATTGCTCCAAAACGCACCAAAATGCACTTTTCTTGCCAACTTTGTTATTAGGACCTACAAACACACGAAAATGGCTTAAAACACATAATTAACTAAGACATAACAACATAAATGCACAAGAACAAACTAACTAAGTCGCATAAATATGCTCCTATCATTGGGGTTAAGCCACTTAGCCATCGAGGCAAGTGAATGCGCAACAAGGGATCTCTAACATTTAAACCGTTTGAGGGAGAATACTCTATGATATGATTAAGAATCTCTGGCCAGAGTATGAATGAGATTTAGGAAATCGTTCCAAATCACATTCAACGTAATCATATAAGTAAGATTATCACATTGGATAGTAGACATGAATAAACTATCAAACCAAACAATGTGGTCAAGAGTATTGTATTAGAGAAAGACCGTATTGCATTGTAATCCTAAACTGAATAGGTTCTCCACCTCTTCTGATTAGCTTGGGTAACCATGACATACTGCTAGGTGTCACTCATGGTTTGCGGAAGCCTTAAACGTGTATAATCACTAAAGGAAGAATTGAAAGTAAGTTTCAATTCACAATCGATTTGAAAAAGTTCTAATCGCACACTGCCTCGCTAAAAGGAACCTAATGGATCGTACACCGTGTAAGGTAGAGATTGAAGAAACAACGGAGATGAGTAAGGATAATTAAATGGTTTAATTATTTATGGAAATGATTAATTAATATGTTAATTAATCAAACGAATAAAGTTCGTTAAAGACCTCGGGTTAGTTTTGGGCCTCAAGGCCCAATGGGCTTCGAACGTCAAGCCCATTGACTTAAGTTGTATGACAACTTAATGACTAATAATTCACAAAGGCCCAAACAGCCCAATAAAACCCTATGGCCGGCCATATTGATAAAGGAGTGGGTTTTGGACTTATTACAAGTTTGCCACTCCAATGAAGGTAGGTATAAATGTGACTTTATAGCCTTTTCTTCATTATGGTTTCTTTTGGAGAAAAGATGAGAACACAAGCTCTCTTTTCTCTCTAAGAGGCCGGCCACCCTAGAGGATTTTAGCTAGCAATCTTACTTCCTCTAGGTCACTCATCTCTTCTTCAAGTCCTACCTTGATGTGGAGACTTAGAGGTTCTCAACTTTGGGAACTTGAAGAATCCTTTCAACCATCCTCATCCAAGAAATCCATGGAGCTAAGAAGCAAGGAATGAAGGCCCTCTCCTTGGGTGATTAGCCTTTGCTTATGCAAAGAGGAATCAACAAAGGTATAAAATTTCTCAACTCACTTTGTTCTTGAGTTGAGTCTTGGTTCACATAACTACTAGGCTTTGAATTTCATGGGTAATGTTTTGTTTTTGAGTGCATACAAGCATGATTCCGCCTTTAATTGTTAATTGCATGCCATAGATGTTGCTCAAATGAACATGTTTTTCACAAAATGTCCTTCAATGAGGCTGCAATGACCAAGTGTATGTGGTGTGTGTTCTATCCAAGGACATGCCTCTGAAAAGTGCCCTCAATTGATTGAGAATGGTGGATGGGAAAGCGGCAATGCAATTGGATTTCAAGGCCCAAACCAACCAAGGAATGATCCATACTCTAATACGTATAATTCAGGTTGGAGAGACCATCCAAATTTCAAGTGGAAGGAGCCCCAACAACCCCAACAACAAGAAGGCTTTAGGCAGTAACCCCCAGGCTTCTATACCAAGCAATACGCACTAACACAAGCCCCACAACAACCTGCCCCAAACACTTCAGGTACATCTTTAGATAATGACACACTTCTTAAGTTACTCACCAATTTGTCTCAAGGGCAAGAAAATCAAGCCAAAGCAATGCAAAACCAAGACAAAAGGGTGGACCAGATGGAGAAGCAAATTAGGCAGATTGCGGAGTTTGTAGGACAATTCAGAGAGCAAGGTAAGTTGCCTAGCTCAACCATTGTCAACCCAAAAGGAGGATTCAAATCTGCCAAAGCCATGAGTTTGCGAAATGGAAAACAAGTTGGATCTGATCCCCAACCTTCCAAATCACGTTCCAACGAGGTTGAAGAGTTGATAATTGAAGAGGAGGAGCAAAGCACACCCACGGCAAGGGTAGAACCACCATTGCCGCAACCACCCAACCAATCCAATTCGGCCAACAAAGGTAAGGAAGTTCCAATTTTGATTAATTCTAACGTTGTTCCTCCAAATGTACCCTTTCCTCGTAGGTTTATGCAATCAAAGAAGGAGGAGGCTGAAAAGGACATTTTGGAAACGTTTAGTAAAGTTCAAGTCAATCTACCACTTTTGGATGCAATTAAGCAAGTTCCGAGGTATGCCAAGTTCTTAAAAGAACTTTGCACAACTAGGAAGAGAATTTCAAACAAGGAGGTTGTCAAGGTAAGTGAAAATGACTCAGCCATCTTGCAACGTAAACTGCCCACTAAATGCAAGGATCCGGGTAATTTTACAATTCCTTGTGTAATTGGTAATACTCATTTTGAATCTGCCATGTTAGACTTAGGTGCATTTATAAATGTCATGCCTTATTCAATTTATGCATCTATGCACTTAGGCGAATTGAAAAATGATGGTGTGATTATACAATTGGCCGATCGATCTAATGCCTATCCAAAGGGAGTTTTGGAAGATGTCTTAGTGCAGGTCAATCACTTAATCTTTCCGGCGGATTTCTACGTGCTTGAAATGGACGAGTCAGACCATTCCCCTACATTGCCCATCCTCATTGGACGACCATTCATGAAAACTGCCCGTACTAAGATTGATGTGTTTAATGGAACTTTGACGATGGAATTTGATGGGGAAGTTATTAATTTCAATCTTTCTGACTCTATCAAGTATCCTAGTGAGGATCACTCATGTTTTTCTATTGATGTAGTTGACTTTTTGGCGCAGGACCATTTTGAAAAATTGAATGACGATGCACTTGAATTGGTTATTGCACGAGGAATGGACATTCAAAACCATGGAGCAGCAACCATGCAACCCCACAACATGCATAACTTTTCCCTTGCCGTACCCCCTAATGGAGATGTAATTGAGATGGTGGCTGCCCTTGAATCATTGCCACTACACTCTGGTAAGTTTTTGGACCCAATTTCCATTTCAGTTTCGACTAATAAGTTACTTCCCTCAGTTGTGCAGCCACCTACACTTGAACTTAAGCCATTGCCAAGCCATTTAAAGTACATTTTCTTGGGCGATGATGAGACATTGCCTGTCATCATCTCAAGCACACTCACGGCATAAGAGGAGGACAAGTTGGTGAGGGTGTTGAGGGAGTACAAAACGGCAATTGGGTGGACATTGGCCAACATAAAAGGAATCAGTCCCACCACTTGCATGCATCGCATACTTTTGGATGAGGGGTCTAAAACATCTCGAGGGCTCAACGCCGACTCAACCCTTCGATGATGGAAGTTGTGAAGAAGGAAATAATCAAGCTTTTAGATTGTGGAGTGATATACTATTTCTGATAGTCGTTGGGTTTCGCCCGTTCAATGTGTTCCAAAGAAATCCGGAGTAATTGTGGTGACAAATGCCAAACATGAGCTTGTGCCGACTCGAATCCAAACAGGTTGGAGGGTGTGTATCGATTATAGGAAGCTCAATGCCACCACTAGGAAGGATCACTTCCCTTTGCCATTTATTGATAAAATGTTTGAGAGGTTAGCGGGTTATGCTTTCTATTGTTTTCTTGATGGTTATTCTGGTTATAATCAAATTGTCATAGCACCCGAGGACCAAGAAAAAACCACTTTCACATGCCCCTTTTGTACATTTGCTTATCGTCGCATGCCATTTGGTTTATGTAATACACCTGCCACATTTCAAAGATGCATGATGAGCATATTTTCTGATTATGTTGAGAAAATTATTGAAGTTTTTATGGATGATTTCAGCGTTTTTGGTGATTCATTTGATGGTTGTTTGCATAATCTCAGTTTGATCTTAAAACGATGTGTTGAAACTAACCTTGTTCTCAATTGGGAAAAATGTCATTTCATGGTTAAACAAGGTATAGTTTTAGGTCATATCATTTCTGAAAACGGTATTGAGGTTGATAAGTCAAAGATAGATCTTGTACGTCACTTACCCTCTCCTACTTCGGTTAGAGAGGTTCATTCTTTTCTTGGACATAAAGGTTTCTATCGAAGATTCATCAAAGATTTCTCACAGGTTTCCCAACCTCTTTGCCGTCTCCTACAAAAAGATGTGGCGTTTGATTTCAATAAGGAGTGCACGGCATCCTTCAAACAACTCAAGGAGTTGTTGACCACGGCTCCAATTATTGTTCCACCTGATTGGAGCCTTCATTTTGAGCTCATGTGTGACGCATCCGATTATGCTTTAGGGGCTGTTTTAAGACAAAGGAAGGATAAGAGGCCGCATGTCATCTACTATGCTTCACGGACGTTGAATGATGCCCAATTAAACTATTCCACAACGGAAAAAGAACTTCTTGCTGTTGTCTTTGCTTTAGATAAATTTCGATCATATTTAATTGGTACTAAAGTAATTGTTTTCACTGATCATGCAGCTTTAAAATATTTGCTCACCAAGAAGGAAGCCAAGCCAAGGCTAATTCGATGGATATTGCTTCTTCAAGAGTTCGACATTGAGATTCGAGACAAAAAGGGAAGTGAAAATGTGGTGGCTGACCACCTAAACCGTATGATGCATAATGAGGAGTCCCTACCCATTGCTGAAACGTTTCCTGATGAACAATTGTTGTCCATTAAGGTAAGTGAACCTTGGTATGCCGATTTGGTCAACTTTTTGGTGTCTAAACGAATTCCAAGCACTCTCACTAGACACCAACGTGATAAGCTCAAGAATGATGCACGGTTTTATGTATGGGATGATCCATATTTGTGGAAACATTGCCCTGATCAGATTGTCCGTCGATGTGTGCATGATTTTGAGTTTCATTCCATTTTAAACTTTTGTCATACATATGCATGTGGTGGTCACTTTGGCACACAAAGAACAACACTTAAGGTGTTACAATGTGGGTTCTATTGGCCTAGTATCTATAAGGATGCTAGAACTTTTTGCTTAACATGTGATAAATGCCAAAGAACAGGAAATATAAGTGCAAGGGATCAAATGCCGCAGGTTTCCATCCTCATTGTTGAAATTTTTGACGTTTAGGGCATTTATTTTATGGGTCCCTTTCCTTCCTCGTATGGTTTCATGTATATTTTGCTTGCAGTTGATTATGTGTCAAAGTGGGTGGAAGCAAAAGCCACCCGGACTAATGATTCTAAAGTGGTTGCAGATTTCATTAGAACTAACATATTTGCAAGGTTTGGCATGCCACGAGTAATCATCAGTGATGGAGGGTCTCACTTTTGCAATCGGACCATTGAGGCGTTGTTTAGGAAGTACAATGTCAACCATAAGGTTTCTACACCTTACCATCCTCAAACAAATGGCCAAGCCGAGGTTTCGAATAGAGAGATCAAACAGATTCTAGAGAAGACCGTTGGGCCAACAAGGAAGGATTGGAGCTTACGCTTAGATGATGCACTGTGGGTATATCATACGGTGTACAAAACACCCATTGGGATGTCCCCATTTCGGCTCATCTATGGCAAGCCATGCCATCTCCCCGTCGAATTGGAGCACAAAGCTCATTGGGCAGTCAAGAAGTTCAACATGGACCTAGGTGCAGCGGGAAGTCATAGGAAACTTCAATTACATGAACTTGATGAGATAAGGACCGAGGCGTATGAGAATGCCCGCATTTATAAGGAGAAGACCAAGGTTTTCCATGACAAAATGCTTCGTGGCAAAACATTCTCCATAGGGCAGAAAGTGCTATTGTTCAATTCCCGTCTACGTTTGTTTCCCGGTAAGTTACGTTCTAAGTGGATTGGACCGTTTGTTATTACTAACGTCTCTCCTTATGGTGCAATCCGGATTCAAAGTCTCAAAACAGGTCATGAATTCCAAGTGAATGGACACCGTTTGAAGCCTTACTACGAGCACTTTGAAGAGTATGCCGTGGATGACATCTCCCTGCATGCAGTGGGCTCCAATGGACAGTGAATGAGCTATTCGTCCGGCTGTAAGACGTTAAAGCAAGCGCTTCGTGGGAGGCAACCCATGCATTCAACAAGGAGAAGAGGAAACTTTCAATCCAAACTCATATTTGCGTTCCTAAACTCTTCCCTTTGCTGTTTTATTTATCCATGCTTAGTTTGTTGTTTGGTTGTTTGTTTTTGTGTGAGTTTATGCTTGAAACATTGAGGACAATGTTTGATTTAAGTGTGGGGGGGGGGGGTAAACAAGTTGTTTTAAGTTGTGTTGTATGAAATTCGTGGGAGTTTATCGCCCATTACTTCTAGTGTTGTTCCTTGCTGTTTTAAAGTGTTTTTAAGCTGTTTTGGAGTATTTTAGTGTGTTTTGACATAAAAATCCGAAAATCTCATAAAAATTTGAAAAATTGTTTTGAAAAACCCAAAAAGAGTTGTTTTTGTGTGTTTGTTTGTGTCTTAGGGTACCTTCCAACACAATGATGAGGATTTGGTTTTTAATTGCATGATTGTTAAAGAGAGTTATAAACATGGATGAATGTTTGATTTACTTCTAGGGTGTATGCTTGGTTGTGGTTATAATTTATGAATTCACATGCAATCACAAAGGAAAAATCAGTTTTTGTAACATGCTTGAAGGAAGGAACTCAAATAAACGCTACAACCTTGTGAGACTTGAGCCTAAACGTTTATTTGGAGAGTTGATAATCTGTGCATCATTGTTTTCTAAAGTCGTTGCATGATCTCATTATTCTTTGCTTGGGTGCTACTTAGAAGGCGTTTCATCATTTAGTTCCAAATGCTAGAACTCATGCCCGTTTCATTCAAAGCATGTTATTGATTTGCATAACACATCTTCAAGATGAAGTTGTTTAGTGAGCCAAGAGCCAAAAAGCCGATCCCGTGCAATTGTGTTTAAGTTTAACCCTGTTGAGCCTTGAGTAGCCTATGTTCTTTGTTAACCCACACTATCCTCACCTAGCCTAGATTAGGACCATCCATACCCTTGTTCTTGAAGCATAGTAAAGCATAATTTAAAAGGAATTCCTTTTGTTGAACTTTTGCAGAAAAACAAGTGTGGGGGAAGTGATTCTTGTGTGTGTGTGTGCGCGCCAAAGTCCTTAATAAGGCACGGGTAGAAAAGAAAAAGAAAAAGAAAAATTCGTGGAAAATAGAATGAAAAGAAGAAAAGTTGTGAAAAGAGTGAAAAAGAGTTGAAAAATGTATGAAAAAGAGCTCTAAAGTGTTGTTTGTTGAAGAAAGGGTCCAAAACATTGAATTCGGCCCTAAGTGTTGCATGAATTTTCCCTTTGTATTTAAAAGTTGATTCTGCATTCTAAAGTGAATTCCAAGTGTCGATTTCATTGCATTGCTTGCTATCGCTTTAAGAACGTTTGTTATCCTTATCCTTTCTTTGTTAGTCATTACTCCCAAGCCCCGTTACAACCCTTGACTTCAATCTTGAGTGTTGTGTGTTTCAATTTGTGGAGTTTGAAATTGGTATGAGCATATGGTGTCACTGGTTCTCGCATCTAAGTAGTAGCATCCCATTCATGAGATCATATTTAAACATGCTCATTAACTCCAGAAATTGCTTTCTTTGTTATAACATATGTGAGTACTAGTCTTTCATGTTTACATCAATCTTCTCACATATAACTAGTGTAGGGTGTGTAGTCAGAAAATGTGTGTGAAAATAGAGAGTATCTTGTAAGGAATTGAGTAAATTCTCTAAGGCATGTTACTACATTCAAAACATCGTTTTAATTGGTTAATTGTGAACTAGTAAGTGGTGACTGTGATTAAGTATGTGCTCAAGTGTGAAGATGACTAAAATCTGTGGGAATGATGATTTTTAACATGTCATGTGCATTGGAAATCCCTGAGGCAAATGTTGGAAGGTTAGGTTGTGTTTTGTGTGTTTTGTTTGTTTTGTTTCGTTTTGTTTCTTTTGTTTTGTTCAAGGACTAGCAAAAGCTAAGTGTGGGGGAATTTGATAGGAGCATATTTAGGCGACTTAGTTGGCTTGTTCTTGTGCATTTACGTTGTTATTTCGTAGTTATTTTAGTCTTTTAAGCCATTTTCGTGTGTTTTCAGGTTCTAAGGACAAAGTATGCAAGAAGGTGCATTTTGGAGCCTTTTGGAGCAAAATTGGGATTAGAATGGTTATCACATGTTTTGAGCAAAAGGAATGGACAAAATTGAAGACTTGAAGAAACAAGGATTCCTAATCAAACAAGGATTCCTACTCAAACAAGGATTCCCACTTAAAGTAGGAAAGTTAAGCCAAGGTTTCCTATTTTGGTTTGACCTTTCCTAATCCTAAATGTCTCTAAATTCCAGCAACATTGAAGGCCTCCTAAGCATTCTAGGACACAAAAGACATCTTCCTTGCACAATCCAAGGCCTTGCCGCACTCTACCCATTTTCCCTTTCCCTTGTCGTGCAGGGAAACCTCTTTCCCTTCAGTTTTAGGACATTTATCCTTCCCTAAAATAGAGAGTATCTTGTAAGGAATTGAGTAAATTCTCTAAGGCATGTTACTACATTCAAAACATCGTTTTAATTGGTTAATTGTGAACTAGTAAGTGGTGACTGTGATTAAGTATGTGCTCAAGTGTGAAGATGACTAAAATCTGTGGGAATGATGATTTTTAACATGTCATGTGCATTGGAAATCCCTGAGGCAAATGTTGGAAGGTTAGGTTGTGTTTTGTGTGTTTTGTTTGTTTTGTTTCGTTTTGTTTCTTTTGTTTTGCTCAAGGACTAGCAAAAGCTAAGTGTGGGGGAATTTGATAGGAGCATATTTAGGCGACTTAGTTGGCTTGTTCTTGTGCATTTACGTTGTTATTTCGTAGTTATTTTAGTCTTTTAAGCCATTTTCGTGTGTTTTCAGGTTCTAAGGACAAAGTATGCAAGAAGGTGCATTTTGGAGCCTTTTGGAGCAAAATTGGGATTAGAATGGTTATCACATGTTTTGAGCAAAAGGAATGGACAAAATTGAAGACTTGAAGAAACAAGGATTCCTAATCAAACAAGGATTCCTACTCAAACAAGGATTCCCACTTAAAGTAGGAAAGTTAAGCCAAGGTTTCCTATTTTGGTTTGACCTTTCCTAATCCTAAATGTCTCTAAATTCCAGCAACATTGAAGGCCTCCTAAGCATTCTAGGACACAAAAGACATCTTCCTTGCACAATCCAAGGCCTTGCCGCACTCTACCCATTTTCCCTTTCCCTTGTCGTGCAGGGAAACCTCTTTCCCTTCAGTTTTAGGACATTTATCCTTCCCTAAAATAGAGAGTATCTTGTAAGGAATTGAGTAAATTCTCTAAGGCATGTTACTACATTCAAAACATCGTTTTAATTGGTTAATTGTGAACTAGTAAGTGGTGACTGTGATTAAGTATGTGCTCAAGTGTGAAGATGACTAAAATCTGTGGGAATGATGATTTTTAACATGTCATGTGCATTGGAAATCCCTGAGGCAAATGTTGGAAGGTTAGGTTGTGTTTTGTGTGTTTTGTTTGTTTTGTTTCGTTTTGTTTCTTTTGTTTTGCTCAAGGACTAGCAAAAGCTAAGTGTGGGGGAATTTGATAGGAGCATATTTAGGCGACTTAGTTGGCTTGTTCTTGTGCATTTACGTTGTTATTTCGTAGTTATTTTAGTCTTTTAAGCCATTTTCGTGTGTTTTCAGGTTCTAAGGACAAAGTATGCAAGAAGGTGCATTTTGGAGCCTTTTGGAGCAAAATTGGGATTAGAATGGTTATCACATGTTTTGAGCAAAAGGAATGGACAAAATTGAAGACTTGAAGAAACAAGGATTCCTAATCAAACAAGGATTCCTACTCAAACAAGGATTCCCACTTAAAGTAGGAAAGTTAAGCCAAGGTTTCCTATTTTGGTTTGACCTTTCCTAATCCTAAATGTCTCTAAATTCCAGCAACATTGAAGGCCTCCTAAGCATTCTAGGACACAAAAGACATCTTCCTTGCACAATCCAAGGCCTTGCCGCACTCTACCCATTTTCCCTTTCCCTTGTCGTGCAGGGAAACCTCTTTCCCTTCAGTTTTAGGACATTTATCCTTCCCTAAAATAGAGAGTATCTTGTAAGGAATTGAGTAAATTCTCTAAGGCATGTTACTACATTCAAAACATCGTTTTAATTGGTTAATTGTGAACTAGTAAGTGGTGACTGTGATTAAGTATGTGCTCAAGTGTGAAGATGACTAAAATCTGTGGGAATGATGATTTTTAACATGTCATGTGCATTGGAAATCCCTGAGGCAAATGTTGGAAGGTTAGGTTGTGTTTTGTGTGTTTTGTTTGTTTTGTTTCGTTTTGTTTCTTTTGTTTTGCTCAAGGACTAGCAAAAGCTAAGTGTGGGGGAATTTGATAGGAGCATATTTAGGCGACTTAGTTGGCTTGTTCTTGTGCATTTACGTTGTTATTTCGTAGTTATTTTAGTCTTTTAAGCCATTTTCGTGTGTTTTCAGGTTCTAAGGACAAAGTATGCAAGAAGGTGCATTTTGGAGCCTTTTGGAGCAAAATTGGGATTAGAATGGTTATCACATGTTTTGAGCAAAAGGAATGGACAAAATTGAAGACTTGAAGAAACAAGGATTCCTAATCAAACAAGGATTCCTACTCAAACAAGGATTCCCACTTAAAGTAGGAAAGTTAAGCCAAGGTTTCCTATTTTGGTTTGACCTTTCCTAATCCTAAATGTCTCTAAATTCCAGCAACATTGAAGGCCTCCTAAGCATTCTAGGACACAAAAGACATCTTCCTTGCACAATCCAAGGCCTTGCCGCACTCTACCCATTTTCCCTTTCCCTTGTCGTGCAGGGAAACCTCTTTCCCTTCAGTTTTAGGACATTTATCCTTCCCTAAAACACATGCCGCACCCTCTTGGCCCTTTACTCTTCCTTTCCGTGCAAGGGAGAATGTTCTTTCCTATTTCTTTGCATTAAAACACATTCCTATTGTGTTCTACCTCATTGCCGCATATCTTAGCCTATTTCCCTTAGTTTTCTGATTTTATTTCCTTTTTCTAGAAGCTTTTGACTTAATTTCTGTTAACCAAAATAAGTTAGGGTTTTAATTCCTGAAAACCTTAAATAGACTTCCTTCTTGCAGCCCAAGGAGATCCATTCATTCACTCATTAATGCCAGAAATCATCCCTCACTCTCTGCCGCATCCATCCTTCACCATTCTCCATAATTTCTGACCTTAATCAACCCTTGCCGCACCATACACCTATCCTAACCATAAACCCATCCTTCTACACCATCCACAACCCCCAAAACTCACCATCAAACCTTGTGCCGCAGCAAAGAAGGAGAAAGAGAGCCTTGGACGTGCTTGCCATTCGAGCTAGGATTGCTGGAACGTTTTAGGTGTAATCTTTCTTTTGTTTTCAATGTTTCAATTCAATAATCTTTGTTTTGTGAGTATGAGGAACTAAACCCCTCTTAGCTAGGGGGAATTCGAAACCATGTTCATGCTTGCAATATGATTTGATTACATCCAGTTGTGATTCATAAGTTGTGAATTCTATTTACCTATCCGTTTGAATTAAAACTGATTTGTGTGTGTTGGTTGAGAGTGCACGCTTAATATTCATGCATAAATCTGATGCTAGGATATAAGGGAGTTTCACCTAATCGTTATGAACTTATATTCATAAGTAGTAAAGGTTGCTTGTCACAATCGCGTTAAGTAAATTCTTGGCATAAGTTTCATGCAATTCATAGTTACAAGTGTCTCGTCAATGCTCATGATTTTCATAGAACTTAATGATCTTTGCTTGTATCTTTATTATGCAATTCATGTAGGGAACTTGTGAAGAATGCTTTGGGTTGTTGTATGCAATCATCCAATTCAATGAAATTAGGAAAATCTGAGGGTTAATTAGTGCAATTCACAGTTAATCTGGGGCGTTGAGGATTCATGGGTATTGAAAAGCAACTGGAAATCATTTTGTTTGCAAGTGTGTCAAGGGTGGAGAAGAACCTCCTAGCTAGCCTATCATCCATAGTTTTACCCCAAATTCGTCCAAATTTTGCTTAGTTTACAATCTGTTTATTTTGTTTTCAAATTCGCCAAAACCAAACCCCCTTTTACTTTGTTGAGTCATATTAGTTAGAAACTGATTTAGTTTGTGTTTTTAAGTGTTTTGAACCAAGTCAAAACCTATTTTCGTTCAAATTTACTCTTAGTGGCATATTTGAGTCTTTTAGCTTGTTTTGTGCTGTTTTGAGTCTTTTGAGTTGTCTTAGTGTTTTAGAGTTCAGTTTTGCATTCTTTGAGTCTAGTTTAGTGTTTTTAACTTTGTTTTTATGTTTTTGAGTCAGTTTAGAGGTTTTAGCAAGCCCTCCTAATCCCCGGTTTAGAACGATCCCTACTTGCATTTATACTACAATTTGACAACAAGATGGTTTAATTTGTGTGCTTATATATTTCGCATCAGATATTAAAAGAGAGCATCTTATCTTTTGCCGAAGTTGGTGGGTTTTTCAGTGGGATAGTGGATCACCGCTGTCCGGATCCACATTCAGCGAATCTGTTCACGACTTCCTATCCGTCATCTCATTCATCACCAGTGGCTGCTTTTTTTTAGCCCATTTTTTAAAGCTTTTTTTTTTATTTATTCCCAGTTGGGAGAAGGAGTAGGGTAGAGTCAGCAGAGCCTGGGTCCTGTTTCGGTCCTTCAATCTCGGCGCAACCGTAGCCGCCTCCATACTCATCCTCCGTCAGCTCAACAGCTATGCGTATTACTAGAAGTAAGATCGAGGCCCATTCCAGGGTTTCTAGGCTTTCAGATTGGAGGGAATGAGCGAGGCTGAGTCGGTTGGAGTGCGACTCGGCCAAGTTGGAGAGCGAGAAAAAGGCTCGGGCCAAGAAGAGGTTAGCGGTGAATTGCAGTAGATGAGCGAGCGAGGGAACGAGTTGACATCGTAGCCTTCATCTCCACCATCGACTTTGGGTCAACGTATCGGGAGTACTGCTGTTATCATTGAGTTGAAAAAGCTGATGATCCTACTGATGCATCAAGTCAGGTACAGTTTGTGGGGAATCTCCTTTATCAATGTACAGTGGCCCCTTATCGAACCAAGCATTCAATATCTTCTCATAATCCAACTTCAACGCTAACGACAGCCCCTTTCCGTCGCAGCTCCACCGTAGATGACCAACATCCCGACCATCATCGTCGCCTCGTGTACCGGTAGTACTCGTCGTCGAGCTAGCCAAGCAGTCCTCCGCCCTCTTCCCCTCCACCAACTCCGAGAAACACACCCACTTCTCCACGCTTGTCTCCCTCTCTGTGCTCCTCATCGTCATCCATACAATGTCACACTCTGTTTTTTCTCTATACTCATCATGTCCCCTGTAGTAGGAATGACTCTGCTTCCTCCAGATCGGATGACATTGTCGACGTGGTGGCGGTGGAGGTTAGGAGGCCGTTGAGAGTGGCGCTGCCATCAGACTCAAACAGTAAGGCCACGTTCTCGTCCTGTTGTATGTACCCTTTATCTTCAAAATCATTCTCGACCCGATTTTCCAGGTGCAGCGGAAAAAGGTTGAGCTGGGGGCGGCGACGGCGGCATTGGCGGTGGTGGGTCTTGGCCTTCGTTGATGTAACTTTGTTGGGAGGCGGTCGATGCGCACGAGGCCGAGACGTGGATGGGCGGTGGCTGACGGATGAGGGAGGAGCGCGGGGGCCATCGTTGGCGACGGAGAAAAGAGGAGAGGAGTGGCAAGTGAAGGATGAGGAAGATACGGAAGCCATTTTTGTGATTGTTGTTGCTTGCTTTGAAATTTGATTGGTAGGAGTCAGATCTTTGTGAAGCAGAGATTTAGGTTTCTTCCCAATGTGTTCTCCATTTTTTCTCACAAATTAGAAGCAGCTACTGCACACACAGAGAGAGAGCTCTGTGTCTGTGTCTCTGTGTGGGTTTTGCAGATCCACGGTGGACAATGGTGAGGTTGTGAAGATTTCACGGTGGTGAGATGGAAAAATGAAAGAGAGCCGACATAGCTTTTCGTGTCGTTTCCCACAGACGGCGCCAAATGTTGATGCACAAAACCGGAGGGGTCTTGGAACAACGTAGATCCGACCGTGAATCTGCAAGAAAGTAAAGAACAGAAGATGTATGGTGGTTCACCCCAATGTTTGGGCTACGTCCACACTGATGTTGATTGTATTTCTCTGTATGAATGTATGGATTACAAGTGTGAGGGGGAGTCCCCTAGAGAAAGAGAGAGTTTGAGAGTGTTTCTCTGTTTGTGAGAGGGTTGCTGGATGTGAGCCCTCTGTTTGGGGATGTCAGGCCTGAGGATTGTGAGGGTGAGGAGGCCCTTTTATTGACTAAGGGCTCCTCCCCTTTTACATGAATCATGGGCTCAATGTCTGGAAGCCCAAGTAACGAGGCCCAATATAATATGGTACCAACAAGATGAATATCCTCCTTAGAATAGACGCTAGTCTAAACGCCCAAGAAGTCTGAAAATTTCAGGAATGAGGAATTTTACCAAGCGGTCAAAAAGTAGTCCCTCTAGACCAATAAAAAAATGGGTTGACTTGTCAAGTTGATCTATAAACATCGAAACATCATCATCATCATCACCACATGTACAAGATACCTCGAACCGAAAGTGTATGATGATATTTCTCAACTCCCTTCATATACAAGAAGTGATTATGACCATTCAAACCCTTTCTTGATATTTTGCAAGTAACGTCAAAACAATACCTGTGAATTCCAACTGAGGCGGAATAGGACAGGGCGAAAGTGTTCAAGTATACATAAATCTTTTGCTGCATTAAATAGTAATACATTTGCATAATCGTGATAATCATAAAAGTTGATTTAGTTCTTCCAGTACCACTGTCAGAATTTAACCTATTTCAAATGAGAATATATTTGAAAAGTCCAAGATTGATAAAGGTCTCTAACACGTTTTTCCACCAGGAAGTATCATTCGGTTTTTCAAATAAAGATAATAACACTTTACTCTAGTCATGAATAAGATGGTTCATTTCGAACGATTTTAACCGTTGGAAAGTCTAAGCAATTCTTCATCATGTTGCCTCCACACAGTTGAAATATCCAAAGAACACGTCATCATGGATTTCCAAATGATCAATGTCATCGAAAGGTGTAAAGAAAAGATAAGGTAAGACAACAGTTCATTTGTCAAAAACTTTATTCATAATTAACATCCCAAACCAAACTAATTTTCCTTGGTCAACAAGTGAAGAAAAACATTATAGTAAAAAAATCGATAATAATTTGTCAATAAGTTCGACAAGACCAAAACTTTCTTCTGCTACTACCTTTTTGGAGAAAAGAAAAGAAAAAATATCATTTACGAAATCACATCTCCCAGGAGAAGTACCAATTTACACAAAGGTAATATTTGAGGAATTTGATGTGAAGCTCTTTCACCTTCGCAGATAGGTTTGAGATTTCCAAAATAAAGTGTTTAATAACTAAGTTCTTTCAATTAAGTAGGACTTATTTGAAAAGTCAAAAGGAAAACTGATATAGGAGTTCTTCGATAAGAAATAGGAAAAAATAAATATGATGTTAACAAGGTGGAAACCCAAGTAAAAAAAAAATTGAGAATTGATGCCAAAGGTAAACATTTTCAAAACGTACTATACTATTAACCTCAGATATAACAATTTTTACTTCCATGCCAATGCTCATCAAAATGACGAGTATAACACCAACAGTAATGTAGGAAATTAGTATTGATTGGAGATTCTCCCCCTGAGATACACAACTATCAATATAGCAGCCCTGCTTTAGGGCCATCAACTTATCCCAAATCTACGTCTTTCCATGGCAGGGAAATTCTTCCCTTATAATTTAGAGGCGTTCGCCAAAATAATCTTCTAAAACATCGACAAGTCGACAAAACTGCCCAAAACTTAGGAAAACTAATATATTTTTCTTATTCGACGAGGTGGCAAGATTCAGAAATTAAGTTCAAGAATCAAGAATGCTCACATCACGTGTGTGATGAACACAATACTGCCCAACTTATGCTCTAATACCAAATTGACACACCTCGACCCGGAATGTCCACAAGGACTCCGAATCGAGCTGTGCTGGCCGACACCTGGAAGGTAACGAAGCCATAAAGTGTGATGATGTGGAAAAATATGAATAAATTTGAACCTAAGAGTGCCTTAATACTAGAGTGCGCTGGTGAGCAGGAATGAACCCACTTCACACGTGACGTTAGAGCATAGGTAAAGTACAGTAGAGTAAGATAAGAATTATACCATCAAAGGTAGTCACTTATTTTGGAATATGACAATCATCCTCGTCGATACAGAAGCTCAGCTACTAAAACCTGGAGGGGCAGAAAATAGAAAATGTGAGTGGCCTGAAAACAAAGTTTTAATAAAGATCTTATAAATGTTATAACCCCTTGCTGTAACACCTGTTTAGTTTCAAAAAATCATACTACGTATAAGGATGAAATCAATTGTATACTATCAGTAAATCCAGAAGTATACCACGATACAACATCCCATCAACAATATTAATAATCAGGTGCTTAATAATCCATACTAGCACGCAAGTCGGAGTCACCTAATGTGACCTGTACGATCCCATATCTCATCAATCAATGCTAGCACGTAAGTCGCAGTCACCTATAGTGACCTGTACGACTCACCCATATCTCATCCATCAATGCTAGCACGTAAGTCGGAGTCACCTATAATGACCTGTACGACTCACCCATATCTCATCAATTAATGCTAGCACGTAAGTCAGAGTCACCTATATAGCTCATCAACCAATTCCTGCACACGAGTCGAAACCACCTAAAGTGATCTGTACGACAGGCTGGGTGTAAATAAATACGCTCAAGTGCTACGATCATGTGAAGGCTGTGCGAAGTATCGTAAGTCACCTACAAGTCGGAACCACCTAATGTGGTCTGTACAACAGGCTGACACCAACCTTGTATCCAAGGTGAGCGTGTAGTGCAGGAGGTGAACGATCACATGAAGGTTAGACCCTGGGCACAGGCGGAGCACTAACACTGGGGTGCAGGATAATGAGCTCTAACTGCATCTATTATAACATGTACGACTTATGGACAACTTGTACGACAGTGTTGGAGTTGCCTATCATTGCAACCTGTACGACAATGTTGGAGTTGCCTAAAACATACATGTAGTCATGCCATAACTTCATCATTTCAACTAATACCATAAACTCACCTGAACTTACCTGGGTCTTCTGCATTCACCTTTGCACTTCAAAGCGTTCACAATAATTATGTGCAAGTAATATACATATGGATATTCCATGAATCAATCTAATACTCAACCATGTCATAGCATTTTCAATTATATACATACATATATATATATATATATAATATGGCGTAAAATGCATAAGCTGCAACGCCCTACTCCTGAACTATTTATTTTCGGGAATAATTATCGGTGATAAGCCCAATTGACACTAGTTTAATTAACTATCATTACTTATGTTTCCTTACTTCAATTTCTTGGTTCTTCACACATTGATTTATGAACAACATTTAACCACCAAATCATAAGGTTAAATCTCACATTTTCCACCAATCTCCTTCACATTGCTCAATTCCCCAAACAAGGCTATTGTCTCAATTATTTAGTCTCATTTATTGTATAGCTGCATCTAACGTCTTTTTAGATTGCCTACGTACCCTAAACAGGGATCAAGCCATTCGTAGTTCACACTAGTACTTCAAAGCATTCACAGTAATTATATGTAGGTAATATGCATAAATCGATTTAAAAAAATGTTTGTGGAATTATGAATCATATATATATATATATAATATACACGATAGAAAGGAAAAGACCCACTCACCTGAGGTCCGCACTACGACTCCCTAGCACGAATATCGAGACATCATGAACCAATGTCACCTAGAACAATTATCAAATCACGTCTCAGAGTTCTTACCGATAGAATACATAATTTACAAAAAAAACACATCCCTACGTAATTCACTCCGGAGGATCTGCATCACGGATTTCCAATCCGTTACTTCCAAAGATTCACATTATGTTCCTAGAACCATGTCCTAATATTTCATTATGATCCAACGGTCGGATCTCCGCCAATTGCCAAAACCAAGTGGCGGTCAACATTTTATTTATGAACTTACAAATCCAATTCATGAAGATCCGTACATTGGTTTCCCGATCCGTAAGTTTCTATGGTCCTCAAATATTACGTACTATAATGTATTAAAGTTTGGTGACGATCCAACGGTCGAATCGTTGATTAACACTTTTACCCAATAACGTGACGTAGAGAATTTAGGTTCCAACCATCAACCTAAGTCATACAGTTACCAAGACTGAACTCAAGGCATCTAATTTAGCCTAAGAATGACATCGATGGCCCCTTGGCGACGCGCCGCAGTGGGTGGCGGTAGGCCGCCCCGATTGGCAGAAAAATCCAACTATTTCTAAAAATTACCAAATTTTACAAAAATGAAGATCTCAATGAGTAGAACAAGTTTTATACCTGTGGCTAAGTCCAATTTAGCCGGGAAAGGCTCCAATTTCACTCAAACCCGCTGGAAACCCTAAGATGGGTGTTCTTCGATTCGACTTCCTCGATGTTCCAACACCCCTACAACTGCTTGGGTCTTGTTCCTGGGTCCAAGAGGAGTGTTTTGGTGGTGGTAATTGAAAAAGATCGTTTCACAACCGGTGAATCCCAAGCAAGATTTCCTGCAGCACCCACTGTGGTTTTTGCACCAAACTTCAAACAAATTCCTTCTAATTTTGGGTGGAAATGGAAGATGGGAGGTTATGAAAGAGGTTGCAGATAATGGATGGGTGAATTTTGCCTGAAAATATGGTGGAAGTGGCCGGAATTTTGCACCGGTTCGAAACCGGGTTTTGTCATGGGTGTCCTCCACGGGAAGAGAATGCTGGGAGCTTATCTTTTATTGGTCCATTGCCCATTGCCTAATTGGCCCACCGACAACAAAAATCTGATTGGTCTTTTACTCTCTCACTAATTTCTGATTGGCCACTTCAACTTTGATTGGTTACCATTCCCATATGGTGGGAGCTTTAATTAATTTAAAATCTATAATTTTGTAAAACGACTTCAAATGTCCGTAACTATACCGTTATAATCTGGACTCGCAAACGGCTTTCGCCTATGCGTTCGTACCAACGAGTACTACACAAATGCGCTAAAGGAATAAGTCATGCGTTTCTCTAGACGATGCTCAACGTAAGTCAAAGCCCGTGCCTCTGGAGATATTTTCGTCAATTCCCTCGATTAAATAAAAACGTAAATTTAGGGACGGGTTGTCACATTATAAACTTCTTTAAAATTCTAATTGAATACACCTGGATTTCTAAGGATTTTAATAAACTATCTTAAAATCCTGATTGAATACATATTGAATTTCAGAAAATCACTTAAAATCATAAATTATGCATCTGGATTCATTAAAAGAATTAAAATTAAAATTGAATACACCCCCCTAAAACTATAAAGAAAATTAGTATAAATTAAAAAAACGGTTGCAAATTAAAAATGGGTACAAAACCAAAAATAGATATATTAAATGTAATGTTTTTAACACTAAAACCTAAAGACCTTGAACAAAGTTCAACAAAAATAAAACTTTAATAAATGAAGTAAAGAAAAAAGAGTAAATAGTAGCAATCCATTGAAATTAACTCAATTAGAGTAATGATTCCTCAACTAAAAATCCATTACCATTAGTCCATTAACTCATCAAAACGTGTAGCTATGGTTCCTCAACTAAATATCTATTACCATTGGTCCCTCAGCTTTAATCCAACTGGAGAAATAATCTCTCAACTTTAACCCAATTGAAGCAATGATCCATATACTTTTACCCAATTATAGCAATGGTCATTCAACATAATTAATTTTGACAAAATTCTAACGATGTTGACGAAAAATACCATAGCTACACGTTTTGATGAGTTGATGGACTCCAATTGTAGCAATAGGTCTTCCAACATAACTTATTTTGACAAAATTGACGAAAAATACCATAGCTACACATTTTGATGGGTTGAAAGACCAATGATAACAGATTTTTAGTAGAGAGATCCTTGCTTCAATTTGATTAAAGTTGAGAAACCATTGTTACTATTTACTTAAGAAAAAAAGATTGAAACTAACTCAGTTTAACTTCCCTCGAAAGGATTTAACATTATAGGCTGACACGTGTAGACACAAATACCCCTTCGATGCTTGACAGGTGTTGAGCTGAGAGTATATGTGAGAGCTTAAAAGAAGCGAGCAGACAGACCCAATATTTCTACATTCATCCATCGATCGCGGCATTTCTTCTGATTCTACAATTAGCAACGGATTTCTGAACTCGAAGCTTTTCTTCCTCTCAAATTTCAACGATGGAGGCCACCGAGGAACAAGGAGCTGGGATACTGCACCGCATCCTCCCGCCGCGTCTCGAAGACGCCGGCCTCGAAGACTGCGCGCTCCCGCCGGATTCCATCAAGGAAGCCTTCCTCAAAGCCGCCACGGCCGTCAAGTCCTCGATCTTCACTTCCGACGAAGACGAAGAATCCTTCGAAGATTGCGTCAATGACCCCTGGCCGGACCTGAAGGATCGGACCGGCGAGCTGGTCGGAGCCGAGCCGGAGACTCGGTCGGCGGGACCGTGCGGCGGAAACAAGGGCGGGTCGGTGGAAGTCGGAGGAGATGAGGTGGTGGTGGGCGGCGAGGAGGAGAAAGGGGATAAGGTGATTTGGAGGTGAAGATGTGAGAGATGGCGGCGGAGATAGGGATTGTGTGGATGGATTGGCGGGATTAGAGATCGGAGAGAAGGTGAAGAAGGGTGAGGAGGAAGAGAAAGATGGTGGAGGAGGAGGAGGACCAATTTTGGTAGGAGGTTATGTTTGAAACCCTAATTTTAGATTTTAGATTTTAGTAATTGTGTTTGATCTTTTGGGAATTTGTTTACTCGGTGTTTCTTGTCGACTGTATAGTGTTATGAGCTATGACATTCGACACTATTCACATCTACATTTTGCACAATTTTTATTTTTATTTTTTTTTAATTCAACTTTGGATTTGTCTGGATTGAGGTACTAGACTAGTAGCTGTGATAAAAATGTTTAGTTAGCTTGTGATATGAGAGTTGCAAACTTGATTGACATTTGCCCCTGGAACTAAATTCGAGTCCGAAATTGCCCCCTGAAACTAAAAACTCCGTCACTTTACCTCGTCACACATTGTCTTTTATCTATCTGTTCTGTTCGATGTCTCCTGAAATTGAAAAATCAGTTTCACTTTGCCTTGTATCTATCTATTACGTTGGATGTCCGATAAAGATTGAGGGGGGCAAAGGGAAGGAGGTAAGGTAACCCTTACCAAAATTCTTTATTAAGGATGTGGTGGAAAAGGGAGAGAAGAAACTTGCATGCAACCGGGATGTATATTGCTCAAACAACTGGGGATGAAAGATTTATAATGGCCCTGATTGTAGGGGTTACGTCCCATGATGAGTTTGATAAGAATAGGATTTATAATGCTCGTCCAATTTAGGTTTCCATGGAACATGTATGTATCTCCTCTCGCAGGAGAGAGTAGATACTTGGTGGTGAGTAGGTTTCCATGGAAATGGTAGAGTAGCATAGTCGCATGGAAAGGTCAAGGGTGCATTCAGATGCTTTCCCATTCAGAAACCTCTTTCTGAGATTTATCTTCCAATCTAGAGATTAGTGTCGGCCTTGAAATATGTAAAATTATAAATATATATAGTGGTTCAGAAACCTCTTTCTGAGATTTACAGGGATGATAAGTGTTTGACCTTGAAAAATATAGAATTATAAATAGGAATTTTTGACGAAAAACTTCTAGGTACTGTTTATTTTAACGAAAAATCATATTTTTACACTAAAAAAATCAATCATTGTACTATTCATTTTATCTTTTATTTTGTTCTGATTGTTAAAATTCAAAGTTTTCAAATCATTTTCAATAGTTTTCTTTTATAAATATCCAAAGAAACATGTCTAATCAAATTTCGAAGAGAAACTTTTTTTGTAATAAAAAAAATAATCTGAAGTGCATCACCCGTCTAAGGGCTGGTTTGGTATTGCTGTGCTTTGAAAAAAAGCTGCTGTGAGAATAAGCGGCTGTGCTGTGAGAATAAGCGGCTGTGAAATAAATCAGCAGAGTGTTTGGTAAACTTTTTTGTAAAAGTGCTTTTGGAAAAAAAAGCAGTCTAATAGTGGGTCTTTTCATTAAAGAAGCACGGTAGCTCCGTGTGCTTTGAAAAAAAACCAGTTTTCCAAAGTTGCAAATAGCAGCTTCAGCTTTTTCCTTTGATTTCAGCTTATTCTCACAACAGCTTCCAAAATAAGCCCTTTTTTTTCAGTTTACCAAACACATAAAACCCTCACAGCTTTTTTTCATGGATGTTTTTTTTTTTAAGCACATCACTCCCAAACTAGGTCTAATAGGTGTTGTGAAACGACTCATTTTGGTGAAATTTTCAGTCTTTCATTTCATCATCTGGGTCCCCATTAAAGCAAAATAAATGAAAAGCTAATTGAGTAAATTTCACAAAGTTAACTTTGCATATTTGGATGAGGATTCTTTCATGATTTTCTTTGGGAGGCTTTTATGGATCCTCGTATCTTATTTGTTTATGGTATATTATAAGATAGTTTTCGTTAAGTATTATTTACGTTTAAACTTAAATAAAAAATTCAAAATAATTAATAGTTGCATGTTGTACAATAAACGATTTCTAACCGTACAATGTACGATGAACGGTCATGATTATGGAATTCTTAGGATTCTCAGAAAATGATCCTTTTCCAATAGATAGAACGTGATTATTCCTAGACTCTTAACAAATTCACAAAGAGTATCCAGATGAGATCCAAATCTTGCAGATTCCAAATTATTATTATTATTATTATTATTATTATTATTATTATTTTTGTTATTATTTGGAAAGAGAAGCGGGTTTATTGTTTGAAGTTTGAACTTTAAAATTACGAACAGTATAAACAAGCAAAACAAAAGATGGATGCTGCTCTCCTCTCTCACACCACCTGTTTAAATATGTAGTAGGACTGTAGGACAGATTATATATCACCTATAGAGAGAGAGAGAGAGAGAGAGAGAGAGAGAGAGATTGATGACAGATAGAGAGGGGGAGAGAGCAAAGGTTTGACAGAGCAGAGTTCCTTCTTGGTTCTTTTCGGCAAGAAGTTTCTCCGTACTTTCATCATCCCCAACTTTATATACAGACTGGCGTATCGTTTCGAGTTCCGATTTGCTCTGAGGTTTAGGTTTTGGGGAAGTTTCCATTTTGTTTTTGTGGGGTTGAAGAAATCAGATGGCTGATGAAGTTGGATTTCGGTTTCGGGATCTAAGGTGGGCAGCAATTGTTGTGACTGGTGTTCTTGTTCTAGCTTCAATAGCTGCTTCAGCACAAGAAACTCTGCAGCAAGATGATTCCGCGACGCAACATTACTTGAACAGAATGTTAAACTTTCTGTGGCAAAAGGGTCGATTGGGGTATGAGCACGTTTGGCCTGTAAGTCTGGATTTCTTTCCCTTCGTGATCAGTTTTTCCTATTTAATATTTCTTGAAATGTTATTTTCTATCAGTTTTTCCTTCATAAAACCGATTGTAACCTAAATTGTGTACAAAATCGAATAGTTGATTCATTTGATTGATTAGTGTTCTTAAAATAGTTCAACAAATCTCCATTTTTTTGGTTAGTGACTGTTTGAAACTGGACCTACATATGATTTGGCCGAACTGAAATATGCAGGAAATGAAATTTGACTGGAGAATTGTGGTAGGCACTATAATTGGATTCATTGGGGCTGCATTTGGGACCGTGGGAGGTGTTGGTGGGGGAGGCATTTTCGTTCCAATGCTCACTTTGATCATCGGATTTGATGAGAAATCATCAACGGCAATATCCAACTGTAAGTCCTTTCTCACAAATTTTCCCTCCTTGTTTTGTGTTCTTTTGCAATAGGCGCTTCTTTTTTTTTTTTGGATTTTATAATCACTTAGCACCTCAAAGATCATCCTAGTCTATATTTTCTTTCACCAAATGATGTGTGTGTCATTGCCTTATTATATCACCATCCATTAGATTGATATATAGGTCAATATTTACCTCTTTCACCTTGCAAATGTAACAACGTTTCTGCTTCAATCTGGTTGTTCAGGTATGATCACAGGCGGAGCAGCTGCAACTGTTTTCTACAATTTGAGGCTAAGGCATCCTACACTCGACCTTCCAATCATCGACTATGACCTGGCACTTCTTGTCCAGCCAATGCTGATGCTTGGGATCAGTATTGGAGTATCTTTCAATGTGATATTTGCTAACTGGATGATCACAGTGTTGCTAATGATCTTTTTCATAGGTAAGAATTATATGAAATTTCTTGTTTCATCTCGGACAACTTGTTTAAATATAGTGACGACCTGCAGGCACATCAACTAAGGCATTCTTGAAGGGAGTCGAAACATGGAAAAAAGAAACTATATTAATAAAGGTCGACTCTAAAGTTTTCATTACATTAATTTTTATAATGTTTGACTTAATCAAACTCTGCAATTCCGTTGACTGTTTGTTTGTTTGTTTTTTATTTTTTTTTTATTTTTTTTTTCAGGAGGTTGCCAGACTAATGCAGTTAAATGGTGAGTTGATCTTATCATTGTAGCTTTGAACTGGTAATCTTTCACCTATACCGGTTAATGTGCCGATATTTTTGATTCAGGTAGTTCTAGTGACGACGAAGTTGAATACAGACCTCTAGCCAGTGGCCCAAGCAGTGTATTAGCCACCAAGGAGTCCAAAAGAATAGAGGTATGATTTTGGCGGCCTGAACTTCCATTTACGCGTGATTGTAGAGACTGACTTCTCTAACCTTTTCAGGTTTCTATTATGGAGAATGTTTACTGGAAGGAATTACTACTTCTTGTTGCTGTCTGGCTCATAATACTTGCATTGCAGATCGCGAAGGTATATATATCTATCTCTATGTGGTTGATTTCTTTAAAAGCTTATGATTTTGCATTCGCCTTAAGTTTATGCATTAAAAACTGGATTCATGGGAAACTTGTTTGTTGTTGGCAGAATTATACGACAACTTGTTCAGCAGAATATTGGGTATTAAATCTCTTGCAGGTACCTTCCATGCCCTTCATAACAAGAAAACATTACTTTCCATATTCTGCTCTTGAAATACATGCCCCCTTACGAGCTTGAATGAATTCAATTGTGGTTTCAAAAGTGTCATTTTCAGCTTTGTTCTTCCTTAAACAAAATTTCTAGATCCCTGTGACTTTGGGAGTATCTACGTACGAGGCAGTTAACCTGTACAAGGGCCATAGAGTGATTGCATCCATGGAAGAATCAGGCACAGATTGGAAGGTCCGTCAGCTTTTTCTTTATTGTGGCAGTGGAATCACAGCTGGTATAGTTGGTGGATTGCTTGGTCTTGGTAGTGGCTTCATTTTAGGCCCTCTTTTTCTTGAGCTGGGAATCCCAACTCAGGTAATTTTCATACTCTCTATCTTTAATGCCTTCACATTATTCTGTTTAGGGTCTTAGTGATAAGTTGTATGTGATCCTAAGACTATATATGACACAGCAGCCCTTTCGTGGTACGCATGAAGATTATTTTCTTTCTTGCCTCGCTGGTTGATTATATATCGTTCTGCAGGTGTCAAGTGCCACTGCCACATTTGCCATGACATTTTCTGCATCAATGTCCGTTGTCGAGTACTATCTCCTCAAACGTTTTCCAGTTCCCTATGGTAACTTCCCAGTCTTACCGTCAAGTTTCTGTTAAATAAAATGTTGAACGGTAGGAAGCCTTTTGGTCATTGTTAAATTTCCATTGCAGCTCTGTACTTTGCTCTCGTGGCCAGCTTGTCTGCCCTGGTAGGGCAACATGTGGTGAGAAAGGTGATCAGTGTGTTAGGGAGAGCATCCATAATTGTCTTCATTCTAGCCTCCACAATCTTTGTGAGTGCAATATCACTAGGTATGTATCCGTCCCTAAAAAACGTTACCAAACGGACCCGTATTTTTGTCAGATATCGAGTTCAGTTTCGTTACATTTTCTGCTTCAAGATTGATGGATGATTGATTTGTTTTGAAACAGGTGGGGTTGGGATAGCGAGTATGGTTGAAAAGATCGAGAACAAAGAGTACATGGGATTTGAAAACATATGCACTTATGATGCCTAGTTTCAGTAACTTGTTCTGCCATGAGTTCCCCAGTGTCACCGATCTCAAACATTCCATCAACAGATGTATAACTTTTTTGTTGGATTTTTCTTGATGTTGGGTGATGCTTGCAACTTTTTTGGACCTACTAATTAAGCTGGTCCTATTAGTACAAGTGAACTGCACTGAAAGTGAAACTAATCAATTCAAGGTCTCCAACTCCCTTTTGACCATTTGGTAAAGTTTAAAGCAATTCAACAAGTTTTTAAGTAGTTGAGGGTAGATAATTCAGTGGTGGGTGTTTTAATAGAAGACTTAAAAGTCTGGTTTGTTAGAGTGGATTGGCTTGGATAGGACTATTTACTATTTTAAAGGCATTTGAAGGAAGAAATGAATGACAAGTTCCTTATTTTGTCCAAGTTGAAGATTACCCATGAAGAAAAGTTGCCTCTTTTAATCCTACCATTTTGCGGGCATCAACAGAAATATATTTTCTTCATGAGTAGCTATCAACTTGGACAAAATACGGTTCTCATACATTCCTTCCTTCAACATGTTTTTAATATAATTGTTGGCCCTAAAAACCACCTAGCCTACGTTGTGGGCATGTTGAATAACTAATAAGTTAACTACGTCATTCGGTTGAATGCGGGGCGTGCCAGCTTGTCGGCTGAGCTTGGCCAGGCAGTGAATGAATGTTGATGTGGTGTTGGGCACGTATACGACTTTTGAATCTTGCGATTGTGATCGAGGAAGGAACACGCCTGAAGACAAGGTTGCTAGTTTTTGCAAAGTTCAATATCAAATTCGGCTTTCAGTATGCCTAATGTTGTAACTTGGTAACACCTTATTTCAACAAGAAGGCTAATGAGATAACCTCTTCCAACAAGGATCTGGAGATTCCTTGCTGACTGAGGCTTGGATAGATAACCAGTCGGTCTCGAAGTAGTGTTGTTTATCCAAACTGAAGGTGCTCTTCGATTGACTGATTTTACGACTCTAGTGCTATTTATCCAAATTGAAGATGTTGTCAGTTGCCAACACAGTGCTGTTTATCTAAACTGAAGGTATGTTGGTAGAAAAAAGGTAAAATAAATCTCAAGGTGTTTGAGAGGTTTCGCGTAGAGCGAGAGTTTGCACAAGACAGTTTTGTGTGTTGATTTGGAGGGGCTTTGAATGATGTACCCTCCTCTCTATTTATTGTAGCAATTTCTAATGGCTGAAGTAGAATTCTACTTGAACTTCAATTCCTTGATCAAATCTGAATGGGCTTCAGCCAACCTGGTTCATGTAGGATTCTGAACCTAGCTTTATTATCACCTAGATTCAACCCTTGATTCTTGGCATCTTTTCCTATTCGGAGCATAACTGGCCTCTGAGGATTCCTTATTATACTAGGACTCGGTCACTCACCCTTATCCAAATGAAACCATTTCCTAATAGGACTTGACCTAATCTTATTGGGTCGGGCCCTTGATGAGAATATTCTGAAATACCTGACACCTTTTTTATTGGACCGAGAGTGATTATGGGCTCGGCCCAAAAATATTATTTTGGGTCCAAACAATAATGAATAGTCATATTCAAGTTAATCCTCTATGTCAAACAAAGCCTAAATCTCTTGAGGCAAATGAGGTTGCACTGCCCGACCAAAATGCTACATCAGGTAAGCTTTATAAATAATAAAAAAAATTAAAAAAATAAACCGCTTACCCACAACATCTTTTGTGGAGCAAAAATTATTTAATATTAAAAACATAATAATGTAATTTGTTTTAAATTATGTTTAATTTTAATCAATTAACTTTTATCATTTTAATCCCACAAGATATCACAATATTTTTTTTTATTGTTAAAACCAAAATGTTCTTGCAATTATATTAAAACTGAAAAAAAAATTATTCACTTTCACTGCAACTATTTCACTCGTAAAGACGTCAATCTCTAGGAATTATAAACTCTAAAAATAATCGTAGAGCCAGTGCCACTCGTCCATTCTATGCTCAAAACTATAGAGAGTGAGTATGAGCTTCATAATGAGTTTCTAAAGTCCTGTAGTGTCTACACAGCTCATACTTCCACTTTCTTAAGGAATTGGCATGTGTAAACCTTTTAAGTTGTAACGTTGTTAGTTCTCTTTGGAATTATATGAAACTCATGAGATTGTGTGGAAGTATACTCGCTTGATCTTGATGTACTTTTTTTCCCTATGATTAGGATCATTTTTCTCTTTAGGTTAAAGTTGGAAGGACCATTGCTACAATTGGTTAAAGTTGAGGGACCACTACTCCAATTGTGTTAAAGTTGAGGGATCCTTTCTCTAACTGGGTTAAAGTTGAGGGAACATTGCTACAATTCTTTTCATTTGGTTTTCTATTTTGCCCTTGATTCACCTCATGTGCGTGACCTGTAACTCATTTTGGTGGAAGTTTTAACGGAGTTGACAAAAATGATCATAGCTACATGTTTTGATAAGTTAAGGGATCAATAGTCATGAATTTTTAGTTGAGGGACCATTGCTCCAAATGAGTTAAAGTTGAGGGGCCATTGCTACAATTTCCTCTTTCCTATTGGTGACACATCATTTGGTTTAAAAATTTGGCTTTTCTAGCATTATCCTTATTTATCTCCTTGCACATATGATCTAAAAGTTTTAGGGTTAATTATAATTTGCATCCTTAAGGTTGGGTGCAATTGTAAACTCATGCCTCATATTCAAAAGGGTAATGCAAGGGAAACCAAAATTTTAAACTAAATGATGTGGTTGTTGATGATTGGATTTTTAATTGGATTATTAATTTAGTTTGCAAATTTGGTTTAAAAATTGGGAAACCCTAGAGAGACCAAATTTTTTAACTAAATCATGTGTCACCGATGAGAAACAAGCATGTTAATTGACACTTAATTAATAATCAATTAACAACCACATCATTTGGTTTGCAAATTTGGTTTAAAAATTGGTCTCGTAGCATTACCCTTAAAAATTTGATCTCCCTAACATTATCCTATTTAAAATATGAAGAATACTAGCTATTTTCTATCTTGCCTTTTCCACTTGCCTTTCCCACTTGCCATTCCTATTCATTTCTTGCCATGTAAACTCCACTATTACTTTAAACTCTATATTTAATGTGTTGAAATTTTAGATATTTAACTTCCTCATAAGCCCTTGATTTTTTTTAATTCCCTCCGTTTTTATTGATCAAATACTTTTTATTATTATTTTACTTTTATGTTTTTGTTTTGAAGTACTAAAAACCCACCACTAAGCACCACCACCTAGCCCCTTGGCATGACTCCATGTTCCTCTACCCATCTATGACCAACCAATCCATGGGATACGACGCCTCCAACCTCGTAGTCCCACCCTTGATCTTTCCTCTCCCTATCCCTTGATTTGCCCCCATCTAGCCTTCCTTCCCTTCTGAATGACAGATACATAAAGGAGATGAACTCTCAATGACGATCAGGCACACTTTTTTTTATAACAAGTCTGAGTTTTTAGTTTGATTAGTGCAATTCGAGTGAGTAGATTGTTTGATTTTGAGAAGGAAAATATGAGTTTCAAGGTTGGTTTCATTTTTTGCAACTTTTTTTAACAATCCATCAGTGGAAGGACATGGACATGAGAAGAAGAAAAAAGAGAAGAGGAAGTGGAACAACTAAAGTAACTAGGGTTGGGAAGAGAGCTGGTAGATTAATTAGGGGTATACTTGGAAATTAAATTTGTATAATTTTAACACATTAATTATAGAGTTTAAAATGATAATGGACTCCACATGACAAGAAATGAATGGGAAAAGGCAAGTAGGGAAAGGTAAGAAGGAAAGGTAGCTAGCATCCCTCTTAAAATATTGCAATGTCATACATTACTTACATAATCTATTAAATTGACCGTTGATGGTGTGATAATTGTGGGTTCCAGATTTTATCTATCCACTTGTCATACTCTAATTGATTCTTAGTTATGAAATTCTTTGGTGTTACAAAGTAAGTGAGGTTTTTCACTAAAGTACTAAGTTTGTGTTGTGAAATTGGGGATATGAGCACAGTAGAATATAAAGTAAATATGTCCTCATGGCAACAATAGTATTTTTTTATTTTTTATTTTAATTTGAAATGATAGGAGTACAAAAATATCTCTCACTATTGTTCTTTCTTCTTTCTAGCCTTAGAGCATTTCCACCCCTAAAAAGCACCTCGGGCAATAGACAATTCAATCCCCCAAGTGAATAGTAATTGCCTTTAGTGAATAGTCATTGGCTAAGTACATCTCCACCCCTAAATTGAATAACTTAGGTAATTTGTATTAACATATTATTAATTTTTTTAATAAAATAATAAAAGATAATTCTATTTTTATAATAAAAGATAAATTTACTTTTAATTTCGAATGATAATAAAAGATTGGTTGAAAATATTTGAAATGTGGTGTAAGGTGGAAGAACAT
Source organism: Malus fusca (assembly GCA_035220775.1). Taxonomy (NCBI): domain Eukaryota; kingdom Viridiplantae; phylum Streptophyta; class Magnoliopsida; order Rosales; family Rosaceae; genus Malus; species Malus fusca. The sequence goes on along the minus strand of CM069067.1, from coordinate 18,817,409 downwards.
GGTTAGGTATTTATAGAAAAAAAATAATTATTTTTTGTATTTTTAACTATTTTTTATAATTTTTGTTTTATAATTTTTTGTATTTTGAACTAATTTTTTATAATTTTATAATTAATTTTTAATTATAGCTGACGTTAGTCCTGCGGCACATGGCCTAGGGACTAGGATAGTCGATTTTAACCTAGATGAGCAACTAGGCTCCCCCAGAGCCTAGTGGATTGGAATGGGATGAAGGAGTTTTGGAGGGAGGCAGGGGATTTAATTGACTGTCCCTTAAGGGATTTGAGATGAGTGGAGGTGCCCTTATAGCTTAAAGATATATTTCTCTTCTACATCTTCTGCTACTTCTTCTCCTCTTGGTTTTATAGGCAGATGATCAACCATATTTTCTTCATTCTACCTCATTGGAACATTGGAACATATATGTCTGACTTCAATAACTTTAGCCTTCTGAAGCTCATGTGTATTAGAAAACTTTGAATCTTAGAGATATGAATATGTAGTAACAAATGTTTGCTTCGTTGAGTGTTGTAGGATTAATTTATTTCCATATGAAAATACAAATCCTTTCTGTAAACGATATGTACGCAGGCTAGAGAGATATTTAGATTTTGCTTGCCCAATAAGACCATGACTATTAGTGAGTTCTTTGGAATATAATAAGCACATGTCTTTAGCTTGAATATCAGCTTCACTTTATTCCAATACCCATGTATTGGTATTGTGCCTCACACAGAATGTTTCATCTGATTCAGTGTATTGTGCTAAATACAATAAGACATATACTTCACTAAGATATGGTACTTCTAGACCAAATACCCTTGTGTACATCACCTACACGTTTAAATTGGCTTTGCATCAAACTCACCTTTTTCCTTAGACTTTGAGTTTTTGTCCTATATTGGGTTTTACCATAAGTGAGTTTTGTGAGATTTATTTCCATATGCAAGTTCCTTTGTTTGAGACTAGCGTGTTCTTTAATCAATGCCGACAAGATGACTTCATCAACTTTGTTGAATATGATGTGATAGTTACTTGAGTATTTACACACTCAAGGGGAGTGTTATGACTATTATTTTTATATGTGATTGTGCAAATCCTAGTTATATTGGGTTTTAGATTATCCATTATTGTAGTGATTCTTTCCTATTACGATTGTATTTATACTTGGAGGATTAACTACAATTGGCTAATTAATCTATTAATTGGCTAATTAACTACAAATTACACCAAAAAATGCCACAAAAGGCCGGTCACCATCTCTCCAAAGGGGACCGGCCATGCCCTATATATACTACCCTATTTTATCTAAAAACCTAAGTCTATACTCTTGCTAAATACTCAAAATTCTCCAAACACTTTTCTCTCAAAATTCTAACTTTGGCATCAGAGGTTCTTCGGCCAAAGCGCCCCCCCCCCATTTCATCGTGGGCGCGTGAAGCTCTTGGCCTTGACCTAAGGTGTGATTAGTTTTGTAGGTGTAATTTTGTCCAAGAACAAGGAGGAAGAAATTTGCATCGACAATACATAACTTGTGCTTTACTCTTGGCCTTGACCATTGGTATTGAGTACATAATTTGTGCTTTACTCTTCCAAGGCTAGAGGTTTTCTACACTTTATGACACATTCTCCTTTGAAATTTATACGGAGCAATTTTCTTTTATGTATATTTGGGGGATTTACTTATGGAGATATGCTTCGAGCATTTCATAAGCCTTCGTATAATATAATTCTCCACTAAAATGAACAAAGAAATAACGTTTATTGTATATCACAATTTTAGGTTTCAATTAGGAACCATGTGCCACATCATGTGAGTGTATTTTACTGTATTACATATGCCCATATGTAACTTTCTAGGTTCAACATCATTCGGCAATTTGTACTATAGGTCCATTTTCCATGTTCTTAATAAATTGTAATAGAATTGCCCATCTCCATTTTGACCAATAATTTTCTTTTTGTCAATGAACAAAAGAACATGGCTCAATATCAACATAGATCATTGATGAATCTAGTAGCTACTGTAAAACCAAAATTAACTTTGGTTATCATCAATTCGTGATCCTATAATTCTCATATGCATGGGGATGCATAGTTTATAAGCATTTCATTACTTTGGATATACTTGCCTCTTAAGGTACTTTACATTATCTCTTCTAGGACAGTCATCTCTTACTAGATGAATTGTTTAAAGAACTTGGATCATAACCTCCTTTAGAGCGTTATAGAGCTTGGACTTTTAATCTCCACTTCTGGAGAGTTGAATCATTGAAATCTATACGTTTATCATGCTTCAGGCATGATGTATATTAAAATTACCATGTTCATGCATTGTCTTTGGGACTTGGATCCATACGGTAATTGTCATGCTTCAGGCATGCAACAATTTAGTAGTGCCAAGTTCATGGATAGTCTTATTGAGACTTTAAATCATGTGGCATCTTTGTAACTTGTTAATGCATTTGGTAATTTATTAGTAATCGTGATGATTGTGTTACCTTTTATACAACTGTAGACATCGAAATTTCGGTGAAATAAATGTTAACAAATGCATTAAAATTTCAACGTTCACGTGTCACATAAATTTTACACGTGTCGTATGACTCAACAAAAAATTGAAAAAAAAAATCAGAAAAGTCATCAAATAAGACACTTGTCAACACCTGGCATAAATGATTTATTTCATCTGAATATTATATTAAAAAATTAGGCCTTGAAAAATTCTATAAATACAAGGTCATTTCATCCATTTCAAAGGACCAATTCACATATACATTTCTCTACTCCCAAATTGGAAGAGAAATCCCCAAACCCTTGAAGTTATGAAACTCTAAAGCTTTCAAGCATCCAACCTCCCAAATTCTCAAGAATCCCAAAGGATCAAGAAAGCTCTCTTTATTCTTCATCAAATCCTTGAAAAAATCTACACAACTGTTCATCAAGATTAAGCCCCGAAGGCCCTTGAAGATCCGTTCATCCTCGTTCATCAAGATCAAGTCCAAAGGCCCTTGAAGATCCGTTCATCAAGATCAAGCCCAAAGGCCCTTGAAGATTCATTCATCCTCGTTCGTCAAGATCAAGCCCAATGGCCCTTGAAGAAATTCACACATCGTTCATCAAGATCAAGCCCAAAGACCCTTGAAGAAATCCACATAATTGTTCATCAAGATCAAGCCCCGAAGGCCCTTGAAGATCCGTTCATCCCAAGATTAAGCCCCGACGACCTTTTGGATCAACAGCTCATCCACAAATCTACACCTTACGAAGATAGAATCAGAGGATCAAATTGTAAAAGAGATTGCAACCCCAAAATTAATACAAAATATTATTTTGTACACGTGTTCTTATCTCATTCGTCATAGGAATATTCGTGTTTACAAATTTGGCACACCCAGCGGGACCATCTCTACCTTTCATCCCTTGCGCCAAGGGAGAAAAGTCCAAAGAAGTACTCCGAGTCCTTGCTTTCTGATGTTGACTCAAGCAGCAGCTTAGCCATGCAAGTCATGACCACATGAGTGACTTCAATCGAGGAGCAGCTAGCTCAAATGAATGAAGTGATCACAAAACTCACACGGACTATGGAGGAGAAAAACTTGCAAATTGCCGCACTCGCCAACCAACTGGAGGTGCAGCAAGACGTGAATGTCGACCTAAATGTTGATCCACTAAAAAAAGGAGCGAACAAAGAAGAGGAGCCTCCGATGGAGAAAGTCAATGAAAAGCTGGAGCCAAACCAAGCAGCGACGCTCATGGGATCTCTCTCTATCCAACAGCTGCAGGAGATGATCGCCAGCACCATCAAAATGCAGTACGAATGGAGCTCACATACCTCCGTGTTGTACTCAAAGCCCTACTCCAAGAAGATCAACGCCCTGAAGATGCTGAGGGGTTATCAACCACCAAAATTCATGTAGTTTTATGGAAAGGGAAACCCAAAGCAGAACGTCGCCCATTTCGTTGAAACTTGCAACAATGCAGGGGCAGAATGAGACTACCTCGCGAAGCAGTTTATCCTCTCTCTCTCTCAAGGGGAATGCATTTGACTGGTACACGGACCTAGAACCTGAATCCATCAACAGTTGGGACTAATTGGAGCGAGAGTTCCTCAACCGTTTCTACAGTACCTGCCGCACTGTAAGCATGCTAGAGCTGACAAGCACGAAGCAATGGAAGGACGAGCCAGTCGTGGACTACATCAACCGATGGTGCATTCCAAGCCTCGACTGTAAAGACAAGCTCTCAGAGATCTCCTCGATCGAGGTGTGCGTCCAAGGCATGTAATGGGGGCTACACTACATGCTTCAAGGCATCAAACCACGGACATTCGAAGAGTTAGCCACCTGCACCCACGACATGGAGTTGAGCATCGCCCATTATGGAAAAAAGGAGCCAATCTCTGACTTTAAGAAGGATAAGGTATTTGCTTCGAAGGTAGACAATCATGGGAGGAAGCCCACTAATGAAGCTTTTACTATTAACACTACCCTTATTAAACTGCGCATGTTAAGATCTCCTATAAGAACAAAGCGAAGGAGATAAAGATAGACGAGCCTTCTCGCACCCAAGACAGGTACGAAAATACCTTGAGGGAGCTGGACCAAAAGACGTACCCTTTTCCTGACTCAGATATGGCTGCAATGTTAGATGACTTGTTGGAAAAGAAGGTGATCGAGTTACTGGAATGCAAGCACCTTGAATCGATTTAACGATCCCAAGTACTGCAAGTACCATTGTATCATAAGTCATCATGTTGGTAAATGTTTCAACCTCAAAGAGCTCATCATGAAGTTGGCACAACAAGGGCGAATCGAACTTGACCTAGAAGACATGGCCGCAACACACACCACTGCGATTGTGTTTGGATCATTTGATCCCCGTTCCTCTCCAAATGATGCATGACCACTCCCGTCAATGCTCAAGCCACACGACACCTTCTGCACAACCACCACTGGGGGTAAGTGACCAAAAGGCACTTACCAACGACGAAGAATGATGGACATTGGCGACTTATAAAAAGATAAGGAAGCCAAAACCACAAGTTACACAGCCAAAGGTGAAATAAGGAAGAAATTACCGCCACCACAACAACATCAAGCCCAAAGGAAACGTAAGAGCTGCTAAGCCAACATACAGTGGGAAACCTATGGAGCAAGAGCCAAGCAATTCTGTCTCCTTGCAAATGTATGTCTCGAAGAACTTTTTCCAACAGTGCACTACTGTCTCCTGTCACATGGTTGAAGTAAAGATGGAAGAGCCCTCAAAAGGCAAAGCTATCACCACTAAGGAAGAAAAGACTCTCACACCTAAAGTAGGTTTGCCAACACACTTTAGCATCGAGGAAGCGCTACGATTGCCAAGGAAGATGCGAAGAGCACTATCAACGGTCTTGGCAAGTCCCAACAACCACGAAGTGCAAGAAAGCAAGGATGAAAGCTTGAAACTTCGACCGCATGAGTATGCCACATGTTGTGATACTCAGAACGTAATTCATTTCACCGACAAAGACTTGCTGCTAGGATCCAAGCCTCACAACTGTCCTCTCTTTGTCTCTGGGTACGTAAGGGAGCACAAAGTCAACCAGACGCTTGTGGATGGTGGATCGGCCATAAACATCATGCCAAAGTCAACAATGACCACAATCGGCATTAAGGTGGATGAACTATCCCTAAGCCGTCTACTAATCCAAGGTTTTAATCAAGGAGGACAAAGAGCAGTGGGCATGATCCGAGTGGAGATGACCATTGGTGAACTCAAATCAAGCACAATATTCCACGTTATTGATGCAATAACTTCCTATAGCTTGCTCTTAAGAAAGCCTTAGATCCACAAGAATGGAGTAGTGCCATCCACCCTCAACCAATGCTTAAAATTCTATAGAGGAGGAGTGAATGTGATCCAAGGCGATACCAAGCCATTCACGGAAGCCGAATCACACTTTGCAGATGCCAAGTTCTACATGGAGGAAAACACGGTGCCCTAAGCTCTTTAAAAAGAAATTAAATGCATGGGCAAAGCAACACCTAAAAACCGGGAGTGGCAAGCCCTGCCCAAGAAGCAAGAAGGAGAAGCCGTGCCATTTTCAAGCAAAAACGATGATGAACTTGCTAAACATGCAACAACCAAAGGGAATAGGACACCCTCAAAATGACCGAACACACCCATCTTTTGATACATCCCGATGTCGAGAAGAATGAATGGTCAATCCCCGTTTGAAACTAGAGCAAGCAAAGCCAACACACAATGGCATAAGGATAATGTGAAGTTGCTCAAGACGAATGCAGTTTTGCCTCTGACATAGCTAGGCGACGCTAAGGTTGCAAGTCTACCACAAGGCTTTATAAAAGCTCTGCCAAAGGGGGTGGAACCAAGCTGTCTTCTAACCAAGAGGACAGAATGAGGGTTTGATCCAAACGTCTACAAACTCATGTCGAAGGCTGGGTATAACTTCGCTTCCTTTTCCAATCCTACAAAGAAGGTTTCGAACACAGTGAACGACAAAGAATGTGACCTTACCAAGACTCAAAAGAAGTTGCAAGACCATGGTTTTGAGTTGACAACAACAAAGCTGGACTTGGCTTCACACCAAATGCACCAGTGATGATTTCAAGCAAAGCAAAAAATGCTAGCGCTCAACACATTAGTGTGAGCATTGAACAAGATCAAGATGAGCCTAAACCCACCCCTCAAACGTCAGTCTTCGATAGGATGAATCGTTCAAGACCCAGAATTTCAGCGCTTAATCGCATTGGTGGTCAAGATCGAACTTCCATCTTCAAAAGGCTTAACGTGCCAACATCCTAAAGCTCTGTTTTCGAAAGGTTGTCAAAACCTAAGAAACAAAGCAACATGGCTAGCTCTCCTTCACGACGGTCAGCATTGGAAAGACTTGAAGACAATGAGAAACCTTTTAGAAAAAGGGAGACAACACCAAAGGAAGAAAAGCTCGACGGGTTAGTAGAAAAAGGCAATGTTCGAAGCTTGATTCCTTCGAGGATGAAGTGCCAAGAAATCTTGGAGGTTGACACAAATGGATCATTGAAAGTAAGAAGGCGTACCATCATCCACACCGAACAATCTTCATGCCAACAAGCTCGAAAAGACAACACTGAAGAAGAGGTCCAAGATGTCTTCCACATCACGATCTAAGAAGGCAAAGAAGATGAAATCCTCGAGGAAGATGTCACTGCCGCACCACCATAGCTTGAAGATAGGGGGCAAGCCACAGTTGATGATCTCAAGGAACTCAACTTAGGCACAAACGAGGAACCAAAGCCTATCTTTGTAAGTGCACTATTAAGTGCGGACGAGATAGAGGAGTATCGTCAGCTGCTATTAGAGTACAAAGACGTCTTTGCTTGGACCTATAAAGAAATGTCCGGCCTTGACCCTATCATCGATGTGCATCATCTTGCAGTCAAGCCTGGAACGCGACCGATAAAGCAAACTCAAAGACGCTATCAATCCGAGCTCATCCCATAAATTGAGGCTGAGATTGACAAGCTAATTGAAGCAGGCTTCATTCGAGAGATGCGATACCCCAAATGGATCTCCAACATTGTCATTATCCTTAAGAAATCTGGACAAATACGTGTTTGCGTAGACTTCCAGGACCTCATCGATGCTTGCCCAAATGACGACTTCCCCTTGCTAATCATTGAAATCATAGTAGACGCAACCACTAGCCACGATGCATTGTCATTCATGGACGGCTCTTCTAGATACAATCAAATACTCATGGCTCTCAAAGATGAGGAACTAACAGCCTTTCACACTCTAAAAGGTATCTACTGCTACAAGGTGATGCCCTTTAGTCTGAAGAACGTTGGAGCTACATATCAACGCGCAATGCAAAAAATCTTCAATGACATGCTACACAAAAATGTAGAATGTTACGTAGATGATGTGGTGGTCAAGACAAAGAAAAGATCATATCACTTGAAGGATTTGCGAATAGTGTTCGAAAGCTACTAAAAGACAACCTCAAGATGAACCTATTAAAGTGTGCATTTGTCGTCACCTTAGGAAAGTTTCTCGGTTTCATTGTTAAGCATCGTGGCATTGAAGTGGACCAATCAAAGATAAAGGCCATTCAAAGCATGCTTGAGCCAAAAAATTTGCACAAGCTGAAAAGTCTACAATGATGGCTAGCTTTCATCAGACGCTTCATCTCTAACCTTGCAGGGCATTGTCAATCGTTTAGCCGACTCATGAAGAAGGATGTTTCGTTCGTATGGGACGAAGCATGCCACAATGGTTTTGAAAGCATAAAAAAGAATTTATCAAGTCCACCTGTCCTCGGGGCACCTGTGCCCAGGAAGCCGCTCATATTGTACATTGCCGCTAAGGAAAGTTCAGTTGGAGCACTCTTGGCACAAGAAAATGAATCCCAAAAAGAATGAGTGTTTTACTAGCTCAGTCGAACTCTCATCGGCACTGAGTTGAACTACTCCCCAATAGAAAATATGTGCCTTGCCTTGGTGGTCACCATCTAGAAGCTCAGGCATTACATGCATGCTTACACCATCTACTTGGTTGCTAAAGCTGAACCAGTCAAATACGTCATGTCCAAACCAGTCTTGACAGGGCGACTCGTTAAATGGGCACTGCTTCTTAATCAGTATGAGATCATTTACGTCCCAGCTAAAGCCGTCAAGGGAAAAACGCTAGCAGACTTCCTTGCCGATCACCCAATCTCAGCTGATTGGAAAATCTTAGACGACTTGCCTGACGAGGATGTGTTCTACATCGACATTTTCCCGACATGGACGATGTTCTTCAATGGATCTGCACGAGCAGACAGAGCGGGGGCAAGAGTAGTATTCATGTTGCCACAAAGGAAAATACTACCTTATTCCTTCCAATTAAGCGAATTGTGCTCCAACAACGTCGTTGAGTACCAAGCACTAATCATCGGGCTCCAAATGGCGATCAACATGGAAATCACAGCCCTTGAGGTCTATGACGACTCCAAGCTCATAATGAATCAACTCTTAACTTAATATGAGGTGAAGAAAGATGATATCGTCCCATACTTTAGGCTGGCAACTCAACTGCTGCAAAAGTTCGAGGCCGTGACACTGGATCATGTGCCTAGAAAAGAAAATCAAATGGTAGACGCGCTTGCCAACCTAGCCTCGCGTATGACACTAGGAGAAGATGAAGTTGCAGATGTGCCAATTTGCCAAAGATGGGTAATCCCGTTTGTCACCAAAATGCTACTAGATGATGCAAACGTCATCTCAGTACTCCCGGTCGACACTGAAGAGTGGAGACGGCTGCTGATTGACTATTTGGAGCATAGAAGGCTTCCAGATGATCCTAGACATCATTCTGAAATACATCGACGATCACCTCGCTTCCTCTACTACAAAGGAACACTATACCGACGCTCTTTTGAAGGAGTAATTCTGAGATGCCTAGGTGAGGAAGAAGCCAATCAAGCCATGAAAGAAGCACACTCAAGTGTATGCAGGGCCATCTGTCCGGACTGAAGCTACATTTCCAACTCAAAAGAATGGGTTACTACTGGCCAAGCATGGTGAAAGAATGTCTGGAACATGCCAAAAGGTACCAAGCCTGCCAATTCCACGCTAACTTTATACATTAATCGCTTGAACCATTACACCCTACAACTGCTTCATGGCCATTCGATGCATGGGGATTCGACGTCGTAGGACCAATTACACCAAAGTCATCTGTAGGAGAAGCTTACATACTAGCTGCAACAGATTACTTCTCCAAGTGGGCTAAAGCCATACCCCTAAGGGAAGCCAAGAAGGAAACTGTCGTCGGTTTCATCAAGGAGCATATCATCCACCGATATGGTGTGCCTCTATTACACTTCTGAGATTTCTATTTATCCTATGATTTCATTTTCTTTCATCATTTCCAAAAATGGCTTGCCTATCTGACTGTTGTTTTGATTGAATATTGTAGAAGATGAAGACGTGCCTCTTCAAGACGATATCTGGCACTTATCCTTCCTATCCTCTAATGGTCATTTTACGTCTGTGATGAAGAATGATATGACTGCTGCAGTAGCAGCTAAGAACCTTTCACTCTCAAAGGTAGAAGAGTATTTTCAAAAAGGTCTAATGAACTAGTGGTTTAAGACTCTTTCGCTTTTAGTGTTAAGTGTGCAAATTCTGTATCTAATATGGGCCAATGCCTACTTACTTGATCTCGCCAAGTTGAATTATTAATGGCTGAGGTGGCAAATCTTAGACAAGAAATTAGAGGTCTCAAACACGAGAATAAAGAGTTGCAAAAACTTGTAAATAATTACTCAACGAGCATGAAGAGAAAGCTCGACCAGCTGTAGGACTCCGAAAGTTGGATTCAATATGACCACCAGAGGTTCGTGAATTTATCTGGAAGGCACCAATTGCCTCCACCGTCTGGTGTTTTACTAATTACTGAAGGTTCAAATGATCAACTTCTGGTGCCTCGTCATTCTGGGGTTTTGCCGAGTACTGAAGCTTCACATGATTAATCTTTGTGAAAGCTCATCTTTTTTTTCCGTTATATATATAGAAAAATTCTATCTATTTTGGTTTTATACATGCCCGAAACTTCTGGTTCAATTTGTTAGATATAGGAATCTATGGAAACTTTTGGTTCCATGAATAAGAATCATGAGTTTTTAAGCAAAGATGTTTCCTAACATTATATACTTCCATATGAGTTCTCGGGAACCATGGATTCATGAAAGTTTTCTTTACTGAGATGTCGATGGTAACAAAATCGAGTTTTGCTAAGTTCACCATTTTCTTGTTCTAGAAAGGAAGAAATTCAGGTATGACAGAACTTGCGATAATTAATTCATACCATATAAACACATGTCTACACAAAAATGTTAGAACTCAAGTTCTTAACATTATTTATTCTTGATATCGACATTATTAGAACCTTTAGGTTCATATTTTATAGAATTCATGTCTATACTTACTCTATGCATGGATTAAGGAACTTATGGTCCTTATTTACATGAATCAAGGAACTTCTGGTCCTATCTTTTTATACGATGGAATTTCAGTTCCAATCTTTTTATATGATGAGGATCACGGAACTTCAGGTTCGATCTTTTTATATGATGGAACTTCATATCCAATCTTTTTATATGATGAGAATAAAAAAACTTCATGTTCTAATTTGATCAAGGAACTTTGGGTCTTGTATATACTCATCATAACAAAATGTAGTACAATAAGTAAATTAAGGCAGAAGGCGGTAATTCCAGCAACTATAAATAAATTACTTTAAATATATAAAGATTGTGACAATGGCTTTAATTCAGCACCATTCACATAAATATCAAAACATAAAAATAATAATTGTTATTATAAGAAGGGCGACAGTGCCGCACCAATCACTTTAATAACAAAGTTAATAATAATAAGGAAAAAGTAAATCTTAACTTACTATACTTCCCTTTTCCTTTATAACCGTGGTCATGTATCAACGGTAGTGTATGAGAATTATAGGACAACCAAACCGTTTGGATCTGACCCAAATTTTAGTATGGCATGGATAAGAGAATAATGAACAACTTCAATGAAGAAAGCATTTGCATCCGAGGTCAAAAAGTTGAATTTTAAAAGCCGTTAACATGGCTGCCAGTTGTTCAGCGCATTTCAGGTCTATTGTAGTATTTCTAAGATCTGGAATGAATTAACCGTTGATCTTTCTAGAATTTTGATATGTTATGGAAGAGAAGATAAGAAACAACTTCTATGAATGAAAAACTTCTGTTTGAGCACATGAAGTTAGAGTTTCAAAGCTCGTATCACGACTGTTGATTTTTCTGCGAATTTCAAGTTTGTACCTTTTTTATGAGATTCCAATCGACAGAGGTGGGAGGTAGGTAGTGTTGGAAATGTGCCCTAAAACCAATCATATGATGATTCTTTATGGACATTTTGCATGTTAAACTAATCTAGTTTAATCTAAAGGGCAAAGATTATTGTTTTAAGCCGTCTCATATAAATGTTATATGCTTAAACAATAAGTCCAAGGAATATGCAATTGGGAGAATGTGATCTAAAGAAGTTAGATTCATGAGACCATTCTCTTTCGTCTACATATCCTAAACGTTCATGATCATAGGATTGCCAATTGGGCATTGACAATCCGTTAAGATCAGTACGTGCTATGTCTTCTCTTAGGGAGAGTGATTGGTCTTGAGTCATTGGTGTGACTGACACCAAGATAAGCATGTAGGTCCTCAATAGAGAATGAGTCCACTAAACACGATCAACAAGGAGTTCTCATAATCATGTCACATGAGAACTCATGGTTGGGATAATACAAACTAGTCATTTGACCTGAGCATCATAGTTGTCTTGTGGTTAGGTCCTTGATCTTTGACTATATCAAAGTCACTCCGTCAGAGGGTGTCCACGACATAGTTAGGGTTAAGCCACTTAGCCATGGAGGCAAGTGAATGCACAATAAGAGATCTCTAACCTTCAAACCGTTTGAGTGAGAATACTCTACAATATGATTAAGAATCTCTGGTCAGAGTATGAATGAGATTTAGGAAGTCGTTCCAAATCACATTCAAGGTAATCATATAAGTAAAAGAATCACATTGGATAGTAGACATGAATAAACTATCAAACCAAACAATGTGGTCAAGAGTATTGTAATAAAGAAAGATCGTGTTGCATTGTAATCCTAAACTGAATAGGTTCTCCACCTCTTCTGATTAGCTTAGGTAGCCATGACATATTGCTAGGTGTCACTCATGGTTTATGGAAGCCCTGGTGATCTTCATCAAATGGAGAATTGAAATGTTGTTTCAATTCACAATCGATCGTTAAGAGTAACAATCGCCCACTGCCTCGCTAAAAGGAACCTAATGGATCGTATACCGTGTAAGATAGAGATTGAAGAAACAACGGAGTTGAGTAAGAACAATTAAATGGTTTAATTGTTTATGGTTAGGATTAATTAATATGTTAATTAATCAAACGAATAAGTTCGTTTTAGACCTCGGGTTAGTTTTGGGCCTGAAGGCCCAATGGGCTTCGAATGTCAAGCCCATTGACTTCAGTTATATGACAACTTAATGAATAAAGATTCAAGAGGGCCCAAACAGCCCAAAGACCATAGAAGGCCGACCATATTGATGAAATAGGGTTTTGGTTCTTTTTGTCACTTAAGTGAAGTGACTATATAAAGAACTTTATAGCCAAAATTCATAAAGGGTTTCTTTTGGAGAAAATATGAGAACACAAGGCTCTCTTTTCTCTCTAAGAGGCCGGCCACCCTAGAGGAAATTAGCTAGCAATCTTACTTCCTCTAGGTCACTCATCTCTTCACCAATGCTCTCCTTGGTGTGGAGACTTAGAGGTTCTCTATTTTGGGAACTTGGAGAATCTATTCTACCATCCTCATCCAAGAAATCCATGAAGCTAAGAAGTAAGGAATGAATGCCCTATCTCTTGGGTGATTAGCCTTTGCTTATGCAAAGAGGAATCAACAAAGGTATAATATTTCTCAACTCACTTTGTTCTTGAGTTGAGTCTTGATTCACCACCTTCACTAGGCCTTGAATTTCATGGGTAAAGTTTTTTTTTTTGAGTGCATACAAGCACGATTCTGCCTTTTAATTGTTAATTGCATGCATAGATGTTGCTCAAATGAACTAGTTTTCACAAATATTTCCATGTAGTGCTTCACCAGATTTATGGCGTTGTGTTTTCCATTGACACGAGAGATTCTCGTGCTAATAACGTGTTGTGAAATTGAGGATATGCAGACAATGGAATATAAAGTAAATAAGATACAATATTTACAAGGTTCGGCAAGTGTGCCTACGTCCTCGGGGCAGCAGTAGTACTTTCTTTTTTTCATTTGAAATAATAGGAGTACAAATATATCTCTCATTAATTTTCTTTCTTCTCTCTTGCCTTATAGCTTACTGATATATTTCTCTTCTACGTCCTCTGCTACTTCTTCTTCTCTTGGTTTTATAGTCAGATGGCCAACCATCTTTTCTTCATACCACCTCACATTTCATTAATAAAAAATATTGAAAACAAAAGATAGGTAATGAACCTACCAACCACGACTTAATGTCCAGAGTCTTCAAATGGGTATTGCTTTTATAAAGGGCATTCACACTGCTTTTACAATAGTTTGATCAACTTTAAAGTGTTTTTGTTTAAAGTCTGTCAAAACTTATATGCGAAAAACTTTTTTTTTTTTTTCTTTTTTTTTTCTTTTTTTCACTCTTTGAGGGGCAGTAATTGTTCAAAATTTGACTTAATTGCGGGGTGAAATTGGATATACAGGAAATGAAATTTGGGTGGAAAATTGTGGTGGGTACAATAATTGGATTCCTAGGGTCTGCTTTTCGGTTGGGACTGTAGGTGGAGTTGGTGGGGGTGGAATTTTTGTTCCAGTGCTCACTTTGATCACTGGATTTGATCAGAAATCGTCAACAGCAATACCAAAGTGTAAGTTCTTGCTCCTTCCTCACCATTTTCCTGTACTCTTCAGCTTTCACCTGCAGCATAATCCTCAAACTTTTGCACCATTTATAATTAATTAAGTTAGGCACACACGATCATGCCAGTATCTTAGAAATTTAGTTTTATACTAATACAATGTTCATGCAGTATTGAAACCAAATCTATTATCCCTCAAGTTAAGTTGCTAGGAAATCAGTCAATCAACAATGTATATGAAGTTAAAACCCTCTCTGATGTGCACACCATCCTGCATGTGAGAGTCGATGACAAATGGAAACATGTTGGTTCTCTAATGTGATGGTAGCAACAACTATTAAACACCAAAGCATCAGATGTCAATACCAATCTAAGATTTCAATTAGATTCATTGTATCATTTTACCAAATGATGTGTGTGGAATATCCTTATGCACTTCTAATCCCTAGACTTGGTGGATATGATAGTTTTCTACCTCTTTCACCTTTCGAATGTAACTGAATGAAATTTTGAGTGCTTGTTGGTTGGTCAAGTATGATCACAGATACTGCAATTTCATCTGTGTTTACAATCTAAGGCTAAGGCATCCAACACTTGACCTCCCCTTCATCGACTACGACTTGGCAATTCTTTCCCAACCAATGCTTGTGCTTGGGATCAGTATCAGAGTTGCTTTCAATGTCATATGTGCTAACCGGATGATCACAGTGTTATTAATCATTACTTTCTTAGGTAAGAATTATAGAAAATTATGAAATTAAGAATTCATTATTTTCATCAATTGAACAACTTCTTTAATTCGTTTAGTGATGGCATTTTGATGACATGCAGGTACATCGAGTAGGGCATTCTTCAAGGGCACTGAGACATGGAAAGAAGAAACTACAATAAAAAGGGTCATCTTAAATTTTGTTAGTTTAATTTGTACATATGGCATAACTTAATCCATATTGGCTCAACTAGTTTTCCATTTTTTCAGGAGGCTGCTAGACGAATGCAGTCAAATGGTGAGTTGATCTATCATTATTAATTCTTTGGTAGCAATGACCTTCTACCTACTCAAATTTAGATGCCTAATTTTTTTTATGCAGGTGATGATTCTAGTGCAGAAGCTGAATACAAGCCTCAACCTGGTGGCCCGAACAACGGCACTCCAACAGAAACCAGGGAATCCAAAAGAACAGAGGTAGGGTTCCTTGGAGCCTGAGCTTTCCTTGATGCATGGTTTTAGAGACTGACATTCTTTAACCTTCTCGGGTTTCTATCTTTGAGAATCTTTGCTAGAAGGAACTACTGATTCTTTTTGCTGTCTGGATTATAATACTTGCATTGCAGACTGCTAAGGTAATACCTACAATGTGGATGATTTTTGTTATTATTAATACTTTCCTTTGCTTTTATTTATGCGTTGATTCAATTTTTAAGAAACTTTTCTGTTGGCACAGGATTATACCACAACTTGTTCAGCTGCATATTGGGCATGTAATCTCTTGCAGGTATCTGCCTTTCATGTCCCTTAGAATTAGAAGAAAACATAAGCCTTCATCTTCCATTTTTTGCGCTTCAAATACAACCCTCATTTGAGCTTTATTTTTTGTTTGAAACCATCATGGCACCATATATGTTTGGCCTTCAATCTCCTCAAATGAATTCTTAGATCCCCATGGGAGTAACTATATTAGAGGCAGTTAAACTATACAAAGGACACAGTGTGATTGCGTCTCGGGCAGAATCAAACACAAATTGGAAAGTGGACCAGCTTGTTTTTTGTAGTGCTTGTGGCATCATACTGATCATAGCTGGTATATTTGGTGGATTGCTTGGTCTTGGTGGAGGCTTCATTTTAGGTCCAGTTATTCTGGAGCTAGGAATCCCACCTCAGGTGAGTTTTATATTTGTGAAGTAGTTGATTTCGTATTTACTGAATTTACTGATTATGGTTCAATCCAAAAACTTGAAATTATTATAGAGGGTGGAGTCAGTTTTTACGGTAAAGCACAACAGGAAGTGCGAAAACTTTCTTAAAACAGCTCAAAATATTTTATACACAGAAACACATTTTTCACTCAAAACCGACACACTATTTGAGAACTTTGATGCAGGTCTCAAGTGCCACAGCCACATTTGCCATGACATTTTCTGCCTCCATGTCTGTTGTAAAGTACTACCTCCTCAATTCGTTACGGAAATCGTCTTAGCCATCCAAGTTGCTGCCAGTTTAAAAAAAAAAATGAATGGCAGGGAGAGGAAATTTATTTTTCAATAATTTGATGTTTGCTCAAAAATTTCTCTTGCAGCTCTCCACTTTACTGCTGTGGCCACATTTTCAGCCCTAGCAGGGCAATATGTGGTGAGAAAGGTAGTCGGTATTTTAGGGAGAGCATCTATAGTTATCTTCATTCTTTCCTTCACAATCTTTGTGTTGAATTTTTCAGGTCCACAGGTCAAGGGCTCCAGCCCAACAAACTGTTTTTAACTTGATAATTACCACCTGCCCAATCTGTCAGGTGTGGGGTTCTAATACCATGTTGAATTTTTCAGGTCAACGGGCCAAGGACTTCGGTCCAACAACACCGATATTGTCCTCAATTTGGTAATTACCATCTGCTTCATCAATCAGGTGTGAGGTTTTATCACAAAATACCTTGGTAATAGTTAGAGCGAGATAATTCTATTTAAACTCTTCTTCTTTTGGCCCTCTGGCCGATGTGGGATTCAACACTTCGTGAGTGCAATTCACTAGGTATGTATGTACCGCCTGTGAAATCGATTCCGGTGTCATTTTTATTCATTTTCTCTAGTAATTAATGCTTAATTTGCTTTTAAACAGGTGGGGTTGGAATAGCAGATATGATCGAAAAGATTGAGAACAAAGAGTGCATGGTGAAAACATCTGTACTTATGATGCCTAGTGTTAGTAACTTGTTCTGCTTTCACTTCCCCCCATTTCAAGCTTCCTTTGCCATACCCTAATTAGGGTTTTGCTCAAGAAAATCGAGGTTCCACTATAAAACCAATTGACAATATAAGGAGTAGCCCAACCTCTCTTATAAGCTCTTGCATGGTTTGGTCCCTCACCGATGTAAGACTTTGTCCTCACATTTCACACGCTCCCTCACGTGTGGCAAATAAGTCTTTGCATGGTTTGGTCCCTCGCTAATGTGGAATTTTGTCCTCACATTCTCACACGCCGCCTCATGTGTGAGGGATTTTCAAGCCTTACACATGGACAACACAAACATGGTGATGTGGAGCACGTGTAGCCGTTGGGTTTCACACGTGAGCCAACCTGCTCTGATACCATGAATAAAGTTGACGTTTCACCATAAAACTAATTGAAAATATGAGAAGTATCCCAACCTCTTATAAGCCTTTACATGGTTTGGTCCCTCACCGATATGGGACTTTGTCCTCACATTCTCACATGAGCCTCCCTCAAATGTTGATATTTTATTTTCCGGACTAATGAACTTGTGTGGTACGTAGGTAGCATGAGAGGGAGGAGAAATGAACTGTCCGGCTACTCCTTTAAGATTCAAGTGCATCCTCTTCCCTGCCATGATAAGTTAGTGAATTTCCCGTTCAGCAGCAATTTGCTCATTTAGAAGGCAAATTTTTTAATTTGGTTTTTATGATCAATTTCTTCCAAATGATGTATAGCATTTGTTTTAAATAATTCATTTGTTATGTAGAAATAGAAGTGCTGAATTTCCTAAATGATCTCTTGCAATTTTCTTGATGGATGCGGTTTCCTGAAACTAGAGAAAGTATCTTGTATCCTTTTATATTTATGAAGAATGTTGACTAAAAACTGGAGAGGATAGAATCTGAACCACCACGGCAAGATGTTAGGTTCCTATGAAAAATAACCGGTTACGTGGATGTTTCCCACCATATTGGTAAAGTAGACCCAATTCTATACAAATATCGGCCCGAAGTTAGCTTCCTGTGGTAAAAGCCGTTCCTATGGACAATAAGTTTTCCTTGTATCAAGTTTGTTACATCCACACATGGACAAAACAGCTTCCCTTCATTATTTGCTTTCTTTTTCTCCATATCACATAAAGCAAATATGAACATGTTCAATTTTTCTTGGTACTTTTTAATTGATTTGACCTGTCTCTTGATCATAGTAATGTTACAGATCATGATATTAGGAGACAGTGTATGTGAGATGTCTTTTCATGAATGAGACACCGAAGGACTAAGCTGTTTGTTGGACCACATTTTTAACCGGAATATGACAAAAAATGGTAATAATGATAATGATGTTGATAATAACACATGACATTGATAACGAATGTAGAAAGCTAATGGTCATGAAGAAAACTAGTGGTCATGAAGGTGGGAAAGGGATGGTAAAAATCACATGTATCATTCTTTGTTATTTAAGCTATTATTCTATTTATTAAATTTAAAAAAGAATTGATTTTAGCACTCCTATTTTCATCTTATACACTTCTTTTTATGTTTCTATTCTCTTTTTAATACTTTTTCCCATACGTGGTTGACAAGGAATGCAAAATTATGTTATTTCTCGATTTTTTAGTTGACAACGAGAGTTCTCTTGAATATAGTATATAAGTATAGATAAATCCATATCTAATTGCTTCAACTTAGATAATATTTGGAAGTTACCTTTAATTCTTACTTCAATGTCCTTTGAATCTGGAGAATCGTCCAAAGCATTTGACATTACTCAGGCTCAGTAACCTAACCTAATTAACGACTGATTTGGGGTCATACATCATTGAAGGGTTTACATAATCGTTTATTGGATAATCTAATTTGTATTGTAGGCCTATTTAACTGAAGAATTATGAAGGGAGAGGAGAGAGAAAGTTAGTGAATTCTGAGGTGTGTATTATTTCACCCTATTGTGCCTTTATTTATAGTAACAAGGAAGAGAGAATACTTGCCTTTCAAGTAATACATCTTAATTAAGACATTAGAAAAAAAGATATTATAAAATCCCATCAAGATTTACACAATCAAATTACTAACTAAATTAGGACTACAACACTCCTTCTTGAGTATGCAAATACTCAAACAAAATGTCGCATTAGGTCCTTAGCGTTGAAGTAAGAACAGTTGATGAAGTCGTCGGTACAATGAGTGAACGTGAGTCTCAAAACAAATGGAAGAATGCATAAGTAGTAGAACTCATAAAACCTCGCAACAGTAAAATCTAGGATAGGATAAAAACCCATAGCCTAAAGAGAAAAATGAGAACTTGCATTAAGTCAATACCAAATTCCTTCAGGACGCAAGTAGAACGCACACTAAGGTATGACTAACCTAGGATGGGTACCTCATTTGTGGAGCCAAAAATAATCGAGAAAATTATGGAGGTGACACATGAACTTTCGGGTTAAAATGATAAAATTACCCTCGAGGCACAACAGGATTCCCACGCGCATGCAACAGACAATAACGGCTCAATCAAGGAAGAGTCAAAGGTGATTAAAATGGTATTTATTCAAATTCTTCTCATCACTCCTCATCAAAGCCTTATTCAAAAGGTAACTCTCAAATTTCCTATTTAATTTAAGATTAATTGACATGTTAATTGCAAGATATTATTTCACATAATATCTTGCAATTATTCACCCAATTACACCATATATGGTTGGCCACTATTCTCCAAATAGGGCCGGCCACTCCCCTATAAATAGTCCTATTATCCCACTAAAAAGCCAAGCCATATGCTACCCATAAACTCCTAAACACATTCTTTTTAGAATTCTAACTTTGGCATTGGAGATTCTTCGACCAAAGCCCCCCAATTCATCATAGGCGCGTGATACTTTTGGCCTTAATCTTAGGTGTTATTATTTTGCAGGTGCATTTTCGTCAAAGGAGAAGACGGCGAAAATTTGCATCCACAAATTGGTGCTTTCGTTGAGAGCTTAATTCAAATGCTCGAAGAAGACTCTCACATTCAAAGTTTTTCATTTCTCGTTCGTTCGTAAATTTTTCATACTTTCTTATTCCTAAATCTTTTTAATTCTTTGAATAGAGGTAAGGGAAAAATATAATGACAGAAAATTCGAAAACCACAATGAACGGAACTCCCTACGTTTAAGGATTTGGACCAAGTGATGAAGATCGAGGCCAAGCCCCACCACGACTATCCACAAGACTCAACACGATGGCAATAAGAGCAATTTTGCCACCACGGAGCACCACCACCATGGTAGTCAAAAGGACCACTGTGGTAGTGGGGAGTTGGCCAGCAAGCCCACAGAGAGTAAAAAGCAACTGCGCCAACAGCCTAGGAGGTGGCCCAAGCAGCCCATGTCGCAAGGCAACCAAGCCAGGCCCATCATGAGCCGGCCCAAGCCGCTACCTTAGCAGCGCAGGCCCAGGCCTTGCATGCCTAAACTCAGAGCACGGCCCAAGCCGTCCAAGCACAAGCAACTGCGGCAGATGGAGCAGCCTAGCACTCGCGGCCCAAGGCCAATACGCTCCAAAGCAGAGCCTTGGCCCAGCACCCACGCTCACCGCACATGAGGTAGCCCACACACGTGGCCTAGCTCACTTATGTGGCTTACCTCCCAAGACCGGTTCAACCGTCCCTGCTTCAAATTTCTGGACGGGCAATTGAACCAGGGGTATTTTCACCTTTTTCTACAAATTTGAAATTTCCCAACTCAAATCTTGCGCCCGGAGTTCATTACACTTCCACTACACACGGAGACACATATTGTCCAAGCTCTTCCAACCTAAATGGTGAACAACACTTGTCTCGACAAGTAGTAGAGTTGACAAGCGCCCTCGCATAGCAGACGACCTTGGTGAATCAGCTCTTGCGGTGTGCCCCAGACGAGGTGTCCTGAAGTACAACAAAGGTAGACGACAAACCTCTCCAGCAGTGACCCAAAAAGAAGCCTCTTGACTAGTCACGAACCAAACATTCTGACAGTGTACACTCTCGACTAGGCCCCCAAGATAGTGTATACTTTCGTCTTAGTACGTAGATGAGTGTGCAGATTTGACATTTCCCAACTCAAATCGCGCTTGGAGTCCATTACACTTCCACTACATAAGGAGACGTATACCGTCTAAGCTCTTACAACCTTGGTGAATCAGCTTTTGCAGCGTGCCCCATACGAGGTATCTCGAAGTAGGACAAAGGCAAACGATGAACCTCTCCAGCAGTGTCCCTGGAAAGCAGCCCATCAACCAGCCACAAATAAAGCGTTCTGGCAATGTACACTCCCGCCGAAGTATTATATATTTTCATTTTAGCGCGTGGATGAGCGTGCACTCTCGGTTAGGCCCAAGGATGAGCATACATTCATGGTTGGGGCCACAGTCTGATAATTAACATGAGCAATTTTCCATGCGAAGTGTTTGTTTGCGGTTAGGCTTGTAAGGAGCATCCTCCACATCACATCGGAGTAGGCGGCAAGGCGAACAGAGAGAAGCAATCACTTAATCCAGCTCAAGTTTAACCGGCAGCCTACGAGTAATTCGCTCGCTTGCTAGGAACGTACCACATGTACCGCAATCGCGACATAAACGAGCCGAGCACATGGAAGAGCTACCTATACCAGCATGTCACAACCAAGGATAGCTGAAAGCTCCGCTACCCCAACAAAGAAAAATTCAAGAAGAAGTAGAGAAACTCATGACCGAGTGATTGCGCGATTTTTCAGCGCAATGAAGTCACTGACAAGGCGTTACGACGAGACATGACTAATATAAGCAAGTCACCCTTCACGGACGAGATCGAGCAGGCAGAGCCTCCATGCAAGTTCAACATACCACATTTCACATCTTTCTAAGGAGATGGAGACCCGGAGATGCACCTAAAGCATTACCACAGTCCAGTGACCCTTTATCAGAACATGCCCTTATGTGCAAGATATTTGCCATCACCTTGCAAGATGAGGCGCATGATTGGTTATACACCCTGCCTCCACAATTCATCTAGAGTTTCAATGAGCTTTCTTTGGTTTTCATAAAGGAATTTCATCTTATTGCTCGATCAAGAAAAAGTCCGACAATTTGTTCAACGTCAAGAAGAACCTAAATGAGTCACTCTGCGATTATGTGAAGAGGTTTAAAGTAAAGAAGGTGAAGATAGTCGGATGCAATAACTCAATAGCTAGTGTAGCCTTCCAAAAATGACTCATAGCTATTTGGAGAATTGATTATGAAAGAAGATTTAACTCTAGCAGACTCATTCGCTCTGGCAGAGAAGCATGCACTTTGGGACGAGACTCGACGAGCAGATAAGGTGCCTGAGCAGCCTCGAAAAAAATTGGCAGTTGTTCAAAAGAAGGATGTAAAGTAGTACAATAGCAAAAGCAGGCAAGATGCCAAGCGCAGAGACTGATCCCCGACTAAAGAAGGCCCGATGCCTAAGAACTATTCTAAGTTCTCGATCTTGATCCACCAAATCCTTTGCGACATCAAGAGTGAAATATAGTTTAAGCTGCCGAAACCATCAAAGGGAGATACCTCCAAGTTGGACCACACCAAGTACAGTGCATTCTATCGAGGTCCCAGTCACATATTCGACGATTGCCACACTTGGAAGAACTACCTAGAGAAGATGGTGAAATAAGGCAAGGTCGACAGATACTTGGACAAACCAGTTGCACATCTTAGAAGAAAAGCAGATGCCGACGAATAGCCGCCGACCAAGACAATTCGGATCAATGATTTCTTCACTAAATCTGAGCACTTAGGGCCCACCAACAACTCTAACAAGAGAAAGATCCAGCAGACTCTATTAGTCTCGTAGGTCCAAGCATCCAACACCCAACCTGGACCAATAGTTGGCTTCACCGAGCAGGATGCCGAATGCGTTGACTTCCCACAGGACGACGCACTAGTGATATCTGTTCAACTAGCCCATGCTATAGTCGATAGAATGATGGTTGACAATAGAAGTGCAGTCAACCTACTTCAGCTCCTAATAATTCAGAAGATGGGCCTAGAAAGTACAATCATACGCTGAGCAAAGGTACTTACTGGATTCAACGGGCATACCTTGGCTGCCATCGACAACATTACACTTGACATGAGAACACTGCCTGTTATCTCAAAGCAGATGTTCACGATAGTACATGACCTGTCTCCCTATAATGGGATTCTAAGGTGACCTTGGCTGATAAAGTTGGATGTTGTAACCTCCGTCAAGTATAAAAAAATTTGATTTTGCATCATGGGAAGAGGAGTCGGAGAAATCAAGTCTGACCAGGCCACATCTCGATGATGCATTGTGAAAATACTGAAGAAGTCGAAGAAGAATATCTTTACCCCCGTAGAAGCTACTAAGGTCCAAAGGGACGACGAAGCTACCAAATAACAATTACAGCAGACAGATTGAGATAATGGTGTCCAAATCAACATGCCAGCAGATGAGACGGGATGGAAGCCCAAAAATGACGCTGAACAGATCATTCTTGATCCTCACCAGCCGGAGAAGACTATTAGAATTGGCTCACGTCTAAGCCTGAAAGAAAAAGAAGAATTCATGGTTTTCCTTAGGGAAAATCATGACATGCCCAACATTAACCCCAAGATAGCTTGGCACAAGCTGCACGTCGACCCCATTATCAAACCAATAACCTAAAAGAGAAGAGATTTTGCACCCGAACGAGTAGCGTTCATTGAAGCAGAAATCAACAAGCTACTGGAGGCTGGGTTCATAGAAGAGGTGGCATACTCAAATTGGGTTGCCAACGTCATGCTAGTAATCAAGAAAGAGAAGCACAAATGGAGAGTTTGCGTGGATTACACCGACCCGACAAGGATAAAACTGCGTTCGTGATCGAGTGAGGCACATACTGCTACAAAGTCATGTCTTTTGGCCTCAAGAACACAGAAGCTACTTACCAATGATCACGTAACATAATGTTCAAGAAGCAAATTGGAGTAATCATAGAGGTCTACGTCGACGACGTCATGGTGAAGGGCAAGTAGCGATCATACCACATCACCAACTTGGTGGAAACTTTCAACATCCTTAAAAAGTACAAGATGAAGCTCAATCCCACCAAATGCAAGTTTGGAGTATCTTCAAGCAAATTCTTAAGGTACCCTATTACCCAACGAGGAATCAAAGCACATCCCAAGCAAATCTGAGTGATCATAGAGATGAAGTCTCCCACCACCTTGGAGAAGATCCAAAACTTGACCAGATGAGTAGCCGCACTCAACCGCTTCCTCTCGCGATCCTCCAATCAATGCAAGCCTTTTTTTTCAAAGCAATCAAGATGGCACATCGAGATAAATAAGATGACGAATGTGAAAGAGCTTTCCAAGACCTAAAAAAGCATTTTACATCACCTTCTTTAATATCCAAGCCGGAAACAACGGAGGACTTTTACATTTACATGGCAGTTTCAGAAGTAGTAGTAAGCTCTGCCCTCATACGAAAAGAGCTGGGGGCTAAACTGCCAGTATTCTACATTTCTAAAGCTCTTATCAATGCGAAAATCAGATATATGAAGATCAAGAAATTGATTTTGGCGCTAGTTGTTACGGCTTGAAAGCTTAGACCAGTCATCATCATAGCTTAATATCATGTACGGTTAATCCTACATGGTCCAAATGCTTCTTAACAAGTAATGAAATAGGCATTAGAACTTGGCCAATACGACTTAGTTTACCGAGCCTGCACGACAATAAAGGCCCAACCCTTTGGCGGACTTCGTAGCAGAATTCACATCTAGCCTAGGCGACACAACAGCTCTGCCCAACGATGCCCCGAAGGTAACCAAGCACACCATAGCCATGCCTACCTCACCCGACGGAGACTTCTGGCATTTGCTCGTTGACGGCGCATCCAACTACAAGGGCTCTGGAGTAGGCGTGGTCCTTGTCACCCAGATGATTTAATGCTCGAGTAGGCAATCACCTTAGCCTTCAAAGCATCCAACAGTGAAGCAGAGTACGAAGCCCTACTAGCAAGCCTCTGAATGGAAAAAGACTTGGCGATGAAAAAGCTTGCAATTCATTCTGATTTCCAGCTAATCACTAGCCAAACTACCGGGGAGTACATGACAAAGCTTGCAATTCATTCTGATGGCTCAATACCTAGAGAAGGTACGAAAGTAGCTTGAGGCATTTCAGACTTACACCCTCACTCAAGTTCTTCGGGCAGACAACCCCTACGTAGACGCACTAACGGGCCTATGCTCCGCCCTTGACCATCAACTCAAACGATGTATTTTGGTGTAGTATCTGAACAAACCAAGCATAAAGGCGGAGCTAGTAGTCAAGAAGTCACATGTTAGTACATGTTTAGGGCACACTCCCCCACAGAAAGATTGGAATTTAGAAAGCTCCAAACGAATGCAGCACGCTGCCTAGCACCTCCCAATGACCTAAAGGTTCTAATTTTAATCCACGAAGGCGTTTATGGAAATCATTATGGAGGTAGATCCTTAGCACTAAAGGCTCTAAACGCAGGCTACTACTGGCCTACTATGCATCAAGAAGCTAAAGAGTTAGTACAAAAGTATAACCCTTGCCAACACTACAAGCTGGTACAACACTGCTTACTAGTAAACTACACCTATATACGAGTCCTTGGCCATTCATACAGTGGGCTATCGACCTGGGAAGGCCAATGCCACTCGGTATTAGGGGTAGAGGCATGATGATCATAGCAACAAACTACTTTACCAAGTGGGTGGAAGTAAAGCCCATGACAACCACAACTCAGACGAACGTAGAGTGTTTCATATGGAGGAAAATCATCTGCCGATTTGGCATCTCTCAATCCATCGTCATGGACAACGGCCCAAAATTTGTAGGCAAAGATTTGGTGAAGTTATTCCAAAAATATGGCATTAAGCAGCATATGTCCCTGTCGATGTATCCTCAAGGTAATGGGCATGTCGAAGCATCCAACAAGGTATCCTCAACTACCTCAAGAAATCTCTCTCCGACAAGAAGAGAAAATTGCCAGACGAACTTCCCGGATGTCTATAGGAGCATCGCACGACCAAACGACGAGAAACTGGTGAGAATCATTTCTCATTGGCATTTAGTTCAGGAAGCAATCATTCATCCCAATGTCATCGTGCCAACTATCAACACCCAACTGCCAAGAATCGAGCAGAACAGAAAGGAAATGGCCACAAATCTAGATTTGGCAGAGGAGGAACGCGATAAGGTCATCACCCGCATCACAGCTTACCAGCAGTAGCTCTTTTCCAGCTACAACAAAAAGGCAAAGATCCGGTAGTTCCAGCTTAGAGGTTTAGTCCAAAGAAAAGCCTTCATCACTATCTGTAGAGAAGGCTACAAATAGATGAATCTCATCTCGGAAGGTCTGCATAAAATCAGTAGACTAGGCGGCAAGGGTATTTACACCCTTGCTACCATGAACAACAAAGAGATTGAAAAGTACTGGAACGCCTACAATCTGAGAAAGTACCATGCGTGACTTCCCGTTACATCAAAGCCCGAAAACTTAAACATCTCGACGGGCACCACCTCGCAAGCCAAGAACTATCTAGTTGTTATGTATTTTCTACTTTACAGCTAAGTTTTTTGTTCGTTTCACTCGTTTATCATTAAGGAATTAAGAATTTATTCACAACTTGGCTCGGTTACATGCTTACGACAACTGATCATTTTTGCACTTCAAATGAAGATCGCACCCTTTCTGAGACTTACCGTAGGACTTGCAGCTCATTGGGGACCAACCATGCTCTCCAGTGCAAGAGGGTAAACCAATTCCCCGACACTCATATGGATCTGCTCTCTGATACGAAAGGATAAACTATACACTCTAAATATCCAGACGTGGATGAGTCGGGCTGTCTGGTGTAACTAAATGCATGATGGCTTGCGCCGGGATTCCTAGAAGTAGCCACAATGGTTTTTTTGAAGGCTTAGCTAACTAAAGGAATTTTGGTCTTTGGCTTAATCCTTGGGGACTTGGGCCTCAGAAACGGAGGAAGCATATTACGCAGTACGCCCTATAGACGGCTGCCTTGGAAGCTGCTACCAAGTGCACTGAGGTAGCATACGGTTTCCAAAAGCTTGCCTACGGCCTGCCCTTCGAGCAGTAAGCCGTGCTAAAGTTATACAACCGCATGGTTTTGTGAAAGGTTAAATAGTTAGTGTGCATATACGAAGTTCTATCCACTGCCGATATGTTACGCAATAGATAAGCTTCATCTCAGCCAAGCGTGGAATAATCGTTCAGATCTACATTAATTCCTAAAGTATTGTGATACTTGCTACGCAACCCACAAAATTTGTTACATAAAGAGCAAGGAGTTCTCTCGAACCTTTGCCTACGAAATTCCATATAACTGCATACTTTTGATACGAAAGGTTAGTGAATTTCATGCCCCAGAAATCTTTAGTGTGTTGTGATGCAGGCTACACAACTCAAAGGATTGAAGAAAGCCAAAGTTAACAACCAAGTGGAAGCGCGGACTCGTTTGCCTCTATAAGTAAGGTGTCCGGCTACCGACCTTATGGCTAACAACTTTGCAAAAAGTTCTACACCAAAACCTACGACTACATAGGCTAGGCTTGTTTGCTTATAAAAAAAGTAGCACGTCTGTCGCTGGTCTAAAAGTCAAAGGTTAAACATAAACAAAAGAAAAGAAGATGAAGAAAAGCGAATGAAGCAAGTTTATTAAATTTTCTAGCAAAATTGATAAGAAAATAGCAAGGGCCGATGGAGCTCAAGCAAAGCAAAAAAGCAACAAGGAAAACAAAGAAAATCCTAAAGGCTACTTAGAAGACTACTCTTCCGCAACTTATACATCCCACGACTACTCAGCCGCCACACCTTCAGCAGCGACATCATCAAATTCTTCACCCTTGGTTACCCCAGCCTAGGCACCAACTTCTCGGACTACTTCACCAATGGAAGCCTCAAAAGTAAAGGCAAGCAAGTCTTCCAGAGAAATAGAGAATGTCTTGAAGCCTTTTTCGACAAACTCAAAGTCAGACAGCTTACTGAAGAAGTGATCTACATGGCCTAACTTGTAAAAATCGGCCTTACACCGAACAAGCGAAGCGTCTAGCCCAACCTTCTCACCTTTCAGTTACTCGTTCTCCTTGAGCAAGCCAACACGGATGCGATGCAGCTCATCCACTTCCTTCTTCAGATTTTCATTGATCTTCAACGCATTCAAGCCTATTGACGATCTTCTGTAAGTGGATCACTTGATTATAAGCGGCAATTAACTCTTCATCCTTTGCATAAGCAGCAGAACGAAGCTTAGAAACGGCACTTTCAAGATCTTGAATTTAAGGTATGTAACAACCAATCTCTTTCTCTACACTTTCATACTTAACTTGGATCATGTCAAGCCTAGTCTTCAAGTCAATGATCTCCTGGCGAGTGGTCTTAAGTTGCAGAGAAGTGGGGGCAGAGATATTGGACCCTTTTAGGGCTAGTTTGGTATTCCTGTGCTTTGAAAAAAAAACTACTTATGTTATGCTGTGAGAATAAGCTCATTTTTGCTGCTTCACGTTTTCAGCTTTTTTCACCTAAAACTATGAAAATAAGTTGTTTTTAAGTGTTTACCAAACACCTTTTTTAGCTCAGTTTTTTTTTTATTCCCACTTTACAAACTAGTACTTAAAACGACGAGTTCAGACTCTAACTTTTTGATCTTCTCAGCAGAAGATAAGCCTCATCTGCCATAGTCATGGCCACTTCCTTATCAGCCTTGGTATCCCCTTGGTCAACGAGCATAAACTTGGCAGCCAAAATCACTGTTTTTTGCATCATGGCAAGCAGAGCAATAACAATCCTTATCTATTGAGTTGTATGCTTCGCAAAGGAACTTGGGCAAACAAACCCTCTGACGTCATCAACAAGCTTAGCGCACGTGTCCATGTCTTCAAGTAGATCGGTCTTTAAAAGCGCACATATCTCAACAGACTCTCCAGAAACAGGCTTTGCGGATTTCTCACAACTGCCCACGTGAGCAGTTTTCTCTTTCTCAGCAAGCAAACCAGTCCTAACAGCAAGATGAGTAGGCCTTGGCACCACTTTAGCATCAAAGTCCACCTTATCGCTCTTCATAGTAGCAAGCCTCTCCAAAGGTGAATCGAACTTAGCTCCCAACAGACGTTTTGGTACAGACTTCGGCATTGGGGGCACGACGGAACCTCTACACTGAGCAATCCTATTAGCAATCATACTAGCCATTTTCAGCATGGCAGGCGTCACAGCCTCAGATCTAGCAGCCTTATTTTTCTTACCTTTGGAAGAAGTCAAGTTAATCAGAAGCCTCTCGACAACAAGAGGACCCTCATGAGCAGCAGTGGAAGTCTTTGGTTTTTTCTCAACTAACATCTATTACGCAGATGGGGAAGATCTCTTCCTTCCAACTTCATTCACAGCAGGCTCCACGACAGGGATCGGACGAGCCAATGTATTCGCCTTGATCCGCTTTATCTCCTCTTTCGGGGGTAGCCCACCTTTCTCCCAGCAAAAAGGATTAAGCAGGCAACGCCATTCACGATACACAGCGAGGATACCTAAAGCAACGTGCACCTTCTTCATATCTGGCAAAGTCTTGAGAGTTAAGCCAAATTCTAAATCTACATAGACAGAGGAAGACAATCAACAAATCAAAAAGCGTCTTAGGAAAAGCATAAAGCAGCCTAAAGTCTAAGCACTCTACTTACCGGTAATGAAAATTATCAAAACACGCAGCTCAGGGGAAGAATCAGACTCATGCTCTCTACTTATCCCCAAAGTCTCCTTGGCCCAATCATGATCTCCCTTACTCAAATGATCGAAGAGCCTATGGCGAGATCGCAGCTGCCCAACTGATAATTGCTCAAAAGTGCATGTCTAATGCTCTTTGATTATACTCGTTACATGTTTTTCTCCAGTAATTTATCAAATTGTGCTTTATCATGTATAACTGGTCAAATAGGTTTTATATTTAATTTGTTTTAATTTTTCACTAATGTTATAATAATGTTCATGTGCAAGACTATGAGAATGTTGCAAGGAAGTTAAAGGGTGAGGCACAAGACAATAAATTGGTGATTAACTCTATGTCGGTTACTAAAAAGAAATGAAGAAAGGAGAAGGCAAAGAAGAAGAAAAAGAAACGGCCAGCCATTACCATTTCAATATGGCATTAAGGCTTATCAATGACCATTATTCAGAGGGTTATGGGGATTGGCATTAACATATTAATAATGGGTTGATGAATGACCATTATTCAAGAAGAAGAATATGAAGGGAGGTTGGGTGTGGCAGCAGCTTATATAATCTCCATTTGATTGTTTTCCAATGGGACCCCGGCTCTTTCATAATTTTAGACTTTTCTTTTTCTATTTAGTTTATGGAGAACTAATCTCCCTAGCTAAGGCTAGGGGGAAACCTATATTACGATTATGTAGTTTTATTATTTCGATTCTATTTCAGAGTTTTAATGTCAGTTTTACATTGTGGATTTTCAACGGAATTTCTTATTTATTCTATTTTCGGATTGATGAATGTTGGTTATGATTCATAGGTTTAATCATGTTTTTCCTACAGTTTTGTTTCACATTCATACTTATAGTGAATTGAATAAATTAGTAGATTGGTACGATTTTGACGGAGTAATTTCTTAATATTTTGTTGCCGTAGGTACAAATAATATTTGGGATTATTTCTATAAGAAATTAAATGGGCGTTTTGTTTTGAATATCTACAATGAAAATCACTTTTCAAGAAGTTTTATATGAGGAAAACTTAATTGCTATATTTTCCAGTTGAGATTACTTGTTGTTGGTATCTCAGTTGAGTTATAAAAAGAAATCGAAATAGTGAAATTGCATAGTTGTATGCGGGTGTAACCCTGATGCTTTAGTATTTTTAATTGTTGAA
This sequence comes from Malus fusca, assembly GCA_035220775.1. Taxonomy (NCBI): domain Eukaryota; kingdom Viridiplantae; phylum Streptophyta; class Magnoliopsida; order Rosales; family Rosaceae; genus Malus; species Malus fusca. The sequence continues at coordinate 18,786,116 of CM069067.1, read as the reverse complement.
CTTTTCTTCTATAAGTTACATCTCATTCGATATTGTTCTTTGTTTCAGTCTTGATAATTCTTCATTCTTTTTCAACGCTCTTTGAGGAATACGACACTCGGACTTCGAGTTTATACTACTACGCGACACCTGCACTTGGGTTTAGCAAGCAATTTTTTGGCCCCGTTGCTAAGAGAGCGATTTGGCGAGGAGCGCAGAATTTTCCCCCAACCGGTACACTCTTTCCATTTATTTCTATTTATTTGGTTGTTGTTTGCGTTTTAGTTTTATTTGTATTTTTTTTATTATTTATTTTTACTCTGTTTTCTTTCTTAAATTTTCATGCGATATCATGATCACCGAGGCAGATATGCTAAGCGTCCAGAAACTAAAATTGAAACTTTGTTTGGAGATCTTTTTTATAGTGATAGTGAGTCTGTCAACATGGCTGACCGTGCAGTTATTGAAGGCGAGGGAAACCCTCTCCCCAGAACATTAAAAGACTATTTGCATCCAACTCGTGTTGCATCTCCTTCATGCATTGTTTTTCCTACCAATATGCCAAATTATGAATTTAAATATGGAATGGTTCATCTTTTTCCTATTTTTCATGGTTTAGAAAATGAAGATCCTTATGTGCATGTTAGGGAATATGAGGATGTTGTTAGTACTTTTTATAATATTGCACATGATCAATTGGATGGAGTGAGATTAAAATTTTTTCCATTCTCTTTAAAAGACAAAGCAAAAAGTTGGTTGTATGCATTAAAGGCTAGGTATATTCGTTCGTGGTCTGAAATGACTGATGAATTTTTTCAAAAAAAAATTTCGGATCATAAGACTACGGCTTTAAAGCAACAAATTTCTACTTTTTCTCAAAAAGAGAGTGAATCATTGTATCAAACATGGCAAAGATTTAAGAATCTTTTGAATTTGTGCCCACATCATGGTTTTGAAGACTGGCGTCTTGCTAGTTTCATCTACGAGGGTCTCCTCTCTCGAGATCGTCAATTTCTGAGTCTATGTGTAATGGGGAATTTATGTCAAAATAACCTGATGATGCTTTAGAGTTTCTAGATCAAATTGCTAAAAAAAAGCCATCAATGGAAAGGTCTTAACCCACTTGAAAGCACTGATCACTCTAAACCTTCCACATCTTCTAGTAGTAAAGGAATTTATTAGTTGAGGGAAGAAGATGAATTGAAAGTAAAATATGATAATCTTGCCAAAGAGGTAGCTGCATTAAAATTTGGAAAATGTAATATACCTCAACAAGTTTATCAGTCTGATGTTGATCAAATTTGCGATGTTTGTTGTGAGATTGGTCACTCCACTAAAAATTGTCAAATGTTGCAGGAAATGAAAGGAATTTATGAAGAACGATGTGCTGCCATTGGAAACTATTAGAAATAGTATACTCATTTTTCAGAGGCATACAATCTGGCAACCAGAAATCATCCAAATTTACGTTGGAGAAATGACTCGTACCCTCAGGTAAGTGTTCCTAACCACCAATTTTCTGCTCCTAATTCATTTCAACATAAACGATCATATGTAGATCCTGTTCAAGCATTAGGTCAAAAGTTTGATTCATTGTTTAGTCAACTTGTTGAGGAAAACAAAGAAATAAAGAGTCAACTTTTGAAATTAACTAACTCTATGTCGGTTAATGAAAAAAGAAGATTTCCTGCAAACACTCAAGCTAATCCTAAAGGTGTTAATTCAATTGATACCGAATTTGAGCATGCTAAGTCTGTGATTACTCTTAGGAATGGTAAAATAATTGATAGGACACCTTTACTTTATGAGGTTGAGAAAACTAAAAGTAATGATAAACTTGACAGGCTGAAAGAATTTGAAAATGACAAGGAATATCATGTGCCTGTACCTTTTCCGAAAGCTTTACAACCCTTAAAGAAAGCTATTTATAACTCTGATATTCTTGAGCTTTTTAAGCAAGTAAAGATAAATATTCTTTTGTTAGATGTTATTAAGCAGGTTCCCGCTTATGCTAAATTTTTGAAAGACTTGTGTACTTATAAAAGAAAGCATAATGTGAAGAAAACTACATTTTTAGCTGCCCATGTGAGTGCGGTATTGCAAAATAAAATTCCATCAAAATATAAAGATCCAGGAAGTCATACTTTGTCTTGTGTCATTGGAAATAATTTTATTGATCGTGCTTTGCTTGACTTAGGGGCTAGTGTGAACTTACTACCTTATTCAGTGTATTTGCAACTAGGTCTTGGTGAATTAAAGTAGACACAGGTAAAACTACAGTTGGCAGATCGTTCTATTAAAACTCCGAGAGGGGTTATTGAGGATGTGTTAGTCCAAGTAGACAAGTTTTACTATCCTGTTGATTTTATTGTTTTGGATATTGCACCTGTTCTAGACTCTGAAAATCATATTCCTGTAATTTTAGGACGTCTTTTCTTAGCTACATGTGATGCTAACATAAGCTGCAAGAGTGGGATAATGAAACTTTGTTTTGGAAATATGACAATGGAGGTTAACATTTTTAATGTTTTCAGGCAACCACATGGAGATGATGAATGCGAGGTTGTAAATTTCATTTCGACTGCAATGCATGGACAGTTTGAGAGGAGTCAAATTGAGGATGATTTAGAACTTTTTCTTTTGAATCATGATGCACAAAATGAAACTAAAATAACTAAAATTGTTGCTGTCTTTGATTCTTGTCAGGTACAAGAAGCGAATAGATGGAGACCTAAGTTTGAAGAGCTTCCACCACTATCAAAAGTCATACCATCTAGTGTGTAGGTGCCCAAATTAGAGCTCAAGCCGTTACCGACAGGTCTTAAGCATGCATTTTTAGGGCCAGATGAAACTTTCCCTGTGGTAATCTCTTCCGAACTCAACTCTTCGCAAGAAGGTAAGTTAATTAAGGTTTTGACTGCCCATAAATCTGCCATTGGATGGACTCTTGCTGATATAAAAGGAATTAGTCCTCTTGTATGCACATACACAAAATATTTTTGGAAGATTGTGCTAAACCATCTCAGGACTCACAACGTAGGTTGAACCCTAACATGAAAGAAGTTGTCAAAACAAAGGTTTTAAAATTGTGGGCTGCGAGTATCACTTACCCAATTTCTGACAGTCAGTGGGTGAGTCCTACTTAAGTCGTTCCGAAAAAGTCTGGTTTAACTGTAGTTAAAAATGATAAAAATGAATTGGTTCCTACTAGAGTCATTTCTAGTTGGCGTATGTGTATTGACTATAGAAAACTTAATCTTGTGACTCGAAAGGATCATTTTCCTTTACCTTTTATAGACCAGATTTAGAGCGGGTGGCTGGGCATGCATTTTATTGCTTTTTGGATGATTATTCAGGTTATTATCAAATTGAAATTGCCATTGACGATCAAGATAAAACTACATTTACATGTCCTTTTGGTACTTTTGCTTTCCGTAGAATGCTGTTTGGATTATGTAATGCTCCCGCTACATTTCAAAGATGCATGCTTAGTATTTTTAGTGATATGGTGGAGCAATTTCTTGAAGTTTTTATGGATGATATATCTGTGTTTGGTTATTCTTTTGATGATTGTTTGAATAACTTGGAAAAAGTTTTAACACGTTGCCAAGAAAAGAACCTTATTTTGAATTGGGAAAAATGACATTTTATGGTTTCATCTGGAATTGTTCTTGGCCACACTATTTCGTCTCGAGGAATTAAGGTTGATAGAGCTAAAATTGAATTGATTGCTAAATTCCCTATTCCAAAGACCATTAAAGATGTTAGATCCTTTTTAGGTCATGCTAGCTTTTATAGGAGATTTATCAAGAATTTTAGTTTGATATCTAGACCATTATGTAATCTCTTATTAAAAGATTCTGCTTTTGAATGGACCGATGCATGTCAAATTGCTTTTGATAAATTAATTGGCATGTTAACTTCTGCACCTATCATGCAACCACCTGATTGGACTTTGCCTTTTGAAATCATATGTGATGCGAGTGATTATGCAATTGGGGCTGTGTTGGGGCAATGAAAGGATAAGAAACCGTATGTCATTTACTATGCAAGTAGAACTTTGAATAGTGCTCAAATGAATTATTCAACAACTGAGAAAGAACTTCTTGCTGTAGTATTTGCTTTGGACAAATTTCGGGCTTATCTGGTTGGTTCTCCTATTATTGTTTATATTGACCATGCAGCCCTCAAATACCTTCTTACTAAGAAGGATGCAAAAGCTCGTCTGATCAGATGGATTCTCTTACTCCAAGAATCTGACATCACCATCAAAGACAAAAAGGGGGTAGAGAATGTGGTGGCGGATCATTTGTCCATATTGGTTTTTGATGATTCTTCTGAACCAACACCCATTAATGATTCTTTTCCTGATGAGCAATTATTTTCTCTTTCGGAATTACCTTGGTTTGCTAACATAGTTAATTTTCTTGCTACAGGTGAAATTTCGATTCACTGGAGTGCGCATGGTAGAAAGAAGTTTCTAGTGGAGGTACGTAATTTCTTTTGGGATGATCCGTATCTATTTAAATATTGCCCTAATCAAATAATTAGGAGATGTGTGCCTGATCATGAAATCAATGCCATAATTTCTTTTTGTCACAATGAGGCATGTGGTGGTCATTTTTCTGTTAAAAAGACTGCTCCGAAAATTTTGCAATGTGGATTTTATTGGCCTACTCTTTTCAAAGATACTAATGATTTCTGTTGAACTTGTGATCGTTGTCAAAAGTTGGGTGCCATAACTCGTAGAAATATGATGCCTATGAATCCAATTTTAGTCATTGAGCCGTTTGATTGTTAGGGTATTGATTTTATGGGTCCATTTCCTGTTTCTTTCGGATATCTATATATTTTAGTAGGTGTTGACTATGTTTCAAAATGGGTCGAGGCCGTTCCATGTCGGAAAAATGATCACACAACTGTTTTGCGTTTTTTTAAAGAAAATATCTTTTCTCGATTTGGAACACCTCGAGCTATTATCAGTGATGGGGGTAAACATTTTTGTAATAAACTATTTGAAGATTTGATGAAAAAATATGGTATTACTCACAAAGTGGCTATCCCTTATCACCCCCAAACAAGTGGCCAAGTTGAACTTGCCAATTGGGAGATAAAACAAATTTTAGAAAAAACGGTTAGCCCAAATCGCAAAGATTGGTCCATCCGACTAACCGATGCGTTATGAGCTTATCGTACAACTTTTAAAACCCCGCTTGGTATGTCTCCCTATAGATTAGTTTATGGGAAACCTTGTCACTTGCCTATGGAACTGGAACACAAAGCCTACTGGGCTATTAAGATGTTTAATTTTAACTTGGATGCTGCTAGTTTGAATAGAAAACTTCAATTGAATGAATTAGCAGAAATTAGGAACGAGGCTTATGAAAGTTCTAAAATTTACAAGGAACGAATGAAAGTTTTCCATGATAGAAATATTTTAAGAAAAACTTTTGAGCCTTTGCAGAAAGTACTCTTGTACAATTCGAGGTTGCATTTGTTTCCTGGTAAACTTCGTTCTAGATGGACAAGTTCTTATGTCTTGAAAAGAGTTTTTCCTTTTGGAGCTGTGGAGGTCGAGGATCCAACGAATGGTAATGTATTTAAAGTTAATGGTCAGCGGCTTAAGCCCTTTTTGGAAAGTATTGCCTTGTTAAGTGCAAGATATTATTTCACATGATATCTTGCAATTATTCACTCAATTACACCATCTATGGCCGGCCACTATTCTCCAAATAGGCCGGTCACTCCACTATAAATAGCCCTATTATCCCACTAAAAATCCAAACCATTTGCTACCCACAAACTCCTAAATACATTCTTTTCATAATTGTAACTTTGGCATCAGAGATTCTTCGGCCAAAGTCCCCCTCCTATTCATCGTGGACACATGAGGTTTTTGGCCTTAATCTTAGGTGTTATTGTTTTGCAGGTGCATTTTCATCAAAGGAGAAGACGACGGAAATTTGCATCCACAATTAAAACCCCGTAAGGTAGCAAAAACTCAAAGAGAAAAATACTCATAATTGTATGGAAAATAGCACATTAAGATCAAGTGAGCATACTTCTAAAAACTTCGCCTGAGTTTGACAAAATTTTCAAATGAGAACTACAAGCAATTCAAATAAGACAATTTACGCATACCAATTCCTTGAACAAGCTTCTAAAAATAGACTTCGGCAATGAATTTTTAAAAAGGTCGGCTAAGTTGTTTTGGAACAGATTTGCTTGACTTTAATTTTCTGATGTTCATGTTGTTGATGTGAAAAAAAGAAATTCGGGCAATATGATGGGTGTTGTCTCCTTTAATGTATCATTTCTTAATTTAGTCAATACATGCAGCATAATCTTCATTTATCGTTGTAAGGACGTCAATGGCGAATATGCTCCATAATAGCTCTTAGACATAAGCATTTCATGTGTGGCTTTATGCATGGTAAGAATTTCAGCATGGTTCAAAGAAGTCACAACTAAGGTATGCTTTCTTGACCTCCAAGATATTGCTTCAATGGTAAAGGCATAACCCATTTGGGAACGTGCTTTATGCGGTCAGATAAGTAACTTGCATTAACATAACCAATAAGGCGAGATTCAACTCGAGAACCGAGTGGGGTGACGACACTCAAAGAAGCTTAAGGGTAGAACAAGCACAAACATATAGTACCGTTGAGGTAATGAAAGATGTCTTTAACACTAGTTTAGTGTTTGCATGTATGCACATTGCTATATCTGGTCAAAAGATTAATAATGAAGGAGATATCCAGTCTAGTGCACTGAGCTAAGTATAATAAACACACATGGGCATAGTTCATTTTTCACATAACTTTGAATAATCAAATACTCACTGAAACGGTTATACCACATCCTCCCATATTGTTTCAATCCATAGAGTGTTCGCCTCATCTAATCGAAAGGGTGTTTCGTAGTCTAGAACTATTTGATCTAGTCAATGTAAGTCTTTCAGAAACTCTAATGTTGATTTACGTATCAAGATCCTCATAAAGATAGCGATTACCACATTCATAAGTTGTATATTTAGGTTTTCGAAAACTAGCAAACTGATAAGGTAGCAAAACATTATAATGTTCGCTATAGGAGAATACGTCTCCTTGTAATCAATTACAAGGCGTTGAGAGAAACCTTGTGCCACAAGGTGTGCCTTACATCGCACTATCTCATTCTTCTCATAACGTTACCTTACGAAAAAAACATTTGTAGCCAACGAACTTTATATTTGGAGGTGTAAGAATTACATCCCTAAACACCTTGCATTTTGCAAGTGAATCTATTTCTATATGGATTGCTTGTTTCCAGTTTGACCAATTTGTTCTACGTGAACATTCATCAACGAACTCAGTTCAATGTCATCGCTCAACATGATATCAGTAGCTATTGTGTATTCAAATGTATCATCGACTATCATCTCATTTCGATTTCAACCTCATCCAAGCTAGCATAATGGACCAAAATCTTTTGGTTTTCAGAAGGCAGATTTTTCTCATCTAAGACTCTTCCATAATTTAGAATAACCTTATGCATCAGAATGGTTCAGTAGGCGATGGTCAAATTTAAACTAGTTTCACTAGTTGATGCTATGAGTTTCTTATTATGAGGTTGTGAATCCTTTAAACCAACAAGTCTATCACGCTTCCGGGTAGGAGCAAATGATTGGCTAACCGCCAATGGACCAGGTCGTGCGGCCAACTGTCTTTCAAAGGCTGCTCGTCCTTCAGAAGCGATGTTTTGACATATATGAGGTATACGTGATCTCATTACCTATATCTTTGCAGGTGTGTTTGCAGCGGGTATATGTGTGCTATTTCATTGAAGGGTTTATATATTCGTTTATTGGAAACAAACAATCCATATCTTTGCAAGTGTGTTTGCAGCGTGTATATGTGATCTTGTCACCTTCGCTCAGTAAAAGCATCAGGCATGCTTTGAGCAATGCGCTATAGATCTAGAATACAACTCACTTCAATTTTAGAATGTGCAATGCGGGGATCTAAATGAGACATAGGGGGATAATCTACGACAGTTCACAATGTTATTCAGGAACGTTAATATTTTTATTACCCCTAATGATAGGAAGAATATCTCATCGAAGTGACTAGTCCATAAAATGTGCAATAAAGTGATCATTTGTCAAGGGTTGTAAATAGCAAACAATTTATAGGGAATCATAATCAACATAGATTTCTATTCTTCTCTGAAGACCCATTTCAATATGTAGTTAAGGCACATAAACTGTGCACCCAAACACACGTAAGTGTGAAAAGCCAGGCTCATACCCAGTAACCAACCGTAAAGGTGAAAAATATTAGGTAGCGGTGGGCCTTAAGTGGACCAACATAGCTGCGTGAAGAATTGCAGAGACCACAAACTTGGTGCACATGGCCAAGGTCCGAGTGATCAATAGAAAGCACTTTTATGAACTGTTCTGCTAGCCCCTTTTGGGTGTGAACATGGGGTACTAGATGTTCAACTTCAATCCCAACTGACATGCACTAATCGTTGAAAGTCTGCGACGTAAACTCTCTAAATTATCCAATCAAATCAACTTAATTAAATAATAAGGGTGGTGATCCCTAAGCTCAATAATTTATGTTTCTGAAGAAACTTTGGGTTTTTTATTGGCATAGATGGGGGAAGGGAGAGGGGGGTCATGAATAATCTTTGTATTTAATGGTTAAGTAAGCAATTTCCCCATAAAGCAAGCTTGACATGACGTATGTCCAAGAATGGGTTTCAAATTTCTAGTATGAGGATGCTTGTACGATACATCGAGGATACGGCGCATCATATCTCTTCCTAGATGTCCCATACGATCATGCCAAAACAGGGAAATGCTTTGAAACCCGAACTCTTGGCCGGCCACATGGTGGGCCTCTACAGCTCATATTGTTGTAGTATACAATCCAGTTGTGAGCTTTCCTTTGTCTCATGAATATGCTTCCAGCCATATTTGTATGAAGTGATACAAAGATATTCCAAATCATTATTTTTAGTGATTTCGACATGATAATTATTCTCTCAAATATTCTTAAAGCTCAACAACATTCTTCCGGAATGGGTGAGTAAAAGGCATCTTTAATGGTTAATATAGTACCCTTGGACAACATGATATGTGTGTGTTGTACCCCTCAATCAGATTGGATGGGCGTGAAAAAGTTGTCAGATGTCAATTTTTAGGTACGAAGTTAGTAAAATAGTGACGTTCACAGAAGATAGTGTACGTTATTGCATTATCTGACAGACAACTAACTTTTCCACAAAACATATCTAGAAATAAATTATTTGAATTGATCATATACATAAAGTAAAATTTGAATTCCATTTATTCAGTTAATTATTCGAGAAATAATATCCATATGTAATTATCTAAACATTTTAAAACAAAGAACCAGACAAATAATTAGCCTTTGGGGTTCAGCCACTAAGGGAACATAACCAACATGTCTAAAAACTTAATCTAATCTTCCATCGAAGCAAATGCCTCCTGAAAATCAGAAATCTCTATGGTGGTATCTTCCACTTGTGCAAAGTTTGTCTCAAAGTTTTGATGACGTGAATGATACTTTGTAATAACATTAGGTGAAGCTCGGCAAAACAAGGCCAATGTCCTTTTGAACCACAACGGTAACACATATCAAGATCAGTTGAATCTAGATTGGTTTGAGCTTTGTCCTTATTCTTGAAATTAGAAGCCTTGGAATCCAGGGAATCGCACATCGAGGTCGGATTTCCTCCCTTGGATTGGCCTCTGCTTTGTGGACCTTGGGCCCGTGGTTGAGGGTTCAACCCTTTGCCACTGCTATGACGCCTCTTGCTCATTTGTGGCCTCGAGAAGTGGTAGCAAGTGCTTCAGGCGCATCATTCGAGCTAGTAGGTCTAACTCTATGATTCTTCATCAAAGGCTAGTTCTACTTTTCAGCAAGTAGTAAGACGGAGATCAAATCCGAAAAATTAGTGAATTTTTGTGCCCTGTATTGTTGTTGGATGACAATATTACGCCCCTAATATCACCAATGCCTTTATAAATTTAAATACAACCTATTAAAAAGCCTTTCAATATTGTTTCTCATATCTTCGATTAAAATATGTTGAAGAATATAGTTGCACATTAGGCCAAAAATATAATGCTATTCATATATGAAAATTTTCACCTTTAATATCACCGATGCCTTATATAACCTACATCTAGCGGTAGATGGTTAAGTAGGGACAATATTGATGATATTTTTGGTGGACCATCTCTAAAATTTATCATATATACATACAAAAACATAAATGGGTAGAAGTGGAATCCACGGTACAAGTAAATTTAATTAGGAGGACATGCTGAGCTTTGTACCTCAAAACGAATACAAAAATTACAAGAAAAAACCAAAAATAAAAAACAAACATGCAATGCAAATACAACATAAATGACTAAAAGTCTAAAATCTTAATATTTTTATATAAGAATACCTCAAAGATACAAACAATCGACAAATATAACTCAACAAACACAAAAGACCCAGTAAAATTCTAAATCACATACATTTATTTAAAATCTCGAAATTAATTGAAACACATAATGCACTTAAGCTTCTGCACGTTTACACAGGTAGGTTGAAATTCAATAAATCATGACAACATCTACTATTTGTTTCCCTTTCAAGATCTCACAAAATCTCACTTAGGTTAGGCCAGAGGCGGATCCACAGAGGGACCAGGGAGGTCCTAGGACCCCTCAGCGATTCTAAAATGCTGCTATAAATTTTCCGGGGGACCCCTCGACGAGAACACGAGGTCTATGCTGCAGCTTGCAGGTTGCAATGGAGAAGAAGACAGCGGGGTTGCGGGGGAGAAGAAAGAAAGCAGATTTTTTTTTTAAGTTGGTCCAAAACATAGTGTTTTGGCCTTTTTTTTTTTTTGATAAAAGCTAATGAGACAAACGGTGCCGTTTGTCAATTGTCCATGACTCCATATGCCTAGCCCCACATGGGCCATCTTTCCCGACAGTCCCTTTCCTTTCCCCGTTCCGTTCCTCTGCTTTTCCCCCATAATCCCCATCTTTCTTATATTCACCCAAAACCCTAAATTTCTAATCCCACCCAATCCCGTATTATAATTACATTACTTCAATATCATACCTCCACTTGTTTCAATTCTCCAAGCCACCACTATTTGGTTCAAAATTCAATTAAGTTTTTTGGTATTCTAATCTAATCTAATCTCAATTAAATTATATTAGATATTGGTGGAGATTTTTAGTCTATTATTGATATGATTGTTGATATGTTTTATATTTGTATACTCATTTTATAATTGAAATTTAGATGGAATTTTTGTTTATTGGTTGATTGGTATTTGTTTTGTGTTTTTGGTTAAATGTGTAGTTTAGAAATAAGAAATATGGAAAGATTTTTCAAGCCAAAGCCAATAGCACCATTTACTTGTTCGGATAGTTCGAGCTCAAGACAAAATGAGTGTGACATTGATTTTAATAATCTTGAGAGAGACCCGGGAAAAAGAATTCGAATGAAGGACTATCCTTCTAATATTCAAGATGAGGACCGAATAGCATATTTGCAAATGGGACCTTGTAGGCCTACAAAGTATGAGTTCCCATACACTATGAATGAAATGTATTATATTTAACTTTTCAATGTTATTTTTATTTATAATTTTTTTTTACCTTTATTATTGGGACACCCCCCCGAGTTTAAAATTCTTGATCCGCCACTGGGTTAGGCTACAGCTCATGACTGCCCTATCCGTAATCAGAATATATCATATAATAACAAAAATACATGTGAAGACAGATATACCGTTAGATTAGAAGGTTCATATTTACAGTTCTAAGAAATGTCATTCAATGAATAAAAGGATTAAGTATATAAAGTTCTCCAACATTTTTGTATCATTTCGAGTAAGTCTAAATCTTTTTAAACATTCTAAATAAGTACCCAACCTATTAAAATTGTCATATATGTTAAGCCCCAATTAAATTTCTATTCGATTAAATACGGCTTACTTTGTTTCCATCAATAAAAAGTCCTTTTCAAAAAAATAATATATATATATCAGTAAAAGGTCATGGAACCATGACTTCCACCAAGTAACGGTCACCATCACCCCCTCATGCCATCACCTCCAAACCCAACGCATAACAACAAACTCCACCTTACAACTTGAGTCACCAATATCGAGAAGAAGGTCATGTATATTGCTAAAACGATATAAACTGTCATGTTGAGGCCACCACTATCTTCACCGCCCACAAAGAAGAACTAGACACTTTACTAGCCAAAAATCGGCGAATGAGGAAATCACATCAGCAGAAACAAGCTCCTTGAAACCCTATCTGAATTTTTAACTCTCTTCTTTGTTAGGAGATTTTCCGATCTTCACTTTTGTTAGGTTGGGTACTTGTTTGAAATGTTTAAAAAAAAAATTGAGACCAATTTAAAATGACACTAAAAGATTATGGGGTTTTAGGTACTTAATGTTAAATAAAATATACCTTAATTAAGGCTTAAGATGGCAAGAGAATATATATATACATATATATATATATATATATATATGTATGTATGTATGTATGTATGTATGTTAAGATCCACGAGAAACACATTTGATAAAACAAATTAGAGCCATCCGATCAAGCTACCCTTGAAACCAATATTGCGACACCACCCAAAATCCCAAAATAATATATAGAAAGCTCCACTACTTTCCTTCTTAAAGATGCCAAAACTAAAACAAAGACACCACTCACCAAAAGATTATACGCAAAAAAAACAATTAAATATACACCACACGCATATATTTGGTGGATGCTAAAGTGGAGTTCCAACACAAAGAAATTCAAGATTATGCGTTGAGTACTTTTTGACAAGAGAGATTTCATAAGGTTAGAGTAATTTCCTTCTTTTGTTTCATTTTGCATTAGGAAATGTTGTCATGTCATGCGAAGTAGAATGGCTAGTGGAAAATGGAAGAGATTCTGATGTGTAACTGCGGATATATCCCTTATGTCCCGCGAAACAGCGTTAATTAGCAGAGCTCAGAGAATTCAGCAGATTAATGCCAGCTTTGCTTGTTTTTTCATATCTGGGTCGTGCAGTCAAGGACCCATTTATGCATACACAGAGTTTCATTTTATTTACATAATATCTGTATAGAATCGCATGCAATCACATGAAAGTTAGGGCTCTTGACTGAGAGTTTTGAGAGTTCGGGCCAGAGGGATATTGAAAGCAAGGGGATTGGGGGATTTCGGGATTTTGTCTACTAAGGGTAACAGAGCTCACTTAACGTCGTTAATCGTGGATTCACTTACTCACTCACTCAGCCAGGCAAAATATTTGTTTTAGGAGGAGTCACGCACCTAACGAAATCTGAGATTAAAAGAGGAGATCACACAATCCGAGAAGTGAAGAGAAACGATGAACTTTGATTCAGTCAAATATTATGAATGCAAAATATTTACTGCTATTATTAATTTTGCATTTGTAGAAGCCAATATCGGAATATCTTAGGCAACCTATTTAGGTGAAATAAAACCACTTCAAAAAAATGATAAGTCGCCAACAGTATCATAATTGTTGCCATGCTATTACATAGTGAATACATAAATAATACACACACAAGCATTCATGAGCCCAGACTTCTAACTTTCTCCCAAGTCTAACAGTAATTTTTGCTTTCTGCAGAACTTTGTACACGAACCAGGTTTTCGGTTTGAACCATGAGTTTTTGTTAGAATGTTTGTTCTGTTTAATTCTTGGGTTTGAGGAGGAACGGTTTGAACCATGAGTTTTTGTTAGAATGTTTGTTCTGTTTATTTCTTGGGTTTGAGGAGGAATTGTTGGAGTTCAGAAGCATCAGATGGATTGGAGAAAATCAAACTGGTGGAGGCTGAGGTTGATTGAAGTGGTTTTCCTTCTTGTGGCTGTAGTATTTGTCTCGGCACAAGAAAGTTTTCAGCAACAATCTTCAAGTCAGAATCATGGAGAAAAGGTTGAACCTAATTACTTAATCAGAGTGTCCAAATTGCCTTCACACCATGGTGGAGTGGTTTACAAGCATGACTGGCCTGTAAGTCCAATTTTCACTAAGCACGTTGGATATTTTGTCTTAATGTTGTGAATCTAGATCAATCGTATGGAAGTAAACTGTTTGGCTGGTGAGAAACTTTTTCTGAAGAATGATTGCAATGTGAAACTATGACCTTTACATATATATATACTTTTTACCTTCCTCTGTTTCTTCAATAAACACTCACCTTTCTTTTTATTATTAATAATAGATTTTAGAAAGTGTGGCTTCTAGATATATAGTTCTTATGGAACAATTTTGTAATGCTAGTAGTAATTGAAATTTGGTGACAGGACATCCGATTTGGATGGAAAATTGTGGTTGGTACGTTTATTGGATTCCTTGGGGCAGCATTTGGGAGCGTGGGAGGTGTTGGAGGGGGTGGGTTTTTTGTTCCGATGCTCACCCTGATTATCGGCTTTGACCAGAAATCGTCAACAGCAATATCAAAATGTAATTACTTTCAGTTTTTTTATGTTTACCTTCTAAGAAAGCCTAAACTTGTACACTAGTTTCATAAGATAAATACATGGAAATTTTGCCTTGTTATTTACCTTTCACCTGAATGCACTTTCACGTCTTTCTATTTGGTTCGTCAGGTATGATCACAGGGGGAGCAGCAGCGACTGTCTTGTACAATTTAAGGCTAAGGCATCCCACACTTGAGTTGCCCCTCATTGACTATGATCTCGCGGTTCTGTTCCAACCAATGTTGGTGTTAGGGATCAGCATTGGAGTTTCTTTGAATGTTGTACTTTCCGAATGGATGATCACCATCTTACTAATTATTGTTCTCTTAGGTAAAACTTCTCTTAACAGCAACATATCTTCCCAATTCGTGAAATGTAAGTAGTTCCATCAACACCAATGCTCACCTTTTCAATTCTTTTTGCAGGCACATCAACTAAATCGTTCTTCAAAGGTGTTGAGACGTGGAAGAAAGAAACTGCAACGAAAAAGGTGGCGTTTAAGCTTTTCGTGTTTTCTATGTTGGTTGTGCATTCTGCATTGTATTAATCCATATCTAACACTGCACCTTATTTCATTTCCTTTAGAATTCACTGGAGGCTTCCATACGCTTGCAATCGAAAGGTAAGTTGATCAACCATTTCTTCACTTCCTGTTAGATGTTTCTTTTCTCCTGCCTAACATGCTCGTTAATTAGACATTGCCAGTGAAGACATCGAAGGCAGAAATATTCATGGAGGCACTGACAACGGCATACCAGAAATTAAGGAGACTAAAAGAAAAGTAGTTAGAATTTTAAAGCTAATAAACAGCCTAAACTTTTTTGCGTGGTTAATATTGGGAACTAACTTCTGTGACATTTTCCAGGTTTCTGTTCTTTGTAACGTTTACTGGAAGCAACTTGGAGTTATTTTTGCTGTCTGGATCATAATACTTGGATTGCAGATTGGCAAGGTTTTTATCTAGTAGCTTTTGATTTGCACTTTATGCATTAATTAAGAAATAAAATTGATGGGAAAATAATTTTTTGTCCCAGAATTATGTGGCAAAATGTTCAGTGGCATATTGGATATTAGATTTCTTACAGGTACCTTCCATGCTCCTTGTAGTGAACAAACAGTATTCCTCCGATCTGATTGCAAAATAAGAACCTCACAGCGGGAACTTTTTTCTTCCTTTCTTTTGTTCAGATTCCTGTGACGGTTGGAGTGACTTCGTATGAGGCAGTTAAAGTGTACAAAGGGCAGAGGGTAATTGCATCCAGGGGAGAAGCAGGTGCAAAATGGAGAGTGCATAATCTTGTTTCTTATTGTTTCTTTGGCATAATAGCTGGATTGATTGGTGGATTGCTTGGTCTCGGTGGAGGTTTTATTATGGGTCCTCTCTTTTTGGAGATGGGAATTCCTCCTCAGGTACAGTTCATACTTCATTTATTTTTAGCACTATGAACATAGCAAGTCGAAAAATCGACAGTATCGACAAAATATTGATACTTTATTTATGTCATGTATCAAGACTATTTAGTACTGTTTGTTATCGATATAACGGAACCACTTGTTATTAGATACCTTACAATCCTTATTTCATGTAAATGCAGGTAGCAAGTGCAACAAGCACCTTCATCATGTTATTCTCGTCATCCATGTCTGTTGTAGAATACTACCTCCTAAAGCGATTCCCAATTCCCTACGGTAAATTTCTGAGCCATTCCAGTTTATGTTCGTAAATTGATGGCTACAGGTGTTTAGTTAGAAGGCAATTTCTATCTTCAAATAAATCATAAATGTCGGGTCCTCTCGTTACAATTCTTCAACTTTCAGCTCTCTATTTCGCTGCTGTGGCTGTCGGTTCTGCGATCATAGGGCAACATGTGGTAGGGAAGGTGATTAAGGCAATAGGAAGAGCATCCTTGATCATCTTCATTCTTGCTTTCACAATTTTTGTGAGCGCACTGACATTAGGTATGTTCATGTGCCCTTATATATTTTCCAAAGGATTCAGGACGCCAAGGTGGTGGTGTCCCAATAGAACACGTGATGACATGCAACCGGTTTGCCGCACCGCCACCTTGGCGCCCCAGTTTCATGTGCTCTCCACTTTCACATATGCAGCCACTTTTTCATGGATTTTTTGTTAATCTTCATATGGCTGATTTTTTATTCTAAACAGGTGGGGTTGGCATAGCAAATTTGGTCAAAAAGATTGAGCACAAGGAGTACTTGGGTTTTCAGAGGATGTGTACTCATAAATCCTAACCCCTAAAACTCTTCATTACCTTAACTTCCAGAGCATCAAAAATTCTTCACACTTCTAATCATATACAAGATAATAATATTACTGTACTCCAAAGTGCATATACCAAATTCAAATTTCGATTTCCTGCTTTGTAATTGTATAATTTTTCTTTAATTTGTTGAATACTTGGTATTTAAAGATGCATAAACTTGAATTGACACAATTCTATTGACCTGTGCCTTTTCATTATATAAAATGGGAAAATTTGATGGTATGCATTTGACAAGGATTTGAACCTCAGCCTCCACATCACGATCTAATTAATATGTGTGTAGCTTCTAATCAAGATCAGCCTCTTTATCATGACATAAATAAAGAAAATGGCGAATATATGTTTTAAGTTCACCTAGGGGTGTGGCAACAAATCGAAAACTCGAAAAACCAACCAAATCGAAAGAATCGGTTTACGTTTTGATTTTATAAATTGTGGTTTAACCAAACCAAACAACTTATAATATTGTGGATGACCACCATAATGTCCATAACCTCTCATCTTAATGTTTTATAACCAATACTCTATTATTGTAAGTCTATAAATAGATGCTTATCGAAGATAAAAGATAAAAGTTTGGAGAACGTCTTTCTATTGTCTTTTTCTACTCTACTTCTCATTTCTCTTTACTATTTTTCATTAGTTTTTGTTGGAGGACTTTTTGCTTCCCCTAGTTCGTTTGACCTCAAAAGAATTAGCATGTCTTAGAAAGCATCTCGGTTAAGATCAAAGACTCAAAGATAGCATGATTAAGCAAATAGTGACTTGCCTAAGCGATGTATAGTAGGAAAGCTAGAAATTTATCAATTTAGCATGAGAAAGAACTTGTGTGGTTGCATGGTTTTGAGGGATGGATAATCTGGTTTTCATAAGGGTCTAAGGATACCTATGTCGGCTAAGGAAACTCTAAGGAAATCTAAAGGACCCTAAAAACCTAGAAAAGTGATTTCTCTAAGGATGCAAGACTGCCTACACTTACAGAAGGATTTCCCTGCTTGGTGCGATACATATAGAATTCTCCCTTGTCTCTCTCTTTATCCTACATTCTGATGTGCTTTTGCATTCAGTGCCTTGTATTGAGTTAATTCTTCCCTTTTACAGGTGGAGGGTAGCTTTCCTAGGTTTCACTAGGGAATCCATTGATTTTCCGGTTTCCTCTTGCTTTGGCTAAGTCTTCCTCTCTATTTTCCTCAGCACAACTACAACTTTTCTTTTAGTGTAACATTGATGAATGTTGTTGCCCCCGTGATGGTTGCATCACGCTCTCCTTTCAGATTGCCTTCTTCCCTAGTCAACCTTCCATAGGTGCCTCTTCTGGCAACGTGCCTTTTTTTTTCTTTCATCGTTCTTCTGCATGAGCTAAGAAGAGAAATATCTCTTCTATTCATTAAGGGACGCCCTGCACTAGGCTTTCACGTGAACTTGAGGATTTGGATTCTAGTTTCTTCCTATCAGGGTTAGTTGGTTTGTTAAGGGAAATGGAAACTTGGTTTGTTTTCTCCCCGAATTGCTTACGTGGGATTCAAATATTATGGGTATGGATCTTTGGTGCTCCCAAGCAGCCCAAAGACTTTCATAATCTTGACTTCACATAGACCCGATAAACTTCTGTAACCATTCACACCACGATCCACTTGGCAAGCCCCAGTATGTGGCTTGGATTTACGTGATCATGTTTCGTAGTTAGCGTGATTTGTACAGGACAATGATGTCATGTTAAAGTTTGATGTGCTGAATATACAAACACTTACTCCATAATTTATTATTTTATTAGTGTGGTGTGATTGTAAATATTCTCGATTACTCACATTTGCATGTGTTTAAGCTTTGGTTGGGGTATTTTTCGGCCCCAATAGTTTTATAACCAATTATACAATATTTTTAAATATTTACTTCTCCATAATAAAAATAATAAAAAATTTAAAAAAAAAAGTTTCATTTGGTAGTAGATACACGTTAAACTGCAAACATAACCAAACTAAACCACAACATTGGGAAACCAATTAGACCAGTTTTAAGCCATTTATGGCTTGGTTGTGGTCTGAAATTTAAGTACAACAGAGTGTGCAATTTGGTTCATGACTTTGACCTTTTGACTTTTACCTAACAATTTTTGTTCTCTTTCTAGACAAAGAATTTTGTCATGGTATTGTCTCCTAATGTTTTGACCGAATGGACATTTATCCGGCAAATTTAGTAGGGCAAAAGTCATCGCTCAAACGTTTGCCTGATGAATAATAAAATTTCATCGGGCAAATACTATTTGCCCGATGATAATTTTGTCAAGCCAAGTGCATTGACCAACTTGACCTAACGAACCTAACTTTCCCGACGACAATATTTTGTTGTCCAAACCCATTGTTGAGCTGGAATAGTATCCTAAACGATGACAAACTTATAATTTTGCCTAATGAATATTCCACTATTTCGTCTAGCAAAATTATATCCTTCAAAAACATTTTACCTGACGAAACAGTCGTCAAGCAAGGAATTTAAAGAAAAGAAATTAAAAAAAAAGTACAAAATACATGTTCGACGAAATAATTCGTCCAGCAAACATTTTTAAAAAAAAAAAAATCATTTTTATACATTTTATTTAAATAAATAATGAATTTTAATTATATTAATCTCAAAAGAAATATCAATATAAAAATAAATTACTTAATTATATTAAAACTGAAATATTTGTACAAATGTATGTAAAATATTCTAAATTAACTAATAACTACTCATTGGGTGGCTGGTGGGATGGTGGCAGAAGGTCGCTTAGAGGATTGGGGAAGCAAATGCCATAGGCTACCCTGCCTACACCATCTTTCACATGTACAGTCGAAAGTTATCCTCCTGTTGGCGTGCCTCTTCTTCTCATTGTCGCATGGTCTCTAACTCCATCTTCAGCTACTGTAGTCTGGAAAATGTCCCCCTTGCAGGCTGAGAGCTAGATGAAGAAGAGTCCCTAAGGTTCCGAATCTGACCTACTCCTAGGCCGTAGAACTCTTAACTTTCCCGTTGCCCAACCCAGTCCTGGATCAGGTGTTAGCTGCTCTTTTGGCGTGTCATGTTACTGCTGGGAGAGGTTGGCAAGGTACTCATCATTCTTCCATAATTAGCATGCGTATCCCCCAGGCGTCGATTTCCTTCCTCGGCTCGGTAAGTGAGACGCCAAGTACCAGAGTGATGGATGTGCTTCTTCACTTCCCAATTAGCCTTATTTGCCCGTTGATTTCCACTGTGAAAAAAAATTTGATTAAATAAAAAATAAATTAATTAAAAAAAAAAAAAAAGGAGAATTGAAATGAAAGTTAAAAAAAAGTTACCAAAAATTCTTGGCTTTGAGAATGACCTTAGAGCCAGTGCCACTTCTTCATCATTTCCATAGACTCAGGGGTGGATCACTAAGAGTTTTAGAACATAAGTCTCGAAGGATTTGTGCAGCTCGTATTTCCACTCCTTGAACTGATCGGTCCACACTCGGTTTATGTACTCGGACATACCCAGCTACTCCAATCAATCTCAAAGTTGACTTGAAATAGACAAAAAAATAAGTGT
Source organism: Malus fusca (assembly GCA_035220775.1). NCBI lineage: Eukaryota > Viridiplantae > Streptophyta > Magnoliopsida > Rosales > Rosaceae > Malus > Malus fusca. Next base: position 18,765,748 of record CM069067.1, on the reverse strand, counting down.
TACTTTAAAAAAATACACTAAATAAGTAAAATTAATAAATCAATAAATTTAAAAAAGCTCACATACCAAGATCTCCTTCTTCATCTCCTTTTTCACCCTAGGGGCAAGCTCATTCTATAAAGGGGCTTTCATGGGGCACTTGGTGCAAATGATGGCTCCCATGTCATGAGTCAACATGTTGTTGACTTTGGCGTCCACCACCGATATCTTGGGTTATAAACGACCATGATCTTGCTTTGTGTTATGTGAATAATTCGATCAAGGACAAGCCTCCACAAATCCCTACACTTTCACCTTCTTCACATACTGGCTGGGAGTTCTTCGTCTCTCGCAGGGCCAAGGTAGCCAAATCGGCATCGTCCTGCCAGGCGTCAACAATAGGGATTGGGCTAGCACAACGCCATGTTGTTTATGGCTATGTATGTAAGGCAGATCAGGGCTTCCAAACTAATGAAGCTGATGCAATAGGCCCAACCACTTACTCTACGATGGCTGTCTTGGTACCACTAATTATTGCCAGTGAAATATTCACCATTTCTGTCGGGTCATCCTAACCCCAACTAGATGAAGAGCGGCGGCCACGGCTGATCAACTACGATGACATGTGTAAAAAAAATCACAATAAAGAAATAATTCTAATAAATCATAGTAATTTCTATAAATAAAAAAATAAAAATAAAAATAAAAATAAAAAAACTATTAAATGACATTATTTCTTAAAAATTATATATATATATATATATAATAAAATAAAAAGTTTAAAAAATTGCAAAGAAATTCTAAAATTCCTAAATTTTAAAAATCCTAAAATTTCCACCCTGCACCCCAACCTGTATTCCACCCCGAGCCCACTCGTACAACACTCCATGTGACTTCCAGATCATAAGATACGTTTAGGATCGACAAAAAACATCAGACCATATCGGAACAACCACATAAAGTCAAGCTAGATTCAAAACTTGAATAAATACTTACACAAAGCACTTAATCAACAAGGCCAATAGTCCCTCAAAGTGAAGTACTAAAAACAACCAAATAATTCAACAACGTAACATTCTTTTGTTTCTTTTATGGTTGTATCTTAAGCTTTTTGTTAGACTGTCTAAATACTCTACGACGGGATAAAGTCATTCGTAGTTCATCATTTTCTTAAACTCCGAAATTTATCATGGCATTAACTAGCAGAAACATAGAGTTCCAGACAACTCCCAATGCCAATATTTTTTTTTTATGCAAAGAAAATTCATTAAATCACAAAACTTCTAGTACAATCGTTTCCAATGCAATCAAAATGAAAAGCAAGAAGAACCACATCAGGTAAACAGAAATCCCAAACTGAGGATTCGAATTGGAAAGACCAAGATGAGCAAAGGCATCCGCCACAAAATTCGCCTCCCTAAAAATGTGCTTCCAATCAGTATGAATGAAAGACCGAGCCAAGTAATGAACATCATTGATGATAGAATTGACTCTCTAGGGAGCCTCCCAATGACCTTGCACAGTTTAAATAATGAGTTTAGAGTCACCCTCCACATATACTTTTTGAAAACCTTTACGCTTAGCAAACCAGAGACCTTCTCACAAACCCATTGCTTCAGCCACCGAAATAGTAGCACCATCCAAATTAAAGGCCCCCTCCCCAACTGCCTGGGAATTACTATTATAGAGTAAAAAGGTAGTAGCAGCACGGTTATTAGAAACTGAACCATCAAAATTGAGCTTAATCTCGTTCTAATCAAGGGGATGCCATTTAATGGAAGTAGAGGAGGGGATTAACTTCTTGAACTCAAGCTTTCCATTAGCTTTGAAAGAGACTAAACCAACACTAGCAGCATTAGCAATACAATGCATCGGGACTGGTGGCACACTTCTGAACATGAAGTTAGTTCTTCCCGTCCAATTTGCCAATAGTTAAGAATAACTTTACTAAGATCAGAGAGACTATCTTTGTCATTAGAATTTAAAGAATCTATCCAATCAAGAAAGTTATCATTCATACTAATGTAATCAGAATTGAGATTGCCAAAAGTTAAGTTCCAAACTTTATTAGCAAAACAACATTTGTAAAAGAGATGACATTGGTCTTCTTCAACTTCATTACCCAACAAACATAACGTGTCAATATTTTTAACAAACCTACTTAAACGTTTTCTGGTTTGTAATCTTTCATGTATCATGCGCCGGAAACATTTTAACTTTAGGAGGAATAGTTAGCTTTCACATTTTCTATAAAAAGTTAATACGATTAGCAAAATGGTTATTCCGATTTTGAAGCCAAGTAGCAGACTTGATGGAAAAGTAACCCCAAACTATCTTATCCTTCAAAGTTTGTAAAGGAAGGGGAATTAGGCAAATCTTTCTACTGATGTCGCAATCCATTACCGTATTTAGTTTATTGTTGTCTCAACTATTATTAACGATAAAATCACTAACTTTAAGCCCCCAATCAATATTATTCCTATCATTCAAGAATTAAATGAAATAAGGGGTAAGGAAAAATCAATTGATGAGTCTAGAAAAAGATGTCTTCACCATTACCAACAATCCACCTCATTCCCTTATGAATGATGAGTCTATTAATAAGAATGTATTTCCAAGCAAGGGAGTGATTTTGTTTAACCTTAGAATTAAAGAGATCAACCTTACGCAAATATTTATTTTTAACTATTTTAACACACCAATTATCCTCATTGGTTAAAACTTTCCATCCCAGTTTAGCCAAGCAAGCCTTACTAAAATGGTCAATACATTTTATTTCAATGCCACCCTGGTTATTCAGGGGACATACCTTCTTCCAGGCCATCGGATTCGGTTTTGTATCTCTTCCCCCCCCCCCCCCCTCTCTTCCCCCCCCCCCCCCCCTCTCTTCCCAACAAAAGAAGTCTCTACATTCTTTATCAATTTTAGCTGTAACTCTGCTGGGCCACTTAAAGCAAGACATTACATAATTCGACATACCGGTAAGATTACAATTAATAAGATTTAAAGGAAAACTAATGAAAAGTGCTTGAAAACTTTGAGTTTTAACGATAATGAGAAAATAAATGATAAAATGAATAGTACTAGGATTGACTTTTTAATGTGAAAATGTGGCTTTTGTTAAAGTAAACAATACCAGAATCTTTTCGTTAAAGTTCTAAAGATTTAATCTATTTTCCTTGGACAAAGTTCTCCCTTTCCACCTAGCAAGTTTTTTGTTTTACATGTTTAATTAATCTATCTCACTGGATCTATCCTCGTTGGTTAACATCACTCCCAATGCAAGTGATGCGCTAATGTATCATTTCATCATTCACATATATCAACAACAGTATGTAATTATATGAGTATGAAAGTGATTATTATAGCGGGTTGATTCAAATTGGTGTAGAAAGTCTTATGAAAAGAGGATTACTTTGTCCTAATTTACATGAAACTGGACTTGGTTTATAAACTAGATTTTACCACTTATAATTTGGTAAGAAGACTATCTTGGTGTTTTATTTGGATTCTAACAGGAAAATCATATGAATTGTTTGTCTACATAAATAGTGGTCATGCTTTCACTAAAAAAGCGCTCATTATTGAACTTAGACTTATTGTAAGTCAAGCATAAAATTTCTGCAAGAGAGGAGAAGCTTACTATTAAAGTCGGCTATAGCTTTACCTTCTTTGAATTTTAAAAGGTCAAATTAGTTCTTACATATGGTATTAAAGCCTAATTTGAGATCTTTCAAGATTTTCCTGTAGTATTTGATTTGTATCTATAAGCATATGTGCTCCTGATTTAAGATTTGTATGGATGTGCGTGAATGTCAATATAAGAATCAGGCTTATTCCATTTTGATAGAAGCACTTATAATAATTTCTGAATTGAAAACTATCAATTTCTCTTACTGAACAAATATGTGCACAGTGAAGTAACTAATATTTCATATCATATTTTGATAATAAGTTGATTATGAGGGTACGTATGTTGACATAATACCATGTCTTTAGTGGATACCTAGACACAATATTATTCATGCTACAAGGATAACTGACATAATGATCATTAAAATCATAGTATATGTTACCAATTGCCACAAGTAAATTATGTGGCTTAAAAATAAAGGAAAACTAATGAAAAGGGATTAAAAACTTTGAGTTTTAATGATAAGGACAAAATAAAGGGTAAAGTGAATAGTACCAGGTTTGACTTTTTAGTGTAAAAATATGGTTTTTCGTTAAAGTGAACAGTACCATGGGCTTTTCGTTAAAACTCCCAAATAAAGGAAAAGGATAGTTCTAACTTTCTTTTCTTCAAAGATTTTTGCTTTTGTTCCTCTTTTGGTATATTTGTGATCTAAGTTATGATGCATGCTTATGCTATTTCAAAAGGAATCACAAATTGAGAAGAATGTTGTGTCAATTTGGTTATCTTTTGAGATTTGTTCAAGATATTTGAAATTTGGGTTTGCTTATTTTCTTTGAAGTTAAATTTCAGTGATTTCTGCCTTGCTTGAATCCAGGATAGCTGAATTATAATTTATATAGTTTTGATCAAAATACATATTTGATTATAAGTGTTCGATCTATTTAAAAACCAACCTCTGAAGAAAAATGAATTTTGAATTATGCAGAAGATTAGTTGTCTTTGTTGTCATGTTTTAATCAATACATATTAATGCGATATTCACAGACATAGTCAAAATTTTGGTTGATCTTGCATAAATATTGTGTTTGCTATTCTGATTTGATCATCGTTGAAACTGGTGATTTTGGATTTAAGTGAGATAAGTTTTCCAAATGGACTAAGACTTTTGATACATAAGTTGTATGTATAATGTTGTGTGATTTTTTTGTTTCAAACTGAGATCATGCATTACCATTAGGCTGTGTGTTACCCTCAACTTATACTCAAGTCAAAGAATAAGTGTTCAAATGTGAGCATAAGTCTATAGGTATTTAGGTCTACTAGTTTGGAATTATAATTTTTACGATGCTTCAAACTCGTTTCTGATTTGACAAGGCAATTGGTGGAATTGTAATATAATCATTCATGGTGTTTGTTTATGGATCTTTCTAAAGTTTTGGCTTTAAGCAATTGGTTGAATGATGATCATGTTATTTATTATGTTTGAGTAATGAGATGATTAGTGTGAAATTTTGTCTCTGGATTTCACTATTTAAAATTACATATCTTGTATATCATATTCGTATTTTTAGTTTCGACGCTTTTATATTTACGGTGTATTTTATCCCTACTTATTTTTCCACTTATCTTTATATATTTGGATAGTACTCGTCGAGACGAACGCGTGTGCGCAAACAGAATGTGATTCGGAATTATAACGAAGATTTTATAAGGTTTTGAACGTCGAAGATATTTTGGTAAATTGATAATTAATTGGACATGTGATATTTTTGTCTAACCATTGGGTGAGTGCCACATGGGCACCCAAAAAATTTTGGAACTCTCTCTCCTCCCTTTTCTCTTCCATTCTCTCTTTCTCTCGAGAGTTCTCTCACTCTTTCTCGACTCTCCTTTTCTCCCCGTGAAACAAACCACCATCATCACCAAAACTTTTGGCCTATTGAACACCAAAACCACCATTATCTACATGTCTTCACCACCATAAACCCAGTTTTGAGTTTTGTTTCATTGAAAATGAATCTTAACCTCGAGTTCGAAGAACAAGGTTTTGGGTTGAGACTTCTAGGAGTGATTCAGACAATTTTCAACCATCTTCTGGACTCAAAACATGTATAAATCAATTCCTCATGATGTGTAGATGAATTTTCATGTTTGGATCGTGTGATTTGGTTGAGAAATGAGAAAGTTATAACGACTTAAAGTTTGCCCAATTTCAGGCCAACCCGTGACCTTCCAGACCATTTTCCGGCCAAACCATGGCAATTTATCCATATGGAAAGGTACCAATCTGTTCTTCTTGTTCCAAGCTATGATTTTCATTTTTGAATCACTTGATTTCGTTGAGTATTGACAAAGTTATGGACGTTTAAAGTTTGCCCAGAAATTCCGGCGAGTTACCAGTTTTCCCGCGGACAACCATATTTCAGGCAGGCCCTTTTCCGGCCACCGTTTGGGCTTCAAGCAGGTATAAACTTATTCTACACTTCTCTAGCTTCATTTTGGTATATTATGGGTCGAATTTGGGTGAGAAACGAGTGAGATATGGAGTTCTAAAGATTGCCCATAAAATATGTAGAATCCGGCGATATTTCGTTAAGGTCTGCCACTTGAACATTATAGCAATCGATGATCCGACTGTGGGATCGCCACCAAACTTTGATACATTATAGTACATAATATTTAGGGACCTTAGGAACTTACGAATAAAAAATTTAGTGGTTGGATCTTACGGAGCAAGTGACGTAGGATCATGGACCCTACCTATGAACGATGGTTTGATTCCCATCAAATGTTGTTGTGGGGGACATATGGGAGTTTTTGGGTATATGAATTATCAAAGGAATCTAAATGTGGACTTGTACTTTGTCTTAGGCGACGATAGTGTGTGACGTCTCAATTTTTTTGCTAGGGTGCATTAGCGCAGATGAAGGAAGATTTGTGAAAAACATGTTCATTTGAATAACATCTATAGCATGCAATTAACAATTAAAAGGCGGAATCATGCTTGCATGCATTCAAAAACAAAACATTACCCATGAAATTCAAAGCCTAGTAGATTGGTGAACCAAGACTCAACTCAAAACAAAGTGAGTTAAAATTTATACCTTTGTAGATTCCTCTTTGCATAAACAAAGGCTAATCACCCAAAGAGAGGGCCTTCATTCCTTGCATCTAAAATCTATGGATTTGAATGGATGAAAAGGTTTCTCCAAGTTCCCAAAATTGAGAATCTCTAAGTCTCCACACCAAGGTTAGATTGGAGAAGAAATGAGTGACCTTGGAGTAGTGGGATTGCTAGATGCACCCTCCAAGGGGGCCGGCCTCCTAGAGAGAAAAGGAGAGACATGTTCTCTCCAATTTTCTCCAAAAGAAACCCTTTTTTTTAATTTAGGCTATAAAGTCCTTTATATAGTCCCTTCAAATAAGTGACCTAAAGAACCAAAAGCCCATTCTCTCTAACATGGCCGGCCATAAGGGTTTTATTGGGCTTTTGGGCCTTTGTGAATTAAGTTGTCATACAACTTAAGTCAATGGGCTTGACGTTCAAAGCCCATTGGGCCTTGAGGCCCAAAACTAACCCGTGGTCTTTTAACGAACTTTATTCGTTTGATTAATTAACATATTAATTAATCCTTGCCATAAATAATTAAACCATTTAATTATTCTTACTCATCTCCATTGTTTCTTCAATCTTCACCTTACACGGTGTACGATCCATTAGGTTCCTTTTAGCGAGGCAGTGGGCGATTAAAACCATTTCACATCGATTGTGAATTGAAACTTACTTTCAATTCTCCCTTTAGTGATTACACACGTTTAGGGCTTCCACAAACCATGAGTGACACCTAGCAGCATATCATGGTTACCCAAGCTAATCAGAAGAGGTGGAGAACCTATTCAGTTTAGGATTACAATGCAATACGGTATTTCTCTAATACAATACTCTTGACCACATTGTTTGGTTTGATAGTTTATTCATGTCTACTATCCAATGTGATTCGTGTGCTTATATGATTACCTTGAATGTGATTTGGAACGCATTCCTAAATCTCATTCATACTTTGGCCAAAGATTCTTAATCATATCATAGAGTATTCTCCCTCAAACGGTTTGAAGGTTAGAGATCCTTTGTTGCACATTCACTTGCCTCCGTGACTAAGTGGCTTAACCTCAACGATGTCGTGGACACCCACGAATGGAGTGACGTTTGACATAATCAAAGATTAAGGACTTAACCACAAGACAACTATGATGCCTCAGGTCAAAGGACTACTTTGCATTATCCCAACCATGAGTTCTCATGTGACATGAATATGAGAACTCTTCGTTGATCGTGTTCAGTGAACTCATTCTCTATTGAGCACCTACGTACTTGTCTTGATGTCACACACACCAATGACTCGAGACTAGTCACTCTCCCTGAGAGAAGACACAGCACGTACTGATCTTAACGGACTGTCAATGCCCAATTGGCAATCCTATGATCAGGAACGTTTAGGATGTGTCTACGAAAGAATGGTCTCATGAATCTAACTTCTTTAGATCGTATTCTCCCAATCACATATTCCTTGGACTTATCGTTTAAGCATATAACATTTATATGAGACGGCTCAAACAATAAACTTTGCCCTTTATATTTAAACTAGATTAGTTTAACATGTGAAATGTCCGTAAAGTATCATCATATGATTGGTTTTAGGGCACATTTCCAACAGCAGACTCCAGGTGAGTGACTTTAATATATGTGATATTGGTGATTATCATGTTTTCGTAATTGTTATCCTGTGTGGATATGACTTGGTTTTATAAATGTGTTTTATATTGAATTGTTATTTTTAATACTTAGCCATCGATTTATGTTTATGAAATGAGATTTGACGTGTCTATTTGAAATATGGTTTGATTTGTATGATTGGCTTGTTGTGATGAAATGTGAGGGCTAGTAGTGGACCGTTAACCCATTGTGAGGGGGATTCGTTGCTTCGATATTGTTTCATTTCCCTCTTCGTTGATTCGTTCTAAATTTAGTATTTATGCCTTGCTTCACTTTGTTGAGCTTTTGTAAATTGAGTAACTTGTGCTTTGTCTCGTTTCTTTAAGCCGTTGTAAATTATGATTGTTGGCCTTCCGCTCGGTTCTGTTGAGTGATCCGGAACTGGGTATCCATTAGGGTTCCGTTGAGTGGTCTGGTTCCCTGCTCCGTCTGGATTCTATTGAGTGGTTCGGAATCCCTCGTGCTCCGCAATTCCGTTAAGTGGTCTGGAATTGTATCCAGCTTGGATTTCATTGAGTGGTTGGATATGCATTGTATTACGAGATTCCGTTGAGTGTCCGGAATCATATCCACTCGGATTCCTTTGAGAGATTCGGAATCCTTTCTACTCCGCAATTCTGTTGAGTGGTCCAGAATCGTATCCTGGTTTGGATTCCGTTGAGTAGTCCGGAACTTGATGTTGTTGGATTTCGTTGAGTGGTCTGAAATCCCATTTTTCAGAGATGTAGGTTTCAGCCGAACTATGTTGCTCTAGCCCTACTTTTCATTGTGTTGTATAAGTCTGTGGTTGTGAGTTTTTGTGATTTGTTTCAGACGAGCCGTTGGATGTCTGGGTGACTCATTCGAGATTTTCAGTGACTTGATTATGATTTTATAAATATGATTTTATAATTGACATTTAAAAACCGTAATCGATGGTTGGTTTTTAATGGTATCACATACGTAGAATTATTGTCACTCGCACGAGCTCCGCAGCTTATCCGGGTTGTTGTTTGCTCGGTGCACCATTCCCATGGTGTAAGGGCGATTGTGCAGGTTTTGGTAGATACAAGGAGCTTTGGGGTAGCTGACAGAGTTCAGAGAGCTTGGAGTGTTAGGTTACCCTTATACTTTTCCTTAAATAGTTGTGATTATTGTTGTTTTCAGTTTGTATTTCCTGGCATCCCCCTACAGCTTATTGTCGTGGGTCGAGCCTGGACGTATGTCGGGATCGGGGCGTGACAATTAGAACCAAGTATTATGTGTTAGTACTAAGTTTGGCACAAATGAGTAGGAGCAAACAATTGGTTTTGTTTTGCATCTGGTTCATGTCTTTTGTGAAGTTATAATTCATTTTAATGCTTATGAATCAAAATGTGATTTGATTAAGTAATTGGTTGAATTATTACTTCATAACTCATTGTGTTCAAGTAATGTGAAAATTAGTAGAATTTGTTGTTAACTGAAGCTTAACCTCATTGTTGTTAAGTTTGGTTAGTGATAGGAGCATATTTATGCGACTTAGTTAGCTTGTTTTCTTGCATTTTCATAGTTTGTTTGTGTTTATTATAGTGTTTTAAGCTATTTCCGTGTGTTTGTAGGTCCATATGACAAAGTTGGCAACAAAGATGCAATTTGGAGCATTTTAGAGCAGTTTTGGGCTTGGAATGGATATCACAAGCATGGAGCAAGATGGATGGACGAAATTGAAGACCAAGAGAGGCTAGGAATGTGCAAAAGAGTTGAAGAAATTAATTCAAGTCATTGAAGATAAGGAATCATCTCAAAAAAAGGAGAATTATCCAAAACATTATCCAAACTACCTTATCTTATCCTTATCTTATCTTATCATATCCTAATCCTATCCTAACTTAATTCCAGCTGCAAGGGGGATTTATTTTCAGATTAGGACACATTAAAATAGGTTTCTAGAAGCCCTTATCCTCTCCTACATAGGTGCCACACATTATCCCTTGTTTTTCTAGAAATCAGCCACAAAACAACCTTTCTAGAAGGCCTTATCCCTTGTCCTACAAAAGTGACGCCCCAAACCTTTCTAGAACTTCTAGAAACCTGATTATTCATTTCCCCCTTGGTTTCTGAAAGCCTTAGCCTTTTCCTTCAAGGATTGTGTGTTATTATCCTATACAAATTAGGCCTTTAAATCATTTTCCTTTGCTACATAGGGGCTGCAAATTTCAGCCTATAAATACTATCCTTTGCTGCACCATTTAGTCACCATTCTCTACCATATTTTTCTACATTCATACATCCCTCAAACACACTCATCCCTCTAGTGCCGCAGATTGCAAGGAAGGAGAAAGAAGGAACAACCTGGTGCCGTGCCTATGTCCAAGCCTTGGGAGTGTTGGAGCGTTTCTAGGTGTTTTCTATCTTTGAATTCAATGTTTAATTTAAGTTATCCTTGTGTAATTGCGATTATGAGGAACTAAACCCCCCTTGGCTAGGGGGGATTCGAAACCATGTTTATGCTTGCTATATGATTTGATTACTTCTAATTGCGTTTCATAAGTTGTGAATTCAATTTGCTTATCTACATGAATTAAAACTGATTTGTGTGTGTTGGTTGAGAGTGCACGCTTAATTTTCATGCATAAGTTTGATGCTAGGATATAAGGGAGTTTCACCTAATCGTTATGAACTTATATTCAAAAGTGGTAAAGGTTGTTGATCACAATCGTGTTAAGTAAATTCTTGGCATAAGTTTCATGCAGTTCATAGTAACAAGTGCCTCGCCAATGCTTATGATTTTCGTAGAACTTAATGATCTTTGCTTGTATCTTTGTTATGCAGTTCATGCAAGGAACTTGTGAGGAATGCTTTGGGTTGTCGTATGCAGTTCATTCAATTCAATAACTTTAGGAAAATCTGAGGGTTAATTAGTGCAGTTCACGGTTAATCTGGGGCGTTTGGAATTCATGGTTTATTGAAAAGCAATTGGAAATCGTTTCGTATGCAAGTGTGACATGTGTGGAGAAGAACCCCTTAGCTAACTTTCCATCCATTCAATTCAACCAAATTCGTTTGAAAATCTGTTTTGTTTTACAAAGTTTTTGTTTTGTTTTCAAATTTGTCAAAACCAAATCCCCCTTTATTTTGTTGAGTCATTTTAGTTAGAAATCAATTTAGTTTGTGTTTTTAAGTGTCTTGAGTCAAGTTATAACCTATTTTCGTCCAAAATTGTGTTTTGTGTTCAAAACTGCCCAGATTGTGTTTTAAGGCAGTTTTGAGTGTTTAGGTGCTGTTTTGAGCATTTTGGTTTGTTTTGGTGTTTTATAGTTTAGTTTTGCATTCTTTGAGTCTAGTTTAGTGTTTTAAACTTTGTTTTTACGTTTTTGAGTCAGTTTTTAAGTGATTTAGCAATCCCTCCTAATCCCCAGCCTAGAATGATCTCTACTTACATTCCTTACTACAATTGATAAAAAGAGGGTTTAATTTGTGTGCTTATATATTTCGCATCAGTTAGATAAGTGGGAATAAATTAGTTTGAGTTTGCTTTGTTAGTTTGATAAACGAAGCCTTTAGCTCTCCTAGCCTTCTTGCTCCATTTGTTTACTTCTTTGTAAACACTTCTCTTTGTAAACATTTTATATCAATAAATGTTCAAGTATAAATGTTCAAGTATAAATATTCAAGCAATCTCCAGGCTTTAAGTAAGTTTTCTTTCTTTCTTTTAGTATGTTCTTTTAATTAGACTTCTAATCCAAAACAGGGAAATACTATTGTAGTTATATTATTAACCTGCTAAATTAGCGATCATACTTTGTTCGAGCACTCTGTTACAGTTGAATGCTTATCATACAGATAACTAGACATTAACTAGGGTACCTCTGGTCGTCATGCTGAAACATGTTGAGTTCCATATGCAAGGTTTTATGTCTAGTTGTTATAATGGTCATCCGACTATTTAATCGGGCCTTGCTCCGAATTTTGTATCAGAGCCAAGTTTAGCATTTTAATATTATAATATAATAGTAAAGTACCTTGAGGACGGAAGTCATTAACACAACTGATATCTCACACTTGTTTAATTTTGTATGAACACTAGATTTTATTATCCTTGTAGACCCCATCAACCACAACCACCATGTATTTATTGTTCTAGACACCCAATTATAACTAGCATAAAGAGAAGATTAGCATATATTTCCAATAGAATTAGCAAGACTTTGAAGAAGCAAAAGTTTTATCTTAGTTATATTTAACACTCTTCATTTATTAAAACATAGAAGTACGACATAACGAATTAGAAGCAAAAAAGAGCAACTGATCATACATTAGAGACCTTGAGAGAAGAAAGAGAGTTTCTAAGAAATTAATTAGCTATAACCTTAGGAAAAGGAAGATTGTAGTTTATGATATCAGCTAGAAAGTAGTTTATGATACCAGCAGAAGAAAATAGTACATCAGGAGTAGAAAATAATTCAGGATACATAGCTAGAACTGATCAACAATTTTTAAGATAAACAAATGAACAATATAATAAACAAGTAGGAGTAGATTATATGGATGAAAAATGATGAAACCACCTAGAAAAAATAAGATTCCATATTTGAGATCATTAGAACAAATTAAGATATCAGGTAATATATTAAACTTAAATAATGTAGTTCCACAAGATTGGGAGAAAACAATTGAAAGATGAGAAAAATGTTGTGTACATGTAGTATTAATGTTAGATTTTAGTAACTTACAAAATATGTTGGATTATTTTACGCATACTTTAGATGGTTTAGTTTTTTATTATTTTAAATCATGGAAAGTTCAAAATCCAAAATAGCATCAGGTAGCTTAAACACATTTTAAAATAGATGGTTTTGTTACTTTAATCAAACAAAAATTTTAGAACATAATAGACTAGATGACAGAAGCGAGCAATAACAAATAAGAGCAATTGGAAATTTAGAACAGTTACAAATTTGTGATTTACATTACATAGCTAAGTATACTTCAGAATCTTTAAATATTTAGGAAGAACATATAGAATTAGTGAGATTAATTTATTAGACACTTATATGACAAAAATAAAAGGGCCAATAGGAGAAAAATGAATGGCAAAAGAATCCAAGAAAAATGATATTGCAATAAGATCTAGAATTCAACATGTATATGATATACTTAGACAAGAGTGTAGCCAAATAAAAACTAAAAGACAAATTGGGAAACAATTTTATATGAGTTGTAAAAATATAGATTTACTACAACAGTATGGTTGTCATAAGAAGAAGAATAAGCATAATAAAATATACAAAAAGAAATATAAGTCATACAGTCCATACAAATAGTATAAGAATTTTAGTATAAGACATTCAAGAACATGGTAGACCATGGATTAGAAAATATAAAGCACCAAAAGATAAAAGTAGTTGTAAATGTTATTTATGTGGATGGATTGGACATATTAGACCTAAGTGTCCAAAATTAGATAAACAGTCGAGAGGTAAAGTACATTAATTGGAGTTGTTTAAATTAGAAGAAGATGAAGATATTCAATCAATATATAGCTTAGATCATTTAAGTGATAAGGAAAGTATTTATAGTATATAGAGTATTAATATGATAGATTCAGACTCATAATATTCAAGTAGTTCAAACAGTGATTTTAAAGAGTATATGTGTGCATTCATAGAAGAACAACATGAAGAAGAGTATAAATACATTAATAATATAAAACATTCAATATTGTGTGAAAATTATTATAATAATAGGTTATTAGAAATTAATTCGGCCGAATCACAAGAGAGTAATGAAATATTAGGAAATAATGTTCATAGTATAGAGAAACAAAAACATAGATCTTTAATTACCATAAATTGTGAAATAGAAATAGCAAAAGATTACAAAATACAAACAACTGCAATGATAAATACAGGAAGTATAAAGAGTCATAAAAGAAGAATTAGTACCAGAAAAATATAGTAAAAAATTAGCAAAACCAATTAGAATAACACAATCTGATAAGAAACCAGTTTACTTCTCACATTGCATAAATAATGAGTCCCTTAGAGTAGAAAAAACAATAATTTAATTTACCATTAACATTTGTTTCACCAGTAGGATTGACACACCCCAACCCGGAATGTCCACTAGGACTCCGAATCGAGCTGTATTGGCCGACACCTGGAAGGTAACGAAGCCATAAAGTGTATTGATGTGGAATATGTGAATAAATTTAAACCTAAAAGTGCCTAAGTACAAGAGTGCGCAGTGAGCGGGTATGAACCTATTTCACACGTGATGACAGAGCATAAGTACAGTACAGTAAAATAGGGTGAGAATTATACCATCAATGGTAATCGTTTACCCCAAGATTTGCCGATAATCCTTGTCGGTACGAAAACTCTGCTACTAGAACTTGGATGGGCGAAAAACAAGGGTGAGTGGTCCTGAGAATAAAGTTTTAATAAAAACCTTTTGAAAGCGTTATAACCCTTCGCCGTAAAACCCGTATAGTTTCTAGAAAATAATACTACTACGTAGGAATAAAAACCAATGCACAAGAGGAGCGAAAACTGAAGTATGCCATGTCATAATATCTCAGCAATAATAAATGTAAGTTAGGTGTGAAACCAATATAAAATAGTATGCCAATCAGAGTCACCTAACGTGACCTGTACGACTGGACTTGTAGCTTATCAATCTAGGCTAGCACATGAGTCGGAGTCACCTAATGTGACCTGTACGACAGGCTGGGTATAAATATGTACGCTCAAGTGCTACGATCACGTGAAGGTTGTGCGATAATTAGCGGGTCACCTACGAGTCGAAACCACATATTATGGTCTGTACGACAGGCTGGCACCAGACTTGGATCCAAGGTGAGTGTCACAGCCCATCCCGAGATTCTTTATATCGAGGACGTGAAATGACAGAATTACCTTTGACGGGTATTAAGGTATGTGTGTGTGTGATATATTTTGGACTAAATGCACATATTTCATAAGCTTTTGGAAAATTATTAAGTTGGATTAAAAATTGGTATGTATGTTTTGTGTGGTTAGGGAAAGAAGTTGGTGTTTGTTTTGGATAGACCACACACCCACACACACGGGACAACCCTTCTTTTCCCGTGCCTTCTCTCTCTCTCTCTCCTCTCCATTTCAGTCTCTCTCTCTCACTCTCGAAAACGTACGGACGAGACAAAAAACCTTCGAAACATCACGGATCGACGCCAAAAAGGTAAGGTTCTTCATCCTTGCAACCTCCTGAGTTGAATGGTACCATTTATAGCGCTTAGAACCTTCGAAATCACATCGAAATCTCGAGGTCCGATTTGAGTACTGTTCATGCATACATGATGTGTTGATTTTCAGGGAATTCTAAGCTTATAGTGAGCTTAGTGAGGTTCTAAGGAAGCTCGGGGACGTTCGTTTGGAAGTTTTGGACATAGGGATCGTGTAGTTTGAAGTTGGCCGATTTTCTTGGAATTTCTCTGGTGAGATTTCGTAGTTTTTAGAGCCTTAAAGTAGTGTAACGTGATTCTACATGCTTAGGGCTTCATTTTGATATAAAATGCGTGAAAAATGGTTGAGAAACGAAGGAGAACAAGGACATTGAAAAATCCCCAGTTTTTCGGCCACCGGAAAAACCAGTCCGGTGAGCCCGAGGTAGGAGATGCGCGTGGGGGGCACGTGGACCCGCGCCTATCCCGGCGCGTGGGGGCGCGTGAGGCATCAGAAAAATTTTCTACAAATTTGTCGACGTCCGTGACGACGAGTAGGTCACTATGGTATATTTATATACTCAAATTGAGCACCGTATGAGAAGTTATTACGTATTATTGGTTATGTGCTTTAAATAACGTTTTTATAGTTATTTCGCATATAGGTGATACCTATCCCGAGGACGAGTGCATCCAGGGACGTCACGGGGGTTACGACCCTTCGACTTATCAGTGAGTGGGCAGTATTTTCTGTTTATACCTATATATTATTAATTTTCCCAGAAATTGAGTTTTAATGAAAGTATGTTTGTAAAATGCCATGCATGCATGATATGAATTATATGAATTAATAATTGATGCATATATATATGTGAATTGGTGCTGTGGACGCACATGTGAGTATCAGGTGAGTTTTATGTTATTCATGTGAATCATTGATGATGTGTATTATGTTGATAGCTCATAACCTACAATCATGGTGTTAGTGCTTATATTATTTCACCTCGCACCACACACTCACCTTGGATCCAAGTAGGTGCATGTCGTACAGACCATGAGAGGGTTCCGACATGTCGTACAGACCATGAGAGGTTTCCGACCGATAGGTGACTTTAGATTATGTGCACAGATGATTGATGAGAGAAACACTAGAGCGTATTATTACACCATTCTTATTGTACAGACTACTTCAGGTAGTTCCGATTTATGTGCAGAGTAGTGCCGTACAGGTCACCGAGGTGACTCCGGTTTGGATTGGATATTGAGCTATAGAATTAACCGTACAGGACCAACTGCAGGGTCTCCGGTTGATTCATTATTTCACCTGTTATTTTGATGCATCATTCATTCTGTTTTTTACAGTTATAGCATGGTATACTTTCTGGCTTTTGAGAAAAATTGATGATTTGAGATATATGAAAAGTTATATGCTATTATCCTATTTTCTGGGAAAGTATACAGGTTTTACAGCGAGGGGTTAGAAATGTTTTAAATGAAAGGTTTTCGAAAAGTTGTGTTTTACTGACCCACTCAATCTTGTTTTCGCCCCTCCAGGTTCTAGTTAGCAGTTGGTGGTTGACGAGGGCTTCTATGGCGTTCTGACAGACTCCCCTAATGTAGGACTCACCTGCGGGTGTTGTAACTTAATTATAGTTCTACTTGACTGCACCTAGTTCTTAAGCTTTGTTTATGTGTGTGTTCACACTTTAACTCACTCTAGCATGCTAATTAGTTTTTATTGCTAGTAGTTGGTTTTTATTTCTTCGTAATTCTATTATCTTTTGCTTCCGCACCGCACTTATGGTTACGTCAAGCTCACGTGACGGCCAGCACGCCTTGATTCTAGGATCGGGGTGTGTCAGTTTGGTATCAGAGCTTAGGTTGCAGTCCTGTATAATTGTTAATGCTCTAATGATCTTTTGGTGTCTTCTGCCAGAACTATGCCGCCTCGTAGGGAACCACGTCGTACTTCTGAGTCTAACTTCCCTGATATAGCTCAGTTAGGGGAAGCAATTGCCCATGCTTTTCAGAATGCAATTTGTTCTCCTCCCCCTCCTCAGAGAACACCCCTGGAGACCATTTACAATCTGAAGTTAGACCGCTTCATGGGTAATGAGGTCATGAAGGGGCAGAAAAGTGGTTAGACCATATTGAGAAGACTTTTCAGGTGATGCAGAGTCAGGGAAATCTTCCTGCTAACAGATGGGTCGAGACCACTACTTGGTTTTTGGGACGAGAGCCAGCAGGTTGGTGGAAGAATCAGGCTCAGTTTATGTCACCGGAGATGGCATCTGATTGAGAGGTATTCAAGGAGAATTTTAAGAAGAGATTTGTTCCTCCAGAGTGAAGGAAAAATTTTGTCCTAGCTAAGAACAAGTATGAACATTTGAATACACATGCAAGCTATTAACACTTTAAAGTAGGCATGCATCCAAAAACAATTCATAAAACCCATGACTTTCAAAGCCTAGTATATGGTGAACCAATAAACTCTTTAACAACATTAAAGAGAAGTAAAGATTTAGTGTTTCTTTACCCTTGAAGCTCATCCTTGTTTACACAAGGGATTCACCCAAGTGGAGGGCCTTCAAGTCACCTCCAAGCTCCTTGGATCCTCCTTGTGTTATCCTCCCTTTAGTGTTCCTTTGAAGATTTGAGGAAATGAGGATTTGTTCTCCAAAACACCAAAAGTTTGATGTCTCTAAGTCTCTTCACCAAGGATGTATCTTGTGAAGATGATATAGATGACTTAGGGAATAAGAGATTGCTAGATGTCCCTCCCCTTAGTGGCCGGCCTCTTGGAGAAAAAGGAGAGAAAATGTTTCACCCAATTTCAACAAGAAAACCCTAATGAGAAATAAAGCTATAAAGTTGATTTTATACTTCATTTCAAGTGAGTGGCAAACTTGTAATTAATCCAAGTTTGCTACCCTCACCCTTATGGCCGGCCTTACCTTTGTTATTGGGCTAATTGCCCATTTTGTTTTAGTTGTCATACAACTTAAACATAATGGGCCTTGTGGACCAAAACGTTTTTGAGCCCCGAAGCCCAAAACCAACTTAAAAGCGCAATACGAACCTTTCGTAAAATTAATTAACTAATTAATTAATCTTGACCATTCTTCAATTAAACCATTTAATTGCTTATCCATTTCATTTAATTTCCTCACATACATCCTTACTCGGTGTACGATCCATTAGGTTCCAATTAGCGAGGTAGTGGGCGATTGTTACTCTTAACGATCGATTGCGAATTGAAACCACATTTCAATTCTCCCTTAATGATTAGTGTTTGCTAATCATTTAGGGCTTCCACAAACCATGAGTGACACCTAGCAGTATGTCATGGTTACCCAAGCTAAGTAGAAGTGGTTGGAGAACCTATCCAGTTACAACTACAATGCAATACGGTCCTTCTCTAATACAATACTCTTAATCACATTGTTTGAGTGATAGTTTGTTTCATGTCTACTATCCAATGTGATACTTATCTATATGATTCTCTTGAATATGATTTGGAACAAACTTCCTAAGTCATATTCATATGCTTTGGCCAAAGACTTTAGAATCATATCTTAGAGTATTCTCCTTCCACGATGGAAGGTTAGAGATCCCTTGTTGTGCATTCATATGCCTACACGACTAGATAGCTTGACTCTAACAATGCCGTGGACACTCCGAGGGAATGCCGTTGACACGATCAAAGATCAAGGACCTAACCATTAGACATCTATGATGCCTCAGGTCAAAGGACTACTTTGCATATTGCAACTTTAGAGTTCATACATGACATGTATGTTCGAACTCTCTTTTTATCGTAGTTCAGTGTACTCGATTACTCTTTCGAACACCTATGTGTTTGTCTTGGTGTCCAACACCAAATGACTTGAGACTAGTCATACTCACGCTTGAGTCAACATAACACATACTAACCTTAGCGGATTGTCAATGCCTAATTGGCAATCCTATGGCTAGGAACGTTTTAGGAATGAACATAAGAGAAAGGTCTCGTTAATCTAACTCATTTAGATCACTTATCTCTTAGAACAAATACATCCCTTGGATTCCCTTATTGCTTAAACACATGATACAATAAATAGTGATTAACAATAAGCTTTGCCCTCCATTAAACATATAAAAGTTTAATACATTAAGTATTCCAAAAAGCTATTACATCAAATGAGTGGCTTTGTGGGCATACTTCCAACACATAGTACATTGACCGTAAGAAGCAAGAATTCGCTAGATTGAAGCAAAAGAATATGTCGACACATGAGTACTACAGGAAGTTTACAGACTTATCTCGTTATGATCATGATACAGCTGGTAATCAGGTAGAGATGCTTCGCCGCTTTAAGTTGGGAACTAAGAGGAAATGGCGGACTTTTGCTAATGCGCTTCCTTACGCCGATTATCATGAGTTTTCTGAGATTTTGGTCGGATGGAGGATTCCGACAACCTTCCCAGTAACAGTGAGGATAAGGAAGAGAAAAATGATAATCAGAGGAAAGATGACAGGGGAAAAGGTATCTCCATTCCGGGACCCCGTAGGACGCAGAATTTCAAGAGGAGTGAAGCGAGCTCGAGTTCTTCCAGTGGAGGATTTAGTGTGACAGGCCCGAGGAGAGGTGGAATATTCGCTGGTGGACCCAGATTTCAGAGGCCGGGAGATTTTAGTGGTGCTAGTGGTTCAGGTCCTCCGTTATGTCGTCGTTGTAATTTCAGGCATCCTGGAGAGTGTAGGAGAAGTAGTAGCGGTGGTTGTTTTACTTGTGGGCAGATGGGACATAGAGCTGCTCAATGTCCCCAGAGTCAGCAGAGACCTCAGCAGTCTGTTATGCCACATCCAGCACATGTACAACAGAATTATGGATCAGGCAGTTATGGTCAGACGGGTCATGGTGGTGCTTACCACTATCAGGGTGATGTTACTCCCTATACTTCTGGGCAAAATCAATATTCTCAGGACCCTTATTTTCAGTATGGGTATTCCCAAGATCCTGGAGGTTATTCTTCATATTCTTCCATGCCAGCTAGTGGATCTCAGTGGCATCAGGGAAATCAGCCCCATCAGGGAGAGGTTGCTGCTGGCAGTGCAGGACCGTCTAGGCAGGCTAGCCAGTCAGGTCAGGGACGCACTTCTCAGGGGCGAGGTAATCAAGGTAGCAGAGGTCGTGGTGGACGACAGCAAGCTCAGGGACGTGTTAATCACATCTCACTGCAGGATGCTCAGAACCATACAGACTTGATTATGGGTACGTTAAACATCCTTGGTCACTTTGCTAGAGTTTTGATTGATTGTGGTGCTACCCATTCTGTGATTTCTCATACGTTTGCTCAAATGACACAACCTCACCCTACACCTCTAGGATTTGATTTAGAGTTTGCTATGCCTAGAGGAGACAAATGTTATGTTGATAGTGTTTATCCAGGGTGTCCAGTGATGGTAGATGGCATAGTTATGCCAGCCAATCTTATCCTGTTAGATATTGTGGATTTTGATGTGATTTTAGGGGCCGATTGGTTGCATTTTAATCGTGCCCATATAGATTGTTACGGGAAATCAGTTACTTTTCTTCATTCTGGACTACCAGAGGTTACTTTTGTGGGTGAAAGAAGTGGGGTGAGACATGGTGTTATCTCTGCCATGAGAGAAAAGAAGTTGTTATCGAAAGGTTGTCAAGGATACTTAGCACATGTGGTGTTAAATGATGTTGCTCCTAGCAGTATTGAGGAAGCTGGAGTAGTCAGGCATTATCCTGATGTATTCCCAGATGATTTGCCTGGATTGCCGCCAGACAGAGATGTGGAGTTTTCGATTTATTTGCTTCCAGATACGGATCCTATCTCTTTGACTCCATATAGAATGGCTCCAGCTGAATTGAGAGAGTTGAAAATTCAGTTACAAGAATTAACTGATAAAGGTTTCATTCAACCTAGTACTTCACCTTGGGGAGCTCCGGTATTGTTTGTAAGAAAGAAAGATGGAACTTTGAGATTATGTATTGATTACAGGCAATTGAATCGGGTAACGATTAAAAATCGTTATCCATTGCCTCGTATTGATGATTTGTTTGATCAGCTTAAAGGTGCATGTGTGTTCTCTAAGATTGACTTGAGATCTGGATATTATCAGTTGAAGATTAAGGATGAGGATGTACCTAAAACGACTTTCAAAACCCGTTATGGACATTATGAATTTTTGGTGATGCCATTTGGATTGACTAATGCACCTGCAGCCTTCATGAGGTTAACGAATGAAGTATTCCAGCAATATCTTGATAGGTTTGTCATTGTTTTTATTGACGATATTCTGGTATACTCTAAGTCAAAGGCAGATCATATTCGACATCTTAACTTGGTACTAAAGAAATTGAGGGAACATCAATTGTATGCCAAGTTCAGTAAATGTCAGTTTTGGTTGAATCAAGTGGCGTTCTTGGGACATGTCTTATTAGCACAGGGAATTCAAGTTGATCCTCAAAAGATAGCAGCAGTGGAGAATTGGGAACAATCGCGAACCGTCACCGAAGTGCGAAGTTTTCTTGGTCTAGCAGGTTATTATCGACGGTTTGTTTAAGATTTTTCTATGATTGCTTTACCACTAACGAAGTTAACCAGGAAGGATGTTAAGTTTGTTTGGGATGAGATTTGTGAGCAAAGTTTCCAGCAGGTGAAACATTGCCTCACTCATGCTCAAGTATTGGTACTTCCTGACGATAGTGGTAACTATGAGATTTACAGTGATGCTTCCTTGAATGGTTTGGGATGTGTCTTGATGCAGCATAATAAAGTGATTGCCTATGCTTCTCGACAGTTGAAGATTCATGAAAGGAATTATCCTACTCACGATCTTGAGTTGGCAGCCATTGTCTTTGCTCTGAAGATTTGGAGGCATTATCTCTATGGCGAGAAATGTAAGATTTTCACAGATCATAAGAGTCTTCAGTATCTTTTTACTCAGCATGATCTTAATCTTCGTCAGCGAAGGTGGATGGAGTTACTAAGTGATTATGACTGCACTATTGAGTATCATCCGGGTAGTGCAAATGTGGTAGCTGATGCACTGAGTAGGAAACCTCATGGTCGACTTAATGCCTTGTATGCTTGCCGTGTTCCTCTACTTGCAGATTTGAGAGCTACTGGAGTTAAGTTGGAGTTAGAAGAGCGAAGAGAAGCTTTTCTTGCTAGTTTCCAAGTCAGGCCAGTTTTGGTTGATCGTGTACTTGAAGCTCAGTTGGTTGATGAGGAGATTCAAGAATTGATTCAATTGAGAAATGAAGGGAAAAAGAAAGACCTCAAGATTCGGGAATCGAATGGCATGCTTATGCAAGAGAACATGATGTATGTACCGAATAACGAGGAATTAAAGAAAGAAATTTTGGATGAAGCACATTGTTCGGCTTATGCGATGCACCCAGGAGGAACCAAGATGTACCATACCATTCGACCATTTTATTATTGGCCGGGTATGAAAAGGGAAATTGCTGAGTACGTAAGTAGGTGTATTGTTTGTCAGCAAGTCAAAGCAGAAAGGAAGAAGCCTTTTGGTCGGATGCAACCACTTCCCGTTCCTTAGTGGAAATGGGAAAATATAACTATAGATTTTGTGTATAAGCTTCCACGTACTCAGAATGGATTTGATGGCGTTTGGGTGATCGTAGATCGGCTTACCAAATCAGCACACTTTATTCCGGTGAGAGAAAAGTATCCTCTGAATAAATTGGCTAAGTTGTTCATCATGAAGATTGTGAAGTATCATGGAGTTCCAGTGAACATTATTTCTGATCGAGATCCAAGATTTACTTCTAAGTTTTGGATAGCTTTTCAGGAAGCTCTTGCTACGAAATTGCTTTACAGCACTGCTTATCATCCTCAAACTGATGGACAATCAGAGAGGACTATTCAGACGTTGGAGGATATGTTGAGATCTTCAGTGTTGCAGTTTGGTGATTCTTGGCATGATCGCCTAGATTTGATGGAATTTGCCTACAATAATAGTTTTCATTCGAGCATTGGTATGTCACCATTTGAGGCACTTTATGGTAGAGCTTGTCGTACGCCATTGTGTTAGTCAGAGGTTGGTGAAAGAGTGCTAGAGGGCCCAGAGATTGTAGATAAGACTACTCAAAATGTTCAGGTGATTAAGTCTAACCTGAAAGCGGCCCAAGATCGACAAAAGAGTTTAGCAGATAGACATGCCACTGATCGAGTATATGATGTGGGTAATTTGGTATTTTTGAAATTGTCACCTAAGAGAGGTGTAGTACGGTTTGGAAAGAGAGGCAAGCTAAGTCCTAGGTATATAGGACCTTATGAGATCACTGAGAGGATTGGTGAAGTTGCTTACAGATTGGAATTACCTCCGGAATTATCTAAGGTTCATAATGTATTTCATGTCTCGATGCTTCGACATTATGTTTCAGATCCTTCACATGTGATTCCTCCTCAACCTTTGGAGATTAATCCGGATTTGACGTATAATGAGGAACCAGTGACTATCTTGGATTGGAAAGACAAGATTCTAAGGAATAAGACAGTGAGCTTAGTAAAAGTATTGTGGAGGAACCACTCAGTGGAAGAAGCTACTTGGGAGACAGAATATCGAATGAGAGAGATGTATCCAAGGTTATTTTATGAGTATTAAGTGGATTGGTTGGTCGTATGAATTTCGGGGACGAAATTCTATAAGGAGGGGAGATTGTCACAACCCGTCCATGGATTCTTTATATCGAGGACGTGAAATGACAGAATTACCCTTGACGGGTATTAAGGTATGTGTGTGTGTGATATATTTTGGACTAAATGCACATATTTCATAAGCTTTTGGAAAATTATTAAGTTGGATTAAAAATTGGTATGTATGTTTTGTGTGGTTAGGGAAAGAAGTTGGTGTTTGTTTTGGATAGACCACACACCCACACACACGGGACAACCCTTCCTTTCCCTTGCCTTCTCTCTCTCTCTCTCCTCTCCATTTCAGTCTCTCTCTCTCACTCTCGAAAACGTACGGACGAGACCAAAAACCTTCGAAACGTCACGGATCGACGCCAAAAAGGTAAGGTTCTTCATCTTTGCAACCTCCTGAGTTGAATGGTACCATTTATAGCGCTTAGAACCTTCGAAATCACGTCGAAATCTCGAGGTCCGATTTGAGTACTGTTCATGCATACATGATGTGTTGATTTTCAGGGAATTCTAAGCTTATAGTGAGCTTAGTGAGGTTCTAAGGAAGCTCGGGGACGTTCGTTTGGAAGTTTTGGACATAAGGATCGTGTAGTTCGAAGTTGGCCGGTTTTCTTGGAATTTCTCCGGTGAGATTTCGTAGTTTTTAAAGCCTTAAAGTAGTGTAATGTGATTCTACATGCTTAGGGCTTCATTTTGATATAAAATGCGTGAAAAATGGTTGAGAAACGAAGGAGAACAAGGAGATTGAAAAATCCCCAGTTTTCCGGCCACCGGAAAAACCAGTCCGGCGAGCCCGAGGTAGGAGACGCGCGTGGGGGGCGCGTGGACCAGTGCATGTCCCGACGCGTGTGGCCTCAGAAAATTTTTCTAAAAATTTGTCGACTTCCGTGACGACGAGTAGGTTACTATGGTATATTTATATACCCAAATTGAGCACCGTATGATAAGTTATTACGTATTATTGGTTATGTGCTTTAAATAATGTTTTTATAGTTATTTCATATATAGGTGATACCTATCCCGAGGACGAGCGCATCCAGGGACGTCACGGGAGTTACGACCCTTCGACTTATCAGTGAGTGGGCAGTATTTTCTGTTTATACCTATATACTATTAATTTTCCCAGAAATTGAGTTTTAATGAAAGTATGTTTCTAAAATGCCATGCATGCATGATATGAATTATATGAATTGATAATTGATGCATATATATATATGTGAATTGGTGCTGTGGATGCACAGGTGAGTTTCATGTGAGTTTTATGTTATTCATGTGAATCATTGATGATGTGTATTATGTTGATAGCTCATAACCTGCAATCATGGTGTTAGTGCTTATATTATTTCACCTCGCACCACACACTCACCTTGGATCCAAGTAGGTGCATGTCGTACAGACCATGAAAGGGTTCCGACCGATAGGTGACTTTAGATTATGTGCACAGATGATTGATGAGAGAAGCACTAGAGCGTATTATTACACCATTCTTATCGTACAGACTACTTCAGGTAGTTCCGATTTATGTGCAGAGTAGTGCCGTACAGGTCACCGAGGTGACTCCAGTTTGGATTGGATATTGAGCTATAAAATTAACCGTACAGGACCAACCGCAGGGTCTCCGGTTGATTCATTATTTCACCTGTTATTTTGATGCATCATTCATTCTGTTTTTTACAGTTATAGCATGGCATACTTTCTGGCTTTTGAGAAAAATTGATGATTTGAGATATATGAAAAGTTATATGCTATTATCCTATTTTCTGGGAAAGTATACAGGTTTTACAGCGAGGGGTTAGAAATGTTTTAAATGAAAGGTTTTCAAAAAGTTTTGTTTTACTGACCCACTCAATCTTGTTTTTCGCCCCTCCAGGTTCTAGTTAGCAGTTGGTGGTTGACGAGGGCTTCTACGGCGTTCTGACAGACTCCCCTAATGTAGGACTCACCTACGGGTGTTGTAACTTAATTATAGTCCTACTTGACTGCACCTAGTTCTTAAGCTCTGTTTATGTGTGTGTTCACACTTTAACTCACTCTAGCATGCTAGTTAGTTGTTATTGCTAGTAGTTGGTTTTTATTCCTTCGTAATTCTATTATCTTTTGCTTCCGCACCGTACTTATGGTTACGTCACGCTCACGTGACGGCCAGCACGCCTTGATTCTAGGATCGGGGTGTGTCAGTGAGCGTGCGGTGCGGGGAGGTAAACAATCACGTGAAGGCTGACCCTAGCCCCGGGCGGGAGCACTAATACCGGGGTGCAACCATGATGAGCTCTAAATAAATGTGTGCATACCAATGCAATACAACCCATTCAATCACATAATACTCACCTGAAGCTTACCTGAGTCTCTGTAGCATCACACAATACAATTCACAAGTGTAACAATGCAATATTTAAAATGTAACTTATTTACGACATGGCAAGCAAAGCATAGTTCCATATAAAAAAAACGTTTCTGGAAACCGTAAAGTTTATATATATATATATATATATATATATATACTATAAAAAGGAAAAAGACCCACTCACCTGAGGTTCGCACTACAACTCCCTAGCACGAATATCGAGGCATCACGAACGATCGGCGCCTAGAACAATTATCAATTCACGTCTCATAATTCTTATCAATAGAACACGTAGCTTACATATCCTATACGGTAGATCCATAGATTGGATTCTCAATCCATAAGTTTCTAATATCCTCAAATATTATGTACTATAACGTATCAAAGTTTGGTGATGATCTAACGGTCGGATCGTCGATTGTTATAATAATCAAGCGGCGGACCTTAATGGAATTAGGTTCAAACGACGGAAATTCGTCAATCGGACTTCACATATGGAATTAGAGAATCAAATTTAGCCTAAGAAGGTTAGGGGATGCCCTGACCCACGTGCCACCGCCACGGGCCGCCGTACATGGCGGTCGGCCGCCCCGACTCACCGGAAAAATTAACTATTTCTAAAAGTTCTCAAACTTCACAAAAATGAAGATCTTAGTGAGTAGAGCAAGTTTTATACTTGTGGCCAAGTCCAATTTGGCCGGGAAGTGGCCTGAAAATGCCTTGATCCACTTGAAACCCTAGAAATGGGTGTTTCTTGATTTGTCCTCAAATCGACTCTGACACTCCAACCAATGATTGGGAATTGTTCCTGGGCTCAAAGGAAGTTGTTTGATAGTTAGAATCGATGACACGACTCACGAAGACGACGAATCACCATCAAAGTACCGCCACACCCACCGGTGTGGTTCTCATGAAAATTTGGGCTAATGTCTTCGAATTATGGGTGATTATGGAGGAGAGATTGATGTTAAGTTGTGTCCAAGTGGCCCCGCGCTGTAAATTGCCGGAGAAACCGCGGGAAGGTTGGGCTGCTTTTCTCCTTCCCTCCCTTCCCTTATTTGTTCTTTTTCCCATTGGGCACTCCCCTTCTCCCTTCTCTTCATTTGTCCTTACCTCTCCCTCCTTTCTCTCCTTTATTTTCCATCTTCACTGACCATTTCTCCTTCCCTTCAATCTCAGCCACACACGTGGCTTTCCAGATTTATCTTCAAAAATTTGGAGCCTTCCTGAAAATAATTATTTGACCATTTTGTCCTCGACTTCGTTCGTTAATAACTCATTCGTTATAACTTCAAATTGCATTCTGTTTGCACTCACACATTCGTAGCGATGAGTACTAAGAGGATATGCCAAGAAAACGAGTTTTACATGACATGACATGGAAGTCAACGTCCTCGTCTCTAAGGGCAATTTCGTTCTTTCACTCTTCTAAAATTAATAAAATCGTAAAAGTAGAGACAGGTTATCATAAGGATCATATCCATTTATTTTAGGTTTAAAGTTTTTTAAAATTTTACAAGGTTTTTTTATTTATGAATCCTAACGTAACATTTTTTAAGAAAGGTATTACAATAACAAATCAAAGCAATACCTTAGAAGCATACAAAAGTATAAGTATAGAAGAATCTAGTAGTCAAGATAATTATTTAGAAAATTCAAAAGAAAATGATGAGCATAATAAAATAGAAGAATGTAATGAAGAAATATTTGAGCAAGAGTATCCAATTTTAGAACAAGGAAATCGTATAGAGATATTACAATTAGGTAGACCAAAAAGTTTGGAATAAGAACAAATTAAAATTATAGGAGAAGCCATACAATTAAATTGGAGCAAAAATAAAATATTAGCAAAATTAGATATTATTAATCCAGATTTAAGCCATTATGATAATTGATACGCCTTGTAATTTGTTAGATAAGCAAAAGTTTGAGCAATAAATAAAAGAGTCGTTAAATTTAAATGTAATTAGACCATCTAAATCTAGACATAGATCAGCAGCCTTCATAGTGAGAAAACATTCAGAATTGAAGAGAGGTAAGATTAGCATAGTGTACATTTATAAAAGATGATATGATAATACATATGAAGACAACTATAAATTACCAAATAAAGAGAAAATTATAAACAAAATTCAAGAGAGTAAATATTTTAGTAAATTTGACTGTAAATTAAGTTTTTGGAAAATACGATTAGCAGACGAATCAATTGAGTGGACAACTTTTACTTGTCCGGAATGACATTTTGAGTGGTTAGTAATGTCATTTGGAATTAAAAATGCGCCTTCAATCTTTCAAAGAAAGATGAACAAATTTTTAAGACATAGAAAAAATTTGTAGTGTTTATGTAGATGATATTTTAGTACATAATTGATAAGCTCATATTTATACATATTTTACATCAAATTCTCTTGTCTTTTCTTAGTTATTTCCTCATATTTTTATACTATTTACTTTGTTTTGGTGTTTTATCGAATTTATCTAGCTAAGAAAATAAAATTAGCATAAGTGTGATTTTTAGTAATAAAATCGTAAAAACTGCTTTGCCCACTAATTTTGGTTAATAAAAATAAGATAGTATTATAAATAAATATATATATATATATATATATATATATATATATATATATATATATAAGATGTGAACGTGAATGTGGATGGCAGAAATAATATAATAGGGCAGCATGTTGGAAGAATGGGCAGAAAAGAATAGAAATCTGAAGTGGACAGCTCGGCCAGTGGAGGAGCAGCGCACGGATTGGGGGACACGGGAGTGGAGCTCCCATCGTGAAGTGGATGAACTAAATAAATAAGGAGGAAGCCTCGGGGCTGCCCTAGGGGGGGATAAGGAAAGAAAACAGGCGCTGCCCTGGAGCAGCGAGAGAAGTTAGGAGACGGAGGGAAGCAGCGCAAGAAAAGCTGGGGTGAGTACGGGAAAGAGAAGGACAGCTGCTTGGGCAGCTGACGTGAAAGAAAGGTGGGAGGATAGACACGGGGAAGACTGAGCTGCAGAGCAGCGCACGGCAGCAAGGAAGTCAGAGGTTTGGAAGGCAGCTGCGAGAAAAACGTGGGGGTCAGCAAGAGGAAACCAGCTGCCTTTGCAGCTGGCAACTTGAAGAGAAGGCGAGCAGGACAGCTTGTGCAGCTCGCAGGCAGACAGGAGCGAGACAGCAAGCTGCTTTGCGCAGCTACGCAGGGCAGTACGCAGGGCAGCACGCAGGGCAGCTAAGCAGGGGTCAGCACGGTGCAGGTCAGCACGGAGACTGGTGCAGCTGGCACGGAAAAGGAGGGCAGCACGCAGAAATCCAGGAGCTGCCTTGCCTTGGCAGCTGACACGTGCGGGGAGCGCAGGGAGCGCAGGGACAGAAGCAGCAAAGTTTCACTGCAATTTCTCTCGGTTTAATTTTCCAAACTCAAGTTTAATTTCTGTTTTACTTTATAAATAATGTGTAACTAATTTTATTTTGGCTAGAGTTTAATTCAAAACCATGGATATATTTGTAATTTGAATTGATTACCTTCAGTTGTGATTTCTGAGTTGTGATTTAATTTGCTTAACTGCTTGATTGATAACTTATTTTTGTATGTCGATTAAGGATGCATACTTAATTTACATGCATGAATTTGATGCTAGAATATAAGTGAATTTCACCTAATCGTTATGAACTTATATTCACAAGTAGTGAAGGTCGCTTATAAACGATCGCGTTAGGTAAATTCTTGGCACAAGTTTCATGCAATTCATAGTAACAAGTGCCTCGTCAATGCTTATGATTTTCATAAAACTTAATGATTCTTGCTTGTATCTCTATTATGCAATTCATGTAGGGAACTTGTAGGGAATGTTTTGGGTTATCGTATGCAATCATCCAACCTAATAAAAGTAGGAAAATCTGAAGGTTAATTTAAGCGGACCTAATTAACTTGGGGCGTTGAGAATTTACAATTTATTGAAAGAACAACTGAAAATCAATTTAGGTTGCATATGTATCATGTGTGGAGAAGAACCCTCTAGCCAGTCCGTCATTTATCATTTTACCTTAATTTTATGTTTTTGTCAATTTTGTAATTTATTTAAGTTTAATTTACTTTTCATCAAAATCAATCCCCCATTTTATTTTAAAGTGTTAGATTTATTAGAAATCATTTTAGTTTGTGTTTTCTTAAGTCTTGAGTTGTTTTGAGTCTTTTGATTTGTTTTGGTTTATTTGTTAGTTTTATTTTGAGTTATTCTAGTTAAGTGTCTTGAGTCTAGTTTAGTGTTTTTAATTTTGTTTTTACGTTTTTAATTTAATTTTACTTTGGTTAGCATCCCTAGTTAATCCCCGGCCTAGAACGATCCCTACTTACATCATTACTACAACTGTCACAAATAGGGTTTAAATTTGTGCGTCAAGTAATTTTCGCATCAAATTTTTGGCGCCGTTGCCGGGGATTAGCAAATTTGCTAATCCTTTGTTTATGTTTTTGTTTGTGTTTTATTTTTATTTTTTTTATTATTATTTGTGTTTATTTTATTTTATTTTATTTTTGGTTTGTTATGTCTTTTACTTTTGATATTTGATTTAGTTTTCTTTGATTTTAGGTACAAATGGAGCAAGACCTGGATTCTACTAGCATTCAAGATCTATTGGCACAGCTCACTGCTCAATTAACTCATAATGCCGAACGGACCACAATGCCAAGTGTCCCTACACTTGATGTGCCCTATGGGCAACGATATCAAGGTCCTCAATTTTCTGCAAATGAAGACATTTGGGGATATCAAGGCTATAACCAATCAAGGGGCAACATGTTTTCCAACGCTTACAATTCGGATTGGAGAGATTATTCAGATTACATGTGGGGAGAACCTCAACAATTCCAACAAGGTGGATATTGGCAGCAAGAAGACGCGTTCTATTCAAGACCTATGCAGCCACCACAGCATCCCCCACAACAATTCCAATCGAATCAAAGTATGCCCGTGGATTATAATCAAATGCTTGAAGAATTAATTTCTTCGGTACAGGGTTCACAAAAAGAAGAACAATTGCCTCCATCGGAAGAGTTCTATCAATGGCCATATGAACCACCACAACAATCTCCCCAATCAAATTCAGGTACGTCTTCGGATAATGACATTTTGAATAAGTTACTAACCTCTTTGACCCAGGACGTAGAAAATCGAAACATGGAGATGCAAAATAAAGCCAACAAGGTGGATGCATTAGAGGAGCAAGTTGGGCAGATTATGGAATTCATGGCACAGATTCGAGATCAAGGTAACATGGAGGATGAAGTTGTTCCTGAACCATCCAAACAGAGCCCGAACATGGATGAATTGCCAATTCAAGAAGAAGATGAGGATGACGACTTGGGCAGTTTAGAAGAATTCTTATCGCAAACCCCCCAAGTCCTTATGTCATCCAACTCAGGTGAGGAGGTTCAAAATTCAATTCATTCTAACATCGTTCCACCAAATGTCCTTTTTCCTTGTAGGTTTTTAAATCTCAAGGAAGAAGTGAATGAAAAAGACGTTGTGGAAGATATTCCAGAAAATGAGGTGGTCGAAGAATTTGTTGAACTTATCAAAGAGGATGTAGTTGAGACAACCAATGCCAAAGAAATTGAGTTTGATAACAAGGGCCATGTCACAATCATCACATGCAATCTGGCTAAATGCAAAGTTCCTGAAACGTTCAAAGACGTGGTGTTTGTGATTGAGTTTGATCGAGAATGTAAGCCATCTTCTCCATTTTTAATTTTAATTTATACTAACATTTTTCTGATTTTGATGATTCAGGCACCCACTCTTGAATTTAAACCATTGCCGGATCATTTCAAGTACCACCGTCCGTTCAAGGATAAACCCATGCATTTGAATAATGAAGGGAGGCCTAGGAATCACCCACAATCAGATTTGCATTCCTAATCCCTTCTCCTTACTGAATTTATTTTACTCTATTTAGTTCTTTCATTGTTTGTTGGCTTTTGTGTGAATTTATTTTACGTTGATTTTTTTTACGTTGATTTCATTTTGTTTTGTTTATTTAGTTGTGATTTTTGTTTAGAAAGTTAAACTTAGTCTTTTTACTTTGTTTTACTTATTTTAAATTGTTATTTTAAAAAAAAAAAAAAAAAAAAAAAAAAACTTAAAAACATAAACATTCATATAAATAAAAATAAAAAATAAAAAAAAATAAAAAAAAAATTGCGTAAATATTTTACAATAACTTGTAAACTAATTTCGTTCATTGGTCGTTGGTTGGTGGTGCCTCGGAGGTCGACGGAGCCCTAGAAAGACGAAGCGCCAGAGTTGGATCATTCAGAGCCTCAATATTTGGTGCTGCTCCCGAGGACGAAGGCAACATAAACCTCGGGAGTAACGCCATAAACCGTTGATGATCACTCTGAATCCGCAATTCGGACTCCTGCATCTGATCCAGCTTCCTCTTCATGCTTGTGGAGTAATTGGTTGCGAGCATGTGCAAATCCCTGTTCTCATGCCTAAGCACTCTGACCTCCTGCCGAAGACTAGCCACTTCAGCCATCAACGACTCCACCTGACGAGTTCGTGCAAGAAGGCGCTGGCCCATGTTTGATACTGAACCTGCGCATCGGACGCTGTAGGCCATAGAGTCCTGGACAGCTAGTTCGTCGGACCGCCTAGAAAGTATCCTAGTGTCTCTAGGAGTGAGCAGATTTCTGGCCACCACCGATGCGGTTGTTTCGTTCATCATCATGGAATCCCCAACTGTAAGAGGACCATTTGGGGATATGAAGGATGGCTGCCAAATGTTGGTTGGAGAAGATATATCACTGTCTTCCCCAACATTCAAGTTAAGGCGACGGTCAGAGGGGCAAGACATATTTGAAGGTGTTGAGAATGAAGAGTTGGACTGATCAAGATTGAAAGAAAATGCAAGAGGGAGTGTTTACAGGAGGGAACGTTTACCAGATGGAGTGTTTACAGGGGGAGCTTAAGTGTGTTGTGGAACAAAAATGAGCGTTCTTATAAGAAGAAGAAATCGTTGAGGCATCACTCAGCAGTCGAAGAGGCGCCCTCTCGCAAATCGAAGAGTCGGGCTCCTTTCTCAAAAGCTGGATTCTTTTCTCAAAAGAGGCGTCGCCGTTCTCAAAAGTCGGACTCCGTCTCAAAAGTCGGTTCCTTTCTCAAAAGTCAGACGCCGCTCTCTCAAAAGTCGGGCGTCTTTATCAAAAGTCGGAGCGGTCAGGAATCACGAGGCGAGCTGTTTTTCCAATTTTGTCGTCACTCGTCACGCGCGCTGTCAGCTTTGCGCAAATTACGGGTTGCTTTTTCAGAAAGCGCGTGACCAGTACTGTTCATCCATCCACCGGCTGCCGACAGGGGTAAAAGAATAGTTTCGGTTGTGAAGAAAAGACCTATAAACGTCTACCTTCGCATCCATTGCAAAGGCAAACTCTCTCAGCACTTCTTCATCTCCGAAATTTTTCATCTCCGAAAATGCCTTTCCATCAAACCCTCTCGAGTTTCTCTGTGTTTCTCATTCCCTGGGATACCTTTACAAACAAGTCATCTAGAGCTAGAGTATTTCATATCATGAAGGTTGAAAGCAAGAGTATCTCATATCACGCTTTCTCCCTGTCCTTTTCCTTGTCTTTGGGGCAAGGAGAAAGCGGGCAATCAGCCAGCACTCGGTGTCAATCTTCCAATCTAAGAACCGACTGCCTGGAAATCCTTCCTGATTGCTTACCTAGCATTGCTCTTGAGTGCTCTTCTTCAACCACTGATGTACTTCCGAAGAAGTCGCCACATCTGCCTGGAGAACAGACATGGCAAGTGAAAATGATTCTTGAAGCATGTGGAGACAAGGTGCTGCTTCATCTTCAAGATCAAGTCTCATTTTCCTTGCTAAGAAGTTCCCCAGCCCAGTTCACGCATACACCTGTGGAACGATACTTCTTCAAAAGCAAAAGTATCCCATATCATCAGAGTCAGAGGCAAAGATATCTCATGGCACGCTTTTCCTTTACCCTTGCTCTTGGCTACGAGTCAAGATGAAAGAAATGAAATCGGTCGGCACTTGGACAGATTGAACAAAGAAGCAGACCACCACCTTTTCCTCGTGCCTACCTGCCATGCAGAAGAACAAAAAGAGAAGAATGTAGCCTGCAGACTCAATCAACCCGGCAGAAGGAGTCCGAGTTGAAACCAAGAGCTCGAGAAGCTTCAACACCACCACCAATCAAGTCTCATTTTCCTTGCTAAGAAGTTCCGAGGCCAGTTCAAGTTCAAAGCTGTGGAAAGTCACCAAACAGGACCAATGTTCATTTATTAGTTTTGTTCATTATCTTTTATTTTCATTTTCAATTTTTCGTTTGTTTTCTTTTATATTTTCTTGCGTGCGTAACTGGTTTATTTCTTTTCTTTGGAGAGCTTTTGGTTATTTCCACCATTGGAGTTGATTGCAGAATTTTAGCTTGGGGGTCATCGCTTGATTTTTTCTGCAAATTAGGGAAGTTTTCAGTCCTATTGCTTTATTTTATTTCGTTATATTTATTTATTTTATTTGCATTTGCATTTTATTATATTTTCTGACATTGGGGACAATGTCTAGTTTAAGTGTGGGGGTAAAGAGTATAAAAATGACCAAATTGAAAATTTTTGTACCTTCGACTTTGAACTTATTTCATGTGTTTCCATGTTATTGCTTTGTTTTCTTAATTAGTTTTGTTTTAAAAAAAAAAAAAAAAAAAAAAAAAATTTGAAAATTTTAAAAATCCAAAAATATTTCCTTGTTTTCCTTCTTGTTTTGAATTAGATTTTTGTTAGTTTCCCGACCCAATGATATAATTGGATCAAATTTGAATCATGATTATCAAGAACTTAGTTAACATGTGTTGTGTGAAATTCCTTATTCTTGTGTTAGTTTGTACATATTTGATCATCTTTGAAAAACTAAACGCACATAGCCTTGTTGATGTGAAATTAAAGCATGATTTAAAGCTCCATATGTGAATTTAGTGACCATATACATCCTATGTGAGTTTTTGAGCCTATTGAAAGTGTGTGCATTTTTCATACACTCCTATTTTTTTTATGTGTGATGAACTTATGTGAGATAATTCTCTAGAACTTGCATAATGATCTTTCGAAATATTTGTCATTAATTGCATGAACTTGAAAATGATAGAGGCATTAGGTTTACCACCATGGCCCAAATAACCTTGTTTCCCAAAGAAAAATGATATCATTAGATTGCCAATTTGAGCCGTATTTGTGAGCCTTTTATTTCTTATCACCAGATATGTCTACCCTTATGCCTGAAATAAATATTTTTTTCCTTACCCTTTCCAAGCGAGCTATTGAGCAATGTGAAATTGTCTTATGAGAAATGTTTGTGAAGTACTTTGGAGGGTGTTTGGCAAAAGAATAAGTGTGGGGGTTTTTCATATTTGTTTCTGTTTGAAAAAAAAAAAAAAAAAAGGAAAAAAAAAAAAAAAAAAAAAAAAGAAAATGAAAAGAAAAAGAAAGATTGTATACAAAGAAAATAAAAAGTTTTTAAAGTTTCAGTTTATGGGTGTGGTTGGAGGTGACTTGTAGAATAGCGGGAAATGTTGAGTTCTTATAAATCAAAAGAATTGCTTGTAATGTAGCTTGGAACTTTTGTTTTTCCTATTCTTTCGTTTCAATAACCCTATCCCTAAGCCTCATTACATCCAATAAAAGTCCTCTTGATTTAAGTTTTGCAATTATGACTGTGGAGAAGTGATCTTTATGCAAGCTTATGGTAGAACTTTCACATTTGATTCTTTGAGAGAAACACATTAAAACTAAACACATGTGTGATTGAATGTAAATCCCGTGAGAAGGTCGCTAGTTTGCATATGGTGTTTTTTTTAAAATAAAAATTTGAAATTGCATGAGCATGGCTATCTCACACACTACACTTCAAGGATGTTTCAAAGATTACTGCTAATATTTGAATAAGGAAAATGAACTTGAATTGCTTATTGGTGTTAGCTATTGTTCTTGATGATTGTGTTCTCAAATGAAGTTCTATGAGGGTCATATAGGGGGAAATAATAATTTTCATGTTATTATTTTTTCTGTTTTTCGTTTGTTTTGCTCGAGGACTAGCAAAAGCTAAGTGTGGGGGTATTTGATAAGCTCATATTTATACATATTTTACATCAAATTCTCTTGTCTTTTCTTAGTTATTTCCTCATATTTTTGTACTATTTACTTTGTTTTGGTGTTTTATCGAATTTATCTAGCTAAGAAAATAAAATTAGCATAAGTGTGATTTTTAGTAATAAAATCGTAAAAACTGCTTTGCCCACTAATTTTGGTTAATAAAAATAAGATAGTATTATAAATAAATAAATATATATATATATAAATATATATATATATATATATATATATAAATATATATATATATATATATATATATATATATATATATATAAGATGTGAACGTGAATGTGGATGGCAGAAATAATATAATAGGGCAGCATGTTGGAAGAATGGGCAGAAAAGAATAGAAATCTGAAGTGGACAGCTCGGCCAGTGGAGGAGCAGCGCACGGATTGGGGGACACGGGAGTGGAGCTCCCATCGTGAAGTGGAGGAACTAAATAAATAAGGAGGAAGCCTCGGGGCTGCCCTAGGGGGGGATAAGGAAAGAAAACAGGCGCTGCCCTGGAGCAGCGAGAGAAGTTAGGAGACGGAGGGAAGCAGCGCAAGAAAAGCTGGGGTGAGTACGGGAAAGAGAAGGACAGCTGCTTGGGCAGCTGACGTGAAAGAAAGGTGGGAGGATAGACACGGGGAAGACTGAGCTGCAGAGCAGCGCACGGCAGCAAGGAAGTCAGAGGTTTGGAAGGCAGCTGCGAGAAAAACGTGGGGGTCAGCAAGAGGAAACCAGCTGCCTTTGCAGCTGGCAACTTGAAGAGAAGGCGAGCAGGACAGCTTGTGCAGCTCGCAGGCAGACAGGAGCGAGACAGCAAGCTGCTTTGCGCAGCTACGCAGGGCAGTACGCAGGGCAGCACGCAGGGCAGCTAAGCAGGGGTCAGCACGGTGCAGGTCAGCACGGAGACTGGTGCAGCTGGCACGGAAAAGGAGGGCAGCACGCAGAAATCCAAGAGCTGCCTTGCCTTGGCAGCTGACACGTGCGGGGAGCGCAGGGAGCGCAGGGACAGAAGCAGCAAAGTTTCACTGCAATTTCTCTCGGTTTAATTTTCCAAACTCAAGTTTAATTTCTGTTTTACTTTAAAAATAATGTGTAACTAATTTTATTTTGGCTAGAGTTTAATTCAAAACCATGGATATATTTGTAATTTGAATTGATTACCTTCAGTTGTGATTTCTGAGTTGTGATTTAATTTGCTTAACTGCTTGATTGATAACTTATTTTTGTATGTCGATTAAGGATGCATACTTAATTTACATGCATGAATTTGATGCTAGAATATAAGTGAATTTCACCTAATCGTTATGAACTTATATTCACAAGTAGTGAAGGTCGCTTATAAACGATCGCGTTAGGTAAATTCTTGGCACAAGTTTCATGCAATTCATAGTAACAAGTGCCTCGTCAATGCTTATGATTTTCATAAAACTTAATGATTCTTGCTTGTATCTCTATTATGCAATTCATGTAGGGAACTTGTAGGGAATGTTTTGGGTTGTCGTATGCAATCATCCAACCTAATAAAAGTAGGAAAATCTGAAGGTTAATTTAAGCGGACCTAATTAACTTGGGGCGTTGAGAATTTACAATTTATTGAAAGAACAACTGAAAATCAATTTAGGTTGCATATGTATCATGTGTGGAGAAGAACCCTCTAGCCAGTCCGTCATTTATCATTTTACCTTAATTTTATGTTTTTGTCAATTTTGTAATTTATTTAAGTTTAATTTACTTTTCATCAAAATCAATCCCCCATTTTATTTTAAAGTGTTAGATTTATTAGAAATCATTTTAGTTTGTGTTTTCTTAAGTCTTGAGTTGTTTTGAGTCTTTTGATTTGTTTTGGTTTATTTGTTAGTTTTATTTTGAGTTATTCTAGTTAAGTGTCTTGAGTCTAGTTTAGTGTTTTTAATTTTGTTTTTACGTTTTTAATTTAATTTTACTTTGGTTAGCATCCCTAGTTAATCCCCGGCCTAGAACGATCCCTACTTACATCATTACTACAACTGTCACAAATAGGGTTTAAATTTGTGCGTCAAGTAATTTTCGCATCAATAATAAAAATAGAAATGAACATAGAAAGCACTTAGAGATAGTTTTACAAGAATTTATTAAAAGTGGAATTGTAATTACCAAAAATAAAATAGCATTAGAAAAAAAGATATAGAATTTTTAAGAATGTATATTAAGTCAGTTATAATACAACTACAAGATCATATAGCCAAGAAAGTTTTAGAACTTCCAGATAAATTAGAAGATAAAAACAGTTACAAGCATTTTTAGGATTGTTAAATTATGCAAGAAATTTTATTCCTAATTTAGGAAGAAAAATAGTAGTATTACATAGTAAAACAAGTAAAATATGACAAAAGTATTTTAATAGTGAAGATATTAAATTAGTTCAAAATATAAAAGAAGAAATTACAAAGCTTAAATCATTGACATTGCTATTAGATGATAGTTACAAGATAGTTGAAACAGATCATCATCACTAGGATGGGCAGAAATACTATATTAGAAAATACATAAGGAGTCACCAAAGTCTGATAAACAAGTTTGTAGATATTCATCAGGAAAATTTAATGATGTACAGTTAAGATTACCAACAACAGATTTAGAAATTTTAGGAATAATTAATTCATTTGAAGCATTTTCTTTATTTTTATATAATGACGTATTTACAATTAGAACATATTGTCAAAATATAGTTTCTCATTACAATAAGATACATACTAATAAACAAGCAGCCCGAAAATGGGTCAATTTTGTTGATTCAATTACAGGAAATGGTTTTAAACCAATTTTTTAAAATTGAGCATGAATGGAATATCGTGGACCATCATCCTCAAATAGCACAAGACTACAAGGCAGAAGAACACATTTCAATAGCATAATGATATCTTATCAATATTTTTGAACATTTAGTTGATATCTTATTAAGGCTTATTCATTAAGTAGGAATAGAATATCGTGGATCATCATCCTCAAATACCACAAGACTACAAGGCAGAATAACACCTTTCAAAAGCATAATGATGCACTGTGGACCTCTACATTTCAGTGGATTCCAAAATAACATAAGCATACCAGCATCACCACCAGTACCCACCTTTAACTTTAATGGCACTATAGTTGAAGGAATAAAAAATCCAACTTTGAGGTATAGGCTAAGGTACCAGAACTCACTAATAGGCAGCATATTCTTTTACATAATTTTTGGAATGTTCAAATCCAGCAGCCAAGTATGAGGTTAGGTCATGAAAAATTAATTAGAGCTTTAGAACAAGAATTTGATAGCTTTAATTTTAATTTTCATCAAAACCAGCATCATATTCATCCTATTGAACACAACCTCCAAGCCCTTTCTAGAGACCATGAGGCATTGCTTAACCAATTCATCAAAATGAACTAAGAACTCCAATCTTTTATAATGCAACAGAAGGCAAGTAACATCCTAAAAAGAGAATTGAAAATATGCATAGAAACGGATTAGCATAAGAATAAGAAAAAAAAGGTTATTGTACCCATAAAACAAGAGGCTAATGAGCCCATAGAAAAGAGAGATTAAGATTGAGCTCTTAGAAAAAGATATTGAAATGGAGCAGCATCAAATAAATGAGCAACATCTACACGTGACAGACAAAGAAAAATAATAAAGATATGAAAGATTTCTTAGGAATATATCATTAGACTTAATAAAAGAAGATATCTTATAAGAAGAAATTTCAAAAATAAAATTAAGAATAATGCCACCAGACATGCGAAATGAGATCTTAAGCAGAGCATCACAATCCATCTTTGATTCAAAATTAGGGATGTATATTATTAAAAAGATACATCCACCATTTCTTTGTGGTAGTATAGAGAGTTATATTTGTAAACCAAAAGTTATCATAGTTGTGGCCAAAATTAACATGAGAGAATTTAACCTATGGAATTTTAGTTATGAACATCAAAAGAAGCATAATGTAGTAGAAGTTACCCCAGCCTTACTATTAGAGTTTGGCTATCTTGATAAAACATTCATTAACTATATTGCTCAATTAGAATCATTTCCTGAAAAACTTATAAAAGTAGCAAAAATCTATCTAGAAGAGTGGAAAGAAATTTGTATAAGTTTTATTAGTAGTCCTCAAGATTAGTATGTACATATGCATAAGGAGAAAGTTAGGCATAGAGCCATGATTAATGAAGAGTCATTTAGACTATCCTCTATCTCCACACACAGATTGACTCATTTATACAAAAATATTTTGAGATTTCGAGGGATCCAAATGTTAGCTTTAGATGAGTTTGAAGACTTTAGGTATGACATAATATTAGTAGCAGAAGAAGAAGAACTTTATATTTACAGCAAGAAAAAAGTCCATCATTAGGCCTACTAGAAGCATCATAATTTCAAAGGAGAAACATAAAATATATATTACAAGGTAAAAGAAGATAGAGAAAAGGAAGCATAGCTAGTAGAAGGAGATGAACAATACTGTAACAATTTGACAAAAGAGAAGCTGCACAACATCGACAACACGATGGAAACATGAAGAGTTGACAGCAGATTAGCTAGCAAAAGATAAAAAGTAGAATAAGAGAACTAGTATCATGCAATATAATGTATTTTAACCAGAAAAAAATGTCAATATCATTATGGACCCCGTTATAACAATAATATAATGGCATAAGAGTAAATAAAGAAGGGAGTTTGACTCATTAAGGACTTTTCACACTGAAAATGTCCTTAAGATTAAATTTGAATATTATTCGGAGTGTTTCATTAAGACTCCCTACCTTTTATTTAGAAATGAAGACTAATTGACCACTCAATGTGTGTTCATCATTTAATTGTAAACTAGTCTCTTACCAAATGCATAATTGGGCTTTGTATTGTTATATTAAGTTTTTATAATAATTCATTTTAATAAAAAAAAACTGATTTAGTAAGTGAACCTCAAATCCACGAGAAGAGGAACATGACAATCATAGATGACATTAAGTCTAGCTGGAGTCTTCCTACTAAGTGCATCTGTCACTACATTTGCACGACCAGGGTGATATTCAATCGTGCAATCATAATCACTAAGCAACTCAATCCACCTTCGCTGCCGAAGATTAAGATCCCTCTGGGTAAAAAGATACTGAAGACTCTTATGATCTATGAAGATCTTACATTTCTCACCATAAAGATAATGTCTTCAAATCTTCAAAGCAAAGATGATAGCCGCTAGCTCCAGATCATGAGTAGGGTAATTCTTCTCATGAGGTTTCAACTGTCTCGAAGCATAAGCAATCGCCCTACCATGTTGCATCAATACACAACCCAGACCATTCAAAGAAACATCAATGTAGACCTCAAAATTACCATTATCATCTGGTAGTACCAGAACAGGTGCATGAGTGAGATAATACTTCAACTGCTGAAAACTTTGCTCACAATTATCATCCCACTCAAACTTAACTTCTTTTCTAGTCAACCTCGTTAATGGCAAAGCAATGACTGAAAAATCCTTAACAAACCGTCTATAATAGCCTGCTAGGCCAAGAAAACTTCGTACCTCAATAACGGTTCGAGGTTGCTCCCAATTCTCCACAGCTGCCAGTTTTTGAGAATCTACTTGAATACCTTGAGCAGAAATGACATGTCCCAAAAACGCCACTTGATTCAACCAAAATTGACACTTGCTAAACTTAGCATACAACCGATGTTCCCTTAATTTCTTCAACACCAAGGTAAGATGTCGAACATGTTCTGCTTTAGACTTAGAGTATACCAAAATGTCATCAATAAAAACAATGACAAACCTGTCTATAAATGGTTGTAATACTCGATTCATCAAATCCATAAAAGCTGCTAGTGCATTCATTAATCCTAATGGCATCACTAGAAACTCATAATGACCATAACGAGTCCTGAAAGTAATCTTAGGGACATCCTCGCTGCTGATCTTCAATTGGTAATAACCAGACCTCAAATCAATCTTAGAAAACACGTAGGCACCTCGAAGCTGATCAAACAAATCTTCTATACGCGGCAATGGATAACGGTTTTTAATCGTTACCCGATTCAATTGCCTATAATCAATACATAGCCTCAAAGTCCTGTCTTTCTTTCTTACAAACAAAACTGGAGCTCCCCAGGGAGAAGTACTAGGC
Source organism: Malus fusca (assembly GCA_035220775.1). NCBI lineage: Eukaryota > Viridiplantae > Streptophyta > Magnoliopsida > Rosales > Rosaceae > Malus > Malus fusca. The sequence continues at coordinate 18,722,864 of CM069067.1, read as the reverse complement.
TGAATGAAACCTTTATTGACTAATTCCTGCAACTGGACTTTCAATTCCCTCAATTCAGCAGAAGCCATTCTATATGGAGTCAAAGATATAGGATCCGTACCTGTAAATCATCAGATAATACACCAGGAAAATACCTAACTACTCGAACATCCTCCACACTACTAGAAGCAACATCATTCAGCACTACATGAGCTAAATATCCCTGTCAACCTTTCAATAGCAACCTTTTTGCTCTTACAGCAGAAATAACACCATGTCTCACCCCACTACGATCACCCACAAAAATAACTTCAGGTAATTCAGGACGATGGAAAGTAACTGTTTTCCCGTAACAATCTATCTTGGCATGATTATAATGAAACCAATATGTGCCCAAAATCACATCAAAATCAACAATATCTAACGGGATAAGATTAGTTGGCATAACCACATCCTCCACCATCACTGGACATCCTGGATATATACAATCAACATAACATCTCTCCTTTCTAGGCATAGCAAACTCTAAATCATACCCTAGTGGAGTAGGATGAGGTTGCGTCACTTGAGCGAATGTATGAGAAATGACAGAAGGCGTAGCACCACAATCAATTAAAACTCTAGCAAAATGACCAACAATGTTTAACGTACCCGTGATCAAGTCTGGATGATTCTGAGCATCTTGCATAGAGATATTATTAATACGTCCCTGAGCTTGCTATCGTCCTCCACGACCTTTACTAGCTTGATTACCTCGCCCCTGCACACCTCATCCCTGACTTGGCTGACCAGATTACCTAGAAGATCCTGCACTGCTGAAAGCAATCTCTACTTGTTGGGGCTATACTCCCTGGTACCACTGAGATCCACCAGCTAGAATGGAAGGATATGGCGTATACCCTCCAGGATACTGAGAATACCCATTATGGTAATAGGGATCCTGCGAATACTGATACTGCCCTAAAGCATAAGGAGCGGCATTGCCATGATAATGGTAAGCACCACCTCGACCCATCTGACCAGTGGCACTAAAACCTCCGCTAGAACCTCTTAAAGCTCTGAGTCTTGCAAGGTCCTTGAGAAGACTGACCTTTACCTTTATCATCTCGCCTCTGATTCCTGTTCTTTTCTTTTTCATCTTCACTTTCACTGGGCATGTTCTTTGAGTCCTCAATCCTCAACAAAATCTCATAAAACTCCTAGTAAGTAGCATATTGAGTCGAGGTCGCTATAGAACGCCATTTCTTCTTAGTACCCAACCTGAAACGACGGAGCATCTCAACTAGATTAGCAGCAACCTCCGGATGATAACGAGACAAGTCAATGAATCTCCTATAATACTCATTTGCCGTCATATTCCCCTGTTTTAATTGAGTAAACTCTTGCTTTTTGCGATCAATATACTCAGAGGGAATAAACCTTTTCTGAAACAACTGTTTAAATACTTCCCAGTCCGCAATTTCCTCTGAGGTCAACTGATAAGTCCTATCTCCACTAGGATGCAGGCTCCGGACCCAAAAACCAGGTAGTCGTCTCAACCCACCTATCAGGAGGAAGATTCCCCTGACTCTGCATTACATGAAAAGTCTTCTCAATATGATTAATCCATTTCTCCGCTCCGTCATGTCCTTCATTCCCCATAAAATGATTCAGCTTCAGGTTATACACAGTCTCAATGGGTGTTCTTTGGGGAGGACGAAGCGAAGACTGAATAGCATTAGCTATAGCTTCCCCTAACTGAGCTATATTGGGGAAACTAGGCTCAACAGAAGGACGTGGATCTCTACGAGGCGGCATAGTTCTGACAGAAGAGATCAAAATAATTAGAAATTCTCAAGATATGCAAGACTGCAAACCTAATGCTCTGATACCAAACTGACACACCCCGACCTAAATCAGGGCATGCTAGTCGTCACGTGGAAGTGACGTAACCATGTGCACAGTGCGGAAGCAATAAAGATATAAAGGAATTGCAAAAGAATAAAAACCAAACTACTAGCAGAACTAGTTAAGATAGAGTGTTAGTGCGAGATTAAACGTGAAATACACAACCAGAGCATAAATATCCTAAGTGCAGTCAAGCAGGACAAGTACTAATTATACAACACCCGAGGGTGATCCTACATTTATGATGCTCTGTCGGAACCCCCGTCGAAATCCTCGTAATCCACCAAGCACTTCTACCTAAAACCTGGAAGGGCGCAAAACAGAAAGTGTGAGTGGGCAAAAACAAAGCTTTTCAAAAGCATTCCATTTCTAAAAAGTTATAACCCCTCGCCGTAAAACCTGTATAACTTCCCAAAAAATAATAATAATAATCTGAATCAGAAATCATACTCAAGATGAAAATGCATAGAAGTATACCATGTCAAAGTATCTCAATGCAATGCTATAGGTAAACCAGGAAAAATATATCAATGTCAAATATTGCATCAGCCAAATCTCTCTAACTCAAACTGCACTGCTAAATATATAGCTCATAACCAATCTCAATCATATCAAATCAAATCCTGCACACGAGTCAGAACTGCCTAAAGTGGTCTGTACGACAAAACTAGGTGAAAAGTAAATATGCTCTAGTGCTACGATCACGTGAAGGCTGTGCAAATAATCGCGGGTTACCTACGAGTCGGAACCACCTAAAGTGGTATGTACGACAAGATTGTGCACCTAACTTGGATCCAAGGTGAGCATATGGTGCGGGAGGTGAACATCACGTGAAGGACTGTGCCCTAACTCTGGGCGGGAGCACTAACACCGGGTGCAAGTTTATGAGCTCTCATCACATCACATCATAACTCGCATAACTGAAGTAATCTCACATCTTTAATTTATGAACTTACCTGGCACTTACCTGTGCGTCCACAACACCAATCATAATTATATGCAACTACTAATGCATAAATAAAATAGGTAGATACTTTGCATGGCATTTCAAAACGTATAATCATTCAAATTCATTTTCTGGGAAAAATCTCAAGTATATAGGTATATACGGAAAACCAAAAGCCCAATCACTGATATGTCGAAGGGTCGTAGCCCCTGAGCCTCGATTGATGGCGCTCATCCTCAGGATAGGTCTCACCTATATGCGAAATAAATGAATAAACATTATTTAAAGCACATACACAAAACTAGGAATTAACTTCTCATACAATGCTCAAATGAGGCATTTGAATAAACCACCATGACCTACTCAACCTCAGGAACACCCCCATATTTTTAGAAAATTTTTCCGATGCCCCACGCGTCCGCAAGGGCACCGCCAGACAAGTCCCCATGCTCGGCCACGTGCCTGGCACGCCTAGCAGAATCTTTAACGGCGTTAGGGAATATTCCGTCAAAAAGCAGCATATTCCGTTAAGACTAACCTGATGCCGTCAGAATATTCCGTCAAACTTGACGGAATATTCCGTCGTCTTCAACCTTCGAACTTCGGTGACCTACGCCGTCGCCAGAAAACTAAAAAACTTCAAATCGTCATTTCCCGCTCATTTCTCAACCAAATTTCATGAAATTTGTGCCAAAATGAAGCTTAGGACGAGAGGAACAAAACCTTACCACTTTCAAGCCTTGAAATCCACGAGATTTTGCCGGAGGAACCTCGATAATCCGGCCAAACTTGAAACTCGCCAAACTCGACTTCCCGACGTCCAATTCACTTCGTTTTTCTTCTCCGAGCTTCGTGGAGATGTCTTAAAGCTCACTAGTAGCTTTAAATCTCTTTAAAACTTCGATAACACGAATGCATGAACAGTGACCCAAAACTGGGTTCTCGGGTTCTCGGGAAAATGAGGTCTTCATGTTCTAAAAATAGTATAGATAAGTGCATGACGATGAGATGAAGATGATGATGCTAACCACTAGCTCGATCCGTGCGTGAAATGGAGGGTTCAAGGTTTGTCCGTACAATTGTACGAACATGGAAGAAAATGCGATAGGGAGGAGAGAGAGTCAACGGGATAAGGGGAGGGTATGTGTGTGTGGTCCAGTTTGCAGTCAACCAACCAAAATCTTAAGTCTTTAGTTCTAATTAGGTCCAAATAATAAGGGATAAAACCTATTGGTCCAAAACCTTAGTTAATACACACACACACAACTCAATAATAACAAGGGTATAATTCCCACGCTCTCGAGGATAAATAATATATACTTCCGGGACGGGCTGTCACAGATTAAATGTTAGATTAGTCACCGACGGGGTTTGAACTCATATCGTCATGCCATGGCTTAACACCTTTCCACCACTGTGGTAAAGGACCACTTGTGTAAATTAAGTTTGTTTATTTAAATATTTTTTATCAAGACGGGTTTTGGACCCACGTCGTCATGCAATGACTTAACACATTTCCATCACTGTGGTAAAGGGCCACTTTCGTAAATTAAGTTTGTTTATTTAACTATTTTTTTATCACACAATTATTCAAAAACAAAATATAAGTCAACCATAAACCACCCATTATTCAAATTTGAATGTGTTTTAAAAAAAAACTATTTTTAAATTTGTTTATTTAACACTAGTAACAATAATGCTATTTAAAAGCATTTTTAAATTTGAAATCACTTCCTTTTTCCTTTCTCGTTGCTTTGGGCAACTAGTAATGAATTACCCATTGACTTTCTTCATTTTCACTCCCACCCAACGAGAAATTTTTAGTTGTGACGTGAACACGGATGATACACCATGTGTTTTTATGTAAGTGGTGAAAAATTTTAATTTTTAAGTTATTAATCTTTTAACACACATATCCCACCATTTATATAAGAACATGTGATGTAGCACCTTATTTGATGGTCACACTGAAAAATCTCTCCATCACAACCCTTAGGACGTAGCCCACGTGTATTTGGGTCAATGCCTGGTTTTTTCTCTTCATTTTTTTTCCAAATAATACCTAGCTAATCAAACAATGAGAGGAAATCTTTCTCAAAACATTTCGTAATCGATTTATAGAACTTTATACTTATGATTGAAATAATTCATATTATAAATTACTATATAAAAATTATTTATATGAAAAGAATCAAATAACATATGAGATCATTTTGCGATTGAACTTTATAAAAACTTGTGGTTGTAAAGTATTTAGAGTTGTTCAGTTATCATTTGCTACTGTTGATTGACTAAACTGACTTTTGTTGAATTAACTAAACATTATTTCTTTTTTTACGTCAGTGTGGCTCGTAAAGTCTCGTGCCTCTTATGTCACGATTGTATTAGAAATTTAATCACCCATTGACAAATAACCATTTTCCAGGTACACCAGAAAAATGCATTAACGTTAAATATACAAGTGAGTTGTTTTCATCCATTTAATAAACCATGTTGTAGAAGAAAAAAGTACAACCACTCGGAAATATTAAAAGGTACCTCAACGAACAAAATAAAATATTAAACAGAAAAGAAATAAACGAATAAATAAACAAACACAAACACTAGGCTCCAAATCAAAATTAGGTAGGTTGTCCAAAAAAAATCCCATCAAATAAATAATGCTATTTATTTTTGTCTTTTTGGTCAGCTGCTATTTGGTTTAGCAGCATCCTTATCACTACCACCAAATACTATTATAATATTTACAATTATGATTAAATAATTACACAAGTATATATAAAATAATATAGTAATAATAATATGAGAAATGTTAAGAAAATTCTCTCAAAAGTAGGACTCTCAATAAAAATTTTGTCACATTATATTTTTGACATAATTTCCCAACATTATAAAGTATTGTTTCCAAAATAGGAGGTGACAGAAAATCTACGAATATCTCAATTGTATGAGAATTTTTATTTTAATATAATAAAATATTATGTAAAAAATATTAGTAATATAGGGTTTATAAAAAATCACGTCAGAACCTTTTTAGCATTTCTCTAATATTATTTGTGCTGCCGACACTACCCTTTGATCAATTTATAACATGTGAGGGCACAGGGCACTGCTTCTTATTGGTTCTTAACAAAAGCTTCACTTCACTCTCTCTGCTTTTCTTACCTACACACAGATAAACACATTGATTTGTGGGGCTGTTGATTTTTTTATCACCGTCTCATCTGTTCAAGTAGTTTTGTGGTGAAATTTTCTGAAAGTGTTTTCAAATTTATTCATTGATTTTTCTCTCTCTAGTACTGAATTCCAAGTGATCAATTTGTTCAGTTTCTCACTCTACCATGGAAACCAGCTCATATTTTTCAAAACCCTTTTCTGGGTACCCAAGAATTGGATGAAAGTTTCAATCTTTCGTGAAATTCCACTCAATTTCTGTGTTTCTTTTCACTTGTGTAGTTTCCAAATTTGTGGTGGAATTTTTTGGCACAAGGCTTTGACTCGTAAGTTTGTAATTCAAATCCTGCGTAGTTATTACTAATCAGGCAATGATGCATTCAACAAAATCTGAGTCTGATATCACAAGCTTAGCTGCATCATCACCATCAAGGTCCCCAAAGGCACCTGTGTATTATGTGCAGAGCCCTTCAAGGGACTCACACGATGGGGACAAGTCCTCGTCAATGCATGCCACTCCAATGTACAACAACAGCCCCATGGAGTCACCCTCACACCCCTCTTTCGGCCGCCACTCGAGGAACTCCTCCGCGAGCCGATTTTCTGGGATTTTCAGGTCATCTTCCGGTAGAAAAGGCGGTAGGAAGCCGAGGAATGACAAGGGGTGGCCGGAGTGTAAGGTGATTATGGAGGAAGGGGGTTACGATGATTTCAACGATAAGTCGCTTTCGCGGCGTGTGCAGGTCTTGATTGCTCTTCTTAGCTTTGTGGTGTTGTTCACTGGCTTCTGCTTGATCATATGGGGTGCAAGCAGGCCTTACAAACCAGAAGTTGTAGTTAAGGTAAGCTAATTTTTGAACTAGTGCAATATTTTGTCCAAGATGCCCATAATATTTATTACACAAAAAAAAAAATGATGCTGAATTTTGTCTAAGTTGTTATTGTGATGACGTATAATGTGTTTCGTTTTGCCATAGTTAGTTTGTAATGTGGAAAAACCGAAAAGGGTGTCCGGGGTTCTTCAATTCAAGGAATGTAGCAGGAAAAATGGGAACTATGCAGTTTCAATAGGATGAAATTGTTTCGATCTAACGGAGGACTTGTGATTCTTGCAGAGCTTGGATATCAGTAACTTCTACATTGGTGAGGGTTCAGACTTCAGTGGAGTTCCAACAAAGCTGGTGACGGTGAATGGCTCATTAAGACTCAGCGTACGCAACTCTGCTTCAATTTTCGGCATTCACGTTACCTCCTCACCTATCGGTCTCCTCTATTCAGAGATTGCGGTAGCAATTGGTCAGGTTGGATTCGCTATACCATGTCTACAATTTTAATCTCTAAGAAAATTTATGAATGTATAGGGTAAACTATTATGCTATTTCGGTTTCTGTCTTCTCACATGCTGGTGCTTGGAGTTTCAAAATTTCATATGTGCGCCTGAGTTTTTTGGCCGCTTACCATTGGCAATTTTCGGACAAAGTAATTTACTGTACAAGGAATATATCTAGCAACTTACAAAATTTTCTGGATTTTGTTATCGCAGTTGAAGAAATATTATCAGCCAAGAAAGAGCCTCCGAACTATATCAGTAAACTTGCAAGGAACCAAGGTTCCTCTATACGGGGCTGGATCAAGTTTGACGTACTCAAAGACTGGTGCATTGGTTCCAATTCCGTTGACCTTAAAATTTGAAATCCGGTCTCGAGCGTACGTGGTAGGGAAGCTAGTGAAAACGAAGCGTCGAAGGCGAATCTCTTGTCCTTTGGTTTTGGATCCCACTGTCAACAAACCCATCAACTTCAATAAGACTTCTTGCGCTTATGACTGATGATCCCCTTCTGTGAATGCTTGTGAAAATCGAGTACAGAATTTACTGCAATTTGAGTTTACTTTTTGGCCAGGGCCTGCAAACCGAGTTGAGTTGTTCATTCCACGTATGACATCCTTTTTCAAGAAATAAAAAATAAACATTTTTTTGGCCAGCGTAAACTCTTTACTGTAATAATTCCTGTAACCGGTGGTGTTTTTTTTTTTTTTTTTTTTACTCCAAATTCATGTCACTGATTTAGTTATGATTTTCTATAAAATAAATGTAAATAGGTTTGTTTGAAATTGTGTAATGCATGTTGGATGTATGTTTTTGAAGACTGAGCTTTGGACGAGCAGAACAATGTTTTGAGTGGTTGTACGTAGTCAACTTGAAATATGTCTCTATTGAAAGCTATGTGAATAGACAACCCATCAAGTCGTTCTCCTAAAATACCATTCTCTTTCTTTTCTTCACTAATTCTCTCACTCCACTATTGTTGAAATATCTTACATCGGTCGTATTTTTTAGAAAATAAGAGTTTTAATATCCTAACTTCACTCCAATCAAATTAATATCGAAACATTTTGTGATAAAACTCCACACTTGATGGATTGAGCAGATGATAATTATCAAGTCGGTTTTGTTGAAGTGGAACCCTTGGCCCGTCTACCTGAAAATTTCAACAACTATTTCTCTACTCTATCAATTTCTGTTTTATGGTATTACAGAGCCCAAAGGCCAACGCCAGCTCGATCATGATGTCTTCTACCGAAACCTCTTCTGTTCTTTCTTCCTTCACCGCAACTCAAACGTCACAGAGCTCGTCATCCTCGCTTATGGCAGCTGTTTCTTCTCTCCTCACTTCTTTCAATACTTCTCACCTATTCACCACTCCAATGGACCGCACAAATTTTTTGTGTTGGAACTTGGAAGTCACAATTCCAACATGTTCTTGAGTTACATAACCTTGGAAGTCACAATTCCAACATGTTCTTGAGTTACATAACCTTGACCAAGTTGACACCACTGCAGCTAGCAATACCTCCAAAGAAATTACCTGATGGCACCATCAATCCCGGCTTACTCAAAAGACAAACTTGTCTTTAAGTTGGATCAAAGCTACTGCATCCCCGTCGATCAAGACTCTTCTAATTCCCTGCACATCTGCTTATGAAGCCTGGAATCTTTTGGAAAAGAGTCTGTCTCCTCTTTCAAAGACCAATGTGAGAACCTTGCGCGATCAGATTCGCACTCTCAAGGACCCTGAACAAGCTGTTTCTGTAGAAGTGCGGCAACTGCAATTTCCAATATTATACTTCTTGGTTCTTAGTGGTTACCACGACAATGAATATATCTGTGCATGTTCCAAAAAATGCAAACCTAATTTTGGCAGTGCTCTCTACCTTACTTATTATTATTAGATGAGTTTAAATTTTAAAATTTATATCCGCTACATATATATATCAAAATTCAAATTCATCTAAAGGTAATAAATATGATGGTGAACATCACATCACCACTACTTAAGAGTTGTGAGAAAAATATTCTCAAATTTATATGAATATAACTCAATATATGCACGACCAACAATGATTATATACATGCATGATTCTAAAAAATGCATATTAATGTTAATAAATAAGAATTTTAGACTCGACATGTTACCCATCTCGGAAGTAAGAGTCATTTTATTTAAAAATATTATCCATACCATATATTTGTTTCATCTTTCAAATATAAATAAGACCCCTATATGTTGACGGATCCTAACCCTATTAAAAAGATGGTACAAATGATAGTACAAATAGATGGAATGAGTAGCATTACTCCAATTTATATACACACTAACACAGTTAATAAAATGATTACGGTTTTTTATGAGTAATTGCCGCCAATAAAGGGAGTGAAAGGTAAATAGAATCTATGAAGTAGGGGTGGGTTCGGTTCAAATCGGTTCGGTTTTTTTCCAAAACCGAAACCAAACCGAAATTTCGGTTCGGTTTCGGTTCGGTTTCGGTTCGGTTTCGGTTTTTTGTTTTGTTTTTTTTTTCAAAAAATGAAAAACATTGAAATTTAAAATTTTAACATCTCCAACACAATCATAATATAAACATTCTAACTAGAATCAAAGACAATGAAAATAAACATTTAAAGTTGAACTAAAATCATCATTCAAGTCTTCCAAAGTCCAAACTAACAACCTCACAACACAAAAATCGTACAAATGACTTAGAAAAGTTAAATTGTATGATGTTGTTCAAAGATTAAGGTTGTTTATGTTGACAACTTGATTAGTAAAAGTAATGCGTGAGTAGATTTATTTAGTGTGTGTTGGATTCTTTTCCATCACAAATTACGCAAGTAATCTACCCGAAATAAATGTTTATGGATTCTGTTACATGTTATATGAGAGTAGATTTGGAAAAGAAAGTTGAGGCAGAAGTAGACAGTGCTATGGAGATGGATGTAGGTACTTCAGGAGGAGGTTTGGTTCCGGAACCTTATATGGGGGAGAAATAATAGGTTAGGGTTTATAGTTTTTATAGGCTTTTTTTAAATATTTTGAGTTTAAAGTTTGGCAACACATTGGGTTTAGCACATTTTAACTTACAAATTGGGTTTAGAAAATAATACCCAAAACAAATAATTAAATAAAAAAATTAATTTAATTAATTTGGTTCGGTTCAGTTTGGTTCGGTTTCTAGATCACTAAAACCGAACCGAACCAAAAGAATTCGGTTCTGTTCGGTTTTTTCAATTCGGTTTGGTTTTTTCGTTCGGTTCAGTATTTTCGGTTTCGGTTCGGTTTGGTTTTCGGTTTTTTTTTGGTTTTCTGAACCCACCCCTAAGCCAAATTCTCACTCCCTTCATTCATCCCTCTCACCTTCTCAGTTCTCAGTCTTTTCACTCCATAGATCTCACAATATTCACAAGAACCCCACTTCCCTCTGCAAAAATCTGCAAAACCCACAGCCACAACTACCTCAAAACCATGTCCAGATCAAAACCCACCTCCAGTTCATCATTGTCGTCCTCACTCTCATCCTCACCCTCCTACTCCATTTCCCGACCCCCATCAAATCCTCTGAACCCCAAAACCTCACCGCAGACGAAACCGAAGATGGCGAACTTGAAGAGCTCCTGGCATTGGACCAACAAGTCGAGAAGGAAGAAGACCAAGACGGTGCGCCCACCACAAGGTCCTCGGAGGCCGAGCTTTTATCCAATGCACAGAGGATTGTTCTGGAGCTTAATCATGACAATACCAAGAGGGTTATTGAGAACAATGAGTTTGTTCTGGTTCTTGGTTATGCTCCTTGGTGTTCCAGGAGTGCTGAGCTGATGCCTCAGTTGGCTGAGGCTGCCACTGCGCTGAAGGAATTGGGGAGCCCCCTTTTGATGGCGAAGATTGATGCCGAGCGGCACGCGAAAACTACCTCGTCTTTGGAGATCAAAGGGTTCCCTACTCTGCTTCTGTTTGTCAATGGCACCTCCCAAGCGTACACTGGTGGATTTTCTGAGTGAGTGGCTCTAAAACTTTATCAAGATGTTTAATTGGGAATATTTTATGTTAACTTGATTTGAATATGGTATGTGAATCATTTTTTTGGCCAGTTACTTATATTATAAGTTGTAATTCAGATTGTGTTTTGTCATTTCTGTTATCTGTATGCTTATATATTGTCCTTGTGTTTTGTCATTGCCGTAAATTTCATAATTTATTAGTTGAGTTGTTCTAATTTATTCGAGTAACTTTTCTTTTAAGGTTTAATATCGGTTTTTCCTGTACATTACCCATATATCTTTGAAATCATTTGTATGCAGTATCAGTATATCGTCTGTATGGCTAGGAATATATGTACCAATTGAGTTGTGCATTTCCATTAATGTGTTTGTGGGGGCAAATTGTGATTCAGGGAAGAAATAGTGATATGGGCAAGGAAGAAAACTGGTGAACCTGTTATTAGGATAAGCTCGGTGACAGAGGCTGAAGAATTTCTCAAGAAGTCTGACATATTTGTTGTTGGTTTGTTTGAAAAGTTTGAGGTATGTGCATTGTTATTGTTTTCAAATTTCTCTTAGAATGCTAGACCTAGGAAATACTGAAAACCTAGGATTAAGTCTGGAGTTAGTATGAGGCATCTGCCTTGATTGTATATTTTGTTTGTACATTATGGATATTTTGGGCTTGTTTGTTATCAAAATTAATCAGGGGCCTAACCACAAAGAGTTTGTAAAAGCAGCGACAGCTGACAATGCAATCCAGTTTGTAGAAGCAAGCAACATCGAGGTTGCTATCGTTCTCTTTCCAAATATGAAACCAACTTGCCTTTTCCTTGGAATTGTGAAAAGTGAGCCAGAAAGATACACTGCATATGGTGAGTTGCTTAATTTTCTTACTGAAGGTGATGGAATTTTTGTTGTTTTCTTACTTGCATGTGCAACTTGGCCAATGTATATTATATTTTTTGTTAATCTGTCTCAAATAAATCATGTTTAGATTCTGTAAACCATTAACGAGACTTATGTATGACCGTGTCAACTTGCATATTTGACTGTACTTGGTTTACATTCGATGAATTTTTTGTAAGTCAGGAAGAACAGGAAGAATTACTAACATAGTTATTCTTATTCATGAATGTTTGGCTTTGCAGAAGGGACCTTTAGAGCGGATGAAATACTGCAGTTTCTGGACCATAACAAGTTTCCGTTAGTTAACAGACTTACTGAAGCGAATTCTGCAAAAGTGTACTCCAGCCCTATTCAAATTCAGATCGTTGATTCCTCCAGTACATCGTATCTTCTTTTACGGTTGAGCTGCATACACATCCACATTTATGTACTTTTTTTTTAGTCTTGTTACAAATGAGATTTTGAAGTCTGGACAATAGTAAAAGTACACGATCATGTATTTTATCAATAAATAATGCATATAAAACAAGATCATGCATAGAGATGGCCTAGATGACTCAAAATTATAAACGAAAAGTAGTACACATATTGGATACAATAACCAGAAGATATATTTAGGTTTTTTCTAAAAAACTGGCAAAAACTGTTCTTCAGGTGTTGCATTTCTCTTCCTTCTGGAATTTGATGCTTAAAATTAGAATTTGCTCTCCGTCATTTAATGCAAATCAAACATCAAATCATTTTGCGTACTTACATGACCCTCTAAGCATTATATCTTTCTTTAGCTTGAGTCATATTTAAAGAATTAGAAATGGCATGCTAATGACTGTCATTTAATAACTCGCTTTTATTGTTGCACATAGGGCTGGGTTCGGTTCTTATCGGTTCGGTTTTTTGCCAAAACCGAAACCAAACAGAAATTTCGGTTCGGTTCGGTTCGGCCCAAATTTTTTTCAGTTTTTTTCGGTTCGGTTTCGGTTTTTTTCGGTTTTTTTTTTTTTTTTTTCCTCCAAAAAATGCAAAACAACCACAACATTACTTGAGTTATATGCCAAGCATCCATTTCTTTATTTGGTTCACAGAGTGCCTAGTATTTGGGTCATTGTTCAAAGTAGCCTTTCCTCTATGGAAAACAAATACAAAGCCATTTCCATGCAAACAAATCCCATGAAATGGATTTTAATTATAAAACAGATTAGACTTTAGAACCAACCAAATATCCAACAACTAAATTGTAAATTGTGGTTTATGAAAACAATGAAATTAAAGAAGCTCAGCTCCCTACATGATACAATATTACAATTACAATCACACACCTTTTCTTCTCTCTCTCTCAATTAGCTTTAGGTAAATACATTTGTACTTAGCTCTATAATCTTCCTTTCCCACAATTACATGCAAGTAGGACGATGACTTAGATGGAACGAGTTCATAGTCATTAGTGATTTGGAACATTATAGTGTTGATGCAATTGTTCCATGAAAGTCTCTCTTCATGTATATAATAAAACACAAAAAAAAGTTGACCACCTAAATTGAGATTAACACTAATTAGTAATTATCATCAGCATACTTATTAATTAATTAACTCCACCAAGAAAAGCACCTGCCTTTGACACGAGAGTAGTCACCTCTCGACTGAAGCTCCACCGTTACCACCACCACTTGAACCACCACCGTTACCACCACCACCTGACAAAACATGAACACAACATGCAAGCACTTGAACACAAAATGATCGCAATCAATTCAACAATCCCTACAAACCATTTAAGTACAACCGCAGACTGGAGCCAATATGATAGCGGGTCATATATGTTGACGGAACCAACGAAATTGAAAAAAAAAATCTGCAAAACGCATCATGGGGTGAGAGACTAACCTTGCAAATGAGGGAATTTGTTGTGGGTCGAGACTTGAGCCTTGAAACGGCGAGAGGAAGTAGTGGGTCGCAGGGGTGACAGATTCAGATTGAGAGTGAGACGGCGATGGCGAGTGAGAGGGATAAGAGAAAGGTCGCTCTGAGACGGCGATGGCGAGTGAGAGACAGGTCGCTGAGATGGTGAGAGAGATTTGGAATGACACCGTTCAAGAGAGAAACAAAATCTATACAAAATCTGCAAAACCCATGAAATTAAAAACAAAATTTATACAACATGAGAGAAATTACCGTGCAAAGGAAGGAGGTCGTGGGTCGAGACTCGAAAAGGCGAGAGGAAGTCGCGGGTCACGGGGGGTGAGAGACTGAGAGTGAGACAGCGAGTCGGCGACACTTGCAAATCGACGAGATGTGAGACGGGTCGCAGGTCGCTGGGAGTGGGAAGGAAGAAGACGAAGAGCGGCGGAGCTGGGAGTGGGAAGGAGAGGATTCAGTCGTCCAGAGTACAGAGGAGAGGGATAAGGGAATGAAAATTTGAAAAGGTGCAACTAGTGGCTAGGGTTAAAGGGTTTTGTTGCAGGTTGCTGGGAGTGGAAAGGAAGAAGACGAAGAGCGGCGGAACTAGGAGTGGGAAGGAGAGGATTCAGTCGTCCAGAGTACAGAGGAGAGGGATAAGGGAATGAAAATTTGAAAAGGTGCAACTAGTGGCTAGGGTTAAAGGGTTTTGTTGCAGGTTGCTGGGAGTGGAAAGGAAGAAGACGAAGAGCGGCGGAACTAGGAGTGGGAATGAAAAATTGAAAAGGTTCAACTAGTGGCTAGGGTTAAAGGGTTGATTTCTCATAAAAAAATAAAAAGATTCTCCAAAATGGAGGCATGAGGGTTCGAACCCATGGCCCTAGCTTCTAAAGTTTCCCTGAAACCAACTTGGCAACGGGTTCTATTTTGTT
This sequence comes from Malus fusca, assembly GCA_035220775.1. Classification (NCBI taxonomy): domain Eukaryota; kingdom Viridiplantae; phylum Streptophyta; class Magnoliopsida; order Rosales; family Rosaceae; genus Malus; species Malus fusca. Next base: position 18,707,830 of record CM069067.1, on the reverse strand, counting down.
AGGATTGTATGACTAAACTATTTATAGATATTGAACAAAATAATTAAATATTTATATCGGTTCGGTTCGGTTCAGTTCGGTTTCCGAACCTCAAAAACCGAAACCGAACTGATCAGATTCGGTTCGGTTCGGTTTGACAGTTTCGGTTCGGTTTTTTTCGGCCTCGATCCGGTTTGGTTTTCGGTTTTTTTCGGTTTTCGGTTTTTTGAACCCACCCCTAGTTGCACAGGTTCATGTTTTTGCAGACGCAGATGACTTCAAGAAACTTCTTGAGCCTCTTCAAGATGTTGCTAGACAGTTCAAGTCAAAGGTACACAAATGGACTATATGTTGAAGCAATTGTGTGAATCAGTTAAATCTACTAATGTTTTTCCTCTTTTATACTCTTGATTCAGATACTGTTTATATATATAGACATTACGGACGGAAACCTTGCTAAGCCTTACCTAACGGTATTTGGGCTTGAAGAATCAAACAGCACTGTGGTCAGTTTCCCAGTCATGACCTACACCTTGACCGTGAATTCTTTCTATCAAGGAATTTGCTGCTAAGGCTATTTCTAATCAGGTTTTGTCTGTGTTGTGCACAGGTCATTGCTTTTGATATCAGAGGGAACTCCAAATATCTATTGGAATCAGATCCAACACAAAGCAATCTTGAAGTAATAATCTCTCACGTTTTGAATTTTCCTCCTGAAGGTTATCTACCTAGACTACTGATATTATGAATTGGATTTTGTAGGAGTTCTGCTCAGGGCTTCTACAGGGTACTGTATCTCCACACTTCAAATCGCAACTAATACCTGATAACGTGAGTCTTGTTTCTCCTTAAAAAAGATTTTTTGATCAATGATGGCAATTTAATTTTGGAATTCTACCTTAGTTTCTTTTCTATAACTTTGGACAATAGTTGTTTGTTTTCGTTCCCATTGTTACATTATCCTTAAGCCAAAATCTTATGTTATTCTGAAGCTGATCAACCAACCAAAACCGTACTGCAGAGTGCTGGTTTTACATAGCCTTGAAATGGTAAATATGAAAGCACTTCCTGCAACATTGTAGTTCTATCACATTAAATGCAGTACTAAATCAGCTCATAAAGCTGGGAAGTGTTAGTTATATTCAAGTTAATATTCTATATTATTATTATTGTATCACAAAGTTTTTATCTCACTTCGGTACTATTCTGAAAAATGCAGAAGAATGAAACCGTCCTGAGCATTGTAGGAAAGACATTTGATGACTTGGTTTTAAATGGTCACAAGAATATATGTTGTATTGTATCACAAAGTTTTGATCACACTTCTGTACTATGTGAAAAATGCAGAAGAATGAAACCGTCCTGAGCGTTGTAGGAAAGACATTGGATGACTTGGTTTTAAATAGTCACAAGAATGTTGTACTAGAGGTATGTGTGTCTTCCTCTCCTACATCTATTTTATTGCTGCTCACACGATCACATCCAAGTCAAAGTTCCTGAAGTTTGAAAACAAAATAATGTTTCTTATAAATCAGAACAATACAGGGAATGAGCTTTATCACGTTCACACACAAAAAAATGGGATCGTAGGAAACTAATAAGAAACTACTACTTTTCAAAGAACTGTAGTATTCATCAGATAGGTACTATTAAAGTTCTAAAAGATGCTCCATAAACCAAAAATTTGTACATTGTATATAAGTAGATACATATATGTATATATATGTAACTAAATGTGTATGTGTATGTGTGCGTGTGAGTATCACTCTTTCTTTATACACATCACATCTGTAGGAAACTTGCCCTTAAGAACTTGCGGTTGATCAGCCGTGTACAGCTGCCTTAGCTTGAGCATTGTGTCTTTAAACTTCACCCTTGAGGAATTTAGGGAGCCACTTAGCAGAATCTTTAGGGATGCGCTTGAGATTGTCTTTATAATCAATGTAATAAAGCCCAAATCTTGTGGTATATGTTGGAGTATGTGGCCAAGTGGCCAGCTTTTGATTAAACAAATCAAAAAAAAAAAAAGACAAAATAATTATGTCTCTTCCTTGTTTTGGGAAAAGAAAAGTAATTTTGTCTAAAGTTTTCTTTGGTAGTCACGGGGTGACTTGAATGAATGATTTAGCAGCAATTGCTGCTTTTGTTGTGAAGAGAAGAAAAGAGAGAGCCCATTTCGGTTTGAAAAAAAACAAGAGAGAAGAAAGAGCTTTTTTTTGTAGAGAGCAAGAGAGTTACAGAGAGCCCAAACAGAAAAAGAAGCTGCTGCTTCATTTGGTTAGTAATCATTCACCAAAGTAGTTGTTGTTGTAATAGCTTTAAGCTATATGTATAGAGAAGAAATTATTCATTATATTTCTTTCTCTATTTGTTTATGTGGTGTGTGAGAGCTATTGGGTGTATTGGGTTATTTGGGTTGTGAGATTGCCAACACTTTGTAAACTCTCATTTGGTTGATAGTGGATTATTGGGTGAGCTCCTACTGCTCCGAGGACGTACTCCAGTTACACTGACTGTGGAGGAACCTCGTTAAAATCTTGGTGTCTTTAATATTTTGTTCTTGCATTTTCAATTGATAAATTTCCTGTGGGTTAGCTTGAGTTGGTTCCAACGGGTTTGGTGCTATCCTAGCACAACAATTGGTATCAGAGCACTGGTTGCTCTTGGGTACTGTCTAGTTGCCAAAGATGTCAGACAGGCAAGATGAAAATCCTTTTGGAAGCAGCTCCGGGTTTGCAAGAACGACGGTGCAAAATGCAAAGTTCGAAGTGGAAAAGTTTGATGGCACAAACAACTTCGGGATGTGGCAATGTGAGGTCAAAGATGTGTTGGCTCAACAAGATCTACTTGCTGCTTTGGGAGAGAAGCCGGAAACTATGTCGAAGCCGGAATGGGAAAAATTAAATTTGTGGGCTTGCTCTTCAATTCGGTTGTGCCTTGCAAAAACTCAGAAGTATTTTGTGATGCGGGAGACATTAGCAAGTGTGTTGTGGCAAAAATTGGAAGACAAGTATATGACAGAGAGTGCAGAGAACCGGCTACACTTGAAGAAAAAGCTCTACCGCTTCCAATACAAAGAAGGTACAAAAATGATTAGACACCTTGATGCTTTTAATAAGTTGATTGCCGACTTGTTAAATTTAGATGAGGATATTAAGGATGAAGATAAGGCCTTAATATTGTTGAATTCCTTGCCGGACTCTTATGAGCATTTTGTTACCACTATTATGCATGGTAAAGAAACTGTGAAATTTGAAGATGTGTCAAATGCCTTGATGAATTATGAAATGAGGCATAGAGATAAAAATCATGATAGTACCTCTGAAGCTTTATTTGTTAGAGGTAGATCATCGGAGAGAAGATCATCTTCTAGCAGGAAAAAATCACAGTCTCGACCTAGAGGAAACTCTAAAGGTAGAAAACCTTTGGAAATGGATGAATGTGCCTTTTGTCGTAATAAGGGCCATTGGAAGAAAGATTGTCCTAAGTTGAAGACCAAAGGAAAAGAAAGTTCTGAAGCCAATGTTGCAAAGGTTGAAACAGATTTTTCTGATTTTGCTTTAACCACTTCCTCATCATTTGATTGTGCTACTAAGTGGGTGTTGGATACGGGTTGTACTCATCATATGACTCCTCACAAGGATTGGTTTTCAAGCTTGAAAGAGTTTGATGGTGGCGTTGTGTTCATGGGAGATGACAATCCTTGCACAACAAAAGGGATTGGTACAGTTCGTTTGAAGTTGCATGATGACATGGTTAAAGAGTTGACAGGTGTTCGGTATGTACCGAATTTGAAGAAAAATCTTATTTCTTTTGGGTACTTTGGAATCTAAGGGTTTCAGATTTCATTCAGATGGACATACATTGAAAGTTACTTATGGTGCACTTGTTGTGATGAAAGCTCCTAGATGTGTCCATTTGTATTTATTGCAGGGAAGCACTGTGACAGGTGAAGCATCTGTAGTCTCTGAAAATATGGGCACATCTGATTCAGATACTACTAGATTGTGGCATATGAGATTAGGCCATGCCGGTGAGAAAGCTCTACAAGGGCTTGTGAAAAAAGGTCTTCTAAAAGGTGCCACGACTTGGAAGCTTGATTTCTGCGAGCATTGTGTCTTGGGGAAGCAAACTAGAGTGAAATTTGGTACTGCTGTACATTAGACGAAGGGCATTCTTGATTATGTGCATTCGGATGTTTGGGGTCCTACAAAGACTCCCTCTTTGAGTGGTAGACATTGGTTCGTGACCTTTGTTGATGATTATTCAAGAAGGTCTTGGGTCTACACTATGAAGCACAAGAGTGAGGTGTTAAACATTTTCTTGGGTTGGAAGAAAATGGTTGAGAACCAGACTGGGAGAAAGATTAAGATTTTGAGATCGGATAATGGTGGTGAATACACATCCGATCATTTCTTTAAAGTTTGCAAAGAGGAAGGAATTGTGAGACATTTCAGTGTTCGGGGAACTCCACAACAAAATGGAGTTGCAGAAAGATTGAATCGAACCTTGCTTGAGAAGGTTAGATGTATGTTGTCTCAGTCGAGTTTAAGCAAGTCATTTTGGGCAGAGGCAGTTAATTATGCATGTCACATCATCAACCGGTTACCCTCAGCTGCTATTCAGGGTAAGACACCAATGGAGGTATGGATTGGAAAACCTTCTTCTGATTATGACTATATCCGTATTTTTGGTTCACCTGCTTATTTTCATGTGACTGAAAATAAACTTGATCTTAGAGCCAAAAAGGCTATCTTTCTTGGTTTTAGTAGTGGTGTCAAATGTTACAGGTTGTGGTATCCAGAGATGAAGAAACTGGTAATTAGTAGAGATGTGACATTTGATGAAGAAAGTATGTACAAAGTCTCTGAGAAGAATGTGAAAGATGTCCAACAGGTGGAGCTTGAGAAAGTTGCCTCTAGTACTTCAAATCCTATTTCCGTTGATGTCGATGCCACTACAAGTGAAGAAGTTGGAGACCATGAGGATGTTGAAGAAGTTGAACTTGAAGATTCTATTCAAGTTGAAGAGGAAGTTTCACCTCAAGAGTCTATTGCCAAGAACAGAGGAAAGAGACAAATTACCAAGCCAGCTCGGTATAGTGACTATGTTGCTTTTGCTCTTCCTATTATCACTGAAGAGATTCCATCCAATTTTGAGGAAGCTATTGAGAGTGAGGAGAAGAAGAGGTGGTGCAATGCCATGGGTGATGAAATGAATTCTCTCTTGAAGAACAAGACTTGGGAGTTAGCTAAATTGCCTAAGGGCAAGAAAGCTATCGGTTGCAAATGGGTGTATGCCAAGAAGGAAGATGCTGATGAGAAAAGCAATGTGAGATTCAAAGCAAGATTAGTTGCTAAAGGGTATGCACAAAAGGAGGGCATTGACTACAATGAAATCTTTTCTTCGGTTGTGAAACACTCCTCAATTCGCATTATGTTAGCTCTTGTTGCACAGTATGATCTTGAGCTTGTGCAACTTGATGTGAAAACGGCTTTCCTACATGGTGATTTGAATGAAGAGATTTATATGTGTCAACCGGATGGGTATATAGTGAAAGGGAAGGAGAACTTGTTTTGCAAATTGAAGAAATCACTATATGGCTTGAAGCAATCTCCAAGGCAATGGTATTTGAGGTTTGATAAATTTATGATAGGCCAAAATTATTCTAGAAGTCAATATGATCATTGTGTGTACTTCAAGAAGTTGCAAGATGGGTCTTTCATTTATTTGTTGATATATGTTGATGATATGTTGATTGCCTCAAAGAATGTTGAAGAGATTGAAAAATTGAAGAAGCAAATGAAGAATGAGTTTGAGATGAAGGATCTTGGTGAAGCGAAGAAGATCCTTGGCATGGAGATCACTAGAGATAGAAAGAAGGGTTTGGTCAGTTTGAATCAAAGACAATACCTTGAGAAGTTGATTCGGAAGTTTGGAGTTCATGATTCAACCAAACCGGTTAGTACCCCTTTGGCTCCTCATTTTAAATTGAGTTCTCTACAGTGTCCTAAAAATGATAAAGAGAAGCTGCAAATGAAAAATATACCATATGCAAATTTGGTTGGTAGTTTGATGTATGCAATGGTATGCTCTAGACCGGATATTGCTCATGCAGTTGGCATGGTGAGTCGATATATGCATAATCCAGGTAAAGAGCACTGGCAAGCAGCTAAGTGGATATGGAGATATCTCCATGGTACTCGAGATGTTGGTTTATGCTATGAGAGGGATGACTCTGGTATTGGTCATTTTGCAGTTGGTTATGTTGATTCAAATTATGCAGGTGATCTGGATGGAAGGAAGTCTACTACAGGCTATGTGTTTACTATGGCTAAAGGACCAGTTTGTTGGAGGTCTATTTTGCAGTCGTCTGTTACCTTGTCTACTACAGAGGCTGAATATATGGCAGTTGCTGAAGCTATAAAGGAGGCCATTTGGATACATGGGCTGATTAGAGATTTGGGGGTTGATCAGAAGCAGGTGGAGGTACATTGTGATAGTCAGAGTGCCATTTATTTGGCTAAGTATCAGGTTCATCATGCGAGGACCAAGCACATAGATGTGCGTTATCACTTTGTTCGTGAAATTGTTGGTGAAGGGGAAATCATTCTCCAGAAGATTCCAACTAAAGACAACCCCGCTGATATGTTGACTAAGGTTGTTGGTGTAGCCAAGTTTGTTCACTGTTTGAACTTGGCTCACATTATGCCTATATAAAGAAGGCGTTGAGCAGTAGGAGTTTTGGAGCATTTGGCTCTGCATGAGTTGTTCTCTTGCTAGTGTTTGGGAGTGTTTTTGTGTTGTTGGCTTATCATGGCGCTTTCGGAACTTGGCCAAGGTGGATATTGTTGGAGTATGTGGCCAAGTGGCCAGCTTTTGATTAAACAAATCAAAAAGAAAAAAAGACAAAATAATTATGTCTCTTCCTTGTTTTTGGGAAAAGAAAAGTGATTTTGTCTAAAGTTTTCTTTGGTAGTCACGGGGTGACTTGAATGAATGATTTAGCAGCAATTGCTGCTTTTGTTGTGAAGAGAAGAAAAGAGAGCTCATTTCGGTTTGAAAAAAAACAAGAGAGAAGAAAGAGTTTTTTTTTGTAGAGAGCAAGAGAGTTGCAGAGAGCCCAAACAGAAAAAGAAGCTGCTGCTTCATTTGGTTAGTAATCATTCACCAAAGTAGTTGTTGTTGTAATAGCTTTAAGCTATATGTATAGAGAAGAAATTATTCATTATATTTCTTTCTCTATTTGTTTATGTGGTGTGTGAGAGCTATTGGGTGTATTGAGTTATTTGGGTTGTGAGATTGCCAACACTTTGTAAACTCTCATTTGGTTGATAGTGGATTATTGGGTGAGCTCCTACTGCTCCGAGGACGTACTCCAGTTACACTGACTGTGGAGGAACCTCGTTAAAATCTTGGTGTCTTTAATATTTTGTTCTTGCATTTTCAATTGATAAATTTCTTGTGGGTTAGCTTGAGTTGGTTCCAACGGGTTTGGTGCTATCCTAGCACAACAGTATAGCCATCACCCCATTCAAAGTTGTCAAGCAGTGCCCAATAGAAATATCCTTTCACATTCACACCAATCTTGGTAGCCTTGTTGAGCCAGTACAAATGCCAAAGAGTATTTTTAACTCTATGCAGATCCTTCAGTGCCTCATCAAGTCTGCGAATATCGTTCTTTGCGTCGTTGATTCCATTTTCAGTAATGTAGATTTTAGGACTTTGGTAGTTTTTCTTCATGAAGTCGATGTTTCTGCAGACCTTGATGACAAATGGACACGAAACTACTTCCTTCAGCCTTAGGACCAATAGGATCTCCATTTTTATTTTTTCGGGTGATTCAGCTAAAGCATCAGTTGTATAGCTAATTGGCTTCTGTGGACTCAGTAGGGAGTTTTTAGCATATATTGAGGTATAATAATTGATGCCAATAAAGTCAAAGGACCCTTTGACCAAATTCTTCTCTTCATTGGTAAAACTAGGTAGTCTGTCCTTAACCAAATCTCTCATACTCTTTGGATAATCTCCACAGACTAATGGCTCCACCTACCATCTCGGACTGAAGTCCAGAACTCTTGCTGCAGCTGTCTTCTTCTGAGTCTGAAAGGGCTCGACATATTATCCTAGAAGCCTGATTCCAATTTGTCCTCCTTGGTTTGCTTGGAACTTCTCTTTGTATAGCTTAACAACAGTAGCATGGGCAAGGAGAAGGTTGTGGCTCACAGTGTAAGGCTCAGTGGACGAATTACCAGATGTACATACGAATTTTGTATGCAAAGAACATCTGCCTGGTGCAGCAAATCCAAGTACATACCCGAACGTGGAAATGATAAATGGTTCGTTGATTGTAATCCAGTTTTTTACCATATCTCCAATTGTTTTGAAATACATTTCGCTATAATCCTTAAAATCGTCCACAAAGGAATGGTGCAAAGGGCCGCCATACTTGTCTTGCAAGGTTTGGGCTTCTTGGTTTATTCCACCACTCAAGGTTCCATTCGGAAGAATCCTCGTCCAGGGGATGGAAAATCTGTAAGAATCGACTCACATCTTCCTTGTATCGACTATACGAGTCGATGGCAATGAACATGTTTGAGTGGTCTGAAATTCTCTCTGGGAATTTCTCAACAAAGTTGTCCCAAACATTTGGTCCTTTTCCTGAATTTTTTGCTGATCCTTCTATTTGTGTAGCAGCAGTAGAGAAGCCAAACACAAAATCAGTAGGGAACTCAACCCTCTTGACTGCCAATTCTTCTGGGTTTGGATTTGATGCATTGTCATGCAATTTCTCCAAGTCACCAGCATTCACAACAACTTGTAATGTAAATATTAACCAAGCAATCGCCGTCACCCCTGCACCTAAAGCTATGTTTCCCATTCCTCTCTTCCTATATTGCTACTATAAGAATATATTTTAAATAAGTGAGTTTTGTGAAGAAACTCTCAGGTTCAAGCGCATGTCTTACAGAGGAATACGACGTCGTTTATATAGACATGCCCTCGAAAAAAATTAATTAACAAGAAAGAACAAACTAACAAAGGGTGACTTTCTATCAACCACAACTCACCACATGTAGTTCCAACTCAACCCATAACACTCTTTACTTCTCTCTGCACAGGATAACTCAAACTAAATAATGAACTAATTAAAATTATTTGCGAACTTACATAGCCACACTCAGACCATCTTCAATGGTTGGGCTAAAAGCCAAATATTTTAGCCCAGAAAATTTAGGTTTTAGCCCAGAAACAACTTTTTTTCTCCAACCGTTCTAACCTAAAATTTTAGCCCGGGATTATTAAAGAATGAACTTAGGCTATTTTTTTTGTTAAATTAAAATTTAAAAAAAAATATGTAGACTATCTTAAATTAATTTTATGAACATTTTAATCTAAAAAAAAATTTAAATTCCGATAAATATTGAAAAAATTTAAATTCCGATTTCTGGGCTAAATGTCGGGGGGGGGGGGGAATCTGACCTTGGTTTAGCATTTAGCATTTAGCCCAAATTTTCCCCTTGGGTTGGAGTGGGTTTGGGGGGAAATTTAGGGGGGTAATTTGGCTTCTAGCCCACCATTGGAGTTGGTCTCAGAATAGAGGCTCATGAAAATAACACTACTAATTCAATAGTAACAGCACCGGCATGCTTTTTCCAACCAAAAATAAGAATTTTGACCATGCAGTATGCCCGTGAAAAATATTATCAATGTTATGGAACACTGCTAAGCATGTACAAAAGTTGGCGAAGCACTTTAAAAGTTTGGATAATCTACTCTTTGCAAGAATAGATGCGTCTGCGAATGAACATCCGAGACTGCAAGTAAGTGTACTTTTTTGCATCATAATTTGTTTTTGTGATATTGGGATGAAAACCTTGCTTTTTATGTAATCCATAACCTTGGACATTGGATTAGCTGGAGCATTTATGTAAGCTCTCAATGAACACTTGGAAGCCCGGTGGTTGTCTTTTTTGTTTCAAATAGCTTGACGAATAATACATTCCAATGCTTTCTGTCAATCCTCTGAAAATTGCACGATACATTATCTATCAATGAGAACTGTCTCTGGCCATGAAAGTTTCAGTTGATGAGATGCCAGAGTGATGATTCTGAAATCTATCTCGGTTATTGTTGTTTGTTATTTATTTGTTTGGTTACTGTTATTCAGGTAAGCGACTACCCAACGCTCTTGTTATACACAGCCATCGATAAAGCCAACCCGGTAATTAGTGATTACAACAAATCCCAGTTTTTTCTGTTATGATTCATATGTGTGCTCGATAGCCAACTTTTGCAAGAAATTGTTTTCACTGTGCAGATCAAACTTTCTACAAAATCGAGCTTGAAGGACGTGGCCGCAACTATCAACAAACATTTGAAAGCCAAAGATAACGCCGCTAAAGGTGAGTTATAGAAATGTATTCTGAATGTTATAATTAAGTGATTTATAACTAAAACACCGAGGAAATCGATAGGCTAGAGGAATTGGTATATATTTAGTCGTTTACTGTGACATTCTTATCAAAATCACTGAGATTCAAGTTAACAAAGATTTTACTGCAATGCTTTTAATGTGGAGAGGATCCAAGAGTTCCGCAAACTCGGGGACTAGTTGTGATGAAAACCCTTCATTTATTTACAAGACATTTGTCACTTCGCACACTTAGCACTATTGCATAATGGTATTCTTTTCTGCTTATATTGACTTCAGTTGATGATAAGTTGAAAGCAATTAGGCCACTGGTGCCAACAATGGTTTCTTCAAGAAGCGAACAGCTGCTCGGGTACTTGGGGTTCCTTCTCATAGACATCAAGCCCCGCCCCACCTAACCGGCCTTCTACCAGAGCAGATACCAACTCAGCTTCGTCAACATGAGGGCCTCTCCCAATGTTGATGAGAACACCCCTTGGTCCCAAAGCATTAATGACTTCGCGGTTGATAATGTGGCGGGTCTCTTCAGTTAAGGGGCATGCAACAACTAAAACATCGCAGTTGGCGGCCAACTCCACGACAGTTGGGTAGTATTTGAACTTCGAATCTGGCTTTTCTGTCCTGGAAAAGTAGGCAATTGGGCAGCTAAAAGCCTCGGCTCTCTTCGCAACCGCTTTGCCAATTCTTCCGAGACCGATGATCCCAACAGTTTTCCCGGTGAACTGAAAATGAAAGGGAACTATTACACAAGAGGGGAAACAAATATATCATATGGATGGAAAATTAAAATCAAGAACTCAAGGCTTTACTGCTGTACATAGCACATAAACGAACAAAAATGTGCCAAAATCCTTCAAAGTTGAAACGATACATGAAAGAAAGAAAAGCAAAAGAAATACACAGTATTGAGATGTAGTAAGTCCATGATATTAGCAACGACAAAACCACACAGAGGAACACAATGGATAGAAAATTTGTACCATGTTAGTTCAAGAATTGGAACGGATATATTTTTATTCTCTCTTATGAGACGTGCACAAGCTATATAGAATGCACATTAATTTGGCTTCCAAATTTCAACTGTTGGAAACCCAGAAACTCCAATAAGATACTAAGAAAATTTTCAGTACGTCGAAGACTAGCAGGCAAAGCAGCGAGTGAGTAAGCAGTTGCAACCAAAGATATACAAAGTGATCGACACTCCACAAATAAAAAGGCAAACAAAGTATATATATGCAGACAACAATGAGAAGCAAGCAATCAAGAACACAGTCTCGTGCGTCACCAACAAGAACCTCTTCATACAAGAACGAGAAACAAACAACCAACACCGAGCACCATCTCTTTCCTCTTTCCCTTTGGTGATGTCATCCTAAATACATCACTACAACAGAGAATTGAACGCATCTTTCACTGAGAAATGTACTTTGACCGACTGAAAATTTACACAAGCACAACAAGTTCGTGTCTTCGAATACAAAATTAAGCAAAGAACATCAAATTCAGGGCTTCACCCTCTTTCCCTTAACAACAAGCTTTAGCAGGAATCACCAGTTCAACAGTTCAGCTGTTGTTCCTTAATCTTTTCCCCTTGACTTCAACAATTGCTAATTTTTTTTTACCATACTCTCCAACAGGGTATTCTACAAATAACACCATAGTTATCATATTCATAAGGATTTAATGTAAGAACAAAGTTCCGGCTGTCAACTACCTGACGCCCTCCACCTCCTCCTTTATCCGGCCTTGGGACCACAGTGTAAGATAAACAAAATTTTACACTTACCCTATACCACAGTTAACACTTACAAAATTTTACCATAACTTCAAAAATAGCCCATCAACTCACCCTCAAATCACGAGCAGCACAATCAAATATCAATATCCAGTCAAACCAATAAAAATAAGAAAAGCAAATAAACCCTATTGCAAGTAATTGAAAATTAAAAAAAAAAAAAAAAAAACCTTGGTGGTCAACTTGTAGTTGATGTGATAATAACTAGCACTCAAATTAAACCCTCTTTTGTCAAATTGTAGTAAAGATGTAAGTAGGGATCGTTCTAGACCGGGGATTAGGAGGGATTGCTAAACACTTGGAAACTGACTTAAAACTCAAAAACTAAGTTTAAAACACTAAACTAGACTCAAAGAATGCAAAACTAAAGTTTAAAACACTAAAACAAACCTAAAACTCAAAACAGCAACTAGAAGACTCAAAACTGCCTAAAAACCACTTTCTGGGCAGTTTTGAGCACAAACACAAAATCTGACGAATTTGAGTGAAAACTTGAATCAAAACACTTAAAAACACAAATCAAAACACTTTCTAACTAATCTAAGACTTCAAAATAAAGGGGGATTTGGTTTTGGACGAAAATTGAAAACAAAACAGAAACTTTAAAACAAAACAGATTGTAAAACGTTTTTGGATGAAAAGGATGGATAAAAGGCTAGTTAGGAGGTTCTTCTCCACACATGACACACTTGCAAACAAAACGATTTTCAGTTGTTCTTCCAATAAATTATGAAACTCAACACCCCAAGTTAATTAGATACGCTTAAATTAACCTTCAAGTTCTCCTTAAGTTAATGAATTGGATGGGAAAGCGCATACAACAATTCAAAGCATTCCTCAAAGGTTCCTTACGTGATGAGCACAATAAGGATACAATCAAGAATCATGAAGCACAATGAGAACTATAAGTGTTGACGAGGCATTCGTTACTATGATGAGCATGAAACTAATGCCAAGAATTCATTCAACGCGATCGTTTATAAGCGACCTTCACTACTTGTGATTATAAGATTGTAACTATTAGGTGAAACTCCCTCATAATCTAGCATCATATTCATGCATGAAAACTATACGTGCACTCTCAATCAACATACACAAATAAGTTATCAATCAAGTAGATGAACGAATTGAAACCACAACTTATGAAATAACAACTGAACGTAATCAAATCATATTGCAAGCATATTCATGGTTTCGAATCACCCCCCAACTAAGGGGGTTTAGTTCCTCATACTCACAAGCAAAGATACATAAATTTAGAAATTAAAATCCAAAGGAAGAAAACACCTAGAACGCTCCAACTTGGCAGCAAGCTCATCAACGAATTCTCCTTCCTCCTTGCTGCGGCAGAGAACTTTAGAACAGGTTTTTGGGGTTATTTGTGGTGTAGAATGGATGTGGAATGGTATGGAAAGGTTTAGGGTTGATGGGGGTACAGCTAGGGATGATTTTGGGTCAGAAAATATGGTGAAAGGTGAAGGAAGGCTGCTGCAAAGTGTGATGGATGTGTTTGACGAATTTATGAATTGTGGAGGGTGTATGGCTGGATGGGATGAATGGAATGTGTGTGGGAGGTGTGTTTTTCTGAACTCCTAACCAAGGGGGGTTATATAGTGGCTGAAAATGTCAAGCAAACATTAAGTAATGGACAATCTGCCATCCTTGCAGAAATCCACTTCATGGTGGTCCAATTTCTGCCATTCCTTGTTGTCTATTCACTGCCCATGCTGATTCCTTGCTGCCCATGCTTTAATTTCTTATTCCTTGTTGCCCATGCTTTAATTTCTGATTCCTTGCTGCCCATGTGGTGTGTGTGTTGCTGTTTTCTTTCCTTCTTGCTGCCCATGTGGTGTTTATACTTGCAATGCATGTTCTTCATCCATTTAGCTAGTAAAAAACACATTTTCTGCCATTACATGGCAGCCATGATGTTTGAAGTTGTAGGCCAACACTTTGCACACACACATGCAGATTTCTAGCCCTTTGAATCATCAAATTCGTCCATCCTCATGTCTCCATGTTTGCACCATCCAATCTTGGCCCAAAAATGCTCCAAATTGGCTCAAAATGCATACTTTGCCATATGAACCTGAAATTGCACGAAAATGACCTTAAACACTATAATAAGTTATAACTAACTACGAAAATGCAAGAAAACAACATAACTAAGTAGCATAAATATGCTCCTATCAAATTCCCCCACACTTAGCTTTTGCTAGTCCTCGAGCAAAACAAAATAAACAAAACGAAACAAAGTCAATAAACACACTCTAATCCTTCCAACATTTGCCTCAGGGATTTCCAATGAACATGACATGTTAAAGATCGTTATCCCCACAAATTTGAGTCATCTTTACACAAGCACATACTTAATTTAAGCCACAACTTACAAATTCACAAGTAATCAATTAAAACAATGCTTTGAATGAAGTAACATGCCTTAGAGAATTCCCTCAATTCCTTACAAGATATACACTCTATTTTCACTCAGATTTTCTAACTCCACACCCTACACTAGTCATATGTGAGAAGATTGATGTAGATATGAAAACGAATGCTCACATATATATTTTACAAAGAATGCAATTTCTAGAGTTAAGAAGCATGTTTTGATATGATCTCATGAATGGAATGCTACTACTTAGATGCGAGAACCAGTGACACCATATGCTCATACCAAATTCAAACTCCACAAATTGAAACACATAACACTCAAGATAGAAGTTAAGGGTTGTAACGGGGCTTGGGGTATTGGTTAACAAAGAAAGGATAGGGAAAACAAACGTTCTTCAAGCGATAGTAAGCAACGTAATGAAATTGAGACTTAGAATTCACTTGAATGGCAGAAACTAACTTTAAAACACAAGGGAAAGATTTAGACAACTCCTTAGGGCCGAATTCATTGTTTTGGACCCTTACTTCAACAAACAAAACTTTGGAGCTCTTTTTCACAACTTTTCATACTTTTTCGCTTCATTTTTTCTTTTTCCACGAATTCTATTTTCTTTTCTTTTCTTTGAACCCGTGCTTTATGGCACACAAATTCACATAACAAAAACTTCCCCCACACTTGTTTTCTGCCACAAAAGAATTCTAATTGAATCATGCTTTACTATGCTTAAAGAACAAAGGAATGGATAGTCCTAATCTAGGCTAGGTGAGGAAAACATGGGTTAACAAGGAAAAGGCTAAACAAGGCTCAATGGGGTTGGAACCTACAAAACATAATGACATAGGGGATTCACGGCATTTTGGCTAAGGTGGTGGTCACTACACAACTTCATCTTGAATATGTGTTATGCAAATCAATAACATGCTTTGAATGAAATGGGCATGAGTTCTAGCATTTGGAACTAAATGATGAAACGCCTTCTAAGTAGTAACCAAGCAAGGAATATTGAGATCATGCAACGACTTAGAAAACAAAGAATGCACAGATTTTAACTCTCCAAATAAACGTTTAGGCTCAAGTCTCACAAGGTTGTAGCGTTAGTTTGAGTTCCTTCCTTCAAGCATGTTACAAAAACTGATTTTTTCTTTATGATTGCATGTGAATTCATAAGTTATAACCACAACTAAGCATAAACAAAGAGTAAATCAAACTTTCATCCATGTTAATCACTCTCTTTAACAGCCATGTAATTATAAACCGAATCCTCATCATTGTGTTGGAAGGTACCCTAGGACACAAACAAACACACAAAAACAACTCTTTTTGGGTTTTTAAAACAAATTTTTCAAATTTTTATGTGATTTTCGGATTTTTGTATCAAAACACACTAAAACACACCAAAACTGCTCAAAAACACTTAAAAACAGCAAGGAACAAGTCTCCAAGTTAAGGGTGATATAATCCCACCAATTTGCATCTAAAACACTTAGTTACCCCCCCACACTTAAATCAAACATTGTCCTCAATGTTTCAAGCATAAAATCACACCAAACAAAAGGACACACAAAAACAGTAACTAAAACAACTAAATAGGCAGATTCGAAAGAAACAACAAAGAGAAGAGTTTAGGAACGCAAATCTGGAATTGGAGTGATTCCTTGGTCTTCCTTTGTTAAATTGCATGGGTTGCCTCCCAAGTAGCGCTTTCTTTAACGTCTTGAAGCCGGACGATACTTCTTCTTTAAGCTCCCCTAGGTCCCATAGCATGAAATTGATCCTTGAACGGAAGGTGATACGTGAAGTGATCCGGCAATGGTTTAAATTCGAGAATGGGTGCCTGAATCATTAACAACATGTAAGTATAAAACGTAATGGAAATTGGAGAAGATGACTTACTTGCTTTGTCCGACACAAACTCAATTACAAACACCGCATCTTTGAAGGTTGTAGGGATATTGGACTTGGCCAGATTGAATGTGATGGTTGGGCCTTGTCCCGTGTCATAAAATGCAACTTCTTTGGCATTGGTTGTTTCAACTACATCCTCTTTGATGAATTCTTGATACTCCTCAACCACTTTTTCCTCGTGAATTGTTGGAAAGGTGTCCAAGATGTCTTTCTTCCCCTCATCTTTCATGGATTGCATGAACCTGCCAGGGAAAGGTGCATTTGGGGGAACAAAGTTAGAAATAATTAAATTTGGAACAACCTTACTTGAATGGGGTGGTGTAGGAATATTGGGAGGTTGCGGCAAGGGTTGTTCTTCCCTTGCCGTGCCTTGTGCATCCTCCTCCTCTTCGAACAGTAGCAATTCATCCATGGGCTCATCTTCAACCATTTGTTCTTGAATTTGTTCAATGCATTCTGCATTCTGCCTAAATTGATTGTTCCACTCAGCCAACTCTTTTGCTTGATAGAAATCCTCAATTGGTTGCCAAAATGCGTCTTGTTGAAATGGTTGAGCTTCCCTGCCCTGCTCCAAAGAATTCAGTTGTTGAATAACTTCCTTATAATAATTTGATATACCTGAATTTGGATGTGAAGATTGAGGGGGAGGCTGTGGTGGTGCATATGAATCCTCATATGGTTGCCAATATGTTTCTTGTTGAACTTGTTGAGCTTCCCACCACATAGAGTTTGAATGATCACTCCAATCGCTTTGTGGATATTGATTGGCTTGGTATCCTTGCCTATAAGACGCACTAAATGTAGGGACATTTTGCATTGTGGTCCTTTCAGCAAACTGCGACAATTGAGAAGTAAGATTTGCCAATTGAGCTTGAATGCTAGGAAAATTCATGTCTTACTTCTCAAGCACCTAAAATCAAAGAAAAAGAACTAAAGCAAATATCAAAAGTAACATCAACCAAAGAAAATAAAACTAAGTTAGAAACTAAAACAAAAACAAACTAAACAAAAAGAAAAGAACCAAGGGATTAGCAAAGTTGCTAATCCCCGGCAACGGCGCCAAAATTTGATGCGTAAATTAACTTGACACACAAATTAAACCCTCTTTTGTCAAATTGTAGTAAAGATGTAAGTAGGGATCGTTCTAGACCGGGGATTAGGAGGGATTGCTAAACACTTGGAAACTGACTTAAAACTCAAAAACTAAGTTTAAAACACTAAACTAGACTCAAAGAATGCAAAACTAAAGTTTAAAACACTAAAACAAACCTAAAACTCAAAACAGCAACTAGAAGACTCAAAACTGCCTAAAAACCACTTTCTGGGCAGTTTTGAGCACAAACACAAAATCTGACGAATTTGAGTGAAAACTTGAATCAAAACACTTAAAAACACAAATCAAAACACTTTCTAACTAATCTAAGACTTCAAAATAAAGGGGGATTTGGTTTTGGACGAAAATTGAAAACAAAACAGAAACTTTAAAACAAAACAGATTGTAAAACGTTTTTGGATGAAAAGGATGGATAAAAGGCTAGTTAGGAGGTTCTTCTCCACACATGACACACTTGCAAACAAAACGATTTTCAGTTGTTCTTCCAATAAATTATGAAACTCAACACCCCAAGTTAATTAGATACGCTTAAATTAACCTTCAAGTTCTCCTTAAGTTAATGAATTGGATGGGAAAGCGCATACAACAATTCAAAGCATTCCTCAAAGGTTCCTTACGTGATGAGCACAATAAGGATACAATCAAGAATCATGAAGCACAATGAGAACTATAAGTGTTGACGAGGCATTCGTTACTATGATGAGCATGAAACTAATGCCAAGAATTCATTCAACGCGATCGTTTATAAGCGACCTTCACTACTTGTGATTATAAGATTGTAACTATTAGGTGAAACTCCCTCATAATCTAGCATCATATTCATGCATGAAAACTATACGTGCACTCTCAATCAACATACACAAATAAGTTATCAATCAAGTAGATGAACGAATTGAAACCACAACTTATGAAATAACAACTGAACGTAATCAAATCATATTGCAAGCATATTCATGGTTTCGAATCACCCCCCAACTAAGGGGGTTTAGTTCCTCATACTCACAAGCAAAGATACATAAATTTAGAAATTAAAATCCAAAGGAAGAAAACACCTAGAACGCTCCAACTTGGCAGCAAGCTCATCAACGAATTCTCCTTCCTCCTTGCTGCGGCAGAGAACTTTAGAACAGGTTTTTGGGGTTATTTGTGGTGTAGAATGGATGTGGAATGGTATGGAAAGGTTTAGGGTTGATGGGGGTACAGCTAGGGATGATTTTGGGTCAGAAAATATGGTGAAAGGTGAAGGAAGGCTGCTGCAAAGTGTGATGGATGTGTTTGACGAATTTATGAATTGTGGAGGGTGTATGGCTGGATGGGATGAATGGAATGTGTGTGGGAGGTGTGTTTTTCTGAACTCCTAACCAAGGGGGGTTATATAGTGGCTGAAAATGTCAAGCAAACATTAAGTAATGGACAATCTGCCATCTTTGCAGAAATCCACTTCATGGTGGTCCAATTTCTGCCATTCCTTGTTGTCTATTCACTGCCCATGCTGATTCCTTGCTGCCCATGCTTTAATTTCTTATTCCTTGTTGCCCATGCTTTAATTTCTGATTCCTTGCTGCCCATGTGGTGTGTGTGTTGCTGTTTTCTTTCCTTCTTGCTGCCCATGTGGTGTTTATACTTGCAATGCATGTTCTTCATCCATTTAGCTAGTAAAAAACACATTTTCTGCCATTACATGGCAGCCATGATGTTTGAAGTTGTAGGCCAACACTTTGCACACACACATGCAGATTTCTAGCCCTTTGAATCATCAAATTCGTCCATCCTCATGTCTCCATGTTTGCACCATCCAATCTTGGCCCAAAAATGCTCCAAATTGGCTCAAAATGCATACTTTGCCATATGAACCTGAAATTGCACGAAAATGACCTTAAACACTATAATAAGTTATAACTAACTACGAAAATGCAAGAAAACAACATAACTAAGTAGCATAAATATGCTCCTATCAGTAGTCGCCCTTCTTCCACTGCCCACTCCTCACATACCGTTCACTCTCACAGAGCCGTCTCAGCACCGCCAACGTCAGCCCAATAGCAAGGTCCGCCACGTCATCGGTCAAAACGTCGGGCGTGTTGGTGACCCGAATACCCTTTTCCTTACACGTCTTCAAATCGACCTTATCGATTCCGACGCTGAAACTGGAAATAATCTCCAGCTTCGGCAGAGCGGCGATGAGCTCGGCGTCGGCTCCGGCGGAGGCGTTGCCGACGATGGCGCGGATGGAGGTAGAGTGGTCCTTGATGAACTGGGTTTTGTGGGGGACAGTCCAGAGCTTGAGGAGGTTGAAGCGCTTCTCGAGCTCCTGCTCCAAGTAGGAGGACATGGGGATCGGCATGAGGACGCCGATGGACTCCATTGTTGTGGGATTTGGAGAAATGGGGCTTGTTTGGTTTCGGGGTTTGTGCCGTCCCCGTAAGGATTGGAGAGGATGGGATTTGAGAAGGTGGTGGTCGTGGGATTATGGGAAGCTTTTGGTAGCGATGGGTGGCTTGTAATGTCCGTGGTGATCGGGGAAGTGGACAAGAGAATCACTACGTTTGGTTAAATAAATAACACAAAATGTGAGAGTGCCCAAACGGTGCTTGAACAGAAAAATTATAATAAATTAAAGGGTTAAGAGAGGTGTCATAGTCACTCAATAATATTCCGGTCTAGAAGCATTCTTTTTTAATTGGAAGTAAGAAACATTAGTTTCGAATCTTGTAGATGACGAATTTGATACTAAATTAGGCTGTAATAAAAAAAAAAGGTGTCATAAAATTCAAATATTTTTGTCTTTTTTTTTCAATTAATTTTATATACACTAAGAGAGATGAGATGAATTTAATCTCATAAGAGGCTAGCAATAATGTGGTTCAAATTTACCTTTTGGGAGAATCGAACTTAAGACCTCTCATTCACAAGTGATGAGGGATACCACTAAATCGTAGTACTATGTAACAAATATTTTTATTTTTAGTAGTTTGGAATAGCATAATTTTTAAAATAGGTAAGTTTTAATCATTTTACCATGGAAAATGGGGGAATAGATGGAAACTTTAAAACAAGAAATTTATATGAGCGTTGATCTACTCCAAATTAGACGAATGAAGATTCAAATTTGGGTACAGAGAAGCAAGGACGAAGTTAGAAAATTAATCCATTGATGACACAACTAAGTAAGTAGTGACGGATGCAAGAGAATCGTCGTTGCATCCAACAATAGTGCGCACAATTGCCAGAATATTTTTTTTTAATGTTTTTGACGAGGCATTTTGTCAACTACTTGGGCGATAGCATTGTGTGCTTAATCTCTTTTGTTCCTTTTAATTGTATATGTGTGTGTGTCTATATATATATATATATAAACACTAGGTGCTAATCCGGCGGCGAACTGGATTCTAGCACTTAGGTGACTAGACGAGTGTTTAAGCGGATTTAAGTAAATTTATTATATATCATATAAATAAATATTAAATAATACATTATATTATTTTTTTAAAATAATACAACATTTATAAAGAATGTGAAATTTTAAAACAAACATAACGAAGCCTTAGAGAAAAAAGAAGGAAGAAGGAATAAAAAGTTACAAGAATAAATAAAACAATCCTTCAAAAAGGTAAATGAGTAAACAAAGTTAACAAACGTTCAAAAAAGATGGGTTTGTTGTAAAATCGACTGTGGGTGCAGTGGAATAAATGAAACAAGACACAAAATTTACGAGGTTCCTCTACAGTCAGTGTGACTGGAGTACGTCCTCGGGGCTGCAGTGGTGCTTTCATTATAATCTAGAATAATAGGAGTACAAAGATAACTCTCTCTATTATCTCCTCCTTATCTTCCTCTTCTTCCTCTCTTTCTCTTCTTTCCTCTCTCTCTCTTCCTTTCTTCCTTTTCCTTTTTCTCTCCCGTGAACCCTTAATACTTCATCTCATCTTCTTCCTTTATATAAACAAAAGAAAGCACTATTCACTTTACAAATTTTCCACAAATGAATAGTGAAAATACTGTGCATAAATAGTAACAAACTATTCATGTGGGCCATCCACATATTATTCACAACACTCCCCCTTGGATGGCCACAAGTCTTCGATTAATTCTTTAAAATCTTGATCTGTTTTAAATGCTCCCCCTGATGAGTATCTCCCCCTGATTTCAAATCATTTAGGTTGATCGTTGATCATTCTGCTTCAGTATCTTAGTAAGAAGAGTTGCTGAAAAAGGTGTTTTGCTTGTTGTTAACTTTCCACAGGTTTTTTCTTGAACTGGGCTGGAGGACCTTATGCTAGACTTCCTCCAAAGGTCTGAATTTACTTCTTTCATCTGGAGCTGAATTTGATTCAAGGGTGGTGGACACTTGATCTTGAATTGGACTTGTGATTTCTTCAAGGACTTTCGAAGCTTGATCTTGAATGAAATTGGACCATGAGGAGCTTCACGTGACAAGTGATCTTCAGCTTAGTTGGGGATGAATCAACACGTGTTCATTGCACTTGTCTCCACATGCTTCAATGTATCATTTTCACTTTCCTTACTTGCTTCCCTTGCTTAAGTAGTATTTTCCCTGGTTTTCCCCCATGCATGTGTGACATCTTCTCCTGCAGTATTTGCCTTTTGATGCAGGAGTGGAATGCAACCCTTGCATTTGGATGGTCCTTCAGAACATTCCCTCACAACGACTCATCTATGCTTGGCAGCTTCAGTGTAAAGAGCCACTATCTGATCAACTGTCATGAGGTATTTGCCGGTGGAATTCATGACCTTGACAGCAGTTGAGGATGAGTACTCGAGAGCAATACTAGGTAAGCAATCATGAAAGGTTCCAGGCAGTCGGTTCCTTACCGGGAGTTTGAGTGGAGGTTCCGACATATGGCTTTCTTTATCCTTGTCTTTGCAGGTAAGAACAAGGACAAAGGAAAGGACATGGAGATTGCATGATATGAGATAATCTTGCTCTGGTCCTTGAAGATATGTCATAATCTTGCTCTGGTGTGACATGTTTGAAGAGCTATTCTCGGAGAGGAAGAAAACTGAGTATTTCGAGATGCTATGTTGAAGATGCATTCTCGGAGATGAGGAAGAGTTAGGTATTCTTGCAGTGTTGCAGGTCTGCCTTGTTATGGAGAACAGAGGTCGACATATATAGAGATTTCTCAATAGCAAGTGTGGTGCTGTTCTTTTACTCTTGTCAGCAACTGTGGTGTAAATAGAATAGTAAGATTTACGCGTTTTCAACTTTGTCAGAGATCTTTGACAAAGTTGCACGCGATATCCGAAAAAGCTGAGATTGCGTCTGAAAAATGCCAACGAACTTTATTCAGGAAAATCTGGCTTTTGAAATTCGGAGAGCCGTGCACCTTCGATCTTTGAACAAGTGGCTATGTTGCCTCTTCTTTTATAGAGACATCAATTGTGTTCAAGAGTATGCTCAGAAAGTTGCTGCCTGAGAAATTTCCCCCTTCTTGCTCTTCTGAAATTTTATTGGACCTCCATTTTCCTTCATCATTTCTGAAAATGACTTGCCCATCTAACATTTGCTTAGATTTGAGTCTTAGGAGTGATACAGACGAGCAACATCAAGATAATATATGGCGCCCGTCCTTCTTATCTTCTAATGGTCCTCTTACAGTTGGGGACTCTGTGATGAAGAATAACATAACCGCTACTGTGGTAGCTAGGAATCTTCTCACTCCAAAGGATAACAAGATCCTTTCAGAACGGTCTGAAGAGTCGGCCGTTCAAGACTCCTTGGCTCTTAGTGTTCAGTGTGCTGGCTCTGTTTCCAATATGGGTCAACGCCTACTTGCTCAAACTCGCCAAGTTGAATCATTGATGGCGGAGGTGGCAAGTCTTAAACAAGAGATCGGAGAGCTCAAGCACGAGAATAGGGTGTTACACGTGCTTGCAAATAATTACTCTACGAGCATGAAAAGAAAGCTCGACCAACTGCAGGAATCTGAAAGTCGGATTCAAAGTGATCACCAGAGGTTCGTTGCTAGATTCCGAAAGCAACTGATGCCTTCCTCTTCTGGTGTTTTGCTAAGTACTGGGGTGCCACATGATCAATCTCCAGTGCCTCCCCCTTCTGGGGTACTTCCGAGTACTGAGGCTTCACATGAGCAACCTTTGTGAAGGCTCTATCCTCATGTGTATGTACATATCTGTAATTTCTTGGAGATATTAATAGATAAGCTTTATTTCATTCAATGTATTGTGCCAAATACAATAAAGCATATACTTCACTAAGATGTGGTACTTCTGGACCAAATATCAATTTATCTTTACCCTCACGAAGATAAATGATTATTCTTAGTGTCTTCATCATTTGAGTATTCAACTCATAATCTTCAATCCATATGGTTCTTTTAATATCATAAACATCATGGATAATATTCGTGTTGGTAGATTGTTCGATCTGCAGCTCGAGACAATAATTCTCTCAACACTTTATAATCTTTCTTGACTTTTCAGGAGTCTCAATTTAATATCATCAACTCTTCAAGAGTTCTAATTTAATGTCATTGACTCTTGCAAGAGATTTTAGTATGTTGCAACAATATCATAATGATAGTACTCACTAAGGCAATTTATACCACCCATTGGTATTTAGTTCATATTTTATTCTTTACCCTTCGGGGGCTTACTTCAAGCACTTTGAATTATTCAGAGATTTTCTACACTTCATGACACATTTTCCTTTGGAATTTATATAGAGCAACTTGCTCCCATGTATAATTGAGGGATTTACTTATGGAGATATGATGTGGGCGACTCATAAACCTTTCATATATAATTCTCCATTCATATGAACTCGTTTACAGGAGTATAATTTCAGGTTTCAATTAGTAACCTTGTGTCATATCATGTGAGTGTATTTTCACTGTATTACAAATGCCCATATGTAACCTCTTTGGTTTAACATCTTTTGGCTATTTGTATTATATACACATATATAGGTCCATTTTTCCACGTTCTTACAAAATTGTAATGGAATTGCCTTTCTCCATTTTGGCCAATAATTTTCCTTTCGTTGACGGAAAAAGAACGGGACTCAATATCAACACAGCTCATTGATGAATTTAGTAGTTACTTGTAAAAACCAAAATTACCATTGGTTATCATCAATTTGTGATCCCATATTCTCAAGTGCATGCGCATGCATAAAAGCTTTTCATTTCTTTGGATATCCATTGCCTCTTCAAGGGCATGACACTATCTCTTCCAGGATAGTCATAATTTAGAGAATGTGGATCATAACCTCCTCTTGAGCATTATAGAGCTTGAATTTTAATCTCCACTTCCAAGAGTTGAGTCATTTAGAACCTATACGTCAATCATGCTTCATGCATGAGACATCATCATTCCCATGTCTGCGGATTGTCCTTTCTGGGACGTGTATCCATGCAACGACTGTCATGCTTCTGGCATGCAACAGTTATGCTTCGGGAATGCAATAGTTCAGTAGTGTCATATTCTTCTTCTTTCGAATGACTGAACATTTTGAGTCTGAGGGTCTGCCACGCTTCAGGCGTGCAACAGATAAATCAATAAATCATTTGCTCCCACATTATTTTGTCCAACAAGGACATCAATTCTTGTAGGCACATTTGCAGCAAATATATGTGATTTCATCACTTTCATTGCATCATTCAATTATTCTTACTTCATTTTTTCATTGATTGCTTCGTAAATCAAAATAAGACAAATTCTTTTTGTTCTTCTGAAACAGTCTTTTCTCATCATTCTTCTGGAATGATATTTTCTCATCGTTCTTCTGGAACGGTGTTATTTTCTCCCCCTAACGGCGGGAAAATTATCTTATCAAAATGATAGTCCGCAAACCACGCGGTAAACATATCCCCAGTCAAGGGTTCTAAATATTGAATGATAGATGATGAATCAAATCCAACATAAATTTCCAGTTTTTGCGTTGATGCCTTATTTTAGTACGTTGTGGCAGTGCAATAAGCACATTGATAACACAACCAAAAACTCATAACTGTATAATGTTTGGCTTGTGCCCAAACACAAGTTGTACTGAGTAGTATTGATGGTTGGCAACAGATCTCAACCAAATTAATATTGCATCATGTAAAATGACATGTCCTAATGTAGAAAACTTGGCAATTTCATTTTCATGAGCATAACGCAGGTAGTCAATTTCATCCGCTTAATAAATACTTCTGCTAAGCCATTTTGAGTATGGACATAAGGAACTTCTGGTCCTTATTTAATAGTCTGTAGACTGAGACTCTTATGGCTTTTATTACAATTAAGTTGAGGCACTGTGGCACTTCAAACTTACAGTACTCATCAAGGAACTTCATGTCCTGATCTTGAGGATCAAGGGACTTCATGCCCGATCTTTTTGCATGATGGAACTTCAGGTCCAATCATTTTTTTTTATATGATAAAGATCAAGAAACTGCAGGTTCTGATCTGTTCAAGGAACTTCGGGTCCTTGTTATATACTCATCGTAACAAAAGATAAGTACAATAAATAAATTAAAGCAATAGGCGGTAATTCCAGCCATAGTAAATAAATTGCATTTAAGTAAATGAGGCTTGTGACAAGGGCTTTAATTCAGCACCATTCACATAAATCAAAACTTAAAGTAGTAGGCGGTAAAACCGTCCATGATAAATAAATTGCTTTAAAGTAAATATGACTTGTGAAAGGATTTTAAGCCAACACCATTCACATAAATAAAGTAATAATAGAAAAGGGTGATGATTAAGTTTCCATCATATTTTTTTTTCTTTGATTGGCAATCATTCAAACTTTTCCCCTTTTTTTTATTATTATTCTTATTCACATGCTGCATCATTCCAAAAACTTTGCCGTTTGTTTTCTTTCACATGGTGCAACGTACCACTCCAAAAGACTTTTGGTTTTATTCCTCCTTTTTCTTTATTCTTTCACATGGTGCCTCACCATTCCATAATCCCCTTTGTTTATTATTTTTCTTCTTTCTTTGTCTCTGCCAATCTCGAACCCAGGGTCACACAAAACCAATTCAATTCAAAGGGCTACCAGAGACTGGTGTTGTTCTTGCATGGCCCAGAGAACATGGCATCGCAAAGCAAGAACTTCCATACAGGAACATAGATGACAGTGGGGTTGATGGAGGCACAAGAAAGGGAGGCCTGTGTGGGGTCAGTCATGCCATCACCATCTCAGACAACTGAGGATTCATGGAGTTCCTCGAGATCCATTGAGAACGACACGATCTGGGTTTCCAAGTCTAATGAGATTCTTCTGGATCTCTGGAAACCAGTTGTCAGGTACAAGTTTTCTTATCTCGTGACGACTTCAGGTCGTTGTAAATTTCAATTCGCACCGGAATTCGGTGGGGCGCTTCTGGCGCGATGGGAGAAACGAAAAATGGACATACCTTTGCTTGTTTTGCTGCACCTTTGTTTGTCTGTAAGATCTCTCCATCTTTCTTGTCCACGAAAGAGAAAATAGATTGCAGGTCTAGCATGGATAAGGATTAGCACATCAATAGTTAATGTGATAAAGGAAAAAGTGATAAAAGAAAGGTTGATGGATTTTTGTAACAAGATGGTCTTCCCTGTTTGACATGTCTGGCTTGCCGTCTCTACTTTGTGAGATTTTAGCTGACCGAGGTGAGAGGTAGATAATGCTTCACCGGATTTATGGTGTTGTGCTTTCCACTGACATGAGAGCTTTTCGTGCTGATAACGTGTTGTAAAATCGACTGTGGGTGCAGTGGAATAAATGAAACAAGACATAAAATTTACGAGGTTCCTCTACAGTCAGTGTGACTGGAGTACGTCCTCGGGGCTGCAGTGGTTCTTTCATTATAATCTAGAATAATAGGAGTACAAAGATAACTCTCTCTATTATCTCCTCCTCATCTTCCTCTTCTTCCTCTCTTTCTCTTCTTTCCTCTCTCTCTCTTCCTTTCTTCCTTTTCCTTTTTCTCTCCCGTGAACCCTTAATACTTCATCTCATCTTCTTCCTTTATATAAACAAAAGAAAGCACTATTCACTTTACAAATTTTCCACAAATGAATAGTGAAAATACTGTGCATAAATAGTAACAAACTATTCATGTGGGCCATCCACATATTATTCACAACAGGGTTAAGAAGAGGAAAAAAAAGGAAAATGGGCAATCAAACGACAAATGACAGGTGGGGTCAGAAAGTTTAACTCAGGAAGAAAAGAAATAGTGAGGTCGGTATGAGAAATTTTTAGTTGTGACGGGAAGACAAGCGGTACATTATATGTTTTAATAGGAAAGGTAGGAAATTTTATTTTTTAAGTTAGTAACTTCTTAGCACACATATCCCACAATTTATTTAGTGACACGTGATGTATCATCCCGTGTACAGATCACACTGAAAAATCCCTCGGTCGGTACATTGGGTTTACCAAAAAAAGGTAAACAAACAAAAAGTTAGCAAACTGGAAAACGACACCATGTTGCTGAGGAAATATCGAAGTCTTCATCTTCTTCGCGAGTTGCCGCTACAACTAATTTTATTTTTTTTTGCAGATTTCGGTCTCCACATAAGTCCGCCCAGCCCCGTCCAACTCCGTCTAGCCTCATTTAAGCGGATTTAAGTAAATTTATTATATATCTGTAGACATCGAAATTTCGGTAAATAAATGTTGACCGATAAATTAAAGTTTCAACGCTCATGCATTACATAAATTTTACACGTAGCGTGTGACTCGACGAAAATTGAAATGAGTTGGAAAAGTCATCAAATAGGACACGTGTCAACACCTGGCAGAAACGACTTATTTCATCTGGGATATTATATTCAAAATTAGGCCTTGGAAATTTCTATAAATAGAAGGCTAATTCATTCATTTAGGGGAACCAAAATCATTAGGCAAAATTCTTGAAGCTTTGAAGCTCTGAAACTCCGAAGCTCTCAAGCATCCAGGTTCACGAAGAATCAAGAAAGCTCTCTTTGCTCTTCGTTCTTCGTTCTTCGTTCTTCGTTCATCATTCTTCCAAGATCAAGCCCCAACGGCCCTTTGGATCAACAATCCACCAATTCAAGATCAAGCCCCAAAGGCCCTTGAAGAACTTCCACCAATTCAAGATCAAGCCCCGACGGCCCTTGAAGAAAGTACCATCGTTCATCATCCGTTCATCTTAAGATCAAGCCCCAACGACCCTTTGGATCAACAACGTCGACAAATCCACACATCCAACCGTTCTTCAAGATTAAGCCCAAAAGCCCTTGAAGATCCGTTCATCGCTGTTCTTCAAGATTAAGCCCAAAAGCCCTTGAAGATCCGTTCATCACTGTTCTTCAAGATCAAGCCCAAAAGCCCTTGAAGATCCGTTCATCACCGTTATTCAAGATCAAGCCTCAACGGCCCTTGAAGAAACATTCATCCTCAAGATCAAGCCCCAACGGCTCCTTGAAGATCCGCTCAAATCCACCTTCAAAGATCAAGCCTACGGCCCCTTGAAGAAACTTCCAACAGTTCATCCAAGATCAAGCCTCGACGGCCCTTGGATCAACGAAATATCCACAAATCTACCCATTATGGAGATCGAATCAGAGGATCAAATTTGAGAGAGATTGTAACCCCAAATCATCAAATACAAATATTTGTTTGTGCGCGTTGTTCTTGTCTATTTCGTTTCAGGAATTTTCCGTGTTCACAAATTGGCACGCCCAGTGGGACAATCTCTACCTCTCATCTCTTTCTCCGTTCAAGAAATTCAAGCGCACTTCCAAAATTAATGGCATCAAGGAAGGCTCAAACTGTTCCCGCAACCGGCGCAAAGAACAGGAGCGTCCTCGTCGCAAGTGGTGTCACTTTGGGCATCACGACTCGAAGCATGGCAAGAGCTACTTCTGCCACCTCTTTCACCTCTGCATCAACTCCGCCAAGGGAACAAGAGCACCCAAGGCACAAGCCTTTGATCACCTTAGCCTCACTAGGGGCACCAAGGGGGGCAAGCCCAAGGAAATACTCTGAATCCATGCTCTCCGATGCCGATTCAAGCGGCAGTTCAGCCATGCAAGTCATGACCATTGGAGCAACTTCAATCGATGAGCAGCTGGCTCAAATGAATGAAGCAATCGCAAGGCTAACCCGAACTGTGGAAGAAAAAGACTTGCAAATTGCAGCACTAGTCAACCGATTGGAGGCGCAGGACGGCGAGAAACCCAACCTAGAGAATGATCCACTAAAGAGAAGAGATGACGAAGAAGATGAGCCTCAGGTGGAGAAAAACGATGTAAAGCCGGAGCAAGACCAAGCAGCGGCACTCATGGGATCCCTTTCTATCCAGCAGCTGCAGGAGATGATCACCAACACCATCAAGGCACAGTACGAAGGGAGCTCACATACCTCCTTGTTCTACTCGAAGCCCTACTCCAAGAAGATTGATGCCCTGAAGATGCCAAGGGGTTATCAACCACCAAAGTTCATGCAGTTTGATGGAAAAGGAAACCCAAATCAGCACGTTGCACATTTCGTCGAAACTTGCAACAACGCAGGAACCGAAGGGGATTACCTCGCCAAGCAGTTTATGCGCTCGCTGAAAGGAAACGCTTTTGAGTGGTACACAGACCTAGAGCCTGAGTCCATCAACAGCTGGGAGCAATTAGAGCGGGAATTCCTCAACTGCTTCTACAACACCCGCCGCACTGTGAGCATGCTAGAGCTAACAAGCACAAAGCAGTGGAAGGACGAGCCAGTCATTGACTACATCAACAAATGGCGCACTCTGAGCCTCGACTGTAAAGACAGGCTCTCGGAAACCTCTTCAATCGAGATGTGCATCCAAGGCATGCAATGGGGTTTGCAATACATCATTCAAGGCATTAAACCACGGACCTTCGAGGAATTGGCCACTCACGCCCATGACATGGAGTTAAGCATTGCCCATCATGGGAAGAAAGAACCAATCGCCGACTACAAGAACGACAAAGTTTTGGGGCCAAAGGTGGATAAGGTTGCGTGGAAATCCACCAAGGAAAAAATGACGGTCAACACAGCTCCCGTCAAAGTCTCTACACGAGGCAAGGCAATTCAAACCGAAGCTTTTCGTGATCAAGAGATGCGTAGACGCACTTTGAAGGAGCTTGAGGATATGACTTATCCATTCCCCGACTCTGATGTGGTTGCCATGTTAGAAGACTTGCTGGAAAAGAAGGTGATTGGTTTGCCTGAGTGCAAACGGCCAGAAGAGATGAATCGCACTGACAGTCCAAGGTACTGTAAATTCCACCGCTTCATCAGTCATCCGACAGAAAAGTGCTTCGTGCTGAAAGATCTCATCATGAAGCTGGCTCAGAAAGGAATCATCGAGCTAGATCTTGACGATGTGGTGAAGTCAAACTATACCACCTTCACTTCTGGCTTTTCCGACTCAAAGTTTTCACCTCAACCGCTGGGGGCATCCTCCAAGACAAGCAAAGTTGAAGGATGGACTCAAGTCACTCCTAAGAAATTACACCAGAAGCATACGTCTCCTCCACAAGTCCGCCAATCGGAAAGGGGGCAAAACAGCTCTTGTCAACCTTCAAAGCAACATGAACGTGTTGAAGATGATAAAATTTCGACACATAGATCGTCCATCCCTATCACAATGCGCGATTTCTTGCCCGAAGACTTCTTCAATCACTCGGTCAAGGCTCCTTGCTATGAAGATTGTGAGGAACGCCTTTCCAGAATTGCTTGACAAATTCACCAATGCTCCTTGTTCGCACAAGCCTAACTGCACGAACCAAAGCTCATTGTCCGCACGAGCCTAAACTGTAGGACACGAGGCTCCTCGCCTGCATGAGCCTAAACTGCATGGCACTACGCTCCTGGTCCGCACGAGCATAAAAGGCGACACCAAAGCTCCTTGTCCGCACGAGCCTAAACTGTAGGACACGATGCTCATCGCCTGCACGAGCCTAAACTGCATGGCACAACGCTCCTGGTCTGCACGAGCATAAAAGGCAATACCAACGCTCCTTGTCTGCACGAGTTGAAACTGCAAATGACACCAACACTCCTGGCCCGCAAGAGCATAAACTGTGTACGGCAAAATCATCATCAAAATCACTGTTAAATTCATCGCTCATTTGAACTACGTTTTGACTTGATCTCTTTCTTTGGAAGGGTACGTAGGCAGCTTGAATATTCAATTTCAAGTTCAGTCACATCAAAATTAAAAAAAAATAAAAAAAAAAGTTTTATTAAATAGAGTCAATTTTATTAAAAAAAAAAAAAGATACATGTTTTATGTATTTACAAAAAAAAAAGAGAAAGAAAAATAAAATACTTATGTTTTATGTATTAATAAAAATAAAAATAAAAAAAAAAATGTATACATATTAATGTGGGTCTTCCTACACTTAAGACCCGTGCCAAATCAAATAAACACAAGTTGAAGTCCACAGAAAAGAGCAGCCCAAATGCCAGGCCCATCCTCACTTGTGACTCGGCTCAGCAGCAGAAAGCTCAATTCACAGGCCCAGTCCCACCACCTGCAGAAGACGGATCAGGTTGAGTCCAGAGACACAGAGATAGCGCAGAGCAACAGCAGCTGCGGATAAACCAATCAGAAAACCCGAGTCAAAGTTCCAGAGCCGACTCATTTGAGTGAGAGAATGAGAGATGCTTCTAGTGCAGAAGCAGCATCAGCAGCAAGATAACGATGCAATGACTCCATCACCAACAGCAGCAACTCGCGGCGTTTCTCTCCGTCGCCATCCCCAAGGACGATTCCGCCTCCGCCTCCGTCCCCGTCCCATCCTCTAACTCTGACGACGATGACTCCGCTCGGCTCACCGCCATCAATTCGCTCCACCGTGCCATCACCAAGCTCGCCCTCAAATGCGACCGCAGATCCGTCAGCGTCGGCGACGAGGCGCTCGTCCTCATTTCTGCGATGCCGTAACCTCACGCGCCTGAAGATCTGCGCATACCATGAGTTGACCGATGCTGGGATGACGTCGCTCGCCAAAAACTGCAAAAGGTTGAAGAAGTCCCAAGCAGAAGTGGAGGAGGAAGAAAATGAACAATGCAGTCCTGTTTCTGTATTGGACCCTCCGTTCCAAGACGACGACGAGGGACGTGACGATGACGTTTACACCCAGCGGTAGAGTATCACGGTGCAGCTCGTGCTCTTGGTGGATGTGCAATCTATGTCAGTGATAAGCTAGGCCATCACAATTTTGACCTTCTGAGGAAGCTGGTTCTCCCTGATGGATCTGTCCTCCGTGCCAAGTTACCTGGCAAGCCTACCCGTGATTGTCTCTTCGCTGATCCAGCAAGAGACAGGACCAGCTGGCTCAAAATATGGAATGTCAACAATCTCTCTGGTGTGGTTGGTGTGTTTAATTGTCAAAGTGCCAGTTGGTGCAAGATTGAAAAGAAGACGCGCATTCATGATTACTCTCCTGGTACCCTCAGTGGTTCTGTTCGTGCCGCTGATGTTGATGCCATTGCTCAAGTTGCTGGTGCTGATTGGAATGGAGAAACAGCAGTATATGCTCATAAGTCAGGAAATTACATCCGACGTCTTATTTGCACCAATAGGCCTACTTGACATGTTCAATTCAAGTGCTGCTGTGGAGGAGGTTGAAATCCATTTGGCTTCTGACAAGAAACCAGAACTTTCTAATGGAGAAGTTAGCGAGAACCGATCTCCAACTGCGACAATTGGTCTCAAAACCAGAGGATGTGGAAGGTTTGGAGCTTACTGTTCCCGGCGGCCGCTGAAGTGCACTGTTGACAACGCTGAGACCAACTTCCCCAACAGCACCGTGTCGAGAGTAGCAGCAGGCGGAGCGAGAGAGACACCAACGGCAAGGATCTCGACCTCGAGAGAGACGGCTCTCATGGCATCAGCGACGAAGAGGATGGCGAGACGTGCAGGAAGAAGCTCAGGCTCTCCAAGGATCAATCTCCGTTGTCTCTGCGACATCCAGCCCAACCCCTCTTCACCATTAGAGCTCCACATTCGAGATGCTGGAATGTGGTGCCAACTCTGTCGCCGCGTCGTCTGAATCTCCACCAAACCCCACCTGCTGCACATGGTGCGCACACCCGGAGCAAGTTGGGTTGCGCTCTCGGCATCGACTCCTTCCACCGCAGCGCCTGGCCTCCCTCGAGATCGTCACTATGACCACCATGATAGCAAAGAACTTCAAACGACCGCCGTCAAACGACTAGCCGGTCGTGAAGAAAGCACCATCTTCTCCGTCCGCCTTCGTCCTTCCCTGCAAATTCCTCAGCCCATCATCAAAATTTATACAAAAAAAATATAATAAAAAAAAGGATGGTGGAGCAAAGCAAAGTGGTGCATCTGGCACCACGTGAAAAAAAAGGGAATGGTGGCTCAAGCACCATGTGAATGCAGACGAAAAATAATAATAAAATAAAAAAAGAGAAGGTGGATTCTTGGTGGCTAGCACCATGCAAAAAAAAAAAAAAAACAAAGGGAAAATGGGTTTTGGGATGGTGGATCACTCCACGTGAAAAAAAAAATATATATATATATGTATGTATATATGTATGTGTGTATATATATATGTGTGTGTGTATAATATATATATATATATATATATATACAGCAAATAAAAAAAATAAAAAAAAAGCATTAAGAGAAATAAAAGTCCATTTTATTTTTTCTGGAAATTTTACATAAATTTGCATTATACATACCTAAAAAAAAACAAAAAAAAAAAAAAAAAAAAAGTCAAATCAAATTTACAGGAGGGGATCTTCAAGGATGATCAGGTGGCGCCTCATCACTCGGCCGAGCTCCAGAAAGACGAAACACCAGAGATTGATTATCTGGAGCTTCAACACTTGGTGAAGCGCCAGAGGATGAAGGCAGAAGTTGCCGCTGGCCACCACCGAAGCGGTTGTATCGTTCATCATCATAGAATCCCCAACTGTAAGAGGACCATTGGGAGATACAAAGGACGGCTGCCAAATGTTGTTTGGAGAAGATATGTCACTATCTTCCCCGACATTCAAGTTAAGGCGACGGTCAGAAGGGCAAGACATATTCGAAGGTGTGAAGAAAAAGAAGAGGTCGGACAAATCAAGTTCTTAGAAGTACAAGTAGGGAGCTTTTGGAGGCGGAAAATTCAAGTGTGCTTTGGAATGTGATGCGTGCCTCTCTTTAAAAATCAGCACTCGATGGAGCTTCAGAAATTGAAGAGGCGAGTTGAGAGATCGAAGAGACGTCTGCTTTCTCAAAAGATGGGCTGCTCAGAAACCAAGTGCCGATTCTAGATATCGAAGAGGCGCCAGTCTTTTTTCAGCCTCGTCAGCACGTCAGCTTTGCGAAAATCACGGGCAGTTTGTCGAAGGCGCCGATTCCAGATATCGAAGAAGCGCCAGTCTTTTTCCAGACGTGTCAACATCTGTCACATGCAGCGTCAGCTTTGAGGAAATCACGGGCAGTTTGTCGAAGCGCGGATTCCAGATATCGAAGAGGTGCCAGTCTTTTTCAGCCTCGTCAGCATCTGTCACATGCAGAGTCTGCTTTGCGGAAATTACGGGCCATGTGTCGAAGATCTCTGGTAAAGAGAAAGCACGTTAAGTTTACTGTTCAATCATGCATTGGTTGCCGACACAAGTGAAAGAATAGTACCTCTACAGGTATCAAATAACTTCCTATAACTGTCCACCTTCACCTTCCATAGCAAGGCAGACATACAGAGTCTTTCTTCATCTCCAAAAATGTTTTCCCAACGAAGCCTCTCGAGTCACCCAGTGTTCCTTATTCCTTGGGGTACCTCTGCAAACAAATGACACCAAAAGCAAAAGTATCTCATATCACCAGGGTAGAAAGCAAGAGTATCTCATATCATGCTTTCTCCCTGTCATTTCCTTTGTCCTTGTTATTACCTGCAAAGACAAGGATAAAGAAAGCAGTATGCCGGAACCTCCACTCAAAACGGGTAAGGAACCGACTGCTTGGAACCCTTCCCTGATTGCCTACCTAGCACTGCTCTCGAGTACTCGTCTTCCATTGCTGCTGTACTTCCAAAGAAGCTGCCACATCTGCCTGGAGAACAGATAATGCAAGTGAAAATGATACCTTGAAGCATGTGGAGACAACGTGCAAAAGAAAAAAGCAGAGAATAATGCAGCATGCACAGTCAACTCAGCAGAAGGAGTCTGAGCTGATGAACTCGAGAAGATGCCACATTCTGCCAGAAGAATAGATAAGGCAAGGGAAAATGATACATTGAAGCATGTAGAGACAAGCACAACAAAGCATGTGCCGATTCATCCGCTACTTCTTCAAAAGCAAAAGTATCTCATATCATCAGAGTCAAAGGCAAAGATATCTCATGGCATGCTTTTCCTTTACCCTTGCTATTGCCTACGAGACAAGGAGAAAGAAAGCAATCGGTCAGCACTTGGACAGATTGAACAAAGAAACAGACCATCACCTCTACCTCGTGCCTACCTGCCGTGCAGAAGAAACAAGCAGAGAAGAATGCTGCCTGCACACTCAATCAACCCAGCAGAAGGAGTCTGAGTTGAAACCAAGAACTCGAGAAGCTGCCACATCTGCCTGGAGAACAAATAAGGAAATGCGGCATACACAATCAACTCAGCAGAAGGAGTCCGAGTTGAAGAATTAGAGAGAAGAAGGAGTCTGAGTTGAAGAACTCGAGAAGCTTCAACAACATTTTGAGGGCACCTTCGCCAAAGAGCAAAGCCTCGCCGTACAAGGCCATCAAATCCCCACCACCAATCAAGTCTTCTTTTCCTTGCTAAGAAGTTCCCTAGCCCAATTCGAGATCAAAGCTGTGGAAAGTCAACAATTGAGGAATCCAGAAAATCCTCCAACCAAGTTCAAGATCAAAGCTGTGGAAAGTCAACAAGCGCAAAAAAAAAACAAATACGTGCCAATACGTCCACTACCAAAGCCAAAGATCATCTACCACATGAAGCTCATTGTGGTCCAATTTCAACCTTCAAGATCAAGCCTCAACGGCCCTTGAATAAATTTCAAACAAAGTTCAAGAACAAGCCTCAACGGCCCTTGAAGAAATCTCCCGCCCAATTCAAAATCAAGCCTCGATGGCCCTTGGATCGACATCTACATTAAGGGACTTCAAAACGCATCTCCTACACACGACAAGCACATGTATACGACGCGCCTTGAAGTGGGGGCATTTGTAGACATCGAAATTTCGGTAAATAAATGTTGACCGATAAATCAAAGTTTCAACGCTCATGCATTACATTAATTTTACACGTAGCGTGTGACTCGACGAAAATTGAAATGAGTTGGAAAAGTCATCAAATAGGACATGTGTCAACACCTGGCAGAAACGACTTATTTCATCTGGGATATTATATTCAAAATTAGGCCTTGGAAATTTCTATAAATAGAAGGCTAATTCATTCATTTAGGGGAACCAAAATCATTAGGCAAAATTCTTGAAGCTCTGAAGCTTTGAAACTCCGAAGCTCTCAAGCATCCAGGTTCACGAAGAATCAAGAAAGCTCTCTTTGCTCTTCGTTCTTCGTTCTTCGTTCATCATTCTTCCAAGATCAAGCCCCAACGGCCCTTTGGATCAACAATCCACCAATTCAAGATCAAGCCCCAAAGGCCCTTGAAGAACTTCCACCAATTCAAGATCAAGCCCCGACGGCCCTTGAAGAAAGTACCATCGTTCATCATCCGTTCATCTTAAGATCAAGCCCCAACGACCCTTTGGATCAACAACGTCGACAAATCCACACATCCAACCGTTCTTCAAGATTAAGCCCAAAAGCCCTTGAAGATCCGTTCATCGCTGTTCTTCAAGATTAAGCCCAAAAGCCCTTGAAGATCCGTTCATCACCGTTATTCAAGATCAAGCCTCAACGGCCCTTGAAGAAACATTCATCCTCAAGATCAAGCCCCAACGGCTCCTTGAAGATCCGCTCAAATCCACCTTCAAAGATCAAGCCTACGGCCCCTTGAAGAAACTTCCAACAGTTCATCCAAGATCAAGCCTCGACGGCCCTTGGATCAACGAAATATCCACAAATCTACCCATTACGGAGATCGAATCAGAGGATCAAATTTGAGAGAGATTGTAACCCCAAATCATCAAATACAAATATTTGTTTGTGCGCGTTGTTCTTGTCTATTTCGTTTCAGGAATTTTCCGTGTTCACAATATCATATAAATAAATATTAAATAATACATTATATTTTTATTTTTTAAATAATACAACATTTATAAAGAATGTGAAATTTTAAAATAAACATAACGAAGCCTTAGAGAAAAAAGAAGGAAGAAGGAAAATAAAAAGTTACAAGAATAAATAACACAATCCTTCAAAAAGGTAAATGAGTAAACAAAGTTAACAAACGATAAAAAAAGATGGGTTAAGAAGAGGGAAAAAAAGGAAAATGGGCAATCAAACGACAAATGACAAGTGGGGTCAGAAAGTTTAACTCAGGAAGAGAAGAAATAGTGAGGTCGGTACGAGAAATTTTTAGTTGTGACGAGAAGACAAGCGGTACATTATATGTTTTAATAGGAATGGTAGGAAATTTTATTTTTTAAGTTAGTAACTTCTTAGCACACATATCCCACCATTTATTTAGTGACACGTGATGTATCATCCCGTGTACAGATCACATTGAAAAATCCCTCGGTCGGTACATTGGGTTTACCAAAAAAAGGTAAACAAACAAAAAGTTAGCAAACTGGAAAAATATTGAAGCCTTCATCTTCTTTGCGAGTTGCCGCTACAACTAATTTTTTTTTTTTTTGCAAATTTCGGTCTCCACATAAGCCCGCCCAGCCCCGTCCAACTCCGTCTAGCCTCATTTAAGCGGATTTAAGTAAATTTATTATATATCATATAACTAAATATTAAATAATACATTATATTATTATTTTTTAAATAATACAACATTTATAAAGAATGTGAAATTTTAAAATAAACATAACGAAGCCTTA
Organism: Malus fusca; assembly: GCA_035220775.1. NCBI lineage: Eukaryota > Viridiplantae > Streptophyta > Magnoliopsida > Rosales > Rosaceae > Malus > Malus fusca. The sequence goes on along the minus strand of CM069067.1, from coordinate 18,669,282 downwards.
GAGAAAAAAGAAGGAAGAAGGAAAATAAGTTACAAGAATGAATGAAACAATCCTTCAAAAAGGTAAATGAGTAAACAAAGTTAACAAACGATAAAAAAAGATGGGTTAAGAAGAGGAAAAAAAGGAAAATGGGCAATCAAACGACAAATGACAAGTGGGGTCAGAAAGTTTAACTCAGGAAGAGAAGAAATAGTGAGGTCGGTACGAGAAATTTTTAGTTGTGACGGGAAAACAAGTGGTACATTATATGTTTTAATAGGAATGGTAGGAAATTTTATTTTTTAAGTTAGTAACTTCTTATCACACATATCCCACAATTTATTTAGTGACACGTGATGTATCATCACGTGTACATATCACACTGAAAAATCCCTCGATCGGTACATTGGGTTTACCAAAAAAAGGTAAACAAACAAAAAGTTAGCAAACTGGAAAACGACACCATGTTGTTGAGGAAATATTGAAGCCTTCATCTTCTTCGCGAGTTGCCGCTACAACTAATTTTTTTTTTTTGCAGATTTCGGTCTCCACATAAGCCCGCCCAGCCTCGTCCAACTCCGTCTAGCCTCACCTAGCTTCGCCTAATCCCGCCTAACTCTGTCCAAACGCCGTCTAATTAGTTTTTGTTTTTGTGATTGCTTATGGGCTAACAGCAACAGTTGACTGACGACTACCTAAGCCCTTTTTTAGAACACAATTTATATATATATATATATATATAGGTTTGGAGCTCAAATTTATAAGATGATTGATAAGGAAGCATGTCACGCCCCAGAGTCAGGGTTGGTAGAAAAATAAACCTTGTGCCCGATGTACTAGCCAAAAACTAAAAATAAAATAAAAACGAACTTCTCATATTCAAATAACTCTAATATCGTTACAAGGTGTACAAAAATAAATAAAATTCTTAAAATCTCTCGTCTAACATAGTCTCAGCTTGTCTACCCTTTATTAATCTTGGACCGAACCTACAAGGTCTAAAATGTATAAGGTGAGCAAAACCACAACTTAATAAGGACATAATGTCACGCCCCGATCTCGACCAACGTCCAAGATAAACACACGACGCTCTACTTTAGAAGGTGCAAGGAATACAAATAAGAAATACACAAGGGAATAATGATACTGAAATTTACAAATAAAAGTAAGGTGGTGGGTCTCTATCACAAATACACCAATTGTTCAACAAGCTACATGCCCATAGGCACTCAAAAGAAAGTCTAGAAGAAATACAAGGAAATGTATAGGGGTATCCTAAGCACTCCATTCTCTGAACTATGACTGCTACCCCAAAACTCCTCGTATCAACTAAACTTTGTTACCTGCATAATCGCCCCTACACCGTGGGAATGGTGCAACGAACAAATCAACAAGCCGGATAAGCTGCAAAGCTCGAACGAGTGACAATAATCCGACGTATGTGATAATCATAAAACAAGTCCATCGATCACAATTTATAAACAGTATTCATAAAATCATAAACACATTGAAAATCCCGAATGAGTCACCCAAACATCCATCGGCCTTTCTAAATCAAACCACAAAGGTTCTCAAATCTAGGGCTAGAGTGATTTAGTTGATAAATGCACTGAAAACTAGGGCTATAGTGATTTAGTTCAGCCAAAACCTATATCTCCTAAGCTTTCACATTCTAGACCGAATCCAGGGAATCAACGAACCAACGAAGACAGGGGATGCGATTTTGGACCACTCAACGAAGTCCAACTGAAAACGGGTTTCGGACCACTCATCGAAACCGAACATGATACGATTTTGGACCATTCAATGGAATCGCAGAGTATGAGGGATTCCTTATCACTCAACAGAATCTGAATAGGATACGATTTCGGACCACTCAATGAAATCCAGACAAAGACAAATGGATGGATTCCGGACCACTCAACGGAATCCACACGGAGCAAGGAACTAAACCACTCAACGGAACCCTAGCGAAACCCAGTTCTAGACCACTTAACGGAACCAAGCATAATCCAATGAACATAATTCAAAACGGCTTAATGAAACAAGACATAATACAAGGTTCGATGCATAATTCCCCATGACAATGGGTTAACAATTTAATATAAAACACATTTATAAAACCATGACATCGAGAGGGAGGAGAGAGAGAGAGAGAGTGATACGGGGAAGGAGAGAGGGAGAGGTCCTGCGTGTGGTCCAACCAAATCCTCACCATCCAATTTGATCCTAATTCCCTAACCACACAAACCTTCCAACATTTTTAATCTCATTTAAATTATTTTCCAAAACTTAGGAATTAGAACAAAATCAAAACATGTCACAACACTTACCTTAGTAACGCTAAGGGTAATCTTGTCATTTCGCGTCCTCGATAAGAAAATCTCGGGACGGGCTGTGACAGTTAAAGCAGCCAAATTCACAAAATAAAATCGGTCTCTATAAAATTTACATTAAGAATAAAGAAAATAATATTTTAAAAAACAATTGATTGAATCATATTATTGCTAGCCTATTATGAAGATAAGCCCACCCCATCCCCCTTAGTGTAGATAATATCGTTTATTAAAAAAAAAATCATTTAACAATTAATTTAATCACATTATTATCCGTGTACGAAAGACCTTTTTTATAACCGGTATTACACGCCTCTTAAGATGTTTTAAACGTGTTTAAAAATAGAGAAAATAATATTTGATAAATAACTGATTGAATCACATTATTGCTAGCCCATTGTGAGGCTAAGCCCACCCCTCTCCCCCTTAGTGTAGATAATATCATTTGTTAAAAAAAAAACAATCATTTGATAACTTATTTAATCACATTGTTATCCGAGTGCGAAAAACTTTTTTTATAACCGGCATTACACACCTCTTAAGATGTTTTGAACATGTTTAAAAATAAAGAAATTAAATCACATTATTGCTAGCTTATTGTGAGGTATTAATTAAAAAAAAGCACCAAAAAGTAAATTATTAAAGAAATACTGTTAAAATGACGAAAATGCCCCTACCTTATTTGATGTATTATTTTGGATTGCCTTTGAAGTTTTTTTGTTTTGGGGGCATTTTTGTCCAAATTTTTTTGTTGAAGCATGGTGACACCAAATCACTATTCACCTTTTCCATTCTCTTTTTATATAATAGATTAAAGTCACTCACTTTGAGTCCACGCAACGGCTCCTAGCACAAATATCGAGACGATCATGCACAATCATCGCATAGAACAAATCACAAGTCTCGTTTTAGAATTCTTTCGATAGAACACATAAATCTCACTTGTACAGTCAACTACAACAATCTAGAGGGATTTGGGACACGTTGACCAAAAGTCAACCATCAATGGTATGGTGTACACTCCACGTCATTCAATCCGAACGATCCGCACATCAAATTTTCAATCTGTAACTTCCTAAGGTCTTATTATGCTTCTAGAGCAACATATTAAAATTTTGTGACGATTCGACGGTCGGATCTCCACGCAAATTTAAGTGGCGGGCAACCATAAAACTACGTTAAAATGATTCGGGGCATCAAAATTAGCTAAGAATGGCATGGTTGGAATCGGTTGGAATATTTCGCCCCAATCATGGTTGGAATCGATTGGAATATTTTGTCCTAATACGAAATATTTCGTTAACTATCATCGGACGAAATATTTCGTTAAGTAACATAATATCACATAATATACCTTGACATTGTTAAGGAATATTCCAGGAATCTAACAAAAAATTTTCTGTCTTCTCCCTTACTCCGATTGCCGACGTCGGCGACGTCTGACTTTTACCATCATAGTCGTCGGAAAAATAGAAATTCTCGCCGATTTCTAAAAAAAATTTAAATCGCTATAACTTCTTTGATTCTCACCAAATAGCCATATGAATATTATCACTGCATATAATCAACATTATCACGATATGCATATTATCAAAAATAACAATAATATATCAAAGTTTCATATAAATGATTATATTAGTTATAAACATACTAAGTATAACACATATTTCACAAAGCTTAAACAAGACATACCCCAATAATGATAAGTTCCACAAAAAACCCCCTACTTTGATTCCAAGACTAAACAAAGATCCACGTCACTACCGTAATAGCTAAACTCAGCAAGCTTCTTGATCACTCCTAAATCACCGTGTAACTCTTCTACTCTTTCTTTATTTCTTTTTTCCCCCACTTTCTGCTGCCCTAGGAGAACCATATTGCATGCACCGCTTGCAGCCTATTCTTTGGAGAAATTATCGTTTATAGCCAAAATTTATGTCTTAAATTCAAAATTGTTAGTTTTTATAAAAACTATCATTTATAACCAAAACCTCACATCAATATACCAAATTACCCTCAAAATGGAAAACAAACGCCAAAGAGATTCTCTTTGTGTTCGTTTTCATTTTAGGGTTTAATTATTAGGAAAACTGATGAAAATGGCTTGAAAACTTTGAGTTTTAATAATAAGGACAAAATAAAAGGTAAAGTGAATAGTATCAGGATTGACTTTTTAGTGTAAAAATGTGATTTTTCGTTAAAGTGTACAGTACATGGAGTTTTTCGATAAAGTTCCCTTAATTATCTCAATTCGAATCCAAAAAGATAGAAAGAGGAGCCTGATGAAATTAAACATTTAATAAAGAGGTATTTATTCTAATGGAAATTAAGTCAATCAAATTATCAAATTTCATTTCTTAATTTACAAGCCTACAACGAAGATCATGATAAAAATTTCACATAACTACAATTTTTGAATATTCTTGTGTGATAATTAATTGATATTTCTTAGAAAATTTTGTTAGAACTATTAACTTCTGGATATTTTTTAAATAGTATTTGGCAGGTAATTTTTTTATGAAACGGCGATTGCATGTTCTTATGCATTCTGCATATGATCTCTTTAAGTAGAGGGTTACCCAAATTAGGCATTTAATTAAGGGAAATTGAGCATAATATGCACAACCGGTGAATCAATTTTAATATGGATCTATAAAAGGCAAAAAGAAAAAGAGGGAGGCGGAAGAAGGTCTTTGCAGCAAATCACTCCAGACAAGTGCATTGGGAGAATATTTTAGATCGATTTTATGGTGATTGGCTTCTTCTGTGAGGAGAATCATATATATGACGATTCAAATCCAAAGTCTAAGAAAATTGATGTTGTTGCTTCTGGATCCCAGTATGGCAGCAATGTTACTGGGGAACATCGATGCTTAATTAGGTTTTGGTTTTAGGTGTAATTAAGTTTTAATTTTGAGGGTAATTGGGTCTATTCAAGTGAATTTTTGGCTATATTTGAATTGTTGTATAAAAACTGATATTAATGAATTTGTGTGCTATATTTTGGCTATAAATGATAAATACCCATTCTTTTGCGCGATGTAAAATAATGGGGCATATTGCTCCTAATCTATTACTACGTGGTGATCAAGCAAATGCATGCAAAAGGTGTCATACACTATCAAAGACCACCTCTCATCTCCCTTTACACGAAAAGTGCTCACAAGCACCTTAAAACCTCAATATAAAATATAAAAGGAGAGAGCTATAAACCATGATGTGCCACGCTAAAGTATAGCTTCCAACAATAAGCAAACTATAACTAATGAAAGAGCACCCTTTGGAGAGATTTTTCAGTGTGACCGTCACACAAGGCGGTACACCACGCGTCTCTATGTAAATGGTTGGATATGTGTGTTAAAAGGTTAATAACTTAAAAATTAAAATTTTCCACCACTTACATAAAAACACGTGATGTACCATCCGTGTTCCCGTCACAACTAAAAATTTTCCCACCCTTTGCCCTCATCCTGATATTAGGGTTGTCCTGCCAAAAACTCTATCTTATAACCAATCTAAAGTAGTCACCTCAATGCCACTTAGTACTACAATCTAATGATATTCTTCTACACTTGTAAGTAAGTGGTCTTAGGTTCAATTCTCGCCAAAGACGAATTTGAACCACATTATTGCTAATCCATTGTGAGGCTAAGTCCACCCCTCTCCCTTAGTGTAGATGATATCGTTTGTAAAAAAAATAAAAAAAATAAAAAAGAAAGCCACCTCAAGCTAAGACTACTGATAAATAACAACATATGGCTCGTACTGGAGCTTTACTCATACGAATAAAATGGAAAGTTCTAGAAGAAATTACAAGAATAAATTAATGAACATGAATATTGGTAGCTTACGGGGAAAATGAACGGTTGACAATTTGTTATAGTGGGTCTTGATAATGCTATAGACCACATGAACTTATGTGTGTGTGTGTGTATATATATATATACGGGTTCTCATTGATCGTAAATGGGCCTTTTATTATTTAAAAAAAAAAATGACTAACTTCAAAATTTACTAAAAAAACAATGTCGTTTCGCTAAAAAAATATACAATTTTCCTTTGGTGGTCTTGAATGAGGATATAGTGATAGAATTGCATTGGAGAGATGCCGATATTGTTTAGTTTTTTTTAACTCGTTTGTTTTCCGAAAAAAAATGATTGAAAAAGAGATGTATTAAAAGTAGTTTTGACAAATTACGAGGGGGCACGTGCCCTTGGCCTCATCAAATTCAACATGGGAAGGAGCACTACTCTAACTAGTTTAGTTAAGCTCGATCTCCATAGCAGAAGTGGAGTACATTAAGAAAATAAAACAACAATTAGTATTCAATGTGCATCCTTCTAATTACAATACTTGCATATAATCGAAAAGCAAAATACAATGTTGATTCTTTGAAATTCAGCTAGTACAGTGTTAGATTTGAGACGCACGATTATACACTTTGTATGCTTTGGACCTTATTGGTTTGGGCTTATACAACAAAAGCTCAATCCAAAGGCTTAAAAGCCCAACAAACAAACTTACAACTGTTTTCATCACATTCCTTTTCCATTTCTCTCCTCTCATTTGCCTCTTTCTTCTTCCTTCTCTCTTTTGAGGGAACTTTGAAGTTGCAGTCTCTTCTTTTTAGGTTACAGGAGAGATCTTTCGGCCTGCGAGTATCGAGCTGAATGCATATGAGAGGTTCCAAGCAGCTGCGAAGCGAAGCAAAAAGACTTGTTAATGAACCATCCTTAGTCTAACTACATCCAAAAAATATAACTGATTGGATAAACGGGTGAAATCATCTCTAGTCAAGCAGAAGCCTGTTTGCGTTTAAGATTCATTCGCCGATTCTTGGAATAACGGTTATTAATTGAAGAAGATTAATGGTATCTGATCAAGACGATGCTGATTTCAGCAAACTTTTCCTTTAGGTACTATAACTGTTAAACCACCGGCGTCAACAATGGCTTGTTCAAAAAATGAGCCTCAAGATTCCCAATCACAAGGTCAGCCATGGCAGTGTCTGTTTCCACAGTGTCACTTCCTACATGAGGTAAGAGTACCACATTCTCAAGCTGAAACAGCTGCTCTGGTACATCTGGTTCATTTTCATAAACATCGAGCCCAGCACCACCTAACCGGCCTTCTAGCAGTGCAGATACCAGCTCAGATTCATCAACATGAGGACCCCTCCCAATGTTAATGAGAATACCCTTTGGACCCAAAGCATCAATGACTTCACGATTAATAATGTGGCGGGTCTCTTGAGTTAACGGGCATACAACAACCAGGATATCACAGTTGGAGGCTAACTCCACAACACTTGGATAGTATTTGTACTTTAAATCTGGTTTTTCTGTTCTGGAGTAGTATGCGATTGGACAGCTAAAAGCCTCTGCTCTCTTGGCAACTGCCTTTCCAATTCTTCCCAATCCGATGATGCCCACAGTTTTTCCAGTGAACTGAAATGAAAGAAAAACTATTAAAATTATAACGAAGAACAGATTCAGGGCAGACATGTAACTTGCTTGCAGTTATTAACTTCACAATTGACTCTGTTTCAGGAAGAAAACACAAACTACTGCTGAGTTTTTTTTTTATCAACATAACATTTCATATTAAAGCTGCATCTAACTTCTGTCACAAAATTAGTGCACTTAAACCACCCTATAAACACATCATGGGCATCCTGCCATGATTATTTGAAAAACGTCTTCGGTTACCATTGAAAATATATAGCATTTTTTTTCATTAAATGCGCAACAACGCTGAATGCAGCGCATCAACAGTTTACAATTTCTTTGCAAACCAGTTTTACAATGCAGTATGTTAAATTGAAAATTCAGAATGAACTGCATTCAGTAATTTAATCAAATCAAGACTAATAATCAGCATTCTCTCATGTTAAACACGGAGCTTGGAATGCATAAAATGAACAAGAACAGTAGACTATGCCTTCCCAAACCAATTTTCAAATCTATCATTGTTAAATTTGAAACTTAGAAGCTCAGTTATGCAAACAGAAAAGCTTCAACATACACAAAGACCAAGAATAAAGCAGCCAATGAGTCAGAATTTTCCAACCAATGAACTAAACACGGTACACTCCATAACCAAAAAGGAAAAAGATAGGCATGCACAGACTCAGAGAATAAGAAATCGACAACGCCAGCAAGAATGCCTCATTGCATTGGCAGAAGAACCAGTCCAGACAAGAATCGAAAACAGATGACCTGCAGTACACTGACCAGTGACTACAATCTCACCCATTTTACCTTAGCTGGCTCAGTGTCATCCTAAATGCATCACTATTACAAAGTCGAATTCAATAAAGACTAACAACTGGAGACATCTTCGAGCGAGTAATGCTTTTCGAGCGACTACTAATTTTCACACGCAGATGCAGGCACTACTAGGTCTTGCCACTGCACAACAAGTTGAACATCAAATCCACAACCTGATGTCGTGATGTTCTTGAATCTTACCAGTAAAGTCATATAAAAAATCACCCTTTCAACTTTTCAATATCCATATCACATTTCTTATTCCTCTCTTTTTTACTTCAACAATTGGTTTCTTTACCACAATCTCCAATTCTCTTAAAACATTTTATGAAATTAGTTGTCAATCCACACGCAATAATTATAAAAACATATCAAATTCAAATTATGTCTAAAACAGTAAAAAAACAAAAAAAAACAAAAACAAAACCTTGGTGTTCAACTTGTAGTCGCCGTTCTTCCACCCCCCACTCCTCACATACCCATCAGCCTCACAGAGCCGTCGCAACACAGCCAACGCCAACCCAATCGCAAGGTCCGCCACGTCGTCGGTCAAAACGTCCGGCGTGTTGGTGACCCGAATACCCTTTTCCCTACACTTCTCCAAATCCACCTTATCGATTCCGACGCTGAAGCTGGCGATGATCTCCAGCTCCGGCAGCGCCTCGATGAGCCCGACGTCGGCTCCGTTCCCAGCATTGCCGATGACGGCTCGGACGGCGCCGGAGTGGGCCTTGAGGAACTCCGCTTTTTCAGGGGCGGTCCAGAGCTTGAGGAGGTTGAAGCGCCTCTCGAGCTCTTGCTCTAAGTACGGGGACATTGGGACTGGCATGAGGACGCCGACGGAATCCATTGATGGATTTGGAGTGGGATTTGATTGGTTGTGGGTTTTTTGGGTGCCCCAGATATCAAAACGGTTGGAGAGGTTGGGATTTGGTGAACTGATAGTGGTGGTGGTGACTAGACCGGTGGCAGCGTTGGGTGGGTGGCGCGTCTCTCCAGGAGGACAAGTAAGATGACGACGTTTTGTTGGATGGAGGCAAATTGCAGAACGAGACATGATAAAATGTCAAATTACAAAGTGGAACATAAAATCCACAAACTACACTTACGTCACCCACTATTTTTTGAGATTGTACTTTCGTATTTTCACAATATTTTGAACTACGAACATCTACATTCGCAATAGTTCAACGTCAATTCTAAAAGAGATTCTTCGGTAGGATAGCTATTTCATTTCTTGATAAAAAAAATATACAAGCAATTTGGTTTGAGTTTTACCTAGTAAAGTGTAATTTTGGATTAAATAGAACCAAACTGCAGTTACTCTGATTTAATGTCTTATATGAAAACCACATAAGCAATCCAAACCGCCTATATTTCTTTTGTTTTATTTTTCTTGTTTGGCAATTTTTGATTTGTTATCATAATTTACTATATTGCTTATAGTATTGATTGCTTAAAATTTATTTGATTTTTCACCATATAACTTACTAAATTTCTTCGTTTTTCAAAGGTAAAAGTTCTCAATTATTGTTCAATGAACATTAATTATTTCTTTTTTTGATATAAGTATTCGTATAAAGTATAACATTTACTTACTTGTTTATGAAGAAAAATAACAAAACCAAATTGGGTGGGGTAGATAGATTGGCTTGAGCCCTAGTCCAAATTAAAATTTTATGGTTAAATTACAGTTTGCACCTTTAAATTTAAATGTAATTACAATCTCGTACAACACTTTTAAAATATTTTAATCGCATACATTTATTATTATTTCATTGCAATTTCAATCGCATACATTTATAGTTGTTTAATGTAAAATTTGAGGACTAAAATGTCATATAAATGTTTAAGATTTGACTTGTCTAAGTCTTTATTTTGTCAAGTTGGAGTAGTAAATACAGGCGCTCAATTCCAGCCGCAGGATCAAATTAACGGGTGTGATGTAACAGAAGACCAATCTGAAGGAAGATACTAGACAGGGAGAGAGAGGACAGGGAAAACACAGCGTTCATTTCGTCGCACCATCGAAACGGAAACAGTCTCAGATATTTGAGCATACCTTCGCCTTCTCAAGGTTAGGGTTTTCCTTTTTGCACTATACATACATATATATATATATATATATATATATGAAATATTTTTGATGGTTTTCTGAATCTGAAGTTAGTGTTATCTTTGTTGTTTCAAGTTTCTGAATTTCCTGCTGCAAAATAAGACTAGTGTTTTTTTTTTTTCATTTTTTTTTTTTAATTTGAATTTACTGATTTTTGAGCTGATTAAAGTCTGATCTTGGCTTTAATTTAGCTGACTATTATGGTATTTTTAATACGGAATTACTGATTGTTTAGATTCAACCAATGATCATCCTGAAATGGATGGATTGGATTCGACCCCGAATTCGATTTTTGAGTATTTGAATTGGGTAACTGTAATTGTACAGGAAATAAATTGGATTGAAAATTTAAATATAAAATTATATTTGTTTTTGTTTTACAAAAAGATTATATCTGAGTGATACTGTTGTTGAGCTGATGTGATCTTGGTTATAAATTTTGTTTATTTGTTTAATATGGAATTACTCAAGCAATGATCAACCTGAAATAGATGGATGCAATTCGACTCGAATTCTATTTTGGTTTGGAGTATCTGAATTGGGTAATTGTTGTAATCGTATAGGAAATAAATTGGAGTTTGTTTATTTGTTTATCTATTTGGATTTTGGAAACCAATTGTAACAATTTATTTATTTATTTATTTTGTGCATAAATATCTTATACAATCTGAGTTCTTATATTCCTGTGTAAGCAGTACGGAATGCAGTTTCAAGTACTTTATATGAGCCGCCAATTTCGAACTTGTTTGGGTCCATACTTTATCTTAATGATTTTGAATTTGAAATAGGTGGCTTGACCTTGAATTGTGATCTCCTATGTAACTATGCTCAGGTGATGCTTAAATATTGAGGAGTTCAGGGACGAGACTTGTTTGTACCCATAAATTTCTAAAAGAGGAGAGGATGTCAGGTGGCCGAAACACCCACTGGTGTTACAATTGCAGGCGCCCATTTCGGCTGAGAGGGCGAGACGCGGTTTGCCCAGGCTGCGATGGAGGATTTGTTCAAGAACTTGTTGATATGGTTCATGTCAGCCCAATGGATTTCTTTGAACTGGACAATGATGATGATCGTGACAGGAGGTTCTTGGAAGCTTTCTCAATGTTGCACCAATTGACAGACAGAAGGCGTAATGATAGCATTAGGGCAAGATCAGATTTAGTTCCTGAGCGCAACCCAGCATTTGCTCCTCTCTTGATTTTTGGTGGCCAAATTCCTTTTCGACTGTCTGGGAACGGCGCTTTTGAAGCTCTTGTCAATGGGTCTCCTGGAATAGGCGTGACACGGGGTAACATGGGTGATTATTTTGTAGGTCCTGGCTTAGAAGAACTATTTGAGCAGCTTTCAGCTAATGACCGGCGAGGCCCTGCCCCAGCCTCCAGAGGTTCAATTGATGCAATGCCTACTGTTAAGATCACAAACAGGCATCTCCGTTCTGATGCGCACTGCCCCGTTTGCAAGGACAAATTCGAGTTGGGATCCGAAGCAAGGCAAATGCCTTGTGACCATCTATACCACACAGATTGTATTGTACCATGGTTAGTACAACACAACTCATGCCCTGTTTGCCGTCAAGAACTCCCTCCGCAAGGTTCACCAGGAGCAGGAAGCGGTCATACCACAAGTAGTCGAAGTAGAAGCAGTAGTTTTGGTAGTAACACCAGTGCAAGGGAGAGTGGTAGAGAAAACCAAGGAAGGCGAAATCCTCTCTCTTATTTGTGGCCGTTTCGCTCATCTAGTTCCAGCTCCAGCTCCAGCTCTAGCCATAACCCGACAACTGAAAGTAGTTCATCAACTATGCGCGAACACAATAATCAGATGGGGTATTCAGGATGGCCGTTCGACTACTAGGGTTAACGGTGTTCACGTTATTGCTTGCTTTCGTTGGGATCAGAATCCATAGCTGTCCATTGAACTAAGCAAATCGCTAGTGGTGAGTAAGGGTTTGAGACCCTTCATCTGTATTACTGTATGTTGTTAAAAGGGTGCTTTTGGTGTTTGTTATGCCTCTTTCCATGTAAATGACTATTTCCTTCTTTTGTGTATTTCTATCCTTTGTGAATCATTTGTGCTTCTAAGTTGTTCTTCATTCCCATTTTATGTTTCATACTCGTTGACTTTTCTTTCGAAGATCCTCCATACAAGTCAAACTTTAATGTAGACAAGATTACATTTAGAAAATTATTAGATCAGATATATGAATGATCGTGGACTCGTAATTATGACCGCTTCTCGATGAATTATAGCACAGTCATAGGTTGGAGATGAGTTTTTGGATATACCAAGACCTAAAAAAGCAAATTCATCTTAGCTTCTCAATGAATATGATTAAGAAGTTGCCAAACATTTTGTAAAATAGTAGTGACTCGTTGACTTTTATGTGTAGAGTTTTGAAATTAGGGTTTTGTTTAATCGCTTTGCTAAACTTACATAAGCATATGGATATTAATGGGAACTTTGCTAATCAGAAATACAGCCAAGGATGACCTAGAGTAGATTAAAATAACAAAATCAAAACTGTTATAAATATGTAAAAGTTAGAGAGATAACATTTACTAGTGACAGGAGTGAAGCAGGTGTAAAATATCACACTGAAACTATAGCACTAAGGGATGACAAATAAAAGAGGGAGGAATAGATGATGTTATTGATCTTTCCTTCTTTATGTCAGTATTTTTGAAAGCATACGGAGTGCTCTATTTATAGAGCAACTCCAATACTGATGCATTAATTATACATTGAAAATTTACAGCACCCTTTTGGAAAATATGATCTCCTGCATCCCCAAAGTCAATTTCAATCTGTATGTTTTCAATATCACTGTGGGCATTCACTAACCCACCAACATTTTCAACAAAAACTGGGTTTTAGCCTTTGTCATTAATTGGGGATTAAGTTTGATTTAAGTATTTGAATGGTTTGTCAAACATGATCTAATGGAAGTTTCAACATGTTGGCTTTGAAATATTCCACTGTTTTTTTTTTTTTGAACAAACGATATTATCTACACTAAGGAGAGGGGTAGGGTTTTACCCTTATAATGGACAAGCAATAATGTGGTTTAAATTCGCCTTTGACAAGAATCGAACCTAAGACCTCTTACTTATAGGTAAAGAAGAATATTACTACTATTAGACCGTAGTACTAAGGTCATCTCCAACTGAAGGGTCTAGAGAGCCAGAGGGCTGAACATAGCCCAAAAAGAGTCTCCAACCGAGGGTCAGGCCAAAGAGCTCGTGTGCCTCATTGGACAAAAAAGGGCCAAAGGGCCAACCACCCGGCCTAAACCAGCCAGCCAATCGGCCCTGGGCCGAGCTGAAATTCAATTTGCAACGGCTAGCTACTGACGTCAGCTAGCTGTTATTTTATTTATTTTTGGTTTTTTTACAAAATTTGTTTTAAAAATTGAAAAAAATTCTTCTTTTTTCCCCATAACTTCCTAAACCATTAAACATTACATAACATTAAGGGCGCGTTTACTAATCCGTAATCAGATTGAGAGGAATTGGATTAAGGAGGAATCAGAATTAGATTCCTGTTGAAGTTGTTTACTAAAACTGTTTGGAATCAGAGTATGAATGATGTTGAATCCATATAAGTTGTTTACTAATTCACTTCAATCGGAATTAAAACTATGTTGATTACTAAATTTCCCTTACATAAATAAATTATTTTCATACTAATTAATTAAATTAAATTTATTAGTTAAATTTATATAATAAAATTCATCTATATAAAAATATATAAATAGGTCCAGCTGCACATTCCCCACGTCTCCATCTTTCCCACACCTTCATCTTGAAGGTCAAGCTGCATTGCCCACCACTCACCCCTGCCTTTCCTTGCCCTGTCTCTGTCTTCCACCCCCCTTACGCCTCCATAGCCACCGCCCCACCCCAACTATCTTCAACTTCCCCCTCTTATTTTTCCATCTACTTCTCATCTCCCTCCATCTCTCTCCAACCACACAGCCACTGGTGACACACCCCGACCCGGAATGTCAACTAGGACTCCGAATCGAGCCGTGTTGGCCGACACCTGGAAGGTGACGGAGCCATAAAGTGTAATGATGTGGAAAAAGTGAATACATTGAAACCTAAAAGTGCCTAAATACAAGAGTGCGCTGTGATCGGAAATGAACCCATTTCATACGTGATGTCAGAGCATAAGTAAAGTACAGTAAAGTGGATTGAAAATCATACCATTGAAGGTAATCTCCAATACCAAGACTTGCCATGAATCCTCGTCGATACGAAAGCTCTGCTACTAAACCAGGAGGGATAAAAACAAGAGTGAGTGGGCCAGAAAATAAAGCTTTAATAAAGACCTTCTAAACGATATAATTCCTCGCCGTAACACCTGTTTAGTTTTCCAAAAATCATACTACGAATAAGTATGAAATCAAAAGTATACTAACAGTAAATCCAGAAGTATACCACCACACAACATCTCATTAGCAATATAAATAATCATGTGCTTAATAACCCATACTAGCACGCCAGTCAAAGTCACCTATGGTGACCTGTACGACTATAACCATATCTCATCAATCAATGCTAGTACATAAGTCGGAGTCACCTGTAGTGATCTGTACGACTCATCCATATCTCATTAATCAATGCTAGCTCATAAGTTGGAGTCACCTATAGTGACCTGTACGACTTATCCATATCTCATTAATCAATATCCCAGTACTATGTCAGCCGGATCCACCTCTTGTGGCTTGTACGACTGAACTCATAGCTCATCACATATCCATGCACACGAGTCGGAACCACCTCTAGTGGTCTGTACGACAAGCTGGGTGTAAATAATTACGCTCAAGTGCTACGATAATGTGAAGGTTGTGCGAAGTATCGCAAGTCACCTACGAGTCGGAACCACCTAATGTAGTCTGTACGATAGGCTGACACTTACCTTGAATCCAAGGTGAGCGTGTGGTGAGGGAGGTGAACGATCACGTGAAGGCTAAGCCATGTCCTCAGGCGAGAACACTAACACCGAGGTGCAGGGTTATGAGCTCTAAATGCATCTAATATGGCATGTACGACTTATAGACAACCTGTACTACAATGTCGGAGTTGCCTCTATTGCAACCTGTACTACAATGTCGGACTTACTTAAAACATAATATAGTCATGCCATCACTCAATCGTTCCAAATAAAATGTAATCATAACCATGCATCCCACATTTCACAACATATACTCACATGAACTTATCTGTGCATCTTGCGTTCACCTTCGTACTTTAAAGCATTCACGATAATTATGCGTAATAATATACTTATGGACATGACCTGATGCAAATCCAAAACTTAACCATATCGTAGTGCTTCCAAATATATATAGATATATATATATATATGTGGATTGTAACATCCCACATCGCCTAGGGGAGTGCATCTTGTAAGCCTTATATGTATATTCCCATCTCTACCTAGCACAAGGCATTTTGGGAGCTCACTGGCTTCGGGTTCCATCAGAACTTCGAAGTTAAGCGAGTTTGCGCGAGAGCAATCCCATGATGGGTGGCCTACTGGGAAGTTCTCGTGTGAGTTCCCAAAAACAAAATCGTGAGGGCGTGGTCAGGGCCCAAAGTGGACAATATCGTGTTACGATGGAGTCGAGCCAGGGATGTGGTGGGGGCCCGGGCCGGGATGTGACAATTTGGTATCAGACCCAATCCCTGGCCGGAAGTGTGCCGACGAGGACATCGGGCCCCTAAGGGGGGTGGATTGTAACATCCCACATTGCCCAGGGGAGTGGATCCTGTAAGCCTTATATGTATATTCCCATCTCTACCTAGCACGAGGCTTTTTGGGAGCTCACTGGCTTCGGGTTCCATGGGAACTTCGAAGTTAAGCGAGTTTGCGCGAGAGCAATCCCATGATGGGTGACCCACTGGGAAGTTCTCATGTGAGTTCCCAGAAACAAAACCGTGAGGGCGTGGTCGGGGCCTAAAGCGGACAATATTGTGCTACGGTGGAGTCAAGCCTAGGATGTGGTGGGGGCCCAGGCCGGGAGGTGACAATTTGGTATCAAAGCCAATCACTTGCCGGTAGTGTGCCGACGAAGACTTCAGGCCCCTAAGGGGGGTGGATTGTAACATCCCACATCGCTCAGGGGAGTGGATCATCTAAGCCTTATATGTATATTCCCATCTCTACCTAGTATGAGGCCTTTTGGGAGCTCATTGGCTTCGGGTTCCATTAGAACTTCGAAGTTAAGCGAGTTCGCGCGAGAGCAATCCTATGATGGGTGACCCACTGGGAAGTTCTCGTGTGATTTCCCAGAAACAAAACCGTGAGGGCTTGGTCGGGGCCCAAATCGGACAATATCATGCTATGGTAGAGTTAAGCCCGGGATGTGGTGGGGGCCCGGGCCGGGATGTGACAACTGGAATATACCCCACAACCACCATAACAGTGGATCCACCACCACTGCAGCTTCAATTCCAGGTGTTGGTCGTTCAATTGGCATATGCGGCACCGAACAAGTTTCAAATATGTTATTCGCCAACGACAACCCATTCCACCAACTCAGTCTTTGAAGCCCATCCTAGCACAAAATCATCCAGAACCGTGATTGAGCTAGTGAACATGCAAGGGAGTCGGCAAAATCGGCAAAGAGAGTCACAGATACAAAGGTGGAGGTAGAAGATACAGGGTAGTTTAGGTATAAAAGTTGGATTCCTGGAAAAGCCTTCTCCCCGGAATCCAAATACCACCTCCATCTAGGGGATCCAATTCCGGGAGATTTAGGGACCCAATTCCTGATTTTAAGTGGACCCCATCTTGTTTTTATTCCGGAAATGTTAGTAAACGGCTTGAATGCCTGTAAAAGAATGCAATTCCGTTCCGGTTTCGTAAACACACCATAAGTAACATGAAACAACATTAAACAATATTAAATCACATTAGACAACATAAAAATAAAACATTTAACAACATAAAACTTAAACAACATTTTTAAAAACATTTAACAACATAAATTGTGTTTGAATTTAAGTTGTAGTTTTTAAATAATAAATTATGTTTGGCCCTATGGCCCTTTAGTCTTCGGTTGGAGATGGTTTTTTGTGACATGGCTAAAATGAGCTCTATGGCCCTTTGGCCCTCGGTTGGAGATGGTAAGAAATATGGCCCTACACTATTCATTAAAATATTAATTTCTTGGAGGGCCAGATGGGCCATCTCCAATCGATGGCTGGCCAGAGGGCTTGTTTTAGCCCTCTGGCCCTCCAAGATATTAATATTTTAATGAACAGTACATGGTCATATTTGCCTTCGTCTCCAACCGAGGGTCAAAGGGGCATAGGGCTCGTTTTAGCCATGTCACAAAAAACCGTCTCCAACCAAGGGCCAAAGGGCCAAAGGGCCAAACATAATTTATTATTTAAATTTAAAAACTACAACAACTTAAATTCAAAAACTACAACTTATATTTAAAAACTACAACTTAAATTTAAAAACTACAAATTAAATTTAAAAACTAGAAATAAAATTTAAAAACTACAACAACTTAAATTCAAATCCAACGGATAAGTGACGTCAGCTAGCCGTTAGATTTGAATTTTTTTTTTTGCTATAAATAGGGTGGATATTGGGTTATAATTCACACAACTTTGATTTTAATCTCTTTCAATTCAAGTTTGCAATGAATTCCAACTTTGGATCCTCTTCAGATTCTAACTGGGGGTCCTCATCCAATTCTAAAAGAGAAGCAAAATGGGCGCAAATGAGACGAGAAGATGAGGAGTCTGATGACGAAGTTCAAGTAAGGCGCAACAAACAAAACATAGCAGCAGCCATGGCTGCGGCCGGGGTGTGTCAGTCAACTGAGGAATAACCTCAATGGGGTGGCTCTGTTGCTGGTCGCTCTTACAAACCACGAAACAGAGAGATGACGCATGCGAATCTGATGAACAACTACTTCAACCTTAACTTGGTATACACAGAAGAGGATTTCAGACGTCGCTTCCGGATGAGGCGTTATGTCTTCGAGCGTTTACTTCGTGATGTCCAGCAGGTCAATCCATACTTTCGACAGAAACAGGACAGAGCAGGTCGCCCTGGTTTCTCACCTCATCAGAAGGTTACTGTTGCACTCTGAATGATGGCCTATGGCTCCCCAGCTGATTCGATGGATGAAACCCATGGTATGTCTGAGTCTACATGCCTTGATACTCTTGAACAATTTTGTGACATAATTGTTCAGGTTTACAAAGACGGGTACCTCCTTGAGCCAAATTAAGAAGATCTAAATTGGCTCATTCGCAAAGCTGAAGACCGTGGGTTTTTGGGCATGATAGGGTCATTAGACTTCATGCATTGGGATTGGAAGAACTGTCCCACCGGATGGCAATTAGGCTTTAACGGAAGGTCAAGAAAGCCAAATGTTGTGTTAGAGGCGGTTGCCTCATATGACACATGGATCTGGCATGCTTTCTTTGGAGTCCTTGGATCCTAAAATGACATTACAGTTCTTGGGCGTTCACCCCTCTTCAATAACTTAACGGAAGGTAAAGCACCTCAACTTGACTACTACATCAACGACCGTCAATACAATATGGGGTATTACTTGGCAGATGACATCTACCCAAAGTGGGCGACACTTGTCCAAGCAATTCCAAACCCTAGGAATGACACAGAAAAGTTGTTTACCTTACACCAAGAGGCATACCGGAAAGATGTTGAGAGAGCTTTCGTTATTCTACAAGCACAATGGAAGATCATCAGCGAACCGGCAAAAGGGTGGAGTCAGGAAAATTTGGACTCCATCATGATGTCTTGCATCATATTACACAATATGATAGTGGAGGAGGAGCAAGATGGGTATATTGATGGAGAGTCCGATGACAACCAAGAAGATCCAAATAGGTCAAGAAGGGCTCGTGCAAAAATATATGATGGGCCTAATTTGCCTTTCAATCCAAGAACTGGTAGTATCTCTATAAATGAGTACATAAGGCACTATAGAATGATACGTTCTCGTGCCACAAACAAGTACCTACAACAGGATCTTGTTGCACATCTTTGGGCCAAAAGAAGCATGGAGTAGGCGTTTAAGTTTTATGTTGTTAAATGTTTTTAAAAATGTTGTTTACGTTTGATGTTGTTAAATGTTTTTTTTATGTTGTATAATTTGTATGTTGGTTAATGTTATTTAATGTTGTTTCATATTGTTTAATGTTGTTTCATGTTACTTAATTTAATTTAATGTTGTATAATGGCTTAGGAAGTTATAGGAAAAAAATATAATTTAAAAAAAATATGAAACAAATTTTGTAAAATAGAAGTTATAGGAAAAAAAATATAATTTAAAAAAATATGAAACAAATTTTGTGAAATAGAAGTTATACGAAAAAAATAGAATTTAAAATAAAATAAAACAAATTTTGTGAAATAGAAGTTATAGGAAAAAATGGAATTAAAAAAAAATATGAAATTTTTTTTTTAAAATAAAAGTTATAGGAAAAAAAAATATGAAATAGAAGTTATAGGAAAATTTTTGTAAATAAAAAATAATAATAAAACTGTAAAAAAAAAAATTCAAATGCAACGACTAGCTGACGTTAGCTGGCCGTTGCATTTGAATTTTTTTCTTAAGCACTCATATTCCACAGCTCTCTGGCCTAGCTCTCGGTTGGAGACGGTTTTCGGGCTATTTTCGGCCCTCTGGCCCTCTGGACCCTTCGGTTGGAGATGGCCTAAGTGTCTATATTTCACTGTTTTACAGAAAAACAAATTACAATATGCTTTTTATTCTTATTCGATTTTGTTCGATATTTTTGGACTCACTCACTAGCACTACATGATAAAATTAATAATTCTTAGTGGGGATCAAAATTTGTAATCCAACTTGTATTGTCCATTGTCATGCTGAAAGGTCCACAGTTGTTAATATGTTTACATCATGAGCAAACAACACCGTCAAACATCAATCACGAATAAATGATATTTTTCTTTTAAATAAACAAAAATAATACTGGGCAACTGTCATTAATATATTTTTATTGGATCTTTAAAACCAAAAAAACTCTTTGTTGTTAGATAGATAGGCCGTTAATGCATTGGAGAACTGGTAATCAATCATGAATGAATGATATTTATCTCTCTCTCCTAGTTATAAGGTCATCTCCAACTGAAATGGCTAAATATAACCTCGTCCAAGATTATAGTCCTTCAAAAATTTATTTTTAAATAAACAGTGTCAGACCATACTTATATACCATCTACAGCCAAAGAGGCCAAACATAGCTCCCTAAATTAAAGTTTTAAGTTTATATTTAAATTTATTGGTCAATTTAATTAAACTACCTTTGAATGTTCTCAAATTTAGACGTTGAATTTGAATCAATTATTGCAACTAAGCAGTTGGGCTCCAAAAAAAGGTTAAGAGGGGGCTACATTTGGCCAACCTAAGGTCATCTCCAATCTAGGGTCTAGAGGGCTAGAGGACCCAAAAAAGCCCAAAAACCATCTCCAACCGAGGGCTAGGTTAGAGGGCTCGTGGGCCTCACAAAATCTAAAAGGGCCAAATGTCACAGCCAATCCCAAATATATATATTTATCGACAGCGTGAATTGATGAAAATACCCTTGAACGTTAGTTGTGCAATGTGGTTTAAGGGTAGCTTTGGGTTAATATACTTAAATCCTAATTGTTTGGAACCAATTAGGATTAAGTTATGTTTTCTTTTGGTGGTTGACCAGTCCTAGGCCACGCACACTCTCACTCTCTCCTCTCCCCCGTGTCCTCTCACCTCTCTCTCTTCCTCATCATACGTACGGACAAGGGCAAGAACACCCAAACCTTGCAGATCGAGGTTGAAAATGGTATCATTGTGTTCCTAAGGTCATCGTGAGTTCAAAGGTACCAGAAATAGGTAAGGTTACCTTCGATTTCACGTAGAACCACAAAGTCCGATTCCATGCACTGTTCATGCAACTTTTATTCTTCGATTTTCAGGGAATTCTAAGCTCATAGAAGGCTTAAGGAGGTCCTCACGAGCCTTGGGGTAGTTCGTTGGAAGAGTTTGGACGTCGGAGGGCCGAGATCGAAGCTTTTCAAATCGACCGGATTATCGAGCTTCCTCAGGTAGATTCTAGTGGAATTCAAGGCTTAAAAGTAGTATAACGTGATTGTAGATGCCCCTAGCTTCATTTTGGTACCAATTGCATGAAAAATGGTTGAGAAACGAATGAGAATAGTGAGTTTGAAGGTCTGCCCATAATCCGGCGCCGGTGAACAGTTCCGGCGTCTGGAGGTTGAAGACGATGCGCGTGGGCCGCGAGTGAGGCCGTGTCCTCCCCTGCGTGTGAGGGCGCGTGAGCCATACTTAAATTTTTCTAAAAATATTACAATGTTCGTGAGGTTGTGTAGATCTCTGTGGTATATTCATATACCCAAATTGAGCAATGTATGAGAAGTTATTAGCTAGTTTTGTATATGTGCTTTAAAATAACGTTTTTATAGTTAATTCGCATATAGGTGAGACTTATTCGGAGGACGAGCGTATCCACGGGCGACTCGGGGGTTACGACCCGTCGACTTATCAGTAGTGGGCTTTTGTTTTCAGTATATATTTATATACTTGATTTATTTCCCAGAAATGTGTTTTAAATGAAGGTATGCTTTGAAACAATATGCCAAATGCCTTTATATTTTGAATATGCATTTCATGGTTACATATATATATATATATAAATGTGGTGCTGTGGAGGCACAGGTAAGTTCAGGTAAGTTATGTTTGATTAGGTGAACTACGAACGGCTTGATCCCTATTTAGGGTACGTAGACAGTCTAACGAGAGGTTAGATGCAGCCATTCAATAAATGAGATGAACATGTTGATTGTTTATATGAGATGTGAGTAAGTCAAAGGCCTTAGTTGTGAATAGAATGATTATAAATGTTTTGATGAACATTGAACTCATAACCTGCACCAGGGTGATTGCGATTTAGCCAGAGAGAGAGCTGGCACATGCCTGTATATTATGTCACCTCCCACACCATATGCTCACATTGGATCCAATTAGGTGCATAGTTTTGTCGTACAAACCGCTATAAGTGGTTCTGACTCGTAGGTGACTAACGTATTATCGCACAGTTAGCATTGAGAGAGTAAAATTGAGCATAATTATATTACACCCAACATTGTCTTATAGACCCTTTTTAGTGGTTCCGACTTATGTGCAATATATTTCCGTATAGGTCATAGTAGTGACTCCGGCTAGATTGAGTTTGAGCTATGAATTCAGCCGTACAAACTACCACATGGGATTCCAGCTAACATATCATATTTCTATGAATTTATTCTTACCTGAATTGTTTACTCTATTAGATCTTGGCATGGCATATATACATATGAATATGATTATGTGAAGCATGAGTTGAATTGATATGATTTCAGATATATATATGTATATGTTTATATCTTGATTCTGGGAAAACTATACATGTTTTACAGCGAGGGGTTAGTTGTTGATAAATGAAATGTTTTAGTAAAACATTTGTTTTTGCCCACTCACGTTTTCTGTTTTGCGCCCCTCCAGGTTTTAAGTAAGATTGCTGTTGGTGGCTAGATGATGTCGGCAGTTCTGACTTATCCATATAATAGTAGGACATTCTTGGTACTGTATAACTAGTACTTGTCTTACTGGACTGCACCTAGATTTTATGCTCTGATTAGGAGTGTTTACTGTTGTAACTAACTCCTATCACATTTTGTTTAGTAGTGCACTCTAGTAATGTGGTTTTTTAATTATTCGTATAATTGCTATCTTTACCGCTTCCGCACTGTGCACATGGCTACGTCACTCTCACGTGACGGCCAGCATGCCTTGGCCTCGGTCGGGGTGTGTCACCAAAGGGTTGGCCCAATCCAGCCAGCCAGCCAGCCCCTGGCTAGCCAGAAATGTGAGCATTCTTGTGGGATATAACAGACAAGAATATTTATTTTCCTGTCGGTTATATCCGACAGGAATGCTAGGCCAAAATTTTTGAATTTTTTTTTTACAAAATTTTTTTTCCTATAACTTTTATTTTTAAATTCTATTTTTTCAATAACTTCCTATAACTTCTATTTTACAAAATTTGTTCCATATTTTTTTTCCTATAACTTCTGTTTTACAAAATTTGTTTCATATATTTTTTTAAATTCTATTGTTTTCCTATAAATTCTATTTTTCAAAATTTCTTTCATATTTTTTTTAAATTATAATTTTTTCCTATAACTTCCTAAGCCATTATACAACATTAAATTAAATTAAGTAACATGAAACAACATTAAACAATATGAAACAACATTAATAACATTAACCAACATACAAATTATACAACATAAAAAAGCATTTAACAACATGAAACTTAAACAACATTTTTAAAAACATTTAACAACATAAAACTTAAACGCCTACTCCATGTTGACGTCACTTAGCCGTTGGATTTGAATTTAAGTTGTAGGTTTTAAATAATAAATTATGTTTGGCCCTATGACCCTTTGGCCCCCGGTTGGAGATGATTTTTTGTGACAGGGCTAAAATGAGCCCTATGACCCTTTGGCCCTCAGTTGGAGATAGAGGCAAATATAGTAATGTACTGTTCATTAAAATATTAATGTCTTTGAGGGCCAAAAGGCTAAAACGAGCCCTCTGGTGGAGATGGCCTAATCGACCTGGCCAAAAGGCCAGAAGGCTAAAAATAGCTCGAAATGACACGAAAACCGTCTCCAACCGAGGGCTAGGCCAAAGGGCTTGTGAGCCCCACCGGGCCAAAACCCCTAAATCAGGCTAGCGGGCTGGCCATTTCCAGCCAACCAACCAACTAGCCAGCCCTTCAGCCCAGCCCACTTGCACTCCAATGGTAACCTGAGGTCAGCATGATGTTAGCTAGCAATTGGAATTTTTTTTCCCTATAAATACCTAAGTCATTCCTACACCATTTCTCAGATACTTTTCACCATTCCATACTATCTTACCTCATTTTATTTCAATTCTTCACATTCTATTCTCTAACTTTTTCCAATAATTTTTCCTTTAATTTTTTCAATAATTTTCAAATGGCCACATCTGCAATGAAAGGAAGGGCTTGGACCCGAAAAGAAGATGAAGCTCTTTGCAGGGCTTATAGATGGGTCTGGGAAGATATTGTCAATGGTAGTTCTCAAAACAAGTGAAGGTGTTTGGACTCGTATGTCCAAAAAGTACTATGAGTTATACGAAGGCACAACTCCACTGAATCCCCGAAACCACGAGAGTTGATCTTCAAGATGGAAAAAACATCTTCAACAAAGTTTGAATAAATGGCATCAAGTCGTGGTAAGGACTGAAAGCAAACATGAAAGCGGAGCCAATTACTATGACAAAGTAAGTGTTTGATTTAATTAACCATATTAATTCAATTAAAATAATAAATTATTTTTGGCCTATGACCCTCTTAGTTGGAGATGATTTTTTGTCAAAGGGCTATGTTTGGCCCATGACTCTTTGGCCCCCTCGGTTGGAGATGGTATAAAATATGGTCTGGCACTATCATTAAAATATAATTTCTTGCACGGCTATAGGGCTAACACATAGCTCTTTGGCCCTCTTTCGCTTGGAGATGGCCTAATGCCCATCTGGCCAAATAATGGCCTAGTGGGCTCCATGAAATTATAGCTCAATCATCGGTTGGAGATGAGTTTTTGGAAAAATCATGTTATTTTTTGGCTTTTGAACTTTTAGCCCTCTTCATCGGAGATGGCCTAATGAAATTGAATATTCTAGGGGAGGAGTGCTATTGACCCACCGGAACCGTCCACTTAAGAGAGAGAGAGAGAGAGAAGAGGTGGTAAATTAGAAAAAAGCACCGCTGTCTTTCCCGGGATCTTAGCTGCTCTGCGACCACCACCAAAGCCTCAACCGTCCAATTCATGCATTCCTCAAGAAAGCCAAAAACCAAACCTCACCAAAACAACTAGAAACAAAAAAAATTATCAAAAAACATTTGTTTTTGTATCCTAATTCTCACAACATGCACCCCACGTTCCTCCAACCCAACTGAAAAATATCAAGAAAAGAAAACGAAATTAACTAACCCATCAAATCGTCCCAATCATTCACCTCCACATTTCTGTCAAAACTTACCATTTTCTCAGGAAAAAAAAAAAGAAAAAGAAACAAAAACAACAAGAACAACAAGAACATCAACAACAAAAAACAAGAAGATTAACAAGTCTTGTTTCTTAAGTTATTTGGATTTGGAAGCTCTCTTCCCTCTCCGGCAAGAAATCGCGTAACCGACAAAATAGATCCATCTCTCCCTCCTCGCCCTCCCAATAGGTTGAACAGCAGTCATGCCTTGTTCTCCCTCGTTCATTCTATAAAAGTCTTCGCCAAAAAGCTGAGAATGGTTCGGGCGCTCGAAGAAGAAGAACAAGAGGATTACAAGTCTAGATTGTATCATTTCAAGGGAATGTATGAGAATACCGGAAGGCATGCAAAGAGCTTGAGCATCGAGAGTGCTACCGCCTTAGAGTTTCAGGATGATGATAAGAAGGCTTCATCGAGAAGTAGTAATGGAGCTCAAGGCCCTAAATCAAGGTTGAGCAAAGAGGAAGCCGCCGCTAGAGAAGCCAGAGAAAAGCAACAGCAAACAGGTGATGATTTGTCAGCCGTATATAACTTGTACTTTGCTGCATACATTTTCTTTTTGAGTTATTAATTATTTTTTGCTTGTTGGATTTTTGATTCAGATATGGAACAGATGAAGGAGAGGTTCGCCAAATTGCTTCTGGGTGAAGATATGTCCGGTGGAGGTAAGGGCGTTTCGTCAGCTTTGGCATTGTCGAATGCTATTACGAATCTTGCCGGTATGTATACCATCAATATGGTTTGTATTAGTGCAATGAGAAGCAGATTTTTTGATTTCTGGATTGCATATCGCTCACGATTACTTTCCGAATGCAATGCAGCTTCTGTTTTTGGGGAACAAACTCGCCTAGAGCCCATGTCCGCCGACAGGAAAAAGAGGTGGAGAAAAGAAATAGATTGGTTATTATGTGTCAGCGATTACATAGTTGAATTTGTTCCTTCACAACAGAAGGGCAAGGATGGAACTAACATGGAGGTAAATCTGTTCTCTTTCGTTCCATGTCACATACGCGTATGCACTTGTGTTTCACATTTTCTTAAGAATGTGTGTTTTGAATTAACAGATCATGGTGACTCGGCAACGAACAGATCTTCACATGAACATCCCTGCGCTGCGTAAGCTCGATGCAATGCTTATTGTAAGTCTTGTTAACGCTTTTTTACTCTCTTTAATGAGACTCGGATCAATGTTTTATGTGGTAATGGATTATGTTTCTGGAACAAAACTTATAATTAGCAGGATTGTCTAGATAACTTCCAAGAAAAGCAAGAGTTCTATTATGTATCCAAAGATGCCGATGAGAAAGAGAAAGGAACTGCAAAGAGAAAAGATGACAAATGGTGGCTACCTACTCCTAAAGTTCCACCAAATGGTTTATCAGATGCCGCACGAAAGTTCATACAGTATCAAAAAGATTGCGTCAACCAAGTGCTTAAAGCAGCTATGGCCATCAATGCTCAAGTTTTAACAGAAATGGAGATCCCCGAAAACTACATTGAATCCCTCCCCAAGGTAAAGAAAGAGGGAACTATCCTCGTTGCCGTGTCACATTACATGTGACTTGATGAGTTCTCTAACCGGGTTCTGATTTTGTTGATTTTGTGCAGAATGGGAGGGCAAGTCTTGGTGACTCAATTTACCGGAGCATTACAGTTGATTTCTTTGATCCTGACCAATTTCTTTGCAGCATGGACTTATCATCAGAGCACAAAATTCTAGACCTCAAGAACAAAATGGAGGCTTCCATGGTGATATGGAAGAGAAAGATGAACCAAAAAGATGGGAAATCGGGTTGGGGCTCTGCAGTGAGCTTGGAGAAGAGAGAACTTTTTGAAGAGAGAGCAGAGACAATCTTACTCCTCCTCAAGCAGAGGTTCCCTGGAATCCCTCAATCGTCACTTGACATTAGTAAAATCCAATACAATGCGGTAAGGACATAATTTATGCCTTGATTTTTCCAGTACTAGTGCACATTTTACGCACAAAATACTGCAGAAAAATAAGTGAATCACTTATAAAGTATTTGACCATGCTTATGAACTTACGCATATGCTTGTTCTTTGGCTTTACAGGATGTTGGACAGGCTATTCTGGAGAGCTATTCAAGAATACTAGAAAGCTTGGCCTTCACAGTTTTGTCGCGGATCGAAGATGTACTATATGCTGATTTTGCTACTCAGAATCCATCACATGTAGCTTGTAAACGGCCCTATTTAGGAGACGCTACAGTTGAAACTTCTCCGGATAGGTCTTCAAAGGAAGAAAATGCCGGTGGGGAGACACCCGGTTCAATGACACTGTTGGATTTCATGGGTTGGGGCGTGGTTCAATCTGAGACCGAGCCAAAAAAGGACCCGGATGCTGCAGATGGAGGCAAAGACTCTTGTGAGATTAAGCATCCACATATACAGAAGATTGCAAACATAGTGACCAACAAGAAGGTTTCCTATCTAGAGACATTGGGTGGATTGAGAAGTCCAACGGCACGCCACTAACAGCGCCAACAGGGGGAAATCGGAGAAGAAAGAGCGAGAAAATGAGGAACTAACTGAGACAGATACAGAAAGCCTAAGCCTTCAAATGTGAATTTCACAGCACTCATTGGCATCCTTGGAGTTGTGTGATGACTTTATTTTTCATTCTATTCCTTCCTTGTTGTGTAATAGGGAAGAAGAAGGAAGAAAACCAATGAGGGTTTGTAGACTGACAAAAAAAATATATAATTTTGATGAATTATCTTAGACATATCTTAATTTTGTTCCTCCCCTATTCGTACTCCAGATTCTTCACAATGTTTGCAATGTTTTTTCACCGATTTCTTCGTATTGCTGTATCTATTTTGTTGAAAGAGGTACTAAATTGAAATCGTACGTTGACAATTGTAGATAAAAATAATATCATGATCAAACAATAATCTATTAAAATATAAATAGCAGTTCCCAAATATCTTTAACATATTGCCAAATTTAGGGGTTTTAATTCTGCATTAAACGTACTTTACAATTACAAAATAGAGAAGCAATTACACATACATGAGGAAAAGCATGAGAAAATGAGGATTAAATCCCATATAAGAATTAGATCTTGCCACGTGGCCCCAACTTGGGTGGAAGTTGTGGGCCCTTCTTGATTGGTAGAATGTCATCGGAGGCAGTGGCACTAAGGTAGGCAATGGTGGAAGCTCCTCCCAATATCAAGAACTTGAGGAGTAAGCCTCTCTTGGTGAATGGAGCAGCAAATGTCTCAAAGAACTTGCTCTGCAGTCAGATTCAACAACTTAATTAACTCAAACAATGCTTGCTTAAAGGTCAAGGAGTAAATATCCCTTGATCATGATAGAATGCAGGGAAAATTTTAGCAATGTCCCATGAACTAAGTGCCTTACTTTGATTAAGCGTTTGAATTTTAATTTGGCACCGAATACTTAATCGTTTAAAAAATGTCAATTTGTCTGCTATTCTAACATTTGTTAAATTGACGGCTATTTTATTCAAATAGAGTAAACGAACATTTAATGTGATAACTTGACAAGGAAGACAAATTGACACGTTTAAAATTTGAAAGATGGTTCCTTAAACAGATTAAAAACAAAAAAATAGATCTTTAGTTCAAGGAACATCGATAAATTTTTCCCTACAAACTAATGCAAGATTAATTAACAATTTTTCAACGAAAGCTTTCATAGCTCAGTTGGTTAGAGCACCCGTTTAGTAAGCGGGAGGTCTTGAGTTCAACTCTCAATGAAAGCATTTTTCGTTTTTATTTCTTTCCATTTTTCCGCTTTTGTTTTTAATTGATAAACACATTGAAAGAAGAGAAAACTAATGAAAATGGCTTGAAAACTTTGAGTTTTAACGAAAATAACAAAATAAAGGGTAAAATGAATAATACCAGATTGAATTTTTAGTGTTAAAATGTGGTTTTTCGTTAAAGTGAACAGTACGAGATCTTTTTGTTAAAGTTTCCTCGAAAGAAACTCTTAAGTTAGTCTCAGAACCTGAAGAGGGTTGTAAGGTGAGGGCGCATCCGAACCATACAAGTCCCACTTCCCGGTGGTGTTGCCCAGATCCTCAAGGTCAAAGTAGACGCTCTTGTCTCCGTACTTGGCCACCACAGCACCATTCCTAAACCACCACAGACCACACCAGTAATATCACTCAACACACCATCACAATGCATACAAGAACAAGAAACAAGAAGCATTTACTATTTTCAAATATCCATGTAGTAGTACCTGATGTTTTTGGTTCTGATGCTCTGGCGAGTGGGCTTCACAACGAGCTTTGTTCCGGTGAGGGAGCTTCCGCCGAGGCCGTTAATGGCGGCAGGTTGAACAGCTGCTAGGGTTGCCAAAGATGCCATGGCCTAACAATAATACTGGTCTACTGCTACTCTTTGAGTATCTGGACTTACTAGTTTTCCTTTTCTGGTTCTTCTGTTTCTCGGTTGGGTTAAGGAGCGTGATTGGTTTTTTGATCTTTTGCATGGATCTTAGCATGACACGTGCCGAGATGGGTTTTGTTTAGAGGATATTGAACTTCACTTACAGGCTGCCACCTGGACTGGAAGCTGGATAAGCCTATCCTTGTTGGATCATATTCACAAATCTACTGCATATTTTATGAGCTGTGAGCTGTGACTTCTTCTTTTATATAGTAGATGCGAATGATAGTAATTGTGGTTAGAATTTGATACATCATTTGCAAGGCTATTTCATAACAGTTGTTTGATGATGATCCAACGGATGTATAAAAAATTATATATCAAGTCGTGAATATTTTAGCTCCTCATTCATATATTGTATGTATAATGTTATTTATAAATTCAAAATATCGAGTATCTAAAATGTGAAACGAAAATTCATTTTTAGATAAATTTGAAACGAAAATTTGTATAAGTGAAGGGCTCAACAATTACTTTTTTTTTTAATTTTTGAAAAGGGCTCAACAATTACTTGTTTAGCCAATTGGTGGCATGTCCTTCCTTTCCTTTTTGTTTCGTAGAAATGGCTCAATATTGATATTTTTCGAACCTAAAAGCTACACGGTTTTGACACTAAAAACTATGTTTTCCTTTCCTTCAAAGAAGGACATCCTTATTATAGAATGCCTCTTAATTACTAACTAGTCTTTTGCCACACGCGTACGCATGTGACAATTCGCTCTTTTGATTTTTTATTTGAAAAAACAAAAAGTAGATAAAAATAATAATATATTTAAAAAAATTAAAGTTAGGTACGGGAGTGGTTTGTTCTTTTTTGTTGTGAATTTCTTATTATATAAGAAGCCAGATGAGAACTTACAAAAAAAACTGGCCTATATCTCTGCCATGCTTAACCAACATGAGGCAGCGTCCTCGGGTCTCTGGGAATCGCGGAGTCAATCCTGAGCAACCCTCTTCTCTTTTCGATGCCATGAAATAGCGGTTGTCAAAGATTGTGGCAGTTGCGTTATCTCCAGATGACGATGAGTGATTGGAACAAATAGTTTGTAGCAACAACGAGTAGGAGGGTGACAATGTAGGATCACTTGTTGGGCAAAACCTTTCCGTCAAGTTCCGGCAATGGGTTATGAATTCCTAGAGTATGAGCTACTGCAAACCAATATATAATTAACCATGAATTTGGTAGTTAATAATATATAGTCATTGAATCAGAACATGTATTCTATATATACTAGAAACTAGTTTATTTGATGTTTTTGCAGCAATTTTCTTACACAAATGGTCTAGCATGTTATATGTTAAATTGCCGAACAACATTTTCAAACAAAAGTCTACATGAATAAATTAATTTTTGCTAACAATCTGACTAACATAATATGTCAGACGATATATCTCACAAAGAATAATGTTTCTCACATCAATATTATTTATAGAAAAATAGGTTTAATTATCTTTATTAAGGATAGATATATAATCTAAGGGTAATGCTAGATAAATCAAATTTCTAAGGGTAATGCTAGAGAGACTAAATTTATAGATAAAATTTTGTCAACTAAATGACATTGAAGTTGATCATTAAGTTATTACTTAAGTGTTGATAAACGTGCGCATTCCTATTGGTGACAAATCATTTAGTTTACCAATTTTGTTTACAAATCTTGTCTACAAATTTAGTCTCTCTAGCATTACCCATTTTGTAAACCAAATGATGTGGATGCTGATGATTGAATTATTAAGTGTTAATTAACATGCTTATTTTCTATTAATGACACATCATTTAGTTTATAATTTTGATTTAAAAAATTAATTCTCTAGCATTATACAATATATAATCTGTTCACAGGTTCCTAGGATGCTTAAATCAATAGAGTGAATAGTTTAAAAGCCCAAGATTAATTTCCTAATAAAAAACTAAATCAATAGAGAAGTTGCTAAGGTCACAAGGAAAATGACAAGGGTAATGCTAGGAAGACTAAATTTGCAAACTAAATGATGTGTCACCAATAAGAATAAACACGTTTGTCAATGTGTAAGTAATAAACCAATCATCAACTTTCATGTCCTTTAGTTTTCAAAACTTTGTTTACAAATTTAGTCTCCCTAGTTTTCTTCAAATGACAATCTGAGGACGTTTCATATTATGTTGTTTTTAATTTACAGATTTTAGTTTTTTGTGCTTGAAATATGAGAAAATTTAGGCGAATGAATGAGCTTACATTTAGAGGGAGGAGTAGAAACAAAAAAAATTAAAATTAAATCCTTAAGTTAAAACAACTTATAATAGTTTTTGGTTTTTGGATTTTACCTTTTATTTTGTGGACCTTTCCATATACATTTCTTCTACATATCTGCTACCATCGTTCCTCAACTCTTCTATATAACTTGTTTCTCATGTGTTTCTCACCTATCTCTAACACAAAAATGAAAACTAAAAACAAAAAACTATATGGTTATCAAGCATACTTATAATTTCACTAGAATTTTTTTTTTGAAAGGATAATTTCACTAGAATTGGAAGTTATTATTCAGGTAATATAAGGAAGCTGTTCTTGTCATCCATAAAAGTCATAGGGAAGAGAGAGAGAGAGAGAGAGAGAGAGAAAAAAAAAAGTGCTTTAATGATTTTTTGGAGCACTATTAACAATTCACAAGATCAACATATAAAGTCTATATCGACATCATTTATTTAAAAAATAATTATTAGTTAGGGCTTTAGAGTAAGAAAAAATGTATAATCGAGAATTAGTATCGGAAGGTGAATTACAATAAAATTTCAATAACTATCTATATATAAAACTAACACTAAGGGTGAATAGTGTTTTTAGTGTCACAAGCTTCAATAAAAATATTTGGACAAAAATGCCCCTCAAACAAAAAACTTCAAAGGCAATCCAAAATAATGCATCAAATAAGGAAGGGGTATTTTTGTCATTTTAACAGTATTTTTTTAATAATTATTTTTTTTGTACTTTTTTTTTAAATTAGTACCTTATAATAGTATAGCAATAATGTGATTGAATCAGTTGTTCATTCAATATTATTTTCTCTATTTTTAAACACGTTCAAAACATTTTAAAAAACGTGTAATGCCGGTAATAAAAAAAGTCTTTCGCACGCAGATAATAACGTGATTAAATTAGTTATCAAATGATTTTTTTTTTTTTTAACAAACGATATTATCTACACTAAGAGGGAGGGGGGCTGGGCTTAGCCTCACAATGGGTTAGCAATAATGTGATTCAATCAGTTGTTTATTAAATATTATTTTCTCTATTCTTAATGTAAATTTTATAGAGACCGATTTTATTATGTGGATTCAGCTGCTTTAATTGGTTTTTCGCATTCATTTACTTCAAATATTTGACATTCCTTTTGTCAATTTACACATATAAATACATTTAAAATGTGTAAATCGTGCATAGCACACCGTGATTCAAAAAATATATTATGCACGCGCGTGAACCCGTACATGAAGGCTAGTAATAAGAAAGTCCAAAGTCCACCAACTAGAAAGCCAAGGTACAACCCAATAAATGGGCCCAATAACAGGGGAAATCAATTGTTGTCCCGATCTAGGTTGATTGATAAGAGCCGGAATATGGTCCATGCTTACGAATAAGTCTATTAAAATTCTGCATGAGAAGTTAAGATAATTAACTCAAAATTCACATAAAATTTATGAAATTTGCATTAAAATTCCATCAAATTTCATAATTTTATAACTCATTAAAATTATTTAAAATCCCAATTAAATACGAACTCTTAGTTGATCAATAATTTGTTCATCTAAAATATAAACATGGTGTCATGACAATTATATGTCCAACTCCAAACACCATATTAGGTTTTTCCAAAGAAAAATTTCAACGTAAAGGGAGTAAAATTCCTAAAATCCCAATCCAAAAGATATCGTAGAGAGACACCTCATCCAATCTCACTTATCCTCCACACGTTATACCCAAAACTCCAAACTCTAACGTTTATACCTAACGCAAAAATGTCACTCACAGCTTCACTCATCCACCCCTCTCCCAAGCTCTCCACCCCCTTCTCCCCCCTCTCCAGACCCACTTCCTCTCTCGCCTTCCCGACCCCACAACGCCTTACTTTGCTCCCGCCCATCAGAGCCTTGAAGTACCTCCAAGGCCGCGTCGTCTGCGCCACCAGCGACAAGACCGTCACCGTCGAAGTCACCCACCTCGCTCCGCAGCCCAAGTACAAGAGGCGGGTCAGGAAGAAGAAGAAGTACCAGGGCCACGACCCGGATAACCAGTTCCAGGTTGGGGACGTTGTCCAACTTGAAAAATGCAGACCCATTAGCAAGACCAAGACTTTTCTTGCTGTGCCGGTCCCTGCCAAGAATTCAAAAGGCAAGTCCGGTGAAGGCGACGTGCCGAATGAGCTCAGGATTCCTTTGGAGTCTCTGCAGGTTTAGAGTGAGGTCTATGTTGTTGTTTTGATTGTGCATTTTGTGAGTTGGGCTGTTTTAATGAGAATGTTTTGAATTTAGTGTAATTTGGTGAAAATTAACGAAATGTTGAGCTTCCTTTGGTTGAAATTAGTAATCTCAATCTCAATGGGTTTTTGATGAGATGCCTTAAGTAGCACTTAATT
The DNA here is from genome assembly GCA_035220775.1 of Malus fusca. NCBI lineage: Eukaryota > Viridiplantae > Streptophyta > Magnoliopsida > Rosales > Rosaceae > Malus > Malus fusca. Next base: position 18,634,390 of record CM069067.1, on the reverse strand, counting down.
TTCACTGCATTTTTAAAATGTTGGTGTTGGGGATTGTCGTGAGTACTGCATTGTGTGGAATTTGTTTGAATTGCCAAATTTTATCGAAGATTCGACGAGTGCTTCTTGAATGAATTTGGATTAACAGATACAAGAGTAGAGTAACAAGTGGGATGAATGTAAATAAAAGAAGGCCTAAATCTGAAGATTTATGGGTTTGAAATTCACTGGAAAATATGAAAGAATATTTCGTGCTTGCTGATGAATGTGAAAAATCGGTACTTTTTAGTCATATATGCTTTTGGGGGAAGTTGTAAAGTTTGATACTTTCTGGCTTTAGGAATTTGGGGTTTGACAAATAAAACCAAGCCATAGGATAGGAGTGCACTTTTGGTTACCTTGAGGTGACTTTGATAATTTTCCAGTTTTTAGTCATAGAAACGTTTTTTTTTAACGACTCCACTCAAAGTTTTTTGGAAGCATATGCTCCTATCAATTTTACACAAGACACACAAAAGAAGTACTTTGATCCTATTAGACGGGGGAGGGTGAAGAAGCTAGGACATAAGGGTAGAGTTCAAGAGAGTAGAATGCGTTTAGGAACGTGGAATATAGAAACCTTAACGGGAAAATCTATGGAAGTAGTGGAAGTTATGGTGAGGAGAAGGATAAGTATTATGTGCCTACAAGAAACTAAGTGGGTTGGTCTTAAGGCAAAGGATCTAGAAAACTCAAGTTTTAAACTTTGGTATTCGGGCACAAATAGAACGAGAAACGGTGATGGCATCATTGTGGACAAGACCTTGACACAAGATGTTGTAGATGTCAAAAGGGCAGGAGATATAATTATGGCAATCAAGATTGTAATAGGACAAGAACTCATCAATGTGATTAGTGCGTACGCACCTCAAGTAGGGTTGGATACGAGTTTGAAGGAGAAATTTTGGGAAAATCTTGGAGACTTGGTGCAAGGAATTGCTCAGACGGAGAAGGTATTTATAGGAGGAGATTTAAATGGACACATGGGCAAGGAGACAGGCAACTATGGAGGTTTTCATGGTGGCCATGGTTTTGGGGAGAGAAACGAGGATGGGGAAGCCATCTTGAATTTTGCAATGGCATATGATCTCTTCTTAGCCAACACCTTCTTTAAGAAGACAGAAGAACATGTGATCACCTACAAGAGTGGGTTGGCAAAAACACAAATAGATTTTCTTCTAATGAGGAAATGAGATAGTATAACTTGTAAGGATTGCAAAGTTATACCAGGAGAGAGCTTGGCTAATCAACATCGCTTGTTGGTGATGGATGTACATATCAAAAGAGAAAGAAAAAATAACAAGACATGGAAGTGCCCAAGGACTAGATGGTGGAATCTAAAAGGAGAAAAACAAGCCATTTTCAAAGAGAAAGTAATCACCCAATGCGTGTGGGATAGAGAGGGTTTCCTATCTAGAGACCACAAATGGTCTAGCATGTTATATGTTATATGTATATAGTCATTGAATCAGAACATGTATTCTATATATACTAGAAACTAGTTTATTTGATGTTTTTGCAGCAATTTTCTTACACAAATGGTCTAGCATGTTATATGTTAGATTGCCGAACAACTTTTTCAAACAAAAGTCTACATGAATAAATTAATTTTCGCTGACAATCTGACTAACATAATATGTCAGACGATATATCTCACAAAGAATAATGTTTCTCACATCAATATTATTTATAGATAAATTAAAGGATAGATATATAATCTAAGGGTAATGCTAGATAAATCAAATTTCTAAGGGTAATGCTAGAGAAACTAAATTTATAGATAAAATTTTGTCAACTAAATGACGTAGAAGTTGATCATTAGGTTATTACTTAAGTGTTGATAAACGTGCACATTCCTATTAGTGACAAATCATTTTGTTTACAAATCTTGTCTACAAATTTACTCTCCCTAGCATTATCCATTTTGTAAACCAAATGATGTGGATGCTGATGATTGAATTATTAAATATTAATTAACATGCTTATTTTCTATTAATGACACATCATTTAGTTTATAATTTCGATTTAAAAAATTAATTCTCTAGCATTATACAATATATAATCTGTTCACAAGTTCCTAGGATGCTTAAATCAATAGAGTGAATAGTTTAAAAGCCCAAGATTAATTTCCTAATAAAAAACTAAATCAATAGAGAAGTTGCTAAGGTCACAAGGAAAATGACAAGGGTAATGTTAGGAAGACAAAATTTGCAAACTAAATGATGTGTCACCAATAAGAATAAGCACGTTTGTCAATGTGTAAGTAATAAACCAATCATCAACTTTCATGTCCTTTAGTTTTCAAAACTTTGTTTACAAATTTAGTCTCCCTAGTATTCTTCAAATGACAATATGAGGACATTTCATATTATGTTGTTTTTAGGGCCTCCAATTCACTTTCGCACAAAACCTCTGAAATCTCAGGGCCGGCCCTGACTTGTAGGCAGGTAAGCCTCTATATGTGTTTAATATGTACTGGTTACAAATCCATATACAGATAATACAGCACAAAAATGAAAGGAAGAGATTTACTGAAGGAGTTTAAGCTTATATTCTCCATTAAAAGGGGTCATGAAAACTCGACCCACGCTTTCGAGTCAGGGGGAACCACGCATCCACTATCTGCTTATGATATATTCAAACCGAATTCAGTTTACATATACATGAACGATCAAGAAACTCCAATGCAGAATTTCCTAAAGTTTTTATTAGTAAATGTAAGTGGTAACCATACACCACAAAATCCATGAAAAACAAGTCTAATACAAAGCTACAATAAGTAATCACTAGTCTAATACCAAATCAATTTTCATTTCAAATTTCTGAAAATAAAATAACTTATAACATCAATTATTACACCTGTAAACACCAATTCAAAATTAGAGGAAACAAACAAAGATTCGAAGAAAGTATTTGTGCGCACAGAGATTAATTGTCTTACGCTATAGCTCATAACCAAAATTTATTTAATTAAATATGTGTAAGTCAGTGATTTACTTTTGAATCAAGAAAGTATTTGTGCGCACATAGATTAATTGCCTTAAACAAGAGAGAGATAAAAAGAAGCTGTAGAGAGAGGTTGTCTAACTTTTAATAGTCATGTTATATAATTTTCTCCCACTTAACTAGTAGTTGATTAATTTTATGCAGAAAGTCGATGCTCCTGTGTAATGAGTCAACTTCATAATCGGGTTAATTAGTTTAATGAGATGGAAGTTGCGTGCTAGCCGTGTTCTGTGTTGCTAGCTGCTGGACTCCATTATACATATACAATATTTGTATGTATGTGTATGTATAATCTCAAGAGCCAGACTCCCAGCAGGATTGCTTTCTCAAAATCGAAGAAGCACCGTTCTCCGAATCTCGAGAGCCAGATTCCCCGACAGGATTGCTTGTTCGAAAACCGAAGAGGCACCACTTTCTCAACTTCGAGAGCCAGATCTCTTTGGATAAAGCTTGTCTGTAATCTTCACAAGCAACATCAGCTTTCCAGATACCACAGACCACTTTTTCAAAGTGCTCTGACAGAGTTAAAACACGTGAAGCTGGCAGCTCCCACTACAGTGCTATGACCAAGAAGGGTAAAGGAATAGCATTACTACTTGTTATTAGGGAGACTCCTATATATGTCGACCTCCATCCTCAACGGACAGGCAGACCTGCAAAAATGCTCAACCCTTCCTCATATCTGAGAGGGCACTCCCAACGAAGCCTCTCGAAATACTCAGCTTTCTTTCCCCCTGATAATACCTCTGCAAACAAGCTACACCAGAGCAAGAATATCTCATATCATCAGGGTTAAAAGCAAGAGTATCCCATATCATGCTTTTTCCCTGTCTTTTCCTTTGGCCTTGTTCTTACCTACAAGACAAGGAGAAAGAGAGCAATCAGTCAGCACTTGGAATCAAGCTTCCAGTCAGGAACATACTGCCTGAAACCCCTTACCTTATTACTTACCTGGCATTGCTCTCGAGTACTCATCTTCAACATCTTATGCTTCCGGAGAAGATACCACATCTGCCTGGGGAACAGATAGGGCAAGTGAAAAGGATACAAGGAAGCATGTGGAGACAAGCATTACAGAACACGTGCCGATACATCCACCACTTTGTCAACAGCAAAAGTATCCCATATCAGCAGGGTCGAACGTACTCTAGATTTGATGGACTTGTTTTGACCCTCAAATTCTTCAGTCGGCCTTATACTCTGGAGGAAACCAGAAAACCCTCAAGCCCAGTTCAAGAATAAGCTTGTGGAAAGTTACTTCTTCAAAAGCAAAAGTATCTCATATCATCTCTTCTCATTTTTCTTCTCTTTATCCTTCATGCTGCCCGCAAGATAGGGAGAATGAGAACAATCAGCCGGAACTCGAAATCAAACTTCTGATCTGGGATTGATTGCTTGGAGCTCTGATTGCTTACCTTGTCTGTCACCTCTTTCAGCAGATCCCCTAGCTCGGCGACTTGGGGGACTCCTACTACATGGTTTGTATCGCGCTTGACCAAGCCTGAAACTATAAGTAAGCTTCAAGTGAAATTGATACATTACCTTGTCCATCTCCACCAATTAAAGATACCACCCCTGGATGGAGGAAGAGTACCTCCAGAGAAGATGTCACATCTACCTATGAGACATATAAGGCAAGTGAAGACGATACCGCACTTCGGTACTTAGAAGTTTTGTGATTACTCAGCGGCTTGAATCTTGCAAGTCCCCAACCGAGGAGCTTCCCTCACTCAGGAACTTAGGGGAGCATTGTATGTACCATACTTGACCAATCCCGAAACTACCGAGCACCGGTCAACGTTATACCGTCAAGGACCCAGAAGAGTTTCCCTCCAACCAGGAGGCTAATCACAGAGCGACACGTGTTAATGTCAGAACAAGGCTAGAAACTCTCTTCTATAAAAGGAGATCATTCTCCCAAAATATTTCCTAATGTCATTTGTACTAAATCATTCACTTGTACTCACTAAAGGAGAGCTTGAACCTATGTACTTGTGTAAACCCTTCACAATTAATGAGAACTCCTCTACTCCGTGGACGTAGCCAATCTGGGTGAACCACGTACATCTTGTGTTTGCTCTCCTGTCTCTATCCATTTACATACTTATCCACACTAATGACCGGAGCAATCTAGCGAAGGTCACAAACTTAATAATTTCTGTTGTACCAAAGTCCTTACTGATTTTGTGCATCAACAATCCTTAAGTCCTTACCTTTTTGCATTGGTAATGGATGAGTTAACAGGACATATTCAAGATGTTATTCCTTGGTGTATGCTTTTCGCAGACGATATAGGGTTGATAGATGAAACTCAGGAATGGGTAAATGCGAAGCTTAACCTTTGGAGAGGTTGGAATCTAAAGGTCTTCGCCTAAGCCGATCAAATACAGAATATATGGAATACAAGTTGGATGGATGAAGTGGAAGAGTGCATCCGGCGTGTTGTGTGACCGTTGTATGCCACTGAAGCTCAAGGGAAAATTTTATAGGACGGCAATAAGGTCGGCGATGCTGTATGGCACAGAATGTTGGGCGGTGAAGCATCAACACGTACACAAAATGGGTGTAGCGGAGATGAGGATGCTTCGTTGGATGTGTGGGCTCACAAGAAAGGATAAGATTAGGAAGGAGGATATCCGAGGTAAAGTAGGAGTAGCCGAAATTGAAGGAAAGATGAGAGAAAATTGGTTACGGTGGGTTGGACATGTGCAAAGAAGGCCTACTGACGCTCCGGTTCGAAGATGTGACTACGGGACAGAGGTCCAAGGCCGAAAGGGTAGAGGAAGACCTAGGAAAACTTTGGAAGAGACCCTAAGAAAAGACTTAGAGTACTTGGATCTAACGGAGGACATGACACAAAACCGAGCGCAATGGCGTTCTAGGATTCATATAGCCGACCCCACTTAGTGGGAAAAGGCTTTGTTGTTGTTGTTGTTGAGAAATGTCCGAATCCTTTGGTGCTAATGGTGAAATTCAGATGGTTCAGTTAGTGTATAGGTTTTTCATGGCTGCTGCAGGTGCTCATCGCATGTTACATATGGAAGCCCTTTGGTTCACCTTGAATGCTTTTCGATGTTTAAATCAAGAAATGTGGTTGAAACCCAAATCTCTGTGTGCCCAAGGAATGGGCCTTGGTTTAACAACCGACACCCCTTCAAGCCAAACAGAAGGGACTTCGGTCTTGTCCACCATTATTTGGCGCCTGCTTTAGAATTATTAACATATATAAATTCTGTTATTTTGTGTAGTTGTAATTCCCATATGTTTGTCAGTATATGTAGCCCTGCGTTTGCACAACTGCGGGTCATTTTATGGTGAGAATCACAAATTGTTGTACACCCAATCACTCATTCATGCTACTTTTGTATTTAGTATAACCAAGGTTCTAAAAAACGCTAGGCGCTAGTCGGGCGGCGGGCTGGCGCCTAGCGCCTAGGCGGCTAGGCGGGGTCTAGGCAGATTTAGATAAATTTCTTGTATATCTTGTAAATAAGTGCATATTGACACTTACAAAAAAATTATACTTGTATGAAGTATATCGATAAGATAATAAAAAAATGATAAAATACAAAAATAATATCCAACAAGTCCAAAATTTAAAAATACATCAAGCATATATATATCATATAATTTAACATTTTAAATGACTATATCTAATTTTTAAAAATTATAAGTAAAAATCCCATGGGTTAGGTGGGTCATAATAAAGAGAATTATGAAAAGGTGCATATGCATCCTTCCCCAAGCACCACGTGGGTGGTATAGTTGCACAACCGTTTCTTGAAATGAACGACAACGAATCATAATGCATCTAATTAAATTATCGGTTAATTAAGAAAATTTACTCTAAATTAGCTTGGTAGTTTTGTATGATTAGGGTTTCCTTATCGTTAAGAAACTAGTGTAGACAAGTCAACATCAAAATATTAAATCTATGTGCCACCCACAGTGTGTGGTGTGACCCTTCACATCAGCAAAGGCAGTCAGACTCCCAATCCAAGGAGTCCATTTTGAACCCTTGAAAACCGGAAACTTCTATTCTTTTTTATTCTTTCCTTTTCTTCATACTCTTCGTCTTGTTTCCGTTTCCTCTTCATCTTCTTTTTCTTTTTGTTTTCCCTCTATAAATCTAAATTCTCCCCCCTTTTTTTCTTTTTTGTTTCTCTTCTTCGGTGTAAGTTCCTCTTCTTCGATGGTTTTCAAAATTTAGAGAGAGGGAGTCGCGACAGCTACGAAAGTCGTGGTGCACACTGCACAGAGAGAGGGAATCGAAGCGGCGAATTTCTTCCCATCAAACCATTTCACTCCGCCTAGACAGCCGCCTAGACCGCCCAGGCCGCCTAAGAGCGCCTAGGCAGGTGCCTAACAGCTCCCCGATTTTTCTGAACGACTTGGACCTAATCGCATCGGCACAACCCCGCCCAGCGCCTAGGCGGCCGCCTAGGCCGATTTTTAGAACACTGAGTATAACATGAATCCGAAAGGTGACCTGTTAGGGAGATCCTATGGTGTGGTTTGGGATGTCAGAAAAACTATTTGTATTCATCCTACTTACAGTTTATTCTATTTGTTGCAGTCGTTGACAAGGAAGAAGCTTTTTGTGCATTTTGTGTTGGATCCTATCATCATTGACAATTCATCAGGAGAAGCATCCTTTGCAACCAGAAATGGTTGCTTGGTTTTCATAGAAAATGTAAGCTTCTGAACTTCAATGTAATTTCCAAATATTTAAAGGACCTTAAGAACTAAAATCATTCCAGTACTCTGCAGGTTGAGCGTTTAGAAGTTGGAGCACTAGTCTCTATTAGAGGAATTGGTCGTGTAAATATTGTGAAATTTATGCAGGTGAGAACTCAGAATACAACGAATTAAAGAAGAATTTCCTAATCACAGAGAAATCGATCACTTGCCAAATCAGGTTATTAATTTCTTTTTGGAAAGGAAGATACTTTATTAATTGCACTTACATTGCATGGTTGAGTAACGGTGAATACATGCACCCTGCATTTTATCCACAAAAAGTTTAAAGCTAGCACATGCCAGTAATAAAAGCAAGAATATTTAGTAGGCCTGGCAATTCCTGACACGACCCGATAACCCGACATGAAATTAACAGGTGTTCGGGTCGACACGATAACGAATCGGGTTGTTATCGGGTAACCCGATAAGCACCTGTTAAGATAACGGGTTGATTCAGGTATACACGTGGGTAACACGATGCACGATAAGCAGAATATTAATTTTATAATTTTATAATTTTATAATTTTATAACCCTAAAAAAATATTGTAATAATTATATATATTAATTTAACAATTTTATACCCCTAAAAACTATAATAAATATCTATATATATATATATATATATATATTAAATTAACTATAATAATTATAATAATTATATATACTATAATAATTATACCCCAAAATATTAACTATCTATAATAATTATATATATATATATATATATTAAATTTTGAATTATAAAAACTATAATTAATATTAATTAATATGTATGCATCCATTGATTTGAATTTTGATTCCATAATTGATCCATTCCATTCCCGGCTGCAGTGCCGCCCTTTTTGAAGAAAAAGAGAAGGAAAATGAAAATGATAAGAAAAGTTGAAAAGGAAACAAAAAAGAGAGGGAATTAGGGAAAGATGGATGGGTAGGCTGGAGGGAAAAGTGAAAATTATATGAAAAGTTGAAAAGGAAACAAAAAAGAGAGGGAAAAATGAAAATTAATAGAAGTGCAGTGGTGAGAATTTTTTTTTAAAGTTATTAACTTTTTATCGCACATATGATATATCCCACTATTTTTATAATGACACGTGATGAACTACTCTGTGTACCGGTCAATTATACATACAAAATAAATAGATTTAAATCTTCTTAATATATATATACATACACCATTGAACTTGATGGGATACGAATTCTTCGAAACAAATTTCAACGCTCCCAACCGTCAAACTTGTTTGTATATGCTTCGAGATCACATTAGCAAAAAATCACAAAAAACAAACATTCAGAGATCATGTAACGGGACAAATCTTTTCGACGCTTATAAACGAAAAAATCACGATTTAACGGTTATTTTAACTTCGATTTTGATGATTTTTTACAGCTACACTCCTTTACCCTATATGAATACAATGAATGAATTCGATCTTCAATTTAAAATATTTACACAAGTGGATACCACAAAATCTTATGTTATACTTAATGAAAGTATAAATAAACTCTAAGTGTTAGTCAATCTATTGTTTTGATGGGATACGAATTCTCCGAAACTAATTTCAACAATCTCAACCGTCAAACTTGTTTGTATATACTTCGAGATCACATCAGCAAAAAATCACAAAAAACAAACATTTAGAGATCAAGTAACAGGACAAAGCTTTTCGATGGTTATAAACGAAAAATCACGATTTAACGGTTATTTTAACTCCGATTTTGATAATTTTTTACAGCTACAGTCCTTGACCCTATATGAATACAATGAATGAATTCGATCTTCAATTTAAAATATTTACACAAGTGGATACCACAAAATATTATGTTATACTTAATGAAAGTACAAATAAACTCTAAGTGTTAGTCAATCTATTGTTTTGATGGGATACGAATTCTCCGAAACTAATTTCAATGATCCCAACCGTCAAATTTGTTTGTATATGCTTCGAGATCACATCAGCAAAAAATCACAAAAAACAAACATTCAGAGATCAAGTAACGGGACAAAACTTTTCGACGGTTATAAACGAAAAATCATGATTTAACGGTTATTTTAACTCTGATTTTGATGATTTTTTACAGCTACACTCCTTGACCCTATATGAATACGAAGAATGAATTCGATCTTCAATTTAAAATATTTACACAAGTGGATACCACAAAATCTTATGTTATACTTAATTAAAATATAAATAAACTCTAAGTGTTAGTCAATCTATTGTTTTGATGGGATACGAATTCTCCGAAACTAATTTCAACGATCCCAACCGTTAAACTTGTTTGTATATGCTTCGAGATCACATAAGCAAAAAATCACAAAAAACAAACATTCAGAGATCAAGTAACGGGACAAAACTTTTCGACGGTTATAAACGAAAAATCACGATTTAACGGTTATTTTAACTCCGATTTTGATGATTTTTTACAGCTACAGTCCTTGACCCTATATGAATACAAAGAATGAATTCGATCTTCAATTTAAAATATTTACACTAGTGTATGTGGATATCACAAAATCTTATGTTATATACTTAATAAAAGTATGAATCAACTATAATAATTATATATATTAATTTAACAATTTTATACCCCTAAAAACTATAATAATTATATAATATAATTATATATATTAAATTAAATTTAAAAAATTGATGACCATTTGGATCGGCTGAGATTTAATCTTTTGAGAAAGACTTACAACCTTGAAAACAAAAACTCTTTCATTTTGCATATCCTTGCACATTTAATATTTGTAATATATTAGTAGTGTATGTATTATTTTTTTATTAGGCTCTTATTTTCGAGTGTAGTTATAGTACTTAAATGACAAATGTTTTAATGTTTTGAAGTAATATTTATGTGGCAATATGTGGTATGTGCAATTTTTTTTTAAAAAATATATTTTTCTTAACGGGTCATAACGGGTTGGGTCACTTTACCCGTTGGGTAAAGTGACACGACCTGTTAAGGACCCGTTAAGATTAGGGGTGGGCAAACGGGTACAGGAACCGCGGGTCGGGGCGGGTAATGGCGGTTCGGGGCGGGTACAGGCCGGTTCTTAATTTTGTAAAAACAGATCGGGCCGGGTAATTGAAGTATTCGATTCGGGCCGGTTCCAAAAGTATAGGAACCGCGGGTACCCGGACCGGCCCGTGTGTGTTACAATGGACGGACGAGATTTAAGATACATCTCTCCATCCAATCTCAACCGTCAGTTTCAACCCTAGCCAATTCCACCTCTCGAGTCAAGTTCCAGAAGCACCCTCAGACTTCAGTCTCTCATATTCTCAGACTCTCCCTCGACTCCCTCTCCCTATCCCTTCCTTCCCTCGACTTCAACTCTCATACTCTCTCAGTCTCACACACTTACTCTCACAGTGATCACCGCCGTCGGGACCAACACAACAGCTGAGTGGTAATCTCCGTACGGTGCGTTTCAATCAATGGCTGCGAATTGCTGGCTAAGGCCCGAGGTAAGCGCATATCTACCTCCGATACTTGATCTTTTCCTTTCGTTTTGTGCCAGATTGGCTTTGATTCTGTTGGCTCGGCTTTCAATCCGGCATTGTATTGTATGCATGTAGGTTTATCCATTATTCGCTGCCATAGGGGTCACCGTAGGGATCTGCAGGTTGAGTCTCTACCGCCATGTCTCCATCAACCCTGAACAAGGTCCCTGCCACGCACCACCTAACCACCATCTTCGTTGAACAAGTTCATCAACGCCAAGAACTTGAGGTTGGTGAGCCCCCTGCTGCGATTATGCTTCCAATTTTCAAAAAACCCAAATTGGTTTTGATTTGGGTTCCCCGATGCCTTTGCAGGGAAATTTAATTTGGGTTTTTCTAGATTTTTGAGGGGTTTGGGAAAATTTTGTGATATGGGTTTTGCAGGTATTTTTTCTTTCCTATGTAGTTCATCGACCATGCATTAGAAATCATGTAACTTTCTGGTTTTTGTTGAATTTGTATCAGAAAATTTTCATGATGGACGTAACCTGCTCTTTGGTTCTACAAGCTTCTTCCTTTTCGATCGGCACCGGAACCGCTCCTCCTGCTTCAATCTTAGTATGCCCATAATAGGAAAAAAAAAACAAAAAAAGGTTATTGGACCCGTGGACCCGCCCAAACCGGCCCGTTTGATACGGGCCGGGTTAGGTCCGGTTCCCAAACTTAAAATCCCTATACTTGGCTCGGCCCGCCCCGTTACATTTTCAAACAGGTAGGCCCAGTTCTTCCAAATTTGGGCCCAGCCCGGCCCATGCCCAGCCCTAGTTAAGATAACGGGTGTGACACGACACGACCCGTTAAGATAACAGGTGTTACACGAAAACGACACGAACACGACATACATGACCCGTTTGCCAGGCCTAATATTTAGTAATATACTAGAAATTGGTACCCCGCGCGTTGCTGCGGGATTAGAAATTGTAAAAAAAATTATCATAGACGATTAATATTATTTATATTAAAAATGTTAGAATATTTTAACAAACAAAAGATTTAATCTATACATTCCACACACAAACAATCGTAGAACTTGTGTCTCTACATAAAAAAAAAAAAAATCAAAGTCATTCACTGAAGCACCTAAAGTTTCCCTCCAGTACTCTTGTTTGTGAAGAAAGCAACCTAGGCCAAGGAAAAATATGAAATATTAAAATACATGCAATTAATTTATACATCAACAGGTTTATACTACCAAAAAAAAAGGATAAAGTATGGGGTTACCCAGTCTTTTTTTGGTGGAAAAGAATCTGGTTTTATACCAATTAGAGAGGACCTTTTTTTAGTGGTTTTATAGTCTCTTATTTAGATTAGTGCATTTTTATATTGTAAATTGTAAATATTGAGATTTTATGTTATAGCTAAACAATCAATCTACAAACCAAGTTAAAACCCATAGAATTATCCCCTGCATTATAAAGAGGACCTAATTCACTTCTTAATTCTACCTAACATGTATAACACTTAACATGTATAACATTTCATTTGTAACTTAAAACAACAGAACAATAATGAAAATGGTAGAAATAAGACATTAATTTTGAAACCAATGAATAAAAAATAATCACCATTAAGAAATTCAATAACCAAGCACACCTCTTGTGCTTTCCCAAATATCAATATTTCACACTGCAATTGGTAGTAAGAACACATAAAGGGAAAAAAAGTTGAAGCAAAACCCTTAATATCATATTGTCATGGATAAAAACAGTGGAGCAGAGCGTTGATAAAAAAGAAAATAGTGATCTTTTCTCTTTTGGATTTTCCACACCATCCAGTTCATCAAAGAAAATAAAAAGAGTGAGGTAAATCTTGGAATCTCGCCTTAAACCAAATAGAAAAGAGGATGCCTATTGAAAGTAAAAATCCAAGTAATAATCAAACCAACATAGTAAGTCATGAATCAACCATCTGTGTTTTCCATTCGAAAATAGGAAAGGACCGATTCCACCGCAGAGAGGGTCAAGAGAAAAATTTGGCTTCAAATTAAAGTCAAACAAATCGACCAATCTGTATAATTGTAGAACTATCTAACATAAATTTAAACATTCATAACTCTATATGTCAATTTACAATACCCAATATATGGATTCATCTAGAATCCCGCCACCAATCTATAACTAAAAGAAAAAATAACAGAATTGTAAGACAAAAGGTACCTGCTTTGCTTTCTCCCCCTTTTTTCGGCGCCTCTCCTCTACCGTCTGCTTGTTCTTCAACTCCTTTTCGTGCACTGTAAGCACCCCCACACAAAATTCGACGCAATCAAAACCAAAAAAAATAAAAAAATAAAAAAATAAAAAAATAAAAAGAATTAACAGCCCTCGTAACTAAAATAAGAAACCTATATGGATTAAAAACAAAAACCCAGAAGTGGGAAATAGCCCAAAAAAACATGACATATATTTTTTTTAAATTGATATTAATAGGGAAAACACAAAACTTGATAAATCTAATGAACACTTTCCTTCAACCCAATAAATATTTTTCCTTAAATAATCCAGAAACTCCACTTTCCTGTCATTAATACTACACCTATGCCTTAGTCCAATACTAATTTTTTTTATTTGCTGAAAAGTGGAAAAAACCCAAAAGGCAAATAAAAAATTAAAGTGTTATACTGAAAGAGATGATTTTAAGATGATATTATTTTACATATAATATGTTTATACTGAAAGAGATGATTTTAAAGTGTTATTTACAAAAGAGATGATACTATTTACAACCAACTCAAATCACAATGACAGTCTGCTCTTTGAGCAAGTTTTTGACAAACTTGAATAGTAAAATGGACAAATCAATAGGTTGCAGGAGATGAATGAAATTTCAAATTGATTTACAATGAATGGATTAATGAAAATTTGACAGTAACACTAAACATGGTAGTCATACAGATTAGGAAGCTATCCATCTATAAGCCAGTCCTCATAAGTTCATTCACTTGCACTATTCTTCTACTGTCTGATAAAGAAAACGAAGTTCTTGTAAGTACTCCCTGACCATATGAGCAATAAAATCTTTTAAAAGGAATCCCAATTTTCTCCACATTAAAGAAAACCATAAAAGCATTACTAATGACTATATCTGCAAACTGATGCGAAATATATAAGCACACAAATTAAACCCTCTTTTTATCAAATGTAGTAAAGTATGTAAGTAGGGATCGTTCTAGGCCGGGGATTAGGAGGGATTGCTAAATCACTTGGAAACTGACTTGAAAATGTAAAAACAAAGTTTAAAACACTAAACTAGACTCAAAGAATGCAAAACTATACTTTAAAATACTAAGATAAACAAAAAGATTCAAAACAACAAATAAACACTCAAAACTGCCTTAAAAACAGTTTCTGGGCAGTTTTGAACACCTAACACTAAATTGGACGAATTTTGGTTTTCTAATGAATTAAAACACTTAAAAACATAATCTAAGACAAGTTCTAATTAATATGACTCAAAGAAATAAGATGGGGTTGATTTTGGACGAAAATAATTAAATTAAGACATGAACAAAGTAAACAGATTCTTAGGCAAATTTGGGTGAATCAAAACACTTAAAAACACAAACTAAAGTGATTACTAACTAATCTAACACTTTGAAATAAATGGGAGATTGGTTCTTGACGAATTTGAAAACAAAACAAACTTTGTAAAACAAAACAGATTGTAAATGGATTTGAATGAAACTTATGGATGGAAGGCTAGATATGAGGTTCTTCTCCACACATGTCACACTTGCATACAAAACGATTTCCAGTTGCTTTTCGATAAACTATGAATACTCAACGCCCCAAATTAACCGTGAATTGCACTAATTAACCCTCAGTTTTTCCACAAGTTATTGGGTTGGATGATTGCATACGACAACCCAAAACATTCCCTACAAGTTCCCTACATGAATTGCATAATAGAGATACAAGCAAGAATCATTAAGTTCTATGAAAAACATAAGCATTGACGAGGCACTCGTTACTCTGATTTGCATGAAACTTATGCCAAGAATTTACTTAACGTGATTGTGACTAGCAACCTTCACTACTTGTGAATATAAGTTCATAACGATTAGGTGAAACTCCCTTATATTCTAGCGTCAAATTCATGCATGAAAATTAAGCGTGCACTCTCAACCAACATACACAAATCAATTTTTATACGAACGGATAAGTAAATTGAATTCACAACTTATGAATCACAACTGGATGTAATCAAATCATATAGCAAGCATAAACATGGTTTCGAATCCCCCCCCTAGCTAAGGGGAGTTTAGTTACTCATAATTGCAACAAAATCAGAAAATAACAAAGTAGACATTGAAAGCAAGAACGAAGTCACCTAAAACGCTCCAAAGTTTCAAGCTTGAAACGCCAAGGATCTTCGTTTTCTCCACCTTGTTGCAGCACAAGTATCTAAGGATGTGTATGGATATAGGGAAAGGTTATGAATGTATTTAGGTTGGATGAGAGCCACGGCAAGGGAATGGAATTGTAAGTGTTTGTGGGATGTGGGAATATATGGATGAATGTAAGGTCTTTTGATGGAACCCCTTTGTTATGGTGAAGGGTGGATGTATTTATAGGCTAGGGAGAGGAGTGTATGGAGTTGTAATGAGTGGATGTAATGGGTGTAGTGGGTGAGTGTTGTGGTAATGAGTGAATGTAATGGGTTTAGTGGGTGGATGTTGTGGTAATGAGTGGATGTAATGGGTGTAGTGGGTGAGTGTTGTGGTAATGGGTTTAGTGGGTGGATGTTGTGGTAATGAGTGGATGTAATGGGTGTAATGGGTGTAATGGGTGGATGTTTAGGAAATGAGTGGATGTAATAGGTGTAGTGGGTGAGTGTTGTGGTAATGAGTGGATGTAATGGGTGTAGTGGGTGGATGTTGTGGTAATGAGTGGATGTAATGGGTGTAGTGGGTGAGTGTTGAAATGGTTATTTATAGGGAGAGGATGATACACAAACTTCAAATTTCGCCCATTTCTTTTGCTCCAAGCATATGCTATCCATTCCATGCCCAAAAATGCTCCAAAATGCTCCAAAATGCACTTCTTTGCCACATTAACCCTTTGGACCTACAAACACACGAAAATAGCTTAAAATGCTAAAATAACTACGAACTAACAACATAAATGCCAAGAAACAAGCTAACTAAGTCGCATAAATATGCTCCTATCAAATTCCCCCACACTTAGCTTTTGCTAGTCCTCGAGCAAAACAAAACAAACAAAACAAAACAAAACAAAACACAACCTAGACCTTCCAACAATTGCCTCAGGGATTTTTAATGAAACATGACATGTTAAAAATCATCATTCCCACAGATTTTGGTCATCGTTACACTTGAGCACATACTTAATCACAGTCACCACTTACTAGTTCACAATTAACCAATTAAAACAATGTTTTGAATGTAGTAACATGCCTTAGAGAATTTACTCAATTCCTTACAAAGTATGCACTCAATTTTCACTCAGATTTTCTAACTACACACCCTATACTAGTCATATATGAGAAGTTTGATGTAGATATGAAACGAACACTCACATATATGTATCACAAAGAACGCAAATTCTGGAGTTAATAAGCATGTTCAGATATGATCTCATGAATGGAATGCTACTACTTAGATGCGAGAACCAGTGACACCATATACTCATACCAAATTCAAACTCCACAAATTGAAACACATAACACTCAAGATAGAAGTCAAGGGTTGTAACGGGGCTTAGGGTAATGGTTAACAAAGGAAAGATAGGGATAACAAACGTTCCTAAGGCAATAGCAAGCAAAGTAATGAAATCGAAACTTAGAATTCACTTTAGAATGCAGAACTCAACTTTTAACACAAAGGGAAGATTTGAGCAACACTTAGGGCCAAATTCAATGTTTTGGACCCTTTCTTCAACAAACAACACTTTAGAACTCTTTTTTCTTTTCTTTTCTTTTCTTTTCTTTTCTTTCCACCCGTGCCTATGGCTCACTACTTACATGAGAAAAAAATTCTCCCACACTTGTTTTATGCCAAACATTACTCAACAGGAATTCAATTTGAATCATGCTTTACTATGCTTTAAGAACAAGGGTATGGATGGTCCTAATCTAGGCTAGGTGCGGATAATGTGGTTAACAAAGAAAATAGGCTAACAAGGCTCAATGGGGTTAACTTAAACATATAATGAAATAGGATACACGGCAATTTGGCTTTGGTGGTGCTCACTACACAACTTCATCTTGAATATGTGTTATGCAAATCAATAACATGCTTTGAATGAAATGGGCATGAGTTCTAGCATTTGGAACTAAATGATGAAACGCCTACTAAGTAGTAACCAAGCAAAGAAAAATGAGATCATGCAACGACTTTAGAAAACAATAATGCACAGATTTTAACTCTCCAAATAACGTTTTAGGCTCAAGTCTCACAGGGTTGTAGCGTTTGTTTGAGTTCCTTCCTTCAAGCATGTTACAAAAACTAATTTTTCATTTATGATTGCATGTGAATTCTTAAATTATAACCACAACCAAGCATACACCAAAGAGTAAATCAAATGTTCATCCATGTTTATAACTCTTTTTAACAGCCATGCAATTACAAACCGAATCCTCATCATTGTGTTGGAAGGTACCCTAAGACACAAATAAACATACAAAAACAACTCTTTTTGGGTTTTTCAAAACAATTTTTCAAATTTTTATGAGATTTTTGGATTTTTATGTCAAAACACACTGAAACACTCCAAAACAGCTTGAAAACACTTAAAAGAGCAAAGAACAACATTTAGAAGTAATGGGTGATAAACTCCTACGAATTTCATGCAAAACAATGGTTACCCCCTACACTTAAATCAAACATTGTCCTCAATGTTTTAAGCATAAACTCACACAAAAACAAGCAAACAAACAATTAACGAATAAACATGACAAGTATGGCAAAGTAAAAACCAGACAAAGTAGAGTTTAAGAACGCAAATCTGGTTATGGAGAGATGATCTTGTTGACTTTCCACAGCTTTGAACTCGAACTGGCCTAGGGAACTTCTTAGCAAGGAAAATGAGACTTGATTGGTGGTGGTGATTTGATGGCCTTGTACGGCGAGGCTGTGCTCTTTGGCGACTGATGCGTTCATATGTTGTTGAAGCTTCTCGAGCTCTTGGTTTCAACTCGGACTCCTTCTGCCGGGTTGATTGAGTCTGCAGGCTGCATTTTTCTCTGCTTGTTTCTTCTGCACGGCAGGTAGGCACGAGGTAGAGGTGGTGGTCTGTTTCTTTGTTCAATCTGTCCAAGTGCCGACCGATTGCTTTCTTTCTCCTTGTCCCACAGGCAAGAGCAAGGGTAAAGGAAAAGCATGCCATGAGATAACTTTGCCTTTCACTCTGATGCTATGAGATACTTTTGCTTTTGAAGAAGTATCTTTCCACATGTTTATTCTTGAACTGGGCTGGGGAACTTTTTAGCAAGGAAAATGAGACTTGATCTTGATGATGAATTAGCACGTTGTCTCCACATGCTTCAAGGTATCATTTTCACTTGCCTTATCTGTTCTCCAAGCAGATGTGGCATCTTCTTCGGAAGTACATCAGCAGTTGAAGATGAGCACTCGAGAGCAATGCTAGGTAAGCAATCAGGAAGGAGTTCCAGGCAGTCGGTTCTTAGATCGGAAGATTGACACCAAGTGCTGGCTGATTGCTCGCTTTCTCCTCGTCACAAAGATAAGGAAAAAGACAGGGAGAAAGCATGATATGAGATACTCTTGCTTTCAACCTTCATGATATGAAATACTTTTGCTCTTGATGACTTGTTTGCAGAGGTACCCCAAGGGATGAGAAACACAGAGTAACTCGATAGGCTTCGTTGGGAATGCATTTTCGGAGATGAAGAAGGATTATGTATGTCTGCCTTGCTATGGAGGGTGAAGGACGACATTTATAGGAATTAATAACCGGTACTAATCTTTCACTCTTGTCGGCACCCGTTGGATGATTGAACATTAAACTTCACGTGCTTTCTACTTCACCAGAAATCTTCGACAGATTGCTCGTAATTTCTGCAAGGTTGAGTGTGCATGTGACAGATGCTGACACGTCTGGATAAAGCTAATGGCTCTTCGATATCTGGAATCGGCGCTTCGACAAACTGCCCGTGATTTCTGCAAAGCTGAGTCTGCATGTGACAGGTGCTGACGAGGCTGAAAAAGACTGGCACTCTTCGATATCTGGAATCCGTGCTTCGACAAACTGCCCGTGATTTCCTCAAAGCTGACTCTGCATGTGACGGATGTTGACACGTCTGGAAAAGCAGATGGTTGGAATCGGCGCTTCGACAAACTGCCCGTGATTTCCTCAAAGCTGACGCTGCATGTGACAGATGTTGACGAGGCTGAAAAAGACTGGCGCCTCTTCGATATCTGGAATCCGCGCGTCGACAAACTGCCCGTGATTTCCTCAAGCTGACGCTGCATGTGACAGATGTTGACACGTCTGGAAAAGCAGATGGTTGGAATCGGCGCTTCGACAAACTGCCCGTGACTGGCGCCTCTTCGATCTCTGAACTCGCCTCTTCAATTTCTGAAGCTCCGTCGAGTGCTGATTTTTAAAGAGAGGCACGCATCACCTTCGAAAGCACACTTGAATTTTCCGCCTGCAAAAGCTCCCTACCTGCACTTCAAAGAACTTGATTTGTCCGACCTCTTATTTTTCTTCACACCTTCGAATATGTCTTTCCCTTCTGACCGTTGCCTTAACTTGAATGTCGAGGAAGATAGTGACATATCTTCTCCAACCAACATTTGGCAGCCGTCCTTCGTATCCCTAAATGGTCATCTTACAGTTGGGGATTCCATGATGATGAATGATACAACTGCTTCGGTGGTGGCCAGACATCTTCTCACTCCTAGATACACTAGGATACTTTCCAGGCGGTCCGACGAACTGGCTGTTCAGGACTCTCTGGCCTACACCGTCCGATGTGCAGGTTCAGTATCAAACATGGGCCAGCGTCTTCTTGCTCGAACTCGTCAGGTTGAGTCGTTGATGGCTGAAGTGGCTAGTCTTCGGCAAGAGGTCAGAGTGCTTAGGCATGAGAATAAGGAGTTGCACATGCTCGCAACTAATTACTCAACAAGCATGAAGAGGAAGCTTGATCAGCTGCAGGAGTCTGAAGTGCGGATTCAGACTGATCATCAGAGGTTTGTGGCGTTACTCCAGAGGCAACTTCTGCCTTCATCCTCTGGCGTTTCACCAAGTGTTGAGGCTCCGGATAATCAATATCTGGTGCTTCGTCTTTCTGGAGCTCCGTCGAATGCTGAGGCACATCCTGACCAATGAAGACTCATTCTTGTTTGTATGCACATCTTTGAAATTTTCTACTAAATGTTCATTCTCTACTAAAGTCAATGTGAAAGCACTTTGTTTACCTATCAATGTTTCAAACAAAAATCCACACCAAAAACAATCAAACAAGCAACAAATAAAAATGACAAACAAGGCAAAATAAACGCAGTAAAATGGAAGGTTTTTAGAAACGCAAAACTGATTGTGGAGCGATTCAAAAATCTTCCTCGTTTGAATACATGGGTTGCCTCCCAAGAAGCGCTTTCTTTAACGTCTTGCAGCCGGACGAAGAACTCATTCACTCCTCATTGGATTTGATTGGGGATTTGCACCATACAAGGTAACAACCTATTAGTTGAAATAGGAATCGAAATTGGAATAGGTGGTTTACCAATGTGCTGCAATGAAGTGGCAGCACATTGAACAGATGCACAAGGGATACTCTCGGTCAGATTTGGTGATTTGAAGGTCGGGGCGTGCTCTTTGTGCTTTACTCCAAGTCCCTCCTCGATTATGGTGCGAGAAACATCCTTCTTGATTAGTGTTGAACATTCATGCCCTATATTTTCAATTACATCAATGGCACAACAAGAACGAACATCATTAGTCTTCTTAACAGATTCAGAAATCTTAAAGTTAATCATATCACTACCAAATGCCATAGTTACTGCTCCCTTGGCCACGTCAATCTTGGTTTGAGCCGTTTTCATGAAAGGTCGTCCAAGTAAGAGCGGTGATGGTGAAGAGTGGGTTGAATCCTCCATATCAAGCACATAGAAATCTGCAGGAAAAATCAAGTGGTCTACCTGCACCAAAACATCTTCCAACACTCCCTTGGGATATGAATTAGATCGATCGGCTAATTGAATAATAACGCCATCATTTTTAAGCTTTCCTAGATTCATAGATGCATAAACAGAATATGGCATGACATTAATTGATGCACCTAAATCTCGCTTACATGTACCACTTCTTTCTCCCGAATTCGTTTCCTTGTTGTACAAAGCTTCTTCAAAAACTTGGCATACTTTGGGATTTGCTTTATAGCATCGAGGAGAGGGATATTGACATGCACCTTTCTAAACGTCTCAAGAAC
This sequence comes from Malus fusca, assembly GCA_035220775.1. Classification (NCBI taxonomy): domain Eukaryota; kingdom Viridiplantae; phylum Streptophyta; class Magnoliopsida; order Rosales; family Rosaceae; genus Malus; species Malus fusca. The sequence continues at coordinate 18,612,702 of CM069067.1, read as the reverse complement.
GTCTTTTTCCTCTTCTTCGTTCTTGGCTTGCAAAAATCTGCTAGGAAATGGTACATCCGGAGGAATAGCATTAGAATTAACTTGAATTGTACCTTCCTTACCTTTATTGGCCGAATTGGATGGCTTAGGTGGTTGCGGCAAAGATTGCTCAATCCTTGCCGTGGCCTTTGCTTGCTCCTCCTCTTCTATTTGCAACTTCTCGTCCTCCTTGGGGGAAGATTGGGATGGTTTTGGCTCGGTTCCTACTTCTTTCCCACTTCTTAGCGTGATAGCTTTGGCACTTTCGAAACCTCCTTTTGGATTTGGAATGGTAGAACTAGGGAGTTGGCCTGGGTCCCGAAATTTGCTCACAAAGTCTGCAATCTGCCCAATTTGTTTCTCCAATTGATCCACCATTTTGTCTTGGCTTTGCATAGCTTTGGTTTGATTTTCTTGCCCCTGAGACAAGTTAGTTAGTAACTTAAGGAGTGTATCATTGTCTAGAGATGTACCTGAAACATTTGGGGTAGATTGTTGTGGAACATGTGGGGGTGCGTATGGCTTGGTGAAAAACCCCGGGGGTTGTTGCCTAAAGCCTCCTTGTTGTTGGGGTTGTTGGGCCTCCCTCCACTTGAAGTTTGGATGGTTTCTCCAACCTGGATTATATGTGTTTGAATATGGATCGTTCCTCGGTTGGTTGTGGCCTTGAAACCCAATTGCGTTGGCGCTCTCCCATCCACCATTCTCAATGAGTTGAGGGCACTTTTCTGAGGCATGTCCTTGGATAGAACATACGCCACACACCATTGGCCCTTGCATTCTCATTCCTTCGGCCATCTGAGACACAATGGAAGTAAGATTAGCTAATTGTGAATGAATGTCGGATGTGAAACTTACCTCATGCACTTGTTGCCGTGGGGGTCCTCTTTGGTCAACGCCTTCGTATTGTTGAGCGTTCAATGCTCGATTAGCAATCAAGATCTTGGCAGCCATGGGTGTTTTGTCCACCAATGCTCCACCCGCCGAGGCATCGAGCATCTGACGTTCAAGTGGTAAGAGCCCCTCGTAAAAGTATTGTAGAAGTAACTCCTCCTTCATCTGATGTTGTGGACAAGAAGCAACAAATGATTTAAAACGTTCATAATAAGTGGGAAAAGACTCACCTTCCTCTTGCTGAATACCACTAATCTTTTTACGTAGGAGAATGATTCGAGAAGTTGGGAAAAATTTCTCCAAAAACGCCCTCTTCATACTCTCCCAAGATGTGACAGTTCCGGGAGCTAACTCGTACAACCAATCTTTGGCTTTATCCATTAAAGAGAATGAAAAAGCCTTCATCTTCAAAATACTTCCGTCGACGTTAACCGGAGTCATGCTTGAACACACCACTTCAAATTCTTTTAAATGCTTGTTCGGATCCTCCATGGACAGCCCATGGTATTTTGGAATGTGGTGGAGCAAACTTGACTTTAACTCGAACTCTTCGGTCTTACCTTGCGCAGCCGTGGGATATTGGATACACAAAGGTGCGGCATTATCTAATCCCGAAGCGGCGAGCTCCTTAAGTGTTCGGTTGTCCATGGCTTCTTTTTCTTCAAATTCAGATTCGGCCTTTGAACTTGAACTAGGTTCACTAGGTTCTGGATGCCTCTTCTTTCTTCTCAAAGTTCTTTCAAAATCGCAGTCGAACTCCGAGATGTTTGCACTAATATGTTGAGAACTACGAGTCATAAACTAGTACCTGAAAATAAGAAATAAACCCAATCAGCAAACTAAAATAAAAACACACAAAAAAAAAATAATAAATAAAAAGAAACAACGAGGGATTAGCAAAGTTGCTAATCCCCGGCAACGGCGCCAAAAATTTGATGCGAAATATATAAGCACACAAATTAAACCCTCTTTTTATCAAATGTAGTAAAGTATGTAAGTAGGGATCGTTCTAGGCCGGGGATTAGGAGGGATTGCTAAATCACTTGGAAACTGACTTGAAAACGTAAAAACAAAGTTTAAAACACTAAACTAGACTCAAAGAATGCAAAACTATACTTTAAAATACTAAGATAAACAAAAAGATTCAAAACAGCAAATAAACACTCAAAACTGCCTTAAAAACAGTTTCTGGGCAGTTTTGAACACCTAACACTAAATTGGACGAATTTTGGTTTTCTAATGAATTAAAACACTTAAAAACATAATCTAAGACAAATTTTGATTAATATGACTCAAAGAAATAAGATGGGGTTGATTTTGGACGAAAATAATTAAATTAAGACATGAACAAAGTAAACAGATTCTTAGGCAAATTTGGGTGAATCAAAACACTTAAAAACACAAACTAAAGTGATTACTAACTAATCTAACACTTTGAAATAAATGGGAGATTGGTTCTTGACGAATTTGAAAACAAAACAAACTTTGTAAAACAAAACAGATTGTAAATGAATTTGAATGAAACTTATGGATGGAAGGCTAGATATGAGGTTCTTCTCCACACATGTCACACTTGCATACAAAACGATTTCCAGTTGTTTTTCGATAAACTATGAATACTCAACGCCCCAAATTAACCGTGAATTGCACTAATTAACCCTCAGTTTTTCCACAAGTTATTGGGTTGGATGATTGCATACGACAACCCAAAACATTCCCTACAAGTTCCCTACATGAATTGCATAATAGAGATACAAGCAAGAATCATTAAGTTCTATGAAAAACATAAGCATTGACGAGGCACTCGTTACTATAATTTGCATGAAACTTATGCCAAAAATTTACTTAACGTGATTGTAACTAACAACCTTCACTACTTGTGAATATAAGTTCATAACGATTATGTGAAACTCCCTTATATTCTAGCGTCAAATTCATGCATGAAAATTAAGCGTGCACTCTCAACCAACATACACAAATCAATTTTTATACGAACGGATAAGTAAATTGAATTCACAACTTATGAATCACAACTGGATGTAATCAAATCATATAGCAAGCATAAACATGGTTTCGATTCCCCCCCCTAGCTAAGGGGGGTTTAGTTACTCATAATTGCAACAAAATCAGAAAATAACAAAGTAGACATTGAAAGCAAGAACGAAGTCACCTAAAACGCTACAAAGTTTCAAGCTTGAAACGCCAAGGATCTTCGTTTTCTCCACCTTGTTGCAGCACAAGTATCTAAGGATGTGTATGGATATAGGGAAAGGTTATGAATGTATTTAGGTTGGATGAGAGCCACGGCAAGGGAATGGAATTGTAAGTGTTTGTGGGATGTGGGAATATATGGATGAATGTAAGGTCTTTTGATGGAACCCCTTTGTTATGGTGAAGGGTGGATGTATTTATAGGCTAGAGAGAGGAGTGTATGGAGTTGTAATGAGTGGATGTAATGAGTGTAGTGGGTGAGTGTTGTGGTAATGAGTGGATGTAATGGGTTTAGTGGGTGGATGTTGTGGTAATGAGTGGATGTAATGGGTGTAGTGGGTGAGTGTTGTGGTAATGAGTGGATGTAATGGGTTTAGTGGGTAGATGTTGTGGTAATGAGTGGATGTAATGGGTGTAATGGGTGGATGTTTAGGAAATGAGTGGATGTAATGGGTGTAGTGGGTGAGTGTTGTGGTAATGAGTGGATGTAATGGGTGTAGTGGGTGGATGTTGTGGTAATGAGTGGATGTAATGGGTGTAGTGGGTGAGTGTTGAAATGGTTATTTATAGGGAGATGATTATACACAAACTTCAAATTTCGTCCATTTCTTTTGCTCCAAGCATATGCTATCCATTCCATGCCCAAAAATGCTCCAAAATGCACTTCTTTGCCACATTAACCCTTTGGACCTACAAACACACGAAAATAGCTTAAAATGCTAAAATAACTACGAACTAACAACATAAATGCCAAGAAACAAGCTAACTAAGTCGCATAAATATGCTTCTATCACAAACCAAATCTCTTTTTTTTGTACTAGCTAAAGTACACATATGAATATCAAAACGAAAACCTCAAATTATCATAGCATTCCCTTTCTATCTTAATTTTTGAAAAAGGAAACACAATGGAAGAAAAAAATTCGACAATTTTATCTTGTAAATCATTACTACATAGAGTCAAAAGCACTTCAATTATGGAAGGAGGGAAAAGAGGTGCAAATAACTGGTGCTCAATAGAAATCACTGCCTAGTCATCAACTCTTTGTAAGCAAAGATTAGAAAAGTTTAGGATCTAGCATGATAATTTAAGTTACTTGAGATTTTTCAATGTTCGCAATCATTGTGCTACTATATAAACTGATGTATTCTTCGAAAGAATATAATTGGTGTGTATTTATACGTAACACAACATAATTAGCCTTAAAATCAATATGCAGAACTTAATTAACTTGCACAACACTCATTTTATTGTTTACTCACCAACTTAAATATTGGCTCTTAGATAAGAGATGTAATGGTGACTTCTTAAGCCTTATACGATGCACGGTACCATAAATCGCAGAACCTCCAAAACTCTCTGAATGCCCAAAATTCACAGTTACATAATCAACAAAATCCCCTGGAAAATGTTTTATACAATAGTTTTCAATACTGTTAACAAAATGCACATGTTTATTCAGGGAGTTAAACAAAATGTAAATCTTGGTATTCTTCCCTAAACTGTAGAAGCCCGCCAGACCTAAACTCTTTTCAATCTACCCCGAGTTAGTAATGATCTACTGTAGGTTCTTTTGGTCTAGATAGCCATTGAATGCAATCTGAGCGTGAAGGTTACCTGATGCATGGTGGTTTAATTGTCATCTGCTGCTTTTTGAGATGGAAATGGACTAATTATTGTCTTTAGCTTAATGATATCAAATTCAGCTTGGTTCCAAACGTACTGCAAAAGTCAATTGAAAGTTAATGACATCTTTGCAAGTAAACAATAGTTTAATTAGTCATAAAATTTGATCAGCTCTGCATCACAGAGATGAGAGCACCATATAAACTTAGGTTCCTGGATATTTTCAGCAAGTCAAATGACAATATTCTAAAAACGAAAACTACATTCTGGTCCTCAAGAAATATTCTAAGCTAGGAAACGCCTGAAGTTGAAATAAAGAAGCGCTGTCAGAAATAACAATTCCGATTTGTTTTGGTCTTATGATCACTCACTCCCAAATTATCATATTCTCAATACCATTTTTTCAAAACCTTGCATCTCCCAAATTATCAGATTCTCAATACCATTTCCTCAAAAACTTGCATACAACAACTAACCTTCTATTGTTTTCACTGTTTATAGATTACCGAGCAGTGTAAATTTCGGATCCTTTCTTTAAAGCCAAAGCAGATAGACAAACTAATTGTAAAATAACACATAAAACTGAGAGAAAAAAAGATATATGGGATAGATGGAAACTTGTTTGCAATTTCCCATGTATATCCATAGCATGATTTTGAATTAATCTGCACAAAAAAATAAGTTTTGCAGGACACACGATATCAGGGCAAAAAGGGTCTAGAGAGATTATGATAGACTGTGGGATGTTGTGATAGACTTCTAATTAATACTATATGTTACATCAGATTCTTTATAAACACCTCTAGGTAACAAAAGTAAGCATTCTTCACTAATTAACTCTCTCAAATAGGCTCAATTTTCAGTTTAAATTTGGTCAACCGTTTGGAGTGCTTAACGTTTTCAGATTCTTCATTTCTTAAATCGACTAAAAAGAGCAAAAATTAAAATGAAATTAAAAAGGTGAACCTGGTGGTCGCCACCGCCGCCGCCGATGAGGAGATCGAGGGGATTGATTTTAGCTTATCGGTTGAAAAGTTGGCTTTCTTCTTTCTTCTTCCCATTCAGGTTCTATTATGTGCCTTCTTGTTCCTTCAAAACACTACCAGTAGTTCCAACCACGACAATTGGATCATAATCCAAATAATAACATAAAAGTCTTAGGAAGCTGGAAAAAAATAATAATAATTCTATCACATCAAGTTCAAGCCTCCACTTACCACAAACTAATGTGTGCAGACTGGGCATTCATGTGGCTTCTCTTTCTCCAGCCAAAACCAAACAACATCATGCTCATCCTCTGCAATTAAAATACAACAAAAAAAAGACATCAAAATGATAGGAATAAAAATTTAAAAGATTCATTTTTTTCTCAAATTCTCAATCTTCTCTAATCAAATCAGCTAACCCTTTTCAAAACCCAACAAATAAAAGATCGAAGGGTTTATGCAGACCCAAATTCAACCATTAGAGAAAAGGCAGTGGCGATGGACTTCTGGAGAGATAAAGTGGTTTGAAGGAGGAGAGAGAAATGGAATTTTGGAGAGAGATGGAATTTTAAAGAGAGAGAAAGCAGAAAGGCGAGCGAGAGGAAGAGAGAAGGAAGACATTTAGTGGATTTGTGTTTGTAGTTCGTGGGTTCCGATTGGAGAGATCTGCACTGGAAGGAAATGGAAAGGTTTACTGAACCTTCGGGAGAGAGCTCGAGAAATGTGAGAGAGAACACGCGTCCAATATGTGTAAACCTGGCAAAAATGAAATTAAACAAATCAAGTAGGGGTAAAATCGGAAATACACTGTGCTTATGAACAGTGTTTCAGTTTATTTTCTCTTTTAGTATATATATAATTTGAATGGAGTAATTTTAATCCTTATCTCATCTTGTGTCAAAATCAACTGTGTCCATGATTCTTCGTTATTGATGCACCATGAATGGCAAATGGCATTGGATTGTGTGGGAGAATTATTATGAGGAGAAAATTTTCATAATCATTTTTAATACGGGTAGTATATTACGTATTTTTATGTAAGCGGTGAAAATTTTTATTTTTATGTTATTAACTTTGTAACATACATATTCCACCATTTATATAATAACACGTGATATACTATCCCGTGTACTAGTCACAATACAAAATCTCTCTATTATGAGAACAGTTTATATACACGAATTCAGCGTTTTGTAACGTTACAATTCAATATATTTCGTTGTCTTTAGAACGGAGCACTATATCAGTGATCGTGTTCTGTCTCAATTAGTACCAGTGTGACATATACTGCCATCCTCCATATCCCTTTCTGTTTTTTCCACTCTCTTGTTTTTGTCAATTAAAGAGCAATTTTCTGTCTGCAAATTATGGTGGAAACATAATAAGTTTTATTTAATCTTTATCCACAGATCATCGAAATTTAAGGAGTTACAATTACAGAGACAAAACCATATCCATTTTTCTCTCTCAGTTACCGACCATATTTTTTCTTTTCTTTTTTTTATCAAATTACTAGTTGGATTATGGATATGATTAAAGACCAAGTATACTTCAGTTGCCTAATTTTACTCATGTTAGAGTGCTGCTCAGTCCACTCGTGAGGATAAAGCTGCTGCCCATCAACTAATAGGAGCGACTGAAAAGCAATCGACGGCTGAAATTGAACCAACCAGCGACGGTTCTTGCGGTGCCTCTTTTCTTTCTGTCCGTGCTCTCCCACTCGTCCCCTTTATTTCTTTTTTTTTTTTTTTTTATTTATTATTTTCTTTTCAAGCTGTCAGTCCCGCACTCCTCTTTGTTTATTGCTCAGTGTTATCCTCTCTGTCCATTCTTTGCTTTTATCCCATGCTTCTTTGTCTTCCTTTGTATTGCTCTGTTTTTCTTTCCACCTTTCCCTGTCAGCCGTGCTCTCCCTCTTAGTGCTTTTATTTGTTGTTTTTTTTTCTATTTCATTTTCTCAATTTTGCTTGAAATTGATCTTAAAACAAAATTAACTGCACATTAACACAAGGTAAGGTAAAATGCCACAATTTTAACACAAAAACATCACAAAGACTTTAGAAATGGATGGTATAAATGCATGAAATATATGAGTGATCAAATACCCCCAAACTTACATTTTTGCTAGTCCTCTAGCAAAACAAAACACAAAACAAAATCACTCAACTGAGACTAGATTCAACAACTTAGTAGCCAACTTCTCAAATTCGATTTCAGAGATAAGTTTTAATCATAAAACAAACAACCAAGAACTAATCAAGAGCTCAAAACATCATCCAATAGTTAACCAAATTTCCTTCAAACAAAACGTTGAAAAGCCATGTGTGAGCTAGCCATGTCAATGCAATTCCAAGCTCCTTTAAATCATCATATGCAAACATGTGAGTTTCTCACAAGACATACGCTCATTCACTCATAAGTTTTGGTTAATGTGTTTCACTCAAGTGATCTCATTGTACATGCCGCCATATGCTTGCTTGTCCACCTAACTCGCTATCAATATTTAAGTAATACCTTGGATCAATAGGACTTTATTAAGGTTGTAATGGGGCTAAAGGTGATAGGCTAATGAAAGAAAGGATATGGAAATCAAAAATTTTGAGAAAGTACACTTTGGTAGTTTTCCAACACCTCAATATCACACCACCTCAAATTGAAAGCAAATTAATAAAACCTCGAGCACCTGTTACTCCCCAAATTTAACTTCAAAAGGAAATTTATACTCTGCAAACACATTTTCAACAAATCAACACTTTCCAATTTTCATATATTTCGTTTTTTTTCTTTTTTGTTTGTTTTTTTTTTTTTTTTTCAATTGAAAGAAACAAATCTGCAAAGCTACATCACCCATCAAATTCACATTTCATTGTAATACACATGCTCCATCCATCTTTCTACGTAAATGAAACCCCCAAGAGCACAACCCATGTAATACTTTCTCAAAACAATAAGGAATTGATTTTTGTGTATGGGCTCAACTCCAATATTGGAGCAAGGTAAAGAGATGTGGTTAACAAAGAAATGGCTTAGTTAAAGGCTCAATGGGCTACTACGGATAAACATAGCATATAAGGTAGGAATGAAAGGCTCAAACGATCCAAAGATGGCCTATATCACTTCCAAGTTATTACAAGAATTGATTAATGAATCGAGTAGTATAAAGCAAGTTCTAGAGACACATGCACAGTGAGATCATACGCACAAGAAGGAATGAGATTGATGCATAATGGTTCAATCATGTATAGGCTCAAAAACTCACAAGGTTTACATAATCTCACATGATTCACATATGAAATGCTAAATCATGCTTAAGTTTCACATTGACAAGACTAGGCACATTTATTTTTCAAGTTGATTTCTGAAAATCACAGTTAACACAAAGACAACGAAAAGAACTTAGACTTCTTGAAAGTAAGAAGGAAATTAAGATCAAATCTCATAATTGAATTTAGAAGTAGCTACAAACAACAATAAAAATGCAAAAACTTTTTTTTGTTTTTAATTTTTTTTTATTATTAATTTTTTTTTTAAAACAATTTTTCAAATTTTTATGAGATTTTTGGATTTTTATGTCAAAACACACTAAAACACTCCAAAACAGCTTAAAAACACTTAAAACAGCTAGGAACAACACTAGAAGTAATGGGTGATAACTCCCACGAATTTCATGCAAAACAACTTGGTTACCCCCCCACACTTAAATCAAACATTGTCCTCAATGTTTCAGGCATAAACTCACACAAAAACAAGCAAACAAACAAACAACGAATAAACATGACAAGTATGGCAAAGTAAAAACCAGACAAAGTAGAGTTTAAGAACGCAAATCTGGTTATAGAGAGATGATCTTGTTGACTTTCCACAGCTGTGATCTCGAACTGGGCTAGGGAACTTCTTAGCAAGGAAAACGAGACTTGATTGGTGGTGGTGATTTGATGTCCTTGTACGGCGAGGCTTTGCTCTTTGGCAACTGATGCGTCCATATGTTGTTGAAGCTTCACGAGCTCTTGGTTTCAACTCGGACTCCTTCTGCCGGGTTGAATGAGTCTGCAGGCTGCATTCTTCTGCACGGCAGGTAGGCACGAGGTAGAGGTGGTGGTCTGTTTCTTTGTTCAATCTGTCCAAGTGACGACCGATTGCTTTCTTTCTCCTTGTCTCGCAGGCAAGAGCAAGGGTAAAGGAAAAACATGCCATGAGATATCTTTGCCTTTGACTCTGATGATATGAGATACTTTTGCTTTTGAAGAAGTATCGTTCCACAGGTTTATTCTTGAACTAGGCTGGGGAACTTCTTAGCAAGGAAAATGAGACTTGATCTTGAAGATGAAGTAGCACCTTGTCTCCACATGCTTCAAGGTATCATTTTCACTTGCCTTATCTGTTCTCCAGGCAGATGTGGCATCTTCTTCGGAAGTACATCAGCAGTTGAAGATGAGCACTCGAGAACAATGCTAGGTAAGCAATCAGAAAGGAGTTCCAGGCAGTCGGTTTTTAGATCGGAAGATTGACACCGAGTGCTGGCTGATTGCTCGCTTTCTCCTTTTCACAAAGACAAGGAAAATGACAGGGAGAAAACATGATATGAGATACTTTTGCTTTCAACCTTCATGATATGAAATACTTTTGCTTTGGATGAGTTGTTTGCAGAGGTACCCCAAGGAATAAGGAACACTGAGTGACTCGAGAGGGTTTGTTGGAAAGGCATTTTCGGAGATGAAGGAGGTTATATATGTCTGTCTTACCATGGAGGGTGAAGGTCGACATTTATAGGAAATAATAACCGGTACTGTTCTTTTACTCTTGTCGGCAACCATTAGATGATGGAACAGTAAACTTCACGTGCATTCTACTTTACCAGAAATCGTCGACAGATTGCCCGTAATTTCCGCAAAGCTGAGTTTGCGTGTGACAGGTGCTGACGAGGCTGAAAAAGACTGGCGCCTCTTCGATATCTGGAATCGGCGCTTCGACAAACTGCCCGTGATTTCCACAAGCTGACTCTGCATGTGACAGATGTTGACACGTCTGGAAAAGCAGATGGTTGGAATCGGCGCTTCGACAAACTGCCCGTGATTTCTGCAAAGCTTACTCTGCATGTGACAGGTGATGACACGTCTGAAAAAGCAAGCGCCTTTTCGATTTCTGAGATCGGCCCGTGGTTTCTGAGCAGCCCAGCTTTTGAGAAAGCAGACGTCTCTTCGATCTCTGAGATTGCCTCTTCAATTTCTGAAGCTCCGTCGAGTGCTGATTTTTAAAGAGAGGCACACATCACATTCCAAAGCACACTTGAATTTTCCTGTAAAAACTTCCTATTTGCATTTCTACGATCTTGACTTGTCCTACCTCTTCTTTCTTTACCACCTCTGAAAATGTCTTGCCCTTCTGACCGTCGCCTTAACTTGAATGTTGGGGAAGATATTGATATTTCTTCTCCAACCAACATTTGGCAGCCGTCCTTCATATCCCCAAATGGTCTTCTTACAGTTGGGGATTCCATGATGATGAATGATACAACCGCTTCGGTGGTGGCCAGAAATCTTCTCACTCCTAGAGACACTAGGATACTTTCCAGGCGGTCCGACGAACTGGTTGTTCAGGACTCTCTGGCCTACAATGTCCGATGTGCAGGCTCAGTATCAAACATGGGCCAGCGCCTTCTTGCTCGATCTCGTCAGGTTGAGTCGTTGATGGCTGAAGTGGCTAGTCTTCGGCAAGAGGTCAGAGTGTTTAGGCATGGGAACAAAGAGTTGCACATGCTCATAACTAATTACTCAACAAGCATGAAGATGAAGCTTGATCAGCTGCAGAAGTCCGAAGTGCGGATTCAGAGTGATCATCAGAGGTTTGTGGCGTTACTCCAGAGGTAACTTCTGCCTTCGTCTTCTGGCGCTTCACCAAGTGTTGAGGCTCCGGAAAATCAGACTCTGGCGCTTCGTCTTTCTGGAGGTCCGTCGAATGCTGAGGCACCACCTGACCAATGAAGGCTCATTCCTGCTTGTTTGCACTTTCTTGTATTTATCTGCTTAATGTTCCTTTCGTTTTTATGAATGTACAAATACTTTGCAAGAAGTTGTGGTAGAGATTGCAAAATCATTACCTGCATAAAGGAACAAAAGTAGGACTTAAACACACAAACCAGAAAACAAGAGAAAAACAGAACAAGAACATTTAAAATTATTCAAAATAAAGATGAAAGATAGAAAGCTTGGGTTGCCTCCCAAGAAGCGCTTTAGTTACTGTCTAGAGCTAGACATAAACTTTAATTCTGCAATCAACTCCAAAGGTGGACATAACCTAAATACAAAGAAAAGAAATAATTCAGTTTAGCACGCAAGAAAATTAAAAATGACAGAAAAAGGCAATGAATAGAAATATTGGGTTGCCTCCCAATAAGCGCTTGCTTTTACGTCTGCAGCCAGACGGTACCAAGAGTAATCATCCAAAGGGAACTGGTTCTTGGAAAGGTACAACCTCCACATCATGCTCCGCAAAAGACTCGTAATAGGGCTTGAGTCTATGCCCATTCACTTTGAACATGTATCCGGTCTTTGCACTTTGGATTTCCACTGCACCATGAGGAAAAATATTTGTTATAACAAATGGACCAACCCATCGAGAACGAAGCTTACCTGGAAATAACCGAAGGCGAGAATTAAATAGAAGAACTTTCTGTCCAATGACAAAGCTCTTTCTTAAGATCATCTTGTCATGAAATGCCTTTGATTTCTCCTTGTATATTCGACTAGACTCGTATGCATCATTCCGGATTTCGTCTAACTCATTTAATTGAAGCTTCCTTTGCTTTCCGGCAACACTCATGTCCATGTTGTAGGCTTTGATCGCCGAATAAGCTTTGTGCTCTAACTCTACTGGAAGACGGCATGGTTTCCCATAAATTAACCGAAATAGGGACATTCCAATAGGAGTCTTATATGCAGTCCTATAAGCCCACAATGCATCGTTCAAGCGCATGCTCCAATCCTTCCTACTAGGACTCACAGTTTTCTCCAAAATTTGCTTCACCTCACGATTTGATACTTCTGCTTGACCGCTAGTTTGCGGATGATAAGGTGTAGACACCTTATGTGTGACATTGTACTTCCTAAGCAACGCTTCAAATGTTCGATTGCAAAAATGACTCCCTCCATCGCTAATGATTGCTCTAGGTATTCCAAATCTTGCAAAGATGTTACTCTTAATAAAATCTGAAACAACTTTTGAATCATTAGTTTTGGTGGCTTTTGCTTCCACCCATTTAGAAACATAATCCACAGCCAATAAAATGTAAAGAAAACCATTAGAAGATGGAAAAGGTCCCATGAAATCAATGGCCCACACATCAAAGATCTCAACAACCAAAATAGGGGTTTGTGGCATTTGATTTCTTGGGCCCAAGTTACCTGTTCGTTGACAACGATCACATGTTGCACAAAACTCATACGCATCCTTAAACAAACTAGGCCAATAAAAAACACTCTCTAACACCTTCAGGGATGTCCTCTTTGCTCCAAAATGGCCACCACATGCATAAGAATGACAAAAAGTTAGAATAGATTTAAACTCAGATTCGGGGACACACCTTCTAATCAATTGATCAGTGCAATATTTCCACAAATAAGGATCATCCCACTCGTAGTATTTGGCGGTTTTGACAAGCTTATCTTTTTGAGCACGTGTAAAATCATCCGGAATCTTTTTGATGACCTTATAATTGATAATATCTGCATACCAAGGGTCAGTAATCTTTAATGAAAACAGTTGCTCATCCGGAAAACTTTCACGTAAAGGGATGAGATCTTCCTCTGTGTTTGAATGCACAAGTCGGCTAAGATGATCTGCTACAACATTCTCACTCCCTTTCTTATCCTTGATCTCCAAGTCAAACTCTTGAAGCAGAAGTATCCATCGAATGAGTCGTGGTTTTGCATCTTTTTTTGTGAGTAGATACTTCAAAGCTGCATGGTCAGAAAACACAATAACTTTAGTCCCAATCAGATAAGATCTAAATTTTTCTAAAGCAAATACAACAGCTAGAAGCTCATTCTCTGTTGTTGAATAATTCAACTGTGCATCATTGAGTGTTCGAGATGCATAATAGATGACATGTGGCAATTTGTTGACACGCTGCCCTAGAACTGCACCAACAACATAGTCTGAAGCATCGCACATTAACTCAAAAGGTAAACTCCAATCTGGTGGCATGATTACATGAGCCGTGGATAACAACTCCTTAAGCTTCTTGAATGCTACCACAAACTCTTCATTCACATCAAATGTGACATCTTTTTGAAGTAAACGACATAAGGGTCTAGAAATCATTGAGAAGTCCTTCATAAACCTACGGTAGAAACCTGCATGTCCAAGAAAAGAACGAACCTCCCTGACAGTAGTAGGGATGGGTAAAGAACTAACAAGTTCTACTTTAGATTTATCAACTTCAATTCCCTTTTCAGATATGATATGCCCTAGAACTAATCCATGCGAAACCAGGAAATGGCATTTTCCCCAATTTAACACTAGATTAGTTTCTTGACAACGTTTTAAAACTAGAGACAGATTATGTAGACATGTATCAAAAGAATCACCATAAACTGAAAAATCATCCATGAACACTTCAATTATTTTCTCAATCATATCAGAAAAGATACTTACCATACACCTCTGAAATGTGGCAGGGGCGTTGCACAGTCCAAACGGCATCCTCCGGTATGCAAATGTGCCAAATGGACATGTGAAAGTCGTCTTTTCTTGATCCTCCGGAGCAACTGCAATTTGATTATACCCAGAATAGCCATCAAGAAAACAATAATGAGAATGACCAGCTAGCCTTTCTAACATTTGATCAATGAATGGGACTGGAAAATGATCCTTGCGTGTGGTGCTATTTATCTTTCGATAGTCTGTACAGACTCTCCAACTATTTTGCACACGTGTAGGCATTAGCTCATTAGCTTCATTCTTAAGAACTGTGACTCCAGATCGTTTAGGGACTACTTGAATATGGCTTACCCACTTGCTATCCGAAATAGGATATATGATGCCAACATCAAGAAGTTTGATAACCTCTTTTTTTACGACTTCCATCATGATTGGGTTTAAACGGCGTTGAGCTTCCCTAGTTGGTTTTGCACCTTCTTCCAGCAGAGTCCTATGCATACATGTAGCTGGATTTATACCTTTGATATCTGCAATGCTCCAAGCTATGGCAGTTTTGTGATCCTTCAGTACTCGGATCAGTTTCTCCCCCTCTTCTGCTGTGAGTTGTGACGATATGATGACTGGTAATGTTTCATCCTCTCCAAAAAATGCATACTTCAAATGTTCAGGAATTGGTTTAAGCTCCAATTTGGGTGCCTGAATCACAGAAGGAAGAGTTTTTTCGTTAGAATTAGGAAGAGAAATAAAATAGGAAGAACACTTACCCCGAATTGGTGAAAGAGACTCAAGAGAGGCCACTGTTTGGATTAATTCTTCTTCAATGTGCTCTGAATAATTAAAATTTCCATGTGTAATGCTATGCACTAATGCCTTCTCTAAATTATCTTGTCCCACACCTTCATTAAAACAATCCTGCACAAAATAGTCAAACACATCAATAGACAAACAAGATTCTAATTCACTAGGATACCTCATAGCATTGAAGATTCTGAACTTGACACTTTCCCCATCAATTTCCATGGTTAAGGTACCATCGTAGACATCAATCTTCGTCCGTGCTGTTCTAAGGAATGGTTTTCCCAATATAAGAGGAAGTGCAGTAGGCATAGGATCATGTTCCATCTCAAGAACAAAAAAGTCAGCGGGAAAAATGAGCTCATTCACTTGCACAAGTACATCCTCCAATAGGCCTTTGGGATATCTATTTGAACGATCTGCCAACTGGATTACTACCTTTGTTTCCTTCAAGTCTCCAAGGTTCAATGACTCATACACTGAATATGGCATCAGATTGATAGATGCCCCCAAATCACACAATGCTCTCCCAAACTCTTTGCCTCTAATTACACATGGAATGGTAAAGCTACCGGCATCTTCCAACTTCGGTGGCAGCTTTCTCTGTAAAACAGCTGATACTTCCTCGCTTAATGCCACAGTTTCTTGATCATTGAATCTCCTCTTGTTTGTACAAAGCTCTTTAAGGAACTTTGCATACTTGGGCACTTGTTTTATGGCATCTAAAAGAGGTAAGTTCACTTGGACTTTCCGGAAAGTATCCAAGATTTCCTTATCAGTTTGCTCTTTCTTAGACTTCATAAACCTACGAGGAAAAGGAATAGGGACACATGAGTTAAATGAATTTTAAACTTCTTTACTTACCTTATCAGAATCTTTTTTGTTCAATTCTGTATCTTTAGGAGACTTTTCAGTTTCTGTTGAAGCCTCATCTTGCTCAAAAACTTCTTTTCCACTCCTTAAAGTCACAACATTCATCTGCTCCGCATTTGGATTCACCACGGTTTGGCTAGGCAACCTTCCTGGTTGGTGTTGTTGCCTCATCAAACTTGCTAACTGACTCATTTGGCGCTCAAGGTTTTCAATTGCTTTGTCTGTTTTATGTTGATGAGATTGAGTAGAGTTAGCTAAAGAAGCAATTAAATCCTCAAGAGACTTACTTGGACCTTGTTGTTGTTGAGGCTGAAATGGTGCATGTGGTCTTGGTTGAAAGAAGCCAGGCGGACGGTTATAGTTGTTGGGAACAGATTGTTGTCCGTTGTCTTGATTGTTCCACTTTAAGTGTGGATGATCGCGCCATCCTGCATTATAGTTGTTGGAATATGGATCATACTTTTGCCTTTGTTGCCCTTGAAATCCTCCTAATGCATTAGCTTGCTCAAAACCACCTTGATCCATCAACGAAGGGCACATGTCTGTGGCATGTCCCATCATCGAACATACACCACACACCTGTTTTGGAGCCACAATAACCTGTTGCACAAGATTAGTCAAGTTAGCTAATTGTAATTCAATACTAGAATTAGCACTTACCTCGTTAACTTTCTTAAAAGGTAGCTCATCTCTCCCTCCAAATTGTCGTGTGTTGCCATCAATGTTCTTTAATAATGCCTTAGCATTTATTGGTGTCTTGTCCACGAATGCTCTTCCACTTGCTGCATCAAGCATTATACGATCAGTACCACATAATCCTTCATAAAAATACTGTATTAAAAGATGCTCTGAAATTTGATGATTAGGACAAGATGCAACCAAATGTGTGAATCGCTCATAGTAATCTCCAAAGGGCTCTCCATGTTGTTGTCGGATTGCACATATGTCTTTCCTTATGCTTGCAGCTTTGGTGGCCGGAAAATATTGCTCCAAGAATGCTTGCTTCACCTGGTTCCAGGTGTTCATCGATCTCGGAGGTAAATTGTAAAGCCACTCCTTTGCCTTGGCTTCTAATGTAAATGGGAATGCCCTCAACTTGACTTGCTCCTCATCCACATTTGCTGGTCTCATTCCTGAGCATACCATGTGAAACTCCATGAGATGCTTGTTGGCATCCTCTGTTGAGAAGCCATGGAACTTAGGCAAGTAGTGAATCATGCCGGACTTAAGCTCAAATCCTCCTCCTGCATTTGGATATGTGATGCACAATGGTTGTTGATCCGTATTTGGCATTGCCAACTCGCTCAATGTACGGTTATCAGCCATGCCTTCTTGTGGTTCCTTCTCCTCTTCCGAACTTAAATGTGGTGGAGAAGATGGTGGTAAAGACACCGATGCACACTTTTGCTTGATTTTTCTCTGAAGCTTTCGAAATGTTCGTTCAATCTCTGGATCGTATGAAGCTAGATCAATGCTCTTAGACTTTCGAGTATGCATGTACTACAATGAGTACCTGAAATAAAAACAAAACCAAAAACACTAAATAGACAAGAAATAGAAAATAATAAAAATAAATAAAAATAAAAATAAAAATAAATAAAAATAAAAATAAAATATAGGCAATCAGAAATAACAATCCCCGGCAACGGCGCCAAAAATTTGGTAGTAATTATAACGCACCACAAAGTAGCCCACAATAATCCTATTAATTTTCCTTATTAACACTAAAATTTGTCGATTGTAGCATATGAAAATAAGGGTCTTTCCCGCAGAAGATTGTTTTATCCAAATACTTAAAAAGTCACAAAAACGGGGTGGCTGTCTCCACTGACCAGCCACCGAACAATAATTATTAGACTAACTTAAACTTATCCAAATGCAACGAAATTTTATACACATAAACTAGACAAACCAAGCTATGGTCACACAAATGTTTGGGATTTTTGGAGTTGATTTTCTATTTAAATTAAATCGTACAAAAACAGTACAGAAACCGATTTTAAATAATACCAATAGATTTTAATTCACAAGTTAAGAAAATGAGTTAGGGGACATGCTATCCACCACCAAATAATCATGCAAGTATGTTATGTTTCATTCAAATCCCTTTTATTTCCGGATGAAGATGCTCAAGTTGGCTCACTGTTAGAACTCAACCTATTACTCTTTCTTACGTAGTATGTTAAGAGAATGGCGTTTTCAACTTAACTTAGTCCCTAGCATGCAATCTAGAATGGCGTGTTCATAGATTTAACAAGTAGAAATCATTAAGAATAAAAAGAGTTTGAGTCATCACAAGGCATCGTAAGTACTGGCGTTGTCTTACTTATCCTATAAATCGGTTCACATGTTAACCACAATTAACAAGTGCTACTCTAGAACATATGTAGGTCCTCATTCAACAAGGGCAGACATACCTATATTCATAGCATTAAAATCCTAGATATGCTCACTATGTATGCATCCATAGAAACACATAAAAGAATTTATCAATGACATAAGTAGTGAAACAATTTTCATCCTTTCATAAAAGTCATTCAAACAAAATATCACAACAAACTTACAATCATATTCGGGGCTTCAAAACAGCCCCTAACTACTAAAAATTAGTTACACATTATTATCAAATTAAACCAAAAGTTAATCATGAGTTTGAGAAGATAAAACCAAGAAAAATGGAGTGAAGCCTCTTCTTTTCTCCTTCTGCTGCCGTGCTACGTTTTTGTCTCTGTGCTTGCCCTTTGCTGCTTCTGTCGCCTGTCCCTTCTTTCTCTGCACCTCGCCTCTGACCTCCCTCCGTTTCTCCCCTGTTCTCTTCTTTCCGTGCCTCTATTCTTCTCACGTCTCACCCTCTCTCTGCTGCCCTCTGCTTCCTTTATATTTCCTTTTTTATTCTTCTCCGTGCTGTCCGTCCACTTCTCTCTTTCTCCTCATCTGTTATTCTCTCTTTTTGCCTATTTTATTCTTTCTTTTTGTTCCTCCCATCTTCTGCCCGTGTCTGCCTTCCCTGCCTTTGTGCTTCTATCTTTTTGCGCACTGGCTTCTGTCTCTCTGCCCTCTGCGCTCACTTCCTTTGTATTGCTGTGCTTTTCAGTCAGTCTGCCTCTCTTCTTTCTATCCGTGCTCTCCCACTCGTCCCCTTTATTTCTTTTCTTTTTTTTTTATTTATTATTTTCTTTTCAAGCTGTCAGTCCCGCACTCCTCTTTGTTTATTGCTCAGTGTTATCCTCTCTGTCCATTCTTTGCTTTTATCCCATGCTTCTTTGTCTTCCTTTGTATTGCTCTGTTTTTCTTTCCACCTTTCCCTGTCAGCCGTGCTCTCCCTCTTAGTGCTTTTATTTGTTGTTTTTTTTTCTATTTCATTTTCTCCATTTTGCTTGAAATTGATCTTAAAACAAAATTAACTGCACATTAACACAAGGTAAGGTAAAATGCCACAATTTTAACACAAAAACATCACAAAGACTTTAGAAATGGATGGTATAAATGCATGAAATATATGAGTGATCACTATCACAAACTGACTACATCTTTACTGACATATTGTTCAACGAGCTACAAAACATCATATATATAGAGAACTAACCTAACCCTAATAAGCAAGAAAACGAAACCCTAATACTAACGGGCTAAGCCCAGAAAACCAAACATTCAAATAAACCAAAATACTAATATTTTCCAACAAATATGTGATATGAAAAGAGAAGTAGACACATAAAAGAATAAAAAACCATTCTAATTGTCATTTGTTACTTTTCTTATCGCGTGATAAAAGAGATGACTATTTTGTGGCAGAGAAGAAGATGGCGTCGAACGGGAACGGAGAGTTCAGCTTTGCGAGCGGAAATGGAAAGGTGACAACGGCGGCAAACGGTAACGGAACGGCGAGGAACGGGCTGGCGAAGATCCAGACGCAGAAGAAGGACAATGGGGCGTGTCACGACGACAGCACGCCACCTGTTAAGGCGCAGACGATCGACGAGCTCCACTCGCTGCAGAAGAAGAAGTCGGCACCCACCACCCCAATGAAGGGCACTTAGGGTGGTGCCTTTGCCGTCACCCTCTCTGAGGAGGAGCGACACAAGCAGCAGCTCCAGAGAAAAACTCGTCGTTCGTTACGTCAACCGGCGCGCTAGCAACTCTTTCTGGAGCCAAGACTGGTCGCTCTCCAAGAGATAAACGCGTCGTCAAGGATGACACCACCCAGGACGACCTTTGGTGGGGAAGGTAATAACTGATTATAATTACTACTGCCCGCATTTTTCACTTTTACCTTTTGTTACTGTGTGTAATTATATTTAAACGTGGTGGTTATCTTCATCTGTAGGGGCTCACCTAACATTGAAATGGACGAGCATACGTTCATGGTCAACAGAGAAAGAGCTGTGGATTACTTGAATTCTTTGGACAAGGTCTTTACTTTTTCTTTTCTTTTTTTCCTGCTAAGAAACGACGAATTTATAGTTATTAAGTTTGAAAATTTGACTCGCGTTTATTCGATACCACGTCATTATATTAGAAACTAGATTTATTTGTATTTTATAAAACAGGTAAAAAGATTGTATGCCTGGTTTAGAATATTTACGTGTTAGAGGAAAAAGATTGGTGGTGGAAAAATGCATGCATGTTCGTATCCTTGGAATATATTGCTTTTAGGAGATAGTGATGCGTGGGTGATGGTATCTCCATTGTCCTTTTCCACAACTTGGCCAAGATTTCATTGGGAGTAGCAATGTTTGAGCGGTGCTCTGTATTTATCATATGCGTATTGCTGTGTTGTACTCGACCTCATCACTACTTCACTGGGAAAGAAGGAATTATTTATAAAGAACAAGCATTAATACCAGTCAACTGTTCACCTTGTTGAGAAATTATTGTTTAGCCCTGAAACACCGCATAGATATATTAGAACACGTTATGATGCATTGATAATTTAATACCAGTCAGACTGTTCCCTACAGTCCATACTGTTATGATGTTTACAAATATGTAAAATAGCTTAATGAACTATGAAAAAAAGTCTTGTTTATAAGATGGGATAAATGTTTGGGGGAAGAAATTAGTTGTTGAGTACGGATATATAATTTGTGTATAGCTATATTCTTTTTCGTACCTTGTTCATTAAGAAACGAGTGGTGGGGAGTAAGGGTGATTGACATTTTGATATTTACAGGTCTTTGTAAATGATCAATTTTTGAACTGGGGTCCGGAAAACAGATCAAAGTTCGGGTCGTGTCTGCCAGGGCTTATCACTCATTGCTCATGCACAACATGTAAGTAAAGCTTAGGAGTCTTTATGAACAATTTGCTTTCTCTGCAGTGTATGTTTATGTATACGTTCCTTCCTCGTTTGGGTAAGCCTGCCAGATAAGTCCTCTTAAGGTTGCGTATGAGTTTTGACATTTAATCTTTTCTGAGTATCATCCCTAAGCACGAAGGTTTCCGTCTAGGTAGATGAAAACATGTGTGATATTAACTTAGTGTACGTACAATTCTATAACTCGGTGGGTCGAAGGTGTATCCGACCCACTCCTGAAGAGCTGGAGAATTTTGGTACTCCGGACTTCACTATATACAATGCTGGCCAGTTCCCGTGTAATCGTTGCACCCACTACATGACATCCTCTACTAGCATAGACCTTAATCTTGCTAGGAGGGAAATGGTCATCCTCGGCACCATGTACGCTGGGGAGATGAAGAAAGGTCTTTTCAGTGTCATGCATTATGTTACAACCACCCCCAAATAATTATAGTATTTGTTATTTCCAACCCCAACTGCCACGTGGCAGTCATCTAAACCTCTTCTCTCTTCTCTCTCTGTCCCCCCGTGAACCCCTTTCTCCTTCTTCCTCTTTCTGTCGTTCCCGTCCCCCTCTTCTCTCGGACCTCTCTCATCTCTCTCCTTCTCTTCTCTGCACCGCAAGCACACACACGCACTGAGGCACATGAGTGCGCGAGGAAGAACCCATCACCATCATCATTATCGTCTTGCTCTCTCTCTCCCTCTCGTGCTGCGAACCCAGAAAACGGAAAGGAACTCCGTTGGGCCGTTTATGCTTAGGGCCCGTAGCCCTCTAGCCCAACCCAAAAACCTTTTTAAGGTTTTTATTTAATTATATTTTCTGTTTTAGGAAGTAAGGCCTTGGGCCAATTATGAAGTGGGTTTTCAGCCATTTTCCAAACCTTTTAACCTTTAATAAAACCCAAAACCCTTAAGGCCATTTTCAGCCCAACCCAATTCAAAGCTCAGTTGACTGTGACCTTGACCAGTTGACTCTGACTGTTGACCTAGTCAACGGTCAGAGTTGACTTTGATATTGACTTTGACTTTGACCGGTCAAGGGTCAACGTTGACTTCTTAAGTTGACTTTTCGGGATTTCGTCCAGGACCTCTCCTAGGCTAATTTCGACGTCCTGGACTCATTTTTGAAGTCCGTTTTCCCAAATTCAATCGTTTAAGTAGAGTTTGACTAAATGTACTATTTATGTGCTTAGGGGCAATTATTGTGACATTTCCGTCTTCGCTAGTGGCCCAACTTTTGGCAACTAAGTACTGTGAGTGGACCCCTTCTAAAATTACATGATTTGATAATTTAATTGCATAAATGATTAGCATGCCTACGGATTTACGAATTGATTTATGTTAAGCCTGTTTATGGAATTTATTGATTTTCGTCTCGTGTTTTTGGTGAGGAATTAATTGTTAGCCTATTTTGAGCTATATTTTAATATATCGTATTTTCTATAAAAACCATGAACTGGTAGACTATCCGATGGATGACGATAGGATGCTAGAACATGTTTTAGAAACCCCTCTTTATAGTATAGACGATGGATGACTTTATACTATGAAGTGGTTATTTATGAGAGGCGTAACTATTTGTGCGTACCTAGTAGACACTATGCCGCCTGGGGCGAGGATCTGGTGTTGGCATGTAGGCCGGGAGAAATAATCCCTAGCGAAAGGCTGAGGGACACGGTGACAGGCATTGGGCCGGGATGGAGTTATCTCTGGCTACGGGCACAGAGACTGAGGTGCAGGCATTGGGCCGGAAGTTATATTTATTCGGTGATCTTTCTAGCAGCACACCACGTTTACGAGACGATTTATGATGCGTTTACTATTTTGATTTCCGCGATGAGTTTCCGCGATATGGCTTTTGAGACATTTGGCATGCTAGGATTTTTATTAAATCCATCACTTATTATGCTAGTAGTTTTCATTATATAAACTGTGGGGGTTAGTACTTTGATAACTGTTTTATTATTGTATATATATATAAACTTGGTCCACTCACCTTTGTTTTGCGCCCCCATTCAGGACTTAGAATCAAGGCACCTAATCCCGGCGTCAAGACACTTCCGCAGCAGCATTTTTGGATCCTCTCGATGTAGGACCCACTTCTTTATTCATTCAATTTTATCTCAATTCTTTTTAGTGATTAGGTTTAGTTGTATGTTCTGAACACGTTCCTAAATTATTAACTCATGGTATTTTAAATTCATAACCCTTATTTATTTCTTATTCTTAGCTTTTGTATCAATTAATGGCTTTCGTCACCCTCGGGTGTCGGCCAGCACGTGTCTATCCTGGTATTCGGGGAATATCAGGGTCGGGGCGTGTCAGATTGGTATCAGAGCGTGGTTTTGTTCAGAGCATACTTAGGATCCTATTCAATTCTCGTTTTGTGTCGGTTATGACATCATTTGGATGTCACGACTTCCGAAATTGATGTATTTCAGCGCAATTGTGCAAATCTCTCTCTGGTTGAATTGTCACCTTCTGGTTGAAATTCAAGCATTCGTGTCAGGATTGTGCCTCATCGGTGACGTGTTTGATTTGTTGGACGACTTTAAGCATCAGATTGATACTCTACGACGTGCATTCCTCGGGAAGGAAGGGTAGAGTCAGTATTACTTGGAAGCGACGTGTTTTAGAAATCTCAATTCGAGGAATTCTGGTTAAGACCAGCTGTAGATTAGAAATGGCGATGCCACTCTGCAACATGCGTTCCCTAGGAATTACGGGCGGATTCGGCTCTACATCAAAATCTTTGGAAACTCCTCAGTAGCAGACGCTATTCTCATTAATTTTCAAAATGAGTTGCAATTCTTGTCGTTGTTGTAGTTGGACTTCGATAATGAAGATTCAGCCTTGTTTGGATAAATAGATTCCTTGAACTTCACCTGGGTTTAGTACTTGGTGGTAAACTCTAGTTCCTCGTCCGCGTATTTTTTGGCGATGATGAACTTCGTCTCTTGCTTGCAGCCTAAATGTTCAGCCTTGTAATTTTCAGTGTAATGGCTTGAGACTCTACCATATTCATCATTGTACGAAGATTGAGCTTTACATTGAACTTCTCTGGACTCATTGAGCTTTGATTTGCTCAAGAGCATCACTTTAAGGTAGCCAATTGTGTCACTGCATGCATACGCATGCTGTTTCGTATCTTTCTTCTTTGTCATTCTGTTGATTCCAAGGTTCTGTGTTTAAATGCTGAACTTTGAAACAACTCTCACAAAGTATTGTGAATTTCGAAATGTCTTGGGCCTCGTCAAATCTTATTGACAATTCTTAACTATTCTTGAGCTTAGTCCTATTTCCTTCTTGGTTAAGAAACCAGTTGACCATACTGTGATGATTTGCAAAATAATTATAAACAGTTACTTCTATTTCTGTATCTTCACCTTCCTTCGCTTATTCATCTCTTAATGTGAGACTGGATCATGCCGAAACATTACATAAAGGGTAAAAACAAAAAAGGTTTGTTATCGGCATGGTTCCTTGTCCAAATATCAATACCTTGTACTTTAGTTTTGGTGGACTTGTTTTGACCCTCAAATTCTTGAGTATTCTTTCAACCTTCTCGACATGGTTTCTCGCCTAATCAGTGAGAAATTCACGATCGATCGTTTCGGTGAAAGTGTGCACCCAGTTCGTGTTGATTCAGACAGGAATGTTGGGAGCATAATATTTTCACAAGCTTACCAGACTTATCATAAAGAGTTCATCGTGGAGGTGAAGTTTGAGTTGTCTTTTGGTAAGGGATTAGTGAAGATTGTAGTGCAGGTGATCAGTTGATTGCATCACTATCTTCATGTTGAATCGATTGGTCACCACTCATTATCTTGCTACAATTCATAACCATCATATCTTACTCTGGTAGACCTTTTTGATGATGTGATGTGTTCGGCCCAACGCAGCTTTCCACTAGCTCTCACCAGCACGTGGGCGCGAGGTTCGAGCGGTCTTTTAGTAAGAATTGGTTGAAGGTTTTAGTACTGAAGGTCAGCATATTGTATCACCATCTTACTAGAATTCATAGGCATCACATCGATTATTTTCCAACGATATGTGTTCGTCTCGACACATATTTCCACTGCTTCACTTCTGAACCTTATTGTTGTGAGTACGTGGTTGTTAAAACATTTCTAGCAGATCTGTTTGGTGCATTCTGGAATGGCACTACAGGACGGTCGAAGCGAGAATTGGATAATCTTTACACTTCTCTCGAAGGTGTGTACTCTCTTTTGTTTTTAGGTTGACCATTTGCGAGTCGTTCTTCTTTCCACCAACTTTGACCTTGGTTGACTAGAAATATACAACTAAGCAAAAATGGAGAGGTGGATTGAGCACTACAACAGTTCCCTAGACATACTGCGTGTTGAGGAATATGACTTCTCGTTTTCTGCTTGCTTGACTCGAGCGTTTGGGTCTACTACTAACATGGTAGTTACTTCTCTTGAATCCCAAGGTACCGTTTTCTAGTGGGTTCCTTGTTGGAAAATTTTGGAGTTGCTGGTCACATTTGGAAGAACTGAGGAGGATATGATGCTTGGTGTTGGTTAGAGTTTTACGACAACAGTCTCTGTTTTGTTCAGTATGGGATATGGCACTTTTGCGACATGGTATGAAAGTTGCTATATGCAACATTGGTTGATAGAGGAGTTGTGCGAGCTTGTATTCGGATGATCGAATTTACGACGTGTGAAATTATTCATCCTCAAGAAATTACTACTTGCTTATCGAGACAACAAATGTGAGGTCGATATTACGGGCTGTAGACTGTAATATCGATAGCTTATTTCATTAAGCAAGTGGGCGGGAAGATTCATCTACAACAGCTGACGCAGATTCGGAATTGTTATTCTTGGGACTCGACCCAAAGACACATCTGTTTTCGGAGTATGTGACATTTCGAATTCTTGGGCGAGACCCACTCTCATTCTTCAGTCTTGATTTTCCAGTATAAGTATTTTAACTTCATTTACTCTAGTTAATTGTTTTGGCGTTACAAATGTTTTGGGGGAAGTATTTCTGTTTTCATTTTTAAGTTGATTCGAGTTTTTGAACTATATGTTATTACATCTCTATTTTGACGTTATCGTATTTTATGTACTTACTTTTGACCTTAAGCTATTTTATGTTTTCGACTTTATATCTTATTAAAGTATGTATTCTATTTTTACACTGATGGGAAAAGAAAGTATGAGCCTGGAGGTACGAAAGATGGAATCATTGCAGCCGATCACGACGGTGTGGCATTTTCCCTTTTGTGCAACCGCTCATACTTGATCTCTTCATTACATATATGTATATTATTCTTCTTCCTATTTTCGAGTATTTTCAGTGTAGCATGTTATTTTAAATTTCGGGGACGAAATTCTTTTAAGGGGGGTAGATTGTTACAACCACCCCCAAATAATTATAGTATTTGTTATTTCCAACCCCCAACTGCCACGTGGCAGTCATCTAAACCTCTTCTCTCTTCTCTCTCTGTTCCCCCGTGAACCCCTTTCTCCTTCTTCCTCTTTCTGTCGTTCCCGTCTCCCTCTTCTTTCGGACCTCTCTCATCTCTCTCATTCTCTTCTCTGCACCGCAAGCACACACACGCACTGAGGCACATGAGTGCGCGAGGAAGAACCCATCACCATCATCATTATCGTCTTGCTCTCTCTCTCCCTCTCGTGCTGCGAACCCAGAAAACGGAAAGGAACTCCGGCGAGATTTTTCTAATTTCCTGGTGAGGTAAGCTTCAAATCTCCCTTTTTCATCCTTGAATCTTGTGGGTTGTGGTTTAATTGTGTTTCACTTCATAAATTTGGAGGTTTTAGGACGAATCGAGCTCGGGTGTAGGAACACCCATTTCCGGCGAACCGAGGACGTCGGGGAAGATTCCGGCCATCTCCGGCCGTTCCACGACGAAAGGAAGGTATAAAAACACTCCCCTCGTCTTGCTCTTCGTTTTGGTACCTAGATCGGGGTCTAGGGTGGTGTGTGGTAGTCGGCCGGAGCTGTGAAGCTCCGGTGGTGGTGCTCGGCGAGACCAGGCCTCCCAGGCCGGTTTCAATGTCAAGCGGGCCTTAGGCCCGTGTGGGGGAAGGGTCAAACCCAAAAGCCCTAGCCCAATTTCTTTTAATTGTTTTTATTTTTTTTAATTGTTAGTTGTTTAGGACCTTAAGGCCCTCGGGCCGTTTATGCTTAGGGCCCGTAGCCCTCTAGCCCAACCCAAAAACCTTTTTAAGGTTTTTATTTAATTATATTTTCTGTTTTAGGAAGTAAGGCCTTGGGCCAATTATGAAGTGGGTTTTCAGCCATTTTCCAAACCTTTTAACCTTTAATAAAACCCAAAACCCTTAAGGCCCTTTTCAGCCCAACCCAATTCAAAGCTCAGTTGACTGTGACCTTGACCAGTTGACTCTGACTGTTGACCTAGTCAACGGTCAGAGTTGACTTTGATATTGACTTTGACTTTGACCGGTCAAGGGTCAACGTTGACTTCTTAAGTTGACTTTTCGGGGTTTCGTCCATGACCTCTCCTAGGCTAATTTCGACGTCCTGGACTCGTTTTTGAAGTCCGTTTTCCCAAATTCAATCGTTTAAGTAGAGTTTGACTAAATGTACTATTTATGTGCTTAGGGGCAATTATTGTGACATTTCCGTCTTCGCTATTGGCGCAACTTTTGGCAACTAAGTACTGTGAGTGGACCCCTTCTAAAATTACATGATTTGATAATTTAATTGCATAAATGATTAGCATGCCTACAGATTTACGAATTGATTTATGTTAAGCATGTTTATGGAATTTATTGATTTTCGTCTCGTGTTTTTGGTGAGGAATTAATTGTTAGCCTATTTTGAGCTATATTTTAATATATCGTATTTTCTATAAAAACCATGAACTGGTAAACTATCTGATGGATGACGATAGGATGCTAGAACATGTTTTAGAAACCCCTCTTTATAGTATAGACGATTGATGACTTTATACTATGAAGTGGTTATTTATGAAAGGCGTAACTATTTGTGCGTACCTAGTAGACACTATGCCGCCTAGGGCGAGGATCTGGTGTTGGCATGTAGGCCGGGAGAAATAATCCCTAGCGAAAGGCTGAGGGACACGGTGACAGGCATTGGGCCGGGAGGGAGTTATCTCTGGCTACGGGCACAGAGACTGAGGTGCAGGCATTGGGCCGGGAGTTATATTTATTCGGTGATCTTTCTAGCAACACACCACGTTTACGAGACGATTTATGATGCGTTTACTATTTTGATTTCCGCGATGAGTTTCCGCGATATGGCTTTTGAGACATTTGGCATGCTAGGATTTTTATTAAATCCATCACTTATTATGCTAGTAGTTTTCATTATATAAACTGTGGGGGTTAGTACTTTGATAACTGTTTTATTATTGTATATATATATAAACTTGGTCCACTCACCTTTGTTTTGCGCCCCCATTCAGGACTTAGAATCAAGGCACCTAATCCCGGCGTCAAGACACTTCCGCAGCAGCATTTTTGGATCCTCTCGATGTAGGACCCACTTCTTTATTCATTCAATTTTATCTCAATTCTTTTTAGTGATTAGGTTTAGTTGTATGTTCTGAACACGTTCCTAAATTATTAACTCATGGTATTTTAAATTCATAACCCTTATTTATTTCTTATTCTTAGCTTTTGTATCAATTAATGGCTTTCGTCACCCTCGGGTGTCGGCCAGCACGTGTCTATCCTGGTATTCGGGGAATATCAGGGTCGGGGCGTGTCACATTATCTCATGCCTAAGCGACAAATCCTATCCCTGCATTCTGGCTGCAATATGGGGAAAGATGGAGATGTTGCCCTTTTCTTTGGATTGTCAGGTATAGTATCGTCAATAGATCGTGGTTGTCGTCTTGCTCTCGCAGCAATATGATATGTGCCCTCTTACTCTCTCTCCTCTCTGTTAGCTATGACAGTTTAATTGTTTCTTATGGATGTTATTTGCCCTTTCTTTTCATTTTACTATTTAGGTACTGGAAAGACGACTCTGTCTACGGAGCACAACAGGTACTTGATTGGAGATGATGAACACTGCTGGACTGAGAACGGTGTGTCAAATATCGAAGGTGGTTGCTACGCCAAGTGCATTGACCTGTCAAGGGAGAAAGAGCCTGATATTTGGAACGCCATCAAGTTTGGTGCTGGTAATATATCACCTTGATTTCTTGGATATGTGGATGTGATAGAATCAAGATGATGAAGTAATAGTGTTTAATTTGTTTGGTCTTTTGAATTCGACTTGAATTTATCGGATTTTTCTTCATTGGCAGTGTTGGAAAACATCGTGTTTGATGAGCACGCACGAGAGGTGGACTATTCTGACAAATCTGTTACAGGTAAATATCAATTGTTTTCATCCCAAAGTTCACACAATTTGAGTTTGAATCTCATACGGTGATTGATTATGCTTATACATAATTCTGAGGGACCATATAATATATTGAGCTGTTTTTCTTCAGGTTGCAGAGAACACTCGTGCAGCTTACCCCATCGAATACATTCCCAACGCAAAGATACCATGCGTTGGTCCACATCCAAGGAATGTCATACTTTTGGCATGCGATGCATTTGGTGTGCTCCCTCCAGTGAGCAAGTTAAACCTTGCTCAGACCATGTACCACTTCATCAGTGGCTACACTGCTCTGGTAAATTCAACTTCTCTATTTGTACTCGTGAACACGTAACATTTCAGTTACCATATTAACTAATTGTTGATAAATTTATAGGTTGCCGGAACTGAAGATGGTATCAAGGAGCCAACAGCAACATTCTCAGCGTGCTTCGGTGCAGCATTTATAATGTTGCATCCTACTGAGTATGCAGCAATGCTGGCTGGTCCGGTGGAAGGTATATGTGCATTCGATTATCATCATAATTTTAGAGAATCATTTCCGTGAGAAGATCTTAACCAAACAAACATCTTTCTTTCCTGCAGCTATGGATCAGGAAAGCGCATTAAGTTGCCCTACACCAGGAAAATCATTGACGCCATCCACTCTGGCAGCCTCTTAAACGCGAAGTACAAGAAGACTGAAGTGTTTGGACTTGAAATCCCCACTGAGGTCGAGGGAGTGCCTTCAGAAATACTGGATCCAGTGAACACTGTAAGTTGGTTTTCTCTTTATATACCGTTTCCCTGTTCGGTCTTGACCTCATCATTAATGTGATATCCGAATCTTATATGTGGTTGCAGTGGTCGGACAAGAATGCATACAATGAAACTCTGATGAAGCTGGCTGGCCTCTTCAAGAGGAACTTTGAGACTTTCACAAACTACAAGATTGGGAAGGACAACAAGCTGACCGAGGAGATACTTGCGACCGGACCAAATTTCTAAAGGGAGTTTTAACGAAAAACCCGCGGTACTGTTCACTTTAACGAAAAACCACATTTTAACACTAAAAAGTCAAACCTGGTACTATTCATTTTACCCTTTATTTTGTCCTTATCATTAAAACTCAAAATTTTCAAGCCCTTTTCATTAGTTTTCCTATTTCTAAAACCTTGGCAGAAAAGAAGAATAACTAGAAACTCTAGGGAAGCTTGGGGGTCAAGGCAATTGATGGAAATAAGAATTGGACAGATTCAGAAGTAGGCGTATTGTCATTCTATTCATTAGATATGCTAAATGGTTCTTTTGTACTTTTTATGTCCTATTAATATATATAATCAAACGAGGTTGTTTCTCTCCATTTCCTTCCCCTCTCATTTTCTTCAAAATTCATCTGTTTCGAAGTTAATTTGAAATTCTGGACACAAAGAAAAGAAGGCAGTTTCCAGTCACCAATTTACAAAATTGAGTAGTTTTGGACATTATTTAGGAGTTATAATAGAATGCCTACTATATTCTAGCTAAAGGGCACCTAACTCTCAACTTATATTTTTCTTAAACTGGTGCGAGCGTCGTTTTAGATACAAATCTTATATTGAAACTCAAATATTTTAATTTCACTCAAAAAGCATTTCAAGTTTCCGAGGCATTGGAGACATAAAATGTAATATTTGGACTCAAATACATTTCACTTTTGCAGGAGCCAAGCAATCAAATCCTTTAGCAATTAACCCAAACTTGGGAAAGTGGAGCTAAAATGTGCATGCAACATGCATATCTCACTACAACAATCAAATAACTAGTGGACTCTGGAGAAAATCAAAGGATGTGGTGTGAGACTTGGAGCTCAAGATTTCAGTGGCTATAAAAAGCCATTGTTTGTGTCTTACTTCTCAACGGGTATAAAAGCGAAGACGGTGTGGTACTTCTCAACGGGGTACAAGATCATTGTTTGTGTCTTGAATTTTCGATTTGCAGGTCTTTCTAAATGAACAATTCTTGAACTGGGATGATGCGATCCACAAAACAAAATCAAAGTGCGGATCGTGTCTGCCGGGGCAGGATGGTGGATTATTCAAACAAATCTCTTACAGGTAATGAGAGAGCGTGAAAATCATTTTTCATATCCGATCGTGCAGCCTACCCCATCGAATACATTATTATCATCTGTATTATTGAGAAATTACAAGGTTGCTGGAACCGAAGAGGGTATTAAGGAGCCACGGGCAACATTCTCAGCTTGCTTTGGGGCATCATTTTTATGTTGCATCCTACCAAGTATGCAGCAATGTTGACTGAGAAGACGCAGAAGCATGGTGCAAGTACTGGATGGCTCGCCAACACTGACTGGTTTGGTGGTAGGTATGAATACACTCTCAAATATCTTCATAACAAGGCCTGAATTTCGGACAGTTGGATCGAACTAAGCGTTTCAATTCGGATCCAAAATTTTTTAATGATAATTGCTTTCCAATTCTAAGCCGAAACTACTTGAATTCAACATCGACTCCGATTTCAGAAGAGTGCTGATGTTCCTACTCACCAATCTTATATTTTCCCACCCATCCAATAGTGCAAATGCTAATAACAAATGAATATAAGGTGGGTGCGCAAATTTGCCCAGTTGGTGGGTACAGTAGCACCCTTACATGAATTCTCCCAACATATTCCTAATACTACTATAGTCCAACTCCGAACCCAATTTCAAATGTCTAATTTGATTTGGGTGTTCCAAACTCAATGACTTTCAAATTGGAATTGGTAAGAAAAGTTCCAATCCGACTTGCCTCTCTCACTCTCCCTCTCATTTTTTTTTTTCGGGTTTCGCAGTGGTCGGACAAGAATGCATACAATGAGACACCGATGAAGTTGGCTGGTCTATTCAAGAACAATTTTGAGACCTTCACTAACTATCAGATTGGTGAGGAAACCAAGCTAACAGAAGTGGATACTAGCAGCAGCCAGTCACAATTGCTAACCGCCGGCAAAACTGTAAAATATCACCTAATTTTGTCAGAAGGGTTTTGGGATGGTCAATGGATTGTAAATTACACTAACCTTGTAAACTAATATTCAATATAATGAAAGTTTTATTTCCTTGTTAAAGAAAAAGCTAACTTTTTTTTAAAGTTCCATTTATAATTTTGTGAAATAAACTAAATTATGACAATTAATTTAACAATCTGACAGTAAGCAAACCTTGGCATTCAGATTCCCGCAACATTCAGGGAATAAGTTTCCAAGCATAATCCATAATTTCGTTATTTATGAACGGACGCAAAGACCACATCAGGCAGTAGCTCTCTAATTCTTCTGAAGATGATTTGAGATTAAGAGCAGAGACGATCCTCTCCTGCATCAAGTTGTTACATTGGATGTTTCAAAAGTTCATACCAAAGGGCACAGATAATGGGAATTCAGGGTGGGAGCTTAATTACCTGCATCATATAGTCTTGCTTGACCATACTGTAAATGACCCCCATCACGACAACATAATCGGTAACTTCATTTCTTTTGGGATGGGATGACGTAAATTCCTCCTATAGAAGTTAGGCATCAGTAAGAGGTGTTTCGAATTTATCATCAACCATAAGAAATCAGAATTGGTGTAAGAATTTTACTGAGCAGTATGCAATTCTGAACTATGAACAGAATACTCGTGTGGAATGAACATTCAGAAAGAAAAGAAAAAAGGAGACAAAATTAGGTGATGGAAAGATCAGCCAAATATCTTAGAACTCAAATATATAGCTCCCTCATTCCCAAAAAATCCTACACTTTCTTAATCATAATATTTTGCGACAGAAATATGTATTCAACACTTCTATGTACCGCTCCTCTTCCTATTTTCCAACCATAGCATACTCGATCAGGAAATGAATAGACAAAACTTGTAAAATAAAGGATAATCTGGAAATCAGAGATATTAAGGATTGACCTTCAAAATAGGCAAGCAGTGAAATAAAAACTGTAAAGAAAGGAGGATATTTAAGCTGGATACACAGTATAAATGTTGTACTAAGAATTGTGTACTAAAAGGAGACATGTGAATGACGGATCATATAACTTTCACCGAAACTCTGCAGATTAAACCATGCTTAATAGGCAAGTGCAGGCACTCTGATTTTCAATAACAGCAAAGATTGCCAAAAATCTCCAACCCGATAAAATAACAAAGACAGTAACTCCTTAAACACCAAAGCTACAAAGAAGCACACATGTTTCAGCTAGAAGCCTAAAACCCTAACAAAATTCCAAGCACGCAATTATCAGAGTAATTTAGTGATACATTCAAATCAGTGATTACCACTGATACATGTGTCTGTGCGTATACGGGTACAAATACAACCGAAATGTACGGACAATTGGACAAAGTCCAATGATGGGCAACGATAATTACTGAACTCGGAGGCAGGGAGGGTAGATGATACGATGCTGATAATTGTACAAATATTCTGTCGATATTGATTGCCAAGTGTCATGTAGTCATTGGTTTAGTTGTTTAGTGTTTGTTAGATGGATATTAGGAGTTGGTTATAGCTGTTATGGCTAACCTTAGCTTGCGAGTCAGGTATTAATACTTGTCATCTGTGCAATGCAAGGTGATTTGTGATTTTCTAAACATTGGTATTCAGTAATACAGAGAAGTATTAGCATACGAGTGCAAAGGTTGGAACAGAGTTCTACTAGGAGAAGGAACAAACAAAGATGAGAAACATATCAGAACTGAATGTACAACAACATCAAGATATTCCTTGGGATAAGAGAAAAGAAGGATAAAGACTACCTTGTCACCATTGCATGCTTCTTCATTCAACTTGTCCGCAAAACTGTCATCCTGAAAGTTGGGTAAATTTCCCATTGCAGTTCGCAATGCACCATTTACATCCTCCAGGAGGCATTCAAGTTCATTAAGTATGTTTTTGCCTACAACAGCACTTGCATTCTTAAACAAAAATTTCAAGAGTACATCAAGTGCGAGATTGCATCAAGTAGGGAAATGTACCATTAACAAACTATAAACTGCAACATATATCAAGCATTCAAACTACAAACTGCAACACACGAGATATGAAAGAACTACTACGAACAGATAAAACAGCTCATTGATGTAAAGGCATCACCACTTCGCTTTCCCTTTAACAAGATTCTTTTGTGATATATAATAAAAGAAACAAATACTGACAATTTCGAAAAGACATGTTACCTTTACTTAGATGGTCACAAAGTCCAAGTTGGCATGTATGCACTTCTCTACAAGAATTTCACCATGTATAAGAAATACATCACGTTCATAGTCCAGACCAATAACGTATCAGAAAGTGGCAAAACTCAAAGTAAGGGAACAACACCATACAAAAACAAAGGATAGTAATTCAAGGGCAGATATCAAAAAAACATGCTCGTTAGTTAGATACCCAGTAAATCAACGCTACAAATTATCAGCCAATTACAAACAAACTGTCACTAATGCGGGATAAAAGAGCATAAGTACGATCAGTGGCCTTTAACCCATATCCAAATTTTTTTAATGGAGAACTGAATTCAAATAAAGAGAAAGAAGATACTATCAAGCTATCAACTCATTCCAATTATTTCTAGTAAATTGTGAAAGATAAACAGTTTTATCAAATAATTAAGCATATTTCTATAACATTATAAATCTTTGCAGATATAAAACTGATAAGAGCTTGGGAGGGTCTTAACACTCAATTATCTAACCAACAATCCAAAGAAAGCATAAGAAAATATACAGAATTGCACTCACACTTGCTTATATTTCGCCTGCCATCGTCAGCGTTGAGACATCCAGCTTCAACATATGACTTAACCCTCTTTGTTTCATTACCTCGGATTATGTTTTTAACCAAATCCGATGTCTCTTCTATCCAAGGTCGTCGAAGAAACTCTACAAAAACAAAAATATTACTCACTAAGAAACTAAATCAAATTTGAAACAAAACCCAGAATGCTACTTACCCAGCCCTTGCTGAAAGTCGACGAGTAATGTGCTTCCAGTGGCCACCAACTCGTCAAAATTGTTGAGTCTGCAGAATTGATGAATTTTAAAGATTGCCCAGATGAAAAAACCAAATTTCTTCTAGTGGTAAAAGATCAAAGCAGAGTTACCTGGCCATGAAATCTTTGAACAAGTTGATAACTTTGTCTTTGAATTCAAAATTCGATACAGATTTTGATCCAGCAGAGGTTGATCCAGAGCTCTTCTTGTTCTGTAGAGGTAAGTGCCATCATCAAATTCATGCACTATAACTTATAGACATGTTTTTGTGTTAAAACAAAAAAGAAGAGTTGCAACAAAATATTTTTCTGCAACAAGATTTTAGGCATGTAAAAAATCTTATTAAGCATATCATTGTAAACATTAGCATGTTCAAAAAATGAAGAGAGTTCCAAGAAATTTTTTTTTTTTTTTTTGTTACATAAAAACGAATAGCTAATGCCGGGGTTAAAAACTAAACAAAATAAGCAGCAAGACACAAATCAGGCATGGCAAGTAAGTCATAAAGTTTCAAGATATAAACCTATACGGGTAAATCTAGAAATTCCAAGAATCGAGTGATCGGTAACCCTTTCATCAAATTTAAGATTAGAACCAATAAAAGAGATGGAAAGCAAAAGCAACTCCAAAATGGTTCTAGCAACAATAATATTGTAAATTACACCACATGGAAAGAAGAATCTCAAATAATATGCATATCAAATCAATTTCTTTGAACAAACTAAAGTTCCCAAAAATTTCCACAAATAACAAGATACGACATAACAAGGAAATTACAGGGCCAAAACTATCCCATAATCATTTTGGGATCAAGACGGCATAAGTGGACTCATTATATGTGTAAAATGTAGACCAATTGTATATGACAGGTACAGAAAAAAGTCAATGTGAGCAAGTAATGTTATGAATTTATGAGCTATGTCAAAAAGAGGAAGTAATAATACATACATGATGGACAGAGTTGGTAGCATTGGATGTTAGGTGCTTGGTTTCTAACAACAATTTGCTTTCTTGAATCACTCTCTCAACAATAACTGGTTGAGATGGGCCAACGAAAGATCCAAAACTGCAGAATAAGTAGGGATCAATTTCAAAACTTCTATTTTACCAATTACCACTATATTGTCCACAGATAACAAGCCCAGATATTGTTCGTAAAATAATCATTGGTTACTTACAATAAGGAAGCATTGAACCTAGTAGTAGAAACAAACAGAGCCGCCTGCCTTGTCTTACTAAGAAAGCATGGATTTTCCACGAAGGAAAAACAGCGGTTATATAGTAGTTACTCACTTGTCATAGGGGAGCTTCTTTTTATTACTGGAGTTGGCCAAAGAAGAACCACTTTTCTTCTTTCGTAATTGTTCTTTCAAGTGTTGTCTCAACTCAAGGTATGCCAATGCTTCCTTGGTAGGCTTTGGATCTTCCTCTTCCCCTTCATACTCTTCACCATCCTCATCGTCCTCATAATCCTCATATTCGTCGCCTGACTGACCATAATCCTATCCCAAAAAATTGTCAAACTAATTTTCTCCAAAAAATAATAAGAGTATCAATATCAAAAATTTACATATAATAAAAAACAGATAGATGAAGATCCAAAATTTGCTTACATCTCTATCATATCCCCGCATTTCCCTCTCGAATTGAACAATTACAAATGCAAAGTACCTGAAAAATCACAAAAGAAAACCCTAATTTTTATTATGCTGAACTGAAACAACTGTTCAAAATCGGCAATTTTCGTCAAATCAAACAATTATAACCAAAACCCATATAGGCTCTGTTCGATTCCATGGATTTGGCATTGCATTTGTGCCCTAATTTTGAAATTGGCCAACTCAATGCTGAATCCGCAGTCCAGATGCATAAATTTCATTCCGAAACTATGAAATTCCAATCCCAAATCTCCTTGAACTGAAAATCAAAACGAAACTACTCACCTGAAATTCCTTTCAACCACAACGCCGATCGAAAATCTTGAGGCCTCTGAAATCAAGGATAATCTGTGCAGAGCCGCTAAAAGTGTGATTCCGATTCCTCTGCCTTCAAGCCCTAGGTATCGAAAACCAAGTTCGATTGAAGACAAATGGATACGATGCGATCAGAATTCTCGAAGAGAGAATCTGCAAGCCCTAATTTGTACAGCTTTGGGGTTCGACCGGTTACTCTGAAACGGAGAGTCCAATTTTCAGAATAAAACAAGGTCTTAAAAAAAGGTATAATTTATTAACCCTTTTGGCAAATTAGGAATACTAGAAATTGAGCCCGCGCGATGCCGCGGGTTTTAAAACTGTGTTAAATGTGTGAAATATATTAAAACATATTCTCATCCATATCAAAATTCATATACATCCTAATGTTCAACAAAGAACCAAAACAGTTTACAAACATGGTACTTGGCCCTCAATATGCAGAGAGCCCATTCCCCATCTTCATTTTGCAAAAACAATTCATCAAATTTATTCATTTTTCTATACCGAAATTAAAGCTTTCTTAAAAAGCATTAATTTCATGAAAAGCATTCTTACCTGATGATTATAGAGATATCTGCACATCATAACAGCATTCAGACCTCCAGTAATTGAAAGTGCAATGATCTATTGCAATTGGTAAGTAATACTTAGTCACTCAACAATTACCAAATGGACCAAATAATAAAGAAAAAACCAATCTTGGTTAATTCATTTAACTAAGAAGAAAGGCTGTGAAGTTCCGAAATGAATATCCAGCCATCTTTTGAAATGTCAAAACTTACCTGGAAACGCCGGATTAGATGGGTCTCAACCAAGTACGAAGCGAATCCAAAATGGGCACAAAATTTCTGAAATAAAAAACAAAAGCACATGAGATGCTAACAAAAGCCATAAAAAAAAAAAAGGGAAATCAAAACCTTGTGCGGCAACAAACATGCAGAACTTACTTTGAAAACCCAGATCAAAGCAACCAAAAACCGAAAAAAATTATCGGAATCAAACCAAAAAACCAGATAAATTAACAACCCTGACTACTAATCGAAGAACAACATATGCGAGCCATAATCAACCATTACACATATTTTGACAACAATGTAGGAAATCAGTGTATCACAAAGTGAAAGCAATCTCACATTTGCCACACTTCTTATTAGTAGAGCTAAACTACAAAAGCAGTCAGCAAGTTATGCCGTGAACAACCGAGGATCGAATACATCTACTCTACAATATAAACAAAAATTTGGAGGGACAGTTTGTACGCTTTCCTGTTTGTCTCTGCGGTAATTTTTCATGTGTGGCTTTGTGCATTCACACATGCACATTTGCCCACATTTCTTTGCTGCTTTTTTTGTTACTATTTGTCTTTCCTGAATTTATTAAGCAAAAGGTTAAATTATTCATGTGTGAATAGGTGGGTCTAGAGTCTGAAATGGTGGGGGAAGCATCTAGATAAAACGTGGGGCTAAATCGGTGTGGGAACGAAGAGCGAACCTGATTCCAACAGATACAAAGCAGTGGCAACAACCTCCATTAATAACCCCTATTAAGTCAATGAGTAGCCAACCTCTATTTGTGCAGTTATATTTGGGACATCCTAGTTTATCTGAACCAAAGCCTTGAAAGGGGAACACAGTTGTTCATATGCAAGCATGTACGCTTAGCTGGTATTGGCTTTACCTAATTTACTTTTTAAGTCCAATGTGATGGAAAATCCATGTTTGTCTTGATTTTACATGAAAAATACGATGCATGTCCCCTGAACATACTGCTCAAGAAGCAAATTTTGCTTGCTTGCAGCATTTAGTATATAAACCACAATAAGCAATTTACTGGTAATAAAAGATAACTACGGAATGAAAAAATATAAAAATTTCAATCTCAAATTGTCTGCTGATCTTAAAAACAAAATCCATGCAACTGAACTTAACTAATACACAACTCGGCTGAGCCCAAGATTGCAATTTACTGGACATAAAAGCAAAAGGTCACAAAATTTTATTAAGATTTATTTTCCTACGTTTTCTAGGCCCAGATTACCAATGAACGCCTATTTTTCAACTAAATAGGGAATTTTCCCACGAAACTGAAATCTAGGAACTTAGAACAATGAAATCAAACTTCAATTAAACCAATTTACAACCGGATGAGATGGAAAATTAGCTAATTAATTAATTAACGATTTAATCAAGAACAAACCCAGATATCTACAACCCAAATTAAACACAAAATCAAGGTCCTTTCAGAAACATAAGCTTAAGAAGACGAAATCTGAAACCTTTCAAAAACGCAGAAATAGAGAGAAAAAAATTGGGGGAAAAGTTGGGAAATTTACCGGAGGGGTTTTGGTGGAGGCACCGAGAGGAGACGATCGGCAAGGCAGATTGAAGCTCGAAAAGGCCGAGCCTGGACTCTGCGGCAGTGGCGAGATCTAGGGTTTTTCCACCGAGAGAGAGGGAAACCTAGATTGGGAAAATAGGGAGAGAAATAGACCTTGATTCAAAGAAAAATGGTGAAGCCCTAAATCGAGCTGCTTGGTGCAGAGAAGAGTGAGGCGAGGAGGGAGACGGGGAGAGCAGGAGTCAAGCAGAGAAAAAGTGGGTCTACAGTCTGAAATGGTGGGGAAGCATCTAGAGAAGACGTGAGCTAAAACGGTGTGGGAACGAAGGGCGAACCTGAAATAACAAAAAAGAAGCAGGGGTGAAAATGAAATGACACTGTTAATGAACAGTGTTTTTTGTGTTAGGTTTTAGTATATGTATAACTAGCAACGGTACCCGCGCGATGCTGCGGGTTTTAAAACTGTAGAAACATGCGGAAAGTTCTAAATACATACGATATGCAATACTATTTAGATATATGTTGAAATCTATTTACAACCATATGGATTGGCGGTTCTATTGCCATTGTTCTAATACTTCACATCTTTTACAAATTGAAGTCCTAACTGTCCTTAACTGAAAGAAAAGATAAAAGTTTCTTTCTCACCGAAATCTATTAATTTGAATCAAATCTAATAAAGAAGTATAGATTGTAGCATACCTTGTAATTTCTGCAAGCTGGACACCTGCAATATCAATAGTGACATTTCTTCCTAAGCCATCGGAAAAAACCAAATTTGAACAAAACTTCCTCGCCCCCCTCCTCTGTCCAAATAAAAAAAAAGTCATATTTCTCTTTCGGAACCTCTAATCACGACACAAAACCACAACGAACAGACAAAAAAAAAAAAAAGAAACTAAACACATTAACTCTTGACATATACTTATTACCCAAGAATGGAAAATCACTGAAAACACAAATCACCAATGAAGAAATGAGGAAGCAAATCAGCAACCTAACTATAAGCATTAGGACGAACCATGCTAATTTGTTCATAATTGATCTGTCTCCCTACATTTCCCCTTTTTCTCAACAAACGAAAAGACCTATCCTCCTTTTTTTTCAAACTTGCAACCACATAGAATATTATAACAGAATGATCAAACAAAACAGGTTAACTCTTGAGCACGCATAACTGTCGAGCATGGAAAGACTTTGGTTTCTTGCAAAATAATGGAAAATAAAATAAGAAACCCGTTGGGAAACTTGGCAATAGATTGATTAAAAATAATTAAAAATACTTTTTATACCACTTGGTGATGATAAACACTATTCGTTTCCGAATGAAACTAAGCGTAGTAAAGAAACATGCCCCAAATCAGCTGAAGAACTCATAATAGAAATTCTATCTTGCAATTTATCATAACCTTTTCCATCAAAGAACATTCAAAATTTTCAACAGAAATTGGATTCTATAATGTTGGTTAAAATTATCTACACTACACATTAACACAATAAAATATAATCAGTCGCATAATTATTAATCTGCGAAACAATAAGAAATTAATATAAGTCAAAAGACGACAAACCTATTACTTTGCATTCTCATTATTGCATATACCTGAAATTTCCCATCACCAGAAACTCTTTGTATAAACCATATGTATGTAACCTGCAAGAAAGTAATAAGAAATTAACTAAACTATCACTCAAGAAAAGTTGGCAACAGAGAGAATAATAGTATTACTTATGAATGGAAAGCTGTAGTCTTCTGGTATACTCACTTGTAGTTTGAAAACTAAATGAAAGAATGCAAGACATAATATATACAGAGAAAAGTAAAAACTGAAATACATAAAGACACTAAAAACTGAAAAAGGTTTCAATTACTACAGTTTACATCAATGCATATCAAATTACACATACATGTTTGAAATTGTCGCAAAATAAAGGAAAATGTAACTGGCTCATTTGGTTTTGGTTGTTACAACTGAAAGATTTTAGTTTTGTTAAAGAAAACTTATTGAGGAAGATGGAAAAGATATAAAAGAAATTTGTTAAGTAAATTGGTTTTTGAAACATATACAGATTTCCACCCTTAACGTAGTTAAAGCATTTAAAACAGAAGGTTAAACCACTGATAAAAATAATAGCAGGGGTAAACAGGCAATGAGTGAGTTCATTTGTACTTCAATTTATGAAGGCCAATCTAATAAGCCAAAATATGTAGGGCAGTAAAGAAATTATTAACCAGTAACAATGATAGATAAGCACATGTAAAACTAAAGAGATTTTTCGTTACTATCAACTGCAAAAAAATAACCTATGCAACGCAAAAAATGTTGATACAGAGTTGGAGTATCGATGCCTGAAATTGGTATTTGAACCACCA
Organism: Malus fusca; assembly: GCA_035220775.1. Taxonomy (NCBI): domain Eukaryota; kingdom Viridiplantae; phylum Streptophyta; class Magnoliopsida; order Rosales; family Rosaceae; genus Malus; species Malus fusca. The sequence goes on along the minus strand of CM069067.1, from coordinate 18,570,277 downwards.
ACTACCTCCGTGAGTATATTTGTTTGCTTAATGGTTTGGGTTGAAGTTGGGAAAGGAAATGTAATTTCTTAAAAGAAGGAGAGAACGCAGAGACGAATACACAATGGTTCACGTGGCCACCTCAAAACAGGTTGAAAATTAAGCTTCACTATGAATGGAAAGATTAATAGATGATAATTAAGAAGGCCTGATACCCAAGCCGAAATCAGAGATATCCTTTGTAAACAAAAAGATTGAGCATTTCCACTCAAAATAATATTTTTTTTTTTTTTGGGGGAGGGGGTTGGGAAGGCTCAGAAAAAGACATCAAATTTTATACTTATTGCATGCAAGGTATGCAACAGCCTCCCACCGCTTAAAATCACAGAAATAAAAGGAATAAAATCAAGAAAAAAAGATAATTACACAATAATCACACCTTCACTAAGATTAATTAATTAACCAAGGAAATAAATTATAAAAAAAAAGACCATGAGAATAATTGGCTCACCTTTGTACTGTGATTTGCTGCCAAAAACAAAAATAATGTCATATACATTAAGCCTGCCTAATTACTAAAAACAAAACATTTTGCGAGAAGTAAGAACATACCCAAACTTGTCTGCAAATAGATGAGACAATTTTATACCTGAAACAGATGGGAAATTTATTAGGAAAGATAGATCAGCCCATATGTGTGTAATCTATATACAAAAAACTACTCTCTTCACCAGCCAAATCGTTTCACAAATAAATAAAAAACAGAATTATATCTTGAACAATGTCAATTAATGATTTCCCATTTCCTTAAGCCGAACATCAAAGCCAATGAACTGATGAAAGAGCAAAAAAGATAAACAAAAAATCTCAATTAAGCAATCAAATGGAATCAAATGGAGAACTACTTGACAGAGCTGGAAAATTACTATAAAAGGTTTGAAAATTACCCAGTAAGTTTTAAAAAACAAAAAAGAGATGAGATGGAGTGGGAATCACATACCAGCAACACCTTTAAATATGTAGTGCTCCTCTGAGAGAGCTTCAAGAGTGACTGATGAGAGTGCAGAGAAACGAATGATTGAGAAATTAAAGCTCTGAGCTCAAAGTTGGGGATTCCACTTTCCAACTGGGTAAGAAATAACAGAGAGCCAATCCACCAAAAATATTAATCAAATGGTTTCTTCTAATTCAAATTTTGGACCGCCCAAATTCCGATGAAGCAATAACCCAAAATTCCAACAGATTGAAGCTCTCACAGACTTCAAATTATCAATTGCCAGCAATAAAAAAATTTTGAAAACAGTAAAAATGAAGCAAAAAGAAATTAAAGCTGCGAGCCATTCTCTAAATCTCAGACACCAATCCAAATCACCAGTAATTTGCACATAATGATAAGAATCTAGCAGTATTCCAATTGTTTAAAACCCAAATTCCAGAAATCATGAAAAATGTTACAACAGCAGATAACAAAGGGTCAAAAAATGAACAGCCACACCTTCTGAAATAAAAAACAAAACCAGAGAACACATTCACACCATCGATCCAAACGATATCCAGAAAAGAAAAAAATTTGACAGACAAAACCCATGTAAACATATAGAAGGAAAAAAAAAAGAACTGCAGACGGTAAGGAAATCACAAAACTCACCAAAAAGGAACTGAAGACAGCAAACCCAATTTTTGATACCAAGCAGTGACAACGATGGCACAGAGATGAATTTTTACAAACGAACCGATCGGCGCGAGCAGAGAGAGATGAGATCAGAAAGGTAGAAAAATTAGGGTTTGAGACCGTGCGCCACCACAGCAAAGCTAACTTTTGATAGCAAGCAGAGACAGAGAGGAAATTTTTACAAACCGATTGATCGGCGCGAGCGGACAGAGATGAGATCAAAAAGGGAGAAAATTTAGGGTGAGGACTAAGAACTTGTAAGCTTTTCTTTATATCTCTCATTTTTTTTAATTAAGAAATTTACTTTTTTATACCTCTTTTGTGATAATTTACTGAGAATTTGTTAATTATTTTAATATGTATGAGGTAGGATATCTACGTTCATTTCTCATCTCGAGAGATTACTGGATTTCTACGTTCATTTCTCATCTTTAGAGATTGTTGGATTTCATGTTGTTGAATAGTTTATGGATTTTTCATATTAAGTGCGTCAATATGTTGTTGGAGGAAAGATAGAAAATTTGGACCATTGGGTTGCATGTAAATTCCTTTCCAGAGTTTTAAAAATATAGCAGTTTGTGGCATCAGCTTAATGGCATGGTTGAAAATTTTAAAACTAACATGTACATTCAATTTTTATGTCAAACTATAACATTAACTTTAAATAGAACAACAAATCAACTTGGTTGCCTCTAGTGTGTCCACTAAAGAGTAAATGTGTGAAAAAATATGCTGGAAAAGAACAGTAAATCAAGAATAAGTCGAAATACAGAGTTACATTTAGATAGTGAACAATTTGGGAAACACATGAGCAGGAATAAAGTTTTATGCATCTAATTGTTCTCAGAACCAGAAAAGTTAAAAACATTGCTAAACACTTGCTAGAAGAATTTTTTTGGTGTTTTTGTTTAAAAGTGACTCCAATGATGCAAAAATATAATTTAAGTGTGTTTTCATATGTAGTATGGTCCTGTAAAATTAGAAATAAAAAATGATCTAATTTCTAACTGATTAATCATCTATGGAAGCAAGCATGTGTCTGACCACATTCTATAATTGAAAAGCAAAATTGACAGATACGTAAATAATTAAACAACCCATTCAATCCTCAACAAAAGCTCACAGGAAGTAAAACTGCATCAACATGCGGCCAAAGCAACAAAAAGCTAAAAATCAGTACTGATTGAAAAACAAAATCACACAAAAAAATGCACCAACACGCAGCAAAAACGAAAAAAAAAATCTAATTTCAAATAAATGTAAGAATACGCTAATTTATCAATCTACAAACATGCATCTCTTGGTTACTTACAACGTCAAGAACTTATGTGGTACAAAGGTGAAATTGTGCAAGCGTTCCATCAATTTTTGCCTAACTTCTTCTTAAATTGAGCTTATGACTACACTGAAATGACAAAGAAAATGCATATTATATCAAACCTTTCACGCAGTTATGAAATATATGTGTTTGAATGTCACTGATCCTAATGGTAGATTTCATAAATCTGCACAAAAAAATTGTTCAGCCATTCTAGAATAAAATACCTGCTCTTCATGGATAAGTTTGATCTTCCATATATGGGCAATATATTGGTGTATCAAACTTGACCAAATGAGAGGAGAACAAAAAGAAAAAAGAAACCAATATCTTCAATGCACTATATTCTAAACCACTCATAAATTAAAAAGAGCAGCCAAATGAAAAACAATCACACCCGAGTTGAGATCTTTTGCACCCATTTTTGTATGTGGCCTCTTTGTGTCTTTGTTAATTGAACGGCATAAGATTAGCCGGCATAACAACATCTTCTACTATCACCAGACATCTTGGATATACCCGATCCACAAAACATCTATCCCCTCTAGGCATAGAAAATTCTAAATTATATCCTAGAGGTGTAGGATGGGGTTCAATTGAGCAAATGTATGAGAAATAACAGAATGTGTAGCACCACAATCAATCAATACTCTAGCAAAATGACCAAGAATATTTACCGTACCCATAATTAAATATGGATTATTCTGGGCATCTTGCAGTGACATGTTGTGGATACGCCCCTGATTCTGTTGTCGTCCACTGCGACCTCTGTTGGCATGAATACCACGTCCATGCCTCTGCTAACCCGACTGCCTCGAAGATCTTGCACTACTAGCAGCAATCTCTCCCTGCTGGGGCTGTCCCCCTTGGTACCACTGAGATCCTCCGGCTAAATGAGGCTGATAAGACATAGATCCTCCCTGATACTGAGGGTACCCACTCTGATACGGAGGATCCTGAGAGTACTGATGTTGTCCTGAGGTGTAAGGAGCGGCGTCACCCTGATAGTGGTAGGCACCTCCTCGTCCAGTTTGAGCATAACCACCAGATCCTAAAGCTTGCTGAGTCGGTGCAGGTGGTGGGAAAAAAGGCTGCTGGGGTCTCTGCTGACTCTGAGGGCATTAGGCAGCCCTATGACCCATCTGTCCACAAGTAAAACATCAATTGTTGCCTCTCCTACACTCCCCAAAATGCCGATTATTACACATGCGGCATAAGGGAGCACCAGATCCACCTGAACCACCAAAATCTCTCTGCCTCTGGAACCTAGGGCCTCCAGTAAATCTACCACATCTCCTCTGCATATTAGTACTCAATCCTCCGCTAGAAGAGCTGGAACTGCCACCACTTCTCTTAAAGTTCTGGGTCTTGCGGGGTCCTTGAAATGCTTGCCCTTTTCCTTTGTCATCTCGTCTCTGGCCCTCATTCTTTCCTTTCTCATTCTCACTTTCACTAGACATGCTCTCTGAGGCCTCAATCCTCGGTAGAATCTCATAAAACTCCTGGTAAGAGGCACAGTGAGTCGATGTCGCTATGGAACGCCATTTCTTCTTAGTACCCAAACTGAAACGGCAAAGCATCTCCATCGGATTAGCAGCAACCTCCGGATCATATCTCGACAGATCAGTAAACATCCTGTAATACTCATTAGCAGACATCTTTCCTTGCCTCAGATGAGTAAATTCATGTTTCTTACGATCGATATACGCATGAGGAATGAACATTTTCCGAAACAGCTCCTTAAACACACCCCAGTCCACAATCTCTGCTGGGGTCAACTGGTAAGACTCATGTCTCCACCAGGATGCAGGCTGTTCTCCCAAAAACCAGGTAGTCGTCTCGACCCACCTATAAGGAGGAAGATTCCCCTGACTCTGCATCACCTGAAAGGTCTTCTCCACGTGATTCAACCATTTTTCTGCCCCCTCATGACCTTCATTTCCCATGAAGTGAGTCAACTTCAGATTATGAACTATCTCAAGAGGTGTCCTCTAGGGAGTACGGAATGTTGTCTGAATGGCAGAAACTATAACTTCCCCTAATTGAGCAATATCGGGGAAACTAGGTTCGGCTGATTGACGGGGCTCTCTACGAGTCAGCATAGTTCTGACATAAGACATCACAAGGATTAGAATATTCAAGAATTATACATGACTGCTAAACCTAGGCTCTGATACCAAATTGACACACCCCGACCGAGATCAAGGCATGTTGGCCATCACGTGAGAGTGACGTAGCCATGTGCACAATGTGGAAGCAATAATGATAAGAATTATACGAATAATTGAAAACCAAATTACCAGAGTGCACTACTAAACAGAAAGTGATAGGAGTTAGTTACAACAGTAAACACTCCTAATCAAAGCATAAAAGTCTAGGTGCAGTCAAGTAGGACAAGTACTAGTTATACAGTACCAGGAATGTCCTACTATTATTCAGATAAGTCAGAACAGCCGACGTCCTCGAGCCACCAACAGCAAACTTACTTAAAACCTGGAGGGGCGCAAAACAGAAAACGCGAGTGGGCAAAAACAAATGTTTTACAAAACTATTTCATTTATCAATATACTAACCCCTCGCTGTAAAACATGTATAATTGTTCCCAGAATCAAGATATAAGCATATGCATAAATATATATATGAAATCATATCAATTTAATTCATGATTCACGTAATCATATTCAACTGTATGCCATGCCAAGATATAACAGAGTAAGCAATTCAGGTAAGAATAAATTCATAGAAATATGATATGTTAGCCGGAACCCCTGTGGTAATCTGTACGGCTGAATTCATAGCTCAAAAGTCAATCTAGCCGGAGTCACTACAATGACCTATACGGCAATATACTGCACATAAGTCAGAACCACTAAAAAGATGTATGTACGACAAGATTGGGTGTAATATAATTATGCTCAATTTTACTCTCTCATAATAGCCGGGTGATAAATCGCTAGTCACCTACGAGTCGGAACCATAAATAAGGTTTATACGACAAGACTGTGCACTTAAGTTGGATCCAATATGAGCATATAGTGCGGGAGGTGACGTAAATAAACAGGCATGTACTTCATATCTCTGGCTAAATCACAATCACCCTAAGTGCAGTTTTATGAGCTCAACATTACCAATCACATATCACATCATCGATGATTCACATAACCAAACATAACTTACCTGAACTTACCTGTGCCTCCACAGCACCACATATATATATATATATATATGCAACCATGAAATGCATATTCAAAATATAAAAGCATTTGGCATATTATTCCAAAGCATACTTTCCTTAAAATGCATTTCTGGGAAATATATCAAGTATATAAATATATACTAAAAACAAAAGCCCATTCACTGGTATGTCGACGGGTCGTAACCCCCGAGACGCCCGTGGATACGCTCGTCCTCGGGATAAGTCTCACCTATATGCGAATTAACTATAAAAACGTTATTTTAAAGCACATAGGCAAAACTAGCTAATAATTTCTCATACATTGCTCAATTTTGGTATTTGAATATACCAACGTGACCTACACAACCTCACGAACATCATGATATTTTTAAAATAATTTTTCTGTGGCTCACGCGCCCTCACGCTCCGGGGAGGGCACGGCCTCACGCGCGGCCCACGCGCAGGCGCACTGACGGATTCCCTAACTGCCGTTAGGGAATATTCCGTTAAAATCTAACAGATTCCGTTAAAACTGACTGACGGCGTCAGCATATTTCGTCCAAACTGACGGAATATGCCGTCATCTTCTCCGGCGAGTCACCGGTCGCCGGAAAACTGGGTAAAACTTTAAAACGTCTATTCTCGCTCGTTTCTTAACCATTTTTCATGAAATTTGTACCAAAATGAAGCTAGGGACATCTACAATCACGTTATAACAGTTTTAAGACCTAAAAACTGCTACATTTTCCTAGGGAAAGCTTGATAGATCGGCTTACCTAGAATAGCTTCGATTTCGGCCATACGACGTCCATTTCCTTCCAACGAAGTACCCCGAGACTCGTGAGGACCTCCTTAAGCTTCATGTGAGCTTGAAATTTCCAAAAACACAAGATTTAACGTTTGCATGAACAGTACCCTAAATCGGGGTTATGGTTTCGATGTGAAGACAAAGTTGTCCTTACCTGAAAATGGTCTAGATGTGTTCCTGAGCTTGCAAGGAACACGATGGTACCTTCAATGTCCTCGATCTACGAAGTTTGAATGGGTTTTGGTGTTTGTCCGTACACAATGTCGAGAGGGAGAGAGAGTCTGAGAGATAGAGAGATAGCACGGGAAAGAAGAGAGAGAAAGGGGTATGGATGTGTGTGTGGTCCAAAAATACACACCAATCAAATTTGTTTAATCCTTTAGTTCTAATTGGGTCCAATTAGTTAGGAATAGAACTAATTGACCCAATTGCTTAACCCAAAACACAAACACACATCCAACGCTTAAGGGTAAATCCGTCTTTTCACAACCACGATAATTAATTCTCGGGACGGGCTGTGACAACATTGCAATAAGATATTGTATGAAGTTGCGATTTGACACAAATTTGATACCGCATAAACTATAATTTACCCTCGAAATTTCATTGACCCTTGAATTGTACTAGATTGTAGCCACGCCGCATTTGTTCATAATTCGAACTTGGAAGTGTGACAAGAACAGAGTTTAAAATTTATTCGATAAGGTTGATTTTCCATGGAAATATCCAAAAAAATTAGAGAAAGTATGGAAAAAACTTCACCTCATATCGGAAAAACTCTTAAGTTTAGGCTGAAATTAACAAATATTGTTGATATTTCTAACACATTGTTAAATATCGGAGAAACTCTTATATTTTTTTCTTTTCCAAACCAATGTTTGACAATCTCTATAATTTTGTTCTAAATTCCATCATTTATATAAAAAACAACTGATATTGATATCAATATTTCTACAAATTAGCATATCATCGATATTTCCATAAATATCGATATTTTAAATACTGAACTGGAGAAAGGCCTTGTGCGGTTAGAATTAGTTTAATCGTAGTAGATAACCCGTCAGACGGTTTGTTAGTTGGGAACTTGGAAGGAAAACTAAGAAGCCAAATCGAAGCAGCAGAAAATGAATTGTACAACCTTCAAATTCAATCACACCGCTCCGTTTGTCCTGGACAAGCACGCTCAGTTTATACCAGCTACACGAATCCGAAACCCGCACCAGAATGTCTATAGTTCTGTTGGTTTCAGTTTTACCAGGAAGAAACTGAAACGACGCCACCCCCTTGGTGGAATTGGAGCTCCTGCTCCTTCCCTTTCCCTTGAACGAGGTTTTCATTTCAATTTCTCTTTCTTTAAACTCAATCTTTTTATTTTTCTAGTTCGAACTTCGCGGCGGAAGGGAGCACTATGCTCTAGCCAACTTGGTTACGATTATGTCTGCTTGTTTTTGAACATGATTATATTTGTGTGATTTAATTTAGTTAATATTTGGATTGCTTGGAATGATTAATTCTTTTGTTTGTGTTTATTTCTTACAGTAAGAACAATTATTTCTAATTTTCGAAAAACTGGTTTTCGAAATTTCAGGTTCTAGTTCCCTCTGAGAGTAAGGCATTACACTTATATGAAGCAAGGTATCTAGCTCTACTGGAGGAGGTAATATATACTTTTGTTGCTACATTTTCTCCGATTTGATGACAGCATGAGTTTTGAGTGTTGAGCAAGTAAGGTGGAAGAAATTTTGTTAGAATAAACGAAAGAGTAACATACAACCGCGAAAGTATATTGAAACAAGAACCAACCGTGCGATAAGTTTTTAAGAAGATGCTTTTGCTGCTGTTGTTCTTCTATTTTAGGTGCTTTGCTTTTACGAGCAGCTTTTAGTAAGCCACAGCATACCGAATCAGGCCTTCTTAGCTCTGAATTATATGAGGTCGGAAAAATTCATGGAGATTTAAGTCAAATTGGTATTGCTAGGGAATTTGTGAAGTTACACTCAGCAAGCTACCGAAAGTCTGTTTGGTTACTTTCGCAAAGCTGCTATTGATAGGTAGAAGCACTTAGTGAGATAGTCGTAAGTGTTGTGAAGATATGATGTAAAATGAAGATGGTCTGCCGACTTTCCTCAGACAAATACCTGTCAAATGGCACGTTAACATCGTAGCTATTGTGCTTATCTATAATCAAGTAGTTTTCTGTAAAGTTATATACCATTGATAGTAATAATGTGCAGCAGCTGGAAAGAACGACATGGTTGCTCTTCGGATGAGATTATAGAACACAGAAATATAAGTCCATTTGAATTTTATAAATTGTTCGTTTGAATGCTTTTGAAAAGCATAGACAGAGACACCCAACAACAACAACAACAACAACAAAGCCTTTTCCCACTAAGTGGGGTCGGCTATATGAATCCTAGAACGCCATTGCGCTCGGTTTTGTGTCATGTCCTCCGTTAGATCCAAGTACTCTAGGTCTTTTCTTAGGGTCTCTTCCAAAGTTTTCCTAGGTCTTCCTCTACCCCTTCGGCCCTGAACCTCTGTCCCGTAGTCACATCTTCGAACCGGAGCGTCAGTAGACCTTCTTTGCACATGTTCAAACCACCGTAACCGATTTTCTCTCATCTTTCCTTCAATTTCGGCTACTCCTACTTTACCTCAGATATCCTCATTCTTAATCTTATCCTTTCTCGTGTGCCCACACATCCAACAAAGCATCCTCATCTCCGCTACACCCATTTTGTGTATGTGTTGATGCTTCACCGCCCAACATTCTGTACCATACAGGGTCTCCATCTAATTCTTTGTTCTTTTGCAAGATAGATCCTAGGAGCGAAAACGGTCGCTCTTTGGTATTTCCGTGTCTCCGATCCTCACCCCTAACTCATTTTGGCCTCCATTTGTACTGAACTTGCACTCCATATATTCTGTCTTTGATTGGCTTAGGCGAAGACCTGTAGATTCCAACACTTCTCTCCAAAGGTTAAGCTTCGCATTTACCCCTTCCTGAGTTTCATCTATCAACACTATATCGTCTGCGAAGGCATACACCAAGGAATATCATCTTGAATATGTCATGTTAACTCATCCATTACCAATGCAAAAAGGTAAGGACTTAAGGATTGTTGATGCACAAAATCAGTGAGGACTTTGGTACAACAGAAAGTATTTAAGTTTGTGACCTTCGCTAGATTGCTTTGGTCATTAGTGTGGATAAGTATGTAAAAGGATAGAGACAGGAAAGCAAAACACAAGATGTACGTGGTTCACCCAGATTGGCTACGTCCACGGAGTAGAGGAGTTCTCATTAATTGTGAAGGGTTTACACATAGGTTCAAGCTCTCCTTTAGTGAGAACAAGTGAATGATTTAGTACAAATGATTTTCTCTGGGAATACTCTTCCTCCATCCAGGGGTAGTATCTTTAACCGGTGGAGATGCACAAGGTAATGTATCAATTTCACTTGAAGCTTACTTGTAGTTTCAGGCTTGGTTAAGCGCGATACAAGCCAAGTAGTAGGAGTCCCCCAAGTCGCCGAGCTAGGAGATCTGCTGAAAGAGGTGGCAGACAAGGTAAGCAATCAGAGCTCCAAGCAATCAGTCCCAGATCAGAAGTTTGATTTCGAGTTCCGGCTGATTGTTCTCATTCTCCCTATCTTGCAGGCAGCATGAAAGATAAAGAGAAGAAAAAGGAGGAGAGATGATATGAGATACTTTTGCTTTTGAAGAAGTAACTTTCCACAGGCTTATTCTTGAACTGGGTTGGAGGGTTTGCTGGTTTCCTCCAGAGTATAAGGCCGACTGAAGAATTTGAGGGTCAAAACAAGTCCATCAAATCTAGAGTACGTTCGACCCTGATGATATGGGATACTTTTGCTGTTACGCTTGTCTCCACATGCTTCCTTGTATCCTTCTCACTTGCCCTATCTGTTCCTCAGACAGATGTGGTATCTTCTCTGGAGGTATAAGATGTTGAAGATGAGTACTCGAGAGCAATGCCAGGTAAGTAATCAGGTAAGGGGTTCCAGGGAGTCAATTCCTGACTGGAAGCTTGATTCCAAGTGCTGACTGATTGCTTTCTTTCTCCTTGTCTTGCAGGTAAGAACAAGGCCAAAGGAAAAGACAGGGAAAAAGCATGATATGGGACACTCTTGCTTTTAACCCTGATGATATGAGATATTCTTGCTCTGGTGTAGCTTGTTTGCAGAGGTATTATCGGGGGGGAAAGAAGGCTGAGTATTTCGAAAGGCTTCGTTGGGAGTGCCCTCTCAGATATGAGGAAGGGTTGAGCATTTTTGCAGGTCTGCTTGTCCGTTCGGGATGGAGGTCGACATATATAGGAGTCTCCCTAACAACAAGTAGTAATGTTATTCCTTTACTCTTATTGGTCATAGCCATGTAGTGGGAGCTGCAAGCTTCACTTGTTTTAACTTTGCCAGAGTACTTTGAAAAAGTGGTCCTGTCGGGGATCTGGCTCTCGAGATTCGGAGAACGGTGCCTCTTCGATTTTTGAGAAAGCAATCCTGCTGGGAGTTTGGTTCTTGGGGTCATAGCAATGTAGTGGGAGCTGCAAGCTTCACATGTTTTAACTTTGTCAGAACTTTGAAAAAGTGGTCTGTGGTATCTGGAAGGCTGATGTTGCGTGTGAAGATTACAGACAAGCTTTATCCAAGGAAATATGGCTCTTGCGTGTCACGTGCTTTCTACTTCACCAGAAATCTTCGACAGATTGCCCGTAATTTCCGCAAAGTTGAGTGTGCATGTGACAGGTACTGACAAGGCTGAAAAAGTAGGTGCCTCTTCGATTTCTGAGATCGGCCCTCGTGGTTTCTGAGCAGGCCCAGCTTTTGAGAAAGCAAGCGCCGCTTCAATTTCTGAGATCAACTCCTCGATAAATTGCCCGTGATTTCTGCAAAGCTAGGTGTGCATGTGGCTGATGTTGCGTGTGGAAAGTGGTGCCTCTTCAATTTTTGAACCAACGGTCATGTTGCTCTTTCTTTGCTATTCTTTTACCCTTCTTGGTCATAGCAATGTAGTGGGAGCTGCAATCTTCACGTGTCTAAACTTTGTCAGAGATCTTTGGCAAAGTTATATGTGGTACCCATGAGCTGATGTTGCATGTGGTGCCTCTTCGATTTTTGAACCAACGTCCATGTTGCGTGTCACGTGCTTTCTACTTCACCAGAAATCTTCGACAGATTGCCCGTAATTTCCGCAAAGTTGAGTGTGCATGTGACAGGTACTGACAAGGCTGAAAAAGTGGGTGCCTCTTCAATTTCTGAGATCCGCCCTCGTGGTTTCTGAGCAGGCCCAGCTTTTGAGAAAGCAAGCGCCGCTTCGATTTCTGAGATCAGCTCCTCGACAAATTGCCCGTGATTTCTGCAAAGCTAAGTGTGCATTCTTCGATTTCTGAGCAGGCTCCTCTTCTGATAAAGCAGGCGCCTCTTCTGAGAAAGCAGGCGCCTCTTCGATTTCTGAAGCTCTGTCGCGTGCTGCTTTTTATAGAAGTATGCATTACGTTTCAAAGCACACTTGCATTGCCACCTGTAGAAATTCCCTTCTTGCACTTCTGAAATCTTGATTTGTCTGACCTCTTCTTCAACACCTCAGGAAAATGGCTGGCCCCTCTGACCGTCGTTTTGACTTGAACTTTGGTGAAGAGACGTACATGCCTCCTCAAGACAACATATGGCGCCCATCCTTCATATCCCCTACTGGTCCTCTTACCGTTGGGGATTCGGTGATGAAGAATGATATGACCGCTGCGGTGGTGGCCAGGAACCTTGTCACTCCCAAAGATAACAGACTACTTTCCAAACGGTCTGATGAGTTGGATGTTAAGGATTCTCTGGCTCTCAGTGTGCAGTGTGCAGTGTGCAGGTTCTGTGTCTAATATGGCCCAACGCCTATTTGCTCGAACCCGTCAATTTGAATCATTGGCGGCTGAAGTGATGAGTCTCAAACAGGAGATTAGAGGGCTCAAGCATGAGAATAAATAGTTGCACAGGCTCGCCCATTACTATGCTACAAACATGAAGAGGAAGATTGACCAGATGCAGGAATCTGATGGTCAGATTTTACTTGATCATCAAAGGTTTGTGGGTTTGTTCCAAAGGCATTTGTCTTCGTCTTCTGGGGCTGTACCGCGTAATGAAGCTTCAAATGATCAACCTCCGATGCCTCCTCCTTCTAGGGTTCTGTCCAGTACTGAGGCTCCAAATGATCACCCTCCGGTGCCTTCTCTTTCTGGGGCTCTACCGACTGCTGAGACTTCTCCTAAGCAACCTTTGTGAAGGCTCCCTCTTGTTTGTTTATTTTGGCTCATGTATATGTACATAGTTGTAACTTATTGGAGATATCAATAAATAAGCTTTGCTTCATTTCAACGTATTGTGTTAAATACACCAATGCCTTCTGCACTAAGTTCTTTGAATTTTTTTCTTTTGTTGAGGCTTGTATGTTGAAGCTTTGTGAGTGAAGCATGTAGGTTGAGGTAGGGTTCCCTTAATTTCCCGAGTGAGGAAAACTTCTCGGTTGGAGACTTGAAAAATCCAAGTCACTAAGTGGGGTCGGCTATATGAATCCTAGAACGCCATTGTGTTCGGTCCTGTGTCATGTCCGCCGTTAGATCCAAGTACTCTAAGTCTTTTCTTAGAGTCTCTTCCAAAGTTTTCCTAGGTCTTCCTCTACCCCTTCGGCCCTGAACCTCTGTCCCGTAGTCGCATCTTCTAACCGGAGCGTCAGTAGGCCTTCTTTGCACATGTCCAAACCACCGTAACCGATTTTCTCTCAGCTTTCCTACAATTTCGGCTACTCCTACTTTACCTCGGATATCCTCATTCCTAATCTTATCCTTTCTCGTGTGCCCACACATCCAACGAAGCATCCTCATCTCCGCTACACCCATTTTATGTATGTGTTGATGCTTCACCGCCCAACATTCTGTGCCATACAGCATCGCCGACCTTATTGCCGTTCTATATAATTTTCCCTTGAGCTTCAGTGGCATACGGCGGTCACACAACACGCCGGATGCACTCTTCCACTTCATCCATCCAGCTTGTATTCTATGGTTGAGATCTCCATCTAATTCTCCTTTCTTTTGCAAGATAGATCATAGGTAGCGAAAGCAGTCACTCTTTGGTATTTCTTGATCTCCGATCCTCACCCCTAACTCATTTTGGCCCCCATTGGCACTGAACTTGCACTCCATATATTTTGTCTTTGATCGGCTTAGGCGAAGACCTTTAGATTCCAACACTTCTCTCCAAAGGTTAAGCTTCGCATTTACTCCTTCCTGAGTTTCATCTATCAACACTATATCGTCTGCGAAAAGCATACACCAAGGAATATCATCTTGAATATGTCCTGTTAACTCATCCAGTACCAACGCAAAAAGGTAAGGACTTAAGGATGAGTCTTGATGTAATCCTACAGTTAAGGGGAAGCTTTCGGTTTGTCCTTCATGAGTTCTTACGGCAGTCTTTGCTCCTTCATACATATCCTTTATAGCTTGGATATATGCTACTCGTACTCATTTCTTCTCTAAAATCCTCCAAAGAATGTCTCTTGGGACCCTATCATACGCTTTTTCCAAATCTATAAAGACCATGTGTAAATCCTTTTTCCTATCTCTATATTTTTCCATCAATCTTCGTAAGAGATAGATTGCATCCATGGTTGAGCGCTCTGGCATGAACCCGAATTGGTTATCCGAAACCCGTGTCTCTTGCCTCAATCTATGCTCAATGACTCTCTCCCAGAGCTTCATTGTATGACTCATTAGCTTAATACCCCTATAGTTCATGCAATTTTGTACGTCGCCCTTGTTCTTGTAGATAGGCACCAAAGTGCTCTTTCGCCACTCATTTGGCATCTTCTTTGTTTTCAAAATCCTATTGAAAAGGTCAGTGAGCCATGCTATACCTGTCTCTCCCAAGACTTTCCACACTTCGATCGGTATATCATCTGGGCCCACGGCTTTTCTATACTTCATCTTCTTCAAAGCTACAACCACTTCTTCCTTCCTGATTCGACGATAAAATGAGTAGTTTCTACACTCTTCTCAGTTACTCAACTCCCCTAAAGAAGTACTCATTTCATGTCCTTCATTGAAAAGATTATGAAAATAACCTCTCCATCTGTCTTTGACCGCGTTCTCTGTAGCAAGAACCTTTCCATCCTCATCCTTGATGCACCTCACTTGGTTTAGGTCCCTTGTCTTCTTTTCCCTTGCTCTAGCTAGTTTATAGATATCCAACTCTCCTTCTTTGGTATCTAGTCGCTTATACATATCGTCATAAGCCGCTAACTTAGCTTCTCCCACAACTTTCTTCGCCTCTTGCTTCGCTCTTCTATACCTTTCACCATTTTCATCGGTCCTATCCTTGTATAAGGCTTTACAACATTCCTTCTTAGCCTTCACCTTTGTTTGTACCTCCTCATTCCACCACCAAGATTCCTTTTGGTGTTGAGCAAAGCCCTTGGACTCTCCTAATACCTCTATTGCTACTTTTCGGATACAACTAGCCATGGAATCCCACCTTTGGCTAGCTTCCTCCTCTCTATCCCACCCACACTGGGTGATTACTTTCTCTTTGAAAATGGCTTGTTTTTCTCCTTTTAGATTCCACCATCTAGTCCTTGGGCACTTCCAAGTCTTGTTCTTTTTTCTCACTCTTTTGATATGTACATCCATCACCAACAAGCGATGTTGATTAGCCAAGCTCTCTCCCGGTATAACTTTGCAATCCTTACAAGTTATACGATCCCCTTTCCTCATTAGAAGAAAATCTATTTGTGTTTTTGACGACCCACTATTGTAGGTGATCACATGTTCTTCTCTCTTTTTAAAGAAGGTGTTGGCTAAGAAGAGATCATATGCCATTGCAAAATCCAAGATTGCTTCCCCATCCTCGTTTCTCTCCCCAAAACCATGGCCACCATGAAAACCTCCATAGTTGCCTGTCTCCTTGCCCACGTGTCCATTTAAATCTCCTCCTATAAATAACTTCTCCGTCTGAGCACTTCCTTGCACCAAGTCTCCAAGGTCTTCCCAGAATTTCTCCTTCGAACTCGTATCCAACCCTACTTGAGGTGCGTACGCACTAATCACATTGATGAGTTCTTGTCCTATTACAATCTTGATTGCCATGATTCTATCTCCTACCCTCTTGACATCTACAACATCTTGTGTCAAGGTCTTGTCCACGATGATGCCAACACCGTTTCTCGTTCTATTTGTGCCCGAATACCAAAGTTTAAACCCTGAGTTTTCTAGATCCTTTGCCTTAAGACCAACCCACTTAGTTTCTTGTAGGCACATAATATTTATCCTTCTCCTCACCATAACGTCCACTACTTCCATAGATTTTCCTGTTAAGGTTCCTATATTCCACGTACCTAAACACATTCTACTCTCTTGAACTCTACCCTTCTGTCCTAGCTTCTTCACCCTCCCCCGTCTAATAGGATCAAAGTACTTCTTTTGTGTGTCCTGTGTAAAGTTGATAGGAGCATATGCTCCCAAACAACTTTGAGTAGAGTCGTTCGAAAAGAAGTTTCTATGGCCCACTTGCTCATTTAACACTGCATCCGGGTGCCGATGGAGATACAGCGACCCTTGCTCACTTATCACTGTGCTCGGGCCACACAGTGCGCCACTTACGGGTGACGCCCTAGCTTTAGCGCGATTTCGTTATGGATTCATTTTCATAA
Source organism: Malus fusca (assembly GCA_035220775.1). Classification (NCBI taxonomy): domain Eukaryota; kingdom Viridiplantae; phylum Streptophyta; class Magnoliopsida; order Rosales; family Rosaceae; genus Malus; species Malus fusca. The sequence continues at coordinate 18,553,609 of CM069067.1, read as the reverse complement.
GGATTCGACGTAACATTGGAGTGCCGGCTGTCGACTATCTTACGCCCTCCCCCTCCTCATTTATCCGGGCTTGGGACCGGCAATGTAAGATAACTTACACAGGCGGAGTTAGACAAAGACACCCAAATTCAAAAAATTTAAAAACCCGGGGATTTCTTGTATTCGTTAAGAAATATCCGAGTCCTTTGGTGCTAATGGTGAAATTCGATGGTTCAGTTAGTGTATAGGTTTTTCATGGCAGCTGCAGGTGCTCATCACATGTCACATATGGAAGCCCCTTGGTTCACCTTGAATTCTTTTCGATGTTTAAATCAAGAAATGTGGTTGAAACCCAAATCTCTTTATGCCAAAGCAATGGGCCTTGGTTTAACAACTGACACCCCTTCAAGCCAAACAGAAGGGACTTCGGTCTTGTCCACCATTATTTGGCGTCTGCTTTAGAATTATTAACATATATAAATTCTGTTATTTTGTGTAGTTGTAATTCCCATATGTTTGTCAGTATATGTAGCCATGCGTTTGCACAACTGCGGGTCATTTTATGGAGAGAATCACAAATTGTTGTACACCCAATCACTCATTCATGCTACTTTTGTATTTAGTATAACATGAATCCAAAAGGTGAGCCGGGATAAAACAGTCCCTCCTTGTATGTGTAGGTTAGGGAGATCCTATGGTGTGGTTTGGGATGTCAGAAAAACTATCTGTATTCATCCTACTTACAGTTTATTCTATTTGTTACAGTCGTTGACAAGGAAGAAGCTTTTTGTGCATTTTGTGTTGGATCCTATTGTGGAGCAAATAATATTCACTAGGCGACACGTGGACTTTTGGACAAAAGAGGACAAAAATACCCTCGAGGCATACCGGGTCTCCTACACGCGAGTAGTGGAGAATCATCCATCAATCAAATCAGGAGTATCCAAAATGGGTAACAATTCAAAACCTATTTCATTCCATATATATTTTTTACCTCATTTTTTCCTTATTCAATTAGCCATTTATTTCAAACATTCCATAACATCCTCAACCAATTAATATAATCAATGTATTAAAGGCTAATTACATCACCAAATTAAGCCCAAAAATCACCCTAAAGGCCGGTTATCCCTTATCCAAAGGGAGCCGGCCCTTTCCTTCTTTCTTCCACCATAATTTTCCTTTTTTGTGACATTGATTAGCCAATTATACAAAAAAACCACCAAAACATTCATTTTATGTTTAATAGCCAAATAAATTGGCTAATTAAACCTAAATCAAACCCAAAAAACCCTAGCCACCTCCTATCCCTATAAATATACTCTCATTCTCACCAAAAAGCCAATTCCAATTCTCTTACAAAAAATCTCAAATATTCTAAACACTATTTCTCTCTAAAATTCTAACTTTGGCATCGGAGGTTCTTCGGCCAAAGCCCCCCCATTCATTGTGGGCGCGTGAGGCTTTTGGCCTTAACCTAAGGTGCTAGTTGTTTTGTAGGTGCAAAATCGTCCAAGATCGAGGAGGAGAAAATTTGCATCCACAAATTGGTGCTTTCATTGAGAGCTGTTATCCATACTCGTAAAAGACTCTCGTGCAAAAAGGTTTTTTTTTCTTTGTTTTCTAGTCCATTTGAATATTTTTCATACGTTCTTATTTATAGAATTTTTTACTTGCAAAGGTTCTTTGATAAAACTTATAAGAAAAATATAATGGCTAGAAATTTAGAAAATTCCGCAAGTAAAAATTCTAATATTCAAGAAATGGGATTGCGGAGATCCGTGAGGCAAAAATGCGACAATAAGGGGAGCGGCATCATCACCACGAGCTTCCACCATGGGAACCACCGTGGTGGCTACCTCGGTAGCCACCCGCGGCGAGGTCCATGGAGCCTTCACCACGGCCACCATGGGAACCATTGCGGTGGCTACTTCGGTAGCCACTCGTGGCGAGGTCCATGGAGCCTACACCACGGCTCGAGCCGTGCCATCCAAGTTTACGTGGACCCAAGCCCAAGCCTCGCATTCACATGCACCGCGCATTGAGCAGCCTGCTCCCGTGATCCAGCCTGCTCTTGTAGCCCAGCCTGCTCTAACGATCCAGCCTGCCCCAGTGATCCAGCCTGCCCCAGCAGCCCAGCCTGCCCTCATGGTTTCCCAAGCTGCCCAAGTCGGCCCGAGACAATCTCAACCATCCGGACCAATCATCGAGGCTGAGGCGTTTTCACCACATTTCTCCGCAGATTTGACATTCCCCAACTCAAATCTCGCACTTGGAGTCAACCACCCTTTTATTGTTCAAGGAGGTGCATTCCATCCAAGTTCTTCCAATCCGAATGGCGAACAAAACTTGTCCCGACAAGTCATGGAATTGACGAGCACCCTTGCACAACAAACTACCTTGGTGAATCAACTTTTACAATGCACTGAGATGCAACGCGCCCACGATGAAGTTTCCCGAAGTAGAACAATGGTGGATAATGAGCCTTTTAAGCAGCGTCCTGGAAAGCAGCCATTCAACCCATCACAAGTCGAGCATTCAGACAGTGCACACTCTCGATTGGGCCCCCGAAATAGCGTATACTCCCGTCTTAGCGCGCGGAGAAGCGTGCACTCTCGGTTAGGCCCACGGGCAAGTATACATTCACGGTTGGGGCCACGCTTTGATAATCAACATGGGCAGCCTTCCAGGCAAAGCATTCATTCACGATTAGGCTCACAAGGAGTATCCTCCACATCACATCGGAGCAGGCAGCCTGACAAACGGAAGGAAACAATCATTCAATCCGGCTCTAGTTCAACCGGTAGCCTGTAAAGAAATCCCTCGCCTGCTAGGAATTTATCTCATCCATTGCAGCCACAGCCTAAACCTGTAGAAAAAGACCAAGGGCAGCCGAAGGCTCCGCTACCCCAACAAAAGCAAATCCAAGAAGAGGTAGAAAGGCTTTTCAATGAACGGATGCGTGATTTTCGACGCAACGAAATGGTGGATGAAGCACTAAGGCGAGATATGACCAACATAAGCAGGTCACCTTTCACGGATGAAATCGAACAGGCAGAACCTCTGCGCAAGTTTAGCATGCCGCACTTCACATCTTTCAAAGGAGACGGGGATCCCGAAAGACACTTGAAGCATTACCGAAGTGCGATGGTCCTTTATCGGAATAATGACGCCCTTATGTGCAAAATATTCGCCACAACTTTACAAGGCGAGGCACAAGATTGGTTTCATACCTTGCCGGCACGATCCATCCAGAATTTTGATGATCTTTCCTTGGTTTTCACCAAAGAATACTCATCTTATCGTTCGATCAAGAAAAAATCCGATCACCTGTTCAACGTAAAGAAAAACCCAAAAGAGTCACTTCGCGATTACGTGAAGAGATTCAAAGCAGAGAAGGCGAAGATCGTCGGATGCGACAACTCGATAGCAAGTGCAACCTTCCAAAAAGGACTACCAGCAGACCACCCACTGTTTGGAGAAATGATCATGAAAGAAGACCTAACTCTAGCAGATTCCTTTGCTCTGGCAGAAAAGCATGCACTTTGGGACGAGGCTCGACAAGCAGAAAAGGCTCCCGAACAGCCTCGAAAAGAGTTGGTAGCTGCTCAAAAGAAGGATGAAAAGCAACCCAACAAGGGCAGGCAGGAGTTCAAGCGCAGGGACCGACCCACGACCAAAGAAGGCCCGATGACCAATAACTATTCTAAGTTCTCAATTCCGATTCATCAAATCCTTTGTGACATCAAGAATGAACCATGGTTCAAGTTGTCGAAACAGTCAAAATGAGATACTTCCAAGTTGGACCACACCAAGTATTGCGCATTCCACCGAGGTCCTGGTCACACAACCAACGACTGCTACACTTGGAATAACTACCTAGAGAAACTCGTGAAAGAAGGCAAAGTCGATAGATATTTGGACAAGCCAGCTGAGCAGCCAAAAAGGAATGCAGACGGAGACGAGGAGCCACCAACTAAGATGATTCGAATCAATGGCATTTTCGCTGAATCCGAGCACTTGGGGGCCACTAATAACTCCAAAAAGAGGAAGATCCAGCAGGCTTTACTAATCTCACAAGTTCAAGCAGTCGATACCCAACCTGGACCTATCATTGGCTTCACGGAGCAGGATGCGGAAGGAGTCGACTTCCCACACGACGATGCATTAGTAGTATCTGTCCAACTAGCCCATGCTATAGTCGACAGGATGATGGTTGACAATGGAAGTGCGGTTAACCTACTTCAACTTTCGGTCATTCAGAAGATGGGCCTGGAAAATACAATCATACGCCGGGCAGAGGTACTTACTGGATTCAACGGACACACCTCAACTGCCATCGGCCATATCACACTTGACGTAAAAACACCGCCAGTCGTCTCAAAGCAAACATTCACGATCGTAAGTGACCCATCTCCCTACAATGAGATTCTTGGGAGACCTTGGTTGATCAAGCTGGATGCCTTCACTTCCGTCAAGTATAAAAAAATCCGATTCCGCATCCCGGGAGGAGGAGTCGGAGAGATCAAGTCTGACCAGGTTTCATCCCGACGATGCACTGTGCAAATGTTAAAAGAATCAAAGAAGAAGACCTTTACCCTCGTAAAGGTTACCGAAGTCCAAAAGGGCAAAGAAATTACCAAATAGCAATCACAGCAGGTGGATCGAGAAGATGGCGCCCAAGCAGACAAGATAGGATGGAAACCCGAAAAGGACGCCGAAGACATCGTTCTTGATCCCCAGCAGCCGGAGAAGACGGCTAAAATTGGCTCACGACTAAGCCCAGACGAGAAGGAAGAACTCACAATTTTCCTTAGGAAAAACCGAGATATCTTCGCATGGTCACCATCCGACATGCCCGGTATTGATCCCAAAGTGGCCTGCCACAAGCTGCACGTCGATCCAACTGCCAAACCGGTAATTCAAAAAAGAAGACATTTCGCACCCGAACGAGTAGCGATCATTGAGGCAGAAATCAACAAACTATTGGAGGCCGGTTTCATAGAAGATGAAGCACACTCAGTATGGCTTGCTAATGTCGTACTAGTCATGAAGAAAGAGAAGGGCAAATGGAGGGTTTGCGTAGACTACACCGACCTCAACAAAGCATGCCCAAAAGACCATTATCCTGTCCCCCGGATTGATTTATTAGTAGATTCAACTTCTGGAAACCAGTTGCTTAGTTTCTTAGACGCATACTCCGGCTACAACCAAATAGCCATGCATGAGCTCGACAAAGAGAAAACTGCGTTCGTGATAGAGCGAGGCACTTACTGCTACAAGGTTATGCCATTTGGCCTTAAGAACGCGGGAGCCACTTACGATATCATGGTAAAGGGCAAGCAGCGATTAGATCACATTCGCAATTTAGCAGAAACTTTCAATATCCTTAGAAGGTACAAGATGAAGCTTAACCCCACCAAGTGCACGTTTGGAGTATCTTCAGGCCAATTCCTAGGATACTTAGTAACCCAACGAGGAATTGAAGCACATCCCAAGCAAATCCAAGCAATCATAGAGATGAAATCTCCAACTACCTTAAAGGAGATCCAAAGCTTGACCGGACGAGCAGCCGCCCTCAATCGTTTCCTCTCACGATCCACCGATCGATGCAAACCCTTTTTCAAAGCTATCAAGAGGGCACAAAGAGACAAATGGGATGAAGAATGCGAAAAAGCTTTCCAAGACTTGAAGAATTATCTCACATCACCTCCCTTACTATCCAAGCCGGAAGCAGCGGAGGATTTATACATTTATTTGGCAGTTTCCGAGGTAGCAGTGAGCTCTGCTCTCATACGAGAAGAGCTTGGGGCCCAACTGCCGGTATTCTACACTTCTAAAGCTCTTCTCGATGCGGAAACAAGATATCCGAAGATCGAAAAATTAATTTTGGCGTTAGTTGTTGCGGCTCGGAAGCTCAGACCATACTTTCAAGCTCATACAGTCATTGTTATGACTCAATATCCCTTACGATCAATATTACATGGTCTGGACGCTTCTCAATGAGTGATGAAATGGGCATTGGAACTTGGCCAATATGGTTTAGTTTTCCGACCTCGCACAGCGATAAAGGCCCAAGCCTTGGCAGACTTCGTGGCAGAATTCACACCTAGCCTAGGCAACACAACAGTGCGGCCCAACGACGCCCCAGAAGCAGCCGAGAGTACCTTAGCCACACTTACTCCATCCAATAAAGATTTCTGGAACTTGCATGTCGACGGAGCATCCAACTATAAAGGCTCGGGAGCAGGTGTAATTCTTGTTACTCCAGATGGCTCAATGCTCGAGCAGGCGATCACTCTAGGTTTCAAAGCATTCAATAACGAAGCAGAGTACGAGGCTCTACTAGCAGGCCTCTGAATGGCAAAAGACTTGGCGGTGAAGAAACTCGCAAGTCATTCTGATTCCCAACTAATCACCAGCCAGGCTACTGGGGAATACACGGCAAAACACCCAAGGATGGCACAATACCTAGAGAAAGTACGCCAGCAGCTTGAAGCATTTCAGACTTACACTCTCACTCAAGTTCCGCGGGCAGACAATGCACATGCAGATGCACTAGCTGGTTTAGGCTTCGCCCTTGACCACCAATTCAAACGCTCCATTCCGATGGAATATCTAGACAAGCCAAGCATAGAGATGGAGTTGATAGCCGAAGTGTCACAGGTTAGTGTAACTCCCACTTGGCAAAGTTCAATTATAGACTACTTGGTCAACGGCTCATTACCAACAGAAAGATTGGAGTCAAGGAAGCTCCAAATTAAGTCGGCACGCTACTATATGTGGAATGGCATTCTCGTCCGAAGATCCTACACCGGACCACATCTCCGCTGCCTAACACCTCCCGATGACTTGAAGGTTCTAAGCTCAATCCACGAAGGCGTTTGTGGGAATCACTCTGGAGGCCGATCCTTAGCCCAAAAGGCTCTTAACGCAGGCTATTACTGGCCTACCATGCACCAAGATGCTAAGGAGTTAGTACAAAAGTGCGACCGCTGCCAACGCTACAAACCGGTACCAGCACTACCCGCCAGTGAGCTACACCCGCAAACGAGTCCTTGGCCATTCATGCAATGGGCAATCGACCTGGTAGGCCCTATGCCGCCTGCTACGGGGGGCAGATGCATGATGATCGTGGCAACCGACTATTTCACCAAATGGGTAGAAGCAGAACCCATGACAACCACGACTCAGACGGACATAGAGCGCTTTATATGGAGGAACATCATTTGCCGATTTGGCATCCCTCAGTTCATCGTCACTGACAACGGTCCTCAATTTGTGGGAAAAGATTTGGCAAAGTTCTTCCAGAAATACGGCATCAAACAACACATGTCCACACCAAGATATCCTCAAGGCAATGGGCAGGTTGAAGCATCCAACAAGACGATCCTCGACTGCCTCAAGAAATCCCTCACCGACAAAAAGGGAAAATGGCCAGATGAGCTCCCAGGATGTTTATGGGCATATCGCACCACCAAAAGACGAGCAACCGGTGAAACTCCTTTCTCTTTGGCGTTTGGTTCGGAATCAATCATTCATCCCAACATCATCGTGCCAAGCATCAACACTCTCTTGCCAAGTGTTGAGCAGAACAGTAAAGAGATGGCCACAGATTTAGATCTGGCAGAAGAGAGGCGCGAACAAACCATCACCCGCATCGCAGCCTACCAGCAGCAGCTCATTTCCAGCTACAACAAAAGGGCCAAGATCCGGCAGTTCCAACCCGGAGACCTAGTCCTAAGAAAGGCTTTCATCACTGCCCGCAGAGAAGGCTCGAAAAAAATTGACCCCATCTGGGAAGGTCCTTACAAGATCAGCAGAGTCGGCGGCAAAGACAGTTATACTCTTGCTACCATGAATGATAAAGAGATCGAGAAGCAATGGAACGCATACAATTTGAGGAAATACCATGTGTGACTTCACACTATATCAAGACCCGAAGACTCGAGCAGCTCAACGGGCACCACCTCGTAAACCGAGGACTATCCAATCATCATGCAGTTTTTGCAACCAAGTTATTTGCTCATTTATTTTTCAATAAAGAATTCAAAAGTAATTTGTAACTTGGCTTTAATATATGTCTACAACAACTTATTTCTTTCTGCACTTCAAAAGAAGATTGCACCCCCCAAGGGACAAACTGTGCTCTCCAAGGCGAGAGGATAAACTCAACACTCCGAATATCCAGACGTGGATGAGCTTGGCTGCCCTAGAATAACTAGGTGCATGATGGCTTGCGCCGGGATTCCTAGAAGTAGCCACAATGGTCTGTTTCAAGGCTTAGCTAGTTGAAGGATAATGGGTCTATCGGCTTAATCCGCAGGGAACCGGGCCCTAGAGACGGAGGGGGCACATTATGCAGCACACCCAATGGGCGGCTGCCCTGGAAACCTAAAGCTGCTACCGAGTGCACTAAGGTAGCCTACGAATTTCCAGAAGACTGCCTACAGCTTGCCCTTCGAGCAGTAGAACCACGCTAGACTTATGCAACCGCACATTCTTGTGAAAGGTTAAACAAGTTAGCGTGCACACGCGAAGATTTTATCCACTGCCGACATGCTACGTAGTCGATAAACTTCACCTCTGCCAAACGCAGAATAACCTACACCAAGTCCTAAAGTGTTGTGATACTTGCTACACAGCCTACGGAATTGGAAAGGGCCAAGGTTGAATAGCCAAGTGGTTACGCGGATTCATCTGCTTCTGTAAGTAAGGCATCCGGCTGCCAACCCTATGGTTAACAACTTTGCAAAAGTTCTACATCAACACATACGGCTGCATAGGCTATGTGGGCTTGTCTGCTTATAGAAAAGTAGCACACCTGCCACTGGCCTATAAGTTCTAAAGGTTAAAAAAAAAAAAAGCAAGGATGGGAAAAGCAAAAGAAGCAAGTTTATTAAATTTTATAGCAAAATTGATAAACAACAAGCAAATACCGAAGGAGTTCAAGCAAAAGCAACAAAGGAAAGAAAAGGAAATCCTAAAAGCTACCTAGAAGACTACTCTTCAGTAGTTTGGACATCTCCCAACTGCTCGGTCGTTACACCTTCAGCAGCCTTGGTGTTTTCAGCAGCGGCATCCTCCGAATCTTTACCCTCGACTGCTCCAGCCTGGGTATCAACTCCTCCAACTATTTCACCGATAGAAGACTCAAAGGTAAAATCGAGCAAGTCTTCTGGAGAAATAGAGAAGATCTCGAAGTCTTTATAGGAAAACTCAAAGTCAGACGGCCGCCCATAGAGATGATCTACATAGCCCAGCTTGTAGAAATCGGTTTGGTTCTGAATAAGCGAAGCCTCGAAACCATCATTCTCACTATTCAACTGCTCATTCTCCTCAAGCAGGCAAGCACGAACCCGCTGCAACTCCTCAATTTCCTTCTTCAGATTGTCGTTGGTCTTCAAAACACCTTGAAGTTCCGACACTTGAGGCTCAAGCCTGTCAACAACCTTTTTGAAGTGGATCGCTTGGTTGTAAGTAGCAATCAATTCTTCATTCTTTGCATAAGCAGCGGAGCGAAATTCAGATATGGAACGCTCAAGATCTTGAATCAGAGGTATGTAACGCTCGATTTCCTTCTCTGCACTTTCATTCTTTATTTGGATCGCATCAAGCCTAGTCTTCAAATCCATGATCTCCTGGTGAGCGGCCTCAAGCTGCAGAGAAGTGGGGGCAGAAGTATTAGATTCCTTCAAAGCAGCAAGCTCAGATTCCAATTTCTTGATTTTTTCGGCCGAGGAATAAGCTTCGGCAGCCATAGTTCTTGCCATCTCTTTAGCAGCCTTGGTGTCCTCTTGGTCAAGGAACATAGACTCGGCTGCCAGAATTGTTTTTTTCTGCATCATGGCTAGCAGAGCAGTCTTCCTATACTCGGGTGTGTGCTTTGCAAAAAGACTCGGACCAACAATCTCTTTGACGCCATCAACAAACTGGGCACATACATCCATGTCTTCAAGAAGATATGGTTTCAAAAGCGCACAAATCTTAGCAGCCTCCCCAGAAACGGCCTTGGCGGATTCTTCAAGCCTGCCTGAGCGAGCAGCTTCATTCTTATCAGCAGACGAGTTGGTTGCAGCAGCGGAAGAAGCAGTTTTTGGCGCCACTTTAGCAGACAGGGGCACCTTATCACTCTTCACAGTAGCAAGCCTCTTCAAGGGTAAGCCAGGTTTAGTCCCGGACGGACGCTTCGGCACAAACTTCGGTACCAAAGGCACGGAAGAACTTTTACGCTGAGCAATTTTTTCAGCAATCGAGCTAGCAGTCTTCGAAGCAATAGGCGTTACCGGCACAAATGTAGCAGTTCGTTCTTTCTCGCCCTTAGAGGAAGTCAGGTCAATCACAATCTTGGGAGCAGCCGGACAATCCCCACGAGCAGTCTTCGTTTTCTTCTCAGCAGGCATCTCTTGAGCAGGCGGGGAATGTTTCTTTTTCCCACCTTCATTGATAGTAGGCTCCATCACAGTGATAGGACGAGCCATCGCGTCTGCCTTGATCCGTTTTATTTCTTCTTTTGGGGGCAGTCCACCTTTTTCCCTACGAATAGGACTAAGCAGCCAACGCCACTCACGATACTCGGAAGGGATACCCAGAGCGACATGTACTTTTTTCATGTCTGGAGAAACCCTAGGAATTGAGCCAAATTCCGAATCTACAAAAAAAAAAAAAAAACGGAAGACAATCAGAAAATTGAAGAATAATTTGTCACTAAAGCAAAGCAGCCGAAAAGACTAAGCAGTCTACTTACCAGATATGAAGACCGTTGATACACGCAGCTCGGGGGAAGAATCAGATTCCCATTCTCCACTTATCTCCAAAGTCTCTTTGACCCAATCATGATCTCATTTGCTCGAATTATCAAAAACCTTATGACGAATTCGCAGTTGTCCAACTCCATCAATACGACCTATGTCAAAGAAATACCAAAATTCGTTGGTGGTTAGTCCCAAGTCAAAGAATTGGTTCAAATTGTGGAACCCCACCATCACTCGGACCGCATTCGGGGAACATTGGGCAGGCGCACATTTCATGGAGCAAAGCACTTCTTGGAAGAAACGCAGCATAGGGAAAGTAAACCCTAACACAAAATAGTAAGGATGGAACTTGATAGCTCTCCGAGTTCCACTGCATGGTTCCCGGCTGCTACCATCCTTAACTCGCCTCACACGCACTCCCGACGGAATGGCATGCCAATATGTTTCAAGAAAATCTCTAAACAAATTGTCGGAGCTAATCTTGAGGTGAGCAGCTTTGAAGTAGCCAATCTTGCTCAAAGACCCGCCTTGACGATACAACGGGGGCACACCATCATCATTTTTGTGGCTCGAGGAAGACATGTTTGAAATTTCTGCAAAAGTACAAGGAAGATTTGTTAGAGAGTTGTTTTTAAAACAAATAAATAAAAAATAAAAAAATAAATAAAAAAAAGAAACAGCTCACGGGTTCAAAAAAAAAAAAAATATTTAAGGCTTAAAGCCGCAGGACCCAGCAAACCTTCCAGGCCCCACGGCCTGGCTTGCTTCAACGCGCATGGCAGCGCCCAGCACCCAACAAAAAAAAAAAAAACAAAAAACAGGTAGCCCAGGCCGCGCTGGCTCCCCCCATCTTCCCTCTCGGCCTGAGAGGCCCATGGCCCTGCGTAGCTGACAGGGGGTAGTCGCCCCCACATTTTTCTCTCTTCCTCACAGTCCAGACACGAAGGCCCAGACTGCAATACCAACCCGCAGCACCCCTTGGTCTACTTTCAAGTCTCCTTGATTTTTTTATCAAGCCAATTTCAAGTCCCGACACTTCCAAGAAAATCAAGAAGACAAGAAAATTAATTTTTTCTTACCTAGAAGCAGCGAGAAGACAAAGCACGCAACGAAAGACGATCCTTTACACGGGCAAGACGTAGAAGATTGCTAGAGGAGGAGGAATAAATATCCTTTAAGCTCTTTTTCTCTCTTGTAAGGTTGAATAAGTTTCTCTCTAAAAAAGTTGATTTAATAATCCACTTAAGGTGGACTTAAATAAGCTTTGAGGAAATTTATTTCCTTTTCCTAGAAGGATTAAATTTCCTATTAAAAGAGAGAATCAACAACAAAATAGGAAGCAATTCAGAGTTGCCTAAAGCGAGAAAATCTCTACACCTGTTGCCCTTTTCTGCAAGCAGCCCAACAGGTGTGGGGGCATTTGTGGAGCAAATAATATTCACTAGGCGACACGTGGACTTTTGGACAAAAGAGGACAAAAATACCCTCGAGGCATACCGGGTCTCCTACACGCGAGCAGTGGAGAATCATCTATCAATCAAATCAGGAGTATCCAAAATGGGTAACAATTCAAAACCTATTTCATTCTATATATATTTTTTACCTCATTTTTTCCTTATTCAATTAGCCATTTATTTCAAACATTCCATAACATCCTCAACCAATTAATATAATCAATGTATTAAAGGCTAATTACATCACCAAATTAAGCCCAAAAATCACCCTAAAGGCCGGTTATCCCTTCTTCAAAGGGAGCCGGCCCTTTCCTTCTTTCTTCCACCATAATTTTCCTTTTTTGTGACATTGATTAGCCAATTATACAAAAAACCACCAAAACATTCATTTTATGTTTAATAGCCAAATAAATTGGCTAATTAAACCTAAATCAAACCCAAAAAACCCTAGCCACCTCCTATCCCTATAAATATACTCTCATTCTCACCAAAAAGCCAATTCCAATTCTCTTACAAAAAATCCCAAATATTCTAAACACTATTTCTCTCTAAAATTCTAACTTTGGCATCGGAGGTTCTTCGGCCAAAGCCCCCCCATTCATCGTGGGCGCGTGAGGCTTTTGGCCTTAACCTAAGGTGCTAGTTGTTTTGTAGGTGCAAAATCGACCAAGATCGAGGAGAAGAAAATTTGCATCCACACCTATCATCATTGACAATTCATCAGGAGAAGCATCATTTGCAGCCAGAAATGGTTGCTTGGTTTTCATAGAAAATGTAAGCTTCTGAACTTCAATGTAATTTCCAAATATTTGAAGGACCTTATGAACTAAAATCATTCCAGTACTCTGCATGTTGAGCGTTTAGAAGTTGGAGCACTAGTCTCTATTAGAGGAATTGGCTGTGTAAAAATTGTGAAATTTGTGCAGGTGAGTCACAAGAGATTTGGTGAATATTAGGAGCTTTTGATGCGACATCGAAACTTTATAAAACTCTGCGCACATGAAGTTAGTCAATCTTGGCATTGATAATTGAGCTTAACTGTACTCTGTGCGGTACATGAAGTTAGTCAAAAACTTATTGAGACGAAAAACTTTTAATTGCAAGTGCAACCGAGTATAATTTTTACAGAAAGTGTTACTATGCATGGTGATCAGAATTGATTGTGTAGTGAGTTCAGGAAGGAAGAGGAAATATAACCCTCAAGGTCTTTTATTTTTTCTTTATTTCTTTTTCTTCTGCTCTTTCTGTTGTACTTGTACCGTCATTTGTAACTCTTACGAAACAGCTTGACTCTTATGCTTTCTAGATGTTGGTTTGCACTTTTGTACACGCAGGCAGATCCTTACTTGAAAGGTGTTGTCATACCTGTGCACGACAGGGTTCCTGAAAGCGAGAGCGGATTAGACCCAAAAGTTATGCAAGTAAAGGAAGCTCTATATAGTTTAAATAGCTTGGAAATCAAGCTAAAGGTGTGCTTCTCTCTCTCTCTCTCTCATACTATTCCCACTTCCAACACTCTCCCCACTTATTCTCTCCTTCTCCTCAAATGAACAAAACTATCAAAAAATGGAGTAAATCGAAGGTTTGGAAGAAAAGCTGAAATATCTTAATGAAGACAATGAAAACTCCGTCCGTCTTCCAATCTTCTGAAGGCTGATAAGTTGAGAGTGAATAATTTTGTGGGAAGCTTAAGGTTGTAGATGTGAAAGAGACTCTTACTTGAACTCATCGGAGAACACTAGAACCAAATTATAGTGGCCATAATACCACCAGAACAGGAGTCGTTTGTCTCCCTACAGTATAGATAGAAGGGCATTGTTCTTGCTGTCAGTAGATCCAACCAGAAAAGAACTGGAATACTGGTGGCAGTGGAGTGTTGTATGATCATGAAGAGGGTGTAGATCCAGACAGTGTCTGGTGCGGAGTCTGATCAAATGAAGAAGGTCGAGAGTCAGGTGGAGTGTGAGGTGCGGGAGCTTACAAAACATTATGGAGAGACAACCCTGTAACCATAACTCACTCTCAAATCTGATATGGTGCTTCGAGAAGCAAAAGTCTGGTGGAAAAGAAAATTTCAGAGACAGGATAGTCGGACAGAGAGGGAGAGAAGAGTTTAACAAGGAAAGGAGAGAGAGCGAGAGAGAGAGAGAGAGAGTTTATTAGATGAGGACTGTATGTACATTCTACACTCATATGCATTCGTTGACTCTTGTCTGCTCGTTTATCTGTTCTACTAGGTCCCCAAGGAGGCACCGTTGCAGACTCGAATTGCCAATTCTCTAATGTGGAGTGAAAAGGAACTAGTCTTAGATTGTGATGAAGCTTTCATTCCTTCCTTGCCCGAGCGTGTTTCCTTTGCAGCACTTCAACCGGTATCAGGTAACAAATTTTCTAATGGAATCACTAACTTGTGTTGGCATCCTATTCTAGTGAAGCAAACTTAATTTGGCCGAAGCAGACAATTGAACAACATAGTGGACATTGGTCTTAGGAGACATAGGACAGTGTCATGTGGCTTTCCTTGTAAACTGGAAATTGGTGACAATGCCTGAGATCTCCCCCTCACGCATCTTGTTGTTTATATGTAATGTGTATCAGGATCAGGTGAATCGGAACTTGCGAAGCTACAGCTAGAGAAGTTAAGGGCAATGGAGCTCAAAGACACCGTCCAGAGGCTAGATAATTCCCTGGAATTTGTTAAAGATAATATCTCCATGGTTGCAGCCAAGCTCGCTATACAATCAGTGGAGATGCAGTAAGTTGTGGGAAGAATCCATTCGACGATCACCCTTTCATTGCAAAATATTATTCTCACACCTGTTAACTCATCATCCTCTGAATTCTGGCAGTTTTGCGTGTATAATGTATATTGAAACACTATATCTCGGTTTTTTTTTTGTTTGATCACAATTACATTTCTCGTTCTCAATGTTTTCCAATTCGACTAATGTTTCATCGCGAAGGGAGCTTGGTAACAAACTATAAAAATGATAGGAAAACTAATGAAAAGAGCTTGAAAACTTTGAGTTTTAACGATAAGGACAAAATAAAGGGTAAAATGAATAGTACTAGGATTGACAGAGTGACAGCTTTACAAAACAAGAGGTAACAAATTTGTATGAAGTCTGAGTAAGATCAGGTGATATCCTTATCAATCAAAAACAGTATTTGTACCACATACTCAAATCCCCTGCAGGCATAAACACGACCGACAGTCAAAAAACCTCCAATTTGAATCCAAAAACTGTCGGTTAACTTGACTTTGCATAAATTCAATCGTGTCCGTCCTGGAAACAACAGGAAAAAAAGACATCAAATAACTTCCATGGACAATTCATCCTAAGGTATATGAGTGCAAAACAATGAACCTATATCCATCCTCACACATAGAAGGCCTGAAAATTTACATTGGTTTCAAATAAATCAAACACGCTGAAACCAAACGCTAGACTCAATGGACTGGCCTTAATCGATTGAAATTAGACAAAATATATGAATGTAGTAGCTTAATTTTTCACCGTGATGAACTCATTTTCATCAAGATATTTGAATACAACAAAAGTTACATTTCAGTCCATGCAGGCATCTCATAAATCCAAAGTACAAGAAGCAAGTGTTAACAAAATCTGGGCCTGTCTGGGATTACTTCTGGGAAGGTCTAAAAGTACTTTCCAACAACACAAAAGCACTTCTGAATTTAGCAAAGAAATTTAAAAGTGCTTCTAGGTTGTGATGAATGAATAAGAAAGCTATATTTATAAACGATATATACCATAAAATTTCCAACATACTTGACAACCATATCATATATCAAATGTCAAAATGGATTTACTCCTGCAAATTGAGTGTGAACCAAGAGATGAACTGATACCATTTATCTGAATAGTAGAAAGGAAGAACCTCCGAATGACAAGATACTCATCAGAGCTTTAGTTATGCTATTTTTCAAATAAAAAATTGAAGACAAATTATAGGAATTGGTCCCATTTTACTTATTATTATTCCAAAATGGTGAAGTTTCCATATTTAAATTTGAGGCTCATCACATGTCACATATGGAAGCCCCTTGGTTCACCTTGAATGCTTTTCGATGTTTAAATCAAGAAATGTGGTTGAAACCCAAATCTCTGTGTGCCCAAGGAATGGGCCTTGGTTTAACAACCGACACCCCTTCAAGCCAAACAGAAGGGACTTTGGTCTTGTCCACCATTATTTGGCGTCTGCTTTAGAATTATTAACATATATAAATTCTGTTATTTTGTGTAGTTGTAATTCCCATATGTTTGCCAGTATATGTAGCCCTGCGTTTGCACAACTGCGGGTCATTTTATGGTGAGAATCACAAATTGTTGTACACCCAATCACTCATTCATGCTACTTTTGTATTTAGTATAACATGAATCCGAAAGGTGACCTGTTAGGGAGATCCTATGGTGTGGTTTGGGATGTCAGAAAAACTATTTGTATTCATCTTACTTACAGTTTATTCTATTTGTTGCAGTCGTTGACAAGGAAGAAGCTTTTTGTGCATTTTGTGTTGGATCCTATCATCATTGACAATTCATCAGGAGAAGCATCCTTTGCAACCAGAAATGGTTGCTTGGTTTTCATAGAAAATGTAAGCTTCTGAACTTCAATGTAATTTCCAAATATTTAAAGGACCTTAAGAACTAAAATCATTCCAGTACTCTGCAGGTTGAGCGTTTAGAAGTTGGAGCACTGGTCTCTATTAGAGGAATTGGTCGTGTAAATATTGTGAAATTTGTGCAGGTGAGAACTTAGAATACAATGAATTAAAGAAGAATTTCCTAATCACAGAGAAATCGATCACTTGCCAAATCAGGTTATTAATTTCTTTTTGGAAAGGAAGATACTTTATTAATTGCACTTACATTGCATGGTTGAGTAACGGTGAATACATGCACCCTGCATTTTATCCACAAAAAGTTTAAAGCTAGCACATGCCAGTAATAAAAGCAAGAATATTTAGTAATATACTAGAAATTGGTACCCCGCGCGTTGCTGCGGGATTAGAAATTGTAAAAAAAATTATCATAGACGATTAATATTATTTATATTAAAAATGTTAGAAGATTTTAACAAACAAAAGATTTAATCTATACAGTCCACACACAAACAATCGTAGAACTTGTGTCTCTACATAAAAAAAAAAAAAAAATCAAAGTCATTCACTGAAGCACCTAAAGTTTCCCTCTAGTACTCTTGTTTGTGAAGAAAGCAACCTAGGCAAAGAAAAAATATGAAATATTAAAATACATGCAATTAATTTATACATCAACAGGTTTATACTACCAAAAAAAAACATAAGGATAAAGTATGGTTACCCAGTCTTTTTTTGGTGGAAAAGAATATGGTTTTATACCAATTAGAGAGGACCTTTTTTCAGTGATTTTATAATCTCTTATTTAGATTAGTGCATTTTTATATTGTAAATTGTAAATATTGAGATTTTATGTTATAGCTAAACAACCAAGTTAACACCCATAGAATTATCCCCTGCATTATAAAGAGGACCTAATTCACTTCTTAATTCTACCTAACATGTATAACACTTAACATGTACAACATTTCATTTGTAACTTAAAACAACAGAACAATAATGAAAATGGTAGAAATAAGACATTAATTTTGAAACCAATGAATAAAAAATAATCACCATTAAGAAATTCAATAACCAAGTACACCTCTTGTGCTTTCCCAAATATCAATATTTCACACTGCAATTGGTAGTGAGAACACATAAAGGGAAAAAAAGTTGAAGCAAAACCCTTAATATCATATTGTCATGGATAAAAACAGTGGGGCAGAGCGTTGATAAAAAAAGAAAACAGTGATCTTTTCTCTTTTGGATTTTCCACACCATCCAGCTCATCAAAGAAAATAAAAAGAGTGAGGTAAATCTTGGAAGCTCGCCTTAAACCAAATAGAAAAGAGGATGCCTATTGAAAGTAAAAATCCAAGTAATAATCAAACCAACATAGTAAGTCATGAATCAACCATCTGTGTTTTCCATTCGAAAATGGGAAAGGACCGATTCCACCGCAGAGAGGGTCAAGAGAAAAATTTGGCTTCAAATTAAAGTCAAACAAATCGACCAATCTGTATAATTGTAGAACTATCTAACATAAATTTAAACATTCATAACTCTATATGTCAATTTACAATACCCAATATATGGATTCATCTAGAATCCCGCCACCAATCTATAACTAAAAGAAAAAATAACAGAATTGTAAGACAAAAGGTACCTGCTTTGCTTTCTCCCCCTCTTTTCGGCGCCTCTCCTCTACCGTCTGCTTGTTCTTCAACTCCTTTTGGTGCACGGTAAGCACCCCCACACAAAATTCGACGCAATCAAAACCAAAAAAAAAAAGAAGAATTAACAGCCCTCGTAACTAAAATAAGAAACCCATATGGATTAAAAACAAAAACCCAGAAGTGGGAAATAGCCCAACAAACCATGACATATATATATTTTTTAAATTGATATTAATAGGGAAAACACAAAACTTGATAAATCTAATGAACAATTTCCTTCAACCCAATAAATATTTTTCCTTAAATAATCCAGAAACTCCACTTTCCTGTCATTAATACTACACCTATGCCTCAGTCCAATACTAATTTTTTTTTTTATTTGCCGAAAAGTGGAAAAAACCCAAAAGGCAAATAAAAAATTAAAGTGTTATACTGAAAGAGATGATTTTATGATGATATTATTTTACATATAATATGTTTATACTGAAAGAGATGATTTTAAAGTGTTATTTACAAAAGAGATGATACTATTTACAACCAGCTCAAATCACACTGACAGTCTGCTCTTTGAGCAAGTTTTTGACAAACTTGAATGGTAAAATGGACAAATCAATAGGTTGCAGGAGATGAATGAAATTTCAAATTAATTTACAATGAATGGATTAATGAAAAATTGACAGTAACACTAAACATGGTAGTCATAAAGATTAGGAAGCCATCCATCTATAAGCCAGTCCTTATAAGTTCATTCACTTGCACTATTCTTCTACTGTCTGATAAAGAAAACGAAGTTCTTGTAAGTACTCCCTAACCATATGAGCAATAAAATATTTTAAAAGGAATCACAATTTTCTCCACATTAAAGAAAACCATAAAAGCATTACTAATGACTATATCTGCAAACCAAATCTCTTTTTTTTTGTACCAGCTAAAGTACACATATGAATATCAAAACGAAAACCTCAAATTATCATAGCATTCCCTTTCTATCTTAATTTTTGAAAAAGGAAACACAATGGAAGAAAAAAATTCGACAATTTTATCTTGTAAATCATTACTACATAGAGTCAAAAGCACTTCAATTATGGAAGGAGGGAAAAGAGGTGCAAATAACTGGTGCTCAATAGAAATCACTGCCTAGTCATCAACTCTTTGTAAGCAAAGATTAGAAAAGTTTATGATGTAGCATGATAATTTAAGTTGGTTATAGCTTGTTTGTACCATACTTGACCAATCCCGAAACTACTTAGCACCGGTCAACATTATACCGTCAAGGATCCAGAAGAGCTTCCCTTCAACCAGGAGGCCAATCACAATGCGACACGTGTCGACATCAGAAGCCAATCACAGCGCGACACGTGTCAACATCAGAAGCCAATCACAACATGACACGTGTCAATGTCAGAACAAAACTAGAAACTCTCTTCTATAAATAGGGATCATTCTCCCACAATAATCTCTAATGTCATTTTGTACTAAACTATTCACTAGAACTCACAAAATGAGAGCTTGAACCAATGTATTTGTGTAAACCCTTCACAGTTAATGAGAACTCATCTACTCCGTGGACGTAGCCAATCTGGGTGAACCACGTATATCTTGTGTTTGCTTCTCTGTCTCTATTCATTTATATACCTATCCTCGCTAGTGACCGAAGCAACCAAACGAAGGTCACAAAACCTGACACTTTCTGTTGTACCAAAGTCCTCACTGATTTTGTGCATCAACATTTGGCACCGTCTGTGGGAAAGACACTTACTCCCACTCTCTTCAGCTTTGTCAAGTTGGTTTCCACCGCTCGTACACTTTCTTTTGGCCAAGCATCTCTCTCCAACATGGGGAGCGAAAGAAGCCATAGCACACAGAATGATACCCTCATTGGACCTAGTATGAAGCAACGAAAGCAAGAAGGAAATAGAGTTACTCTTCAAGCTAAAGTCGATGAGCTAGAAGCTCAGAACAACAAGATAGTGATGAGGAACGAGGTCCTCCAAGAGCAATATGAAAAGCTTTTCGAGAGGCTTCACGAGGCTAGGCATGCTCAAACATACAAGTTCGTCGCCCCTGTCGAGGTCAACAATCATCTGAATGCCCCCCAACACGGAGGATCACCGATATCCAACACGGACATCCCTGACAGGGATCGAGCTACCCATCAATGTGACAATCAACATGAGACTTCTCTTAACCCGGCCGCTTCAACCCGAAGCAGAAGAAGTAGAGGAAAACACCTCCTCATAGAGGGAGTGGAAGGATCAAAAGCCGTCTATCGTGATTGTCGAGACTTCCTAAAGCAACGTCGAGAGAATCCCATCCACATAAGCTCGAAGATCAATGACCCAAGAGTTTCTGAAAGACTCGGTCCTCTTCCACGACCCAGGCCAATCACCAATCTAGGGAATGGGCAACAAGTCCTAGAAGAACATGAAGGTACAGGGGACTCGGAAATATTCCGACATACTCACTCTAGGAGTCAGTGTGGCGAGTCCAAGGAAAAATCACGCTATCTTGATCAAACTTTCCTACTTCCAAGAGGCGATGGGGACTTACGGAAGAAAACTTCAGTGGTGCACGGCTCCACTCAGGACCCCCTCGTCCTACAGCTCCTGGATGAAGTAAACAAGTTGAAGGCTGAACGTCAAGCCGAGATACCCGACTGGAACCAACCCAGGCCTGGCCCCCTCACAAGAAGGATCCTCAACACCCCCTCCAAGCGAAGACAAAGCAGAAGCTTGACTTACAACTCTATACTGGAAGGGAAGACCCGATTGAACACCTTAACCTCTTTGAGTCCACCATGGTATACCGGAGACACACCGACGAAGAACGGTGCCTTCTCTTCCCCTCGACCCTCTCTGGCGGAGCTTTAAACTGGTATTGCCGTCTTCCACCTGAGACAGTAGACTCATTTGAAGAGTTGAGGAAGCTGTTTGTCTCTCAACACATCTTCCAGACCGATCGCTTGCATTCTGCAGATGACTTGTACACTATTCGCCAGAAGCCGGACGAGTCATTACGAAAGTATGCTGGCCGCTTCAGCCATGAGTATTCTCGCTGCGCTGAGGCAGATGACAAGACCGCCCTCAAGGCCTTCACGGCAGGCTTACGTGACTGTTTCTTCAAATACATGATCAATGCCAACACTTGGAAGACTTACTCTGAGGTGATGGCACAAGCTTACAACCATGCTTCCGCCGAGGCAAGGACATATCAAGGGAAACTCCCTACAGTCACCCCTTATCAGCAAGTAGGGAGTGGAGGCCAGATCCAACCGAATGAGAAGACCTCAACCTTCCAAACGGTAGCAGCACACCCCCTGCCTCATTTAATGCTTCGCCAAGTCAGCAGACATATCAATCCCAGGGCAAAAGGAAAGATTTCCATCCTCACCAATCTCATTTTAATAAAAAGAATAAAGGACACTATCGCGATAACTCAGGATATCGTCACAATAACGCCCGTCCCCAGGCAGTCAACGCAGTGGGACAATCACGTGTTAAGACAGGTCCTACCCCGAGGTATGAGACATACACATCTTTGAACGCTACATGCGCGGCCATCTACCCCAGTATAGCTCACCTGATACCAAAGCCAAAGCCAAGACAACCAGATTACAAGTCCACGAAGAACACAGGCATGTTTTGTTGCTACCACGAGTATAATGGCCATGATGGCGAGAAATGCATCATCCTCCGTGATCATATTGAAGCTTTGGCACGTGAAGGAAAAATTGATCAGTTCCTCCTTCACCCTCCAAGGGATAACCGTAACCAACGCCAGGTGAATGTGACATATTCCATAAGCGGCGGCACACCCATGTCTGAATCTTCCAATAGGGCCATGAAAAACAGTGAACGAACTTTGAAACCTGGCCATCAAGTGTTTCACGTGGAAGACATCAGGGGAGGCAAGTATCAAAAGCCTAACTGGGATCCAATATGTTTCTACCCTGAGGAAGAAAGAGGTATCATCTACCCTCACAACGACTCGCTGATTGTGGAGGCTCACATAGCAAATTTTGATGTGAAACGAATCCTGATAGACACAGGTGCTTCAGTCAATATCATGTTTGCTGAAGCTTTCAAGGCACTTAATGTAGCTGAACACTTGCTCGATCGCTCGATTTCTCCTCTGATAAGCTTCTCTGGCGATATCGTACAACCTTTAGGGAGTATACATTTACCCCTCACCATTGGTACAGGCCCCTACACATCTACTATTACCACTAACTTCCTAGTGGTCAATTGCCCGACAGCATACAATGTCATCTTCGGGCGCACAGGCATCAATGATCTCAAGGCCATGATATCCACACATATGTTGTTGATGAAGTTTCCAACCCCTTTTGGCAATGGATACATCAGGGGAGATCAACTTAGTGCTCGATCATGTTACAACACTTCAGTTAAGCAACAACACCTGCCTGTCCCTAAGGAGACCCTCTCTATACATAACCAAGTAGTAAAGACCAGTTCAGATGAAGCTAACTCGGATCTTCATGATGGCAACAGTCAACCTGATGACCCTCGAGATGATTCCTTCACCCAGCAAGCACAACCCGCTGAAGAGTTAGAGAATGTCTCTATCTCCAAAGACCATCCAGATCGCATGGTGAAGATTGGCACCACTTTGTCACCACATATGCGGCTGTCGTTGATCTTATTTTTGCAAGAGAACGCCGAGGTCTTCGCTTGGTCATATAAAGATATGCCGGGCATCGCTCCCGATATCATCTGTCACCACTTGAGTATTGATCCCAAGACCAAACCAGTAAAACAGAAGCGAATATCTTATGATGTTGAACGATACGAGGCGATGAAAGCAGAAGTTGAAAAACTCAAGGACATAGGTTTCGTCCGTGAAGTCAATTACCCAACATGGGTAGCAAATGTTGTCCTTGTTAAGAAAAATTCGACCAAGTAAAGTCTCCTGCTTCAAAAGGTCTTGTGGAGAATGTGTGTCGACTACACCGACCTAAACAAAGGATGCCCGAAGGATAGTTTCCATTTTCCTCTCATTGATAGACTTATAGACTCTACGGCAGGGTGTGAGCTCTTGAGCTTCATGGACGCTTATTCAGGATACAACCAAATCCTCATGAACCCCTCAGACCAAGAGCACACAGCCTTCACTACTGACAGGGGACTATATTGCTATAAAGTCATGCCTTTCGGCCTAAAGAATGCAGGAGCAACTTATCAGAGACTGGTCAATTCAATGTTCGCCGAACAGATTGGGAAGAGCATGGAAGTTTACGTTGATGATATGCTAGTCAAGAGCAAACATGCTGACCAACACATCACCAACCTATCTGAAACTTTCACCATTCTAAAGAGGTATCGAATGAGGTTGAACCCCAACAAATGTGCCTTCGGCGTGGGCTCTGGCAAATTCTTAGGCTTCATGATTAGCCAACGAGGCATTGAAGCTAACCCTGAAAAGATCAAAGCAATCCTCAACATGAAAGAGCCAGTAACTTCAAAAGACATCCAAAGCCTTACTGGCAAGGTGGCAGCCTTAACCAGATTCATCTCTAAGGCCACAGACAGATGTGCTCCTTTCTTCAAAGCACTCAAGGGAAATAAGAAGTACATTACATGGACGGAGGAATGTGCCGAGGCATTCAGGAACCTCAAAGAGTACATGAGTAAAGCCCATCTGCTCTCCAAACCAGAAGTTGGTGACACTCTCATTATCTATCTATCGGTTTCGGCTTCAGCAGTCAGTTCTGTTCTTATTCGAAAGGACAGTGGTGTCGAACGGCCCGTCTACTACGCTAGCAAGGCCCTACAAGATGCGAAGACACGATACTCCAACATTGAGAAATTAGCTCTAGCATTGGTCATGTCTGCTCGAAAACTTCGCCCTTATTTCCAAGCACACGCCATCATCGTGCTTACCAATCACCCTCTTCGACAGATACTCCAGAATCCTGACACGTCTGGGCGAATGATCAAATGGGCGATAGCATTGGGTGAGTTTGAAATCTTCTACCAACCAAAACCAGCCGAAAAGGGTCAAGCAGTAGCAGATTTCATCGCCGACTTCACATATCCTGTTGACATTGCTTCTACACCTGAAGCAGTAGCTTCACTACCATCGGAAGCTCAGAAGATAGAATCAACAACCCCAGCATGGAGTCTGTATGTTGATGGCTCATCCAACCAACAGGGCTGCGGAGCAGGATTAGTCCTCACTACCCCCGACAAAGTGGCGATGGAATACGCTCTTCGTTTCAAATTCAAGGCATCGAATAACGAGGCCGAATACGAAGCCCTTCTAGCAGGCTTACGTTTGGCCAAGCACCTTGGGGTTAAACAAATTGATATCTTCAGTGACTCCCAATTAGTGGTCAACCAGGTCACGAACAACTTTGATGCTAAGGATAGCTCTATGGCGGCATATCTCGCGCAAACGCGACTTTTGCTCAAGCACTTCCACTACCAGATCACCCAAGTTCCTCGAGCGGCAAACAGTCATGCAGACGCTTTGGCTCGCCTCGCCTCGGCAGTGGAAGACAAGATTGGGAGAAAAATTCATGTCGAATTGTTGGCGGCACCAAGCACCATGGTCGCGGAAGTGTGCAATTTACAACAAGGAGATAGTTGGATCACCCCAATTTATAAATTCCTTGCTCATGGCACCCTCCCAAATGACAAAGTCCAAGCTAAGCAGATTCGATACAAGTCTGCCCGCTACCTGATCATTAATGACCAGCTCTACAAGCGCGGTTTTACCCTGCCATACCTAAGATGCCTTACACCTGTGGAGGCGGAAATTGTCCTACGGGAAATACATGAAGGAGTCTGTGGAGATCATGCTGGGTCTCGATCCCTAGCACACAAGACTTTTCGCCAAGGATACTATTGGCCAACACTCCACCAAGATGCCATCAGAATATCTCGCTCATGTGATAAGTGTCAACGATACGCAACTATCCCTCACTCCCCTCCCGAGCCGCTCACTCCTATGATCAGCCATTGGCCCTTCGCCCAATGGGGACTTGATTTGATCGGCCCAATGCCCGCAGGGAAGGGCAAGGTCCGCTATGCAATCGTTGCAGTTGACTACTTCACAAAATGGGCTGAAGTAGAACCCCTGGCAACCATTACGGAGGCAAAAATAGAAGACTTCGTATGGAAGAACATCCTCTGCAGATTCGGCATTCCCAATGCGATAGTCACGGACAATGAGCGGCAGTTCGACAACAAGAAGTTCAAGATGTTTTGCTCTAAGTTCAACATCAACTTATGTTTTGCCTCTCCAGCCCATCCCCAATCTAATGGACAAGTCGAGGCCGTTAACAAAATAATCAAGCGCACTCTGAAAACTAGCTTGGACAAAGCTAAAGGTTGTTGGCCAGAATTCATACCCCAAGTTCTTTGGTCATACCGCACTTCATATCGGACTTCCACAGGAGAAACTCCATTCTCACTCGCTTTTGGTACAGAAGCAGTTGTCCCGGTTGAGCTTGAGCAAGCAACATACCGAACCCAGAACTACATGCACAGTGAGAAAGACAAACAACTCACTCTCAACCTGGATCTAGTTGAAGAACACAGAAATCAGGCTCACCTGAGGAATGTTGCCTACAAGCAGCGCGTCTCCAACTACTACGACTCAAGGGTCAAACCTCGCTCTTTCAAAGTGGGAGACTGGGTACTGAAGAAAAGATTACTCTGTGATAGAGTCCCGAGTGAAGGAACACTTAGTCCTAACTGGGATGGACCGTTCGAGGTCGTCGGCATCAGCCGCCCTGGCTCCTACAAGCTCAGAAGCTCCGACGGCAAGACCCTTGGCCATCCATGGAATGCTGACCACTTGAAGTACTATTACAAATAGACTCACATTGTACAAGTGTTAAGCTACAGCCGTTCGGCATCCTATGTAACAAAAACCATTTGGTATGAATTCAATAAAGAGGTGATTTAGCCAACTCGGCCCTAAACTCTTTTACATTCTGAGCAATGAAACACTCAAGTGTTGAAGCTTCAACGCAAATGTTTCCAATACAAAATAAAATCTAAGTATGTGTCAACACGACTATACAAGGGATCTATGCAAACATAGCCAAACATTCATCAATGATAGGGCAAACACTTGAAGCTTGATAATACAAACACTTGCTTGATAATGCAAACACTCATAAACATGCAAAACAAAAAAAAACTCTCAGGCTTATAATATGGCACATGCCATACAAACAACAAACTAGTGCAGGTAGAGTACATGCAGAAAGTGAAAGCACTTCTAGTCATCCTCATCTGAGGTTGAACCCCTGATCATATCACTCTGAGTCCTACCGCCATTTTCTGCATCTCCAAACTCATCATCACCCGGATGACTCTGCTCATCAGCACTAGCCTCATCGCCAGACTCATCTTCACTGCTAGAGTAAACTGCAAGGTCGAAGGTTTCACCTTTTCGATGATGCTCATATATTTCTTCACGGTATTTTCGAAGAACGCTTCCATCATCATAACGATCAAGGACAGCCATCCACTTCCTTTTTTCAAAGTGAACTTCCCGGATACAGCGAGGTCTAAGGACATGGAGAAAGGCCTGGTAACCCAAGAACTCCTTCACGGCAGCTTCCTTCTCAGTCGGGATACTACTCTTCAGCTCAGAAACCTCAACCAAGGCACTATCCAACTCCCCTTTAACCTTGGAAACCTCGAGCGTAGTTGTCTCCAACTGTTTCTTAGTCGCCTCCAACTGTACCTTGAGTCTCAAGTTCTCACCATTCCGCCTCTTCAAACTCTCAAAATGTTGATCCTTGACTTGGATGGCCTCAGCCAAAGCTTTGCTCGTCTTCCTGGCATCATTCACAAGCTGCTTATTCTCTTTCAATTTCACCTTGCACCGCTCACCCTCTCGCAGTCTGTCGTGATACTCAGCCATGACCTGCATGACAAGATGATCATCGCTACTAAAATAATGCTAATAAAGAGGAGAAAACAAGGAAATGACAAAGTAACACTCACATATGAAGACAGCTTCAACATCCGGTCGCAATCCGATTCATCTTTAGCTAAGGGCTCTCCGAGCTCATCGAAAGTAAATCGACGCCCTGCCAAGCAATTGTTGATATACCCAAAGTCCTTTGGCCGCATGGCAACCTTCAAATCCTTCCAAGGGACACTGCCAACATCTTTCTTATCTTTACCTTCGCTGCTAGAACTAGGATCACCTTTCTGCCCAATGTGCTCCCTAACTGGAGGAAAGATAGGATTGATAGTAAGAAGAGGAGGCAACAATCGCCTATCTTCCCCGGCAACTATGGCAGCAGCACATCCAATGGCCTCAGCTTCAGCTTTCTTCGAGGCAGCAACCTTGAGGACTTCTTCTCGAGACTTAGTTTTAATGATTGGCCTCACTCGGTGCTTGCGAGCTTCTTTGTGAAACAGGATGTCTTCTGACGGTACTAACATGGGCACTCTCCTTTTCTTGGTGCTAGTCTCCACTTTCTTGCCCACCTTCTCCACTGAACAAGGAAAATCAAAGTAAGGAATACCACATTATATAAAAAAAAAAAGGAGGGAAGAACAAGGATCAAGTGAAGGATACAACTTACTTGCTCGTCTTTGGCACTCGGAAACTAAGGGCTGGAAACCGTACTTTCGAAACAAGGGTCGTAGCTTACCCAAGTGTCTATCTTCTTTGGGCACCCTCAGCACTTTCTCTACATCAGCTAGCTCCTGTCCGAAGAGTTTGATGGTGCCTCGTGTCACTGCATGAAGAAAAATCTTAGAAGCAAGAGAAAATTACAACAATAGCAAAAAATGAGAAAATGGATACATTACAACCTACAGTCTGGAAGTGAGTAGGAACACGTCGCTCAGGCGTGACACCCTTAGCATGCTCCCAATCATTATAAAGAAAGCACCAACGTTTCTTCCATGTGCAATACGCCTTTCTCTTATCAAAGACAACACGCTCTCTCTCGCTCCGACATGCACATTCGGCATAACCAGTACATGCCTTCACCGGGCGCATCTTATAACAGTAGCGCCACTGATGGAAGGAAGGCTCACCTAATCCACACTCCATCCAAATAATATAAAACCCGATCAAGGTATCCCAGAAACCAGGGTTGAGTTGTCCAGGTGCATAACCAATAAAAGACAGCATCCGTTGCAACCACGGATGCAAAGGTAAACTTACCCCCAAGGTCACTAATGTCTGGGTATAGAACATAACATGACCCTTGGGCGGCTCAGAAGGCAATTCTTCACAACGCACCAAACGTATCCCTACACTACGGGGGATACTACATGATCGTCTTAGGGCCTCAAGCTGCTTTTCGCTATCTAACAAGTTATTTTCTAAATGGTCCGCTGTGAACTCAGAGCGAAATATGGGTATGGCATCACAAACAACCCCCTCACCCACTAGCATGGAGGAAGAACCAATATTGGCTAAGTTTTGACAATTGTGAGGATCAGAACGAAATATGGGTATGGCGTCACAAACCCCCTCACCCACTAGCATGGAAGAAGAACCAATATTGGCTAAGGTTTGACAATTGTGAGGATCATCCAACGTTTCTTTCGTACCAGACTCTAACAAAGGCCATGAAGACCCTGACATTGCAGGCTCAAACCTAGAGCTAGAGCTAGGGGAGCCCTTATCACTAAGACTTCCAGACTCCGACATCTACAACAAATAGAAACAAACTCTATCACTACATGAAGGATCAAAACATAAGGAAGCTCATAGGGCATGAAGAAAAGATCAACCAGTTCATTATATTCCAAACAAAATACATGAACACTCAAACAATCCAACAAGAATGAAAACATCCGATATAGTGGAGAAGACTACCAACCTGAAGATGGTGCAGCAAAGCAATGCCAGAATCCCTCTCAAGTAAAGAGCACTCTGTCTTCAAAAATCACTACAAGATGAGCAAATGAAGGTAAGGTAAAGAATGGAAACTTATCCTTCTTATATATAGTTCAACATGGCTATTGACATTCAAAATTCAAATTCAAACCATGAGAAAGCCCCACATGGAAAATCTTCAAACTTCTAACACTAGGGAATTTCAAATTTCAAATGTTTCTGTTCCCCCTTCAAAAAAAACAAAAAAAAAAAAAAAAAAAATCCGAAAAAAAAAAAAAAAAAAAAAAAGGGAAGGGGGACACAGCAGCTTCATCAATGGAGGACAAATATCAATCTCCAAAGCTTCGCACTATCTTCATCAAGATAGTGCGAAGCACAATCAATTTATGGTGCCAACAAAAGCTTCATCAATGGAGGACAAATATCAATCTCCAAAGCTTCGCACTATCTTCATCAAGATAGTACGAAGCACAATCAATTTATGGTGCCAACAAAAGCTTCATCAATGGAGGACAAATATCAATCTCAAAAGCTTCGCACTATCTTCATCAAGATAGTGTGAAGCAAAATCCATTTATGGTGCCACCAAAAGCTTCACCTATAAAGTTTCAAACCCAAAGCTTCACCTATAAAGCTTCAACCTCAAAGCTCCACCTATAAAGCTTCAACACCAAAGCTTCACCTATAAAGCTTCAACCTCAAAGCTTCACCTATAAAGCTTCAACCCTAAAGCTTCACCTATAAAGCTTCAACCCCAAAGCTTCACCTACAAAACAAAATTTCAACACCAAAAAATATAAAAGCTTCACACACTCTTCATCAAGATAGTGCGAAGCTAATCCAAGTTTTATGGCCTAAAAATAGCTTCAACTAGTCAAGCTATATACCCAAACAAAAATCTATAGTCAATAAACTTTACCTATTAAACTATTTTCCAAACACAAAACCTTGTGGCAAATAAACAAATTTTGTTCACAAAACCAAGATTCCCTTAAACTTGTACAAAAACACAGGGGTCAACGCAAACATTTGTTTTGTTCTACACCCACAACATCCCTGTCATAAACAAACAAGCAATTATGTATATGTTTCCAAACATATTATATTACATCAAACAACAAACCAAAGTCCCAAGTTAACTAGAAATCCAACCCAAGCAACCTCTTTCCTTCTCTTCCTCTTCCGCCTCAAATTTCTGCTAGCTCTGCTCTTCTCCAGTGGAGCTGAATTTCGGACACTTTATAGTTCTTGAACAGATGAACAACTTTCAAGAAGGAATCATTTCTGTTTGAGCGACGGAAATTAAAGTGTTGAGGCTCCAAACATGACAGTCGGATTCCCGCAAATTCAAAAGCTGCTGTGATGTTTCGAAGATCTGGAAGTATTTAACCGTTAGTTCATTCTGAATTTTTGATATGTCATGAAAGAGATGATGGGGAACAACTTCTATGAAGAAAGTATGTTGATCTGAACAAAAGCAAATGGAGTTTCGAAGCTCACAACAAGTCTGACAGGTTGACAGAAAATTGATGAACAGTTACACATCATACCTGAATTTCTGGATTTGTACTGCTCCGATGGATCCCAAATTTGGATATGTTGTGGTTCACAAGGTGAGGAACAACTTCGATGAAGAAAATATGTTGAGCTGAACAAGAGAAAATGGAGTTTTGAAGGTCACAACAAGTCAGACGGGTTAACAGAAAATTGATGAACAGTTACTCATCATACCTGAATGTATGGAGTTGTACTACTCCGATGGACCTCAAATTTGGATATGTTGTAGTTCACAAGCTAAGGAACAACTTTCATGAAGACGACTTTGCGATCTGAGCTATAGAGAATGGCGTTATATTGCAGCAACTCAGGCTGATTAGTGGAAACGAAAAGCAATTCCACCAAAAAACAAAAAAACGTAAACAACAACAAAGGCAAGCTCCCATACACCAAAGAAAAGATGAAAAAGAAGAATAACACAGAAAAGGGAGATGGGTAGGACACATGGTACTCATCAAAAAGAGAGAAAAGCTACTAATTGCACTTGATCTTGTCTAGTCAACAGCATGCAGCATCAAACACACAAAAGTTGGAAATATTTTTAGATAAGGTATATATGAAGGTGTGACATCAAAACACGGCTTCGTTACTTTGACAAATTAGCAGCAAGCAAGACACCTCATTCGGCAACTCTCCTCGCCTGAAGACTTGGGGGACTCCCACCATATGCTACTGCACCTTGATACTCGGAAGTCTCACAACCACTCAGTGACTTGAATTTTTCAAGTCTCCAACCGAGAAGTTTTCCTCACTCGGGAAATTAAGGGAACACTACCTCAAACTACATGCTTCACTCACAAAGCTTCAACAATACAAGTTTCAACAAAAGAAAAAATTCAGAGAACTTTCTGAAGAAGGCTTTGGTGTATTTAACACAATACGTTGAAATGAAGCAAGCTTATTTATTAATATTTCCGATAAGCTACAAATATGTACATACACATGAGTCAAAATAAACAAACAAGAGGGAGCCTTCACAAAGGTTGCTCAGGGGAAGTCTCAGCAATCGGGAGAGCCCCAGAAAGACGAAGCACCAGAGATTGATTATCCGGAGCCTCAACACTTGGTGAAGCTCCAGAGGACGAAGGCAGAAGTTGCCTCTGGAGTAACGCCACAAACCTCTGATGATCACTCTGAATCCGCACTTCGGACTCCTGCAGCTGATCAAGCTTCCTCTTCATGCTTGTTGAGTAATTAGTTGCGAGCATGTGCAACTCCTTATTCTCATGCCTAAGCACTCTGACCTCTTGCCGAAGACTAGCCACTTCAGCCATCAACGACTCAACCTGACGAGATCGAGCAAGAAGGCGCTGGCCCATGTTTGATACTGAGCCTGCACATCGGACGCTGTAGGCCAGAGAGTCCTGAACAGCGAGTTCGTCGGACCGCCTGGAAAGTATTCTAGTGTCTCTAGGAGTGAGAAGATTTTTGGCCACCACCGAAGCGGTTGTATCATTCATCATCATGGAATCCCCAACTGTAAGATGACCATTTGGGGATACGAATGACGGCTGCCAAATGTTGGTTGGAGAAGATAGGTCACTATCTTCCCCGACATTCAAGTTAAGGCGACGGTCAGAAGGGCAAGACATATTCGAAGGTGTGGAGAAAAAGAAGAGGTCGGACAAATCAAGTTCTTAGAAGTGCAAGTATGGAGCTTCTACTGGTGGAGATTCAAGTATGATGTGGAACTTAATGCCAGCCTTTATAAAAATCTACATTCGACGGAGCTTCAGAAATCGAAGAGGCGTTTGCTTTCTCAAAAGCTGGGCTGCTCAGAGACCACGAGGGCTGATCTCAAAAATCGAAGAGGCACTTCCTTTCTCAAAAGCTGGGCTGCTCAGAGACCACGAGGGCCGATCTCAGAAATCGAAGAAGCACATGCTTTTTCAGCCTCGTCAGCACCTGTCACATGCACACTCAGCTTTGCGGAAATTACGGGCAATCTGTCGAAGATTTCTGGTGAAATAGAAAGCACGTGAATCTTATTGTTCAATCACCACTCTCTACACGCAACATCAATTCCTCGGGTACCACATATAATCTTGCCAAAGATCTCTGACAAAGTTTAGGCACGAGAATTTCGAAATTCCAGCTACCCTACTATTACCTACAAGGGTAAAGGAACAGCACCACTGCTTGACAACTGGAAAGTCCCTATGTGTGTCGACCTCCGTGTTCCGTGGCAAGACAGACTGGCAAGAACGTCCAACCTTTACTCACTTTCAAGAAAAGACTCCCAACATAATTACTTTCTCAAAAACCGAAACGGCGCCACTCTCCGAATCTCGAGGTCCAGACTCCCAACGGGATTACTTTCTTGAAAACCGAATAGGCACAGCTCTCAGAACTTCGAGAACCAGATCTCCTTAGATAAAGCTTGTCTGTAATCTTCACACGCAACATCAGCTTTCCAGATACCACACACCACTTTTTCAAAGTACTCTGACAAAGTTAAAACACGTGAAGCTGACAGCTCCCACTACATTGCTGTGACCAAGAAGGGTAAAGGAATAGCATTACTACTTGCTATTGGGAAATCCCTATATACGTCGACCTCCCTCCTCTAAGGACAAGTAAACCTGCAAAAATGCTCAACTCTTTCTTGCATTCGAGAAGGCACCCTCAACATAACTTCTCGAAATACTCAGCTTTATTTCCCCCCGATAATACCTCAGCAAATAAGCCACACCAAGAACAAGAGTATCTCATATCATCAGGGTCGAAAGCAAGAGTATCCCATATCATGCTTTCTCCATGTCCTTGTCTTTGTCCTTGTCCACACATGCAGGACAAGGAGAAAGAGAGCAGTCAGTCGGAACCTGAAATCAAACCTCCAATCGGGAACTGACTGCCTGAGACCTTTGCCCGGTTACTTACTTAACATTGCTCTCGAGTACTCATCCTCAACTGCTGTCAAGGTCACGAATTCCACCGGTAAATACCTCATGACAGTTGATCAGATATTGGCTCTTTACACTGAAGCTGCCAAGCGTGGATGAGTCACTAGGAAGGAATGTTCTGAAGGACGATTTAAATGCAAAGGGTACACACCACTTCTGCCAGGCAAAAGATTGAAGCAGAAGGTTCAACGATGAACTAAAACAGATCGCTACAACACAAGAAGCTTCAACAACCTTTCACTAGCACCGCCGCCGAAGAGCAAAACCTCGCCATACCACATTCATTACTTTTTCAACAGCAAGAGTATCCCATATCATCAGGGTCGATTATACTCTAGATTTGATGGACTTGTTTTGACCCTCAAATTCTTGAGCCGACTCACTAAGGCGTCGTGAACTGCACGTGTTGATTCATCACCCTTGAATCAAATCCTTAAAGATCATGTCACCAACGACCCTTGAAGATATCACAAGCTCGATTCAAGATCAAGTGTCCGCCACCTTGAATCGAATCCAGTTCAAGATTTAGTCTGTGGAAAGTCCTTTGGAGGAGACTAGAAAACCCTCCGACACAGTTCAAGAATAAGCCTGTGGACAGTTACTTCTTCAAAAGCAAAAGTATCTCATATCATCTCTTCTCCATCTGCTTCTCCTTATCCTGGCAGCTGAATGAGAGACAATGAGAAGGAGAACAATCAACCGGAAGCCAAAGTCGAACCTCCGATCCTGGGTTGTTTGCTTGGAAGCCTGACTGCTTACCTTGTCGGTCACCTCCTTCGACAGATCTCCTAGCTCGGCGACTTGGGGGACTCCTACTATAGGGTTTGTATCGCATTTGGCCAAGCCCGAAACTACAAGTAAGCTTCAAGTGAAATTGATACATTACCTTGTGCATCTCCACCGGTTGAAGACACCACCCCTGAATGGAGGAAGCGTACTTCCAGAGAAGATGCCACATCTACCTATGAGAAAGATAAGGCAAATGAAGACGATACCACACCTCGGTACTTAGAAGTTTCGTGATTACTCAGCGGCTTGGATCTTGCAAGTCCCCAACCGAGGAGCTTCCCTCACTCGGGAACTTAGGGGAGCACTGTTTGTACCATACTTGACCAATCCCGAAACTACTTAGCACCGGTCAACATTATACCGTCAAGGATCCAGAAGAGCTTCCCTTCAACCAGGAGGCCAATCACAATGCGACACGTGTCGACATCAGAAGCCAATCACAGCGCGACACGTGTCAACATCAGAAGCCAATCACAACATGACACGTGTCAATGTCAGAACAAAACTAGAAACTCTCTTCTATAAATAGGGATCATTCTCCCACAATAATCTCTAATGTCATTTTGTACTAAACTATTCACTAGAACTCACAAAAGGAGAGCTTGAACCAATGTATTTGTGTAAACCCTTCACAGTTAATGAGAACTCATCTACTCCGTGGACGTAGCCAATTTGGGTGAACCACGTATATCTTGTGTTTGCTTCTCTGTCTCTATTCATTTATATACCTATCCTCGCTAGTGACCGAAGCAACCAAACGAAGGTCACAAAACCTGACACTTTCTGTTGTACCAAAGTCCTCACTGATTTTGTGCATCAACATAGCTGTTATGGCTAACCTTAGCTTGCGAGTCAGGTATTAATACTTGTCATCTGTGCAATGCAAGGTGATTTGTGATTTTCTAAACATTGGTATTCAGTAATACAGAGAACTATTAGCATACGAGTGCAAAGGTTAGAACAGAGTTCTACTAGGAGAAGGAACTAACAAAGATGAGAAACATATCAAAACTGAATGTACAAACAACATCAAGATATTCCTCGGGATAAGAGAAAAGAAGGATAAAGACTACTTTGTCACCATTGCATGCTTCTTCATTCAACTTGTCCGCAAAACTGTCATCCTGAAAGTTGGGTAAATTTCCCATTGCAGTTCGCAATGCACCATTTACATCCTCCAGGAGGCATTCAAGTTCATTAAGTACGTTTTTGCCTAAAACAGCACTTGCATTCTTAAACAAAAATTTCAAGAGTACATCAAGTGCGAGATTGCATCAAGTAGGGAAATGTACCATTAACAAACTATAAACTGCAACATATATCAAGCATTCAAATTACAAACTGCAGCACACGAGATATGAAAGAACTACTACTACGAACAGATAAAACAACTCATTGATGTAAATGCATCACCACTTCGATTTCCCTTTAACAAGATTCTTTTGTGATATATAATAAAAGAAACAAATACTGACAATTTCGGAAAGACATGTTACCTTTACTTAGATGGTCACAAAGTCCAAGTTGGCATGTATGCACTTCTCTACAAGAATTTCACCATGTATAAGAAATACATCACGTTCATACATAGTCCAGACCAATAACGTATCAGAAAGTGGCAAAACTCAAAGTAAGGGAACAGCACCATACAAAAACAAAGGATAGTAATTCAAGGGCAGATATCAGAAAAACATGCTCGTTAGTTAGATACCAAGTAAATCAACGTTACAAATTATCAGCCAATTACAAACAAACTATCACTACTACGGGATAAAAGAGCATAAGTACGATCAGTGGCCTTTAACCCATATCCAAATTTTTTTAATGGAGAACTTAATTCAAATAAAGAGAAAGAAGAGACTATCAAGCTAGAAGAGACTATCAAGCTATCAACTCATTCCAATTATTTCCAGTAAATTGTGAAAGATAAACAGTTTTATCAAATAATTAAGCATATTTCTATGACATTATAAATCTTTGCAGATATAAAACTGATAAGAGTTTGGGAGGGTCTTAACACTCAATTATCTAACCTACAATCCAAAGAAAGCATAAGAAAATATACAGAATTGCACTCACACTTGCTTATATTTCGCCTGCCATCGTCAGCGTTGAGACATCCAGCTTCAACATATGACTTAACCCTCTTTGTTTCATTACCTCGGATTATGTTTTTAACCAAATCCGATGTCTCTTCTATCCAAGGTCGTCGAAGAAACTCTACAAAAACAAAAATATTACTTACTAAGAAACTAAATCAAATTTGAAACAAAACCCAGAATGCTACTTACCCAGCCCTTCATGAAAGTCGACGAGTAATGTGCTTCCAGTGGCCACCAACTCGTCAAAATTGTCGAGTTTGCAGAATTGATGAATTTTAAAGATTGCCCAGATGAAAAAAAAAAATTTCTTCTAGTGGTAAAAGATCAAAGCAGAGTTACCTGGCCATGAAATCTTTGAACAAGTTGATAACTTTGTCTTTGAATTCAAAATTCGATACAAATTTCGATCCAGCAGAGGTTGATCCAGAGGTCTTCTTGTTCTGCAGAGGTAAGTGCCATCATCAAATTCATGCACTATAACTTATAGACATGTTTTTGTGTTAAAACAAAAAAGCAGAGTTGCAACAAAATATTTTTCTGCAACAAGATTTTAGGCATGTAAAAAATCTTATTAAGCATATCATTGTAAACATTAGCATGTTCATAAAATGAAGAGAGTTCCAAGAAATTTTTTTTTTTGTTACATAAAAACGAATAGCTAATGCTGGGGTTAAAAACTAAACAAAATAAGCAGCAAGACACAAATCAGGCATGCCAAGTAAGTCATAAAGTTTCAAGATATAAACCTATACGGGTAAATCTAGAAATTCCAAGACCCTCACCAAGAATCGAGTGATCGGTAACCCTTTCATCAAATTTAAGATTAGAACCAATAAAAGAGATGGAAAGCAAAAGCAACTCCAAAATGGTTCTAGCAACAATAAGATTGTAAATTACACCACATGGAAAGAAGAATCTCAAATAATATGCATGTCAAATCAATTTCTTTGAACAAACTAAAGTTCCCAAAAATTTCCACAAATAACAAGATACGACATAACACGGAAATTACAGGGCCAAAACTATCCCATAATCATTTTGGGATCAAGACGACATAAGTGGACTCATTATATGTGTAAAATGTAGACCAATTGTATATGACAGGTACAGAAAAAAATCAATGTGAGCAGGTAATGTTATGAATTTATGAGCTATGTCAAAAAGAGGAAGTAATAATACATACATGATGGACAGAGTTGGTAGCATTGGATGTTAGGTGCTTGGTTTCTAACAACAATTTGCTTTCTTGAATCACTCTCTCAGCAATAACTGGTTGAGATGGGCCAACGAAAGATCCAAAACTGCAGAATAAGTAGGGAAACAATTTAAAATCAATTTCAAAACTTTTATTTTACCAATTACCACTATATTGTCCACAGAAAAATTATGAAACAAATCATCTAGTTGATAACCTCATCACAAAAAAAGAAAACAAGGAACTAAAGTTGCAAGGATGACAACACTTCATAATGTATTCTCATTTCTCTATATTACTTTCAGACGGTGATATCCCTGGAAAAAAAAACATTAGCCTATCCTAGAAATTGCAACTATAAAACCTATATCGTTACAGGCTCTGGTAGAATGCAAGCAAATCAATACATTACAGAACTATTTTAGTTGCATCACTTACTGCTTCCCTACAATTTCATATAACAAGGCCAGATATTGTTCATAAAATAATCATTGATTACTAACAATAAGGAAGCATTGAACCTAGTAGTAGAAACAAACAGAACCGCCTGCCTTATCTTACTAAGAAAGCATGGATTTTCCACGAAAGAAAAACAGCGGTTATATAGTAGTTACTCACTTGTCATAGGGGAGCTTCTTTTTATTACTGGAGTTGGCCAAAGAAGAACCATTTTTCTTCTTTCATAATTGTTCTTTCAAGTGTTGTCTCAACTCAAGGTATGCCAATGCTTCCTTGGTAGGCTTTGGATCTTCCTCTTCCCCTTCATACTCTTCACCATCCTCATCATCCTCATAATCCTCATATTCGTCGCCTGACTGACCATAATCCTATCCCAAAGAATTAACAATTATAACCAAAACCCATATAGGCTATGTTCGATTCCATGGATTTGGCATTGCATTTGTGCCCTAATTTTGAAATTGGCCAACTTAATGCTGAATCCGCAGTCCAGATGCATAAATTTCATTCCGAAACTATGAAATTCCAATCCCAAATCTCCTTGAACTGAAAATCAAAACGACACTACTCACCTGAAATTCCTTTCAACCACAACGCCGATCAAAAATCTTGAGGCCTCTGAAATCGAGGACAATCTGTGCAGAGCCGCTAAAAGTGCGATTCCGATTCCTCTGCCTTCAAGCCCTAGGTATCAAAAACCAAGTTCGATTGAAGACAAATGGATACGATGCCATGCCAAATTATCCAATTAGGAAGCAAAGATGCATTCCCGTTGCATGTTGTGCCATGCACAATTCCATTACAATGCAATCAAGGAATGATAATTTATTTCAACAATGTGAAGACAATGACGTTGATGTGGTAGATGAAGAAAGCTCGGGTGCGAATCAAGAAGGGGAAAACATGCATTTGAATGACGACAATGTTATGAATGATGTTAGAGACCACATAGCCGGATCAATGTGGCTTGATTACGTCGATAACAATTAGTCTCAAAGTTTATTGGTTTTCTAGAATGTTTTAATGTAATATTTATTATCTAAGACTTGAAGTTTAATTTGATTATCGAGCATATATGTGTTGTATTAGCACATGGACATAAAAATAGTATGTTTAAGGTTTAAATTCATATGTTTTGTATATCTTAAAACAAATACACAATTGGAAAAAGAAAAGAAAAAGAAAAACCGTTTTCAAGAGTTAAACCAAACAAGTTTTCAAATTTTTAGATTCAACAATAATTTATAAGTTCAATGCCAAACAAGTTTTTGAAACCTAAAAAAAGCAGTTTCTAAGAGATGTTCTTAAAAGTTACTTTTAAGAACAATTCAAGTTTTTGAGTAGGATACCAAATAGGCCCTAAATTTTCTAGGCTAAAAATGTTAGATTTTAGGCCAAGGGTTGGAGATGGTCTAAGCAAGTCTAGATGTCATTTCTTAACTTTGAAACGTATAAAGAATTAATCGGCATGGTCCCCGCAGCCTATCATTTAGGTAGGGTTCAAGTAATTTCACTATCGCTGTAAAACCCCAACATCCATTTACCGCAAAATCCCCAATCCGAAAGATAGCAGTGATCGATACAAAGCTCGAAGCTTTTTTAATGGCGTCCTAATTACATCCCTTTAGACGCAATCCCAGAACAACGTCGCCTGCATCCAAAGCTCTCAGCTCATATCGAACCTTCATTCTCAGAACTCTGCCACACTTCTTTTTGTACTTCTTCCTTGTTCAGTTCTTCTCCTTAGTTCTTCAGTTCGCTGCAAATGTCAAAATTTGAATTCGAAGACAAAGTTATCAACTTGTTCAAAGACAATGGCAAGCGAAATATAAGCAAGTGTGAGTGCAATTCTATATATTTTCTTATGCTTTCTTTGGATTGTTGGTTAGATAATTGAGTGTTAAGACCCTCCCAAGCTCTTATCAGTTTTATATCAGCAAAGATTTATAATGTTATAGAAATATGCTTAATTATTTGTTAAAACTGTTTATCTTTCACAATTTACTGGAAATAATTGCAATGAGTTGATAGCTTGATAGTCTCTTCTTTCTCTTTATTTGAATTCAATTCTCCATTAAAAAAATTTGGATATCGGTTAAAGACCACTAATCGTACTTATGCTCTTTTATAATGACAATTTGTTTGTAATTGGCTGATAATTTGTAGCGTTGATTTACTGGGTATCTAACCCTATCCTTTGTTTTTGTATGGTGTTGTTCCCTTACTTTGAGTTTTGCCACTTTCTGATACGTTATTGGTCTGGACTATGAACATGATGTATTTCTTATACATGGTGAAATTCTTGTAGAGAAGTGCATACATGCCAACTTGGACTTTATGACCATAAGTAAAGGTAACATGTCTTTCCGAAATTGTCAGTATTTGTTTCTTTTATTATATATCACAAAAGAATCTTGATGAAGGGAAATCGAAGTGGTGATGCCTTTACATCAATGAGCTGTTTTATCTGTTCGTAGTAGTAGTTCTTTCATATCTCGTGTGCTGCAGTTTGTAGTTTGAATGTTTGATATATGTTGCAGTTTGTAGTTTGTTAATGGTACATTTCCCTACTTGATGCAAGATCGCACTTGATGTACTCCTGAAATTTTTGTTTAAGAATGCAAGTGTTGTTGTAGGCAAAAACGTACTTAATGAACTTGAACGTCTTATAGAGGATGTAAATGGCGCAATGCGAATTGCAATGGGAAATTTACCCGACTTTCAGGATGACAGTTTTGCGGATAGGTTGAATAAAGAAGCATGCAACGGTGACAAGGTAGTCTTTATCCTTTTTTTCTCTTATCCCAAGGAATATCTTCATGTTGTTTGTACATTCAGCTCTGATATGTTTCTCATCTTTGTTTGTTCCTTCTCCTAGTAGAACTCTGTTCTAACCTTTGCACTCGTATGCTAATACTTCTCTATATTACTGAATACCAATGTTTACAAAATCACAAATCACCTTGCATTGCACAGATGACAAGTATTAATATCTGACTCGCAAGCTTAAGAACATCTCTTAGAAACAGTTTGGTTTAACTCTTGAAACATTCTAGAAAACTTGAATTGTTCTTAAAACTAACTTTTAAAAACATCTCTTAGAAACTGTTTTTTTTTTCAAAAACGTGTTTCGCATTGAACTTAAAAATTATTTTTGAATCTAAAAATTTGAAAACTTGTTTGGTTTAACTCTTGAAATATTTTTTTTTTTTCCAATTATTTATTTGTTTTAAGATATACAAAACATATGAAATTAAACCGCAAACATACTATTTTTATATCCATGTGCTAATACAACACATATATGCTCGATAATCAAATTAAACTTCAAGTCTTAGATAATAAATATTACATTAAAACATTCTAGAAAACCAATAAACTTTGAGACTAATTGTTATTGATGTAATCCAGCCACATTGATCCGGCTATGTGGTCTCTAACATTATTCATAACATTGTCGTCATTCAAATGCATGTTTTCCCCTTCTGGATTCGCCCCTAAGCTTTCTTCATCTACCACATCAACGTCATTGTCTTCAAATTGTTGAAACAAATTATCATTTCTTGATTGCATTGTAATGAAATTGTGCACGGCACAACATAACAATTAGTCTCAAAGTTTATTGGTTTTCTAGAATGTTTTAATGTAATATTTATTATCTAAGACTTAAAGTTTAATTTGATTATCAAGCATATATGTGTTGTATTAGCACATGGATATAAAAATAGTATGTTTAAGGTTTAATTTCATATGTTTTGTATATATTAAAACAAATACATAATTGGAAAAAGAAAAGAGAAAAAAAAAACCGTTTTCAAGAGTTAAACCAAACAAGTTTTCAAAATTTTAGATTCAAAAATAATTTTTAAGTTCAATGCCAAACAAGTTTTTGAAACCTAAAAAAAACAGTTTCTAAGAGATGTTCTTAAAAGTTACTTTTAAGAACAAGTCAAGTTTTTGAGTAGGATACCAAACAGGCCCTAAATTTTCTAGGCTAAATATGTTAGATTTTAGGCCAAGGGTTGGAGATGGTCTAAGCAAGTCTAGATGTCATTTCTTAACTTTGAAATGTATAAAGAATTAATCGGCACGGTCCCTGCAACCTAGCACTTAGGTAGGGTTCAGGTAATTTCACCATCGCTGTAAAACCCCAACCCCCATTTACCGCAAAATTTCCAATTCGAAAGATAGCAGTGGCCGATACGAAGCTCGAAGCTTTTTTAATGGCGTCCTAATTACATCCCTTTAGACGCAATCCCAGAACGACGTCGTCTGCATCCAAAGCTCTCAGCTCATATCGAACCTTCACTCTCAGAACCCTGCCACACTTCTTTTTGTACTTCTTCCTTGTTCAGTTCTTCTCCTTAGTTCTTCAGTTCGCTGCCAATGTCAAAATTTGAATTCG
Source organism: Malus fusca (assembly GCA_035220775.1). Lineage (NCBI taxonomy): Eukaryota > Viridiplantae > Streptophyta > Magnoliopsida > Rosales > Rosaceae > Malus > Malus fusca. The sequence goes on along the minus strand of CM069067.1, from coordinate 18,510,888 downwards.
AAGACAAAGTTATCAACTTGTTCAAAGATTTCATGGCCAGGTAACTTTTCTTTGATCTTTTACCACCAGAAGAAATTTGCTTTTTTCATTTGGGCAATCTTTAAAATTCATCAATTCTGTAGACTTGGCAATTTTGACGAGTTGGTGGCTACTGGAAGCACATTACTCGTCGACTTTCAACAAGGGCTAGGTAAGTAGCATTCTGGGTTTTGTTTCAAATTTGATTTAGTTTCTTAGTAAGTAATATTTTTGTTTTTGAAGATTTTCTTCGAGGACCTCAGATAGAAGAGACATCGGATTTGGTTAAAAACATAATCCGAGGTAATGAAACAAAGAGGGTTAAGTCATATGTTGAAGTTGGATGTCTCAACGCTGACGATGGCAGGCGAAATATAAGCAAGTGTGAGTGCAATTCTGTATATTTTCTTATGCTTTCTTTGGATTGTTGGTCAGATAATTGAGTGTTAAGACCCTCCCAAGCTCTTATCAGTTTTATATCAGCAAAGATTTATAATGTTATAGAAATATGCTTAATTATTTGTTAAAACTGTTTATCTTTCACAATTTACTGGAAATAATTGGAATGAGTTGATAGCTTGATAGTATCTTCTTTCTCTTTATTTGAATTCAATTCTCCATTAAAAAAATTTGGATATCGGTTAAAGTCCACCGATCGTACTTATGGTCTTTTATAAGGAAGAATTACAAAAAGAAGTGTGGCAGAGTTCTGAGAGTGAAGGTTCAATATGAGCTGAGAGCTTTGGATGCAGGCGACTTCGTTCTGGGATTGCGTTTGAAGGGATGTAATTAGGACGCCATTAAAAAAGATTCGAGCTTTGTATCGGCCACTGCTATCTTTCAAATTGAGGATTTTGCGGTAAATGGAGGTTGGGGTTTTGCAGTGGCGGTGAAATTACCTGAACCTTACCTAAGTGCTAGGTTGCGGGGACCGTGCCGATTAATTCTTTATACGTTTCAAAGTTAAGAAATGACATCTAAACTTGCTTAGACCATCTCCAACCCTTGGCCTAAAATCTAACATTTTTAGCTTAGAAAATTTAGAGCCTGTTTAGTATTGTACTCAAAAACTTGAATTGTTCTTAAAACTAAATTTTAAGAACATCTCTTAGAAACTGTTTTTTTAGGTTTCAAAAACGTGTTTGGGATTGAACTTAAAAATTATTTTTTAATCTAAAAATTCGAAAACTTGTTTGGTTTAACTCTTGAAAACAGTTTTTTTTTTCTTCCAATTATGTTTTTGTTTTAAGATATACAAAACATATAACATTAAACCTTAAACATAATATTTTTATATCCATGTGCTAATACAACACATATATGCTTGATAATCATATTAAACTTCATGTCTTAGATAATAAATATTACATTAAAACATTCTAGAAAACCAATAAACTTTGAGACTAATTGTTATTGATGTAATCAAGCCACATTGATCCGGCTATAAGGTCTCTAACATCATTCATAACATTGTCGTCACTCAAATGCATGTTTTCCCCTTCTTGATTCGCCCCCGAGCTTTCTTAATCTACCACATCAACGTCATTGTCTTCAAATTGTTGAAACAAAGTATCATTCCTTGATTGCATTCTAATGAAATTGTGCACGGCACAACATGCAACGGGAATGCGTCTTTGCTTCCTAATTGGATAATTTGGCATCAAATTTAGAATAGGAAAACAATTCGTAAGCACTCCAATGCTTCGTTCAAAACATTACGTTGTGATGAGTGCCTAAAGTTGAACAATTACATTGCTCCTCTTGGACGTTTACCTCTTCCTCTAAAATCACGCAAAAGATAACGCACTTTGTGATATGGCACAAGAAACCCACTCATGTTGGCATAGCCGGAATCAACAACATAATATTTTCATATTCCAAGAACAATGCATATAAGTATTTCACTTGAGCCAAATACAATAAGAAAGAAAATTATAAGTAATTTGATATGTTTCAATGACTTCGTACCTTCTTTAGGCATTGGAAACCTATTCTCTTATCTTGTTATTGCATCCATCAACACTCTCGAGTCATTAGCCGTTCCTTCCCATCCGGTGTAGACATATGTGAACATCATGTTAAATGAACATGCCAACTGAATATTTTGTGTCACACTAACTTTTCTATCTTAGTATGAAATTTGTTTTGATGAAGGAGCCCATGCACTGATATGTGCTCCATCAATAGCGCCAATGCAATTCTACCATTTTATAATTCAAATCATAACATGTTAGTACACAAAATATAGTTTACTTCAACCTAAGTTGTTATTCTAGAGCTTTAAACATATATCTTTCTAGGTTTTGTAGAAAAATAATAGTCATGATCTAACTAAATAATAAAATGTACTTTATAAATACATTACCTGAAACCATGGGTCATACTTCGGATTTCCCAAAATCTCAGAAGGTGTCGCATCCATATTTGGAGGTTGAATTATACAAGTACCAAGTCAACATATTGCTTTGAGAACTCGATTAAATTGTCTTGACACAGTCTTTTTAGAATGTTGAAAAGTTTCAGCAATTACCATGTTGCAGATTGTATGACTGATAGTAAATAAGAACATGCAAACGATATCCTCCACACAAACTGATCTATCATCTTGTAGAAAGTTCAATTCTCTCAATGTCGAGCACAAATTCCTGAACGTGTTTTTATCCATCCTTACAATATCAAATAACATATGTGGATGTCCATTCAATAAGTCTATCACATATTGGCAGCCTGAAAAATGTGAAGTCATGCATGGCTCTTTATTTAAACGTGAGTAATGGTCATATAATCTTGTAACTAAAAGCAACTCTCCAAATGAATCATCCAAATCAAATGATGAATCACTTTCGAAACTTGAACCATTGTTGTCCACTTCATTTGAATCCATCTTATATAGATATACAAATAATTATATTATACAACTATCAAGTAATTAATAGCTAAACAAAGTGACAAGACAATACTATAGGATAATAACATACCATTAATGATATTACCAAAACTAGTCATTTCCATACTCATTTAATTATAGTTCATCATAAAGCAAAATATATCAATACCAAACACAAAAACATATCCATAGTCATCTTACTAACCATTATATAATACAATAAATACCTTAATATAAGTTGCCCAAACTTCGTCCAATGCTTGAACAGTGTTTGCAACAGGGTCCTAACCCATCCCAGTATGATTAACAAGCTTGGCAAACTCACGGTGAATCTTTCGCAATCGATTATATTTTTGCTTCAATTTTTCACGATTGTATCTCTTACCATATTTGTCAAACAACTTTATGCCAATAGTATACCACTGATTCTTTTCTAAAGTGTTGGTTTGCAAGCCTTTTTTTGTCTCTTGATACAACACACTAATAAAGTAGTCTTGTAAGATCCCGTATTTAATGTGTATACATATGTACATGTACGTATGTATTTATATGTATGTATATATAATTAGTTTGTTTTGACTGACCCACCTGGCCTCTTAGAAGCCAACACAAATATTTTGAATGAGATTGCCATCTCTTCTTGCGGTCTATGACTTAAGACCACGTGTACTCACCTGAATTAGTTGCTATCTTCTTTCTCCTCAGTGCCTACAGCTAGCTTAACAGCTGTGGTTAGCCGCCAACTTCAACCAATAAGGGGCTTTGTAGTTTCCGTTTAGTAACCTATAAATAGGAGATCAACTCCATTGTTTTCGAACACAAGCTAGCATGCGCTGCATGCTCTGGAGCTCATATAGTGTTTATATGTGTGTGTGTATATACACACATACATATGCTGTGCGTGTATATATTTATATATAGAGAGAGAGAGAGAGAGAGAGAAAGAGAAGGGAGTAAGAAACCAGAAGCTAAGGTGCTTCTTAATCGGCGGTGTCAAATCTGTAGCAGGATAAATATGGGTAATGATTCTCAGATTTTCTTTAGTCTTTCCATAGCTCTATATATTGTAGAACTCAATCGTGTTTCATCTATGTTGGTTGTATAATATATGTATGTATATCTGCATAGACGTTTGGCTATCAGACTTTACAATTGGAGATCATCTTACCTACACAAAAGTGATAGGACTGAACCTATACATAATTATCACATGCTAAATATGATCTCTTACCTTTATTAGAGGTTGTTATATAAAAGAGGGCTTAAGCATATTAATTCGAACATATATCTTTCTTATTGGTTTGAAAGAAACTATATATGTATATGCTGGTATTCATGCATATAACTTTGCACAAGCCTGAGTAAACCAAGCTAGCTTTCTCGGCATGGAACTATCTGCATATATTCATAAGTATAGTTTCAACTGTATCAAGTAAAGCATGTGTTTGGAGTTGATCAACATATAATAACTTGTGAATTAGAATTGCGGAATCGATAAACTTAAATACATTAATTAGGATTAGAGTTCATGTCATGCATTTGGTAATTTGCTTATATATGTGGTTTAATATACTTATTCATTAATCATATGAAAGACTTTATTTAATTATTGGCTAAAGTTATGTTCCCAGCTTATACACCAAAAAGACAGCATGCATATTTATATTTGTATTTCACATGTCCCTTGTTCTGCAAGTTGTACTCATTCAAACGTTCTGTTATGACCATGTTATTATTTTAGATCAACCAAAAGGGCATTTGAAATAGGTGTTGTTAAGTTAGTAATCTCAAGTGCTTTGACTGGGATTAAAGTTCTTGTCTTGCATATAGTGATTTTCTTATACTCGTGAATAGGAGCTTATCACAGTTGTGGTTTCTTGTGTTATTATCTCAGAGCAATGCTTTGGAATCCAGGTAGGGGAAATACGACAGACCTTTACGGAGATTGGCTTTATTAAATTTCGTGAAGTGTGATATTATCATTATCGATCTTATTGGTTGATTAATGTTATCTGATGCTCATTGAATAAGTGTTTATCTTGGGTGTTTACTTGTTATTGGTTATGGAATTATTGGTCAAATGTTATTGGTTGAGAATATATTGTGGTATATGTGAATGATAAATGAAAGTATTTATGAATCATTCATAATTGGTCGTGTGGTTGGAGTTTCAGTGGCGAGAAGGAATTGGAAATGAGGGTAGTTGGAAATGATCTTTTGTGTAGTTGAGCCAAACTCTTAGCAGGTACCAGGTCTCAGGTGAGCCCATAGTGCACAGATTCTTTAAGGGTATTCGGGACTGGCGACGAAGAGTTTAGGCAAGATGCCTAACAAAAGGGGAAATTGGGATGATTGAGTTACAGGGGTTAATTTGTATATTAAAACATTCGAACCACCACTGCAGAGGTAAAATGCACGGTATGGGACGTGTAGGTCCGCGTGTTTTATTATATGAATTAACGGGTAGAGATGAAGAGTATTGCATTGCATTCATGCATTGTTATCGAGAATGATTTGGTACTTGATTACATGATTTTACAACACTTAATTTAATATTGTTAATCTACTGTGGTAAGGTTATGTCCCTACTGAGCTGTTGAAGCTCACCCCTCTATTGTTATGCAGGTTTAAGAACTAAACAGTCAAAAAGGGTAGACGGGATGAGATCGGATTAGATGTGAGGCTAGAATTGTATTTATTTATTTTTAGTCTTGTAAAGAATTATCGATTTCTTGTTATAAGAGAAATTTCATATTTTTCCAACCAGTTTCACTTTCCTTTTATTTAATTTTATTTTTAGCTCGCGCGTCGGATTTGGGTTCAAGAATTTTTTTTCCTATTGATCCCGGGTCCAGGGCGTGACAAGTCTTCAATATGTTTTGGCCAATTAGCTTTATCATCAAGGTCATTTTCAAAGTCCTTGTTTGACATCCCTCAGACAGGTGCTAGAACAATGTAAACAGAAACATTGAAATTAATACAAAACTAAAAGCTACATTCACTTAAGACCAAAAGACTGATATTCATTTTCCCACACTTCCTACTTAAAAAGAAGTTCCTTAGCATTTTCTGCAGTACAGACTATTAATGTTAAAACTCAGGCGATAATAGACTAATATCCAATCTTTCTGCATAAATATTAAGTTCACTAAAGTTGGTGTTACCAGGTCAAAGAAACAACATCCTATTCCTATGTCAATACATCAAGTTTCTCAATACATCAACTTGAGGTGATGGAGATCAACTACTGAAGGCTATGGATGCTCTATCAGAAATTTAGGGGGCAATTAGGTAACTATTGCAACTATAATATTATAATATATACATATAAGAAATTCTTTTTCTTTGCAGTTTTGTTGCATATGTAAACTTGGTGTTCTAAAAACTGAAAACAATACAGTACATTACAATAATATGAATGGTGAGGGTAACGATAAAAGGTCAAACCAACACTAGCATTTCCAATGAACAAAACGCAGAGGTATACAATGTTGACTATAGCAGCAAGCACGCAACAACATACCGAAAGCTTACAACTTTGCAGATGGTCATTGTGACTAACAGTAACAGTGATCATAACAAAAAAAACCTTTTAACCGATACTTGTTACTCTGCACAATTTGGGCACTTGAAGTTTTGATGTTTGCTTATTGATGTATGCTACTATGCTATTTTGGAAACAGATACAAGGCTTGGAAAAAAGTGCAGAGTCACTGAAGGAAAGATGTTATAAGTTTTACAAAGGATGTCGAAAGTATACGTATGATGAAAAGTCTTTCTATCTCCTTATGCTTTCGAGCTGAATAATGAGACCACTTCACATGAAGAAACAGATTACACTAAGAATAAACATATTACACTAATAATATGGCACAAATATATGAATGCACAGAGGAAAACTATACCCTATTCATATGAAGAATTTAAACCAAAACTTCCCCACAATCTCCCCAGTTCAAACCACGAAGTTTTTTACATCTTAAGAAAAGTAGATGGAATTGCGGAGGTTGTTTTTTTAGTTGTATAATTATTAGCAACTGTTATATCTATCTTATAAGAGAAAAATCATATCAATACATTTTTTAACAAAATTGAAGAGAAAAAAAAAATTGCAGGGTCTCCAAGTAAATTCCAGATAAAACCATAACTCCAAGTAGATTCCAAGTTCTAGATTTCCATACCTCGAACCGAAGGTGGCGTGGCGTCTGCTACTCCAAAACTTGATCTTTGATAAATTGAACTTCCTTCTTCGATCTAACAATAAACAAAATAGTATCCACACAAAAACCCAATACACAGAGAATAAGATAGGCATACACAGAGAATAAGAAATCGACAACGCCAGCAAGAATGCCTCATTGCATTGGTAGAAGAACCAGTCCAGACAAGAATCGAAAACATATGACCTGCAGTACACTGACTAGTGACTACAATCTCACCCATTTTACCTTAGTTGGCTCAGTGTCATCCTAAATGAATCACTATTACAAAGTCGATTTCAATAAAGACTAACAACTGGAGACATCTTCGAGTGGGTAATGCATTTCGAGCGACTACTAATTTTCACATGCAGATGCAACAAATCTCTGAAACCACCAATAAAAACACAAAATTGACCAATTATACAAACATCAAACATTCATGCAATTCAACACAAACAGATAATACAAGAGTGAGAAAGTAGAGAGAGAGTTAAGGAAAATTAAATCCAAAATTGGAGTCACAAATACGCAATGTGAAAAGGGTCTCTTCGAATTGGATTGAGGAATTGCAGTCTCAAAGACCCAGAAACTCGAAAAAAGGGATTACCTATTCGTCTTTATTCTTGGTTGTTCGTTGTTCGTCGTTGGTAAGGCGCAAGGCCGGCTCGTGGTCTACGCGGCGCAGCTCAAACCTCCATCGCGACGCAGGATATGAAATCGTAAAAAATAAAAAAAAATAAAAACCCTAAAACCTGACTTTTGTTGTTTTCAAATTATAATGGCTGTTTTTTAAATTTTTTGAGTTCAATTTTGCAAAATGGGCCTACCAAACAGGTTTTTTTACCTTAAAACTTAAAAATTGTTTTTGAGTTAAAAACTTTGGACTGAAATCCAATACCAAACAAGCCTTTAGGTTTTATCCCAGAAATAGCTTTTCTACTCAAACTTTTCTTGCCTAAAATTTTAGCCCCAGATTATTAAAAATGAATTTAGGCTAATATTTTTTTTTCTTAAAGTAACTTTTTTTAAAAGAAAAAATTATGTAGACTATCCAAATTTAATTTTATGAATATTTTAACCTAAAAATATTTTTAGATTTTGACAAACACTGAAAAATCACTAACCGACACCATGAAACTCGTTAAACACTATGAAAAAATATGAAACAAATAAAAGATTTTTTTTTAATATTTTAGCCGTTAGATTTAAATTTGGACCATTAAATTGTTTTTTACCATTGAATTTCATCAAATTAGATCTTAACCGTTGGATTCAATGAATTTATAATTATAAAACTAAATAAAATATACATATGTGGTGGGCCCTTGGGTTAAATCATGTACTAAATTTGGCTTTGTTTTAGGTTTTAGGTCCAATTTAAGCTTGGGTTGGATCGGATTTTTTTTTTGGGGGGGGAGGGAATAGAAGGGGAAAAATAGGTTATAGGCCAGGGTTGGAGATGGCCTTAGGAGTCTGTCCTATCAGATCCGTCTAAATCGCGATTCTCGCTTAGACAAAAAATAGACAACTTTTATTTTACTTTTTATTTTTTTAATAAATTGTAAAAGACTTATTGAATACTGAACACATATTCTAAGCTTGTTTTCCACATTTTCATTATGTTCTAATACTTTAAACCTATATATCATTTTATTTTGTAGTTTTTCTTATCTCAATAGAATTATATATTTTTATGTATAAATTAACACTTATTTAGATGATATATAATAAATTTATTTGAACTCGCCTAATTCGCTTAGCTATTCCTTTTTATGTAACAAAAAAATTATTTTCTTGGAACTCTCTTCATTTTATGAACATGCTAATGTTTACAAAGATATGCTTAATAAGATTTTTTACATGCCTAAAATCTTGTTGCAGAAAAATATTTTGTTGCAACTCGTCTTTTTTGTTTTAACACAAAAACATGTCTATAAGTTATAGTGCATTAATTTGATGATGGCACTTGCCTCTGCAGAACAAGAAGAGCTCTGGATCAACCTCTGCTGCTGGATCGAAATCTGTATCAAATGATCAGAAACCAAAAGTCATTAATGAGGTGCTTGGAGCAAATTGTTTTTGTTGGTGTTTTTACTCTGAATTAGTCTTCTAGTTGCCTTATTATGTACTAATGGAATTTCTGGAAGGTGCAGGTTAAGAGTAAAGTACAAAAGATTAAGGATACAAGAGATTACTCGTTTTTACTTTCTGACGATGCAGAGCCCCCAGCCCCTACAAAGGATCGACCACTTCAAAATGTCTCTGTTCCAAATTCTGGTGTGTTGTGATCTACTGCCTCTTATCTGGCTCTCTATTTATGAGTCATTGAACATTCTATTTTCATTGAGGAACTTATACGGGTTTTTTGCTGATGTTAAAGAGGTGAGGTCTAGTCAAATGGCGACAAATAATGGCAGACATATACCTTCATCAAATAATGGCAGACCTGTACCTTCATCAAATAATGGCAGACCTGTACCTTCATCAAATAATGGAAGACATGTACCTTCGGCAAATAATGGCAGACATGTACTTCCAGCAAATAATGGTAGACATGTACCTTCAGCAAATAATGGCAGACATGGACCTTCAGCAAATAATGGTAGAGATGTACCTGGCCGTCGTGATGAAAGGAAACTGGTATCTATGAATGGACAGATGCATTCTAAAGTGGGGCCCAATAAGTTGAGTTCTGCCAGTAGACGACCCGATGCAACATCAATGGACTCGAGAAGACAGTGTGGAAATGGGCCTGGCCGGCCTCTAGAGACAAAAAGATTGCCGTCTAAGATGCCTGCTTCAACCACTGAGATGAGAGCTTATACACCAGGTCTAAAGAATCCCATGTCTGGTGTGATAAACCAAAGATTCAGTTCAAACTACCTGAGTATAAGCCATGTGCTGCTGACATATAATCCATGTGCTGCTGACATGGTGAAAGGACTATTCTAAATGAAACCCATGAAGTCCTGTCAAAGATGGGCAGAAGAATATTGCATGATCTCACATTATTTATTGCATGCGTGTACTATTGTTTATGGCATGCGGGTGTATGTAAAACTGTATAAAAACCATACTGCAATGATGTAGATTGTAAGTAAGTTAAACCATACTCCTTGATGAGTTTATGCAGTTCACAGTTTCGAACCCTAGCTTAAACTCTTTCATGGTATCAAAGAGTTAAAGTCTAGCGACAATAATTTTTTTTCTTCCCCGTTCTCCCATGGCTTCTCAATCTTCCTCTCCCATTCCCCTTCCTAATGTCTCCAATTTTCTCACAATCAAACTTGATCGTACCAACTACCCTCTCTGGCAAGCCCAAATGCTACCTCTCCTCCGCAGTCGAAATCTGGTTTCCTTTGTTGATGGAACTAGTAAGTGTCCCCCAGCATTGCTGACAGATAAGGATGGAAACATCACTGACAAAGTCAACCCTGATTTCGACATGGATACAACAGGATGCAACTGTTATGTCATGGATCAACTCCTCCGTCCATCCTACCGTGCTTGCTGCTTTAATTGGGAAAACCAGCTCCCACTCTGCCTGGACAACACTACGTGATCGTTATGCTTCTCAGTCCACCGGTCGCCTTCTCCAGCTTCGTAGTGAGTTGATGAATACTCACCGAGGTGATTCTTCCATTTCTGAATTTTTGGATAAAATTAATTGTCTCGCAGATACCCTCTCTCTCTCTGGTGCTTCTGTTTCCGACTCCGACATCGTTGCCATCATCCTCAACAACGTTGGTCCGGCCTATGAAAGTACCGTTGCTTCCGCTCAAGCCCGTGATGAGGCTATTACCTACAGTGCTTTGGAAGCCCTCCTCCTTGGCGCTGAAAGACGACAGCAAATACATTCCGCGTTTGGTACTGACAGTGGGCTCACTGTCCTTGCCGCCGTTCGCAATGGCCACCGCGCACCTGCATCTTCTCGAGGACGAGGATCCTCTACTGGCTTCCGTGGTCGTAGTAACTTCAATACTGGTCGCGGCTCTACCAATCGCCACTACAGCTCCTCCAACTCTCACCAAGTATCCCACTCCCGCCCACATGATGGGATTCTTGGCACCTCTCCTTCCCAAGGTACTTTTACTACAAGCCGGATTCAATGCCAAATATGTAATCGTTATGGTCATTCTGCGATTGACTGCTTCAACCGCCTAAATATGTCTTATGAGGGACGTGTCCCTGCACCACGTCTTCAAGCCTTTGCTGCTCGTGCTCCTCCTGCTTCTGCAACAGCACCTGCCATACAGGAATGGCTGTTTGACTCCGGGGCCAATGCTCACATCACCAATAATCCTGCTACTATTGCGCATCCTCATCCTTATACTGGTATGGACCAAGTCAATGGAGTTGTTGGTGGCACAGGTTTGCAAATTTCACACATAGGCAACACTTCCATTCGTACACCTACCTCTACTTTCACATTACCTAATACACTACTATGCCCTAATGCATCAACCAATATTATTTCTATCCATCGTTTTACTACCGATAATAACTGTTCTCTAACCTTATATCCCAACTCATACTGTGTTCAGGAACTTCACACGGGGAGGATGCTTTTACAAGGCCCGAGTAGGAAAGGATTCTACCCTTTTTCTGGTGTTTCATCTTCCATTAAAGGCGTGTCTGCATTTTTAGGAACTAGAGTGTCCAATTCAATTTGGCACTCTAGGTTAGGTCATCCATCTTCTCATATTGTGCAAAGTTTGGTTTCTAGGAACAAATTGCCTATTAAGGGCGTTGTAACTAGTGAGTTATGTCACTCATGTCCCATGGGCAAGAGTCACAAGTTACCTTTTCCATTGTCTGTCTCTAGGTCTTCATCTCCTTTACAATTGGTTCATTCCGATGTATGGACTTCACCTTCTTTTTCTATCAATGGTTTTAAATATTATGTCGTATTTATTGATGATTTTTCTCGCTACTCTTGGCTATATCCCTTAAAATTAAAATCTGATGTTTTTCTCACTTTTGTGTCCTTTAAGAAACTGGTTGAAAACATGTTCCACACTACAATTAAATCCTTTCAAACTGATGGAGGAGGGGAGTACGTAAACAACAAATTCAAAATTTTTTTTACTCAACATGGCATTCTACATCGTTTTACATGTCCACATCATCCTGAACAAAATGGAATTTCCGAACGTAAACACCGTCATATCGTTGAAACTGGTCTCACTCTTCTTGCTCATTCCTCTTTACCAACTTCTTTTTGGGATGATGCTTTCCATACAGCAAACTATTTGATCAATCGTTTACCCACTAAAGTTCTCCATGATGAGTCTCCCTTTCAAAAACTGTTTCAAAAATCTCCTCAATATGATTTTCTTAAAGTTTTTGGGTGTGCATGTTTTCCATTTCTTCGTCCTTATAATACTAACAAGCTGCAATTTCGCTCCAAACGTTGCATTTTCTTAGGTTATTCATTAAATCAACAAGGTTATAGGTGTTTAGATACGTCCACAGGTCGCATTTTTTTGTCACGCCATGTCCTATTTGATGAAACCAATTTTCCATACAAAGAATCCATTTCTACAACGTCCTCATCCTCCCAATCGTCTATGGTACTGAACATTGACCCCTCTTCTTTCCATTATCCCTCTAGGAACCCCATTTTCCCACCTGTACCACCAAACCCGCATCCGTCCAACTTATTCCCCATATTATCTCACCCACCTAACCCTAGTCCTATTCCCTGCCCTTTACCACCACATCCGCACCATCACATGCATCCCACTATACCATCCCCCCAACCTAACCCTATTTCCTCTAATTTCCCACCAAATCCGCACCTCCCTGCCCCTTCTTCCATTCCATCCCCTACGACTGCAGTGGGTGTTGCTCCTGTCTCACCTTCCTCTCAAAGACAAATTCCACCTGTTCACTCCATGGTTACACGCTCAAAGGATGGCATTCAGAAGCCAAACCCCAAGTATGCTCTTGTTTCTGATGTGACTAATGAACTTGTTGAGCCCTCTTGTTTTACACAGGCAAATAAGTCTCCCGAATGGCGTATGGCAATGGCAGAAGAGTTCAATGCTCTACAAAGCACAGGAACGTGGTCCCTAGTTCCTTCTCATCCCTCCATGAATGTCCTACCAAATAAATGGGTCTACCGTATTAAACGGAAATCTGACGGTTCCATTGAAAGATTTAAAGCACGTCTTGTTGCCAATGGTTTCCATCAACAAGAAGGGCTTGATTACAGTGAGACGTTTAGTCCCGTCGTCACTCATGCTACCATCAGGATCATTCTCTCCGTGGCTCTTCATTTTAACTGGCCAATTCGCCAACTTGACGTCAAAAATGCGTTCCTTCATGGCTCTTTAAATGAAGAAGTCTACATGCGCCAACCTTCTGGTTTTGTCGATCCGCAGTTTCCGTCACATGTATGCCGTCTTCGCCGGTCCTTATACGGCTTAAAACAGGCTCCACGTGCCTGGTTTCAGTGCTTCTCTCACCATCTGGAGGAGCTCGGCTTTCAAGCCTCCATGGCAGATTCTTCGCTGTTCATTTTCTGCAATGGAACTAATGTCATTTACTTGCTCATTTACGTTGATGACATCCTCGTCACCGGTAATAATCCAGCTCACATCTCCACCTTGATTCATCAATTGGGTCGAAAATTCTCCATGAAGGACCTTGGTCCCTTGCATTATTTTTTGGGAATGGAAATTACGAGAACGCCAACGGCCATGTACTTAACACAGTCAAAATATATCCTGGACCTCCTCAAACGAACTCAGATGGCTGACGCCAAACCCTTGTCTACTCCAGCCCTCCCTGGCTGCAAGCTTAGTTTGTATGAGGGCGAGCCCTTGGCGGATGGAACAACCTTTCGAAGTATTGTTGGGGCTCTCCAATATCTCTTATTCACACGTCCGGACATTGGTTTCGCTGTGAATCAAGTCTGCCAGTATATGCATTCGCCCACCACTACACATTGGGTTGCCGTCAAACGCATTCTTCGCTATTTGAAAGCCACTCATGATCGCGGTCTCGTTTATAAACCCAGTTTTTTGTCCCTCACAGCATTTGCCGATGCTGACTACGCTGGTGACCCTGATGATCGTCGCTCCACTGGTGGTCATTGCATATTTCTAGGGGATAACCTGGTCTCCTGGAGTTCTAAAAAGCAGCGCGGCGTGTCTCGCTCAAGTACGGAGGCCGAGTATCGCCAAATGGCCTACACAGCTGCCACCTTATCTTGGTTCAGACACATTTTTTGTGATCTTCGTCTTCCCCTCACTCCACCAAAATTGTGGTGTGACAATATCAGTGCACTGGCAGTGGCTTCCAATCCTGTTTATCAGGCTCGTATGCGTCATGTGGAAGTTGATTATCATTATGTTCGAGAGAAAGTCACTAGAAATGAACTTGTTGTGGGATATGTTTCATCTACTGACCAACTCGCCGATCTCTTAACAAAGGGCTTGTCCACCGCACGGTTCAGTTATCTTCTTTCCAAGCTTCCTGTTCGTCCGCGCCCACTCAGCTTGCGGGGGCTGATAAGCTCATATTTATACATATTTTACATCAAATTCTCTTGTCTTTTCTTAGTTATTTCCTCATATTTTTATGCTATTTACTTTGTTTTTGTGTTTTATCGAATTTATCTAGCTAAGAAAATAAATATAGCACAAGTGTGATTTTAAGCAATAAATTCGTCACATCATATTTTATGCTTGGCAGTTGGCAGCAAAAGGAATAAAATGATATACATAAAAGTAAGAAGAAAAGCTGCCTGCCTTGCGGAATAGAAAAAAAAAAGAAAGAAGTTTGAATAGGGGAAGATTAAATAAATGAAAAGTGAGGCCATTGGCAGCTTAAAGAAAAGACACGGCATTTGGGGGAAATAAGATATTCAGGAAGCTGCTGGGCAGCTGTAAGGGAGATGATAATAATAAGTGAGGCCTTTGCAGCTGGCAAAAGCTGTCAGTGGGATAACACGCAGGAGTGGGGATGGCAGAAAGAATATAATGGGCAGCGTCAAAAGTCCGGGAGGAGAGGATGCTGTCAGGAGGTTATTAGGGCCTGCCTTGGGCAGTGGATGAGTGAAGCTGCTGTGCAACTGGGAGGTCAGCGAAGCAGGAGACGTGAAGAGGAAGAAGGCAGCGCGAGAGAGCTTATAGGGGAAGTCAGGACAGCGGGCAGCAGGGAGAGAAACAACGGACAGGTGGCGGGACAGAGGGAAGCTGCTCTTAGGCAGCTCGTAAAGAATTCAGGACGTGGGAGTTGCTGCCTGGCAGCTTGCGAGAGACAGGGCTGCCTTGCAGCAGGGTCAGCACGGGAGCCTCGGTCAGGAGGGCTTGACGCAAGAAAGGAAGGCAGCAAAGTCAGAAGAAGCACAGTGACACTGAAGCACTCTCCTCTCTCGGTTAATTCGTTCCTAAACTCACGTTTTAGTTTTATTTCTGTTTTAATAATGTGTAACTAATTTTGTTTTGGCTAGAGGTTAATTCAAAACCATGGATATATTTGTAATATGAATTGATTACCTTCAGTTGTTATTTCTGAGTTGTGATTTAATTTGCTTAACTGCTTGATTGATAACTTATTTTTGTATGTCGATTAAGGATGCATACTTAATTTACATGCATGAATTTGATGCTAGAATATAAGTGAATTTCACCTAATCGTTATGAACTTATATTCACAAGTAGTGAAGGTCGCTTATAAACGATCGCGTTAGGTAAATTCTTGGCATAAGTTTCATGCAATTCATAGTAACAAGTGCCTCGTCAATGCTTATGATTTTCATAAAACTTAATGATTCTTGCTTGTATCTCTATTATGCAATTCATGTAGGGAACTTGTAGGGAATGTTTTGGGTTGTCGTATGCAATCATCCAATCTAATAAAAGTAGGAAAATCTGAAGGTTAATTTAAGCGGACCTAATTAACTTGGGGCGTTGAGAATTTACAATTTATTGAAAGAACAACTGAAAATCAATTTAGGTTGCATATGTGGCATGTGTGGAGAATAATCATCTAGCCAGTCCGTCATTTATCATTTTACCTTAATTTTATGTTTTTGTCAATTTTGTAATTTATTTAAGTTTAATTTACTTTTCATCAAAATCAATCCCCCATTTTATTTTAAAGTGTTAGATTTATTAGAAATCATTTTAGTTTGTGTTTTCTTAAGTCTTGAGTTGTTTTGAGTCTTTTGATTTATTTTAGTTTATTTGTTAGTTTTATTTTGAGTGATTCTAGTTAAGTGTTTTAATTTTAGTTTAATGTTTTAAATTTTGTTTTTACGTTTTTAATTTAATTTTACTTTGGTTAGCATCCCTAGTTAATCCCCGGCCTAGAACGATCCCTACTTATCCATATACTACAACTGTCACAAATAAGGTTTAAATTTGTGCGTTAATTTATTTTCGCATCAGGGGCGTGATAAACCAAATATTCAGTTCAAACTACCTGAGTATAAGCCATGTGCTGCTGACATATAATCCATGTGCTGCTGACATGGTGAAAGGACTATTCTAAATGAAACCCATGAAGTCCTGTCAAAGATGGGCAGAAGAATATTGCATGATCTCACATTATTTATTGCATGCGTGTACTATTGTTTATGGCATGCGGGTGTATGTAAAACTGTATAAAAACCATACTGCAATGATGTAGATTGTAAGTAAGCTAAACCATACTCCTTGATGAGTTTATGCAGTTCACAGTTTCGAACCCTAGCTTAAACTCTTTCATGGTGTGCCCAGACCACCTCTTTCAAAGTTGCAGTCATCTATTCCAAGGCAGCAGTTGCAACAAAAGAAAAGAAGTACGAGAATCTAATGAGCCCAAAGTGTTACCGAAACAGTCATCAGGATTGTCAAGACCTCAGGTATGAATCCCACCGTCTGCTACATATTTTCTTTCCCTTGAATGGTAAATTTTCCAGAGACCTACTTCTGTAGTTTTTTTATAAGTGCATAATGTCTGTTAACTTTTCATGGAATTTAGCACGTAAAGAAGCCACAAATGCAAAGGCAAATCTCGTCACGTCCTGTGTCTCAAGAGCGTCCTCCCAAAAAGAAGCCTATGAGACGGCACCCAGATGATGATGAACCGGTCTGGATTTTAGAAGTGGGATCAGAAAAATGTTCCGGTTAGTAGCGTTTTCATTATTTTTTATTCTTCTGTTCTTAATTTTTAAATGGTTGTAAAGCCTGAGGTTGATTTCAAAATTCAGCTTTGCTGAAATGACATTAGGCTACTGGATGCAGTTTAGCTCTTTTTGGTCAATTCATGGTTTACAATGTAAAAGTTAAATGCCCGCCAAATATGTTTGTTTATATTCCATGCTGCTACGTTGAATACATTTTTTTATATACAATTGAAGCTTGAAGGTATTTTAACTTGGTGACATGCCTGATCTTAACAAATTGGAATTTATGGAATTATTTTGTAAAATATCAGAGATTGAAAGTTGCCTGGTGTTGGCCATTACTAGAGCCGAGCGTATTGGGAGATGCCCGTTACAAGAATTTTCATCTTGGTTTGAAACTTTGGTGGTTAAGGAAGTTAGGAACTGTATAATATTGTTCTAATTACCAATCCGAAATTCTTGCAGTGAACCAGAAAGATACGCTAGTGACGACAACGATAGTGATATGGAGGCGAACTTTGAGGATATTATGAAGGAGGAGAGACGAAGGTAAGCATGGCGTTTCACTATCAGTAAAGTATCATGATCATGTGATTTATTAACACTAACTGCACTTGTATCTGATAGATAACGTACATTGTGGTGTATGAGCCTTTCTGGGATTATATATTTGTTGTGATGTTGCAGTTCACTAATCGCAAGAAGGGAGGACGAAGAGCAGGCTAGGTTGATAGAAGAAGAAGAAAGGAGGGAACGGATGGCTAAACAAAATCGCAAGCGTAAGCTCGGTCATTCGAGTGACCAGCCACAGGGAAGGGAAGTGAAGGAAGGGGAATTTTTTTCGCCTCACTTGACAAAAATATTAAAAAAAAAATTCTTTGGTCAATTTAAGTCTCACCACCATTGTATTTTTTTGCTCTTGTTAAAGCGGAGTTGATGTTTTGGGACTAAATTATCCTGAAGCTATAGGAGATTTTTTTGGTTGCAAATTCAAATGTATTTCCAGTGTCAAATAATGTGGAATGTAAGTTTTTTGGGTGCCGGAGAGTGGGGATGAAGATGCATTTTGTGGCTTTATTTTTGGTTTTGCAAAACTCCCCTCCGCCTACTAATAAACAAAATGACACCCAAGGTGCGTCGGGAAGTATTTTCGGATATATTTTGGCAACTTTTCTTCCATGGTATGTATTGCTTAGTGGTTTATGAAAATTAAGGGTTAGATCTTTGCATACAAGGAGTTAAGGCCATCTTCAATCGAGGGTTGGCCAGAGGGTTCATTTTAGCCCTCTAGCCCTCCAAGATATTAATATTTTAATGAACAGTACATGACCGTATTTGTCTTCATCTCCAACTGAGGGCCAAAGGGCCATAGGGCTCGTTTTAGCCATGTCACGAAAAATCGTCTCCAACCGAGGGCCAAACATAATTTATTATTTAAATTTAAAAACTACAACAACTTAAATTTAAAAGCAACAACTTAAATTTAAAAACTACAACTTATATTAAAAAACTACAACTTAAATTTAAAAACGACAAATTAAATTTAAAACTACAAATTAAATTTAAAAACAACATTAACTTAAATTTAAAAACTACAACAACTTAAATTTAATATCCATAATCAACATCATCTTCATCATCCGCCATTGTATGAGTATAGTCAGAGGTAAACAACTGCCGCCGAGACATAATTTCCTTTTTTTCCTATCAAAATAGGCCTTACTCATTGGAGTGTAATTCGAAGTGTTCATTTTCATATTCTTATCATCCGTCTCTTCTTGTATTTGTTTGGCCCGTTCTTCATGCCTACACTTCCTTTCTTCCGCCTCAAGGGCATTTTGCTCCGCCATTAATCGCAATGAGGCCGCCACTTCATGTTGAGCGGCGTAATCATCATTTGCCTTGCCCAGGGCTTATAGATGGGTCTCAGAAGATAGTATGAGGGCGATTTCTCAAACAAGTGAAGGTGTTTGGAGTCGTGTGTCCAAAAAATACTTATAGTTCTACGAAGGCACCATTCCACCGAATACGCGAAACCACGAGAGTTGTTCTTCAAGATGGAAGAAACATCTTCATCCAAGTTTGAATAAATGGCATCAAGCACTATTAGCAGCCGCAAGTAGACATGAAAGCGGCGCCAATTACTACGACGAAGTTAGTGTTTTCACAGTTTATTTTAAATGTTTAATTATATTACATTTAATTTCATGAATTAATTTCCTTTAATTTTTGTAATTATATTTTCTAGGTACGCCAAGTAGAGGAATTGTATATAGGGGGCAGCTCAAAACGCTTTCAGTTTCACAGTTGTTAGGAAATTTTGTAAGGGGTGGGTGTTATTTGAAGATCCATCTCAACATAGAGTAGATCCTTTGGGAGTGATGGGAACTGCATCCCCATATGTAGATATGGATGAAGATAGATCTCCTACCATTCAACAAACAAGGGTAGTAAATCCGTCTCTGACCGAAGGTTCTTTACCTAGGGCTATGGGACGAAACAAGGTCCAAAGGTTTGTATCTCTTACGAAATAGCTTGACTCTTATGCTTTCTAGATGTTGGTTTGCGCTTTTGTACACGCAGGCTGATCCTTACTTGAAAGGTGTTGTCATACCTGTGCACGACAGGGTTCCTGAAAGCGAGAGCGGATTAGACCCAAAAGTTATGCAAGTAAAGGAAGCTCTATATAGTTTAAATAGCTTGGAAATCAAGCTAAAAGTGTGCCTCTCTCTCTCTCTCTCTCTCTCTCTCTCTCTCTCTCTCTCTCTCTCTCGGACTATTCCCACTTCCAACACTCTCCCCACTTATTCTCCCTTTCTCCTCAAATTAACAAAACTATCAAAAAATGGAGTGAATCGAAGGTTTGGAAGAAAAGCTGAAATATCTTAATGAAGACAATAAATACTCTGTCCGTCTTCCAATCTTCTGAAGGCTGATAACTTGAGAGCGAATAATTTTGTGGGAAGCTTAAGGTTGTAGAGGTGAAAGTGACTCTTGAACTCATCGGAGAGCACTAGAACCAAATTATAGTGGCCGTAAGACCACCAGAACAGGAGTCGTTTGTCTCCCTACAATATAGATAGAAGGACATTGTTCTTGCTGTCAGTAGGTCCAACCAGATAGAACTGGAATACTGGTGGCAGTGGAGTGTTGTATGATCATGAAGAGGGTGGAGATCCAGACTGTGTCTCATGCGGAGTCTGATCAAATGAAGAAGGTCGAGAGTCAGGTGGAGTGTGAGGTGCGGGAGCTTACAAAACATTATGGAGAGACAACCCTGTAACCATAACTAATTCTCAAATCTGATATGGTGCTTCGAGAAGAAAAAGTCTGGTGTTTTTCAAAAGTCTGGTGGAAAAGAAAATTTCGGAGACAGGATAGTTGGACAGAGAGGGAGAGAAGAGTTTAACAAGGAAAGGAGAGAGACAAATAAGAAGAGAGAGAGAGAGAGAGAGAGAGAGAGAGAGAGATTCGACACAACTAATGCGTATGGATTTTTATGTGGTCCTTAACACGACTCTTGACTGTATGTACATTGATTCTACACTCATATGCATTCGTTGAATCTTGTCTGCTCATTTATCTGTTCTACTAGGCCCCCAAGGAGGCACCGTTGCAGACTCGAATTGCCAATTCTCTAATGTGGAGTGAAAAGGAACTAGTCTTAGATTGTGATGAAGCTTTCATTCCTTCCTTGCCCGAGCGTGTTTCCTTTGCAGCACTTCAACAGGTATCAGGTAACAAAATTTCTAATGGAATCAGTAAGTTGTGTAGGCATCCTATTCTAGCGAAGCAAACTTAATTTGGCCGAAGCAGACAATCGAACAACATAGTGGACATAGGACAGTGTCCTGTGGCTTTCCTTGTAAACTGGAAAATAGTGACAATGCCTGAGATCTCCCCCTCATGCATCTTGTTGTTTATATGTAATGTGTATCAGGATCAGGTGAATCGGAACTTGTGAAACTACAGCAAGAGAAGTTAAGCGCAATGGAGCTCAAAGACACCGTCCAGAGGCTAGATAATTCCCTGGAATTTGTTAAAGATAATATCTCCATGGTTGCAGCCAAGCTCGCTATACAATCAGTGGAGATGCAGTAAGTTGTGGGAAGAATCCATTCGACGATCACCCTTTCATTGCAAAGTATTATTCTCATACCTGTTAACTCATCATCCTCTGAATTCTGGCAGTTTTGCGTGTAGAATGTATATTGAAACACTATATCTTAGTTTTCTTTTGTTTGATCACAATTACATTTCTCGTTCTCAATGTTTTCCAATTCGACTAATGTTTCATCGCGGATTCGGGATAATTTTTGGATAAAAATTCATAATTATTGAACTGCAGTGTCAGCGTGAAGAATATGGCAGTTCGGTAACAAACTATCAAAATTATTGGACTACAGTATCAAGTAACATAATTATTCAACTCAAAATAACCTTGATGTGCAACCATGGACAAAATTGAACTATGGAAAAGTTAAATGAAATTGTTTGGCTCATTATGCGTGAAGAGTTGTGGTGGGTCTTCCGTAAAGGAACGTGTTGAAGAACACAAGAATCTCACATCGAACAATTGACAAAATTAAATATGACATATTGAAAAGCTTTACTTCTAATATCGCTGAGGACGTTTGTGATAATAATCAATATTTGCTAATTGCTATGACCCGACTCTGAAATCGTGACAACATCAATGTTATTAGTTGTGGTCGATGAGCCGAAAATGAAATCTTAACAACTTAAGGGTAGGTTGTTGTGCTTTGACCTGTTATCTCACCAACTTATAAACCCACAGTTGAACAATTTAAAATACAAGAAATAAAGACACCAAGAGAATTACGAGGTTCGGCAAAAACCTGCCTACGTCCTCGGAGAGATATTGCTCTTCACTATGAGAATAACTAGTACAAAATATACATGAGTTAAATTGACATAACCCAAACCCCAATCTCTTGTACACTCACATAATTTTTCCAAGAGCCTCACTCTCCCCAAGAGTTTCACACTCTCACTCTATTTTCTTTTCCCTCTGTGTTTTCCGGATGCACCCCCCTTTCTTCACACTCGGAAAACATTTTTATACAATGCAAGCAATTCCTTGCATTTAAATAAAGGCCATCATTTTCATCCCCCAGCTTTTACGGAAGGCTTCCACATGCTTTGCATGAAACTATGCATCCCCTCCCTTTGCCTTTACACAAATCACAATGCCACCTTCACGTGAAAAAAGCAAATGGGAAAACATGAAAAGAAAACCTAGCCTATAAAGTAGACTTTTTTCATGCATAGAAAGCATACATATTTACGTGCAAACAAACACAAAGACAACACTTTGCTACAGCCATTTCCCTGTAGCACATAAAGCTAAACTATCAAAATTGTTGCCAACTCAAACTATGAGCCAATCACAACATAGGTCCCTCCCTAAAGTGGGGAAATTAATTTTGCGTCGTACGTTGGTTTGAAGAAACAAAGATCAAACACAATATTTGGTCTTGGCTGTAACAAGCTTAATATTTGCTGTGTCGCTGTGTGCGTTTTTCTACCTCAGTTTAGGTTCAGAGGCAATGCAGGTCGTCGGAGGTCAGCTGCAGCGAGTACAGCCACAAGAGTTGCTTGTAGCCTACTAAACGTGGAAGACAGCGTAAATGGCGACGAAACAGGGGACAACGACTCGCTCTGTCGTGTGAGCGTGGTAGAGTGTTGAGAAAAGTATCGGCAGGGGATCGAGGGTGGTGAGTTTCAAGGGAAGAGGTCATTGCTTTGCGCACCGACCTCAATCTTTTGAAGAAGATGAAGATGCAGAGAAAGCTTTCACGACGATGAGAAATTGGCTGCATGATATCTTGCTTGCAAAGTTATAAGAACAGGAAACTAAACTTTTGTTCATAGACTTTTACCTTTCTTTAATTTGAAGATTTTAGCCCAAACTCAACTGCAGTCAACAAGTTAACAAGAACCCGAATCGTTCCATGCCTGAATCATTTCCATAGAAAACGTCCTCGCCCTAGCAAGAACGATTACGTAAGTTGAGCAAACATTTCGGCACGTATATAGTGATAGATAAACTGATACCATGATAAACCTCTGCTGAATTTCTAATCACTTGTATTGTCTCTCAAAGTTTTAACCAATAAGATCAAAGCAGAACACTACATGACTGTTCAGCATTGCCAAGCACAACTACTATTATTAGCATACCCTAGAAACATTATCAGTAAACGACGGTGCGCATCAAACATACTTCTGACCGGTTTCCTTTTGCTTAGTCGTCAAAGACACCAAACGTGGGCCGCAATTGCAATTATTTTTTCCTTCCACAAACTAAGTTTGACAGAGTGACAGCATTACAAAACAAGAGGTAACAAATTTGTATTAAGTCTGAGTAAGATCAGGCGATATCTTTATCAATCAAAAACAGTATTTGTACCACATACTCAAATCCCCTGCAGGCAAAAACACGACCGACAGTCAAAAACCCTCCAATTTGAATCCCAAAACTGTCGGTTAACTTGACTTCGCATAAATTCAATCGTGTCCGTCCTGGAAACAACAGGAAAAAAAGACATCAAATAACTTCCATGCACAATTCATCCTAGGGTATATGAGTGCAAAACAATGAACCTATATCCATCCTCACACATACAAGGCCTGAAAATTTACATTGGTTTCAAATAAATCAACATGCTGAAGAAATCAAACGCTAGACTCAATGAAGTGGCCTCAATCGATTGAAATTAGACAAAATATATGAATGTAGTAGCTGAATTTTTCACCGTGATGAACTCATTTTCATCAAGATATTTGAATACTTCAAAAGTTACATTTCAGTCCATGCAGGCATCTCTTAAATCCAAAGCATAAGAAGCAGGTGTTAACAAAATCTGGGCCTGTCTGGGATTACTTCGGGAAGGGCTAAAAGTACTTTCCAACAACACAAAAGCACTTCTGAATTTGGCAAAGAAATTTAAAAGTGCTTCTAGGTTGTGATCAATGAATAAGAAAGCTATATTTATAAACAATATATACCATAAAATTTTCAACATACTTCACAACCATATCATATATCAAATGTCAAAATGGATTTACTCCTGCAAATTGAGTGTGAACCAAGAGATGAACTGATATCATTTATCTGAATAGTAGAAAGGAAAAACCTCCGAATGACAAGGTACTCATGAGAGCTTTAGTTATGCTATTTTTCAAATAAAAATTTGAAAACAAATTATAGGAATTGGTCCCATTTTACTTATTATTATTCCAAAATGGTGAAGTTTCCATATTTAAATTTGAGGCTTAAAAGGAGAGTTTTCGATGCTTCATTCAAACGGGTACTTTTGTTTAATTCATAAAGGAAAGGATTTCAAATTCACTGCAAGATGTTCACTTTTTCTCAAAAAGTAACCAATGGAGTGAGGTGCAAATGGGTTCTCCTAAGCAATTTAAGCTTATGAGCACATGGTCTCTTATGTTCAAACTTCAGGCCATGGAGTCCCAAAGTATGCATCCTAACAGAGCCCCATCCTTATCTTCCAGGTTTGGCGAAGAAACTCAAGGCCACATGTTGAGAAATAAATGAGATAAACATCTCCAAGAGTGAAGTCAGACGAGTAGAGGCTCATGAGTCGACGGAAGCACCCTCCTTCAGTCACGTGTTTAATTTATTCCTTTTCTTTTCTTGAAGATTAGTGAGTGCAGACGTTTAAGATTTCGAGTTTTATGGTACAAAAAGACAGCCTTGCCTATTGATTGTTAATTTGAGTTATCTTCCGTTGCAAATAGGGAATGTTGGTGGAAGAAAACAATGTTGTGGGGTCCCAATGGAATATGTTTAAACCACAGGGGGGTTGTTATTTAATTCTCCCTTAATCTTTTGTATTTAATCAGAAGAGATCAGCTCTACCTGAGGAGCAGGGACCTCAATAATCTTAGGAGCAGCCAACTTTGCAGGAGATCCCTCAAACAAACGGGGCACTCTGTGTATGCACATCCAATGCCCACTCAAGCGCCAAAAGCTACAGAAGCCCAACGAGTCACAGGACTACCTAGTAAGAGTAAGACACAACAAAAATACATTTATTAATTCAAGATCACTAATTTTGGAAGATTTAAAACATATATTTACAGTTCAAGCAAATTAAAGACATTGGTCTCATCCTAATGATAATTAGATAAAGCATCAAAAGAACCCCAAAAGGGACAATAAAAATGTAAAAGATAACGTTACTTATGTTTTTATGCCTTTGAAAGTCATACCCTTGAAAGCTCATGATGATACATAGGACAAGAATATTCGATGAAGGTACATGTTTGTGTGTTCAATTAGTCTGTTTTTATAAGATTACCAATGACATCGGAGTGTCTAGTTGTCATTTTATCATGGTCAGGTCCTGTCGCAGGAATATGGCAGGGCAATTAGCTGTATCTACCAACCTACTGGTATGAATTTTTCAAGATATTAGACAGGCTCCAAGCCAATTTCCATTAGAAGCCACTAAACAGTACTGTACAGTATGCTTGGTTTTTGGAAAATGTGCAAATGGAAATTACTTTGCAACGATAAATGCAACATGACCTAACTAACAATATCCTGAACCAATTCCTAGAAAAAGGCTAATTGGGGACGGTAGACGTCATGCTCAAGATAGTTTCGGGATAGCCTATGACTATCCAGCCTGGGTTGCATTTCTTCTCCTCTTTGATGGAGGTCATAAGTTCAAATCTCATGAACGATGGGAGAGTTGTTAAAGAAAGAAAGATAGCCTTGACCAAAGTTTTGCTTTTGATAATAGCCCAATACCCTGAGCAATGAAGACCTAACCCGAATCTTCTTCTCTTTGACCAATGAATAAAAATGGTAACAACATTACTTTTACATTGGCAGCCAATGAATCATAACTTACCTCACATTTCATGTTATTGAATTAAACAGTAAGCTCTATTTGATTTAAAAAAAACCTATAGGGCGTGCTTGATAAACTCCGCCTGTGTAAGTTATCTTACATTGCCGGTCCCAAGCCCGGATAAAGGAGGAGGGGGAGGGCGTCAGGTAATCGACAGCCGGCACTCCAATGTTACGTCGAATCCTTATGAAAATGAATCCAGAACGAAATCGCGCTAAAGCTAGGGCATCACCCGTAAGTGGCGCGCTGTGTGGCCCGAGCACAGTGATAAGTGAGCAAGGGTCGCTGTATCTCCATCGGCACCCGGATGCAATGTTAAATGAGCAAGGGGGCCATAGAAACTTCTTTTCGAACGACTCCACTCAAAGTTGTTTGGGAGCATATGCTCCTATCAACTTTACACGGGACACACAAAAGAAGTACTTTGATCCTATTAGACAGGGGATGGTGAAGAAGCTAGGACAGAAGGGTAGAGTTCAAGAGAGTAGAATGCGTTTAGGTACGTGGAATATAGGAACCTTAACGGGAAAATCTATGGAAGTAGTGGAAGTTATGGTGAGGAGAAGGATAAATATTATGTGCCTACAAGAAACTAAGTGGGTTGGTCTTAAGGCAAAGGATCTAGAAAACTCAGGGTTTAAACTTTGGTATTCGGGCACAAATAGAACGAGAAATGGTGTTGGCATCATCGTGGACAAGACCTTGACACAAGATGTTGTAGATGTCAAGAGGGTAGGAGATAGAATCATGGCAATCAAGATTGTAATAGGACAAGAACTCATCAATGTGATTAGTGCGTACGCACCTCAAGTAGGGTTGGATACGAGTTCAAAGGAGAAATTCTGGGAAGACCTTGGAGACTTGGTGCAAGGAATTGCTCAGACGGAGAAGTTATTTATAGGAGGAGATTTAAATGGACACGTGGGCAAGGAGACAGGCAACTATGGAGGTTTTCATGGTGGCCATGGTTTTGGGGAGAGAAACGAGGATGGGGAAGCAATCTTGGATTTTGCAATGGCATATGATCTCTTCTTAGCCAACACCTTCTTTAAGAAGAGAGAAGAACATGTGATCACCTACAAGAGTGGGTCGTCAAAAACACAAATAGATTTTCTTCTAATGAGGAAAGGGGATCGTATAACTTGTAAGGATTGCAAAGTTATACCGGGAGAGAGCTTGGCTAATCAACATCGCTTGTTGGTGATGGATGTACATATCAAAAGAGTGAGAAAAAAGAACAAGACTTGGAAGTGCCCAAGGACTAGATGGTGGAATCTAAAAGGAGAAAAACAAGCCATTTTCAAAGAGAAAGTAATCACCCAGTGTGAGTGGGATAGAGAGGAGGAAGCTAGCCAAAGGTGGGATTCCATGGCTAGTTGTATCCGAAAAGTAGCAAAAGAGGTATTAGGAGAGTCCAAGGGCTTTGCTCCATACCAAAAGGAATCTTGGTGGTGGAATGAGGAGGTACAAACAAAGGTGAAGGCTAAGAAGGAATGTTGTAAAGCCTTATACAAGGATAGGACCGATGAAAATGGTGAAAGGTATAGAAGAGCGAAGCAAGAGGCGAAGAAAGCTGTGAGAGAAGCTAAGTTAGCGGCTTATGACGATATGTATAAGCGACTAGATACCAAAGAAGGAGAGTTGGATATCTATAAACTAGCTAGAGCAAGGGAAAAGAAGACAAGGGACCTAAACCAAGTGAGGTGCATCAAGGATGAGGATGGAAAGGTTCTTGCTACAGAGAACGCGGTCAAAGACAGATGGAGAAGTTATTTTCATAATCTTTTCAATGAAGGACATGAAAGGATTACTTCTTTAGGGGAGTTGAGTAACTCAGAAGAGTGTAGAAACTACTCCTTTTATCGTCGAATTAGGAAGGAATAAGTGGTTGTAGCTTTGAAGAAGATGAAGCATAGAAAAGCCGTGGGCCCAGATGATATACCGATCGAAGTGTGGAAAGTCTTGGGAGAGAAAGGTATAGCATGGCTCACTGACCTTTTCAATAGGATTTTGAAAACGAAGAAGATGCCAAATGAGTGGCGAAAGAGCACTTTGGTGCCTATCTACAAGAACGCGACGTACAAAATTGCATGAACTATAGGGGTATTAAGCTAATGAGTCATACAATGAAGCTCTGGGAGAGAGTCATTGAGCATAGATTGAGGCAAGAGACACGGGTTTCGGACAACCAATTCGGGTTCATGCCAGGGCGCTCAACCATGGATGCAATCTATCTCTTACGAAGATTGATGGAAAGATATAGAGATGGGAAAAAGGATTTACACATGGTCTTTATAGATTTGGAAAAAGCGTATGATAGGGTCCCAAGACACATTCTTTGGAGGATTTTAGAGAAGAAATGAGTACGAGTAGCATATATCCAAGCTATAAAGGATATGTATGAAGGAGCAAAGACTGCCGTAAGAACTCATGAAGGACAAACCGAAAGCTTCCCCATAACTGTAGGATTACATCAAGGCTCATCCTTAAGTCCTTACCTTTTTGCGTTGGTAATGGATGAGTTAACAGGACATATTCAAGATGATATTCCTTGGTGTATGCTTTTCGCAGACGATATAGTGTTGATAGATGAAACTCAGGAAGGAGTAAATGCGAAGCTTAACCTTTGGAGAGAAGTGTTGGAATCTAAAGGTCTTCGCCTAAGCCGATCAAAGACAGAATATATGAAGTGCAAGTTCAGTGCCAATGGGGGCCAAAATGAATTAGGGGTGAGGATCGGAGATCAGGAAATACCAAAGAGCGACTGCTTTCGTTACCTAGGATCTATCTTGCAAAAGAACGGAGAATTAGATGGAGATCTCAACCATAGAATACAAGCTGGATGGATGAAGTGGAAGAGTGCATCCGGCGTGTTGTGTGACCGCCGTATGCCACTGAAGCTCAAGGGAAAATTTTTAGGACGGCAATAAGGCCGGCGATGCTGTATGGCACAGAATGTTGGGCGGTGAAGCATCAACACATACATAAAATGGGTGTAGCGGAGATGAGGATGCTTCGTTGGATGTGTGGGCACACGAGAAAGGATAAGATTAGGAATGAGGATATCCGAGGTAAAGTAGGAGTAGCCGAAATTGTAGGAAAGCTGAGAGAAAATCGGTTACGGTGGTTTGGACATGTGCAAAGAAGGCCTACTGACGCTCCGGTTAGAAGATGCGACTACAGGACAGAGGTTCAGGGCCGAAGGGGTAGAGGAAGACCTAGGAAAACTTTGGAAGACTCTAAGAAAAGACTTAGAGTACTTGGATCTAACGGACATGACACAGGATCGAGCACAATTGCGTTCTAGGATTCATATAGCCGACCCCACTCAGTGACTTGGATTTTTCAAGTCTCCAACCGAGAAGTTTTCCTCACTCGGGAAATTAAGGGAACCCTACCTCAACCTACATGCTTCACTCACAAAGCTTCAACATACAAGCTTCAATAAAAGAAAAAATTCAAAGAACTTAGTGCAGAAGGCATTGGTGTATTTAACACAATACGTTGAAATGAAGCAAAGCTTATTTATTGATATCTCCAATAAGTTACAACTATGTACATATACATGAGCCAAAATAAACAAACAAGAGGGAGCCTTCACAAAGGTTGCTTAGGAGAAGTCTTAGCAGTCGGTAGAGCCCCAGAATGAGAAGGCGCCGGATGGTGATCATTTGGAGCCTCAGTACTGGACAGAACTCTAGAAGGATGAGGCATCAGAGGTTGATCATTTGGAGTTTCATTACGCGGTACAGCCCCAGAAGACGAAGGCAAATGCCTTTGGAACAGACCCACAAACCTTTGATGATCAAGTAAAACCTGACCATCAGATTCCTGCATCTGGTCAATCTTCCTCTTCATGTTTGTAGCATAGTCATGGGCGAGCCTGTGCATCTGTTTATTCTCATGCTTGAGCCCTCTAATCTCCTGTTTGAGACTCATCACTTCAGCCACCAATGATTCAACTTGACGGGTCCGAGCAAATAGGCGTTGGGCCATATTAGACACAGAACCTGCACACCGCACACTGAGAGCCAGAGAATCCTTAACAGCCAACTCATCAGACCGTTTGGAAAGTAGTCTGTTATCTTTGGGAGTGACAAGGTTCCGGGCCACCACCACAGCGGTCATATCATTCTTCATCACCGAATCCCCAACGGTAAGAGGACCAGTAGGGGATATGAAGAATGGGCGCCATATGTTGTCTTGAGGAGGCATGTCCGTCTCTTCACCAAAGTTCAAGTCAAAACGACGGTCATAGGGGCCATCCATTTTCTTGAGGTGTTGAAGAAAGAGGTCAGACAAATCAAGATTTCAGAAGTGCAAGAAGGGAATTTCTACAGGTGGCAATGTAAGTGTGCTTTGAAACGTAATGCATACCTCTATAAAAAGCAGCACGCGACGGAGCTTCAGAAATCGAAGAGGCGCCTGCTTTATCAGAAGATGAGCCTGCTCAGAAATCGAAGAATGCACACTTAGCTTTGCAGAAATCACGGGCAATTTGTCGAGGAGCTGATCTCAGAAATCGAAGCGGCGCTTGCTTTCTCAAAAGCTGGGCCTGCTCAGAAACCACGAGGGCCGATCTCAGAAATCGAAGAGGCCCCCACTTTTTCAGCCTTGTCAGTACCTGTAACATGCACAGTCAGCTTTGCGGAAATTACGGGCAATATGTCGAAGATTTCTGGTGAAGTAGAAAACACGTGACACGCAACATGGACGTTGGTTCAAAAATTGAAGAGGCACCACACGCAACATCAGCTCATGGGTACCACAGATAACTTTGCCAAAGATCTCTGACAAAGTTTAGACACGTGAAGCTTGCAGCTCCCACTACATTGCTATGACCAAGAAGGGTAAAAGAATAGCAAAGAAAAAGCAATGGCCGTTGGTTCAAAAATTGAAGAGGCGCCATTTTCCACACGCAACATCAGCCACATGCACACCTAGCTTTGCAGAAATCACGGGCAATTTGTCGAGGAGTTGATCTCAGAAATCGAAGCGGCGCTTGCTTTCTCAAAAGCTGGGCCTGCTCAGAAACCACGAGGGCCGATCTCAGAAATCGAAGAGGCACCTACTTTTTCAGCCTTGTCAGTACCTGTCACATGCACACTCAGCTTTGCGAAAATTACGGGCAATCTGTCGAAGATTTCTGGTGAAGTAGAAAGCACGTGAGCATTACTACTTGTTGTTAGGGAGACTCCTATATATGTCGACCTTCATCCCCAACGGACAGGCAGACCTACAAAAATGCTCAACCCTTTCTCATATCTGAAAGGGCACTCCCAACGAAGCCTCTCGAAATACTCAGCCTTCTTTCCCCCCGATAATACCTCTGCAAACAAGCTACACCAGAGCAAGAATATCTCATATCATCAGGGTTAAAAGCAAGAGTATCCCATATCATGCTTTTTCCCTGTCTTTTCCTTTGGCCTTGTTCTTACCTGCAAGACAAGGAGAAAGAGAGCAATCAGTCAGCACTTGGAATCAAGCTTCCAGTCAGGAACTGACTGCCTGGAACCCCTTACCTGATTACTTACCTGGCATTGCTCTCGAGTACTCATCTTCAACATCTTATGCCTCCAGAGAAGATACCACATCTGCCTGAGGAACAGATAGGGCAAGTGAGAAGGATACAATGAAGCATGTGGAGACAAGCGTAACAGCAAAAGTATCTCATATCATCAGGGTCGAACGTACTCTAGATTTGATGGACTTGTTTTGACCCTCAAATTCTTCAGTCGGCCTTATACTCTGGAGGAAACCAGCAAACCCTCAAACCCAGTTCAAGAATAAGCCTGTGGAAAGTTACTTCTTCAAAAGCAAAAGTATCTCATATCATTTATCCTCATTTTTCTTCTCTTTATCCTTCATGCTGCCTACAAGATAGGGAGAATGAGAACAATCAGCCAGAACTCGAAATCAAACTTCTGATCGGGGACTGATTTCTTACCTTGTCTGCCACCTCTTTCAGCAGATCTCCTAGCTCGGCGACTTGGGGGACTCCTACTACATGGTTTGTATCGCGCTTGACCAAGCCTGAAACTACAAGTAAGCTTCAAGTGAAATTGATACATTACCTTGTGCATCTCCACCGGTTAAAGATATCACCCCTGGATGAAGGAAGAGTACTCCCAGAGAAGATCATTTGTACTAAATCATTCACTTGTTCTCACTAAAGGAGAGCTTGAACCTATGTGTAAACCCTTCACAATTAATGAGAACTCCTCTACTCCGTGGACGTAGCCAATCTGGGTGAACCACGTACATCTTGTGTTTTGCTTTCCTGTCTCTATCCTTTTACATACTTATCCACATTAATGACCAGAGCAATCTAGCGAAGGTCACAAACTTAAATACTTTCTGTTGTACCAAAGTCCTCACTGATTTTGTGCATCAACAATCCTTAAGTCCTTACCTTTTTTCATTGGTAATGGATGAGTTAACAGGACATATTCAAGATGATATTCCTTGGTGTATGCCTTCGCAGACGATATAGTGTTGATAGATGAAACTCAGGAATGGGTAAATGCGAAGCTTAACCTTTGGAGAGAAGTGTTGGAATCTACAGGTTTTCGCCTAAGCCGATCAAAGACAGAATATATGGAGTGCAAGTTCAGTGCAAATGGAGGCCAAAATGAGTTAGGGGTGAGGATCGGAGACACGGAAATACCA
Source organism: Malus fusca (assembly GCA_035220775.1). Classification (NCBI taxonomy): domain Eukaryota; kingdom Viridiplantae; phylum Streptophyta; class Magnoliopsida; order Rosales; family Rosaceae; genus Malus; species Malus fusca. The sequence continues at coordinate 18,478,086 of CM069067.1, read as the reverse complement.
AAGAGCGACCGTTTTCGCTTCCTAGGATCTATCTTGCAAAAGAACAGAAAATTAGATGGAGACCCTGTATGGCACATAATGTTGGGCGGTGAAGCATCAACACGTACACAAAATGGGTGTAGCGGAGATGAGGATGCTTTGTTGGATGTGTGGGCACACGAGAAAGGATAAGATTAGGAATGAGGATATCCGAGGTAAAGTAGGAGTAGCCAAAATTGAAGGAAAGATGAGAGAAAATCGGTTACGGTGGTTTGAACATGTGCAAAGAAGGTCTACTAACGCTCCGATTCGAAGATGTGACTACGGGACAGAGGTTCAGGGCCGAAGGGGTAGAGGAAGACCTAGGAAAACTTTGGAAGAGACCCTAAGAAAAGACCTAGAGTACTTGGATCTAACGGAGGATATGACACAAAACCAAGCGCAATGGCATTCTAGGATTCATATAGCCGACCCCACTTAGTGGGAAAAGGCTTTGTTGTTGTTGTTGTTGTTGTTGTTGTTATAGGGCGTGCTTGATACATAGGATTGGCTTGGCTTGGACCTAATTATCCAGATTGGTTTGGATTGGTTCGGCTTCGCTTGGGTTGGTTCTAGTTCAAGCCCTCATTTTAACAAGGTCAAAAAAATGAGACTAGGTGAGGCACTAGTCCCACTTAGTGAGAACGCTAAATAGCACCCTGTTTGATACAACTTAGACTAACTGATAATAGCTCAATCCGGCAAAGTAATGCGGTGTAGCAAACATAGCCATAAAGTCCAAGTGAAGCAAACAGCCGGAAATCCTACCCCTCCATTTTTCTGATGTTACAAAATATGGAATACAAAGAATGCAGTAATTGGATCGAGAAAAGTTCTAGAATCTCTCACGTTCATTGGGCATAACCAGGTTGTACATACATACACACACACACACACACACACACACACACACAAATATATATATATATATATATATATATATCCCAGTATGTATGCTTTATAAAGGCCATTTAAGGTCCCATGTAGGTCAATTCAATTAGGCAAATATGGAGTGTTCGTGTTCCAAACAAATTTGGGCATTCCAAATTGCAGTGGCAAACATTTTGCAATCCATCATCCAACCAACTAATCTTCCAATTATTTGCATATGCATACATATATATACATACACATGTATTTGCTTGGAATAAGTATTTAATTATTGCAGAGAAGCAAAACGGAGAAACGAGAAAATTAAAGGGAAAAGGAAAATGGGAGAAGAGAAAGAAAACTGACTGAACAAAAGGAGGCCGCCAAAAGCACCGCCCAAGGAGGAGTAGACGAAGCGCCGGACCGTCAGATCGAGACACGCGTCCCATTTGGCGTTCAGGTCGTACTGCAGTGGGATGATTTCCTTGCTGTCTGCCATTGTAGCCACCTGAATTATTCCTCTCTCCTTTTCTTCTCTGTCTTGCTTCTCTCCTTTTGCTCTGCGCCTCGATTTCGTGATTCTTCTGTGATTTTGGTTGGGGCTGTGTCCGTTTAGGTTTCGAGCTGCATACTTTTGGGCTTTAGTTGCATTTGTATATGGGCCTTTTCAAACAGTAGGCCCAGGGTTTTATTTTTTCCTTTATTTGGTTCGGGCCCAGATTAGGGCCAGTTTATGGAACTGGAAACTTCTGAATTTCAAGTTTAGGATTTTTTAAAATGAAAACTAATGAAAATAACTTAAAACTTTGAGTTTTAATCAAAAAGACAAAAAGGTGTTGTAAGTGAATAGTATTAGGAGTGACTTTTTAGAGTAAAAATGTCTTTTTTCGTTAAAAGTGAACAATATCGGGAATGTTTCGTTAAAACTCCATTTTTTAAATTTATATAATTATGATTTCAAATAAAAAAATTGAGTTATTTCAATGTTTTCATTCTCGAATATCATTTTTGGACTAAACTATCAAACGCGTTCTCAAATGATAAAAAATGTAACATTATAGTCGTCTTTCTGTCACAGCCCGTCCCGAAATTTCATTTATCGTGGATGTGAAATGACGGAATTGCCCTTAAAGGTTGCTAAGGTATGTGTTACATGTTTATTTGAATAATGCATACTCTCCAAATTCTTCGAAAAAAATTAAGTGGATTAAAATTGTATGCAATTGTGTGACTAGGGTCTTAGGAGGACCACACATCACCTAAAGTACATCCCTCTCTCTCCCGTGGACTTCCTCTCTCTCTCCCCTCTCGGTTTCTTCTTCCCGTGCACTGTGCACGTACGGACAAAGGTGGAACTTGCCCATTTCTTCACAGATCGAGACTGAAAAGGTAAGTTTTAGAATCCTTGTAAGCTTGTGAGTTTGTTGGTACCATTTTTTTGGAACTTAGAACCTTCGAAAACTCATTAAATCCGAACCCCAGTTTTGAGTACTGTTCATGTGGACGTAAATATGGTTGTTTCAGGCAATTTGAAGCTCTTAGAAAGCTTAGTAAGGTTCTAAGGAAGCTCGGAGAAGAAGAATTGAAGGAATTGGACGTAAAGATCCCTAGTTTTTCTAATCCCCGAATTGGTCACTATTCACGAACCTTTAAACCCTTAAGTTTTTGTGAATTTTAGGACCATATCAAGCTCAAGGAGGTTCTCACGAGCTTCGGGGTGCTTCGTTGGTAGAATTTGGACATCGGAGGACTGAGAACGAAGCTTTTCAAATTTGGCCGGATTATCGAGCTTCCTCAGGTAAGATCTAGTGGATTTTAGACCTTGAAAATTGTGTAACGTGATTCTACATGCTTAGGGCTTCATTTTGGTGTAAATTACGTGAGAAATGGTTGAGAATCGACGGAGAATAAGAAGTTTGAAAATTTACCCAGTTTCCGGCGCCGGCGACGCTCACCGGAGCTGGAGGTTGAAGACGACGAATATTCCGTCAATTTTGACGGAATATTCTGACGCCGTTAGTTAAAGTTGACGGTTTATGTTAGGATTAGACGGAATATTCCACAGAATATTCCTAACGGCGTCACAATCCCAACCCCGTGTGCCAGGCACGTGCCGCGCGTGGGTGACGCGTCTGGCCGTGCCTTGGCCGGCGCGTGAGAGCGCGTGAGGCTTCCAAAAAACTTTCTAAAATTTTGGTGATGATCCTGAGGTTGTGTAGATCACGGTGGTATATTTATATACCCAATTTGAGCAAAATATGAGAAGTTATTAGCTAGTTTTGCCTATGTGCTTTAAATAACGTTTTTATAGTTGTTTCGCATATAGGTGAGACCTATCCCGAGGACGAGCGCATTCAAGGGTGTCACGGGGGTTACGACCCTTCGACATACCAGTCAGTGGGCAGTTATTTTCTGTATATACCTATATACTACTAACTTTTCCCAGAAATTGAATTTAAATGATAGTATGTTTTAAAATGCCATGCATACATAATATATGAAATATATAAATTAGTATTTGATGCATATATATGAAATGGTGTTGTGGACGCACAGGTGAGTATCAGGTGAGTTTTATGTTGTTCATGTGATTTATTGATGATGTGAATTGTGTTGAGAGCTCATAAGATGCACCCATGGTGTTAGTGCTTATATTATTCACCCCACTCCACACGCTCACCTTGGATCCAAGTAGGTGCATGTCGTACAAATCACTAGCGGTGGTTCCGACATGTCGTACAGACCATTAGAGGTGGTTCCGACTTGTAGGTGACTTTAGATTATTATACAGCTGTTGATGAGAAAAAGCACTAGAGCGTATTCTTACACCATTCTTGTCGTACAGACTACTCCAAGTAGTTCCGGTTGGATTGGATATTGAGCTATAGAATTAACCGTACAGGACAGCTGCAGGGTCTCCAGTTGATTCCTTATTTCACTTGTTATATTGATGCATCCGTATTATGTTTTGATGCATAGCATCGCATATTTTTCCTGAAAAGTGTTAAAGACTTGTGATTTGAGTTTTGCTGTTATATATGGTTATGTATATACTATTTTTCTCGGAAAGTATACAGGTTTTACAGCGAGGGGTTAGAAGTGTTGTTAAATGAAATATTTTCGAAAAGGTTTGTTTTACTGACCCACTCAATCTTGTTTTGCGCCCCTCCAGGTTCTAGTTAGCAGTGTTGGTGGCTCACGAGGATTCCCACGGCGTTTTGACAGACTACTTAAATGTAGGACTCACCTTCGAGTGTTGTAATTTAGTAATGGTCCTACTTGACTGCACTTAGTACTTATGCTCTGATTATGTGTGTTTCACTCTTAAACTCACTCTAGCATGTTAGTTGGATATTATTGCTAGTAGTTGGTTTTTATTCCTTCGCATTTCTTTTACCTTTTTGCTTCCGCGTCGCACTTTTGGTTACGTCACGCCCACGTGACGGCCAGCACGCCTTGATTCTAGGATCGGGGTGTGTCAGTTTGGTATCAGAGCCTAGGTTTGCAGTCATATATAAATTGTTAATGCTCTAATGATCTTTTGGTGTCTTCTGCCAGAACTATGTCGCCTCGTAGGGAATCATATCGTGCTTCTGAGCCTAATTTCCCTGATATAACTCAATTAGGGGAAACGATGGCCCATGTCTTTCAGACTGCAATCTGCCCTCCTCAAAGAACACCCCTGGAGACTATGTACAATCTGAAATTAGACCACTTCATGGGTAATGAGGGTCATGAAGGGGCAGAAAAGTGGTTAGACCATATTGAGAAGACCTTTCAGGTGAAGCTGAGTCAAGGGAATCTTCCTGCTAGTAGATGGGTCGAGACCACTACTTGGTTTTTAGGACGAGAGCCTGCAACTTGGTGGGAAAATCAAACTCAGTTTATGTCACCTGAAGCGGCAACTGATTGGGAAGTACTCAAAGAGAATTTTAAGAAAAGATTCGTTCCCCCGGAGTACATTGATCGTAAGAAGCAGGAGTTCACTCAATTGAAGCAAAAGAATATGTCGGCGCATGAGTATTATAGGAAGTTTACAGACTTATCCCGCTATGATCATGATACAGCTAGTAATCAGGTAGAGATGCTTCGCCGTTTTAAGCAGGGAACTAAAAGGAAATGGCGGACGTTTGCTAGTGCGATTCCTTGCACCACTTACCATGAGTTTTATGAGATTTTGGTTCGAATGGAGGATTCCGAAAACCTTCCTAGTAATAGTGAGGAAGATGAAGATAAGAATGTTAATCAGAGGAAAGATGACAGGGGTAAAGGTATCTCCACTCAGGGACCCCGTAAGACACAGAATTTCAAGAGAAGTGGAGCGAGCTCGAGTTCTTCCAGCGGAGGATTTAGTGTCACAGGCCCGATGAGAGGTGGAAGATTTGCTGGTGGACCTAGGTTTCAGAGACAGAGAGACTTTGGTGGTGCTAGTGGTTCAAGTACTCCGTTGTGCCGCCGTTGTAATTTCAGACATCATGAAGAGTGTAGGAGAAGTGGCGGTGGTTGCTACACTTGTGGACAGTTGGGACATAGAGTTGCACAGTGTCCTCAGAGTCAGCAGAGGCCTCAGCAGTCTGTTATGCCACCTCCAGCACCGATTCAGCAGAACTTTGGATCAGGCAGTTATAGTCAGACGGGTCGTGGTGGTGTTTACCACTATCAGGGTGATGATGCTCCCTATGCTTCCGGACAATATCAGTATTCCCAGGATCCTTATTTTCAGACTGGGTATTCTCAAGATCCTGGAGGTTATACTTCATATCCTTCCATGCCAGCTAGCGGATCTCAGTGGCATCATGGAGGTCAGCCCAGACAGGGAGAGGTTGCTGCTAGCAGTGCAGGACCGTCTAGGCAGTCTAGCCAGACAGGACAGGGACGTACTTCTCAGGGGCGAGGTAATCAAGGTAATAGAGGTCGTGAAGGACGACAGCAAGCTCATGGACGTGTTAATCACATCTCACTGCAAGATGCTCAGAATCATCCAGACTTGATTATGGGTATGTTAAATACCCTTGGTCACTTTGCTAGAGTTTTGATTGATTGTGGTGCTACACATTGTTGGAAATGTGCCTTAAAACCAATCATATGATGATACTTTACGGACAGTTCACATGTTAAACTAATATAGTTTAATATAAAGGGAAAAGATTATTGTTTGAAGTCGTCTCATATAAATGTTATACGCTTAAACGATAAGTCCAAGGAATATGTAATTGGGAGAATGCGATCTAAAGAAGTTAGATTCATGAGACCATTCTCTTTCGTATACATATCCTAAACGTTCCTGATCATAGGATTGCCAATTGGGCATTGACAGTCCGTTAAGATCAGTACGTGTTATGTATTCTCTTAGGGAGAGTGACTGGTCTCTAGTCATTGGTGTAACTGACACCAAGACAAGCATGTAGGTGCTCAATAGAGAATGAGTCCACTGAACACGATCAACAAGGAGTTCTCATACTCATGTCACATGAGAACTCATGGTTGAGATAATGCAAAGTAGTCATTTGACCTGAGGCATCATAGTTGTCTTGTGGTTAGGTCCTCGATCTTTAACTATGTCAAAGTCACTCCGTCAGAGGGTTTCCACGGCATAATTGGGGTTAAGCCACTTAGCCATGGAGGCAAGTGAATTTGCAATAAGGGATCTCTAACCTTTAAACCGTTTGAGGGAGAATACTCTATGATATGATTAAGAATCTCTGGCCAGAGTATGAATGAGATTTAGGAAATCGTTCCAAATCACATTCAAGGTAATCATATAAGTAAGAGAATCATATTGGATAGTAGACATGAATAAACTTTCAAACCAAACAATGTGGTCAAGAGTATTGTATTAGAGAAAGACCGTATTGCATTGTAATCCTAAACTGAATAGGTTCTCCACCTCTTCTGATTAGCTTGGGTAACCATGACATACTGCTAGGTGTCACTCATGGTTTGTGGAAGCCCTAAACGTGTATAATCACTAAAGGGAGAATTGAAAGTAAGTTTCAATTCACAATCGATTTGAAAGAGTTCTAATCGCCCACTGCCTCGCTAAAAAAAACCTAATGGATCGTACACCGTGTAAGGTAGAGATTGAAGAAACAACAGAGATGAGTAAGGATAATTAAATGGTTTAATTATTTATGGCAAGGATTAATTAATATGTTAATTAAACGAATAAAGTTCGTTAAAGACCTCGGGTTAGTTTTGGGCCTCAATGCCCAATAGGCTTCGAACGTCAAGCCCATTGACTTAAGTTGTATGACAACTTAATGACTAATAATTCACAAAGGCCCAAACAGCCAATAAAACCCTATGGCTGGCCATATTGATAAAGGAGTGGGTTTTGGACTTATTACAAGTTTGCCACTCCAATGAAGGTAGGTATAAATATGACTTTATAGCTTTTTCTTCATTAGGGTTTCTTTTGGAGAAAATTGGATGAGAACATGTCTCTCCCTTTTCTCTCTAGGAGGCCGGCCCCTTGGAGGAGATTAGCTAGCAATCTTCCCTCCTTCAAGGTCACTCATCTCTTTTTCAAGTCCTACCTTGGTGTGGAGACTTAGAGGTTCTCGACTTTAGGAACTTGGAGAATCCTTTCAACCATCCTCATCCACGAAATCCATGGAGCTAAGAAGCAAGGAATGAATGCCCTCTCCTTGGGTGATTAGCCTTTGCTTATGCAAAGAGGAATCAACAAAGGTATAAAATTTCTCAACTCACTTTGTTCTTGAGTTGAGTATTGGTTCACATAACTACTAGGCTTTGAATTTCATGGGTAATGTTTTGTTTTTGAGTGCATACAAGCATGATTCCGCCTTTAAATGTTAATTGCATGTCATAGATGTTGCTCAAATGAACATGTTTTTTCACAAAATTTCCTTCAAGTGGTATCAAGAGCCTAGGTCTAGTAGTTGGTGAATCCTTTTGGGTTTTGTATTTTCAAAGTTTATGATTTGAATGTTGTAATTGTTACAAGCTTTATTCTTGCTTCTTTGAATGTAAATTTTGTTAGAAAATTTGCCATCTCAAATTTTGTAGATGTAGTTCATATGAGCATGAATTTTGGAACTAAAATTTGGTGCCATGTTTTTGGGGAAATTCGGCCAAATCCAAATGGTGGATTTTTGGGTTCATGTTTGTCTTGTTAAAAGTGTTTTAAAGTGACATTAGGAACCCCTAAGTACCCTAGCATGGTAATATGTTTTTTCCCTTAAGTTTGAGAGTTTTTTGGGTGTCTTTGGGTGAAAAATGTTCATGGAGCTCTTATGGGTTTTCATGGATGTTCTTCATTGTTCTTGTTATGTTTTTGGCAAGAACAAAAAGGTTGGGTATTTTGATTCAAAATGTTTGATGTTTTTCATAAAGTTTTGTTTATGGTGGTTGGTGTGACTTTATTGTAATAAATGGTATGACATGATTTGTCCTTTTTCAATCAACATCATACCAATCACTTACACATTTTCCTTGTTTCAAGGAACCATGTTTTATGGAAATCACTTTTTCAAACCTACCCATCACCTTTCACTTTTGTTGAAAAATTCAAAAGTTTTATGACACCATCTCTCATCCAAAACCGGCCACCCTATTAAATATGGTACTTTTGGGGCTTTTATGCAATTACATAAAGTTTTGATACTTTTGTGTATTTGTACTTTGACCCGAAAGTTTACGTTTTTACGTAAAGGCCCAAAATCACTAAAGGACAAAATGTTTTGCTCCTTTAATGAAGTTTTTGTATTTTGATGAAATTTTTGGGTTCTAGTTGTAATTACATGAAGTAGTAGACTTTTGTGTTTTTACAAAGTGACCTCAAGAGTTTGTGTTTTGCAATATAGCCCAATGGTTGAGGTTATTGTTTTTCGGCCCAAATTAGTTGAGAACAAAATAGTTTTGTATCTTTAAATGAGAATTGGATTTTCATTTCATTTAGCTCCATTTAAATCAATTCTATGGTTACAAAAACCAAATGAAAATGTTGCATTCAAGTTTAATTAGTTAAAGCGTTAATTAATTAAAGAAAGAGTGATTATGAACCTAAGCCTACGATAATTGAGCTATGTGAAGAACCGTCTCAAATTTGTTTGAACCATGGGAATGTGTAGATTAGATTTTGGTTGTAATTTGATATGATCAAATATTGTAAAAGTGCATAAGCTCTTATTTACTTTAAAGTAATTTGTTTTGATCAAATGTTGTAAAAGAGCATAAGCTCTTCTTTACTTTGAAGTACTTCTTTCTTGCTTTATTTGATATGCATGAAAATGAAGTAGAGGGTCCAACGCCCAATAAGAAAACACGCCTTAATGTGATTAAACGCGTAACTAAAATCAATCACCATCCCTAGACCGAGATTCAACACTAGGCTCATGTTGGATCGAATCAAAGGTTCATAGTCATCCTAAGGCCCTAAGGAAACTATATAGTCCATCAATGAATGCAAACCTTATGTTAGTAGTACCATATACTCTTGCTTTAAAAACCATTTTACAAGCATAGTGGGAGTATCATATACAACTAAATCAATCAAATGGACCAATAGTTGTAATAGGACCAAATTGTTTTAATAAGATTAAAATGCATGCTTATATGTGATGAGACCTAAAACCCTCAACCAAACCATTATTAAGTTGATAAGCGTGAGAGTGCTTTGAACACTCTTTCGTGGCCTTCCACCGTGGTAGGCTCCGATCGTTTGAGACTCGTACACCGACTTCACCCTATCATGGGGGAGTACAAAGTGCGTGCTTACACTCAGGAGGAGTTCTATATGCATACATGATGTTGTGAAGGTAGGCAACGAGAATGATCAACATCATATCATTGTGAGGTTGTTCTTGAACCCCTACTCGAACTTGCATGGTGGGAATGACTTAACTAAGTGCAATGGAGCTAACATCATATCATTGTGAGGCTTCATTCTCTAGAGGCCAAATAAGATGGGTACTTGCAAGAGATGCAAATGAGTAAGCGTACTCTCTCATTATTATTGATGCTAGCCAACATCATATCATTGTGAGGTGGGCTTGGTAATGGTGAATCTCCCATACCCTACTAAGAGTTTCCTCCAAAACTCTCGAATTTCGATGAGGGATATGGAATTTGCCAAAAATAGTGGGTGGTGCTATTTGATTTAAAGACCCGGATCAAATGGCTTAAAATCAATCAATTTATATTTGTTATGTATTTGTTTACCGATATATTTGCAAACGCTATCCAAAACTTGACAAAGAAAAGCCGAATGCTTTAGTTTCCAGACTTGGTACCACAATCCCATAGATTGTCTTAAATGGATTGTATATGTACCTAAGTAGTCTCATCCTCACAATCTTCCTATTGATAATGTATCATTGGAAGAACATGTTAGATAAGTCTATCATAAAGAGGACAACACAAACAACCAATGCTTATTCCTTCGTTGTATGAACAAAGGAACTTATGAAGATTAGCATAAAGACAAGGACACTTTTAGTGTCATAGTTCTTCACTTACAAATCGTTGGATGAAGAAATAAGAGTTGCTTTGAACAACCCTTAGTTAATGCAAACACTAGTGCTTGTTTCTTTGTTAAATGAACAAAGAACTTGAGAAGTAAGCACAAGGGCATGGACACTTTATGTGCCATGATTCTTCACTTACAAATTGTTGTATGAAGATATGAGAGTTGCCTTGAACAACTCTTGAAAGTTTGTAATTATGTTTAGAACATAATGGTTGGTTGACAAAAATAGTCCATCAACATGGACTTATGATAATTTTGAATCATTGAGTGTTAAAGTGTTAAACCGCTTCACGAGACGGAAACTAGGCAAGGACTTCACTTTTGTGTCCCTATCCAAATGGTTCACTAAGTTTATTGTAAACTATATAGTGAACAATAACCACACGCTCTCCAAATTATTTGATGTGTATAACACAATTGAAATAAGTTTCAAGAGAGATAGTGGGAGTTTAGGGACCATGACTATTGTAGTCAAAGGAGAAGTCAAATGAAGAAGGCAAAATAACTCCAAGGGAACAAACTTTCTTTATGAAAGGATGGACATTGGAAGGGGTATTTGCAAGAACTGTCTTGCAAGTGTCAAGAACACACCTTTCGAAGGTGTTGTAAATTGTTCTTGAATAGTTCAAAACAGTTGGTTCTTCTACTTGAATGTTTGATTCCGTATTAGTAACTATGTTTTACAATCGTTGTAAAAGTGTGGCTAATAAGAAGTAGAAGATTAATGAGAGAAGAGAAAATACTTCACATTCGGAACGTGAATCAAATGTAGATCTCTGCGAAAGCAGGTAGTACTTACTTCCTCATATGAACTACCAAAGAAAATGGAAAAACAAAGATCATCTTTACATTCCAATTGAATAAAGGAACTTAATTTCGTATGAGAAATGGATAAAGGTTTTGTTTGACAAAACCTTGCCTTCCTAGCAAAGATTGGATGGTGTCTGATACAAAACCCGGAGTCCATCCTAGCTAGGGTGTTGAGGGATAAATACTTCCCTAGAAAGACATTTAGAGAGGCGAATGGTGGGAGATGGACGTCATGGGGATGGAAGGGCATCTTTGAGGCCCGGAATGTGCTCGATAATGGTATCATGTGGCGGGTTGGAGATGGAACTAGCATACGTATAAAGGAGGATCCATGGTTCCCAAACCTTTTACTTTCAAAGCCTGGGCACGAGAGGACATACACGAGAATTTGGTAAGCGACCTGATTGATCTGGAAACAAAGAATTAGAGGGCAAATATGATCATGGCTGGTTTTAATCGGGATAACGTGTCAACAATCTTAAGCATCCCCCTAAGCAGGACTAGCTATCGGGACAGATTGGTATGGTATCACGCTGCGAATAGGGTGTACACGGTTAAATCCGGCTATGGGAGCGCAATGGGGCTTATGGAGAACGGAGGACTATGGAGGAAAGGACGAAGCTCCTCAAGTGGGAAATAAAAAAACTACACCTAGATTTGGAATGGAATTTGGAGTCTTGAGGTCCCAAGTAAAATGAAATTCTTTCTTTGGAAATGCTATAACAATGCGTTGGCAGTGAGAAGAAACCTGCAAAGAAGGCAAATGAGGGTTGACAATGTGTGTGGAGTGTGTGGATGTTTTGATGAGACGGAAACCCACCTGTTTTTTGGTTGCGACCTTAGCCATATATTCTGGTTATGTTCCCCGCTCCAGATCAACTCATTCAATCTAGTAGGGGCTGATTTCTTGGAGGCTTAGGAAAGATTCTGCAAATGAGCCATGGAAAAGGAAAACGCAAATGAAATTTTGCAAGAGTTTGTCTTCGGTTTATAGAGATTATGGAAAAACAGAAATGAGGTAGTCTTTAATGGGGTGCACCGACAGCCCCTTGAGGTTCTAAAAGTGTGGAAGAAGAACATATATGATTATAGAGATATAAAGATGCAAGGGGACAATGATATTTTAGTTTTTCTTGAGATATGAGAAAATTTAGGCGAATAAATGAGGTTACATTTAGAGGGAGGAGTAGAAACAAAAAAAATTAAAATTAAATCCTTAAAGTTAAAACAACTTATAATTGTGGACCTTTCCATATGCATTTCTTCTACATATCTGCTACCATCATTCCTCAACTCTTCTATATAACTTGTTTCTCACCTATCTCTAACACAAAAATGAAAACTAAAAACTATATGGTTATCAAACATACTTATAATTTCACTAGAAATTTTTTTTTGAAAGGATAATTTCACTAGAATTGGTAGTTATTATTCAGGTAATATAAGGAAGCTGTTATTGTCATCCATAAAAGTCATAGGGAAGAGAGAGAGAAAAAAAAGTGCTTTAATGATTTTTTAGAGCACTATTAACAATTCACAAGATCAACATATAAAGTCTATATCGACATCATTTATTTAAAAAATAATTATTAGTTAGGGCTTTAGAGTAAGAAAAAATGTATAATCGAGAATTAGTATCGGAAGGTGAATTACAATACAATTTCAATAACTATCTATATATAAAAGTTTTATGATGAATCTTGATGCATCATTTGAATTATTATGTGTGTGAATTGTAAATGATGAATAATAGATGAATTTAGATAAAGGTACAAAAAAAAAGTTTTGCCCTTGAATTGGGTTAAAAAAACAAAAATAGATTTTGTCCCAAAACAAAATGGCAATTACCATTGCCATACCATGCCAACCGAACTTTTGGCAATACCGAACTTTGGTATATCGAAAGTTGGTACGGTAATGGTAATAGATTTTACCAAACCGAAAGTTTGGTACGGTAATTGGTACAAGGGTTTTGGTATGGTAACCGTACCGAACCCACCCCTATATAAAACCAACACTAAGGGTGAATGGTGTTTTTAGTCTCACAAGCTTCAATGAAAATATTTGGACAAAAATGCCCCTCAAACAAAAAACTTCAAAGGCAATCCAGAATAATGCATCAAATAAAGCAGGGGTATTTTCATCATTTTAATAATATTTTTTTAATAATTAATTTTTTTGTACTTTTTTTTTTAATTAATATCTTACAATAGTATAGCAATAATGTGATTCAATCATATGTTCATTCAATATTATTTTCTCTATTTTTAAACACGTTCAAAACATCTTAAGAGGCGTGTAATGCGGGTAATAAAAAAAGTATTTCGCACGCAGATAATAACGTGATTAAATTAATTATCAAATGATTTTTTTTTACAAACGATATTATCTACACTAAGAGGGAGGGGGGCTGGGTTTAGCCTCACAATGGGCTAGCAATAATGTGATTCAATCAGTTGCTTATTAAATATTATTTTCTCTATTCTTAATGTAAATTTTATAGAGACCGATTTTATTATGTGGATTCAGTTGCTTTAATTGGTTTATGAGAGGTTTCTTCTCGCATTCATTTATTACTTCAAATATTTGACTTTCCTTTTGTCAATTTACACATATAAATAAATTTAAAATGTATAAATCGTGCGTAGCACACCGTGATTTAAAAAATACATTGTGCACGCACATGAACCTGTGTATGAAGGCTAGTAATAAGAAAGTCCAAAGTCCACCAACTAGAAAGCCAAGGTACAGCCCAATAAATGGGCCCAATAACAGGGAAAATCAAGTGTTGTCCCGATCTAGGTTGATTGATAGCCGGAAAATGGTCCATGCTTACGAATAAGTCTATTAAAATTCTGCATGAGAAGTTAAGAGAATTAACTCAAAATTCACATAAAATTTATGAAATTTGCATTAAAATTCCATCAAATTTCATAATTTTATAACTCATTAAAATTATTTAAAATCTCAATTAAATACGCACTCTTAGTTGATCAATAATTTGTTAATCTAAAATATAAACATGGTGTCATGACAATTATATGTCCAACTCCAAACACCATATTAGGTTTTTCCAAAGAAAAATTTCAACGTAGAGGGAGTAAAATTCCTAAAATCCCAATCCAAAAGATATCGTAGAGAGACACCTCATCCAATCTCCCTTATCCTCCATACGTTTATACCCATAACTCCAAACTCAAACGTCAAACCAAAGCAAAAATGTCACTCACAGCTTCACTCCTCCACCCTTCTCCCAAGCTCTCCACCCCCTTCCTCCATGGCTCCTCCACCCCCTTCTCCCCCCTCTCCAGACCCACTTCCTCCCTCGCCTTCCCGACCCCACAACGCCTCACTTTCCTCCCGCCCATCAGAGCCTTGAAGTACCTCCAAGGCCGCATCGTCTGCGCCACCAGCGACAAGACCGTCGCCGTCGAAGTCACCCGCCTCGCTCCGCACCCCAAGTACAAGAGGCGGGTCAGGAAGAAGAAGAAGTACCAGGCCCATGACCCGGATAACCAGTTCCAGGTCGGGGACGTTGTCCAGCTTGAAAAATGCAGACCCATTAGCAAGACCAAGACTTTTCTTGCTGTGCCGGTCCCTGCCAAGAATTCAAAAGGCAAGTCCGGTGAAGGCGACGTGCCGAATGAGCTCGGGATTCCTTTGGAGTCTCTGCAGGTTTAGAGTGAGGTCTATGTTGTTGTTTTGATTGTGCATTTTGTGAGTTGGGCTGTTTTAATGAGAATGTTTTGAATTTAGTGTAATTTGGTGAAAATTAACGAAATCTTGAGCTTCCTTTGGTTGAAATTAAGTAGCACTTAATTTTCACTGCATTTTTAAAATGTTGGTGTTGGGGATTGTCGTGAGTACTGCATTGTGTGGAATTTGTTTGAATTGCCAAATTTTATCGAAGATTCGACGAGTGCTTCTTGAATGAATTTGGATTTAACAGATACAAGAGTAGAGTAACAAGTGGGATGAATGTAAATAAAAGAAGGCCTAAATGTGAAGATTTCTGGGTTTGAAATTCACTGGAAAATATGAAAGAATATTTCGTGCTTGCTGATGAATGTGAAAAATCGCTACTTTTTAGTCATATATGCTTTTGGGGGAAGTTGTAAAGTTTGATACTTTCCGGCTTTAGGAATTTGGGTTTTGACAAATAAAGCCAAGCCATAGGATAGGAGTGCACTTTTGGTTACCTTGAGGTGACTTTGATAATTTGCCGGTTTGTTGCAAGTCTGTGCAATGTAGGATTTCTGTTAGTTTGCCGCCTAATTCTTCTTGGTGCTTGTGTTTCTATTTGCAAGCCCGAGCTGTGTTAGTGTCAAGTTAGACGGCGGCTTATGTGAGCAGGTGCCTTTGCCGCTTCTGTTGCATTTGAGTTTTGAATTAGTTACTCTTCCAGTCCCCGTTACCGCTAAAGATACGATGATCATAAAAACCAAGGATAATGTACATGCTACAGAACCGAATACTGATTTTGTTTTTGTTAAGCTGGACAAGTGCAGATTTGTTTGTCAAGGGAATACTAATCATGGCATTTGGGAACCTAATTTGGAATTTATCAAAGTTGCAGTTCTTCAATGTATATTGCTGCAAGTCTATAGATGGAAAGAAATTTTGTGCTAAATTCATAGCAGTAAGAAAAGTGCCTCCAGTTCTTCAATGTATATTGTCTGTAATCATTCTGTGCCAGCAGCGTGGGTGTTTTTCTTGAGGCGAAAAAGGCCTTGTAGTTAAATTTAGACGAACCAGTTTGGTTTCACTTTGCAGATTTGAGCGTTTCTAAGTTGGCCATGGCAATGCCCCCCTTCCCATTTGAACTCAAGTTTGAATCCGCCTCTCCGTAGCTTAGGCTAGAGTAAATAGCGCTTAAATAATAAGAAAGTGAGTCATTTCAGATTGCAAGAATGCAAATAGTAACTAAATTTACCAAAGTTTGCATTGATAAATAGTTATTTCCAAGGAAACTGAAAGATTATAAATCAAATCTTGCCTTCAGTCCCAAGTCCTCCATTCCAACCAAAACGAATAAACAAACTCACAAATGACTCATTTCTAAATCCACTGGTAATTAAAATAAAATAAAAAAGAAATAAAATTATATGAAAACCCTAAATTTTTTAATTTAACTTATTTCTAAAGCTAATTAATAAAATTACTCTGATCAGCCATCCTCACACTGCAAGCTTGTTTTAATATTTCTCAAAGTACATGATATTAGTGTGTTGGCAGACTCCACAGACTCCATTGTTAGCTTGGCTGTGGGGGAGGAATTTGTCAAGACTTGAAATGCTGCTGTCAGCAGCGTTCCTCCTTCACTGCTCCTGTCTTCTTGCCTGGATGTGATGACCATCGGCCTCGACTCCAGCCCATCAGGAAGAATCGAGAACCCTGAAGGCAATATGGCGATGTTGCTCGCGCCGCATCCTGTCATCACGGACTGCATTCCAGTGGTATCCACTGGAGCGTAGACCACCATTGACTCGTAAGAGTTTATGCAGGTATCTTGTAGTATCCACATGCTTTTCTCTTTTGATTTCATGCTCTGAACATTTGGAATGCAAAATATATATTAGCAGAAATTATAAAGATTTCGGATTAACAATAAGGGGTCGTTAACTTGTGTATCAAGAAAGAGAACCCACCTGGATTGTAACAGCATTGCCACGATCTTGTCCTTTGGATAGGTTTGCAATTGTTTGAGCTGGTCCTCCATTTAACATAATGTCCCACTGGCAATTAGGGAACAAGAAAATTTAATTAACAATTGTAGTGCTATAACATGATTAATTATAGATTAGTAGAGTTGTTTCACATTTACTAACCTCATTCCTGCGAGTCTCGTCTCTTAAGAAATCGAAGAGCACATGAGGAGAGACGGGCAGCCATACTGAAGAAACAGCACACAAAATCACACCGAGAGGCTCTCCTGGGTCGTTCAAGTTCTTTCTGGAGGCAATCCTTATGTCGTCCCCTGTTTTACTTGAGATCTTAGTCCAGGTATGGTGGCTTGATGCTCCGATTGCACGACAAAAGCTCGTTGTCATTCTTTGTGCCAATTTTAGAATGCTTTTTCTCCCAGCAAGGGTGGCCACACCTAATATTCAGTAATTAATTCCAAGCATTTAATTTCGATTATTACCCTCATTTAGTTATTGTACTAGATGCATTTTTAAGTCTGTTTAAGTTGGACATACCGGTTGAATCCTTCATGGGAACATTGGTTGCCATGAAGAAAACAAGTCGTTCGCATTGCAGTTGCAGCGTTGCTACCCAATGTCTTGCTCCAAATGCTAGACTGCTGTTGACAATGGTGCGGTACATGGTCTGAATTGTGCTCTTCTGGCATTCTAGGTGCTCCACCCAGATCACCTGCAGACCATCATTAGATCATATAACCCGGTTTGCACCGTTACAAATCAATGCATGATTCTATCCTTTTCACCTCTGTGTTTCTGTTTTGATTTTTGTGTTGTTTTCCATTCCCTGGCCAAAGTCAATTGTCAAAAGCAATACTCATATAGGTACACTCACTGCTCATATAAAATTCTGATATCCAAAATTTTCTCACTCGGTGTTTAAATTCTGATATCCAAAATTTTCTATTCATAAGTTGTAACTAAGTGTGCGATCAAATTTGGAAACATGTTTGCATACCTTGCAGTGGCCATTTGATTCGTCCTCAATGATGCAGCCAGAGGGACGCTTCCTGCATTTCACCAAGGACGCATCTATGCTATCTTCGACTTTGTCAATCGAAACATCAACAATAGCCCATTGTTCAGGACTCAATTGCTTGCAACATCTAACGAAGTACACTTCTCTAGTGGGAACCAAGGGCGTAAGCATTTGCAGCTCTGCAAACATCTGCAGCCAAACTCAACTTTGAGTTTTCTTTAATGGAATCAAACATCTGCGGACTATTCTGGTTTATGCTGCATACAGGTTGATCTGCGTATTGACGTTGAAAAGGAAAATTTTCAGCTTACCAATTGTACTGCACCATTTCTATTGTCTCCTTCACCATTGTTAATAACATCAACAGTTGCCGCCTTTGAGATCATGCATGGAAACATTTCCTTCCATTGATTCTGCAAACAATGTAATACCGGAGACGGTTAGCTTACAATTCCTGCGAGTACAAAGCAATAAGACTTGTATGTTGCAGCTTCATGAAAGGTGCTAGTGTGTACCTCATCCATGAAACTGTGAACTAGTCGCGGAAGATCCACAAACACCACCCCGGTCTCTCTGGAGGCCTCAATGGATCTCTTTGGCCGCGAATTGCCAGGAACTTCAATGTTGAACTCTTTGATGTACTCATCGTAATTAAGTATTTCACGGCCAGTCTCCACACTCCGAATCCAGAGTGGTTCCCCTGCAGTAGCCATCTTCTTAAGCTCTTCCATTGCTTGATTCACTATCTCCATTATCCTCGACTTCTCAATTCCGAATATTCCAGTGTAGAAATCCAAAGAGCTTCTATTCTCCTGGTCTTGACCAGCGGAGCAGGAAGGAGAGGATGACCCGGGAGGGTATTTTACAAGAGCTGCTCTGAGTTTTTCGACCTACATGCATATATTGAAATTAGTCCAAACTATGTGTCAAATAATATTTGATCGATCGTTTTTTTTCGTCTTCATGTTGTTGAAGAAATAGCTCTAACTTCAAACCTCGGATTTGAGTCTGGCATTTTCGATTCGCAGTTGTTGCTCCTCGGTCGTGAGGGTGGCATCCCGGCTAGTGGTTGCAGTGCCACAGTTGGGGCAGCAAGATTTGTTTATCTGCTCCCTCATTGCCTTATTTTCGTCGCGGAGTTTCTCCATTTCGCCTTTCAACAGAGAATTTTCATGGCGTTCTTGTATAGCCTGTGTAAAATAGACCAACAAATATCCCATTCTTTGATTACCAATAATCCAACGGCTGGTGTGAAACGATCACAATTATCAGAAGATTAATTAAATTAAGTACCTTGATTTGGGTTCGACGATTCTGAAACCAAAACTTGACCTGCCTTGGAGCAAGGCCTAATTGCTTGCTCAGTTGCTGCCTTTGCTTCTCATCAGGATGTGGTGATTCTTTGAACAACCTGCAGATTAATAACATTCCCAATTAATTAACACTTTCTGGTTAAAGAACGAACACATTGATAAGCAGATACTGATTTGTGATTAATAATTAAATCACTGCAATTAGGAAACTAATCAGCACTTTAAAATTGCATGTAAAACAAAGAACCAAAGGGGTTGTCAATTTAACTTTTCAATTAATATTTGTATGTTTTCTTTTGTGATGGGCAAATATATGTCACCAACTCTCGTTGAATCTTTACATCGTACATTGTAAAGTAATCATTCTTTTTCTCAAAAAAGCTGCATGCAAATTAAAGGAGATTAAACCGACCAATTACAAAACCATGTGCATTGTTCAAATTCCAAAATCCTAATTAATCCAATTTCCTTTAAAACATGGTATTTTGCACAGGAAGAGTGGTAATTTTTTGCCTTGTAGTTGGAATCAACGAACAAAAATGTGCGAAAGAAGAGAATAAGTGTGTGAAAATTCCTTCTGCAAAAAAACGATCCATTAATTCAAGTGTTCCAACGAAGTTGTGACTAGCTAGGCCATATGAGTTCCTAGTCATAACACATATACTCGTTAAACCGTCTTCCAATTTCGCTTGTACTAAAAAATAAATAAATAGAGGGAACGTGTAATTACGCTTCCATTTCTCGGATTTGTTCAGTGGTGTGCCTATGGTACTTTTTCCTCTTCTTCTTCTTGTTCTTGTTGTCTCCATCAGCATCATCTTCGTCATGCTCTCCTTCTCCGTCAAATTCATCTTCTGATCTCGACCTTGCTGGCCCGGAGTTCTCGCTGCTAATCTCCGCTGTGTCTTCTCTCCGGCGAACACTGCCTACAGCTGCGCTTCCACCTCCACCGCTGCCCTCATCTCCTTCCTCCACCTCCCTGCTTGCCGCGGCCGCCGGCCCAGCATCACGAAAAATCCCAGCCTTCAAAACCCAAATACAAAAAACATTATTAAGCGCATGCAACCCAAAACAAAAACTTTCTTACTATTGAAAGCTAAGGTTAAAAGGGTTAATTAGTTGAAATGAAATGGATGAGGGTTTGTGAAGAAGTACATACGAGGGAGAGGGAGAGGGCTGGGGAAGCAAAGAAATCCTTGGTGCGAGAAGTTGGTGGATTGTTAGACATGTCGACGCCCATGGCAAGCGTAGTGCATGTTCTTAGTATTATTAAGGAGATAGTGACCAAAGGGATTGTTTTATGGGATAGCAATGGTGACTCTACCTAGCTAGCTCTGCGCACACAGAGAGAGAGAGAGAGAGAGAGAGAGAGAGAGAGAGGTGGGCGGGTGTAGTTGATTTAAGGATATAAAACAAAACGAAGTGAAAGAGTTGCTCTTTTCTAGTTTTTTGCTGTTGGAATGGAGTTGTTTGATTTGATGAGAGAGAGAGAGAGAGAGAGAGGGCTGGTAGGGGTTGACCGTTAGATATTCTTTTGTAAGTGGAATGTGAGAGAAGAAACCTCAGCTAACTTGACTTGAAGCAGTTGAATGTACATCTAACGCGTCAACGATATTTTCTGTTTCCTCCTCATTTCAAATGTTAGAGGTTAATGGCTAGCTAGCTTATTGGCTAGGGTTTGGTGGCTGGCTCATACACTACTAATTAAATTAATTTGTTACTTCGGATTAGGGTTTACACACACACACACACACACATATATATTTATATATATTTATATATATATATATATAGATGGATGGATGTGTTTATATTTTCCCTCCATATATGACGCAAAAATGACAAAACAACCACCGCCTCTCCTCTTCGATGGCACAACAAAGCAATTAGGAATGAAATCATGGAAGGGTTTTAGATTGGACCGCACTAGTTCTAAACAATATTGATAAAAGAAGTAATGTCGATATTTTGAATGATTGTGGTTTTGGGATTCATATTTCTCCTCTTCTTGGGTCGCTTTGCTCAAATCTTTTTTCTTGAATAACTACTCATCATTTGTCATTTTAAGCATAATAATACCCAAAAGAGGAAGTATGGAAGTGATAGATGCTATGTGGAGTTTGTTACTCTCACTTCTTATCTTTTACAATAAATTTTAGTACCTGTCTGTCTCACAAGTAAGATGGTCTAACCACATTCACACAAAAAGGGTGTTTTGAGTTGTAAATATTAGTTAAATTGTAAATAGTTATTTGTCCCATATTGGTGAAAAGCTTGTGAAGTAACTCGTATACTTCAAATATATATATATATAATTATACCTCCAATTGGAGAATAATATAATTATTTAGAAATTTCTTAAATACAGCTTAATTTGTCATCTCTTTTGATGATCTTTTTACCCTAATCTCGTGCTGCTGAGTTTTTCCTTTGTGTTGTGCCCGCAGTTGTTTAAAAAGGTTTGTGTTGTCATGCCTTAATTTTTTGAATTAGGGTTTTGCTTGTGTTCATCTTACCAGCTCGTGATACATTTGTCGTGATCTGTGACTTGTTGTGTTCGTTCGTACCAAACTGCTGTTTAGATTTTATTTTATTTTAAGAAACAATTGGTTGTAGTGTGCTACATACAGTACCGTGAACCGCGATTCTGCTACAGTACCATTAATAGTGTTTTTGGTAAAAAAAATTATACAATTCGTCTCCATGTCAATTTCTCTTTTTTGCTTAATAGATCAATTTAATAATAGTGTTTTTATGCATCTCGCTGAAACAAATAAGTGGATAATTAATATTGGGGCCACTAATCGTGCTACTGGTCACCGTAAAATGTTTGATGAATTAAGTGATTATGTTCGTAATATGTATATTACTGGTGGTAATCGGGCACAAAGTCCTGTGAAGGTTGAAGGCACTATCTCTTACTCCGAGTTTATCATTGCTCTACTTATCCCTAATATTAAGTGCAATCTACTATTGGTAGGAAAACTACTTGATACATTATATTGTTCTGCTCACTTATACCTTCACATATTATTATTTTCAAGACCTTAAAGCTCAAGAGTTTATTGGTCATAGTAAAATAATTGTGGGGTTTTACATATTGATCTAGAGGATGTGACGGTCTTAGAACCAAGTAATCATAAAGTTTTAAGTTGCAGAGTGGCTGACAAATATGAATTTGGTTATGGCATTGTCATTTGGGACATCCATCATTCATCACCTACTTTCTTCCTTGTTTCTTAATTGTCATGATTCTGAGTCGAGGCGTGAAACTTGTGCCTTAGCCAAGTCATCTTTCTACTTTCCCAATAAGGAATTCCTCTGGGGTGTCACTTTTGTCCTGATCATTTTCCCAATCTTTGTTGGGGTAATTTTCCCAATTCTTGTCGGGAGCCTCCATTTCCTTAGGGGAGTTATCGGAGTCGGAAAAGATACCTCTAGCATTTTGGCTTCATCGGAGGAAGCGAAGTCAGAGTTGTCATTGGGCGGTATGCTACTATTTGCTCGTCAGAAAACTCTATTTCCTCATCAGAGTCTAAGTCTGAGCCAATGGCTTTCTCGACAATTGCTGCTTCATCGGGTATCAGATCCATCTCAAGGATTCTGTTCACCATCATTGACCGGTGGTCTACATTTGGATACTTTATTTTTGTAGTAAAAGTAAAGAAACAGAAAGTGGTAACAAGGTCGATTGCAAAAGTTGAGTTTAGTGGTATGTCTTATGGTGTTTGTGAGTTGTTGTAGTTGAAGAAATTATTGGGAGACTTGGGGTTAGACCTAAGGAAGCTATAAATCTACATTGTGATAATATGGTAGCTATTTAGATTTCTCATAATCCAGTGCAACATGATCGCATTATGCATGTTGAGATTGGTCAACACTTTATCAAGGAAAAATTGGACGTTGAAATCATTTCCTTTCCATTTGTAGGTACTGAAGGTCAACTAATGTGGTTACTAGAGCTGTATCTAGTAGTGTGTTTTCCAACTTGCTTGACATGTTGGGCATGGGTGACATCTATGTTCCATCTTGAGAGGGAGTGCTGTGAATTGTATATATTAGTTAAGTTGTAAATAGCTTCCTTATTCCGCATCGGTGAAATACTTGTAAATTAACTCTTGTAATTCCTACACACACACACACACACCTTAAATTGGTTAAAAATAAAATTATTCAAAATTTTCTTAAATAGTTTAAATGAAGGTACCCTGTATTCTTGTTTCTTATGTTCTATTCGTCGTACACAAGATTTTCTCATCTTAAGTCTTTAAATGTTAAATCTCTCTTGCCATTCAGTACTATGCTCTAGTGTTATTCATCTTCACTTATAAGTGAGAGGTCTTAGGTTTAATTGAGGTTTAGCCCACTTCCTATAATATCGTTTGTTAAAAATTAAATAAAAATGTTAAACCTCTCTTTCCTTTAAATCTTTGAAAAAAACATAGTTATGAAGCTTAGCTCAAGAACATCGCAGTAGAATGAGTTAACGATAGAATGTAGATTATGTGCCCAAAACAAGAAAAATTGCAATTCAATATTCTATAAAAATTTATAGACTTCAAAGAGCTCGTTATAGTATAAAATTAAGAAGCTTTACTTTACAGGTCAATATTCTAAACTACAATAAATCATAAGAATCAGAATGAATCAAACTTGAGTGCAATCATGTCAAGGATCAACGTTACTTTGGACAACTAACGTAACTCACAACAGGCAACAACGCTTTAAAAAAGTTTAACTTGAATGAGTGGGATGACATGTCCATTAATAATACTATTTCTTCAAGATTTAACTCAGTTGGATATTTGTTTTACAAGATTCTCAATATTATAAAGATGATCCGTCTTATTTATTACGGTAATTAGCACCTAATGGTCATAATCTTCACTATTCATCAGCGAGTTGTTTTGGATTCAATTCAATAAAATATTCCTTTCTTTCATACATTCACAAACCTAAAATAACGTTTCTTGATACCATTCTTTCCTCTCTACCTTATAAATTATAATTAAGTTAAATTCATATTAGAACAATTCCCTTAATAAATTAGATGTTAATGTACATCTCAACGATCTTTTCCCAATCCGACATGGCATTCTCACATTTCTACCTATGCAATGTATGGAATGAGGATTCACTCTGGATCCTCTTTGTGAGGATTCTAGGGATCCCCACATTGTGTCCGTTCATCGCACATCGTTCAGTCAGAAATTATTTTAAATATTTTTATTTAAAATTAAACACAAACAGTAACTGACAAAAACTGGCCGCACGATGTACAATGAATGGACACGATGTGAGGATTTCCAGGATCCTCATTCCAATGTACGATGTACGTATGAAAGCCTTTTCCTATCTCGGATTCGCGAAACTTTCAACGTACAATTTTCTTTCACCCGACTATTTTATCTTTCAAAATACAAGAGATAATTTTTTGTTAGACAAACTAGTTTTTATTATTATATGAAGGTTTTTTTACTTAATAGAGGTACTTTTGAGCCCTTGCATGATGACATGAGTTCAAACTCCGTTGGTGGCTAATTTAACATTTAACAAAATCTATCGTTTGACAAAAAAAAAAAACAAGGAAAAAAAACTTGGTTAATCATAAATAATTACAGTTGTATAGATACAAAGTACTACATTAATAGCATCATTAGCAAGTCAATTTCCAAGATGTAAACATTGAAAAAAGATAGAGACCTAGTCTAGCTAGGGCATTGCATGGAAATTATCACTCAATGAGTTTAAGACGATACGTAAAAGAGTCATCTTAAAGGTCGTAATGGCAATTACAATGTGGAGACAACTTTTCTTAACGCGGGACTTAAACAACTGATAAATTATTAGGATAATGCGGAGCCTAGACGTCATAAATTATCACACAATGAGTTCAATGAGCGATCCGTTTATTTTGATATCACACTAATAAGGTGGTGATTGTGCCCTTAGTAGTTTAGATGGTGGTGTTGGTATTAATGATGATATCAAAATAAACGGGATAATTGAATCACCCATTAAACTCATTGAGTGATAATTTCTTAGGTCCATGAAAAGCTATGACGAGCTCATTGAAAATGAAATTATTTTGTGACTAGATATAAGTTATTATGAAGTAGTGTATCAATGAAGAAAGTTGAGGTTCCACCATAAAACGAATTAGCAATGTAGAAAGTAACCAAACTTACTTATAAGCCCCTCCTCCCATTAATGTGAGATTGATTCTCAACAACCAGTATATAGATGTTTTACTATATTATATAGGTAGAATTTCTGTTTGCTCCTCGTGATTGTAATAGGATAGCACATTTAGTCGCTTCTTTTGTTTTAAAATGGTGACCTTCATAGATTAAGCTATTTTGAGCCGGAGTGGTTATTTAACATTTTGGCTTCTGATGTAAACGTGTCCATTTGTATTTAATCAAATTTTCTATCGTTTGACAAAAAAAAAAAAATTGTTAGACTCTCAAATTATGTGATTAATAGGTTAGTTAGATGAGAGCTCAGAGCTTGTGTGAGGAGATAAAATGAGCTTTGGCTTAGATTAGCCAAGCCATATAGTAAGAAGAGACGAGAGGAAGCTGGGGAGGGAGCTAACAAAACAAATAGTTTAAAAGGAAGGAAGGAAGGTCAAAACATACAGCCATAAGTCACGAACAACCAGCACATGCACATGCTGATGGAAGTACGTGATACGAGTGTGAGTGACCTTAATTTTCCTTTTTTATTTATCAATTATTACTTATGGATTTACTAGTATTTTAATTTTTGTTTGTGTCCTTGTGTCATTTAAAAGGTTGAATGGAGTAAATGCAATTAATGAAATTGGCTCCAAGCTTTTCGAATTATTTATTAATAATTTACCAAATAAACACTCACACTCCAGTGCCCAGCTACATCTGCACTGCATTGCATGGATATTTATCCACACACTTTCTTTCTCTGGGTCAAATACCTAATCATCTTATTGTATTGTGGACTTGATAGGAAATGGACAAGACCAGCGCAGGCACGCAATTCTTTGTCTTTGATACTAATTTTCTAATTAAAATTTGCACCTCAAGTATTATATTTCTTTTCTTATAGGACACCTAATTATTATTGATATTAATATGGAAATAGAAAAGGGTTTATTTGAAAGTTATTGTTGCTTTTAGTTTTTTTTTTTTAAATGAAATAAACAAAGGAAAAGGAAAAGGAAAAGGAAAAAAAAAAACTAATGAAAAATGCTTGAAAATTTTGAGTTTTAATGATAAGGACATTATAAATAATAAAGTGCATAGTACCATGATTGACTTTTTAATGTAAAAATGTGATTTTTCGTCAAAGTGAACAATACCAGGAGTTTTTTGTTAAAGTTCCTTGAAAAAAAAAAGGTTTCTCCTCCACTCTATATCACAACAACTTTTGAAGGACAGAAAGAAAGTGGTGTTTGCTAGGGAGTAAGGGAAACCCCAAATTGCTAGGCAACAAGGTAACCTCGTCCTTGGGGACCTACACCCTCTGGTTTAATATTGGATCTTACTGTTGGTAAAGGGCTAGTGTTACAAAGAAATTTATTGTTTGGGAAGGTATCTCAAACCAATATTGCAATTTTATGTGATAATGTGAGTAAAATATAATAGATGACAACACGTGAAAAGTTTAGATTACTACTACCTTTGGCCTCTAGTTGCATATAAGTTTGTCTTGAAGAATGAGTGGTTAATCTGCACATGTAATTTTAAAGGTAAAGTAATATTTGGTTTATGTATCAATTTTACAAGTAGTACTTTGAGTTTATGATTGAGCTAACTAAATTTTACCTCTCTCCACATTTGAGGTGATTTTCTGAATGGTTCGCTAAGTTTCAATTTTGTTACATTGCATCCTAAGGTTTGAAATGTATGTTTTCCCTCTATTTGAGTGTATTATCCCTTGTCATATTGATGTGAAACCCGTTTCTAGGCTATGCAGAAGTCACACTTACACTACTGCGATCAAATTGTATGATTGCTTGTCGTATTGGAATATGCAATATTGATTGAAGAGAAACGAAACTCCATAACCACTAGTTTAAGTCTATATAATGCAAGTGCGGCTTCCAAATCAGTCTATAAATGAGTCACACATGCTTTCCTTGTTATTAATTCAGTGAATAACTAGACAATCAAACATATATGAATACCTAACTGATTTCAAAACTCAATAATATAATGTAAGAAAATTAAAACCTCACGACCAATTTTAAAGATCACTATAAAGGTGAAAGATGCAAAATGTAGTTAGCCTCTTAAGGTTCCAATATAAACAAATTAGTTGTATATCAGAGTAAGTTCAATATTTTAGAATATTAGGTGGCATGCAGGTTGAAGTAGATGGTCTATTGGTCCATGGCTCCTTATTTTTCTTTTTTTGGGGAAATCTTGATCCTTGTTGCAACCAGACAGCACAACATTTGACTCAATTCACAATGCGAGCTTGTAATATTTTGTTACTTTCCCATCAAATCTTCCATTAACACACCTATACCATTTGACCTTTGGTTGTGCATACGATTCAGAGCTTCAGGAAAAATGATATTATTCTTCAGTTTTAAGTAAGAAGTTTTATGTTCGATTTTCGTTAAAGATAAATTGGAACCACATTATTGTTAATCTATTGTGAGACTAAACTCATAATCTATTTTCCTTAATGTAAATAATGTCGTTTTGTTTTGAAAAAATAAAAAATAAAAAAGCTCCGGACAATTTTTGTTTATTCTTTAGTTGTGCATACGATTCAGAGCTTCAGGAAAATGATATTCTTCTTCAGTTGTAAGTAAGAAGTTTTATGTTCGATTTTCGTCAAAGATAAATTGGAACCACATTATTGCTAATCTATTGTGAGACTAAACTCATAATCTATTTTTCTTAATGTAAAAAATATCGATTTGTTTTGAAAAAAAAAAAAAAAAAGCTCCGGACAATTTTTGTTTATTCTTTATTTATAAATAATAAAATAAAATAAAGAGACCAGCAGCATCATGAGCCAGCCATCACCATCAATAATTATAGTTTTGGTGGCATATGGGTTATGATTAATTTCATCTGCAATTCAACTCATGAAATTATAAAAACACTTGGTTGTTTCATCACCTCCTCCTTTGCAAAAATTCTCCACTTTGCCCTCCTCCCCCAACATTTGGTAGTTTGGAACGGTAGATAGTTTGTAGCAATCACATTATTCTTTTAAAAAAAAAAAACTAATTAAAATACTCAATATTTATTGGCCTGAGGTTCCTTTTGGGTCTCTCTCTCTACTTTCTCTCTCTGCATTGTCCTTTTTGACATTTTTTTTTTACGGTATAAGAAGAATTTTATTAATAACGAAAAAAAAGAGTTACACCTAGTCAGAGGGGGACATAAACCTAATTCCTCATAATACAAGAAGAAAAAACAAAGGATATAAAATACATTAAAGGAAGGGGAGACATAAACCTTACCCTTCTAGAAATGAAAACAATAATGATACAAGGAAGAGGGGGGGATCTGAAACCTAACCCCTCTGCATTGTCCTTTTTTACATCCACCAAGGAAAGCAAATAAAATGAGAAACCAGAAAACCCCACAAGAAAGTGGCATATTTGGTTTGCTTTATTACCACCTTTGTTTTCAAGTAATTCCAGATTTCTTGTGGACCAAGTTTTGGTGTCACAACATTAATGCAAAACATTCCAGCTTGGAAAGAAAGAAGGAAAAAAAGGGGCAAAGAGTTGAAGCTTTGATAAATTTGAGGTGGGGAAAACAAATGAAAGAAGGATTAAAGAAGAAGATTTTAAAGTTAGAATATTAAACTTGCTAAGAGAGAGTTAACAACCTGGAGAGATATGCAAATGAGCAGCAATATTTGTATTTCCTGTTTCCTTCCAACTTTGAGTACTTGTTTCTTGTATACACATCTCAATCATACGGAATTACGATATAGATAAATTATTCTCTTTCGTGCGTAAATATGGTTATCCGATTCACTTTATGGAAATTCATAACTGCAACATATAATAATTTTATCATTCAATTAGTCTGCGTAAAGATAAATATATGAAAGATTGCAGACATGCTGCCAAGCAGCCATTCGATGTATTCACACTTAAAAACATATTAAAAAACAATCACAACTTGGTTTAAACCCGATACAAGCCATCGCGGGAAATGTTAATACAATACAGTAAAACTCAAATAAATACAGCTGAATACCTACCTCCCACTATCACATGGAATTATATGGTCTAATCTAACAATTCCTAGGCTCCCAAGTCTTTTGTTCATCAGAAAGAACCTGCTTAGAACATCAACGAACATCTCCTACGAGTAATAAAATGAGGGAGATGTTATTAATTAGCACTCCAAAGATTCATCCTGCACTCCTCTCTTACAGAAACATAAGGTAGAAACTGCATTTCGAGGATTGCAAGATGACCTTTTTGGATTGCCAATCACAACTCCTAGTGAGATTTAGTTATGCATTCCCAATCACCAAGCAAACTAACACGACACGCAATCCACTAGGCGGCAGACTCAGGCCCATGACACGTAAAAAAAGACCACCCACCACTCAATTATTGCAATTAACCTCAAGCTTATAAGATCTGCACATAAAGCCGACTTCATATCCAACCTTGAGAGGCAGTTAGATATTGAAGAGTAGATGGAATAGTGGTCTTGGAAGTCAGGTGAAAATGCTACTAGCAATTAGTGCCAAGAAAACTGAATAGATTATACAGAAATGAAATAAATGCTACGGACATTTTTTTGAAATATGCACTATCTCTGAACAATTTATGCAATCATTAATGAAAGCACAAGCATATATTAATATCATTGAGGCAATTCAAATGAAAACATAGACTTACCACCACGATTTGTCCCCTATTAATTGAACTACCAAATAATTTTAGACTCATGCATGCACAAACAGGACGTTAGGTGAGCAAAAATGATCGGCAGAAATTACATAAGCTACACTAAATTGCATATCGTTGTCACTCCCCGCAATGTAAAACCATTATCACTAAACTTAAAAATCAAATCAAATTGGAATCTTAAACAACAATGTTGAATTTGTTATCATTTTTCTCCATTTAAAACTAAAGTTTCGAATTTTACGCAAAGCCTCCATCAACCAACCATTCTAAAGTATTAGCATTCAATCCCATCCAAAAAATATGCCTTTCTTTCAGCAAACCCTTCTCTATCTCGTCAAGGTAAAGTCCAAATAAGAACTTACTAATTCGAGATGGGTTTTCAAGTTTCATCGAACTAGAATACATTAACTGAATACCAACAAATGGAGAGATCAATCAGCCAGGTCTTCTTAAACTCAAGATAATCTAATATAGTCAGACTAATCATTTCAAGCAGGCTAAATGTTATGCAAAACCCTCACACTATCCAGACAACTCTATAAGTAGATGCAAAGAATTTGATCTGAAATGAATGTAATCATCATTGTCGAATGGTTGGTTATTGTTTTTTAAAATTGGCCTTTTCCCCTAACAGTTTGATGGTTCATATCAGTCAAAACAAAGGGATGAAATCAACTACCAGTCTACAACTAACTCAAATGCTGATCCAATGTATGCCCTATTTTTCACAATCTCCAACGGAAAACAAATGAAGCCAATACATTTATAGTCATCAATTAAACGTGGGATGCACATTTTCTAAAATTGGATGATCACCAATATTTTTTATTCAATTCATCGTTCTTCAAGAAAATTAAAAGCAATGAAGAAACAATCTGCAGAAACAAAAACTCATGAGTAAACTAGAAGAACAATGCAAATATAGACCTATGGCAAATTTATTCAAGGAAAACTCTAAATCCTCGGCCAAGGAAGATACGTTTGATAATGAAAGTCCTCATACAATAGAAAATATTACCTAGAATCAAAATGTATAAGAAAAAGCTTAGAACTTGTAAGTTGTAATGTCTCAAAATCAACACTTAACTCACTTAAAACCCCCGTAAACCTTGAAACATGGTTTATCTTTTTCTTTTAAGGTGAGAAAAATAAGGATTTTATTCATATGATATAAGTAGATGTACAAGGACAGTCACAAGCTGTCTACTGAAAAAAGATAAAGGCCTCTAACCAACCAACTCCTATAATGTCCAGTAGTACCTCAAATTAGCATGGCAAAGCATCTATCTAAAAAAGAAAAGACCTTTAACTGGAGTATCACTTTAGGCCATGTTTGGATTGAGGCCAAGTTAGTAAGGAATGGATCACATAATGTTAGATGGAGGGGTTAGAAATGCACCACATGTACATTACAAAGGCATGTGGGAGGAATTTGCATATGACTACTTGGAATTAGTCATTTACAAATCCCTCTTGCATACCCTTTTGATAATCATGTAGTGCATTTATAATCCTCCTATCTAATCTATCTAATGTTTTACTGTTTAGGTGAGGGACTTGCAAATTCCAAGGGATTTACGCAAAGTGATGAAGAAATGCATCACAAAAATTTAGACAGGAGGGATTAGAAATTCTCCACATGAGAGTTGCAAATCCATTCTAAATTCCAACCAATCATTTACAAATCCCTCTCACATGCTTTTGCAATTCTCATGTGGAGAATTTCTAATCCCTCTTATCTAACTTTTTGTGATCCAGTTCTTCATCACTTTGCCTAAATCCCTTGGAATTTAGAAGTCCCTCACCCAAACATTCCTCACTTGGCCTAAGTCCCTAGAGATTTGGAAGTCCCTCACCCAAACATACCCTTAGGTAACTGATGATGCGTTGCCCCACCATTAACAATGGGACCAACTTATAGAACCAGATTCCAGTTGAATGCCCACTCTATGCACTAACTGGTGCTGCCACATGAAACCCATGTTTTTACATAAGCCTTACAGCTCTATCTACCGGTGGTACGGCATGAAACATGCAGTGATGTGCTTTAAACATGTTTTATAACCCTCAAAGTTCTATCTACCAGTATTCCTTAAAATTAATACTAATTCCAGAAAAGCTTCGGAGCCAATCTCTGATATTTCGGAACTCAGCTTTTATCAGGATAGCTACTTAAACAGAGCAGTGAAGAGATCAATACACAGATGTTTAAAAATGCCAAACTTATTATGCCTGCGTCTATCAAAGGAAGAATCAAATTCAGCAAGTAGAAGGGAGAAATGTATATACAATAACCAATAGAGTAAGTAGTTTTGACACTGCCATCCTACTTGCAGAAGAATAAAGTTTAATACACGATTGCATGGAAGTTAAGTTCTTCAAATTCAAAAGATGTATTTTATTTATTTAGAAAGAAATGCTTCATTTCAAGAGCCATAGGACATCAACATCGCAATTACAACAGAACAGGGCGATTTGCTTCTTGAGAACTTATGCGTGTCACTTTAAGATCTCCTTTACAATACCATTAGATTTTCTCTGCAGCATAGAGTGGAGCTTTTCTACTACGGAAGATATATCCTAACAAACTATTCCATGTTACACTTGTTGGTTATTTTGAAATGATAACGACGAGCTAATATAAACCATGTATTGTAGATAACGATGTTTGAGAAAGAACCCTAAATTATTAACAAAATTATGTAAACATTTGGCCTAATTTAATCGGATCACTTCCAATCTTCCAAGTAAACAGTCTATCGAAAGTCTATCTGATTCTACCCTCCTTGTTTCCTGCTATCGAATATGCACGCATATCACGCCCCTATTCTGTGTTTTAGGTAACTTAGGAGCTCATTCGAACACAGTTAAATGTTTCATGCATCTAATGCTTTGAAGCTTCATTTGTTCCCAAAAAAATGTATCAGTAGAAATACAAGATCGACTTACCTGCAGTTGTTGACCTCGAATTCGACATTGTTGCCGATTTCCTTCCACCAGAAAAGATAGGACCAATCCTCTTGGAAGAACAGTTACCTAGCAGGAGACATTGTTCACAAAAATTAAGATTATAATCAATTATAAAGTAACATTTATCCTCCTTTGATGAATCGAACAAAGTAGTTCAAGAAAATGCCTACCTCTTTACGTGAGAAGCCAGATTTTACACATCGCGTCGGAAAACAGACAACATTGTGAAGTGGGTCTGTTTGGTTACCGAGAAAATGCAGGAAATGCAAAATCAAAACTTCCAACTCCAACTATCTTAACTAATTTTAACTGATCTAAGCTTTCGGTGATGGAATGTTTTTGAAATTGTTGAGAGATTAGGGTTTTTCTTTCTACATATCCGTTAGTAGAATAGGGGAGGATGGTGTGAATTACGACAGAGACGGCCCACCGATACTGTTCTTAATTTAGTATTTGTCAGTCAGGTGTAGGATTTTGAAGTGGAATTACGATATTTAAATGTTTGGTGTGGGATTTTGAAGTGGGCTTAAGATATTTAACATGAATCTGCTTTCTAATTCTGATATTATGTAGAATTATGAAAGAAACGAGCTATATGCGCACTTTTAATAATATTGATATTATCTTCAACTTGATAATTAGTAGGTGCATATTTCGTCAGATGAAAGGTGTTATCACAAAAGACATCAATATTAGTTATGTGGGATTACGATATTAGTTGGAGTGGAATTACGATATTAGTTGAAATGGAATTATGATATTTACAATTTTTTTTTTTATCAGAAATAGATGTGAGATTTCAACAGATGGTAGTGTGGCCGGAACTTTACCGTCCTGAACAAATGCTTTGGGCTTCAGTCCAATATTTTGGGTCTCCATATGGCCATGGGCCTTAGACCCTCGTTTGCTTCCCACTCTCCTAAAATGTTGAGATTTTTTTTTAAATTTTTTTTTTTTAGTAAACCTAACAATTACAAAACTGGTTAAAAAAAATAATTATAACTATATTAGAGTAACATAGGCAAATGTTGTACCATCGAAGCTTATATAATGTCATCTTGTGAGTTAGATCATTAAATTACTTTGAAATTAATAACAATATAACCGGATGAAATTATGTTGATTAAACATTATCGCTTTTTTTATTGAAATTAAACATTATCTCTAACATTAAACTATCGACTTCTATAATGTTTCCAATAAGTTTTTATTTCAACATTTTAAAATAATTTTCTTTAACAAATGATATTATCTACATTAAGGGAGGTGGAGGGTGGCCAAGCCTTACAATGAGCTAGCAATAATATGATTCAAATTCGTATTTGACGAGAATTGAACTTAAGACCTCTTAGAATACCACCAAACTATAGTACTAAATGATAACCCTTTAAAGTACTTATTTTTCTTTTAAAAAGGAGGTTGACCGTTTTGATAAGAGAAAATTAGAGTAATAGTAAACGATTGGTCCTTAAACTTGTTTCAATGTAAAACAATGGTCATTTTAATTAACTTTGTTAGAATTTTCAGTCATTTTTTGTTTCTTTAAATAATATATTTTGAAAAAAAAATTCTAACAAAGTAGCCGAAACAAGTTCAAGAATTAGTACTTACGATTTCTTTAGCTCGGAAGCCAAAGAGGACCACAGCTTCAATTACTATTTTTGATAATAAGAGTTTTGAACTTTAAAAAGCGAAAATAAAACGAAAAATTGAGTGGTGCCCAGAGCACTATCTTTCTCTTTCACAACAATCTCTTTTGGTCTCTTATTTCAGTGTGTTGTTAATCTTCTGATACACTTCGGACTTCAAAAGTAGAACCCATTTCTCAGAAACTCTAATTGTTTACTTTCTAAAATTCTGACACAATATTGTTGAAGGTTGTTCGTTGAGGTAGCATAAGCATAGCATGGCTTCCATCATTGCAAGCTTGCCTCCACCACTGTTGGCCCATGGCAGAAATACAAACACCACCCTTTTCAGAGCTCTTCCAAAACTCCCCGTTTCTTCCGTTTCAGGTGAGCCTCACGGTCATAAATACTAAAGCTGCTATTTGGGTTTTTTTGTTCTTTCTTTATTTCTTTCCAATTTGAATTGCAATTAAACAGAGTATGTTTAATTTGACTAAGCATATTGAATTTGTTCGTTCACAGTGTTTGGTTGGGTTGTTTTGAGTGAAGGATAAAACTGAAATTCAGCTACTTTAGTTGAGAGAATTTGGCAATTTGGTCAAAAGTGGTGTTTTATTTTAATAATCGTTTTCAATTGGATTGAGCTTTAATATGAAGAATCTTTTGAATTAGGGTATGTATTTGATTATATGATTTTGTTGAGAATGAATCCCATATTGATGAGAGGAGGGACCGTGAATGTGCTTATAAGTAGTTGGACTACTCCCATATTGCCAATTGGTTTTATGGTAGAACCTCAACTTTTTTCTATGATGTCAGAGCAGGTTGTCCCACACGTGAAACCCAACAACCACACGCGCTCAGCGTCATCCTGTTGTGTTGTCCACGTGTTAGGCTTGAACCACATTGATGAGAGGAGGGACCTTGCATATGCTTATAAGTAATTGGACTACTCACCGTATAACCAATTGGTTTATGGTGAAACCTCAGCTTTAAAAGGATTGGAAACTCGGATAAGATAAAGCTAAATGCAACATCAGAAAACAAAACCTTCCGCATCCATGTGTTTAGCCGTGAAACTCGAAGTCGTAAGGCCCCACTTGATAATCATTTCGCTTTTTTTGTTTGTTTTATTTTCCACTCTTTGGTTGTAAATAAAGTGGAAATACTGAGAAAGGATGGATGAATAAGGATAAAGGAAGGGTGGTAGGAAGGATGTGTAAGAAACCAAAATTTAGAAGAACAAAACCGTCCACATCCATGTGCATTTCTTTCACATCCTTCCTACTACACTCCATTGCCATTCTTGATTCATTCATCCCTTCATCTACTTTAACAAAAATTAAGAACTAAAACAAGAAATGGTTATCAAACGTTCTCTAAGTAATCAAAGGTTTTAGAGGTTGATGGTTATGTGTTTGAAGTGTCATATAAAATGCAATTTGACATGCACATTTCCATGCCTAGGTTGCACTATTCTCTCTAACTTAGGTGCGTAATTTTCTGACTTTTCAGAGAGACAGAATCGTGTTGCTGTTGTGGTGAAGGCTACTGGGGAAAGCTCCGAGTCTTCAACATCTATTGTGAAATCTGTTCAGAATGTGGTAAGCTCTTTCCCTCTGCGCTTTCATGATCAAATTTTTATATTTATGATTTGTTTCACGTTATGCTTTGGCTAGCTTGAATCTGCAGGCAATATTTCCTTTCTTCTTTTGATTCCTCTAATGGTTTTCAATTGTGTGCAAAGTTTATGAATTTCCCCTTCGGTAAATTTTGAAAAAGCGTGCATTTTTCTTAGCTATGAGAATGGGCTGTGATATAGATAACACACGATTTTGTTTTTTAGCCAACTTTTGGTCCTAAGAATTTGTCATTCTATGGAATGAAGAAATGCATGCAATATTTTCTTTCTTCTTCATTCGATAGATTGACAAGTTAATTTTGATCTTTTTTTTTTTAATATAAGGCTTACTATTTTCTTCCTCTCGCTTTGATTTGAAACAGTGGGATAATTCTGAAGATCGGCCAGCTCTTGTTGCTTTGGGGTTTGCAGCTGTAGTAGGTTTATGGACATCAACGAATTTGATTACAGTAATTTTCTTATCTCTCTGTTCTTTTCAGTTCTTTAAAGGAATGAAAAGTGTTGTTGCAATAGTTGATACGAGCTTGAATGAACTAATACCAACTATCAACATCTGGCACTTTCTGTGGCATTCATATATAGGAACCAAGTTACACTGTCAAAGCTTAAAACTTCTTAAATTTTTTTTATTTCCAGAGTAGAAAATAGAATATCACAAAAGTTTTATCAGCCTTTGAGGCTAGATGGAGAGCAATTGGAGTCATTATCCAAAAGTTTACCACTGCCATTTATTTCACCCAATATTTTCTTAATTTTAGTGATTTTAGGTTATTCATTTTTTATAATCATATTTTAGTTGTTTCTTTCTTTGTTTTTATATGTGTTGATCTTGTACTTCGCAATAGAGAAAGCTATCCCATTTAGACAGTATATATTGTGTATGTTACATGACGAGTTTGAAATCTCTTCTAATCTTACTAGATTTTCATGTTACTTGTTAGAGGTGATTGTGATTACATTTATCTTCCTGTATTGGATGGCCTTGCAATGCTCATGAAGGGCATTTCTAATCCCTCTTATCATACATTTTGTGATCCATTCCTCAATTCCTTTGGACTTCGATGTCCCTCACCCAAACATAACCTAAAAGTAGGATTTCGTACCCTTCTTTTAAAACAAGGTGGTAGGTCCTCTTCTTTTATTCTGATTGAGATCTTGAATTTGATTGTTAATATTATGTTAAGGATTTAGGAGTTAATCTTACAAAGTATATAGTTTGATCAAACTTTAAGATGTGTCCATTCTGCTTCTTAAAAAAAGTACATTATTGATCAGTTTTGTTCTTAAGTAATTTGGTAAAGAGTGTATGGTATACATTATTAACCGTGACATACAGATTCAAACTTCGTGAGGTTTAAATTCATCTCTTCTCACTAAAGGGTATGGAATTATTTACCAGACCATTTTCAGATGCCTTTGGGATGGTGTACTTGAGAAATCAAATTCAAAGTTTCTAGTGTTACTTCTCCAATGTGTGATAGATTTTTAGGACAACAATCATCATAGGAATTTAGAGCAATTGCAATTGTCTAAATCTTAATGTATTATTCGTGGAGTTTTTAACTTTGCCAATTGCCACACACATACACTATTTTCATCAGTGAACTTGCTTTCAGCTTAGTAGTTCTGACGGTTTAATACCCCTCTCCTTGTCCTTGATTCCCCGTTTATGTGAACAGGCCATTGACAAGTTGCCGCTTATCCCAACTGTGCTGGAATTTGTCGGAATACTTTTCTCTTCGGTAAGTACGTGATACATGTATGTTGTAGTTGGTTGCCATGGGAGCTCAAATGTATATTAACTTGTTCATGTTCTTGTTTCAGTGGTTTGTGTATCGATATCTCCTATTCAAGCCTGACCGGTAAGAGAAAACCGATGACTGCAATTTTATTTTGCCCTAAAAATAATGAAGATTACCTGGAGCATGGCTTTTGGGACGGATTTCTTCTTGCAATTTAAGTTTGAATGCAAGAACATGTTGTTTCAGTAGAGTAATTGTGTTTCTTGTTTTTGTGTTTACAGGGAAGAGTTTTTCCAAATCGTGAACAAATCAATATCCAATATCTTGGGGCAGTGAAGTGGAATTGCAGCTGTCCTGAGAATGTTTTTAGTTTGGGGAAGGGATTGGCAGGAACTTAATATGTTTTACAGTAGCATTCAAACTCATTATTCCGAGTCAATCAAGAACCTCAAGTTGGTCTTAAATCAAGGTCTTTGAGAAATCATTTTTTCCAATCCTATTATTAAAATACCATATTTAAGAGGGAAAGAAAGCATCTGATAAAAAAGGAGTTGAAAAATATTATCATCAACATTTAACCGTTTGATTACCATCATCAACATTTACTTCTTTCACAAGAAAAGAAACACAGTGTTCGTCTATTTCTTCTCGGGAGTGTGCGCATCATATGTTCAATGCACATATGGACGCGGGTGAGAGGAGTACCCAGCGGGATAAAGATAGAGGGGGCTGCGTTGGTGTAGATTTGCAGTGGGTCGGGCCGGTGTGGAGTGGGGGAGAGTACGGTGGTGTGGTGATGGGGATGATGTGCAGGAGGTTGCACGGGTGGTAAGCAAGTGGTAGAGAGAATGTGTTTATTTTTTTTTTTTTTTATTTTTTAAAACTTTTTAATATTTATGTTTTTTAGTAATAAGAAAAATAAATTTGGGGCATGCCACATCGTTTAACTGAGGATTTAATTGAAAGATTAACAAAACGGAAGTATGAATCTACATGAAAAACGTAACTTTAGGTATGAAAGTGAGATTAGCTCCCAAAATCATAATTCTATTAGTCTAGTCGTTAAGTTCTCCATGAAACGATGACCTAGCAAACTTCTTATGAGGTGAGAAACCAGGGCGGCCTGCTCTGTCCAGCTTTTGTCGAAAGTATGGATTGACATGTTGGACATCATGAAGTAAACGCTCGAAGACATGACGCCTCATCCGGAAGTGACGTCTGAAATCCTTTTATGTGTACATCGAGTTGAGGTTGAAGTAGTTGTTCATTAGATTGTCATGCGCCATCTCTCTGTTTTGTGGTTTGTAAGAGCAACCAGCAACAGAGCCACCCCATTGAGGTTGTTCATCAGTTGGCTCACACGCCATGACCCCAACCATATTTGCCATTTATGATGTGTTGCGCATGCTTCATCTTCCTCATCGGACTCCTCATCTTCTCGTCTTATCTGCTCCTATTTTTCTTCCAATTCAGAATTGGATGAGGACCCTCGGTTGGAATTCAAAGAGGATCTAAAGTTGGAATTCGTTGCAAACTTGAATTGAAAGAGATTGAGTTGAAAGAGATGTTGGAAAGGGCAAAGCTGAAGGTTAGTGAATTATAGCCCAATATCCACCCTATTTATGGACATCGGAAGCTGAAGATAAGAAGTGTCACACAGATAAAAATCCTACCTAAAATCCCACAACCAATTACATCTCGACACGTGGCACTCGAAATCCTATACGACAAATTATTAAGATTACATATCGACAAGAAATCTGGAAAGGTACTCACATATTGACACATGGCACTTGAAAATCCGTGACGCAAAATTATTGAGATTCCTTATCGACAAGAAATTTGCAAAGTTACTCACATATCGACACGTGACACTCAAAATCCGAGACATAAAATTATTGAGATTCCATATCGACAAGAAATCTGCAAAGTTGGACACATAACGACACGTGACACTCGAAATCCAAGACGTAAAATTATTGAGATTCTGTCTTGAAAAATTATTGAGGTAGTTTTATTTTAGTAACCGTATTAATTCAATTAAAATAATAAATTATGTTTGGCTTTTTCAATTGGAGATGATTTTTTATCACAGGGCTATGTTTAGCTTATGACCCTTTGGCCCATCGGTTGGAGATGGTAAGAAATATGGTCTGACACTGTTCATTAAAATAATAAATTTTTAAAGGACTATAGGGCTAAAATGAGCTCTCTGGCCCTCATTTGGTTGGAGATGCTTTATGCCATCTAACGTATAGAGCATATATATACACACATGGCGCCATCACCTTTTTCCTTTTTTTTATATACACACATGGCACAATCACTTTTTTCTTTCTTTTTTTAATTATTTTATCGTCTCTGTTTTTTTAATGTTTGCTTTCCCTTCTTTTTTTTATGGGTAAATTACATAGTAACCCCTCAAGTTTGAGGTCTATTACAACCTCATACAACATCTTTAAAACATTTCACTTTCATACCTCAAGTACTATTTTATTTCAATATAATACATCCGTTAGATTTTCCATCCATTAATCCGTTAAATGCTGACATGGCTGATGTGTGCCACGTGGCAATTATTATTATTATTTTTAAAAAAAAAAAACCTAAATCTTCTAAATAAATTATAAAATTAAAAAAAAAAAACCAAAAACCAAAGCCCACTTCATCTTCCCTCCCTCCCTTCCCCCCAACCCCCACCCCCCCCCCCCCCGCCCCCACAAAACCCAACCTGCAACCTGCAACCCAGAAGAAGAAGAGGAGGAAAAAAAAATAAAAAAACTCATCTTCATCTTCCCCGTGGCACCCATCGTGCATCCACCCCCTTCCCTCCTCTACACACCCCACCGCACCCATCTTCTTCCTCATCTTCATCTTCTCCGCAACCCAAAAATAAAAAATAAAAAAATAACCCCTTCAGTTCGTCTTCCCCCCTCCTCCTCCCCTCTCTTCTCCCCCATCTTCATCTTCTTCCCCCAACCCCTACCTGCAACCTAGAAGAAAAAAAAAAAAAAAAAAAACCCAGATCCCGTCCGCCATCATCGGGTTGTGAGGTGAAAATGGGAGGAATGGGTGTGGATTTAAGGAGTGGGGTGTGTAGAGGACTGAAGAGGGTGGGTGCGAGTGCGCCCGCCCCCTACCTGCAACCTAGAAGAAAAAAAAAACCCAGATCTCGTCCGCCATCGTCAGGTTCTTGAGGTGAAAATGGGTGTAGATTTAAGGAGTGGAGTGTGTAGAGGAGGGAAGAGGGTGGGTGCAGAGGGAGGGTGGCTGCGGGTGCGCTCGGGGAAGGTAGGGGTGGGCTGGGCTGGGTTGCAGGGGGAAGAAGATGAATATGAGGGAGAAGAGAGGATGAGGAGGGGGGTGAGGAAGAGTAATGAGGTTTCTGTGAGGTGGGTGGGTGGGGGTGGGGGAAAAATGATTTGGATTTGTTTTTGGTAGGGGATTGTGGGGAGATGGATTGGTTTTAATTTTTTTTTTAATTTTATAATTTATTTAGAAGATTTAGGTTTTTAAAAAAAGATTAAAATTTTTTTTTGCCACGTGGCACAAATGTGGCAGCCACGTTAGTATTTAACGGATTAATGGATGGAAAATCTAACGGATGTATTATATTGAAATAAAATAGTACTTGAGGTATGAAAGTGAAATGTTTTAAAGATGTTGTATAGGGTTGTAATAGACCTCAAACTTGAGGGGTTACTATGTAATTTACCCTTTTTTTATCTGTTGTCGGTGCCCCTAGCACTATGTTAGTTTGAAACTCCAAAAAATTACAATATTGACATATGCATGAAAAATTCAATCTATACTAAAACTGAAAACACACTGAATCACTGTTCATAAGCACAGTGCACTGATGATTTTGCCCCTGTTTAGTTTTTGTTATTGCATGTCTGCCACTGTCTGAGAAAATATATAAAAACTTTATTTTTTCCATTTTTTTTTCTGCCCTTTTCACCCTTAAATCTGTAGTTGCTGCTTCTGTTCGACACAATCCTAAGCTTCCTCGAATCACACCTGAGCTCCTCTCTGCAACTTCTGAAAACTCTCAAACCTTAAACCAACCAAAACGAAA
This sequence comes from Malus fusca, assembly GCA_035220775.1. NCBI lineage: Eukaryota > Viridiplantae > Streptophyta > Magnoliopsida > Rosales > Rosaceae > Malus > Malus fusca. The sequence continues at coordinate 18,435,962 of CM069067.1, read as the reverse complement.
TGTTCTCCTCATATTCTTCCTTCTCCATTCTATCTCTTCTCCCTCACTCTTCTCTCCACGACTCGCTGGATACACAGTTGCGGCTAGCGATGATGTTGACGATTCCATTGGTCTGAAACGGCTCCTCATCACCTCAGGTACTTTCTACACCTATTACATGTCAAGATATGCTTCGAATTTGTAGTTTCCGCTTCAAACCCTAACTACTCCGTTTCCAGCGAATTTACAGAGAACTGGCGATTCCGTTTCCGACTCCTCTCTAATCCAATCCATCCATATCTCTCTGCATCTCATCATTTTCCTACTTTTTTTCCTCAAAAAAATAATTAAAAAGCAAGGAAACCTAGAAACTGAGCATCATTTTATTTTAATTTTTTTGATTTAAAGAGGAAAAAGTTGGTTCTTTCGTTACATGCATGATTGGGTGGTATTATTTTATTAAAGATCATATTTTTATTGATGGGTTATCAGGTCATAGGCCATGAAGCTTCGAATTCAGGGCAGTACCCTGTGGTAATGAGCACATGGCCCTTCGTAAAGGCTGTCAGAGCATCCTGGCGGGCTGGGGATAATGGATTCTCCGTTGTGGATTCCGTCTTTAAGGGTTGCTCGACTTGCGAGGAACCCAGTTTGGGTTCGACATTCCTGGCAACTTTCAGAGGTTTTCTGGTGGCGGCCGCCCTGCAACCACAACTATTTGACTCAGAGAGTCCCAACAACAACATGTGAGCTTTGCAAGCTCGAATCTACCCCTCGATCGAAGATTTCCATAAGTCCAGCTTGCGGTGGGTTTTTTCGACGAAGATCCGAATCTTTTTCGGCCAATTTCAGGCCTTTGAGACCTCTTTTGGGTCCGGCCAAGGTAATATTTTTACTCTACACCTTCGAAAGTTACCCCAATTGTATTCCCTCTATTGTTGCTATGATTAATCACAAATCTTTTGGATTTATACCTCCGTAGTTGGAGCTTTAAATCTGATGTATGAATAAATAGAGATTGTAGTCCTTAGATCACACACTTTGACCTCTAAACTTACTAAAAGACATAGAATCAGAAGCAGCACTTACAACTTGAACAGTTTAGACATGTTGCTATACGAATCTGGAATTGTAGTCCCACAAAAAACAGAGCAAACAGGTTGTTTCACTCTTGAGTTTGGCTGCGAGCTTATCCCTAACCTTCTCACCAGAAAAGAAGAATATGTAAAAATTAATCAAGGTTTTTAAAAAAATATACCACCTGATTACCTGCTATTGGATGGCTTATCACAATTTTTGATATTATTAAGCAGTTGAGGTTTTGGTGCCCCAAGTTCGGCGAGTTGTTTCTAGCCAAACACCGGCGAATTGGATCTCCCATTTGCCACCAATTGTCTTCCCTTTATCTCAGAAGTAAAAAATACCCGTTGCATGCCTCGATTAGTTTCGGTTCCGGTGAGGGTTTTCGTTTTTCCGACAAGTTTCTATCTCTCTTTTTATTTTTAAGTTGCAGATAATAATTTCTCTCTTTTTATTTTTTTGAGTTGTAGATAGATTATGCAAATATATGTAAATAGATTATGCAAATTTTTTTAGTGATTTGTTTGATGAGTAAAATTTTTGCATATAGTTACAAGTTTACAACCATATTTACTGAATTGAATAAATATGTAAAATAAATGCATTAAGGTACGAGAACATTTAAATGAAATGTGGATTTATACCCATTATGAACAAATCCCTTACAAATATTTCACTTTGCTAATACATCATAGTAATCTATTACTTCATTGGTTACATTAATAGTTTAATTTCTAGCAAATTGATTGATCTTCATGAACTAATCTTCTATTAAATACTAACTTTTACTAACATAATTAAATTATATTCATATCATATTCTAATGTACAGACTAATATAATGTGAAAAAAAATGAATTTGTATAATATAATCATTATTAGTGAATTTTTAATGTACAAACATAACATCACAATTAGCTTTTATGTTTATAAATATGCATGTGGTTTTTTTTTTTTTTTTTTTGGTTTTTTTCAGGAAAATAAATGCAGAAAAAGAATGCTCATCTAAACGTGAAATGAAATCGTGTGATTAAACTTGGAGCAGGGTGTGGAGTAGTTGGGTTTGGTGAGTTTCTTTTGTTTCTCTCAAATTATGCCACATTTAATCTACATGGCTTTTTATGTTGTTCGTCTTTATCGGTTTTTCTCTTAGGCATGGCATTACTGGAGGTGTGACGTGGTTACGAAAGATCAAGCGGAGGTTTTGCCCTTGGAATGAGAAAATCTGGAATATGCAATCTTATGATTAATATAAATATTTTAAATGCAATGTCATGAATATTTATGTTCATATATATTTGTAAGGAACAATAGAACATGCGAATGTACTATAGGTATATAAACTCTACTTTTTAACACATATTTTCTATACTTTCTACACTGTTAATAATTTTTCAAACCCCGCAGCAACGCGCGAGGGTATACCTGATTGTAATAACGAATACCAATTTTCTTCTGTTTCCATGCCACGTGAGTGGCTGTGCTTATGGTGATTTAGTTGCTTCTTGATCATGATTTGCTATTTTTTCTCCATCACGACTTGCCATCTTTTCTCCAAATTTTCCTGATTTGTCTCTGTGCGATCTTCTCTCTCCATTTTTTATTTCAGACGAAAGGCGAAATCACATCTTCATTCCTAATTTGGATGGCAAATTACGCTCTTCATTCCTCATCTTTTCCCCAGGTTTGATTAGGGTTGACTTCTGTGAGGATTTTCTTCCTTTAATAAATATATTGGGCATGAACTTGAACAGCATGTATTGCTTTGAATAATTTGAGACAATACGGGCATTGATTTGGAAAATCTTAATTTCATTTCCTTGTGTGGCATGCACTTCAAGCGGGCAAGAATGACTCCATAATCGAAGGTGATTATGAATTAATTTCCTTTCTCTCAACTAGTAAGTTGTTTCTCTCCATTATAAGCAGAGTGGGTATCACTCCAATTCCAACTATAAAAGCAGGAGAGGGGACCTTATTGACACACATAACATCTGCAATATCAGCAACTTCCAAACCTGCAGTTTAGCCGACTCCTGTCCACCTGGAATCTCAGGACTTGGTGGGGCCTTCATGGTGCATAGTTTTGTACTCCTATTTGAGGTAGGCTCGCCGAGTCAGAATGGCATTGCAGCATTTGGGATTGCAGCGACCCTTCTGGAGGTGGAGGCTGCACAACGGTGGTGGAGATCGGGGAAGAGGGAAAGCCAGCAAACTCCTTTGTGATGCCTTTACTCTGTGACGCCCATTTGTTTTAAGCAGAGGACGCCTTCATTCCTTTGGGCCATATATAAATATGTAAGTATGTATATTTAGGAACGCTAATCGTCCCCATCAACTATATATCCAAAGAAGGAGCAAAATGATAGAACATTTCAAAAATAAAAAAAGTCAAATATACATATATATATATATATATATATATATTTTTTTTTTTTTGCAGGTGTTCACCACATTTGTGGATATGATGGAGATTTCTTTTGCCCCAGCTTACAGTTAGTGGCGGCTTTCTGCAAGTTTGCAGTTAGTGGTGGCTTTCTACAAATTTCTGCAATTAGTGGCGGCTTTCTACAAGTTTCTGCAGTTCTTCATTAAACGATGACCTAGTCATTCAGTTCTTCATTAAACAATGACCTGACAAACTTTTGGCACCCAAATTTTAAATCATAAGCATGTTGATCAATTCAATAAATGTTGATATTTAGTACTGTGTTAGAATTCACTTCCGTGTAAGCATAAAAGTACAACAAAAAGACTATAACACCCTCCACGGTTAGTTACTGTCACAGTTTGTCCTCTTAGAGTTAGTCAGGTTATAATTATAATCACAATAGTATCTCTCTCCTTGCACCGAATCGTTCAAACTTACAAATTCATTTCTCTCGAGTGTCTTGCTCTTGCTTCATTTCTGGAAGAATCATTGTGGTTCATTTGCTTTATTTAAAGATTCGGTGAGTTCTAAAAAATTTCAGGCCGATGGTTCTTTAGTGTTCATTTCTAGAAAGATTCACTCTGTACTTCAGACCGTATTTGCTTTCTTCATAAAACATTCGGTGAGTTCTGAAGATTTTCTGGCCGATGGTTATTTAGTGTTCATTTTTGTAGAAGATTCACTCTGTTCTTCAGACCGTATTTGCTTTTGTCGTAAAAAATTAGGTGAGTTCTAGAGATTTTCAGGTCGATGGTTCTTTAGTGTTCATTTATGGGGAGAATCACTCTGTTCTTTAGATCGTTTTTGCTTTCTTCATAAAAGATTCGATGAGTTTTGATGATTTTCAGGCCGATGGTTCTTTAGTGTTCATTTCTGGGAAGAATCACTCTGTTCTTTAGACCATATTTTCTTTCTTCATAAAACATTCGATGAGTTATGAATATTTGCAGGTCGATGGTTCTTTAGTGTTCATTTTTGGGGAAGAATCACTATGTTCTTTAGACCGTATTTGCTTTTTTCATAAAAGATTCAGTGAGTTATGAAGATTTTCAGACCGGTGGTTCTTTAGTGTTCATTTCTGGGAAGAATCACTCTGTTCTTCAGATCGTATTTGCTTTCTTCATAAAACATTCGATGAGTTCTGAATATTTTCAGGTCGATGGTTCTTTAGTGTTCATTTATGGGAAGAATCACTTTGTTTATTAGACCGTATTTACTTTCTTCATAAAAGATTGGGTGAGTTTTGAAGATTTTCAGGTTGATGGGGTTCTTTACTGTTCATTTCTGGGAAGAATCACTTTGCTCTTCAGACTGTATTTCCTTTGTTCATAAAAGATTCGGTGACATTTAAAGATTTTCAGGCCGATGGTTCTTTAGTGTTCATTTCTGGGAAGAATCATTATGTTCTTCAGACTGTATTTGCTTTCCTCATAAAATATTCGGGGAGTTCTGAAGATTTTCAAGCCGATGGTTCTTTAGTGTTCATTTCTTGGAAGAATCACTCTGTTCTTCAGACCGTATTTGCTTTCTTCATAAAAGATTCGGTGAGTTCTAAAGATTTTAAGGCCGATGGTTCTTTAGTGTTCATTTTTTGGAAGAATCACTATGTTCTTCAGACCGTATTTGCTTTATTCATAAAAGATTCGTTGAGTTCTGAAGATTTCCAGCCTGATGGTTCTTTAATGTTCATTTTTGGGAAGAATCACTCCGGTCTTCAAACCGCATTTGCTTTCTTCAAAAGATTCGGTGAGTTCTGAAGATTTTCAGGCCGATGGTGCGTTAGTGTTCATTTTTGGGAAGAATCACTCTATTCTTTAAACCGTATTTGCTTTCTTCATAAAAGATTCGATGAGTTCTGAAGATTCTCCGGCCGATGGTTTAGTGTTAATTTCTGGGAAGAATGACTCTATTCTTTAAACCGTATTTGCTTTCTTCATAAAAGATTCGGTGAGTTCTGAATATTTTCAGGTCGATGGTTCTTTAGTGTTCATTTTTGGGAAGAATCACTCTGATCTTCAAACCGTATTTGCTTTCTTCAGAAAAGATTCGATGAGTTCTGAAGATTTTCAGGATGGTGCTTTAGTGTTCATTTTTTGGAAGAATCAGTCTATTCTTCAAACTGTATTTGCTTTCTTCATAAAACATTCGTTGAGTTCTGAAGATTTTCCGGCCGATGGTTCTTTAGTGTTCATTTCTGGGAAGAATCACTTTGTTCTTCAAACTGTATTTGCTTTCTTCATAAAAGATTCGGTGAGTTCTGAAGATTTTCCGGCCGATGGTTCTTTAGTGTTCATTTCTGGAAAGAATCACTCTGTTCTTCAGACCGTATCTACTTTCTTCATAAAAGATTCAGTGAGTTCTCAAGATTTTCAAGCCGATGGTGCTTCAATGTTTATTTATGGGAAGAATCACTTTGTTCTTCAGACTGTATTTGCTTTCTTCATAAAAGAAACGGTGAGTTATGAAGACTTTCAGGCCGATGGTTCTTGAGTTTTCATTTCTGGGAAGAATCACTCTGTTCTTCAGACTGTATTTGTTTCTTAATAAAAGATTCGGTGAGTTCTAATGATTTTCCAACCTGAGGTTCCTTAGTGTTCATTTCTGGAAAGAATCACTCTATTCTTCAAACCGTATCTACTTTCTTCATAAAAGATTCGATGAGTTCTCAAGATTGTCAAGCCGATGGTGCTTTAATGTTCATTTCTGGGAAGAATCACCTTGTTCTTCACACCGTATTTGCTTTCTTCATAAAAGATTTGGTGAGTTCTGAAGATTTTCAGGTCGATGGTTCTTGAGTTTTCATTTATAGGAAGAATCACTCTGTTTTTCAGACCGTATTTGCTTTCTTCATAAATGATTTGGCGAGTTCTAAAGATTTCAGGCCGATGGTTCTTTAGTGTTCATTTCTGGGAAGAATCACTCTGTTCTTCAAACTGTATTTGCTGTCTTCATAAAAGATTCGGTGAGTTCTGAAGATTTTCAGGCCAATGGTTCTTTAATGTTCATTTCTGGGAAGAATCACTTTGTTCTTTATACCGTATTTGCTTTCTTCACAAAAGATTCGATGAGTTCTAAAGATTTTCAGGCCTATGGTTCTTTAGTGTCCATCGGGTAGGAGAGAGAATTGAAACAATTCAACAACAATGGACTCTGACAAAGTTATGCAAGTTGTCGATGGGATGAGATCCGGAAGGCAGTGACCGAGGAATTGCCTCCCCTCATCCACGTGTGGAGGGTCTCTGTGACACCCTAGATGACAGAGGCCATTGAAATCTGAACCGAAAATTAATTCCGAAAGTCACAGAGAGCATTGAAAGGCTAAACTGCAACTTGATTCCGAAAGTCATATCAAACACAGATGCCATGGAAAGCTAGACGACTAAAGCAGCTCTTGGAACAATCCTTATGTGCTCTATTCTCACAGCACTGTTGTCGGTTGTAACTGCTATGTTTCTTTGGAAGTCACGACGGGATGGGAAGCAGAAGAAGGACAATGAGGTGCAAACTGATGAGCATAAGGAGGAGGAGGACGACAACAGTGCCGACGAGTTGTAATTCTAAACCAATTTAGCATTTGGGATGAAGCCAGATCTTTTGTTTAGAATTAGACATTTACACTCATTTGTATGTCCAACTTGTTCTTTTTACTGACCATACTGGAATTTGGAACAAAATGAAAATCTTTGAATTTAGAACTGGGTTTCTTTCTTTGCGAACTAGGTTTCTAGCCACTATATCCTTCCTGCTCGAAACGATCAATTTACTAAAATCGTGATCTTCATACTTGTTAAGAACCAAGGAGATAATTTTCAAGCATAAAGACCTGGAATCCCTAAGCTGCCTCAAAAACTGTGGAGATCTCCAGATAGACAATAAAACTTGCTTTATCGAAAGCGGAAAATATTGAAGGCAACCAGCAAAAAGGCAATTTACAAATATCTTGCCGTAAGGAAAACTAGTACATTGAGGTACCAAATGAGAAATAAACTGTGTTCTGAGCACATGCAAGTACGCACTCGCATTCACACACACAACAAAACGAGCAAGGACTCCAAAAGGACAAATACCAAACAACCAAATTGCTCTTAAAGGCTCCGAAAAAGGATAACCCTGAGCATACAAGAGAATAACTCGATTGCGTTTCAGAGTTGAATATATATGATAAACTGATGGGTAGAAGTCAACCTTCAAAACTGGTTACTAAAGATTCCATGCGTTTATACACTACAAAATAAGCATCTTAAAGATACCTAGGGAATGTGTATTCCAACACGCCACCTAAGTGGCAACGTTAGTCAGCTCTCCCCTTCCAAACAAGGCGAGTGCCACCAAACCCAACTCATCCTTCCAGTCTACCTATGATAATGTCATATTAAATCCATGGGTAGAACTGCTCCAGGAAAATCAGCTTATAAATAAAGGCTGCTTGTGTGTTTATACTCTTACAATATAGGACTATGTTAACTATACAAAGGGATCATGTCCAACCAATACCATGAAAACTTATAGGTAGAATATTGCTCATAAAAACAAAAGCAGAAAGAAACTGAAGTAACTTGTTGCTAATAATCCACAACCTGCTTATTAGTACCATGATCCTTCTAGACGTATTTTTTTCAATTATCCTGCACAAAGAGAATTTCCTAAACTTAAGAAAGTTGACTGGAAAACAAGGAAAATAAGAAACCTAACTAAATGACCACAGGATAACTGTGATGCAGGATTCCAAAGATAACTAAACCGGCTATGGAACATACCAATCATCCCATTCAAAACAAGGGGCAGATAAGCTTCAGTTATTCTGCCATCAGAGAGGGCCATTTGTGTTCTAGAAATTAAGAGAGTAACTTTCCTGCTGGTAGAAATTGAAAAAGGAGTTGACTCAATGGAGAGAAGGAGCACAAGAATCTGAAATTTGAAGCAAAATCAGTATGGAAATTGATAAATAGAATATTGATTCCAACAAGAATAGCATGAAGATAGAAGCATACATTAAAGCTTCATTTATCGACATCACAAGTAAGAGAAAATTTAGTTCTCATTTTCTTTACAATTGGCTCATCCTCTGTGAATGTATTGCAATTTAGAGTTTCAAAGTGGCTCGGTGCAATCTCGGCCTCCTCTACTTCCCACTCCATTTGCTTTGTTGCTCAAAATCAACCCTTTCATTCTGCATATCGGCTCAACTCCAATCGTGGCAAGAACACTCGAGGTAATTTCTTTTCCAATAGAGGCAATCGTAATTTTCATAACAATTGTGGTACCTTCACCAACAACCGTGGCAATCGCAATTATCAAAGCTCTCACAATAATCAAGGTTCTTACAACTTCAAAGTTCCTTGTTAGATATGTGGTGATTGATTGTTTTGATCGTATGAATCCAGACATCTGTGGTTGAATTCCTTCAGCCAAACTTGCTGCAATATGTGCACACCACTCTGCTAAACCATCTCAGTCTTGGTTGATTGACTCTGGTGCCACTTCTCACATCACCAATGATGTTGCTAATATTTCTTCCCCCACTCCCTACACTGGCGAGGATAAAGTGTATATTGGAGATGGTAAGGGTCTGTTTATTCATAATGTTGGTTCATCATCTCTGCACACTCCTCATACTTCATTTCAGCTGAGAAATGTTTTACATGTTCCTTACATGAAACATAATCTCGTCTGCTTATCAATTTCTTAAGGATAATGATTGTTCATTAACACTTGACCCTTATGGATCCACTGTCAATGATCGTATTTCTGGGAAGATGCTTTTGAAAGGACCGGTTAGAGATGGATTCTACCTTCTTCAAGGTCCCAACAGCCCTCATATTTCTCCACATTTAGCTTTGCTCAATATTAAATCTTATGTCAAAGTATGGCATAAGCGCTTGGGTCATCATTCCTCATTTTTAGAAGGGTAATATCTACTAATAATCTTGCACTACAAGGCAAGTCTACTGTTGATTTTTTCTGTTCAGATTGTTCACTTGCTAAGAACCACAAACTTCCATTTGGAGTGGCTTCTTCCTTAACAACTCAAAGTCTTCAACTTCTGCACTATGATATGTGGGGACCTGCATTTATTACATCCAGTAGTGGTTTCAAGTATTACTTACTACTTGTTGATGACTTTAGCAAATATGATTGGTTTTTTCCATTGAAATCAAAGTCAGATGTATTTTCTACATTTATTGTCTTCAAAACCTATGTAGAAAACTTGGAAATAAAATCAAAGTTCTGCGTTTAGATTCAGGGGGTGAATTTACTAGTCATTCATTTGCATCATTTCTCAGTAAACATGGCATACTACATTATTTCAGTTGTCCTCATACCCCTGAACAAAATGGTTGTGCCGAGAGAAAGCACAGGCACCTTGTTAAGATATTTCGAACTTTGCTTGTTACCTCTCATGCTCCTCATATCTTTTGGGTTGAAGCATTCTACACTACCATGTATATTATTAATAAACTTCCCATCTCTGGTGTTTCAAAGTCACCTTGGGAACTTTTGTTTAATCAGCATCCGAACTCCTCTAAACTCAAAGTGTTTGGTTATCAATGTTTTCCTTGGCTTAAACCTTATGTCCATAGCAAAGTGGATGCTAAGAGCAAAAGTTGTGTCTTTTTGGGATATAGTCTTCAACATAAAGGCCATCGGTGTCTTGATCCATCACAAATCGAATCTACATCTCATGACATGTAGTATTTAATGAAGGTACTTATCCATTTCAGTCCTCCAGAATCCAAGCCAAAATGCTTTGTCTTCAGTATGTTCCCTATCTTTGGATCTTCAATTTAGCAAACACATTCAAAATAATCCTACTAGTAGTGCATCTTCAATGCCACCGTGTACTTCTGCCCATGTTCCCACCACTCAGAGTTCATCCTCCATTGGTACCATCTCAGTGGATGCTTCTTCCAGTTATGTTTCTATTTCAGAATCCTTACCTTTGCCACCAAATTAGCCAAGTCATCTACTAATTACTATTAATTCCCATCCCATGATTATAAGATCTAATGTTGGGATATACAAGTTTAAGGTTTATGCAACAACAAAGCATCCACTTCTAATTGACCTTGAATATGCTCCTAGCACTTACTTGCAAGCTTCTAAGTATGTTCATTGGAAACCTGCTATGCAAGATGAATATAATGCTTTGTTGTCTATAGGCACTTGGTCTATAGTTCCCTGTGTTTCGAGTTAAGAAAAAAGCCAAATGGCACTGTTGATAGGTACAAAGCCCGACTTGTGGCAAAGGGCTTTCATCAACAAGAAGGCATTGATTTTCAAGAATCCCTTAGTCCAGTTGCCAAACCGGTTACAATTCGGATTCTTCTTACACTTGATGTTCAATATAATTGGTTTTTAAACTAATTAGACGTCAGCAATGCCTTCCTTCACGGAGATTTAAAGGATGATGTCTACATGCAACAACCTCCAGGTTTTGTTGATCCTCTCTCTCCCAATTATGTTTGCAAGTTAAAAAAATCATTGTATGGTCTCAAACAAGCCCCTTGAGCTTGGTTTGATAAATTGTTTCAAGCTCTTCATTCACTTGGGTTCAAACAATCTTCATTTGATGCTTCTTTATTTGTTCTCAATGGTCCTCAGTTGGTTATTGTCCTTGTTGTATGTTGACGATATCTTAGTCATTGGACCAGACTTTCAACTCTATCAACACTTTATTCAGCAACTTAGTGCTTAATTTCCAGTGAAAGATTTTGGTCCCTTACACTATTTCTTAGTATTAGAAGTACATATATCACAAAAAGAATCTTTCTTCATCAAACCAAGTACTTGCTTGATCTTCTCAAGAAAACAAACCTAGAGGGTGCAAAACCTTGCTGCACACCTCTTGGTTCCAAGAAACTAGATCACAGTAGGCCACTCTTATCCAATCCCACTGAATATCGTTCTATAGTTGACGAATTACAATATCTTACTTAGACTCGACCGAACCTTGCCTTTGCTGTGTTCCTAGGCTCTAATCTCATCAGCTGAAGTGCCAAGAAACAAAGCACTATTGCTCGTTCATCCACAGAAGCTGAATATTGTTCCGTAGCTCACACAGTGATAGGAGTATATTTATGCGCCTTAGTTAGCTAGTTCTTATGCATTTTTGTTATGTTTTCTTCGTCAAAGTAGTATTTTAAGCTACTTTCATGTGTTTTCAGGGTTAAAGGACATATTACACGAAATGATGCAATTTGGAGCTTTTGGAGCAAAAAGTGAGCTGGAATGTGGTGTATGCAAATGGAGCATGAGGAATGGACGAGTTTGAAGGTCAAAGGAGCTTAAGAATGAAGAAATGAAAGTGATGAACTAAGAATTCGGAATTGGAAACCAAAGTTTCTTAAGTTGGAAGTTTCTATTCTTGGAGGTTTCCAATTTCGAGAGTTTCTATTCTCGGCTTTGGGCTTTTGGATGACCCATCTTTGCCTCTTGGACCTATGCCGCACCTAACCCTAACCCTAGCCCACTTAATCAGCCGCACCTAGGCCTTGCTCACATGAAAAAAATCTGATTACTTACCCTAAGCCCATGCCGCACCTAATGTTCTAGAAACCCTAGTTTTTGGTGGATTTCCTAACCCTAGCCGCACCTAAACCCTAGCCCATTTGTCTAACCTGATTTCTTTAGGGTTTGGCTGCCTATATATATGTGTTTTACCTCCCTTGGCCGAAGAACACCCTCTCCATACTCAGAAATTCGTCCATCACCCAAAACCATCCCCGATATCATTCATTCACGCCAAAAAACCCTAGTTCTCTCCTTGCCGCAACCTTCCACCCCCAAACTCCCATATTTCTGCCACAATTCACCCTTGCCGTGCCTTCCCACCACCATCATCACCTTGTGCAGCCACCATTGGAGGAGGAAGAAGTAGTGCCGTGCAGTCCAAAGGAGGGAGAAGCCTTGCACATGCAATCTGCCATTAGTGGAGTGTTTGGAGTTCTTTCTTTCTTTGTTTCTGTTTTCATGTTTAATTTGACTTGCTTTTCAATTATGTTAAACATGAGGAACTAATTTCTTTTTAGTTAGAGGTGAATTTGAAGCCATGGACATATGTTTTATATGATTTGATTTCTTCCAATTATGATTCCAGAAATTGTGAATGTGATTTACTTATCTATTTGATTGATAACTTGTTTATGTATGTGGGTTGAGGGTCGACACTTAATTTGCATGCCTAAACTTGATACTAGGATATAAGGGAATTTCACCTAATCGTTATTAACTTATATTCATAAGTAGTGAAAGTCGCTAGTCACGATTGCGTTAAGTAAATCCTAGGCAAGAGTAACATGCGTATCCCATAGTTATGAATGCCTCGTCAATGCTTATGATGTCCATTGAACTGAAGGAAATTTTGTGAAGAACATGTTCATTTGAATAACATCATATAGCATGCAATTAACAATTAAAGGCGGAATCATGCTTTCATGCATTCAAAAACAAAACATCTACCATGAAATTCAAAGCCTAGTAGATTGGTGAACCTTGACTCAACTTAAAAACAACAATTTGTTAGTTGAGAAATATTTACCTTTGTAGATTCCTCTTTGCATATGCAAAGGATAATCACCCAAGAGATAGGGCCTTCATTCCTTGCTTCTTAGCTCCATGGATTTGGTTAGAAGAATAGGTTCTCCAAGTTCCCAAAATTGAGAACCTCTAAAGATTCTACACCAAGGTTGGATTGGAGAGGAAATGAGTGACCTTGAGGAAATAGAATTGCTAGACAATATCCCCCAAGGTGGTTGGCCTCTTAGAGAGAAATGGAAGCTTTGTGTTCTCACCAATTTTCTCTAAAATCAACAACTTTTGAATTTTAGGTTATTAAGTTCTTTGTATAGTCACTTCTTTAAATGACCTAAAGAACCAAAAACCCTAATTCAACACTAAATGGATATGGGCTTTTGGGCCTTTGTGAATCTTTATTCATTAAGTTGTCATACAACTTAAGTCAATGTGCTTTGACGTTCGAAGCCCATTGGGCCTTAAGGTCCAAAAACTATCCCGAGGTCTTTAACGAACTTATTCGTTTGATTAATTAACATATTAATTAATCCTTGCCATAAATAATTAAACCATTTAATTCATCTCCTTTGTTTCTTCAATCTCCACCTTATTTGGTGTACGATACATTAGGTTCCTTTTAGCGAGGCAGTGGGCGATTAAAACCATTTTACATCGATTGTGAATTGAAACTTACTTTCAATTCTCCCTTTAGTGATTACACACGTTTAGGGCTTCCACAAACCATGAGTGACACCTAGCAGCATATCATGGCTACCCAAGCTAATCAGAAGAGGTAGAGAACCTATTCAGTTTAGGATTACAAATGCAATACGGTCTTTCTCTAATCTAATACTCTTGACCACATTGTTTGGTTTGATAGTTTATTTATTCATGTCTACTATCCAACGTGATTCTTGTGCTTATATGATTACTTTGAATGTGAATTGGAACGCATTCCCAAATCTCATTCATACTCTGGCCAGAGATTTTAATCATATCATAGAGTATTCTCCCTCAAGCCAATTGAAGGTTAGAGATCCCTTGTTGCGCATTCACTTGTCTCCATGACTAAGTGGCTTAACCCCAATGATGTCGTGGACACCCCGATGGGGTGACTTTGACATAATCAAAGATCAAGGACTTAACCACAAGACAACAACTGTGATGCCTCAGGTCAAAGGACTAATTTGCATTATCCCAAACATGAGTTCTCATGTGACATGAGTATGAGAACTCCTCGTTGATCGTGTTCAGTGAACTCATTCTCTATTGAGCACCTACGTACTTGTCTTGATGTCACACACACCAATGACTCGAGACTAGTCACTCTCCCTTAGAGAAGACATAGCACGTACTGATCTTATCGGACTGTCAATGCCCAATTGGCAATCCTATGATCAGGAACGTTTAGGATGTGTCTACGAAAGAATGGTCTCATTAATCTAACTTCATTAGATTGCATTCTTCCAATCACATATTCCTTGGACTTTATCGTTTAAGCATATAACATTTATATGAGACGTCTCAAACAATAATGTTTGCCCTTTATATGTAAACTAGATTAGTTTAACATGTGAAATATCCGTAAAGTATCATCATATGAATGGCTTTAGGGCACATTTCCAACATGAACTTAATGATCTTTGATATGTGTCTCTATCATGCGTATTCCATAGTTAGGGTCCTTGATAAGAATAATTTGGTTGTAATGCGTATTCCATTCAATTCAATGAATCTAGGGAAATCTGAGAATTAATTGGTGCAATCTAGTTAATTTGGGGCATTGTCATTTATGGTTTGTTGGAAGAGTAATTGGAGATTGAGTTGTATGCATATGTGCATGTGTGGATAAGGAACCCTCTAACTAGCTTCTCACCATTCTATTTAATCACAATCTGTTTTGCTTTACATTTGTTTTTAAAGGTTGAGTTTTAAAGTTTTAATTTCGTCAAAATCATTCCCCCATTTATTTCAAAGTGTTAGATTAGTTAGAAATCCATTTAGTTGTGTTTTTAAGTGTTTTGAGTCAAGTCATAGTCCAAATTCGTCCAAACTAGTGTTCGGTACTCAAAACTGCCCAGAAAGTGGTTTTAAAGCAGTTTTGAGCCTTTTAGTTGCTGTTTTGAGTTTTTAGTTTGTTTAGGTGTTTTAAACCTTAGTTTTGCATTAATTGAGTCTAGTTTAGTGTTCTACAGTATATTTTTATGTTCTTGAGTCATTTTTACAGTGATTAGCATCCCTAGTTAATCCCCGGTTAGAACGATCCCTATTTGCTCATATACTACAATTGTCATCCATAGGGTTTAATTTGTGTGTCAAGTCAATTTTCACATCAAATTTTGGCGCCGTTGCCGGGGATTAGTAAAATTGCTAATCCCTTGTGTTTTTAGTGTAATTTACCTAGTTTTCTTATTTTGTTTTGTTTTCTTGGTTTAGGTACTAGTGCATGACGCGGAGTTCTCAAACTGTACATGCACATATCTTGGACTTTAACGACGATTTTGAACGTGATTTGAGAAGAAAGAGGAGGCATCCCGAACCTAGTGAACCTAGTTCAAGTTCAGAGGCCGAATCTGAGTTTGAAGAAGTAGAAGAAGAAGTTATGGCAGCGGACAATCGGACCATTAAAGAGCTTTCGGCCTCGGGGTTGGCCAATGCCGCACCATTATGCATTCAATACCCCGCGGCTGCCCAAGGCAAGACCGATGAATTCGAGTTGAAGTCAAGCTTGTTGCACCACATTCCGAAATACCATGGGCTTTCCATGGAAGATCCCAACAAGCATCTCAAGGAGTTCGAGGTTGTTTGTTCGAGCATGACACCCATAAATGTCGACGGGAACATTTTGATGATGAAGGCTTTTCCATTCTCACTTTTGGAAAAGGCGAAGGATTGGCTTTACGAGTTAGCACCCGGAACGGTTACATCTTGGGATAGTATGAAAAGAGCTTTCTTGGAGAAGTTTTTCCCCACTTCAAGAGTCATTCTCTTGAGGAAACGGATTAGTGGCATCCAACAAAATCAAGGTGAATCGTTTCCTTCTTATTATGAACGTTTTAAATCACTTGTTGCTTCTTGTCCACAACATCAAATGAAGGAGGAGCTGCTCATTCAATACTTCTACGAAGGACTCCTTCCCATGGAACGCCAAATGCTTGATGCCTCGGCGGGAGGTGCGTTGGTGGATAAAACTCCGGGGGCTGCAAAAGTTCTAATTGCCAACCGAGCACATAATGCACAACAATACGAAGGTGTTGGACAAAGAGACCCCCCACGGCCACAAGTGAATGAGGTAAGTTCTATGCCCGAAATTCAATCCCAATTAGCTAACCTTACTTCTATTGTTTCTCAGTTGGCCGAGGGAATGAAGATTCATGGACCAAGTGTGTGTAGTGTGTGCTCTATGCAAGGACATGCCAACGATCAATGCCCTCAGTTGATTGAGAATGGGGGTTGGGAATCTGCCAATGCCGTGGGTTTTGGGAACCAAAATCAACCACGCCATGATCCATACTCTAATACCTACAATCCGGGGTGGATGGACCATCCAAATTTCAAATGGCGGGATCATCAACAACCCCAACAACAAGGAGGATTTAGGCAGCAACCACCAGGCTTTTATACAAAGCCATTCGTCCCCAATCAAAACCAAGTGCAATCTGCCCCAACAAACTCAGGTATGTCTTTGGATAATGATCAAGTTGTTAAGTTACTTACTACTTTGACGCAGGAAGTACAAACTCAAAATAAGGAGAGACAAATCCAAGACAAACGGGTGGATAATTTGGAGAAGCAAATGGGTCAAATTGCCGAATTCATGGGGCAAATTAGAGAACAAGGCAGATTGCCTAGTTCAACAGTTGTAAACCCGAAGGGAGGATTTGAAACCGCTAAGGCCATTATGTTGAGAAGTGGTAAACAGGTTGGAGCGGACTCAAATACATCCAAATCAAGTCAAGACGAGGAGGACAAGTTGCTGAAAGAGGAAGCACAGGGAGCAAAGCCCACGGCCAAGGATGACCAAACCTTGCCACCACCACCTAGTCCTCCTAAACCGTCCCCAACCACCAAGGTAAGTCCCAATTCGACTTTTTCTAGTTCTATTCCACTAAATGTGCCCTTTCCTGGCAGGTTTAGGCAATCAAAGAAAGAAGAAGCTGAGAAGGACATTCTAGAGACCTTTCGGAAAGTTCAAGTCAATATCCCGCTCCTTGATGCGATTAAGCAAGTCCCGAGGTATGCTAAGTTCTTAAAAGAACTTTGTACAACAAGGAGACGGATTTCGAACAAAGAGGTGGTTCAAGTAAGTGAAAATGTCTCTGCTGTGTTACAAAGGAAATTACCCCCTAAATGCAAAGATCCGGGTAGTTTTACAATTCCTTGCGTTATTGGTAATACTAAGTTTGAACAATGCATGTTAGACTTAGGGGCTTCGATTAATGTTATGCCATACTCTATTTATGCATCGATGAACTTAGGTGAGCTTAAAAATGATGGTGTGATAATTCAATTAGCCGATCGTTCTAATGCATATCCAAAGGGTGTTTTGGAAGATGTTTTGGTGCAGGTTGGTAACTTGATTTTTCCAGCGGATTTCTACGTGCTTGACATGGAGGATTCACCCCATTCCACCCCATTGCCGATTCTCTTAGGGAGGCCCTTCATGAAAACAGCCCGCACCAAGATAGATGTGTTTAAAGGAACATTAACGATGGAATTTGATGGGGAAGTCATTGATTTCAATCTTTCTGAAAGTATTAAATTTCCTAAGGACGATCATTCTTGCTTTTCTATTGATATAATTGATGATTTGGCGCAGGATTTTCTCGATTGTTTGGAGAGGGATACCCTTGAAACGACAATTGCACAAGGAATTGGGCAAAAATCTGGTTTTGCCGTGCCTAGAAGTGTGGAGGAGGCCGAGATAGTGGCTGCCCTTGAGTCACTACCTCAACACCATGGTAAGCCTTCTAACCCAATTTCAATTCCAGTTTCCACTAATAAGTTGTTACCCTCAGTGATTCAGGCACCCGTACTTGAGCTTAAACCGTTGCCCGATCATTTAAAGTACGTCTTTCTGGGAGACAACGAGACATTGCCCGTCATTGTCTCCTCATCACTCACGACTATAGAAGATGAGAAGTTGATCCGAGTGTTGAAAGATCACAAGACAGCCATTGGGTGGACTTTGGCCGATATTAGGGGAATTAGCCCGACTACGTGCATGCATCGCATACTTCTAGAGGAGGGGGCTAAACCAACTCGAGAGGCTCAGCGCCGTCTCAACCCTCCAATGATGGAAGTTATGAAAAAGGAGATTATCAAACTTCTTGATTGTGGAGTGATTTATCCGATCTCTGATAGTCGTTGGGTGTCACCGGTGCAATGTGTTCCAAAGAAGTCCGGAGTGACAGTGGTGAAGAATGCCGAGAATGAGCTTGTGCCAACCCGTATCCAAACAGGTTGGCGAGTGTGCATTGATTATAGGAAGCTCAACGCCACCACAAGGAAGGACCATTTCCCTTTGCCGTTCATTGATCAGATGCTTGAAAGGTTAGCCAGTCATTCTTTTTATTGTTTCCTTGATGGTTATTCTGGATATAATCAGATTGTGATAGCGCCGGATGACCAAGAAAAGACAACTTTTACATGCCCCTTTGGTACTTTTGCTTATCGTCGCATGCCTTTTGGGTTATGCAATGCTCCGGCCACGTTTCAAAGGTGTATGGTAAGTATCTTTTCAGATTTTGTGGAAAAGATTATTGAGGTATTTATGGATGATTTCAGTGTGTTTGGTGATTCATTTGATGGTTGTTTGGAAAATCTCACACTAATTTTGAAACGATGTGTAGAAACTAACCTTGTGCTTAATTGGGAAAAATGTCACTTTATGGTTAGACAAGGCATAGTTCTAGGGCATATTGTGTCAGAAAGAGGAATTGAAGTGGATAAATCGAAAATAGATCTTGTACGCTACTTACCCTCTCCTACTTCGGTTCGAGAGGTTCGTTCGTTTCTTGGTCATGCAGGATTTTATAGGCGATTTATCAAGGACTTCTCCAAGATCTCAAACCCTCTGTGCCGTCTCCTCCAGAAAGATGTGGCATTTGACTTCAACGGGGAGTGTGAGAAGGCGTTCAATCACCTCAAGGAAATGCTAACTTCGGCCCCTATCATAGTTCCACCAGATTGGAGCCTTCCTTTTGAGCTTATGTGCGATGCTTCCGATTATGCATTAGGAGCTGTTTTGGGGCAAAGGAAGGACAAAAGGCCGCATCTTATCTATTATGCCTCTCGGACTTTAAATGATGCACAATTGAATTATTCTACCACGGAAAAAGAACTTCTTGCTGTTGTATTTGCTTTAGATAAATTCCGTTCTTATTTGCTTGGTACTAAAGTTATTATTTATACTGACCATGCAGCATTGAAGTATTTGTTCACTAAGAAGGAGGCCAAACCACGACTCATTCGTTGGATGCTTCTTCTCCAAGAGTTCGATATCGAAATCCGGGACAAGAAGGGAAGTGAAAACGTGGTGGCTGACCACTTGAGCCGTATGGTGCATGAGGAGGATGCCGTGCCTATCATAGAAACATTCCCAGATGAGCAACTGATGTCCGTCAAGGTAAGTGAACCGTGGTATGCTGATTTGGTGAATTATTTGGTGTCTAAACATGTTCCTAGTGAATTACT
This sequence comes from Malus fusca, assembly GCA_035220775.1. NCBI lineage: Eukaryota > Viridiplantae > Streptophyta > Magnoliopsida > Rosales > Rosaceae > Malus > Malus fusca. The sequence continues at coordinate 18,416,264 of CM069067.1, read as the reverse complement.
TAAACACCAAGGTGATAAATTGAAGAAAGAGGCACGGTTTTATGTGTGGGATGACCCGTATTTATGGAAATATTGCCCTGACCAAGTTATACGTAGGTGTGTGCACGATTCTGAGTTTAATGCTATTCTAACCTTTTGTCACACTTATGCTTGTGGGGGACACTTTGGCACTCAAAGAACAGCACTTAAGGTGTTAGAATGTGGTTTCTATTGGCCTACCATCTTTAGGGATGCTAGAACATTTTGCATGTCTTGTGATAGATGCCAAAGAACGGGCAATATTGGTCCTAAACAACAAATGCCGCAAACCCCCATTTTTAGTGTTGAAATTTTTGATGTTTGGGGTATTGATTTTATGGGTCCCTTTCCTTCGTCACATGGATTTCTTTATATATTGCTTGCTGTGGATTATGTGTCGAAATGGGTGGAAGCAAAAGCCACCCGAACTAATGATTCTCGAGTGGTGGCAGATTTTGTGAAAACTAACATTTTTGCAAGGTTTGGAATGCCACGAGTGCTAATCAGTGATGGCGGTTCCCATTTTTGTAATCGAACTATCGAGGCGTTGCTCAAGAAATACAATGTCAAGCATAAGGTGGCCACACCTTATCATCCTCAAACGAGCGGGCAAGCCGAGGTTTCGAATAGGGAAATCAAGCAGATTCTTGAGAAGACCGTGGGTCCTACAAGGAAGGATTGGAGTTTGCGCTTAAACGATGCATTGTGGGCGTATCGCACTGCCTACAAAACCCCCATTGGGATGTCACCTTTTCGGCTCATCTATGGGAAGCCATGCCATCTTCCCGTCGAGTTAGAGCATCGTGCACATTGGGCCGTCAAAACGTTCAATATGGACCTTGCTGCCGCATGTTTACATAGGAAGCTTCAATTGTGTGAGCTTGATGAAATCCGAAATGAAGCATATGAGAATGCCCGGATTTACAAGGAGAAAACGAAGGCATTCCATGACAAGATGATTCGTGCCAAGACGTTCGCTATTGGGCAGAAAGTGTTGTTGTTCAATTCTCGCCTTCGGTTGTTTCCGGGTAAGTTGCGTTCCAAATGGGTTGGTCCTTTTATTGTCACTAATGTTTTCCCTCACGGTGCAGTGCAAATCAAAAGTTTAAGGACGCAGCAAGAATTCAAAGTGAATGGGCATCGATTGAAGCCCTATTACGAGACGTTTGAGGAGCATGTCGTGGAGGAGGTACCCCTCCATGCCGTGGAACCTAGTCAAGCTTAAACGGAGGTACCGTCCGGCTGGAAGACGTTAAAGCAAGCGCTACTTGGGAGGCAACCCATTCATGCAACAAAGGAAGACTTAGAGAGCACTCCAATTCCAGATTTGCGTTCCTAACCCTTCTCTTTGTTGATTATTTCAGTTCTGCCATGTTAGATTGTTTAGTTGCTGTTTTGTTTGACTTTGTGTTATTTATGTTAGTTTATGCTTTGAAACATTGAGGACAATGTTTGAATTAAGTGTAGGGGGGTAGCCAAAGTGTTTTGATGCAAATTCGTAGGGTTTTCTCACCCATAATTTCCAATGTTGTTTCTTGCTGTTTTTAGGCTGTTTTCTCACCCATAATTTCCAATGTTGTTTCTTGAGGTTTCCAATTTCGAGAGTTTCTATTCTCGGCTTTGGGCTTTTGGATGACCCATCTTTGCCTCTTGGACCTATGCCGCACCTAACCCTAACCCTAGCCCACTTAATCAGCCGCACCTAGGCCTTGCTCACATGAAAAAAATCTGATTACTTACCCTAAGCCCATGCCGCACCTAATGTTCTAGAAACCCTAGTTTTTGGTGGATTTCCTAACCCTAGCCGCACCTAAACCCTAGCCCATTTGTCTAACCTGATTTCTTTAGGGTTTGGCTGCCTATATATATGTGTTTTACCTCCCTTGGCCGAAGAACACCCTCTCCATACTCAGAAATTCGTCCATCACCCAAAACCATCCCCGATATCATTCATTCACGCCAAAAAACCCTAGTTCTCTCCTTGCCGCAACCTTCCACCCCCAAACTCCCATATTTCTGCCACAATTCACCCTTGCCGTGCCTTCCCACCACCATCATCACCTTGTGCAGCCACCATTGGAGGAGGAAGAAGTAGTGCCGTGCAGTCCAAAGGAGGGAGAAGCCTTGCACATGCAATCTGCCATTAGTGGAGTGTTTGGAGTTCTTTCTTTCTTTGTTTCTGTTTTCATGTTTAATTTGACTTGCTTTTCAATTATGTTAAACATGAGGAACTAATTTCTTTTTAGTTAGAGGTGAATTTGAAGCCATGGAAATATGTTTTATATGATTTGATTTCTTCCAATTATGATTCCAGAAATTGTGAATGTGATTTACTTATCTATTTGATTGATAACTTGTTTATGTATGTGGGTTGAGGGTCGACACTTAATTTGCATGCCTAAACTTGATACTAGGATATAAGGGAATTTCACCTAATCGTTATTAACTTATATTCATAAGTAGTGAAAGTTGCTAGTCACGATTGCGTTAAGTAAATCCTAGGCAAGAGTAACATGCGTATCCCATAGTTATGAATGCCTCGTCAATGCTTATGATGTCCATTGAACTTAATGATCTTTGATATGTGTCTCTATCATACGTATTCCATAGTTAGGGTCCTTGATAAGAATAATTTGGTTGTAATGCGTATTCCATTCAATTCAATGAATCTAGGGAAATCTGAGAATTAATTGGTGCAATCTAGTTAATTTGGGGCATTGTCATTTATGGTTTGTTGGAAGAGTAATTGGAGATTGAGTTGTATGCATATGTGCATGTGTGGATAAGGAACCCTCTAACTAGCTTCTCACCATTCTATTTAATCACAATTTGTTTTGCTTTACATTTGTTTTTAAAGGTTGAGTTTTAAAGTTTTAATTTCGTCAAAATCATTCCCCCATTTATTTCAAAGTGTTAGATTAGTTAGAAATCCATTTAGTTGTGTTTTTAAGTGTTTTGAGTCAAGTCATAGTCCAAATTCGTCCAAACTAGTGTTAGGTACTCAAAACTGCCCAGAAAGTGGTTTTAAAGCAGTTTTGAGCCTTTTAGTTGCTGTTTTGAGTTTTTAGTTTGTTTAGGTATTTTAAACCTTAGTTTTGCATTAATTGAGTCTAGTTTAGTGTTCTACAGTATATTTTTATGTTCTTGAGTCATTTTTACAGTGATTAGCATCCCTAGTTAATCCCCGGTTAGAACGATCCCTATTTGCTCATATACTACAATTGTCATCCATAGGGTTTAATTTGTGTGTCAAGTCAATTTTCACATCACACAGCTACAGAAATCACTTGGGTTTGCAAAATTCTTAGAGATCTTCATTTTCCTCTACCTTAACTGCCTACACTCTGGTGTGACAATATTTCAGCAATCTTCTTAGCATCTAATCCTATTTGTCATGCTAGAACCAAGCATGTTGAGATAGACTACCACTATATTCGAGAATTGGTTCTAGCAAATCTCCTTAAAGTGCAGTTTGTTTGCAGTGAAGACCAATTGGCTCCTTGTCTAAAACCAGATTTACTTATCTATGTTCCAAGCTTCCCATTGGAATCATCTCTGATTCCCCTTCTCGCTTAAGGGAGTGTATTAGGGAGAATGACAAGTCATCTATTTCAGTTACTGTTAAATAGTTTGTTAAAACTGAATGTAATTAGTTTTGTTAATTGTTGTGATTAGTTAAGGTAGTTAAGAGATTAGCTAAGGCAGTTAAGGGTATCTATGTAAATAGTCAAAGGCTATATATATCTACACACGTGTAATTGATTATTTAGTCAATACAATTGAAAACTTACAGAGGAAGTTTTTAACTTCAATAACAACAACCAGCACTTTGTGTATACGATTTGTGTCTTTTTCCAAGATGTAAAAATTTGCTTGTTTTGTTAAGCTCAGATTTTTTTACCACGCATCATTTTGCACAAAATAGGCTCTCCCAAGTGTGCTTAGGAAAACCTGCAATATTGTCTACAAGAGTAGCATATAAACAAAATGTCAAGGGCTAGAAAATGGTTCAAGGATATCTGAAGACATTCCCTAAATACTTCAAAAACATACTTGACTCAACCAAACCAACAGTTCAAACTATCATAGTAATTCAGATAAATAATATGTGGTGAAAATAAGAAAATACTGATAAAAATAACAATGCATTCTAATAAATGAGTCTTGAGTACCACTAATAGAAGTATAAAGTTGGATATTACACTTGAAGTAGAAAGAATCAAGGCATCAAAGAATTATCAAGCAACAAACTGATAAAAAAAGATGAGGTAATTTACCAGCTTCAATCATGAGAATTTGATCATATGAATCTATCAAATACTTTAACAAGATGAATCATTTTCGGATTCTACTGCTTGGGGAAAGCAGTTGATGATTCAGATTCCTCACCGCAAAGCCAAGTCAGCTTTATGAATTATTGTAGATGATGAGTTCCCATACAATACCCTTTAAAACCTCAACCCACTTGTTGATAGTTCCATGCAGAAAACCTTGAATCCTTGACACTCTTTCAGGTGTTTCATCTAACAAGGTCAAGCTGTGGATTTCCTTTTGTTGTGTTTCGCAGAACGTGAGAAAGACTGCTTACAACACAACGGTGGTGTCCAGGGGATTTGTTGAGGGACTTGACGGCCTGAGCTTTGGAGAGAGTGGCCATGGTGGGAGGGGAAGGACGACAAGGGTTTCGGTTCATGGAGGCCGACTTTCGACTTTGAGATTGGGGTTTAACAACCCGAGGAGGCTATTGGGTTTTGGGTTGGGGTGGGTCGGTTTTGAATGCCTTTCTAACGGTCAATTACATTCTTTTTTTTTTTTTTTTGTTCAAAACAGTCAATTTCATTGTACCACCTTAAAAATCAAGTTAATGTTAACCACACCAAGTGACCCAATGGTAAAGGCGCAGACTATGGCTCTCCAATAAACAAAAAAAATGTAGGAGGGCCCGGTTCGATACTCCTAACTGGTGAGTCTGTTTGACCTTTGACACAGGCAGGGTAAAATTTTTCATAGCCTCTCCGGGCCTGAAATTTGTGGATAACCGTGCCTTGCCACACCGTATCCCTTTTCTAAAAAAAAAAAAAATAATCAAGTTAATATAATTAAAAGTTAAATTACATTTTACACCCTCAATTCTGGATTACAAAACAAACTCATACATCATTTTTTTTTTAAATTGTGATGTTATACATAGGGGTGGGTTCGGTACGGTTACCGTACCAAAACCCTTGTACCAATTACCGTACCAAAACCCTTGTACCAATTACCGTACCAAACTTTCGGTTTGGTAAAATCTATTACCATTACTGTACCAAAGTTTCGGTATACCGAAGTTCGGTATTGCCAAAAGTTCGGTTGGCATGGTATGGCAATGGTAATTGCCATTTTGTTTTGGGACAAAATTTGTTTTTGTTTTTTTTAAGCCAATTCAAGGGCAAAACTTTTTTTTGTACCTTTATCTCATACATTATAGATTAAATTCATCTATTATTCATCATTCACAATTCACACACATAATAATTCAAATGATGCATCAAGATTCATCATGAAAATTAAGCTTACAATCCAAATAAAAGTTACGAACCAAAACAAATAGAAGTTAACAATCCAAATAGAAATTAAAGTTTCAAACCAAATGAAAATTGGAAGTAAACTTCAAAAAGGAGAATTCATTGATCAGTTATTGATGTCGAAGCTTTTGGAGGAGGCATTGAACTTGTAGAAGATTGAGTTTGTGTCAAGCCTACATTACAAACAAAGAAAACATATTAATTAGTAACAAGAAGAATTAAAGTTGAAAACCATTTAATAACAAATTTACTAAAAAAAATTAAAGCATATCTTTCTTGTTTTCTATTCTTCAATTTCCTTGTAAAATTGAAGCATATCTTTCGTTGGTTCCTTGTAGAATTTTACTTCATCTGCCCTAAGCCAACCACTAGTACGCACCAGTGCCTCCATTATTTTAGGAGTCAAGGATACCCTAAAAGGGTCAACAACCCTTCTCCCTAGGCTAAATGCATTTTCACTAGCAACAGTAGAAGTGGGGGTTACAAAGATATTTTGGATATTTGTGAAAGAATTAGGAACTCTTTTGTGTTTGATTTCCACAATTTCAAGAGATCAAAGTCACCAACAACAATACTAATATAAGTAGGGTTTTATTTTCAAATTATTGGAATATTATAAATATGCGTTATATAATTATCTATTATATAATTTATATATTATATTGTATTTTCGGTATGGTACGGTAATACCGTGGTAATGGTATCCATTACCAATACCGTACCATGAAATTTCGGAACGGTACAATACCGTACCATTACCGATTGGTACAAAAAATTTGGCACAAAATCGGTATGGCACGGTTGACAATTCGGTTGGCACGGCAATTTGGCAAAAAAATCCACCCCTAGTTATACATAGGGGTGGGTTGGAAAAACCCAAAGCCGAACTGAATACCAAACCGAAACCGAAAAGACCCGAACCCAAAAAAAAAACCGAACCAAAGTAAGAAAACCGAATCGAACCGAAAGTTATTAGTTCGGTTTCGGTGATTCAAAAATCAAACCAAAACAAACCAAACCAAATTAAATATAATTAAGTTTATTTATTTATTTAATATTTAAGTGTTTATATTCCAAGCCCAATTTAAGTTTAGAAGTTTTAAGTTTTTGTTTTAGGCCAACCATTGACCCATAATCTAAGGGCTCGTTTGGATGTGCTACTCTATAAAGCGCTTTTACTCACTAGCGCTTTTTGTTTGTAGCACTTTTCAATAGCGCTTCTATGAGGAAGTAGTTTGTTGTTTGGCATGCAACCAACTAAGCGCTTTTGTATTGGATAGAAGCGTTTTTGATATTAAATAGAGTGTTTGGTCGTCAAATTTTCTTGCTCTTGAGCCACATGATTTGTCGGTTAGATTGCTAATGCGACATCAAATCTCGGCATCAAATCTCTGAAGAATGCAGAAAAAAATGCAGAAAATACCATTGGAATGTCAATGAACGATCACTAAACCCTAAAATTATTTTCGTGTAGTTCAAAAATCACAACAATTTTGATAAAAATAACATATCAACAATCAAATTCACACACTACATACAAATTTTAAGATAAGAAATAGCAAACATACCTCCACAAGAATTTTAGGTGATGGAGATGCAAAGAGATTTGGGGAAGATGGAGAGGAAGAGATGGAGACCAAGATGACTTCTCCAGCCACCAAAATATTATGAAAATAAAAGACTTCTAGGTTTTTAATGTGCAAACCTAGAAAAAATTGGTGATGTCAATTTTGATGTTTTTTTCAAGTGTAATGGCATTTTAGACTTTGCAAATTAAAAAATAGGGATAATTCGGGAATTGAAAAAAATTCATTAAAGGGAGCAAAGTGCTTCCCTTGTTTTCTCTGCATAGCACTTTTAGGAGGAAGCACCTCCTAGGTGCTTCTTAGAAAATGCTTATTAGTGCTTCTACTTCTAACTAAAAGCACTTTTAAAATATTTGCCAAACGACCATTTTTTAAAACTAAAGCGCTTTTACTTATTAGGAAGCGCTTTTGACTCTTTCAAAAGCACAACCAAACGAGCCCTAAGTCATTTTTCTTCTCCCCACCCAACCCTCTTCTTTCTTCCCTTTTTTTTTCTCCCCATTCGACACTTTGCTTTCTTCCTTTTTTTTCTCCCCACCCAACCCTCCATGCATCTTCTTTCTCTTTCTCTTTTTTTCTTCCTTTACTCTCTTTGAAATGGAAAAACTATAAGCAAAGTTGTAGAGTATAGACCAATTTTCAAATTAAAAAAAAAAGTTTTATAAAAAGAAACCTAACCGAACCGAAATTAGACCGAACCAAATAAAAATCGAAAAAAAAATTGAACTGAACTGAAATTTGGGTTTGGTTTCGGTTTTGGCAAATAACCGAACCGATTGTAACCGAACCCACCCCTAATTATACATCAACTTGCGAATTCATTTCGGTGTCATTCTTCTGTTAGTCAATTCGTTAAATTAACCGTTAAGTTAAGTGATGATGTAGCAAAAATAAGTGGCATTATTTGATGATATGGCTATCAAATTTGTACTATGTGAATAAAAAACAAATAAAAAGGTTTAATTATTAAAAATATTACTCCAAATTATTATGATTTATTTTTTTATTTTTTTTATTTAAAAATAAAAAACAAAGTGCAGGCCTTCCCAATTCCAAACACCCATCTTCCCTGACCAACCCATCCCTTTCCACCCTCCATTGTGCAATGCACGAGAATCATCTAACCAAAACACTACCCGCCCCCCCCCCCCCTCGAGCTAATCAAATCATCCACACCATACCACCAAAATTCTTCCACTGCACCTTTCCACCATAATGTTAGAACCATACAAAATGACGAGCTCGAGGTTAGGTTAAAGTCGAGCCCCGACGGTATGGAAATAGTCCATCAAGAACAGGGTTAACAGACTTACATCAGTTGACAGCCACCCTTTGTCAAGGAGGCATCTCCAAAAGTCTGTGTCTCCAACTGTCATATTCTCCAACAGGGCAACCAGACTAACAATGTTACAAAAAAAAAAAAATTGATTGTCATCATTCTAGTCGTTTACTGAATATAAATTCCAAAACACCAAAAGTAAAACACAATGATCATTTACTTGTTCTTGGCATTCTTCAAACTATGAAATTGATAGAAATAATGAAGCGCCTCAACCGTACAGCCTAAGTCGATTGCTTTAAGTGTCGTTCTCCTTTGTAGAACATGCTCCCTCGGCTCACCGTCTTGGAGTTTTTTACACTTTGTCACATCAAATGTCAATGTCGTGTGACGCACCACTTTCGTCTTCTTCTTTGCCCCCTCCTTTGTTGCCCCCAGTTCTTGCCGTCGCCGCCCTAATGTAGTATACTTTCCTCTTCATTCCAACGTGCTTACCTTCAGGTGTGTAAATAGTAACATCATCATCATCGGAACTTTAGACTTCTACGTGCTCGTGCGCTATCCTTTCTCTGACCAGTGTAAGCATCTTATCACACACTTCTGTGGGACTTTCCAAATCAACAATCCCTACAAGTTCATGGAAACCTACTTCCTTCACACCTCCCATAACCTCATTCCCTCTTAAACCCTCGGCTTCCCCCATTTGCCTTCTACCCCCATTTTGACCACCCTATGATTCTTCTTTGGTTTCCTAGACACCATTTCGTACACCACCGCATCTTTCACCACCATTTTCTTATTTTTCCTGTTTTTTACCTACTTTTCCCCCTCTTCATCATCATCTTCTACATCTTCTTCTTCATCACCATTCCTCTGAAAAATATCCTTCTCGTGGGCCAAACTTCCCACATCCACCTTCAATTCCTTAATTTCTACTTTAAGCTCTCCGACATCATTTGTATCCGGAGTCAGGATTTCTGGCATCACGACATCATCATCATCGCCCTATGTCCAGTAGCCTGAGTTCCTCTCCACTTCAATAGGCACTATCTCCCGAATCTTCACCGTCTACCGTTTACTGCCAGTCATCATAATTACATTTCTCAAAATAATCATTCATAAACATTCAAATCTATTCACCAAAATTCACAGAGATATTCAAATATTTTCACAATCCTTCATAAAGTTATGAACTTTTGAAATAAGGTCATACCTCTCTACTCTTATAGACATTTCTCAAAACAAGAATTCATACATAGTTATGTACATCTACACTTGTCCATGGATTGACTGCTTATTTGTTGTCGACCACCAAAGAATTTTTGGGATAGCTGCTGAATCAGTCATCTTGCAATAGCGTAGTGGCTTCTTCAGTTGTGCAATTTTTCGTATGCCCACACTTGCACGTACATTTAATTAGTGTTCATCACAAGCACAACAATTTATCCTTATTAGTACTCAATCAAACCAATTTTTTTTTCTTAAAGGCATAACTGAACCCTTTGTAGCCCCATCCGAATCTATGCCTCTTCTTACTTCCCCTCAATTATTCATCTTCATCCTCATCATCTCCTTCAGCATCACCATCCCATTTTCCTCTCCTTCTCATAGCATCAGCAAAACAGAGGATGTCATGTAGTTGTTCAAACGATATCGCACCCCATGAATAAGTGTTCCATCATTCCTTAAGCCTCATAGGTTTGATCCAGTGGAATAAAATTCTAATGAAACTAAAACTATAAAAAATAAATATTATTGAACATATACATGTATTCTACGAGGTCTAAGTACTATAGGTTCACACCCACATTACTCTTTGCCCCTATCAACACACCTTCGGCGAAGTAAACCAGCCTCATCTTCAATGCATCATCCTCATCCTCGCATTCTTTAAATGCCCTTTAAAGTTCGATACTCTCACTTAAACCTTTTTTGTAGCTTTCTTGGGGGTGGTCTTCACTTTACCTTTGCCCTTCACACCCTTACCTTTGCTACTCTCTCAGCAAAACCAAACTTTTGAGGAAAATACTTGGTCAACAGCCTAACGTTGGAAGGCTCAACCTCTAGATCATAGGGTTCGTCACAACGAAGCCCCATAATAAGGCAAAAGTCCTTCATGAACCTAGTGACCTCACAGCCTATTAAATATTTGAGTCCCACTAGGTCCTTCACCCCTTGATTTGCCACTCTACAGATTGACAATTCATGCACCTGCTACCCACTAAAGGCTAATCTGTTGATACTCTCTAAGTGTCCAAAGCATGAGGCCCTAAAATCAACAAGTTGTGCATCATTAAACGTGTGACGCAAGTCTCATTATACATGACTAGCTTGAGAAAGGTTGTTAACCGTTCCTCTATAATATTCTTCATCTTTAGCTGCGAGCTTAATCCACTAATTTGCCATCTCCTATACACATAACAATACAAGCATTCATCACAACCAAATTGAACAACATATAACCTGATAACAACCAAATACAACAATGTTTATTATTGACACAACCTATCAACAAGTTCTCATAGCTATACATCTATACTTTCATGAGTTAAGAAATACCAAATTAATTCATAAAATAACAAAGATTCATCGATAAAAATCATTCCCAACTGAACAATTCAATAAAACAAATTGAAGCACATATATCGTATACACAACCTGTCGACCACATTTCATAAACCTACATCTCACCAAATTTTCCAAATACTTCCACATCAACTAATTTCATCAACCCACACTAAAAAGGTACACAATTTTACATACATAACAAAATTATTTTCTAGGGTTCCAAATTTCAAATTTAGTTTCCAGAGTCAAGTTTGCCATCGATTTTCGCAGAAGCAACGACTCTGAACCTACTCCAATCAAGGAACCATCGATTTATTCTGTGTAAGCAGTCACCCTCAAACCAAAAGATGCATGAATGTCGAAGTGCACTGAGCCTAGAGACAACAACCACAACAATACTCTGACCGGGTTTCAAACGGCAACGAACATTTCGAACGCTGCCAAAGTTTTGAATAAGCACGATGACAGGGTGAGAATGAGATTTTTGGGAGGAGAAGAAAATTTCTGGTTTCAACGATTGTTGTCATGGGGGAGGGAGGGGGAGAGTTTAATTCCTTATTTTTTGAATTCTTGTGGGTACCATTTTCATTAACTCACGGGTCTTTTTTTAACCCGGTTTCACACTAAGCCGTTTCTGATAGATTCATTTTTAGCCGTTCAAATTTAATCATACGGTCCACATTCCGTCCGCATGCATAGTCCTTAAACCTCTGTCCGCACCTTAGAAATCGCAACTTGACAATTCATCTGGTTGATAACTCATCAGCTTGGTCTTTTACGTTTCGAACTCATCAGCGGTTTTTCATCTATTGCTTTGGCCATCAAAATTGTCTCTACCATCTTTTTCTATTAGAAAATATGTTAATGTGATGATCTAACAATCGTGTGGGGGCACAAAACCAATCATATGATGCCATGTGTATTAAATAAAAAACTCAACTTAAAAAAATTTTAAAAATTTAAAAACCATATGAAATTAAAAGTATCGTACTTATCAATGCAAATTCTATTTGTTTGTTCGTAGAGAAATATTTGGAAGTGTTGAATTATTAGAGGAACCAACCGTGTTGAATTATTAAATGTTAAGTTCGACTTTGAATTTGAATGAAATTATTATGATTTACACATTATGTGGCATATCCCAGTCCCTTATTCATTAGCGTAAATGTACTGATGTATTTAAAATAAAAATTAAAAAAATGAAAAAAATAAAAAAAAACCCGCCAAGTAAGGGCTACATCAGCCCAGGCTTACAAAACTTTGCATTTTCTGATTCGAAAGTCCCAAAAAAAAGGGTTTTAATTCAGCAGGTGAGTTCAAACCTAACCAAATTCAAGTCTTTTTTATCATGTCATAATTTTGATGGAACACTTGTATTATATTGTTCGGGAAGTCAGGTCCTTCATGTATTAGTATTACACTGTATTGCAGGTTTAAATGCTCACAAATATTCAAGGAAAAAAACAGCTCTCATAATTTACATAGGCCTTTCAGAGTGAGCACCTGGTAATTAGTTCCCAAACTTCCCAGCCAACACGATGATGATAACTTCAACCGGAAGCCGGGCAGACGTTTCCATACTACTTCCCTGAAAATCAACACAATACATGAATTTGGATGAACATAAAATACATGCCAATCAATAAATAAACTTTGTTTCTGCCATTTGAAGGTGGCATAGCTTGAACTAGAGAATCAACTTCGAGGTCATGAATAACGTCAATAATTTGACAGCAGATATCGGTAACCTAGAGATTTAGAACAAGTTGACAAAATTCTTGTGACCAATCATCTAGTTGGAAAAAGAATGGGGAGTAACTGGAGATTAAAGACAACTATTCTGAAAGATAAATCTTGAAGGAAACTGACAAAGACGAAATTTGAAGAGACATAAACTAAAGTTATCCCCTTCACTATACCCCTCTCGGAGTTGTTACCCAGACATTTTTCTAGAAAGCAGCATTTTCTGATAGTCTACAAAAGTTATTCAGGTAATCGAGGATGTTAAGGAAAAACGGTAAGTGGAAACTCAACTCAGCTGAACATGGCAATACACTACGGGCAAAGTTGAGTCATGAGTTCCATCATTAGTAAGGGGACTTCAGCTTTGTGTAAGAGTAATCTAGTTTTCTTGAAGAACCTACAGAGACAAGCAAACAACTCGAAAAAAAAATGATCTTGACTTAGTCTTCCCACGATAAATCAAATGAAGAGATATTAGTTACGGTTACTGAACACATTAAGGAAAGAGCGATTCCCCTGAACTCAGGGGAAATGGAAGCCCAATGAGCAGACAAACCCCGAACTCTGTCCCATAGCTCTGCCAAACCAACACCAGCATAATCATAAAAAAACACTTCAAATAGGATGAAATTTTTGGATAAAAGATATGGAAACGAAAAGTTCGTAAATTCAGTAGATATGCATGATATGCAATCTAAAATACAGCATCATTTTTAAGATAAATACTTAAAGCATGAAAAGAAAACACTTAATTTGTGTCTAGAAAATAATTTTGATCTTAGCATCTAATTAGCACAGAACATCCATCTGTTTATAACTTTATAGTGCATGACAAAAATAGTGTGCATGTATTTTATGTGCACTCTACATTATTTCTTAAATTAAAGCACGCTTCCTTTTCCCTAAATTGAGAAGGTATACAGGCAATATGAGTATCCATAAAGCATGCACACACGTGTTATTGCAGCAGTGACCGAATTTTCATATCATCTTCTGGAGCATATTAGGGTCTGATGAATGCCTCACACATATAATCCTCCTACCAACCCCCCCCCACCCCCCCCCCCCCACCCACCCCATCCACACATGCGTCCAGCAATTGTGAGCCAGGGGTAGCCCCAGAGAGCTTATTACACAAGTTAGGTTTTGACCTCCGGATTTACACTTCTTGGGGCAGTTATTTAGGCCCTCTTGATACTTTCAGCAGTTAAGCTTAAACCTGGTTTTAACTCATTTTAATTGGGGGTTTGACAAAGGGGTCAAAATTTGGCTGCAAAGAAGCAACTAGAAACTACATTTCTTTAGATCCGAGAACTACCCTCAAAATGTAACCTTTTACGATACAACAACAACAACAAAGCCTTTTCCCACTAAAGGCTAAACCTTTTACGATAATTGCTAAAAATATGAGATACTGAGAAAACAATTATATGATTAGAATACAGGTAACATGAGGGGATGCCAACTACAAATTGCCAGCACCTATTATGAAACTAAACGAAACCAAATTATTTAACGGGTTGGTATAATAGAAATAGAGAACCACCAAATAAAATAACAAGAATAAATACCTTCATTGAGGCGGAATAAGTGCAATTTCAATTTCTTGGAGGGACTTTCCTTTTGTTTCTATTACATTTCTCTTCACAAAAACAACAGCCAGTAAACAAAAGGTAGCAAAGACTGTATACAGAATTTGTGGCCCAATTTGCTCCAGCAAGGGTAAAAACAACAGGCCAACAAAGAAATTTATCACCTGTTGAAGGCACAAAATTCATTAACAGCGAGATGGCATTAAAATTTAGAAGTTTAGAGAATGGAATTTCTGTTCATAGAAGAAAGTAGCATATTCACTACAAGCAAACAGAAGCAATATCAATGAGACCTCAAATTCAACTCGCAAGAACGGATTCTTACAAGAACAGCCACCATGTAGAAAAATATATAAATTAATTATGAACAAAGTCTATAATATCCGAATCATCCACATTCAACAAATATAATTGCAGCAAGCCATCATGATATTAGCCTATCAGTATACAAACAGGAGTTCATTCTTGCAAGGTTAATCTTTGAATTACTTCCAAATTCAAGATCACAATACTACTTTATCAACCACGCAATGGCCCAGTTTGAAAATAAAAACAACCATGCGATGGCCCAGCCATGACAGTTGTTGGGGCTGGATTCCAAAGAAAAGATAATTGATCTTTTTCAATAAAAAGTTCTGTCGGATTTCAGTAGAATCCCATTAACTCTCATTTTCTAAAGCTAAATATGTTCTCACGTAATTCCAAAAATTAAGCTAGGATACCAAGACCTTCACCCCTGTTCAATATTTGTCTTGAAATTCAAAGTCTTTTACCAGCTTAAAATTTTAAGTTATTTAATTAAAGATTAGAACTTGAGATGGAATATTATTATGCAGAGATTCTAAGTCACTGTAGATGAAAAAGCATCCTACACTTTATCATTAAGGTGAAAAAGTAGTAATTGATAGTCAAATTCAATGTACATGGTGGGTCGTCAAAATTTTGTTTCGGATAAAGGGGGTGGACTGTGGAGGAGCTGTTTACACTAAATCGTAGGATGTTTTAGACTGACTGCCCCTGCAGCCATGACTACGTGTTAATACCAAAATCTTGCTTTCATAGACTGAAATTGATCATCAAGTAGCAAAGTTTTATCGGATATCATGTTCATAAAACTATGTTTGGTATGTGAGTAGGATAAGCCATCAGTCAGCTCCCACAGTGGAGAAAATAAAAGGTGCAATGAGTCATATCTTGAAAAACTATAGAAGACAATTACCCAATGCACGGCCATGCAAACTGCCATTGCTTTTGCCCTAATACGGCCAGGAAGAATTTCTGAAAGGAGGAGACCAGGCACTGGACCAGCTCCAAGGGCAAACATCAACACAAACCTGCAAAAACCATTTCATAATCTAGATTATCATAGCAACCACACACCCAAAGCTTCTGTGCATATTTGCTTTATAATCTCAAAGTCATTTAAATATGGCTTGTGGAAGTATAGATATGCATGCACAATGCATTAAAGTAAAAATCTATGCAGAAATGGCGCATTGCATTATAATATGTTATATTCACTCAATTGTGTCAAATTTTTACAGTATCATTAGGCAACAATTGGGTTTAAATATAGAAAAAGAAAGAAACCAGAATGGCTAACTAAAATGAATTCACTTATACCCTTTTAATTATCCCAGTGCAAGACCCATTTAAAATTCCAAAACCATTCAAAGATCTGTCTTATCCTAACAGCATTTTTTTTTCGTTATTTTATCTTATACTTATACTAACATAGCTTTTCTCTATCTATAAACAAGACTGAAGCTGATATACTACTCACAGCAGCATGCCGCCAACAGATAGACTCAATGCTCCAGATCCCGACGTAAAAGAACTTGCTCCAGTTACTTGAAGACCCATTGCCACTGCCTAAATCAAGAAATGCATAAAAGGTTAGATAAGATATCATACTGTCTACTTGATGCAAACAAAAAGGAGAGAACCTCAGTTGGACCACAGGCAATATGGGTACCACTGATTCCATAAAACGGACATCACTAATATTCAATATTTTAGCTCAAAAGTTTTCATCAAATATTCGGAGTATTTTAGGAGCTTACCATGCCAGAAAAGCTTCCAAGAAGAAGTACCTTTCTTCCAAGCTTATCCATCAGGATCATTGCAAGAATTGACCCTAGAATAGTATAAAGAGATAGACCAAAAAATAAGAAGAATAGTAATAAGGAAACATATAAGCAAATCTCAAATATGGACAAATAAGATACTTGAGAATAAACCCAACCATACCCGATAGATTTGCAATTCCAACACATGTGTTTGCCAGATCTGAAGGCACCCCAAAGCTTTTAAAGACAGTTGAAGAGAAATAGAACACAGCATTTATGCCTGACAGTTGTTGTAAAGCAAAAATGGTAGACCCAATGAAAACCACTGCAAAATATGGAGGTGATAAGGTAATCATACAAAAGGAAGCACGTAAATGACAATCCTGAACAACTCATATACTAATGAGTTGAAAATATACTTTTGAAATGTCGGCCATACAGTAGCTCTGAAAACTTTACTGTCTCTAGTTCATCCCCCCTGTCAGACTTTGACAGTTCTGCCATTGCAAATTTAACATGTGCTGCTCCTAAAAGTTTCTCAAATTCAGCTTCAGCTTCAGTACCTCTTCCTCTCTGAACCAATTCAAAAACAACTGTTAGCATCAATATTGATAAGTAGCCTTCAATGGGTCAAAAATAAAATGAAGCATACTCATACCAAGTACTCTAAGGTGAGTAACTGATGAAAGTTCTTATAATCCTAGGATAATATCACCCACAAGGCATGTATACATATGGGAGAAAAGAACCAGCTAAAAGAACAAAGAGACGCCAGTTACCCCAAGGAGTAATAATAAGCACTACCATCACACATTTGCAATACAAAGAGAAAATGAACCTTTTCTCTACTGGCAACAACAGAGAGAAAGAAAGAAAGACAAAAGAAGAAAGTGAGAGAACAAATTTCAAATCCTCCTTTGAGCCAGAACTGGACAATGAAGCACAATTACTAATCCAGATCATTGCAGATCTATATATAATTGGTATGTGCATTATACTACACAACAGGTACGTTTATACCGAAATATACATAATACTATGTATAAGTAATAATATGTTAATATCCTAGATGTCAGAAATTAACAAGAAGCCAATTTCATTATAGCTGCATAGAGCTCAACCAATTCAGGAATCAAGACTACATATAGGACAGTTTATATTGAGTACAAACACGAGAACTAACTTGGCCAAATGTTTTAAAGGTCAATGATTAAGGAATGAGAGCACATAACCTTGAAAAGCCACTGAGGACTCTCTGCACAGAACTCCATGCAAACAGCTAGCACTGCAGCAGGAACAGTAGATACCCAAAAACAAACTCGCCACCTAAGCATCAACGGTGTTGATAGAAAATAGTATTCATTAGATAACTGTTGGAATAAAGAAGACGCTTAACATAAGAAAAAACGGATCAAAACTTGAAATGAAAAGTCTTCAGGATTTTTTCCATGACCCCATAAGAATATCTTACCAACCCACTATATCCTTGGCAGGGAGTCCAATAAAGAGAGACCCCATAAGTCCAAGACACGTAGAAATTTGTGTGAAGCTCCCAAAAGTACCCCTTACAAAAGCTGGTGAAATCTGCTCATGTAAACAAAGCATACTTAAACATTTAATAAGATTTGATGCAAACTAAGCAATGTCAATTAACAGTTGCAGAGAAAACAACAAATTTAGTTTCTTATATACCTCTGACACATAGATAGCAGCAACAGGTGGGCCAATTCCCATCCCAGTTCCAACGAATATCCTCCCTAGAAGCATGCCCCTTAGACTCTTGGTTGTTGCACTGCAAATTCACATACAAAATTATTTAGTATGAATCATATGGTTTACTATATGTGGAGTTTGTGACATTGACCCTTTCTCTTATTGTAATGGATGTAAAAAAAAAGTAAACGAATTTCTAATTTTGGCAAGGGAATACTTCTATTTATCAGGAAAAAACTTTGAGTGAGAGGCATAAGAAGGAAAAACGTGCAAGTTTGGATCATGTAAAAGGTAAGCATAAGTACTTGACAACTTCATTCTCAGTATTTTGCTCAGTATTTTGTATAAGGTTTAGGGTTTAGAGCGCTCATAAACATAAGAACAGTTGAAGCAAGGCACTTAATTGTTTATCGGAAACTTTTGAGTGCAAGAAATAATAGGGACAAGCATGAAAATGTTGGATCATGAAAATGGGGTCATTAGTAATTCTTGATCTTTAATGTCCATGTTCAGTTTTCTCTTTGCACAATTTCAGTGTGACTCGTCCATTTAAGTTCTTAACGTTTCTCAGTTGGTCACACAGTCACACTTACTTTTTATTTTAAGTGCACATGATTGATATTATGATAACAGTGTTACCTCATTGATGCACCGATTATCATCGGCAATGCACACATCTGGAATGCCCTTCGATGCCCCACTCCATCCAGAATCCAACCACTAAATAGAGATCCAACAAAAGCACCACCTAAACATGTACTCACTACTAGACCTTCATTGAAATAGAAACAATATCAGGTCAAATAATGAAATACTTTTAGCTGAGAAAAGATCTGATATCCAATAACACTTATTACCCTTTGCCAAAGGATTCCCACTGAAGCCAAGGTCCAAAGAAATGCTATCTAGTGTCTCGTTAACCACTCTGCATTAGCAAAACCAACAAAGAGTATACTATTCAAGTTAGAAAAACATATCAATCAGAAAGACGGAAAAAAAAATTCTGAGTTTTTCAGGAGTAGGGATGTCACCCGAGATGGTAGCCATATAGGAACGAAGAAAGAGCTGCCACAAGCATATGCGGCAAGGAGCGCTTCCATGAAGGGTTTCCAATACCTTTTCCATTCACTAAACCTACTAAAACCCATACAAGGAATCAGCCACAAACGCATGTACCATTTACAAAACCAAATTATCTAAGACTGCTTTCAAAATTTATTAAAATCCCATTTCAATGAAACTTCTAAAGAATTATGTACAAACCATGTAGGAATTTCCAATCCGAGACCAAACAGAGAAAACGGTAAAGCAATGTAGCACCCCGGACATAGAAAAAACAAAACATAAAAAACTGTGACAGAGAAATCCGTGAGTACCTGCACCTTCTTCTCTATCATAAGCATTGATATGGTCCTTGGACGCCACACGCTTGTATGCCGAGTAGGCATCGACATGACGACCCCGCATAGCAAAATTATAGAAGCCTTGTCCAAAATTTAACACAGAAAATTGTGCAGCCGACTGCAACCACCAGACAAAACTGACCAATTAAATTCTAACTAATTCATCATTTTTTACCTCATACATTGCTAAGTGCGAACCAATCTGGAAAACCAAGAGCCGCATTGCCAAATTAACACTCAAATCACAGTACAAAGTACAAACTTGAGTGATAGAATATCCGATCCGGTACATCACGGACTATAACTTCAAATTTGCACCATCCATTCATCATACAACAAGCATACGACATCCACATCAAATATATATATATATATTATATAAGCATGCAAATGTGAGAAATCATGGTCAAACGCAGGAGAGATCTTGCTACAAACGAAGAAAATTGAGCTTCACATGCGAAACGGTGGCGTTTCGGATGTCACAGTAATGGGAAAGCAGAAATCTCACCATTTTCTCAAATAAATAAATGAGAAAAAGTAGAGCAGAGAGGACTTTCAGCTGTAGACAGAATTTTCTAGGATTCTGGTGAATCAACTGTGAGCTATAAAATGCAAATATACATAGATATACACATGCATGATGCATTTACATAAGACAGAGAGAGAAATTGAGTACCTGTGTAAAATGCGGACGTGGAAAACGATCTGACAGCGAGAGGGGAGAGAGAGATTGAAGAAGACGTAGGTAGAGGAGGAGGCGGAGGTGGTGGAGGAGACTAAACTCCGGCGGTGGGAGGTGAGAGGAGAAGCAGAGGCACTGGTTATGCGTCACTGTTATGACCCAAATTATTACTGAGGATTTATGCTTTATTACTGTGAGGAATTGTTAATATGCCAGCTGGCATTTAAAAGTGTAGATGCTGTATAAAAGGAGCCCAGCTCCCTCAAATGGAGCAGATCAGAATTTACAACAAAGAAATTAAATACAAAAATATTTGGAGCTCTGCTCCTTCATATCTCCTTCCCTCTTCTTCCATAGCTTTCTTGTGTTACTTGCAGGTTGATTAAGGGAATTGAGAATTGGATCTTATCAATGGTATCATCCTTCTCGAATCCTGGTTTCCCTCATGTGGACGCCCACCCGACCCGTCTTCCTGCCATGGATGCACGCCTCTCCGCTGCCATCGACTCATTTGAAGCTTCGATGCGTGCTGCGCTCCGTGATGCAATCCGCGAAGCTTTGGATTCTGCATTCGCAAATTTCACGACGAATTTCAGCCGTGATTGGGCCTTGCTCCGCCGCGACTCGGCTCTCAGAGCGGAGGGAGTTTCTGATCCAGTCCCGATGACTTCCGATGACACGCAATCAATCGATCTCGGTCATCCCGGACTTCAAGGAGACGATAATCCACCGAGACTTCCATCTCCAATCGAAGTCCATTCCGTTCCGCCGTTGTTTTCGTCATCACCATTGTTGCGAGAAATCGCAGCTCCGTCCGTCAAGCCACAGTTGAACTCGAACGCTTCAATGGCAGCCCACACCAACACTAGCACACCATTTTCGAGCAACCAGGAAGCTCACACCAGTGTGCAGGGTTTTGTGTCTCCTCTGAGGAACACAGGAACCACCAAAATTGCAGTCCCTTTTCTACTTGTAGACCAAAACGTCAGCGACTCCATCAGCCTTGAGGAGTATGGAGATTACTGGAGCTTCAACCCACAGACTATATGTCTCTATATGCTGCCCTTAACGCATACAAACACCACGAAGCGTCGACACGAGGTATTGACATCCTTGCTTTCCAATTTTACAAATCGGAAGGACAAATGGTATTGGGTTTTGCAGCTTATTCTGGCATATTATACTGGTGTTATTGTGATAATGTATGAAGACTTCTTAACTAATAAATGTGGATGGGGTAATTGGTACCTTGTGGGAAAATTTGTGAAGAAGAATTTTTATGCCCCGCACCTGTTTGATCGTCTGTCTAAGAGAGGGAGTGCAAATGTACATGTGCTTTATGTGGCCTCTTTAGATATGCATGATTTAGAAGCTAGCCCTAAACTGGATGGTATAGTAGCAGCAAGCCAAGGGTTAAAGAAGTGTCTTATGAAGAAAAAGATAATGTGTCTCACATTGAGATTAAGATTACTGAATACCATGGCTTCGATGAAAAATGTGTTCTGAGGTATCTTAATCTTTCAGACAACGCCATGGGCAACTATGGTGTCAATGCATTTGAGTCACTTCTTAGTTCACAAAACAATTTGAGAGAACTTTATTTGATGAATATGGCAAGGCTCAATATGTGTCATTACACGAGGGAGTGGCACTGCAATGTTATTAGGAAGATCAAATGGCTGAATGAGAATGAGATTTCTGTTATGATCAATACCGAAGGACAAGCAAACTATGAAGGTTTTTCTGATTGTATCAAATATGGTGAGGAGCTCACTTTTAAGCTGTTGCTCTATTTCCAAGCTGTCAAGGCAAAAAGTCTTGGGTTTACTAAACTTGGGTCACCAGAAGAGGCTAAGAAGGTTGTTGGGAACATGAATGATGTTACTGCTAGTGCCAAACAGCTAAAGGAGATGGAACAAGGCTTGACCAGTTTGATAGTTTTGGGGAATGGACGATTGTCTGATCTTATTGCACAGCTGCAGGATATATTGGAGGGTGTAAATGAAGCTAATCTCTTGCAGGAGAAGTTTGATAATGCAGTTATTAAAGCTCAGATTCCACAATTGGCTCGAGAAATCAGGGAGTTAACCTCATCTCGACCTGTAACCATCTACAATGAGAATTCTTCCTCTAGTGGGAATTATGCTTCATATTTAGTTCCACTTGCTGCACTTGCTGCAATGGGCTATTGTTACATGTGGTGGAGAGATTGGTCATTTTCAGATGTGATGTATGTGACAAGGCATAATATGGCAAATGTTGTTGAAGCTCTAATTAGAGAGGTAGCTAGCAAGAGCAATGACTTTGCTGGGAACGGAACAACAAATACATTGAAGATGAGTGAATGCGCTATGGGCACCTATTTGGATTTAGTATGCTCTCTTAGTCACCTGGAAAGCAATTTTGGTGGTGCCTTAGTTATTGATTTACATGTTGAGTTCTCTCTGTTTTTCACTTGTAACCCTGACTGTCGGCTTTTATGGGATCCAGGAGATGCAATGGCTAAAACTGTTAAGATGATACTCTATTTTAAAAATGTCAAGGCAGAGTGGCTTAACAGGGTTACAAAAATAACCAAGTTTGGTAGTTTTATGGTACAATTGGATAGAAGTGTTGAAGCTTTGAATAAGGGCAAAAAGCAAAAAACTGGAGATGGTGGATATAGTGATGAGATGAAGAGTTTGCATGATTTAAGCGTGAACAAGGTTGTGGATATGGCGACTAGGTTCGAAAGTGCATTGGTAGGACATGTTAACAATATAATTTGTAGTACTATTGTAAGATTGGAGAGACTTCACTCAGATGATTGGTGGTGTTCTGCTATATCTCAGCTGCTGATGATTGGTAAATCCATCATATCTAGTTCAAACAAAACTCAGGAAGCAAATGTGGATGTTGTTTTGGGAGCCGGTGATTTGAGTCTACTAGTTGAGAACACTTCAGTTGAGCAGCTTGGTTTCGTCAGAAAGGTGACAATCTTTAAGGACTCCATTTCCATTATTGGTGATGCAGCATCAAAAGATGGGTTACAAGTCCATGGTGTGTCTCCATTTGACATTATGGGCAGAAATCTTTTCTGGGAAAAGCAACTGCAAAGGCTGCAAATGGGAGCTGTCACAAGAAAGTTCATGGTGGTTAATTTCAGTTCTGGTTTTGATTAATCTTCATATCTCTCTCGGGTTGAAAATTTTGAGGAGGTGTCACAAGAAAATTATGGAGAGGCTACAGGAAACAAGAACTCACTCACTCAGTTTAAGCGAGCTGCCATACCTGGAAGGATTATAATGATTTCAAAGTCAAGTTCTACAATTCCATTTTTAAGCCTTGAGGACAAGGCTAATTTCCAAGGGGGAAGTATTGTTATGACCCAAATTATTACTGAGGATTTATGCTTTATTACTGTGAGGAATTGTTAATATGCCAGCTGGCATTTAAAAGTGTAGATGCTGTATAAAAGGAGCCCAGCTCCCTCAAATGGAGCAGATCAAAATTTACAACAAAGAAATTAAATACAAAAATATTTGGAGCTCTGCTCCTTCATATCTCCTTCCCTCTTCTTCCATAGCTTTCTTGTGTTACTTGCAGGTTGATTAAGGGAATTGAGAATTGGATCTTATCAGTCACTGTCAGCTCTGCAACTCAAGACAAGGAAGTCTAAGCGAGCTTCTCGAAACCGTCCCCTGTATATTCGGAGGAGAGATATTTCACGTCACAATGCTATATCACGTGTCTTTATACAAGACTAACTCTAATGGTTGGACTAAAAGCCAAATTTTTTTGTTCGAAAAATTTAGCTTTTAGCTCAGAAATAACTTTTCTTTTCTGGTCTAACATTTCTGGCCTAAAATTTTAGCTCGGGATTATTAAATAATGAACTTAGGCTATTTTTTTTCTTAAATTAAATTAAAAAAAATATGTACACTATCGTAAATTAATTTTATAAACATTTTAATCTAAAAATTTTAATTCCGATAAATATTGAAAAATCACTAAATTTTCCACAAAACAAGCCTTCAACTTTCACCAATCTTTCAACCCTGGGCTAAATTTCAATTCATCAACCGTTGCTTTGTCAACCATGTGTTACTCTTGTCTTGTAAATTTCCATTGTTTTGTCATCCTATGCAAAAAATACGTAAACATAATTAGTTGCAAAATAATATTATGTACATGACAAATAAAATATCAAAAACAAAACTTACAATTTATGTGGCGCTCCTTCCACTAGCCATGCCACGGCTCTCTCCAAGCTTCCCTTCCATAAAGTGCATGCTTTTGTTGCAATGACTTTATCCCACAAAACCTTCTTATTTTGATTTGTGTCAACTGCACCATCTTCGCTAACAGAAACTCATGTCAAGCATAAAGCAACATCTTCCTCACAGGTCCAATTGCGACCTCTAATATGCTCTCTTGCCATGTTGAACAATTTGGAAATGGAAAGAAATGGTAGAAAGATAAATTGGAAGAATTGTAGGAGAAAATTGAGTTTTGTGTGGATGTTTGAACAAATACATAGGTATTTATAGAGTTTTTTGGTGAATTTTGAGTTAAATAATTTTTTTAATTATTTTAGCTGTTGGATTTAAATTTGGGTTGTTAGATCTTTTTTTTTACCATTAGATTTGATTATATTCAATCTCAGCCGTTGAATTCAATGTATTTTAAAATAACATATTCTAAAAATTAAATTTGAATCTAGACCGTTGGATCAACCAACAGTCCTTAAAGCCCAGCCCTTGGATTAAAATTATAACCGTTGGGATGATGATGTTGGGCGACACACAGCTGACAGCAGGGCCCACCCCTGTCGGGAAAGCCTTGCAAGCCAACCGCGTGGGGCGTGTTGGAGCGTGGGCGGTCCGAGACTGGCCCAAGTGCCAGCGAGCCCACTCGCATGGGGGAATTTGGGGGGTATCTGGCCCAACTTTGGCATTTGGCTTTTAGCCCAATGTTTTAGCATGGGTTGGGTGGTGTTTGGGGGGGGGGGATAAATGGGGAAATTTGGCTTTTAGCCCATCATTGGAGTTGGTCTAAATGGTGAGTTATATGTGTTAAAAGGTTAATAACTTAAAAATTAAAATTTTCCACCATTTGCATAAAAACACATGGTGTATCATCCGTATTCCCGTCACAACTAAAAATTTCTCATATTGGGAGAGATTAGAGAGGAAAATTTTCTCGTATTGGGATAGATTAGAGAGGAAAATTTTCTCAATAGAGAGAGCGAGGGGACATGGGGCCCAATGCTAATGTATGCTTGGGGTGTATGTGTCAAGTGCTTTTTATTTTATTTTATTTTTTTGTATAAAGGGGGAAAACGAGTGGCAAGCCACAATTATTCACTTCTTCCAGACCTGAAGAGGTTATGGGGAATTTCAATCTGTCATTGGCCATAGGCAAGCAGACTCGCCAGCTCAGAACATCGAAACTAAAACCTCTCATATTTTTTTGTTTATTAGAGAGTCGCAATCAGCACCCTTATTATGGATCAGTTGCTGTGTTTATAAACTTTAATTTAACAATTGCTAGAGCGGAGTTTTGTAACTTTTAAATATGCAAGGTCTAAGAAAACAACGTTTTTATAAAATGAAAAATAATGAAAATGGCTTGAAAACTTTGAGTTTTAACGATAAGCACAAAATAAAGGGTAAAGTAATAATACCAAGATTGACTTTTTAGTGTAAAAATGTGGTTTTTCGTTAAAATGAACAGTACTGAGAGCTTTTCGTTAAAGTTCCATTTTATAAACCCTTAATTTAATTAATTTTTAAATTTCAGTTGAATCGCACATGGTATTGTTGGTTTAGCTATTACGCAAAGAGAGAGATTTACCAATGAAAGCTCGTGAGATCAACACCTATGCAGTGCGGATCATATGGACCTTGTGTATCGCAGGTGACAGAAAAATCTAGTTCGACCAATAGCATGTCGACACTTCACACAAGCAACCAACTACCGAAGTACTAATTCTTCATTACTGACTTGAACAATAAAGAGCTTGGTTATTCAAGTATTTCATGGTTGATGGAGCAAAAACAAAGGCTCGACAACTTGTACTTCTGTTTATGAGTTTATCATACTTGAGTAGTTTTGGGAGATGTGATTTCAGGGTGCTTGTGTGAAATTGAGCACAAAGTTCTTTGAAATTCTACTATTTAGAATCGTTCATGTAGATACGGGAGAAAATAGTAAATATGAATTGACTCATATGATCATTAAGGAATTAGTTCAGTTTTAACGTTATCTTAGGAACAGAAGTATTGAAAGTCCAAATTGGAAGAATGTTAGAATGCTATTTAGGACATTAACTAATTATGATAAGTGTTATAAATATGTAAAAGTTAGAGAGATAATCTTTACTAGTGACAGGAACCAAGTAGGTGTAAAATATCACACTGTAACTATAGCACTAGGGGATGACAAATAAAAGATGGAGGAATAGATGATGTTATTGATCTTTCTTTCTTTCTGTGTGTTTTGATTGCAGTCGAGTACTCTATTTATAGAGAAACTCACATTATTACATTTTGAAATTTACATCACATGACTTTGAAAATACGATCCTGTTGTTTCCAAAGTCTACATCACATTTGTGGGCATTGGAAATCTGTGTGTGGGCATTCATAACAATGCCAATGTTTTCAACTGCTAGTGTTTTCAACTGTTAATGTTTTCAACAATCCCCCTTGGAAGCCCACATATCAACATGAGTTGCCTCGTTAAAACCTTGCTTGGAAAAACCCAGTGGGAAAAAACCATAGCGAAGGAAAAAGAGTACAACTTTTCTTGGATTGTTGATATAGTGTTAAATATGCTTATGTTGCCTCTTTAAAACCTTGATAGGAAAAATCCTAATCGAAGGAAAAAGAGTACAACATGCATGTATCATGGATGCTCCCCCTGATATATATCTCCCCCTGATTCCGCATTCTCCAAATTTAGCTGTTTGGTAAGTCAACGTAATCTGATACCTTGCACTAACTTCTGAAACGTGCATTTTGGTAGAGATTTGGTGAACAAATCTGTCAGATTTTCATTAGAACGGATTTGTCTTACTTCAATAACTTTAGCCTTCTGAAGCTCATGTGCATTGAAAAACTTTGGAGATATGTGTTTAGTTTGATCGCCCTTAATGAATCCTTCCTTCATTTGGGCAACACAGGCTGCATTATCTTCATGAATGACAGTTGGATTGTCTGTTTTTGAAGTTAGACCACATGAATTCCGGATATGATAGATCATTGATCTTAACCAAGAACATTCACGACTTGCTTCATGTAAAGCAAGTATTTCTGAGTGATTGGAAGATGTAGCAACTAGTGTTTGCTTTGTTAAGCGCCATGACATTGTTGTATCTCTATTCTTGAACACATATCCAGTTTGTGAGCGGACTTTATGCGGATCAAAGAGAAAACCAGCATCTGCATATCCAACAAGGACCTGGTCATTTGTGGATTTCTTTGAGTAGAAGAGACCCATGTCTGTTGTCCCACGAAGGTATCGCAATACATCTTTGACACCCTTCCAATGATGAATTGTTGGAGCAGAGTTATACCTTGCTAACAAGTTGACTGAAAAAGCTATATTTGGTCTAGTACATTGTGCTAATTACAACAAAGCACCTATTGCACTCAGATATGGTACTTCTGGACCAAGGACCAGTTCATTATCTTCTTTTGGACGAAATGGATCTTTCTTAACGTCTGGAGAACGAATGACCATTGGCGTGCTGAGTGGATAAACCTTGTCCATACCAAATCGCTTCAGGATTTTTTCAAAGTAAGTTGATTGGTGGACCAAAATTCCACTAGCACAATGCTCGATCTGCAGGCCGAGATAAAATTTCATTTTTCCAAGGTCTTTCATTTCAAATTCGCTTTTCAGATATTCACCAGTTTTATTGAGCTTTTCAAGGGTTCCAACTAGGTTCATATCATCGACATATACTGCCACTATAGCAAATCCAGAGTTGGATTTATTAATGAACACACAAAGGCAAAGGACATTGTTGATATACCCTTCTTTGATCAAATACTCACTGAGATGATTATACCACATTCGTCCAGATTGTTTCAGCCCATACAATGATCGCCTTAATTTGATCGAGAGCGTACCTCGTGATTTGTTAGTTGTTTCAGGCAACTTAAGTCCTTCTGGGACTTTCATATATATGTCAGTATCTAATTCTCTATATAGATACGCAGTGCTGACATCCATAAGTCGCATGTCAAGTTTTTCTGAAACCACTAAACTTATTAAGTAACGGAACGTAATTGCATCCATTACAGGAAAGTATGTCTCCTCATAATCAATTCCAGGTCTTTGCGAAAAGCCTTGTGCAACGAGTCGTGCTTTATATCTTGCAATCTCGTTTTTCTCATTGCGCTTCCTTGTGAATACCCATTTGTAACCCACGGGGTTTACACCAGGCGGGGTTTGGACTACTGGTCCAAAAACATTTCGCCTTTCCAAGGAATTTAATTATGCCTGGATTGCATTTTTCCACTTAGGCCAATCTTGTCTCTGTTTACATTCATCGACAGAGCGGGGCTCAATATCATCACTTAATACGATTTCAGTGGCTACTACGAATGCGAACATATCGTCGATGATTATTTCATTCTGATCCCACAATTCATTAGTACATGCATAATTTATGGAGATTTCTTTGCTCTCATGTACTGCTGTCTCTTCAGGGACATGTCTCATCAAGGACATTTTCTTTTTCTGGAAGTCCAGAATTATGAATTGTAGATTTGTCATTCATTCTCTCTTCCTGAATGATTTCATTTGGATTCAGCTGTGCTCTTGTCTTTCTCTTTCAAGGGGCTGAATCTTTTGAACCTGGGGGTCTACCACGCTTCAGGCGTGCACCAGATGAATCATTTGCTGCCACTTTATTTTGCCCAATAGGGACATCAATTCTTGCAGGTGCATTTGCAGCTGGTATATGTGATTTTGTCACTTTCATAGCATCATTAAATGCATCTGGCATTTGATTGGCAATGCTTTGAAGATGAACGATCATTTTCACTTCATTTTCACATTGAGTGCTACGTGGATCAAAATGAGACAATGTGGGAACAACCCATGTCAGTTCTTTCCGTTCTTCTGGAACTGTCTTTTCTCCCCCCTAACGACGGGAAGACTATCTCATCAAAGTGACAATCAGCAAAACGAGCTGTAAACATATCACCTGTCAAGGGTTCCAAATATCTAATGATAGATGGTGAATCAAAACCCACATAAGTTCCCAGTCTACGCTGATGTCTCATTTTAGTGCGTTGCGGAGGTGCAATAGGCACATAAACAACACAACCAAAAACTCATAAATGTGAAATGTTTGGCTGATGCCTAAACACGAGTTGTACTGATGAGTATTAGTGGTTGGCTATAGGTCTCAATTGAACCAATGATGCAGCATGTAAGATGGCATGTCCCCATGCAGAAACTGGCAATTTTGTTTTCATGAGCAGAGTGCGAGCTATTAACTAAAGCCGCTTGATCAATGCTTTTGCTAAACCATTTTGAGTATGGACATGAGGAATAGGGTGTTCAACATCAATGCCCAATGTCATGCAGTAATCATCAAAGGTTTAAGACGTAAATTCACCAGCATTATCAAGTCGGATTGACTTAATGGGGTAATCTGGGAACTGTGCTCGTAACTTAATTATCTGAGCAAGAAGTCTCGCAAAAGCTTCATTCCGAGTAGACAATAGACAAATATGTGACCATCTGGTAGATGCATCAACCAAAACCATAAAATATCGAAATGGTCCACATGATGGTTGAATAGGTCCACAAATATCCCCTTGAATTCTTTGTAAAAGTGATGGGGATTCAGCATCAACCTTTAGTTGTGATGGTCTGATTATCAACTTCCCTTGAGAACAAGCTTTGCAAGGGTTATCATTTGTGATAGCAATATGTCTGCTCAATAATGGATGTCCATTAGAGTTGGTAATGATCCTACGCATCATGGTAGATCCTATATGACCCTGCCAAAGCATGTAAACTTTTGAATCAATGAACTTCTGGTTCATGACAATATGTGATTCAACAGTCTTTATGTATGTATAATACAATCCACTCGACAAACCACGCAACTTCTCCAATATACACTTTTGGGTATCATTGGAGGTAATGCATAGATACTCCACATTTTCTGCACTTTTCATTTCAATGTGGTATCCATTTCAAGTAGATCGAGTAGCATACAACGCATTCTGTATGGACAATATTGTTCCATTTGGTAACATAATCCGGGCTTTCCCTGAGCCTTCAATTACATCAGAAGGTCCTGATATTGGTGTTACCCTTACTTTTGTAAGCATCAATCTTGAGAAATACTTTCAATCTCGAAGTATTGTATGCGTAGTTACGCAGTCTGCAAGACAAATATCTTCGCCATTTCTCATGTTTTGAGAATGACCATAGTTTTTATCCATGCTCTCTGAGTAAGGGAATCAGAGTTAGAAGCAAGTTATAACATGAAATTTACATGCCACTTTTATTGAATCTGAAATGCTAGTTTTAAACTACAAGTTCAACATAATAAAAGTACATCAAAAATAAATGATTCAGTTGGACCGATACACATCATTCCCTCTTTCCAAAATGAAGTCTGAAACATCTAGGTGAGTTGTGTTCAACTGCCCTGATAAGTCGCACACTGGATCAGGTATATCCATTGATTTAGCCTGGTCGAGAAAATTAGTCTCGACACCCTTCTCCTTAAGGGGGGCTTGATATAAATCCACCAGATGTTTTTGGGTACGACAAGTACTTGCCCAATGCCCATGACCACCACACCTATGGCAGGCTCCTTCAGAATTTCTGGGAGCATTGTTCATGTGAGCTTTGCCTTTGTGGCGATTCACATTTTTAAAGCTCGGGCCTGAATTTTACCTTGGAACCTGGTTGTGAGACTGACCACTATGGTTCTTGCCTTTCCTGTTCCACCGACCTTGCTTGTGGCCATGTCGTCGTTTATGATTATCGCCACCAGAGGATGTGGCGTTCACTTCGAAGGAATCAGCATTCACTTCTGGGAATGGTGCATATCTAGTAGGTCGGGACTGATGATTTTTCATCAGGAGCTCTTTGTTTTGTTCAGCTACCAAGAGCACAAATATCAGCTGCTTGTATTCAATGAAGCCTCGCGCTCTATACTGCTGCTGCAGGAGCAGGTTAGAGACATGAAATGTGCTAAAAGTCTTTTCCAGCAAATCTTCCTCAGTAATAGTATCCCCACAAAGTTTCATCTGAGATGTAATTCTGAACAACGCAGAATTGTACTTTGCCACTGACTTGAAATCCTGGATCCTTAGGTGAGTCCACTCATAGCGAGCCCTTGGAAGAATCACTGTTGTCTGGTGATTGAATCTGTTTCTCAATGCCTTCCAAAGGGCTAACGAATCTTCAATCGTTAAGTACCCACTCTTTAGTTCCTCATCAAGATGGCGACAAATAAAGATCATGGTATTCGCCCGATCTTGAGAGGATGAGCTATTCTCTTCCCTGATGGTATCTCCAAGATTCCCTGCTTCCAGATGGATCTTGGTATCCAGTACCCAGGTAAGGTAATTCTTCCCAGTAATGTCCAGGGCAGCAAAATCAAGCTTCGCCAAGTTCGCCATTTTCTTTTCTGAAAGAAAATGAGATGTGTAAAAACTTGCAATAATATGTATTCCTGGAGGAATATAGTGTTAGAACTTCTGGTTCTTACAAATTTTTCATTTTGATCTTCAGGCCAAAATGATAAGCACTCGAAACTTCAGGCTTGAGATTTTCAAGATGAATGAGGAGGGTGATTGTACTGCACCATTCTCGTTGAAATAATATAACATAGGATGGGCGATTATTCCGCACCATTCCAGTAGCAGGAAAATTTGAATACGCATAGCAAGGTGGGCAATTATACCTCACCACCTAAAATTGCAATGAAATTAAATAGCAGGCAAATTTAAATATGCAGGGTAGGGTGGACGATTATACCGCTCCACCTAAAATTTGTAGTAAAATTAAATCTGCAGTCCAATATAGGCGATGATACCGCACCATCTTGGATCGCAGTAAGATTAAATTTGCAGTTCAAGATGGGCGATTGTATCGCACCATCTTGGATTGCAGTAAAATCAACATAAATAAATACTGGGTTAGTAATCAAGATCTACACCAAACAAGAAATCAAAGATGTATGTAACTGTTAAGTTGAGAACTAAAAGCAGGCATGGAGCAAACAGTTCGTCGCGAGGGTATATCGCGCAGTTGAGGCAGAGGAAGAAGATGAACAGTAAAAACCTTAGAGGAAATATTTTTTCCTTTCTTTCGTTCGGCGAAGAGAAATGAGAAAATGGTTAGGTTTTAGAGACTCGTGCTGATAACGTGTTATAAATATGTAAAAGTTAGAGAGATAACATTTACTAGTGACAGGAACGAAGCAAGTGTAAAATATCACACTGTAACTATAGCACTAGGGGATGACAAATAAAAGAGGAAGGAATAGATGATGTTATTGATCTTTCTTTCTTTCTGTGTGTTTTGATTGCAGTTGAGTGCTCTATTTATAGAGCAACTTGCATTATTACATTTTGAAATTTACATCACATGACTTTGAAAATACGATCATGTTGTTTCCGAAGTCTACATCACATTTGTGGGCATTGGAAATCTGTGTGGGCATTCATAACAATGCCAATGTTTTCAACTACTAATGTTTTCAACAATAAGGTTATTATAACGTTGGTATGCAAGAGTAGTCCATGATAGCTGGGATGTTGGTTGATGTAGTTAGAGAACCTTGGTGGCATCAGTGAAATTTGCCCATATGGGAATACTTTTAGACTCACTCTAGTGATGGACAAAGACTTTCGGTGGTTGGTAAGTTGCAATAATAATATTACTTATTTATATATGTATTTTTGGATCAACAACTATTATTATTACGTGGTTGGCATCTGCAAATCATAACATACCAATATGCATGGCTGCACACATATTACAACTCATGAATTGCGACTTGTGAGTAACACGTCCCTTGCGAAAAGGACTTATTTGATAACCATTTCATTTTAATTTTTCACTTTATTTTTGAATTTGACGACAAAACTTATTTGATGTTTACTTTTTGTTTTCAAATAAACTAAAAGCTACTTTTTAAGTTTTCAAAATTTAACTTTCAATTTTCATATATTTTTTTAGAACTAAAAACTAAAAGTTATTACCCGACAAGTTTCGGTTTACAAAAAATGTAAACCAAAAAAACTGAAAATTGTGATGAGAAAGATTTTACATGCTCGTGTAGCGGCCCAAACTTGACAACTCAAATAACGTAACGGGATCATTTTTCAAAAGGGTGCATTTTTGCTCACCACCATTTAGTGTGGTGTATGCTCACCACCTTATTTATCACCATTAGATGAGTTTGAATTTCGAGATTTGTGCCTATCTACTACACGAATCTCAAAATTCAAACTCATCCAACGGTGATAAATAGAGTGGTGAGCATACACCACACTAAATGGTGGTGAGCAAAAATACTCCCTTTTCAAAAGGCCCAAACTCACACGGAAATGGGATCGGAGCTCAAACTTTTGCTTGAGTAAAAGCATAAATGCTAGGTGGGAATAAACAACCGTAAAATACTAGGAAGTTCGTGCGACACAACTATGCCTACGCCATAGCAAAAGAGGGATAAAAAATAAATGTGAATTCATATTATTTGTAGGTAAAACACAGTAACACAAAACTTCTGACAGCAGAATTCATGCTATACAACAATTCCCCCCCTTGAATTACATACATGTTTTACTTACAAGCGCGGTTGGGTAAATACCATTTCAGTTGTTGCTACCAAACTCTCAGACCAAAACAAAGTTTAGGAGACCCGGAACCCACGAATACATCTTTGAACAGACAATTCCATTCCCATTTTTACCCATTGTGTATTGTATATAC
This sequence comes from Malus fusca, assembly GCA_035220775.1. Lineage (NCBI taxonomy): Eukaryota > Viridiplantae > Streptophyta > Magnoliopsida > Rosales > Rosaceae > Malus > Malus fusca. Next base: position 18,382,079 of record CM069067.1, on the reverse strand, counting down.
CATGAAGATCATGAATTAGTAGACGAGCACTATAACATACCGGCTAGGCTCCAACCGGTGAACTCATTATCTGGATCTGTAGATATACGAGGCCATATATAGTTGCATAACGTTAGAGACGGAAAATCGTGAGTTTTTTAGGTGGAGAAAAATTGGACTTCAATGAGCAAAATATTACCTTGTTGACAAGCAAGTTCACTTGCTCTCTATACATCTCCTTCAAGTCCACAATATCCGCACGAAGCTCCTCCAGCTACACATGCAGCCACTTTAAAATCAGGACTAGCCGTAGAGTCAATTTTCATGCTCCCCAAATTAAAAGTAGATAAACAGAATAATTGGAAAATGATAATTAAGGAATGGGAATAGGGAAATCTTCACTTTGGTGCAACTAGTCATACATGCTTAAGGAAAATGGTTCATGTGGACTGTTATCGAATATTTCAAATACTAAAAATTGAAAGGGGTTTCTCTAGACAAAGAAAAATAGCATACAAACAAATACGATGGTAGATTAAATAAAGCCTCCATCTATCCAATCTAAACCTTTGTTTTCTTTTCGTTCTCCAAGTTATACAGCACAAGTCTCGACTCAATTAAGTTTGTCAAAGGAGGCTACCTTAACTTCTCTGTTTAATAAAATGTTAGAGAGTAAAACAGAAGCAGCATAAGTAGGAATAGATTAAAAGTGAACAGAAAAAACAGACTAGAGCTAAAAATTAGCACTCTCAGACTCACGCTGTCTCTCTTCTAGTTACCATCCAATCTATAAACATTGAAAACAAGAGAAAGAGAGAGAGAGAGAGATAGAGAGTGAGTACACACACACACAACATAATCATATTACAGCACCACAGGAGACCAATAAACTGCTTCCCTATTCATTCTCCATGCCAATACAGTAACTTTGGAAGGCAGAGAGGTGTCCATTGAATATCACTGATCTACAGTTTTAGGGAAGCTAAATGATAATAATAACAGTTTATAAACCGAAAATTACATGTGAATTGGTTTTAAGACACCAACTTTTTATGGCTTATGTATGACTCCTTATCTAAACATTAGGAATTCAGAGTTGTATCACCTAGGAGTTTTGGATCACTAAATCCACATCATAATTCAGGAAATTCAGCTGCTGCTATATTGGATAAAGCTAACACCTCAAGAAAGATTATTAACCCGTCAATGCACACATTAGCTACATTTTCAAGTTTTAAAGGAATTTTAACGAGGCTGAGCATCAAAATTTATAGGTAAAAAAATTGAAACTTAATTGTACCTCCTCATCGCGTTCGCCCATTAGCTCCAGTGCAGCAGAGTGCCGTCTCCTTAGTGCCTCTAGCTCTGCTCGCATACCAGGTAACATGCCAGCCTCTGCCCGTAACTTTTCACACTGCAGCAACATAATCAATCTCAAGCTCAGTTACAAGCAAGAAACCTCTGCACAATATTTATTACAGATTCAAACTCACCTGTTCTGTCATTTTGACTAACTCCTCAGCAAGAGAATCACGAATAGATTCCATGGATGCCTGAAGTAACATTGAAGAAAAACGTATTAGACAAAAGCACAGTAATAAACATTTTCTAGGGAACTTAAGAGTCCATGCTAGTTCATTTGGTATTTTGTTTTTTTAAGGTGTAACGCCTAAATTAATCTGGAATATTAGTTATAATAGCAAACAATACTATAAATGCGAAGTAGTTCTCAGTGGCATTATTGTATATGAGGAGCTTGGAAATTAATACACACCAAACGAGACATGTAAGATGCAAGTTCACCCTCCTTCTGACGAAGAGAAGCTTCAAAAGCACTAGGTGTCATACTCTTCATATAGTACGGACTCATAGTTGCCTCTCCAGCATTTCTCCTCTCAGAGAAACTATCGGATGAGTCCAAAGATGCTTGCAGAAAATAGCTTTCCTCCATGCTCCCCAGGCTGCTAGCACTTGAGAGTTTTCGGCTCAAGCTTCCTGTAAAACGTTACAAAATTATACCATAGCTGACAGACAAATGACAGATGTAACATAATTTACACAAACCAAATCACACCATTCTCTAAAGCCGAATTGTGCCTTGTTATAGTAGTCTGTTCAGATACAGTAGCAGAGCGGACACGAGCTGTCTTTTCCAACTCTAACTTAGCAGCTTTCTCCCTTTCTACCTCCTGTCAAAATCAAAAGCCTAAGTCAGGGAAGCTAATGATCACTAATATCGTATACTGAATAAGGAACTCAATTTTGTATGCTCATATAAGTTTTAGATCAACGGCTTTTGTCTATATAGTATGAATAAATTCTTTGCTGCATCTAATATGAAATACTAATCATAATTTGTAAACGAAAAGAAAATACTAATAGTAATAATAATAGACTACTTCTAACACTATCAGATAAAGTTCCTGTTTCTTACTGCCTTTTTATTTTAGTGAATTCTGTTTCTTACTGTAAAGAATAAAAGATTGTGACCGAGGAAAGGAATCAATCAAACCGATACAATGGGAGTTTGCATCTAATATGAAATACTAATCATAACTTAGTAACCGAAAAGAGAATAGTAATAACAATAGACTATGTCTAACACTATCAGGAGAAGTTCCTGTTTCTTAATGCCTTTTTTTTTAATGGATGCTGTTTCTTACTGTCAAGATCAAAAGATTGCGACCTAGGAGAGGAATCAATCGAACCAAAACAATGAGAGTTCTCTTAAGAATTTAAGCACATATGGTTCAACAATTTCCTTTCAGTTGCCTTACTCCTCATTTAGAATTTAGATACATCCATCAACTCTTGCTATTACAAATATTAAAGGAGCAATTTCACTTAACAATCAGACATAAATATCAGAAGCAAGGCCACTTTCATAGAATTGATATAAAATAATTATCAATGAACCAAGAAGTATCACCTGCTGTAGCAGTTCTCTATGCATCAATGCATCTTGTAATTCTTGCTTATGTTTTCGCCTGAGTTCCCTAATTTCTTCTTCAAGCTGGTTTGCACGGCCTTCTTGAGTGTCAGCTTCCTCCTTTGCTGCAAGGTACTCCTGCCTATTTTCAGCTGCTCTTTGTCTCTCCTTTTCAACAGACTTACTTAACTGGGATTGCTCAGCTCTAAGACATGAAATCTGAGATATATTTCCGGTATAAGTTAGTGAATTGATAACAAAAAACTGAGAATTCTCAGTGATACAACCCATAGAAATCCAACCTGAGCCTCAAGGACGTTAATTCTAGATAACGTTTGAGACAAGCGCTCATTAACAGATCGTTCTCTTTCCTCAGCAGCTGCAGCTTTGGCCTCTGCTTCCTGTAGAAGCACTAAAGATAAATGACATATGCATATTTCAAATTCTAAATCATAACTTGTTAAGACATTCCACAAACCTGGAGTCGAGAGTTAAGAGACCTCTCAACAGCTGCCCAAGCTTCTGCCCTTCTTGAATTTGTTTCCTGTTACCAAGGAAACAAACAAGAGTCAAGACTGTAATCAAACTCCATTATCCTGACTCAAGCAAATTAAAGACCAGCATCCAAAGTGCATTAAAATCCTCAGAATATGTCCCAAAGAAGCATTTAACTCTTCCTTCACCTGCATAGCTTCAATCTGCCTAAGAAGAGGCCTGGTAGATTCCGGTACTTGGGTAATCAACTCCTCACATCGGCGCTCACTTGCCTAGAAGAAAAAACAACAGAAATCAAATAAATTGCAATATATTTGCAACACTTGGAACTAAAAAAATATATAAGAAGAAAAGTGAACGATAATCAAAGGAAGCTTTACGTACTTGATAACGTTTCTGAAGATCCTCAATGTCACGGAGAAGCATGTCTTCTCTAAATACTGCCTGAAAATATATGTACACATAACTTCAGCAACGAATTTCGGTAGGTCAGCTTAAACCAACAATGACAATAGACAAATCAAAAACCTGCTGCTCCTTTCTAGTTAGAGTCTGCCGCAATTCTTCAAGTGCCTGAACTAGCAAAGCCTCACGTTCCTCAGCCTCTTTTAGACGCCTCTCTAGTTCCGATCTGGCTTCATCGTTGGCACATGCCTCGGCCAAAGCTTCTGCCTCCTTGGCAGCAGCCAAAGCATTAGTATAATACTCTTTCTGTGATGCGAGTTCCATTTGGTGCTTTTCAATGGTCTCCTGCAGCAACTTTTCTGTAGCCATCTTGTCCCTCTTAATGCTCTCTACTTTATTCTCTTCAACCTGAAGGAAGAACCACATACATATTACTAATGACAGCCATTTTCACCAAAGAATGAAAACCAATTCACTAGATGCAAACTCATTATCCATATGTATAATACGGTAATACCATATAAACATAAGAATTAGAAAAATAACGTTCCTTTGTAAATAGTTGATTGCTTCAACCTTGCAGCTTTGAAAGAAAAACAAGGGCTGACCAATTTAAGTGTCATAGCATAGCATCAATGAAATTTCAAACTTTATGATGACTGAAAGAGTTTACTTTGAACAATTAAATCAGAGAACCACAATTTTAAGGATGCTAACTTGAATTACCTGAAGTTTAGTACTCAGCCCTTTCTTCTCTTCTTCAAACTCTCTTATCTAGTATTCAGTAGAAAAAGATAAGAATAGCTAGAAATGAAGGATAAAAGAATGACCAATCAGACAATAAGTAGACATGCTGTCATACCTGAGCCCTTAATTTCCTAATTTGAGCTTCTTGAGCAGCCTGCTTTTTTGATAGCTCTTCGCCTGGTACGTAAGAATGCATATATGAAAGAATTTCATAATGATTGAAATATAAAATCTAGTCAGAAGTCCTCTGGTTCAGCAGATAACACACAATATCAGGAATTACACATATAATATGTCGCACATATATGATGCAAAGATTCACACACACACACACACACACATATATCTATATATAGATAGAGAGAGAGAGAGAGAGATGTTCTTAAAGACTCCAGAAAAAGTCAGTTCAGTAAAAATTCTTAATGCTCCAAGGACAAATTCATTTTAGCCTTTCAATCAGTGTTGCAATGATTCACAATCTTTCCAACCCAAGCCTACTTAATGTCTGATTTGTCATTTGCTCTTTGTCTACATTTTATGGAATCATTTCCTACCCTACCCTAAAGCGAAGTGGCCCCCCTCATCCTTCACAACTTTGTTATTTGCTTGCTCCATCAACATAGAATGGAGCCATATTTAACTAAGAATAGAAAAATGACTGAAAGCTGTACTTCACCAAACTTACTTGAGGCAATCATGAAAGCAACTGTAAACCGCTGTATTCTGATACCTACCCTAAACTAAAGCCAAGTCGCCCTTCACATCCTTACAACTTTGTAATTTGTTTGTTCTACCGACACGGATCAAGTCATCCATGGAGCAATATCTAACTAAGAAAAGAAAAATTATTGAAAACTGTACTTTACCAATCTTACTCAAGAAATATCATGAAAGCAACTGTAAATCATTGGAAAAACTGAAAATTTTCATAATAACCAATGCAGCAACCTTAACCAAATCACTTTGACCAAGTATACGAACCAGAGTATTATCAGTTCCCCAGAATACTTAACAATTATTTTTTCTTTGACAAAGACCACCATAAATTTCCATCTTGTACAAGAAAACTTAACAGACTGCTATAAGTTGTTGACAACTCTGGGAACTAACAAGGAAACATTTATACCTAAACATAAACAAAATAGCTTCATATATATTAAACAAAAAATAAATATTTCCAATACATTTTTGTCAAGAAATATATATAACATGTAGTAAAATGAACCAAATATGGAGGGAAAATAATATCTATACCTTCAGCCATAACTTGATTAATTATTTCATCCTTTTCCTTCAGAAGAGCAGCAGCGTCACTTTTCTTATTCTGTTCCCGCCGAAGCGTGTCCCTTTCCTTAGTAAGAGCATAAACCTGCAATCATACAATGGAGAAAAAAAGGATCAATCCAAATTTTTAAACAAACAATACAAAAGCCAAGTTAGCATATCATCAAAAACATGAAGGGCACAGTTAACTCTTAGATCAATTCCAGGACAACTATAAACAAGAACTTATGAGAAGACCTACCTTCCTTTCAATTGTTGCAACCCTTTGATGATATTCCTCTCGCAGAGACTCAACTTCTGCATCACTGGATTTTCTCTGTTCAATTACTTTCACCAGTTAAAATGTGAAAAACTATAACAAGTACTTTATTATAATTGTTGCAAGGCTGATAAAAAAATTCAAGGGGGAAAATAATAAATTGATCATGACAAGGTGAACCAGTCAGCCATGGTTGGTTTCAAGAAAGACCAGAAGTTTGTCCAAACATCAAACATATAAATAAGTGTAAAAACTGGTAAGTTATAAATCCATAACATGATAATTACGCTGAAAATGATAAAGCATCATGAATGCCTCCCAATACATAAAATGAACAATCAAAATAAATATATGGGTTTAAGTTTTATTTACATAAAAATAAATAAACCATAATTGAAAGAATAATGCATTTAATTTTAAAATAATAAATCAACATAAGTAATGATAAGAAGAATTAGCATAATGTGGCTGATACAATTTCGCCCATCATTTTTCAATAAATGCTTCAGTGACAAGCCACGGGGGCAAACTGCCTCTTTGTGGGAATTTCCCTAATTGCCCATAGTTTGCAGCCAAACTAAATGTGAAGAGAAGGGTATATATGGAAGATGGTAGCGAATACAAGTGCATTATACACCAAGTCTGAACAAATCAAAGCAAAGGCATACATGAACAGTAATTATCAAATCTACCCAATCGTAAAGAATAAAAATTTACATATACATATACCTTCAAATCCTCAATTGCAGCTTTTAATTGCTCATTTTCGTTCATAAACTTTGCAATCTCATCAGCTTTTGCCTGGAAAAGGAATAAAATATAGATGTCATAAGAGAAGACAAATAATGAAATGAACATGAACAATGAAACATAAATGCACGCCAAGAGAACCAGAGAGGATAGACAACATTAGAGATTTTACTATTGTTTTTCATATTTTAGGTACCTTATCTAGTTCCCATATACAGAATTAGGTAATGTTTCTTTTTCCCTAAAGCAACACAGACACGTAGCTAAAAGTACAAGGTGTTCAGGTTAACTATCCAACTTTCATAAACATGTATAAATATATAGGGTTTGGATCCGGGGACACATGCTTTTGACACACATTTTGTAGAGCCCACTTTTTAATGAGTCTCAACGATCAAACCCACTTTTTAATGAGTCTCAACGATCAAACCGTCTATATTTTAGTACATCATAGATCATCCTTGCAAAAAATTAGGCAAATCCAAAACCATTAAGACATTCCTTTGTAGTGAAGAAACGAAAGAAAACAGTTCTACAAAGAAACACTAAATTTAATCCAACGGTTCTATGGTTCGGATTTGAGTATTTTTTGGTACATATGATCTTAGAGGGAAGACCTAAAAGATAGACGGTTCGGATCGTTGAAATACATTACGAAATGGGCCCCACAAAAACGTGTGTCAAAAGCGTGTGTCTCGGGATCCTAACCAATATATATAGAGTAGTTCTATCCACACACCCCTTTTTACCTTCCACACACCCCACTCAATTTCCAGTCGTCTCGAATGAATTAAAGAGGATCAAAGGACAGAAATTAATAGGGGGTGAGTGGAAGGTAAAAGGGGTGTGTGAATGGCACCACCCTATATATTTGTGTGTGTGTGTGTGTGTGTGTGTGTGTGTCAACACTATACGACACTACTAAATTAAAAAAGATTCAGTCAAGAAGTTCAGTAGCAGCGTCTGAAGTGTCTATCCACTAAAATGACAACAACAATAAACAAATGCTACCTATTCATTTCATTGTGTACCTGAGCTTGTCTTGCAGCACCTTGCAATGCAGCTTCCATCATTTTCATCTCCACCTTTAGCTTCTCCAATTCAATCAAAGCCTCTGAAGAGTCAGATGCATTTTCTCCTGAGCTCAAATGCTGCTCTTTAACGTCAGCTTCTTTCTCATCAGCTCGTTGATCAACTTCAGGTTCCTCAACAACAGCATTATGCTCTTTCAAAGCCAATTCAGAAACGGTATGTGAAGCATCATCAGAAGGATGCACACTGGGTAGTTGATTAGTAGATAATCTACCAACGGTATGAATCTCAACGGAGGGCTCATCCAAACCTCCAGGCTGACTATCAGTCGATGGCTCAGCTTTGACTGGAGAAATCATATTAACATTCTCTTCAACCTGTGTCATTTGTCCATCCTTCTCTACTTGTGGTTTATGTTCATCCAAATTCTCATGCACATCGACTATATAATGTTCCTCACCCAGCAGAGCAGTACTACCTTCCTCAACTTGATCTACGTCAACAAATCCTGACTTTTCCTGCAATGATTCTGAATTTTCTGGGGGTCCCGCTACAGAAATCTTGTTGTCTTCTTGAGAATAAACAGAATCTGATGGGCCAGCATTCTTAACAGTGGATTCAGGTTGTTCAACCGGCACTGAAGGTGACTCAGATTCAGATTTTTCAGACTCTGCTATCACAGTCTTTGTTTCCCCCACAACCGCAGCAGGGTTATCATCTTTTTCTTCCTTTACAACTTCATTTTCCTCCTTAGCAGCCATCTGTTCAGTTGTAGATTGTTGCAAAGTTTCAGCCTTGACCCCTTCTTTATCCTCAACCGTAGACGTTAGCTGTAGAGATTCAGTTTCCACAGGTGATTTGTCAACCTTAGGTGGAGAATCAGAAGACCTGGCTTTCTCTGATGATTCAACATTACTTTCCTCATTTTGTTGCCCCATAAAGGACATAATCCTTTCACTAGATGAAGGCCATAATCCTGAAGCTGTCGTACATATAGAGAGGGCATCTCGTTTTCAATTTCCATCCACAATAGAGACTCAGATACCATAAATAACTACCGAATAATTCTTATTATTTAAAATCTCTTTTAGCCACTTATAGCGTACACGACTTCCAACCAAAAACAAAACCCATCTCCTAGAAACACAATGCAATTAAATACACTGGGAGAAATCATAATTTACTACCAACCGAATATGCAATCTATATAAGCTCTAAACGGTCTCTATTTTCCTTTTGGATTGGCTGAGCAAAGCAGTTTTAAGTTGCTCAACACGAACCACGACACCATTTTACTTAGCGAAACATAGAATGTAGCTCATATTTCAACCCGATAAGCAATACCATACTTCTCATGTAATAGAATACCAAAAATAATAATAATAATAATAAATGAAGTCATACAAATATGAACAATGTGTGAGGTTGAGAACCACCTTCATGGCCGGATTCGGCTTTCTCTCTTTCTTCGAATCCGAGGGCACTATCGAAATTCTTCTCGATGTTCTTCACGCTCTCCTGGAGCTTATTCACGGCCCCGGCGAGATCGGGAAAGTTCCCCAAAGAGACTTTCCCACTGAACCACGCCATTCTGTAAACAAAAACGAACCGAATCAGATTAAATTCACATTCAATTTCCAAAAACCAAACAAACAAAAGCCCATCGGAATTGGAATAAAACATAAAAATTGATCAGGATCCGATTCGAAGCGGGTGGAATCGGAGAGGAAGGGAAGAGAAAGGAACCTGGTTGTGGGGGTAAATTAATGCCGGCGGATTTGGGGATCAAATCATGGTGGTATGCTTAGTTGAGCTGAAGGAAGAAGCTTCTCTGTGATTCGGGTTTAGTTTCAGGACCAGTAAAATGAGAGAGAGAGAGAGAGAGAGAGAGACGGTTGATCCGAATTATGATTGCTCATAAAAAACTAGAAAATTCGAAGTACTGAGTTCCATGACAAGATGCACGGCGCCGTTTCGGCCCGACATAAAACTAAAATGTGAAAGAATTTTCTTTGAAGGAAAAAAAATACTTTTTTAAGAGGAAATTGTAGCATTAGTCTCTCAACTTTAACTCAATTAGAGTAATGATCACTTAACTAAAAATTCATGATTATTAGTCCCTTAACTCATCAAAACGTACAGATATGGTCATTTTCGTACTCCGTCAGAATTCCGTCAAAATAACTCATGTTGGAATGACCATTGCTCCAATTGGCTTAAAGTTGAAAGATCATTGCTCTAATTGGGTTAAAGTTGAAGGACATTTGCTACAATTTATTTTCATTTAGTTTTCCATATTTGCCCATTGATTAAGTGCTGATTTGGTACTAAGGTGCTTTTATAAAAAGTGGGTATAAAAAAAAACTGAGCTTAAAAAGGTGTTTGGTAAACACTTAAAAACAGCTTATTTTCACAATTTTGGATGAAAAAAAGCTAAAAACATGAAACAGCAAAAATGAGCTTATTCTCACAGTACAGTAGAAGCAGTTTTTTTTTTCAAAGCATAGCAATACCAAACCAGCTATTAGCCTCATGTGCGTGACATGTGACTATTCTGACATAAGTTCTAAAGGATTTGACAAAAATGACTATAACTGCACATTTTGATGAGTTAAGAAATCAATGGTCATGAATTTTTAATCGAATGCCCATTGCTCCAATTGGGTTAAAGTTGAGGGACCATTGATACAATTTCCTCATTTTTTTAATACTAGAAAATAACTTCCATATTATAAATAGTTAAAAGAGAGAAAATTTGTTAGAGATCGAAGTAGAGTAGGATCAATGTATCATTTCATCTTGTTCCTTTTTATTTGTGTTAAATAAATAACATGAATATAGAAGAAAAAAAGTGAGAAATGAATACATAATACATAAGGCATGGTGGTAACAGATCTTCATTGTGGTGGCGAGGGATCACAAATTATGGAAAACATTTTGCTTCAAAGGAAATGGAAACTGGTTAGGGTAAGAACTTTGTGGTTATAGAGTGTTATAAATAGGCAAAAGAAAGAAGCTTTGCTATTATTATTATGTATATATTGTGTTTGCTTTACCTATGAACTTGTGGTTCATAGAATTCAAACTTGAAGTTTCAAGTAAGTTCCATAAAAGCCTAAAGTTTTCTTAAAACACTACACGTATGAAACCCAAAGTTTTTCATGAAAATTTAAGCCAAAACATGTATAATAGAACCTGAATGTTCTACGCCTTGTGTATGGATTACTTTTTCTCCATAATCCTAACCACAATCTTGTTCCCTTTTATGACAACAACATGTCAAATCTGGACAAACTCGACTTTACCGATTTGGAAGTCTACGAAAGAAACTACCTCAAGTGGGTCTAAGATGTGAAGTTCCACCTAACCGCAAAGAGTCTTAGGGTTACCATTGAAGCAAAGACGGCGAGCCCGGTTAGCGAAGCTGATAAAGCAACCTCTATGATTTTTATACGAAGGCATATGCAGAATGCACTGCAAACCAAATACCTTGCTGAAGAGGACCCACAAGCTTTATGGCTTACTCTAGAAGAGTGTTTTGATCATCAAAGAAATGTCTTCTTGCCTAGAACAAGACGCAACTGGCAACATTTACGCTTCCAGGATTTTAAGTTTGTGAAAGAATATAGTTTTGAAGTTCGTCGAATCTGATCACTACTCAAGTTCTACTAAGAGGATTTGACCTAACATGACCTCCTTGGGAAGACCTATTCAACCTCTACATCAACAATATAGGGTACAAAAGTTTACAAAATTCTCGGATTTGACCTCTATCTTGCTACTTGCTGAAAAACACGACTAACTGTAGATGAAAAATCATGAAGCTAGGTGCAAGGGCTTGTCCGTTGTGCCTAAAGCACATGCTAACACAAATTAAGGCCCAAACCAACATTGTAGGCGTGGCAGGCACGACCAGGGTTCCAACCTTAAGTTGAAAGCCTAAGGTGAACAGAGTTATGGCCCATCCAAGAAAGGAAACGTAGCCCCAAAGCGCGACAATCTCTCTCCTAAAACCTTAAACTTCAAGAATAAAGACTAAGCACCTACCACTATGGAAGTGGATATGTGTTACCGATGTGGTTCAAAGAACCATTGGACCCGTGTTTGCCAAGATTCCACTAGAGTTGTAGATGGGTATCATTCACGTCGTGAAAAGCTTGAGATCAATTTTGCCCAAGTGGAGAATCCCGAATATACTAAGATGGATTTTTCTGACTTTAGGAGGCATATGCTCCAATGGAAGATTAGATTCTTAGATATGGGCCTATATGTTGGTAGAATTTACCATGTTGGACGAATTTCCCTATATGGACAGACCCCCTTTATTTTATTGGTAGAACAATTTTATTTATTTGGATTATTTGTGTGGTGTTTGTTTTAAACTTTTAGATATTAATTTATGAATTATTTGTGAGGCTCTTTACACACCCCATTCTGGAAGAATGATGTTGAGCTTTAAAGACATTCAGGATAATAATTATCACGTTGAAACCTCTAAAAAAAATGAAGTTGAATTCCTTTGCATAGCTTTCTATGAATATGGCCAAAAGCATATTCTAGAAAAGATGGAGGGTCTTCTGAATGGCTTGTACATAACCATTGACTCCATTGAAAGCCACCATGTGGTTGGCTCTGCATTGGGGCTTGCATGGAAAACTTTGATTGCCATGATCGTTTGGGACACTCTGGATGTGTTATGATGCGTCATATCCTCAAAGCTTCACATAAGCATCCCTAACCTGAAGTTTAGGCGACATTCAACGTAACTTTACATGCCAAGCCTGTTTGTTGGATAAGCTTATTACGCGCCCATCTCCAGACAAGATCCAAATGGATTGTCTAACCTTTCTTCAAAGGATTTGTGGATCCATTCAACCATTATGGGGACCATTTAGATACTTTATCATATTGGTTAATTCTTATACACGTTGGTCACACATGTGCCTTTTGTCGACACATAATGTGGTATTCTCCAAACTCTTAGATCAAATTATTAAGCAAATGGCTCACTACCCTGATTATCTGATACATAAATCTATATGAAAGTTCTCGAAGACATGCATTTAATGTATCAAATAATTTTAGACCACAGATCACCCTCTTAATTAGATTGAGGAGTTCACTCTACAAAATGAAGCAATCCATGCAGATGTGGTATAACCATATGAGATAGTATTTTATTAGTCAAGAATATGTAAATAATGAATTGTGTCTGTGCGTGTTTACTTAGAAGTTATATTCCAGATTTACGACTGTGGTAGTTTATGTTGATGGCATAAATTTCATTGGGACTTCTGAAGAGCTTGAGAAAACTATTGCGCACCTAAAGTCAGAATTTAGACGAAAGATCTTGGGAAAACTCAATATTGTTTCAGTCTAGAGATCGAACATTGTTCAGATGGTATTTTAATACATCAATCAAAGTACACTCATAAGGTGTTATGATACTCTAATGAGGATAAAGCGAAGCCTTCGAGTACTCATGTGGTCCTCTAAACGCTAGATGCAAATGAGATAATTTACATCCTAAAGATGACGAAGAAGAGGTTTTAAAGCTTGAAGTTCTATAACTTAGTGCAATTGGCGCTTTATTGTACTTAGGCTCAATGTATTAGACCAAATATGTCTTTCGATGTTAATCCTTTAGCAAGATATAGCAACTTGCCTAAATGCAGGCACTGAATTGGTGTTAAAGACATCTTTTTTTACTTTAAGGGTACCTCGGATTTGGGTTTATTCTATCCCTATGCATCTCAGAACATATCACACCGTCTTGGTCTTCTGAATGATGCTTGTCTTGTTGGTTATGTTGACGCATGTTACTTATCTGACTTGCACAATGGACATTCTCAAATAGGTTACGTCTTTACCGTAAAAAACATCGCAATATCTTGGAGACCAACCAAACATACCTTAGTTGCGACTTATTTGGATCATACTAATATTCTCACCTTGCACAAAGTCATGTGTGAATGCTTCTGGTTGAGAGCTGTTATTGAGCATATTCAAAGCAATTGTGGGCTTTCTTCCCTCGTTGACGTCCCTACAAAGATATGAAGATAATGTCGCATATCGAACAGATCAAGAAATGATACATCAAATAAGACAACACCAAGCATATTGAGCCGAAATTCTTCTTCTCCCATCAGCAACAAGAACATCGAAAGATTGAAGTCAAGTAAGCTTAATCCCAAGACAACTTAGCCAACCCCCTCACCAAGTCAATGTCGAAGTCTACTTTCCATAAGTTTGTTAAAAAAATTGGTATGTGTAAACATTCTGATTTGCAACATTGTTAGTTCTCTTGTCAAACTCAGGGGGAATATCCTAAAGTATACTCACTTGACCTTAATGTACTTTTTTTCCCTACGATTGGAAGCATCTTTACTTTGGTTTTTGGCTACCTAACTAGGTTTAACGAGGCACTTATCTTTGGATGGTCAAACCCTCGTATACATCTTAGTAGACGTTTAATATTGACTTTGCACTGCATTAACTCACTTTTTTCCTTGGACTATGGGTATTTGTCCCATCTTAGGTTTTACCATAGCCATGTTTTGTGAGACTATTTCAATATGCAAGTTCCTTGTTTAAGACTAATATGTTACTCTTTTAGTGTCGATAAGTCAACTTCATCATTTATCTTTGCAATATCTTATGTGATACCTGTTTAAGTATTTTCATACTCAAGGGGGAGTGTTGTAATTAATATTTATTACATGTGTGCTTGTGTAAATCATATGTAGATCAGGTTTAAGATTACTCTTTATTCTAGTGATTCTTTTTTATTAGACTTTGTATTACTTAGAGAGCAAATTTCTCTCCCCATGGTTTACTATAAGTAAAGGCACTGCCATAGGAGAACTGACATCCTACAATTTCCCTACGTCTTATTCTCTTCACTCTCTCTCTCTCTCTTGCTGCACTCTTACTTTCCTTTTTTTATAAAGTTGTCCATAACACCAAAATAGTTTTGGACACATTATCCTATATCTAATTTTGTATCCATAAGTTTAGCGAAATCAATTTTATGGTACATTGTTTGGTACAAAGTAAATTAAAAAAGGAGAAACTTGAAATAGGTCCAATTCAGGATTAGTCCACATTTTAGTTACTTTTGGCTTAGCTCGAATGATTAGGACTCCAGGTCAGCAATTTTTCTAATTATGTTGGTTTTTTTGCATTGTTACTACTATTTTACCCTCCAATAGCTTTTGCACGTTCTCCATATATTTTCCACATTTTAGAGTTTTAGCATCATTCAAATTCATTGTTCAGTAGTTTCGTTCATCTTCCTATCCGATTTCTTAATAATAATTTTTTAATTTGAATTTCTTATCAATCTATTTTTTAAGGAGACTTTTAATCACTTTTGACTTTCTATGCAGATTAAGTCTGTTTTATCCATGCAGATTTCTTCAGAAGACCCTATTATTCAAAGTTCAATATATGATAATGTTTTTCCTTTTTGTTTTGACCATACCCAATGACACACCCCGACCCGGAATGTCCACTAAGACTCTGAATTGAGCTGTGCTGGCCGACACCTGGAAGGTGACGAAGCCGTAAAGTATAATGATGTGGAAAATGTGAATCAATTTAAATCTAAAAATGTCTAAAGATCAGAGTGCGCTGTGAGTGGGAGTGAACCCATTCACACGCGACGTCAGAGCATAAGTAAAGTATAGTAGTGTGGGTAAGGATCATACCTTCAGAGGTAGCCACATATACTGAGATTCGCCACGAATCCTCGTCGATACGAACTGTCAACATCTAAAACTTGGAGAAGCGCAAAACAGAAAACGTGAATGGGCAAAAACAAAGCTTTTTGAAAACCATTTATCTTTTCCAAAAATAATAACCCATCACCGTAAAACCCGTATAATTTCCCAGAAAACAATACTACATATATACGTAAAAACAATGCATAAAGGCAGTAAAAACCAAGTATGCCATGTCAGAGCATTTCAACAATGAAATATGTAAGACAGGTGAAATAAATCAATGTAAAATGATATGCCAGCCGGAGTCACCTAACGTGACATATACGGCTGAACCTATAGCTCATTAACCAATTTCTGCACACGAGTCGGAACCACCTAATGTGGTCTATACGACAGACTGTGTGTAAATAGATACGCTCAAGTGCTACGATCACGTGAAGGTTGTGCGATAAATCGCAAGTCACCTACGAGTCGGAACCACCTAATGTGATCTGTACGACAGGCTGGCACCTGCCTTGGATCCAAAGTGAGCGTACGGTGCGGGAGGTAAACAATCACGTGAAGGCTGGCCCTGACCCGGGGCGGAGCACTAACACCGGGGTGCAGGATAATGAGCACTAATTGCCTTTAAACAATACCATACACACTGCAATCACTACCATCAATATATACTCACCTGAAGCTTACCTGGGCGTCCACAACGTCATGCAATAATATGCATAGCTATAGTAATGCACATACTAAAATGTAATGCAATTGACATGGCATTTAAAAAGTAAATCTATTTAAAACAATTTTTGGGAAAATGGAAAACATATATACGTATACATAGAAAATCAAAAGCCCACTCACCTGAAGTCTGCGCTACAACTCACTAGCACAAACATCAAGGCGTCACGAACAATCGGTGCCTAGAACAATTATCAAAACATGTCTTAGAATTCTTATCAATAGAACATGTAACTTACATCTCCTATTCGGGAAGATCCGTATGTCGGATTCCCGATTCGTAAGTTTCTAATATCCTCAAATATTACGTACTACAATGTATCAAAATTTGGTGACGATCCAACGGTCGGATCATCGATTGCTATAATAATCGAGCGGCGGACCTTAATGGAACTATGTTCAAACGACGGAAATTCGTCAATCGGACTTCACCAATGGAATCAAGGTATTCAAATTTAGCCTAGGAAGGTTAGGGGACGTCTCGGCCCACGCGCCGCCACAGGTGGAGGTCGGCCGCCCCGACTCGCTGAAAATTTCAACTATTTCTAAAAATTCTTAGATTTTAGAGGAATGAAGATCTCAATGAGTGGAGTAACTTTCATACCTATGACTAAGGCCAATTTGGCCTAGAAAAGCCTCTATTTCGTCAAAACACGGTGGAACCTTATAAATGGTGCATCTTGATTCATCCTCATAGCAGCTCTGATGCCCCCAAACTTGTTTGGGCTTTGTTCCTGGACTCCAGATGAGTGTTTTGGTGGTCGTAATTGAAGGATTTAGCTTCAGGGTTTGAGGAATGGCCGCCATGAGCTCGTAGCCTCGCCGTCGGTTTTTCACAAATTCACACCCAAATTTCTTCTAATTTTGGGTGGAAATGGAAGATAAGAGGTGGGGGATTCATGTAGGGGAGATGAGAGGTTTCATTTGGGCCAGAAAACCGACGAAAAAATGCGTCGAAAAATTGCCCGACGGGTCAGGTCGCACAGGTTGATGGGCGAAGGATCCTAATCCCGTGCCTCCTTTTTCTCTCCATTCTCCTCATTTCTCTCCTCAACCCATTGGTCACCCTCTTCTCTCTCATCTTCTCACTGGTCGGTTCCTCCCTCATTTCTCTCCTTTATACACCATATATACCGCCCATTACTTCTTTCTTTTAATCTGGGCCACACACGTGGCATTCCAGATCTTTCTAAAAAAATCTGGAATTTTCTTGAAATTATTGATTTACTAAAATGTCCCCGACTTTAAACGTTAATATCTCATTTGTTATAACTCCAAATTGCGCTTCATTTGCGCCCACGTGTCCGTAGCGACGAGTACTACAAGGATACACCAAGAAAATAAATCTTACGTGACACGACACGACAGTCAACAAGAGTCAACACTTTTCCTCGAAGGGCATTTTCGTAGATTCACTTTTTAAAATTATAAAAATCGTAATAATTGGGGACAGGTCATTACACCCAACCTTCTCCCTCTATCTTAAAGTGGACATAAATCACATATCTTCTTTCTCATATTATTTGCTTAGGTAGAACAAAAATGAAAATCGTTTGACAAATCAATTTTGCTCGAGATACAAGCATCATATTGTGGGTCATCAAAGCACTAAAACACATTAAATTGGATGCAATTACTTTTCAAGTCAGGTACATTATGTTTTATCTTTCCTTTATTGTTTGCTGTGCAATTTTCCACATGAATTCTTTATCTTAATCCCTTCTATCATCGCTTTCATTGATATGCTTCCTTATCTTTTATTTTCAAAAAAACCTATAAGCTTCCTTCTCTTTTATCTTCAAAAAAAACCTAGTGCATGGAAGGTGAAATCGGGTATTAGGCAGAATCTCCTACAAATAAAAATTTAACTTTGCACAGTACTAGTCAAATGAGCTAGTTAACTAGTAACAAGTTAGTCGGTGATAAAAAAGTGCAGTTGCAGGAGCAAAACCCAACTGGCCAATATGTTCAGAGTCTGCCCATATTAGTTTCACGACAATAATCCATATGCTTGAACACATTTACATATCATTTCTTTATGCAAACAGCAATGACAAAGCAATTATGAATTAAAGCATGCTGGATTGACTAGTCAATCTCACCAGTCAACTAAGTACAAATTCGTATCTATTAAACAAACGCAAATCTATGAATCAAACTTAGTTCGCTACAAGTTATCCTAGTCAACAACAATTCAGTTCATTGCTCATAACATGTAGTGTAAACTTTGAAATCAATTGTGTCAAACGTACTAGTCAACCGAGTATAGATTGTTAGGTGCCCACAAGCATATAAACCAAGCAAACTAATAAAACTAAAACAAGACAGTGTGATCTCCAGTTATGTTTTAGCCTTGATTCTTGAGTTATGTTTACTTGGTTAACGTGTCAATATTAGCAAACTCTACAACATTTATCTCTAGCAATGGTTATTTGGTCATAAAGAATGTTATGTATAGTATTAAACACAAGGAAGTTTTTTGGCTAGAAAAATCCACCTATGGGTTAAAAAACCGGGGACTCTCCATTGAGTCCAATCCGCTAGTATAATCAAGGTTCATATAAAGACCACACAAGCTCAATTCCTAGATCCTTATCTATGGAGCAGCTTTACCTTTTGGCAACATTGCCTTACACGAGATGGATTCCTTTTGTCTTCACGAAGTGGCAGCTCCTTCTGAGCTCTTCACCTTATGGCACCAAAATAGTGTTGTCTCCAGTCTTCACAAGATGGTAGCTCCTCTTGAACTCTTCACCTTGTGGCACCGAGACCAACACACAAACTATGCATATGATGATATGACAATGATATGCAAATCTGGATTTGATGTCTAGTCAGTTTCACCAATCAAACACTTGTAAGATGAAACTAATGAGAATTGATAGGAGCATATTTATGCGACTTAGTTATCTTGTTTTTTTGCGTTTTCGTAGTTAGTTTGTGTTTATTATAGTGATTTAAGCTGTTTTCGTGTGTTTGTAGGTCCGAATGACAAAGTTGGCAAGAAGGTGCATTTTGGAGCAGTTTTGGGCACTAATTGGATAACACATGTATGGGCCAAGATGGATGGACGAATTTGGAGTTCAAAATGCTAGGAATCTAATAAGGAGATGAAGAAATTAAATTCAAGACAAAGAAGATAAGGAATCAACTCAAAAGAAGAAACATTATCCAAAACCTTATCCAAACTAACCTTATCTTATCTTTTCCTATCCTAATCTTATCATGCCTTAGTTCTAGCTGCAAGGGGACCTAAATATCTATTTCTAGAAGTTATTTCTAAAAGCATTCCCTTCTAGAAATCCTAAATTCTGCCACAAAACACATTGTTTCGAGAATCCCTACAAAAGTGGCGCTTATTCCCTTCTAGAATGCTTTGGCATTGCCTTGCAATCCTCTTCCTTTCCCTCCAATTCTTGCCGTGCCTTTCCTCACCCAATTCCCCATTGGATTCTGATTTTGTTAGCCTTATTCCTTATGGATTTGGGTTGTGTAAATCCTTTTCAGAAATTAATTGTGCCAAACCTTTTTCTTGGTGGATTTAAACACTTGTGCCACACCCTTAGGCCCTAATCCTTAAAATCTGCTAAGTTCTAACCCTAATCTGATTAACCCTAGCCCTTGCCGTGCCTATATATATATGTTTTTCAGCCAAAATTTGTGACCACCCCCATACCATTCAGAAATACAATATGCCGCAACTCATACACCATTCTACATCATTCTCCACCAACATACATCTTTGCCGCACCCTTTAGAGAAGAAGGAGATCATTGCCGTGCCTTCCATTGATGAAGGAGGACCTTGTGCACAAGCCACCTGCATCATTGGGAGTTCTAAGAGTTCTTTCTTCCCTTGTTTTAGTTTCAATGTTTATTTCAGTTTGTTTTTCAATTGCTATGAACATGTGTAACTAAGTTTTTCTTAGTTAGAGGTAAATTCAAAGCCATGGACATATGTTTAATATGAATTGATTCCTTTCAGTTATTATTTCATAAAACATGAATGTGATTTACTTATCTATTTGATTGATAACTTATTCTTGTGTGTTGATTAAGGATGCATACTTAGTTTGCATACATGAATCTGATGCTAAATTATAAGGGACTTTCACCTAATCGTTAGGAACTTATAATTACAAGTAGTGGAGATTGTTAGTCACAATCGTGTTAAGTAGATTCTTGGCAAGAGTATCATGCAGTTCATAGTTATAATTGTCTTGTCAATGCTTATGATTTCCATGGAACTTAATGATCTTTGAATGTATCTCTATCATGCTGTTCATATAGGGAACTTGAGAAGAATAATTTGGTTGCGATGCGTTGTCCATTCAATTCAATGAATTTAGAAAGATCTGAGAGTTAATTTCACGATTAATTTGGGGCATTGTCGTTCATGGTTTAAAGAAACAATACTGGAAATCGATTTATGTTGCATATGTTTATGTGTGGAGAAGGATCCTCTAACTAGCCTATTTCACCATTCAATTCATCCAATTTCATATCTAGTTTGCTTTAGTTTACAACCTGTTTAGTTTAATCAAATTCGTCCAGATCAACCCCCCTTTCAATTAAGTGTCTTAGATTAGTTAAAAAGGTGTTTCAATCTGTCTAAATTAGTGTTTTGAGTCTCACTAGTTTTAAATTCGTCCAACTAGTCCTTAGAACCTGTTTTGAGTCTTTTTAAGTTAGTTTTGCTATTTTGAGTGTTTTAGGTCAGTTTAGAGTCTATAGAGTCTAGTCTTGTGTTTTTAAGTCTAGTTTACTGTTTTAGAGTTTAATTTAAGTAGATTAGCAGCCCTAGTTAATCTCCGGTTTAGAACGATCCATACTTGCTTAATACTACAATTACATATTCAATAAGGTTTAATTTGTGTGTCGAGTTAATTTTCGCACCAAGAATCCAAAACAGGTCAGTTCACAAATTTGAAACTTGGAAAAAAACTTAACCTAAAACAGAAATCAAAATCACAAAAACAATGTCACCCTATGCAATGATGTGGGTTTTAGTGCATGAGTGTGATTTTGTGGCTAGGGTTTTCAAGTAAAAACACAAGAGGTAGCTCAAAGCGAAAAATCAACTCTTTTCTAAAATGTAAAACTCCTAACCAAAACAAACGAGCATATAAAATGAATTTAAGCAAGCAAACTCAAAGATAAGTTTAGAAATATTGAGTGAAGAGCATTACCCATAAAATATGTTTGATACTTCTAGGAGATATAAGATGAAGATGAAAAAAAAAAACTCTCAAAAACTTTTCCAATCTCAAACCCCAACAACAAATGAACCCTAGAATGACTTTTATAAAGAGGGATGAGTTTCAAACAAAGAGAGGGGATGAAAAGCCATATGTCATGTGTAAAATCAATCCGGAAAGATCTAGGGCTGAAAATCCATTTCCGGGAAAAAAAATGTCAGATGGCCCATGTAAGCTGTCTTAATTTGTGTGCCTAGACAGCTGGATAATACACGAAATTTCTGACTAGACAACTGCACTAGACAAAAAGAATCTAGAAAAATAAGCTTGATATGCAAATGCAAATCTATGATTCAAACCTTTTGTATTGTACAAGGTTGGTGCTTTGACAAGTTCAATCCCAAATCGGCATTGTATATTAACTCTAAATTATGAGCATGTGAGGTAACATTTACAATTTTTTACAAGGGAAGCCAAACATTAAACCTAGTACTTAACATAAGGTATTTGTATCTTATGCCTTTTTGAAAATTGTTTTCTCTTTTATTTTCAGTAACCCATATATTCATGATTCCCAGAGTTCAACCTATTATATTTAATGTTTTTCCTATGTTTTATATTGTTTGGTTATGAAATGAGCTATCATTGCGAAATGAACTTTTGAGAGCAAGACCCTATTAATTCCAGTATTTAACCATACTAAGTACACAAACATTACTGAATAAATTTGCTCCTGATTTTGGGGATTAAGTCCTAAAGTCATGGAGTTGATGTACTTTCTAGGACAACTAGAATCTTGTTTGCTGCAACCTGACATGGATGCGAGTGTAATGAAATTTTCATGTTGTGTTGAAAACATAGCATTTATTGCTGTAAGTGTTTCCATGGCTGAACAAGTTGAGCAACTTGGTCCTATTTCTAAGTTCCCCATGATAAACAGATTTTACCTATGAAAGCATAAAACCCTCAGATGATTGTGCATGTTTAGGGAAGTTTGCCACTTTTCATGGGAAGACATATTTGTCCCAAGAGTGGATAAATTACATTAGTCATGTTGGTAAAGAATTTCCAAGTGGTGCCAATGAGTTCAAACAAAGATTGATGAAGTATGCAGTTGAAGGGTTTCAAGTATGTCTATGCAAATAAGGATAGTGAGTGTGTTAATGATGATGCTTCAATAAAGATAATGAGAAATATTACATTTTATCACAAAGTCATCAACAAACAGGCATAATACGGATGAAATTAAAACTTACACGTTAGGAAATTGTTGTGAGCATGATCTGCTTGCTTTTAATGGATACCCAACATTAGTTTGCCTCAGCCACATGAGAAATTCTTTGTCATCATGGCTAAGCTTGTACAATAACATCTAAACCTTATCACTTTTCATGATATGTTTGCAAATAGAGTTCTCATTCTCAAAACACTATATTTCATGTACTTAAAGTAATCAAAAAATTTCACGTGCTTCGAAAAAGACAAAGCAAAAACAAACAAAAATTACGAATTTAGGGTGTAAAACAAAAATTAAAGGATAAGAGGTTTACTACATATTTATTGACTTACCAATTTTTTATCCTTTTCGAAATAAGGATCCACATACATGTTCAACTTGGTTTGTAATGTGTTGTAATGTTCCCACCATCCACTTTGTTTGTTTAACACTAACAAAGTATAATGCACTCCTTTAAAATGGTTCATCAAAAAGAAAAAAAAACAAAGTTGTTCTCCCGCACCTTTTTGAATAGAAGCTCAAGATAAATATACTTTTACTGCAGAAGCTAATTCATCCACAATTTCCTACCAAAACAAAAAAAATAAAAGTATTGCACAACACAAAATTGCTTTCATTACTCTGCATGACAGATGAAAATGTCACATGATATTAAACTATATGCATAGGAACTATTTGATATCAGGTACCATATGATATGTGGGATGAGACGGAATGAAGTGAGACAAAATGTGCCCATCCCACGTTTGGTACACCAAATCCCCTGAGATGCGCTATCCCGTGGAACGGATTTTGGTTAAATTTTCATTACACCCTCCCCCTAGAACGAACTTGTTCTACCCCGTGGAACACAAAATTATAAATTTTTGAGAAAAAAATGTCCTTTATCTTTTTCAATATTTTCACTATCTAAATTATAAAACAAACCTTAATTCTATCATCTTCTCTCTCCCATCCATCATCTTCCTCTCTTGGTACTTTTGTAATGGTTGCCTCCAAGATGCGAGAAAATATTCCTAGCATTTTTATAGAGGCGAAACATATACAAAATAAAGTGAAGCGTCATAAATAAAAGTATTCATCTGCATATGACACGATGAATACCTCTGGATTTGGTTGGGATGATGAGAAAAAATGTGTTGTTATGGATAGTTATGAAATACTACAAAATTAGTTGAAGGTACATTTTGTTTCTTGTTCTTTCTCAATTAGATGTTTTAAAAATCTCAATTAGATGCATCTACACTTATTAGGAAGATGAAGAGGAATGATGGCGGTGGAGATCTTGTATATATTATGGATGCAAATTGGGATAAAACAATTATTGAAATGCAGAAGTTAGGTGAAAGTTGTACTTTTGAAGAAGCGAAAGCTAAGTTACCTTTTGAGCTTTAGGTCATGGGTCTCCTATACGATCAGGTGCTATAAGTTTCAATGAAGTTAGTGAAAGATATTGATCTGATGTGTATTTGGTGTACCTTGGATGACTCACACAAGCCAGATTTCATTAAGACGTTTGTGGATTACCTCTGACCATTTTGGGGTTTAGTATGATAACTATATTAATGTGTGGTGCTTTCATTATGTTTTAGTAAGACATTATCTTTTTAACGTCAGAACAAATGTTCAATTTCATATATTTCATGTTTAAGTTATGGATATTTCATTTTTTTTAAGTAAGAACGAATATTCAAGCACCATCTATGTTGCAATCAATATACCAAACCTCTTCATTACCTAGTCATTTTTCAAAATAAAGTATTGATATTCAGTTAGTGCTAGTGTAAAAAAAAAAATATATATATATATATATATAATAAATAAACATATGTGCTCAAATATGAACAACTAAAAAAACTATCTTGTCTCGTTCCATCCTATTGCATAAACATTGTACCAAACAATAGACAAAATAGGGGTGTGTTAGTCATTTAATATTTTGGTTCTAGTCCGTCATGGGCTTACCAAACGCGGAACGGAACAATCGTTCCGTTCCGTTATGCGCATACCAAATATAGTATGGAACATCTGTTTCATCCCATTTTGTTCCATCCCATTCTATTATGTCACGGGCCCTGCCCCTGTCAATATTGTTAGTAACCACACCGCATGTTTTTATCGACCACGGATGTTAAATATGGTGCAGTTACACACCCTATGTCAAAAAAAAAAAAATCAAGAGGCGGGATTAAAAAAAATTCTCAAAATTTCAAATCTTTGAAATTCACAATATTCTCACACAAATTTAAGTGAAATCTTTACCATTTCCTCAATCTTTTTTACTTCCTTTTATACTTGCACATCCTCGTAACCCAGCTGTTCCAGTAAAACCACCCATTAAATATAGCAACACCAACCTTTTCATTTTAATTCATAAAAATTCTTTGAATCTTCAAATTTCATTATGCAAGTTGTTTTATTAATTTATTGATGGTTTCACTCATTGTGATTGTGTAGTGGTTAGAGTGCATACTGTAAATTCTTATGTTTACTTTTACATAGCAACAGTTTTAAGAGGGAGGGATCACATGCAAGGGCATGTTAATGAGTAATTGGATACTGATCATAATATTCAGATGGATACGATATGTTGAGATGACTGAGTATTTACGTTCTTTGTCATTTGTTTATTTTCAGTTGTCGTTGCTTACTCAAAAACATACAGTGCATTGTGGTGGCGATTGGGATAAAAGCGGTGGAACTACAAAGCTAAGGCTTTGCCACCACCAAATCTCCTTCATGATTTGGTTTCAGACGACATTTCTTGCTGAAAATAGTGTAGGTTTATCGCCTTTCATTATATCATAATTGCTTGCGTTTTATGTAATTGATCGTGGATTCAAATTTTTATGTATCTTTGAGACATGAGTTTTTTATTTATAAGCTTATATTTTTCCTTGTTTATCTCGTAGGTGGTTGGTGGTTATAATCCATGAAGGATTATAACTCAAATATCAACTACTATATTTACAGGCACCTGCAAATTTGAAGTGGGTATTGGCGTGCTGGAGATGTGTGTAACAAATGAAAAGAAAACGAATATCATTGGAAGACCAAGTTTGAAACTAGGAATTAAGTTTTGTTTTAGAGTATGAAACAAAGTATGTACATATTTTGGTACATAATTGTAGTATAACAGTTTGGTATTTATTACTGTAATTCATTGGTTTTGTTGTTACCTATATGTGAATTTTTATGAAGTTAATGTGCAATTTTTATAAAAAAAAAGATTTGTACATTTATTATTATTTTTTATTTTGGAATATTTTTTTTTTATAACGGCCATTGTCGGTGGTCAATTTGTAACTCACAAACGGCCATAGCACATGGTGTTAGATTCCAATCTACCATATGCATAATCCATGGTTACATCGTATTTGACAACGGGTATTGTCGGTGGTCAAAACTGAAAGTTTTTATCACGTCCAAAGTACTAACGGACACCTTGCATGTGGTGGATTGCAACCTGCCACGGTGTTAACCATGGTAGATGAGCTTTTTTCTTCTAGTAGAAACAAGATGTTGGGAACAATGAAAGCCATCAAAATATCATGAAACACCAATATAATTCTCAAGTAGAAAGCATCAAAATACAAACTATAACTACAATGTTTGAAGAACTAAAATTTACTCACCCACGTAAATGTCGGCACAAAACTCAGATTTTAACTAATCTTTTGTAACCCTACCTGGTTGTCACCCAAAATCTTGAAGAAATAATCACTACCTACATAAAGAACCAAACATTTATGAATCGTTTGTAAACCTTTCATCCAAATATAATTGTATTCGTTGTTATTTAAGTCAAATAATTATAAAAATGACAAATACCTGTCAACTAACACCTCCCTCATATAAGAGTGCGAGAACATCATCACGGATCACTGCATAATGCTTTCCTTTCCACATTGAAACCCTGAACACACACACACACACACTTAAAACAACATAATCATCAATTAATCACTAATAGGTAAAAATGTAAAATGAAATACAAATGTAAGATATTGGAAGACACTTGCCTACTCGTAACCTACACACAACTATTGTCTTCACCAGTGCAATTTTTTTGTGTTCCCATATCCATGCATTTGAATTGCTCGTAGACCAACAAAATTTGTATCCACATTATCAACTCCCATCTTTTTCATAACACACGCATCATACTTGTAATGTGACATCCATAAGGGATTCCTTTGTTTTGATTTCACCTACAAAACCATTGAGTTTTGTTTTGAAGATTTGTCTTTCGCCCTATAATTTTCCTTACATTTCAGCTCCTCCTTTAGATTATCGTTTTCAATAGTAAGCTTCATAATTTCTGATCGGTAGTCCTCCACCAAAAGACTCGTCTCTTGTAATTTCCTCTACAAGTCATTAAAGTTTATCTTATTGCTAGAAGGATATCCCAGGTTGATTTCCATAAATTCGGAAGGCAATATCTGAAATATTGGGAAAATTATTCATATGACATTTTGTGAGGCTCCACAGTTATCCCCCCACCATTGAATGCACATTTGCGATTTTTTTCTCTTTTCCAGGATTGTTTTTTAGACTAACCCCACTTACCTGTACAACTTCCTTTAACATAAACACACCATGATTATTTTTATTAAAGCACATAAGGCTTTAGTTACATAATGTGTTAAAAAAAAAAACAATATAACTCCAACTCATAGATTTTCATAATTTTCATCTTTGCATACAATTCGACAAGTTCTATTTAGCAACCTTAAGAGGCATATGTTCCCTTCCGCTAATTGGATTTATCAAATGAGCATACTCTCAAAACCAGAACTGCATCAATAACATATTAAAATGTTATTTCATCATACACAAATAGAATAAGATCAATTAATATATATATTAACATACCAATGATCCAATTACACAACTAGTTACACTTTCCTAATGTTCTCCCATACTAATCAATTATTTTCACTCGTACTGAAAAACAATGTCAAGCCCAAAATCACCCTTAGGCACACTACCTGCAACTTAACCACTCTCAAAATCCTTTCTTCTAATCTTCTTACTTATATATTTGATGTTTGCAAGACCTCTCTCATAAAAACTTGTAAACACACTTTTTCTTTTCCTACTATTGAGGTTGATCTATTCCCTTCATCAGGCAAACCCAAAATCTCAGCTATATCTTTGGCAATTATTGTTGCAGTTATTCCACCAAAATTAAATATTTTTTGTACTCGGTCGTAGCACTTCAATATAGACACTATATTCGTATCCCATTTCCTGGAAGCACCATCAATGATCAAGTTATAATGGTATGCTTTGAACAACCCCCCGAATGGTGTACGACTCATTAACTTCAGATACACATTTGTCACACTACTTCTCATTTCTTCCATAACACAACGAAAGTTCAAAAGATTAGACATGTACTCCAGGCTTATCTTTTTTTTTTTCTCTCTCTATGCAAAACATCTTCAACTACAAGCAAAACAAAGTATGTTGTAAACAACATTATCCCAAAACATATTAAATAATGCAAAAAAAAAAAAGAAAAAAAAAAGGATGACATATCAAGCCAAACTACCTATCATATTTATCTCTACTAATTAATAAAACACCCATTGTCAACCAAAACCCTATGAAATTACCAGTTTAACCCTCTAATTAAAACAGAACATGAATAAGAAATATGGGGCAAAAATGTAATTTCACACAACCAAAATTTTCATTTTTTTTTCAAAGCCTCACCTACATGTAATCCTAATATATCTCTAATTATAAATAAAAAAATAAAATTTTCCACTCCCACATTCTCTATCACTATCTTCCTCTCTCCTTTTATTTCAAAAACAAAAATTAAAAATTTTCTCACACACTTTGTGTGTACCCATATGCTAGTATAAGTAATGATAAAAAGAGACTAATTTAACAATCTGAACTAATTATCATATAAATACCTTTATAGGCTAAACTATATTTATATTTTAACTACCTATAATCTAGGTTTCAAATACCAAAAACATCAAACTAAACAACCAGATAAACAAAGTGAGATGTTCAGTATCAATACATATTCTATTGAAAATGGTTAAAGAACTGCAATGTCTGTAATCCAGGTATCAAACATCACAAATAAAAAAAGCATAAATCCAAACAGCTAAAACATAAGACAAGAAAAACAAAACTAACTAGGTATCAAATACTTGTATTGAAATTGTACTGTACGAGGGAGTGTAGTACTTATTATCAAGGTATCAAGATCAAAAACCAAAACCCAAATCACCAAACCATAAACTAGAAAAACAAAACCATATGATCATGTATCAAATTCAAATAGTGTGAGAAATTGCAATTGACACACCCCGACCTAGATTGAGGCATGCTGGCCGTCACGTGAGGGTGACGTAGCTATGTGCACAGTGCAGAAGCAATAGAGATATAAGGAATTACGAATAAACAAAAACCAAATCAACTAGAGTACTAGCTAAGATAGAGTGCTAGAGCAAGATTAAGTGTGAAATACACAACCAGAGCATGAGTATCCTAAGTGCAGTCAAGCAGGACAAGTACTAATTTACAACACCCAAGGGTGATCCTACATTTATGATGTTCTGTCAGATCACCGTTGAAATCCTCGTGATCCACCAAGCACTTCTACCTAAAACCTGGAGGGGCGCAAAACAGAAAGTGTGAGTGGGCAAAAACAAAGCTTTTCAAAATCATTTCATTTCTTAAAAGTTCTAACCCCTCACCGTAAAACCTGTATAATTTCCCAGAAAATATAATATATGTTATATCAGAAATCATACTCAAGATGAAAATCCATAGAAGTATATCATGCCAAAGTATCTCAATCCAATGCCATAAGTAATCCAAACAAATATATCAATGCCAGATATCGCATCACCCAAATCCCTCTAACTCAATATGCACGGCTGAATATATATATATATATATATATAGCTCATAACCAATCTCAATCATATCAAATCAAATCCTGCACACGAGTCAGAACCACCTAAAGTGGTATGTACGACAAGACTGGGTGTAAAGTAAGTATGCTCTAGTGCTACGATCACGTGAAGGCTGTGCGAATAATCGCGGATCACCTACTAGTCGGAACCACCTAAAGTGGTATGTGCGACAAGCCTGTGCACCTAACTTGGATCCAAGGTGAGCATATGGTGCGGGAGGTGAACATCACGTGAAGGACTGTGCCCTAACTCTGGGCGGGAGCACTAACATCGGGGTGCATGTTTATGAGCTCTCAATACATCACATCATATCTCACATAACTAAAGTAATCTCAATCTTTAATTTATGAACTTACTTGGCACTTACCTGTGTGTCCGCAGCACCAATCATAAATATATGCAACTACTAATGCATATTAAAATAAACAGATACTTTGCATGGCATTTCAAAACGTATAATTATTCAAATTCATTTTATGGGAAAAACCTCAAGTATATAGGTATATACGGAAAACCAAAAGCCCACTCATTGATATGTCGAAGGGTCGTAGCACCCGAGCCTCGATTGATGGCGCTCGTCCTCAGGATAGGTCTCACCTATATGCGAAATAACTGAATAAACATTATTTTAAGCACATACACAAAACTAGGAAATAACTTATCATACAAAGCTCAAATGGGGTATTTGAATATACCACCATGCTCTACTCAACCTTAGGAACATCCCTATTTTTTTAGAAATTTTTTTTATGATCCCACACGCCGGCCAAGGCACGGCTAGACGTGCGGCTCAAGCGCAGGCACGTGCCTGGCACACCAAACGAATTCCCTAACGGCGTTAGGGAACATTCCGTCAAAAATCAGAATATGCCATTAAAGTTACCTAACGGTGTCAGAATATTCTGTCAACTTTGATGGAATATTCTCCTCCTTCTTCCTTGGTTCGTCGGAGTCCGGCGCCGGTCACCGCTGCGATCGCCGGAAATTGGGAAATTTTAAAACTTCAATATCTTCTCCATTTCTTCACCAAAACTCATGAAATTTGAACCAAATTGAAGCTTACGATGAGAGGAACAAAACCTTACCACTTTCAAGCCTTAAAATCCACCGAATCTCGCCGGAGAACCCTCGATAATCCAGCCAAAATTTGAAACTTGTCAAACTCGACTTCCTGACGTCCAAAACACTTCGTTTTTCTTCTCTGAGCTTCACGAAGATGTTTTAAGGCTTCCTATAACCTTAAAACTCCATGAAAACTTCAAAATCACGAGTGCATGAACAATACACAAAATTGGGTTTCTTGGGTTTTCAAGGGTTTCACGTCTAACCAAAGGTATATGTGAGCTCCTAAGCTCACAAGGATCACAAAGATTACCTTCACAACCTTGATCCGTGACTGGAAGGGAGAGTTTGAAGTTCGTCCGTATGCTCATACGGAAAATGGAAGAAAACCGAGAGAGAAGAGAAAGAGAGTTAACGGGAGAGAGAGAAAGTGTGTGTGTGGTCCTGATTTTTCTTACAACCAACCAAAACAATTAGAACCTTTAGTTCTAATTGGTTCCAAAAGGTTAGGAAGAAAATAAGTAAACTCAATTGTTTAATTCCTTAGCTTATTTACACAACCCACAACTCAACTCTCAAGGGTAGAATCGACATTTCACGCCATCAAGAAAAATATCTCGGGACAGGCTGTGACAGCAATACCTCTTATCCAGGTATCCAATACTAGAAAACTAAAATCAGATATTCGTATATTTTGTTTTCAGCATCTACAGAGAAGAACTTTATAGTTTTCATACAAATTTAAAACTCAAATTTTGGTTACGAATTCGCAGGAAATGCGAAAAAATTGAAAGATAAGAGTCAAATAAGGTTTTTGAAGAAACAATGAGATTTAATTTGTAACTTATCTCTGCAAGAGTCATGATAAAACATTTAATGACAATTGATGTAATTTGTTTTTAAATTATGTGCACTTTAATTGCTGACATGGATGATTGTTGTACTTACTAGACCCTATTTTTGTTTGTGTAATATTAGTGGTTTCCATTTAAAACAGGTTTATAAAGTTGGGTCCATATGAAAAGACCCCATTAAAAAATATGGTAAATAGCACAATTTAAAAGTGCGGGTACAAATCACAATTAAAAAAACAGATGTGACGAAAAAAAATATATAGGTACAAATTAAATTAGAAAGAATATTGTACAAGTTTTAAAAAATAGAAATATAAGAAAATTATTTAAAAGAACATATTTGAGAATAATTAAGTAAGTTTTTCAATGATAGAATTTTAGGTATATTCAATTAGAAAATGATTTTAAGGCATTTAAAAAAAAATCAGGGAATTCGAGGGAATTAGAAATATTTCGTGGTGTATTTTAAACATTCTCAATTTCACATCTACTCCTAAGAATTTTGAGGGAATTCACTCAAAATTTATACAAAATCTCTAGAAAACATTTAACCATTAAAATCCCTCAAAATTCCAATTGAAAACTTCCCGTTAATATTCAACTAATGATGTGAACAAGGCTAGACTAACTTAG
Source organism: Malus fusca (assembly GCA_035220775.1). NCBI lineage: Eukaryota > Viridiplantae > Streptophyta > Magnoliopsida > Rosales > Rosaceae > Malus > Malus fusca. The sequence continues at coordinate 18,349,816 of CM069067.1, read as the reverse complement.
TAAATCGTTTGGTATAGTGAGATTTTTTTTTGTCAAACGATAGTTTTTGTTGGATTAGATATTAGATTAGCCACTGACGAGGTTTGAACCCATACCCTCATGCAAAGACTCAAACACCTTTCCACCACTGTGATAAAGGGCCACTTGCAATGGGATTAAAAAGCAGGATAATTAACAAACTTTAATATATATATATATATATATTATATCATCCCAAAAAATATCGATTTTGGTCGAATTAGGGTTTGGGCTCTTGGTGGGGTCTGGGTCTTTTTCTAGGTGTTCTGGGAAGACTTAAACAACGGCTTAGAGTTGGAATGGTTGGGACGACAACTCTCTTAGTCTTCCTCTTCTTGGGCTTCGATGTGGATGGTCATGGTTTTGGTCAATTGGGCCTTGGTGCCTTATGCGTCGGATTCTATCAGTTCAGAGAGATATGTGAGAGAGATTTGGATGTGGCTACTGGTTTGGGAAGTGGGTGGCTGAGGGTAATTGTAGACTTGGTGACTCTTCTGAGATGAAGGAGAGGGATGAGGCAAGAAAAAGATTGAAATTTTAGAAGTTGGAGGTTGAGTGCATGTGTGATTGGTTCGAAGGTGGGAGATGAGGAAGGTTTGCAAGTAGGATTTTCTGGAGATGGGGAAGGTTTGTAGTCGTTGATTTCAAGCTCATCCCACTGCAAATCTTTTTGGGGTTTCTGGGTATTATAGGTTCGAATTTTGGGTGTTGGATTGGGTTTCAAATGGTTCTGGGAAGCGAGGGAGAAGTAGATGGGAGGGGCGAAGCGGAGCAGAGTTGGTATTAGAGGTGTGCTCGATTTTGGGGAGTCTCTCTAAGACCCTCTAGTGTAGTGTTTAGTTGAGTTTAGTCGAGGCGAGTCTCATTAAAACTAGTCCATGCGAGAAGCAAGTAAGGGACTATACTAACACTTAGTTCAATCATATCCAATGAAAGTTAGTGAGGGCAAACAAACACACCCTTAAAAATTTGGCGGCAAGCATAATTTCCACCATTTGCACCCCACCACCTACCACTATTGTTGCCATTACCACACAATCAATGTTGCCTTTACATGACAATTAACCATTTCAACCACCACAAAAATATGACTAGCGTCACTGTTACCCTCTCCATCACTATTTTTGCCACCATGCCACCCCAACACCATTGACCATCATCGCCACCCACTGACCTTCCACTACCTCTGCCACCCGCCTCTTAACCACAAAAGCAAGTCAATTTCAACCAAATGTTAGACTTTTTAGCCAAAATGATTCTTAAGATTGACATAACTCCTCACTTTGATCCATGAGATTTGAAATCGATAGAAGTGGTCCTTGAGTTTGTCCAGCATTCATCATTTTAGTCATTCCGTAAAGCATTCTGTTAAATAAGGATCACAATGACAAAAATATTCTCAATTTAAAAAAATAATGGGCCAAAATGATTTGACAAAATTGAGAGTTTTTTATCATTTTATCTTTATTTAATGAAGAATTTTCATGAATTACCAAAATGATTAATGGTGAATAAACTCAACGACTACTTCTATCGAATTCAAAAAGACTAAAATAAAGAGTTCTACAAATCTCAAAGATTATTTTGGCTAAAAAGCCCAAATGTCATGACACTGTTTGGCATATTTAGAACACTTACAAATACAATTTACCAAACGTTCAAGTGGTTTACTTTACAGCTTGCTATTTTCTAAACCGAATAAAACCGTTTTAGTAAAAAGCTATCAAATACCAAATTGCCCACCATCACAAACTAAACCAAGGGATTAACCACACACACATATAATGACGGGTCCCCTCGCAAAGTTGCGTGTTTTTATAGCGGCATCTCGTACGGTATACAAGTCCTTCACAAACCAAACCATGAACTTCTCGGGTGAGGCTTGAATGCCGACCAAACCAATCTCCCCTCCACCTACGACTCCAACAACCAACATAAACTGATTGATTATTCACTGACAGTGACACACACCAAAATCTGCCACCCATTAATATGCTCCACCTCCACCTGTATTTGCGATCCACCGCGCCATTTAATCACCTCAACCAGCAACTTTTGAGTTCACTCTTCTCCTCCTCCTCCTCCTACCCACCTTCTCTCAGACGCACCCACCCTTTGCTCTGCTCGTCACACTCTCCGCATTTCTCCTGTAAGTTCGTTACTCTATGTTGTTGGTTTATTAGTTCCAATGTGCTTGTTTGGTTGCTGAGAAAGTTGGAGAGAATGAAAGAAAATGAGGGGAAATGCTTTCATTTTTTCTGTTCTTGGGAAAAATTGGAGGGAAGGACGAATCATTTTGTCTGGATAGGATTGGGGTTTTTCGGTTTTCTGGATTGTGGTCCATCGTGAAGGGTTTTCGATAATATGTTTTCAGTGGGTAATCAAACAGAGGATTGATATTTGTTGCATGTGAATATTAAGGACGAATCATTTGTGGGAAATTTGTGTTTTAATTCTCTTCCAGACGGACCAACTGCTTTTCTTTTCGATGTTTTCGTAGCAACACAAACAAGATTTTGCCGCTGTTTTGCTCTGAATTATTTTCAGAATTGAACTCCTAGCTTTAATCCAATTAATAAAAAGTCCTTCACATTTTAGGAGTTTGAACCCAGAAAGTTTAGTTTACCTCTGTAATTGGACCGAAATAAGATAAGAAAATACAGTTGGATTGGATGCTTCTAGTTGATCAAATTTACTGCATTCCTTTGAGCACGATATTTGATTGTTGATATCTTCTATCAGATGCACCAGTCACTTGGAATTTTTTACTTTAACGCATTGAAACTTTATCTTTGTCTTTGGATTTTCGGATGAACACGATGTGCCCCTTCAAATGTCCTTCACCCCTTCTCCAAAATTTGTTTCTGCTAGGAGTGCACTTTGTTGTGAATATGAAGTGGAATTCAGTTTTCAAGTTACACTGCGGAATTAAGTTTGGAGATACATGTTATACCATAATTTGTAAAGAATCCTCTTTTTATGTCTCTATCGAAAATGCAGGTGCAATGTTTGCTTATTGATTGTTTATCAGTATTCCTATATGAAGCTAGAAATTAGATGTTTATGTATTTATTTTTGTTACAAACTTAGTTTTCTATTTAATTAGCTGTTTCTTTTTCTTTTTTTTTTTGCATTTTCAATCCATTGCAGCATTGCAATCTGGTTCATATATGGAGGAGTCAAAGGTAGCTAATCAAGGGTCTGATACTCATGATACTATTGCTATTCGATCTAATCACAAGAGTTACAGTTACAACCAACTAATCTCATCTGCATCGAGGATATCCAGATTGTTATCTACCGGTGAATTTACTGCTGTGAGTTTTAGTTTTTACTTTTCCCTTGAATATTTATTATTTCCCCCTCCTCCTCCTCCCTCCTCCTCCGCCCCATTCTTCCCCTTCGGAACAATATTTTAGCTTAATCTTTGGTGTCTTTGGTGTACAGACTTCTTCAGCATTGATTGATGGTGGGAAAGGACAAGGGCATCTTGGAGGGGCTAGAATAGGAATTGTGGCTAAGCCCTCGGCTGAGTTTGTTGCTGGTATACTTGGGACATGGCTTTGTGGAGGTGTTGCAGTTCCACTCGCTCTCAGCTATCCTGAAGCTGAGCTCTTGCATGTCATAAATGACTCAGTGAGTCCCCAAATTCCCTTCTTTTTACTTTTCTGTCTCAACAACTTTTGTTTTTCTCAGCACTATTATTTGAATTAGTTTCTTATTAAAAATTATTCTCTTTCTTTTATGGATGCAACATATTTTTCATGATCTCTAAATTTTGAATCTTGGATTTAAAACTGTTGTAGTGGGCATGGGTTTTGAGCAATAATGTTGTTGTTCATATTCAAACCGAATTATGTCAGCCTGATACCATACTAGTATTTTGATAAGAGATTCTACTATATTTTTGTTTCTAAATTTTCTTTTAAGTGTAGATTCAGAAAGCTTGCTGTATAGATTAACTTGGTATGATCTCTGAAACACATGTCCTAAGTTGGAAATAGAAAATGCTATATATGCACTAACTAGTCTTAATTCATGCCGCCATACCTTATCTTCATCCTGCCTTTTTGCATTTTTGTTTTGGTCATAAATCTACTGGCCTTTAATCATTATCTACATTTACAGGACGTCTCAATGATACTGAGTACTGAAGATCATATGCAACTCATGGAAAATGTTGCTGCTAAATGTGCTGCCCAAACCTCTCTTATTCCACCAGTTCCCAGTGGTTCTTCACCAGAAAGTGCAGCTGGTAGTTTACAAGCAGGAGGACTAGATGCAGATGCAATTTTTCACCGGAATATAAAACAAACAAGTAAGAGAGATATTTTGTCTTTAAGAATTATGAGAATTTATTTTCTGTATTAGGATGCTGTCATTTTTATTGTCATGCTGTCATTTTTTGTTGCGCAGGTGAGGATCCTGCATTAGTCATATACACTAGTGGCACAACGGGAAAACCGAAAGGAGTTGTTCACACACACAAAAGCATCAGTGCACAAGTATGCCCTTTATCTATCCTTTCAAGCAAAGATTTAGCTATATTTTGTTTCACCAATAGAATAGTTGTCTGGTTAGGTGTAGGATATCGATTGGTGTTACTTATGGTTCTCAATTTTTCCCCGATGTTGACTCAATTTCAGGTCCAAACCTTGGCAGAAGCTTGGGGGTATACATCTGCCGATCAATTTTTGAATTGTTTACCTCTACATCATATCCTTCAGTTTTTGTGTATTTGCTTGCAAATTTGTATAGTTTTCAAATGCAGTCTCAGCTTACTTTTAGCTGATGTCTTCAATGTCTTCTGTTTCTGTTAGAAATTTGATTTGAAATTTTTAGTTGCGGATCTAGTTGGTATGTGGATTGGATAAGTGGTTTGAAACATGCTTTAATGGATCCTTGACCTATAAAATACATGTACATGGGCTTTTTAATGCTGTACTTGCTCCCCTCTATGCAGGTTCCACGGTATGAGTCTTTTTTTTCCTTTGGTTGCTTTGTCAATTGTAGGCTTTTCCATTGTCTTCTTGGGTGCATGTTTTTGTGCACGTGTCTTGCTGCGCTATTCATGACAGTTCTAGTTGTTCTGTTTGTATTGTTGAAGGTTGAGTTTATGCCAAAATTTAGCGTAAGGGGTATTTGGCAGAGGTGGCGGGAAGCATATCCAGTTAGTGGATCTAATGCAGATGATGGCATAACAGTCTTTACTGGAGTAAGTGCACTTTGTATGTCAAGGATTTTGATGCTAAAGAAACTCGCTATCTATGCAACATGAAGGTCTATTGCACATATTATAATTTCATAGGAATTCAAAACTTTGGGAAATGTCATCTTATATCAGTTATCTGCTGGTTGTTCATTTGTTTTATAATCTTCAATACGTAAATTGTAGAGTAAACTTGTTATGCATCTATTGCATTGCATGTCTCTGCATACTGGTTTAGATGCAAAATAGTTATCTTTATTTAGTTGGACTGCAAGTTATATTAGCTTTGTTTTGTGTAGGTTCCAACCATGTATGCTCGATTGATACAAGCTCACAATGCAATGGATCAAGAGCTAAAAGTTGCCTCTGCCTATGCTGCAAAACAGTTGCGTCTAATGGTAAGTAGCCTGAAAGCTGTTTCTTGCCCCAGTAACATTTTTGTTTTTAATTTGTAGTATGAAGTAAGATGTTTTTTTTTTTTAATATTTATTACTGGATCTTTACCGGAAATGCATATGACGGTTTATTATTTAGATACTAACAGCTATAACCCCTGCAGTGAACTGCCCTATTGTTGTGCAAATTGTTCTTTAAATTCAGATTTGGTCCTTCCTCTGTATTAGAGTCTTTGGTGAATGCCCATGGCTAAGAACCTTATGTCTTTCTCATAGATGTGTGGTTCCTCTGCACTCCCTCTTCCTGTAATGCAAAAATGGGAAACCATCACAGGACATCGTCTTTTGGAACGTTATGGCATGACAGAGGTAAGTGATATCTAGTTTCATTTACTTTTAATTACTATTATCACTTTTTGAAGAGGTTCATGCTGTTTAATATTTTCCAAACTGAAAAGATAAGCTAAGCTTATATATATAAGGTTTCTGATGTTTTTAGTTTGTCATGGCAATATCAAACCCCTTAAGAGGTGAGCGGAAAGCAGGCACGGTAGGAAAACCATTTCCGGGTGTGGAGGTGAGTGGGCTACAGTTTGCAAAATATACTTCTGGTAGCAGTTTAACTTTTTAAAGCCTTGTGAAGGAAGCTTTTGCTTATACAGAATTTTTAATAGTGGCCCCTCGAACTGAAGGAAACCACTGATAATAGCGAAATCATGAGCATTTAATTGGTGGACTTCTTGTTGCTTATTCACAAAGAATAATTAGCCTGGTCCTCTAAACATCTAGTAAATTGTTGATAGAATGTGGTGTCATGTCTCACAGATTGGAGTTTATACCATCTTAACAAGAAGTAACTACAAATTATATACATATTATATATACACACACATATATTTATGTTGGACTTTGTCTATATAAATCATCATCTGTTATAGGTAAAGATTGTTGCTGAAGATGAAAGTGGAAGTGATGCTACAGGTGTTGGTGAGCTGTGTGTCAAAAGTCCTTCATTATTCAAGGAATATTGGAAGCTTCCTGAGGTAATTTCTCATATCATAAAGTTGATGCTACATGCGATAAAATACCCATGCACTGCACACCCACTCACACACGCACACACCTTGCGCATATATGTATGTGAGTTGTCCAATAGTATTAACTTCTGATTGAAGATTGTAAAATGGGGTATATCTATTATACATATATGGCAGAATGATATTTTGAAGGATCTCAACAAATTTCTCTTACGCCGTTGTGGTCGTAGTCTAGGTAACAAAGCAATCATTTACAAGTGATGGGTATTTCAGAACTGGAGATGCTGGTACAGTGGACGAAGATGGGTACTACATCATATTAGGACGTAAGGATATCTATAACTCGCGCATGATACTCCAATTGATGCATTCTTTCAATTTTTACTTTTACAAGTCTCGGATTATCCTGTACGAGATGGACCATTAAAAAAATGATGGCATAAAAAATTTGTCGCGTCCCTGTGATATTGTTGCTTCTGGTTAACAATGCAGATAATTAAAGGACCTCTAACTTATGAATTCATTTTTCTTCTCCTCTCCTCTCCTTTTTTTTATGACGTTTATCAGGTACCAGTGCTGATATCATGAAGGTTGGTGGATACAAGTTATCTGCGTTAGAAATTGAATCAGTTCTTTTACAGGTGGGTTTTTTCACCTATATTCCTGTTTAGGCTGTTTTGTTATAGATGTGCAACAATTTCGTTTTCTTTGCGAGTCAATCTATAGAAACAAAAAACAAGTAAAGTGCTGAATGAAGCATTGAATCTTTCTAACTAAAACCACCCGTTTTTGTGTAGCACCCAGCTGTGGAGGAGTGTTGTGTGTTGGGCTTACCGGACAAAGACTATGGAGAAGTTGTTTGTGCAATAATTGTGCCAGAGGTGGAAACAAAGAGGAAGCAAAGGGAAGAGCTGAAACCTGCTATAAGCTTGGAGGAACTATCCTTTTGGGCTAAAGACAAACTTGCACCATACAAGGTATTATTGATCATCATTCACTTTTTGTTTTTCTTCGTCCAATTAGAGCTATAAGACCACTCTTGTTTTGTCGATAGTAGCCTTCGCTTCAGTTATCTAGTTATAAACATTCAATAATCATGACTGATGATACCATGAATCAAGATTAACTTCCAAATGCTCATCTCATAACACAAAGCCCCTTTCCAAAAGCTCCAACACTATTTATTGTCAGCATGAGGGAAAGTCGGCAATTCCACTATGCCTTTTAGTGTATGAAGTTGCTAGGTCAACTTCCCCGCCTTCATCCATGTACCTTTATTCCTTTTTGTAATTGGGGAGGGTTAATGGAAGGTGGTGGGGGATTAAAACAGTATTACCTAAACAAATTCTTGATGAAAAAGCATTTAACGTATCCTTTACAAACACATATATTTCAAACAACGGAACTATATTCGCACTACAAATAACGGGATCTACATTACACGTTTCCAGATACCAACGCAACTGATTCTGTGGGATTCACTACCTCGGAATGCTATGGGAAAGGTAATTTACTTTTTGATTTCCATGTTTTCTGTAAAAGCATTGTACTCTCTTGTTTATTTACTCGTAGACTTGTAAGGCGTATTAACATTGTATATCTGATCGCAGGTGAACAAGAAAGAGTTGAAAAAAACTCTGGCTTCTGACCAATAGACTTGATAGGAAACTCCGAAAACGAAACTAAGAAGTTGTGGCACACAACATGAAGTTTTGAAATTAGAGGTTTGAGTTCAGCCTGGGAAGCATCCTTGTCGCGCGGTTAGGGGATGGGACTCGTTTGAATGCAAATCCGAATATCTGTTTGTTCATTTTCTTTCTGGTATATGTTTCTGAATAAAGAACAAAGAGTAGACATGTACGAGTGATTCAGTAAAATGTAATTAAAGACGGATTTTGAATATATATATAGCTGAGTTATGAATTTATATGCAGGAAAGGGATCTCTCAGGATCTCATCCTCCTAATCCACCAAATCAGGGAATCCATGCCGTTGAAATTTGATTCAACGATTGAAAGTGGGCTCCTGTTTGTAGACGTGGGATCAGTTTTCAACAATATGAATTCCGTGGATTAGGAGGAAGGGATCCGGAGAGGATCCCTTTCCTTATATATGTACTGAAATCCCTTTTAATTAAGAAGGAAGGAACAATGGAAGGGAAATAGGAGCACCCCAGTGAAATTCTCCATTAATATAAGTAATTTCCCATTGAAAATGTCTTATTTCCCTTCCATCTAACTAAAATTGATGTCATCCTAATAAGGAAGGTTTGCTAAGGTGGAGAAAAGGGTCAATGCCAATGGATTGAAATTGAAAAATACATAAATATGTCAAATAAAAAATAATAATGAAAAATGAAGAACCCCTAGTTGGTAATGGGAAATTACCCGCAACAATTGATTAAATTCCAATTACCATCTTATTTAATAAATAAAATTCAAAACAAAAACAAAAAAAAAAAAAAAAAAAAAAACCAGAAAAAGGAAATTGGCCAAGGCCCATGTGGCTATTGATGATAGACCCATTTCAGTGTTCTATTTTTTCACCGACGTTATAAACTCACCCACCGTAAAAATTAAAAAAAAAATTTAAATCTTATTCCCCCACCCCCCTATAAATCCTAAAATAACCTTCACCCTACACTTCCATTGTCCGGTTTCCACCACCTTCCTTGAACTTCCTTTTTAGCAACATAATGCAAGTCAATAGGACAAAGTAGATGATTGGATGGAAACTAATTTAATAAAACAAAAATTTCTGAAAAAATTTGAAGAATTTTCGAAATTCATATTTCCAAAATTCTGAAAAATTCCAAATACACTCAACAATGAGCTGCCTAGAAAATTGGATGGAACCTAATCTAATGAACTTCGAAGAAAAATTGCAGATTCGAAAATAGAGTGAAATGGCTGAAAAGTCAGATTCAGAGAGAGAGAAAGAAAGATTTACGGCGTTGATCAAATGCCATAAAAAAAAATAATTCTATGACGCCTAAAAAGTGCCATCATGTTCATGGCGTTTATTAGGGACGAAGAGAGAGAGAGAGAGAGAGAGAGAGAGAGAGGAACTAATATACACAAATATATACAGGGGACGAAGAGAGAGAGACGGTGGCCGACGGTGGAGATGTCGTGGCGGTCGATGTAGCCGAGAGGAGTTGAAGCCGAAGAGAGAGAAGCAAAGGGGAGAGAAAAACGGGGTAAGGGTTTAAAGTTCTTTTTCTATAAGAGTAAACATGTTATTAATATTTGGCCAAAATTTTTTCGTGATTCTTGTGGTGACATACCACTTTCAATGTGACCCTTGTGGTAAAAAAAACTTTTTAATTAAACCCTTGTGGTGGGTGTTGTTAGCAATTGAGGTTCAAATCCAAATCTCCGTTAGTCTTCTGTTAAATAATTTCACATGACTATCACATGAGGGGTCAAATTCATCATTTCAATCCAAATTACATCTTATTCAATGGACATCTGGTATAATTTAGGGTTTAACTGAAATTAGATTTTACAAAAAAATAAAAAAAGAAGCTTGAACTCGAAGATTGAAACTAAACCTTTAAAACCACGTCTATGGCTAGGAGAAGAGGTGAAGATGAAGTCACGCCTAATTTCTTAGGTATGGTTTAATTTTGTTTGGAAATCCTAATACTTCTAATATACCATTGTTTTTTTTTCAATGCCAACACGTCTTTGATCATGAGTTAGAGTCTTAGTCTTACTTGAATTTTCATTCTTCTATCAATTTGTACCAGTTTGAATGCATAAATGCCTTTCAGTTTTGTCTTTAATTGGTAATGTGATTTTATGTAGGCCCTAGTTGGCCAGTACACAACCTTTCAATTTTTTTTCTTAATCTTCTTTGAATTTTAATTCTTTTAACTTTCTTACTCTCTTGAAGTTCATATGTGGAGGGCGGACATGAAGATTGAATTTTCTGCAATGCCTTTCACCCATTGTCTTTAACTCTTTAAGTTATTATTGTACATATGTGATTTTTCTGCATTATATAGGTTGAGATACATGTGCTATCAAATTGGGGTGATGGTTAGTGACGGTAGAGGAGGTCCACTAGTGGCTATGGCAGTGGCTAGGAGCCTGAGATGAGATACGGGAACTGGTGGGTTTTTTTATCTTTACAAGTTTCTTTTATTTGTAATTTTATTTTAATTCAATCATGTTTTTGTTTTTTTTTATTTTCCGAAATAAATAAACTTAATTTTGACTGATCCACATGTGATAGTCACATGATTTTATTTAACGAAAGATTAACCGGACTTTGAATTTGAACCTCAATTGCTAGCAGGGCTCACCACAGGGGGTTTACTTAATAGCTTTTTTACCACAAGGGTCACATTAAAAGTGGCGTGTCACTACATGGACCACAAAAAAAACAAATGGCCTTAATATTTTATTAAAAGATGGGTGAGAAAATAGAACAATGGGATGAGGCTTAATAGCACTCTAAAATTAATAGAAAAACATTTAATAAAAATAACACGAGCGCCAAAGACCGTAACCCAAAAACAATTCTGATTGTTTCATTTTTATCCTTTACTTATTTTTTACTAAAATTTCTTTTTTAACTTCAACTTAACTAGCCTCTTACTACATACTTACAATTGGCCTTTGCATGTTAAATTAAGTTTTTATTATGATTTGAAAATTTTAGAAAATTAAGTTTTTTATTTAAATAATTTTTTTGTCACAAAAAAACTATTTAAAAAGAAAATATAAGTCAACCATAAACCACCCACTAATTTAACTTCATTTAGTTTAATTGTAAATTTTGAAGTTTTCAACGGCAATTTACGGTATTTTGGATGGCCAATATTAGGGTTACAAGGACCAAAACTAAGGTCATCTCCAACCGAAAGAGCTAAGCATAGTCTTATTCAGAATTATAGCCTTACAAAAAATTATTTTTAAATAAACAATGTCAGGCTATACTCATATATCATCTCTAACTGAAGGGGCTAAACATTGCCCCCTCAATAATTTATTAATTTTCAGTTTATACTTTAAATTTATTAGTTAATTTAATTGAACTACCGTTTTGGATGTTTTCAAATCTAGTCGTTGAATTTGAATTAATTATTGCAATTGAGGAGCTGAGTCCGAAAAAAAGGGCTAAGAGGGGGGTCTAGAGTTGGCTAGCATGATACCCCTTTGGCCAAATAATGACTTGGTGAGCTCCATAAAATTATAGCCCATCCATCAGTTGGAGATGAGTTTTTGAACAAATCAAATCATTTTTTGGCTTTTGAACCTTTAACTCTTTGTATTGGATATGACCTAATCTCCTTACAATTTAGCCTTTTAATTAACGGTAAAGTAAATAGTACCAGTATCAGTATTGAATTTTTAGTGTAAAAATATGATTTTTCGTTAAAATAAACAGTACCGGAAATTTTTCGTTAAAATTAACTTTTAACTAATCTCTTCATATTGGATCGGATATGGTTGTTTTTCGCTTTCTTTTTTGTATTAAATTGTCAAGAGAAACGACTTCGTCGAAGACGAGGGTGTTTTGGTAATTAACTTCTGCTAGCAGTTGGTGAAAGGTCGGCCGGCCTGAGATCTTGAACTCCTGTGAGACTGTGACTGTTGAGTGGAATCCTCAAGAACGAAAAAGAAGAAGAAGACGACGACGACGTTTTGGGGAACGAGTGGGGGCGAATAGCAAAAGCTTAGGAAAATGGCGAAGGGACTGCAACAACAACAAGGGCAAAACCTGCCATCGGATTTGACCCAAGTCATTGATCAGCTGGAGCGCCACTGCTTGGCTCCCGATGGTTCTCTCGTCTCCAAATCTGCCTACCTCGACCTCCAACTCGTACTCTCTCTCTCTCTCTCTCTATACATATATACATATACATTTTCCTGCCTTGTTTGGTTGCTTAGAAAATGTGGCTGCAAACCATAAAAAGCAATGTGGCTGCAGATCCTTTACACAATTTACAATTGATTTGGTTTTTGAAAATGTTGACTGTTTCTGCAGGCAAGGGAGGAAATGTCCCGGGAAAGATTGCGTTACTTGGAAGCCATGGTACTTCTGTTTAATTTTTGGGTTTGTGTTGATTGAACTGGTTGTTTTTATCTGGCATTGATTTTGCAATGTGCGTGTGTGTGTGTTTGGGTGGTGGGTTTGGATTTTGACGTAGGCATTGTATAGTGAGGCAATTGCAATGGTGGAGGAGTATCAACAAGCAGTTTCAGTGGCTAACCTTGGAGGCATTCGAGATGTGCAAGGTTTATATCTGCAGTTGGGTTTGAAGAACCCTCCTCAGGTGGTTTCAGTTCGACAAACCCTTTGTCCTGCTTTTTGTTTTTGTTTTTGAGATGCATTTTACATTAAGTTTACTCAAGTCATGATTTGGCCCTTCTGATCCTAATTCCGAACAAGTTCGTAGTATCTTGAATTTTAAATAGGAATCTCATTTCAGTTAATTATCTTCTTTTCTATTAGTTTCTGCATCAAATGAATCTGTAGAAGGATGCCATTTAACTCCCTTGTAAAGACCACAGTCTCCATATGATTTCACATTAGTGATATGGATGTTCATGCAAAAATATTAACTTTTATTTAACCGTTAGCTTAAAAGATATCAAAAGCAATAGATTTGTATATTTGATTATCATTAAATGACAAAAAGACAACTCAATCTTCTTTAGTTGCTCAACACCCTCAGTATTCTATTCTATAACTGAGTTATTAAATTGTCTAAAACGGGTGAACCTGTCCATATCAGTTGTACGAGACATTAGAGCATCGTATGATCGTTTCAGAAGCAGCTCAAAGACTGAGGCTGCCTCTCATCTCCAAAGATGGCGAAATTCATGAGGAAGAAATTGAAAAATGTAGCACAATGTCACGCAGTTCTCTAGAAAGTACCAGTACCAGTGTTACGGTCAGCTCAAGCTCCAACTCAACAAATTATAATACTGTGACTAGCACTGCTGGTGCCGCAAACAACAATCTTTCTCTTAGTGGTACTGATACTCTAGAACCTGGGGTTGGAGGTGTTCCCAATTGCTTTCTTGGAATTACACCTGCATATTTATGGCAAACACAGCTCCAACAAACACCATTGTCAACGGTACAAACTACATTATGGTTCCGGCAATAGTTCATTTTCTTTATTTTCATTTTATTTACTTATGTTTTATTTTCTCCATCCAAAAATATCTTTTCTTTATAGAATCTGTTACTTTTACTTGTTTGTACTAATGTCATAGCAAAAAGATCTAACCTTGGCGAAGCTGTCCCTTATTTATTGGAAATTGAGATACATCTGCAATGTTTCAACTACAGGATATGACAGAATACCAGTTGTGTCTTTCCCAAGAGATTGAAGCTCGTCTAAAAGCTAAATGTGATAAGCTAGCTGATTCCTTTGTAATGGATGACATTGGTCTCTCTCTCTCTCTCTCTCTCAACTGTCTTTTGTGTCAAAGTGTTGATCAGAGGCATATTTCCATTTTGCTTCATATATATTCTGGAGAGAGAATATCCAGATTGACTGTTCTAAAGCAAAAATTTGTGTGATGATATTCTCTTTCCAGCAGGGGGCATGGGGTGATTGAGTTTGCTAATATCTAAAGTTAATGGTAAAATTATTATATGCTTACCCATGCATAAATGCTAATGGTTAAAGGCATTGACACTGCTTTGTTGCTGCAGACTCGTCATCTGGGCATCAAAATTCAAGTTCTCGGCTTCCAGAAAGGTTTGAGTTACTCTCTTGATACGGTGTTGGTTGTATGAGAATTCCTTTTCACATGGGGAAAGATGCTTTTTAATGATGCTTGGAATCGTATTTGACATGTACAATAAATAGTCTGCAAGTAGAAGACTGGAGTAGGTGCATTTAAATTTTAAAGAAAATGCTTAACTACTCAATGGCTCAACATGAGTATTGCTTTTTCCTTTTACTAAAATATTTATATTTCATTCTCAAGATTAATGGTTGACTCATGTTTCACACTATTATTTTAGAGACTGAACATAATGTGAGTGGCAAAAGCTTCCATACTTCCTGCTCTTTGCTTATGTGCAGTGCTTTGATAAACCAAAGCTTGTGGTGAATCTATAAATTTCTAGAACCACTGTTCTAATATTCTGCTAATAGTGTGATCCATAATTTGTTCTGCCTTTCTAATGACTTTATCAGGGTAAAGTTGATAATTGAGGATATGGAAAGGGAGGAAACAGCTCTGCGGGAAGATCTATATTCTGCAGATAGAAAATTTGCTGAATATTATAATGTACGGATATAAATTAAAAAACATTGTTTCATGTTTTTGAAGTTACATACCAGAGCATTTTGTTTTGTGACGATATGGTTTTTTCATTTATTTATAAGGTTGTGTTTTTGCAAAACCTAGGTCCTGGAGCAGATACTGGGAGTGCTTATCAAGCTGGTCAGAGATTTGAAGTTGCAACATCAACATAAATATGTAAGCTTCCAATAATGCTGATGGTTGATGTGTTTTCAATAACACACAAACAATATCCCTTCAGCTTTTTTTTTTTTTTTTTTTTTTTTTTTCAAGTGTCTTTTCTCTATGATTCAGTATTCCATTTTATTGAGCATTCTTGAACCTTTATTATAATTAATAATTTATAGGATGGACTGCAAAAAACATGGCTGTGCAAAAGGTGTGAGACCATGAGTGCAAAATTGAGGTTCGTTGGTGGTTTTCCATACTATAATTGTGTATTTCTGGCATCAATGTTGCTTAACGTGTAATTGCCTATATGTTTATGAAGTATGTTCTTTGTAAACAGACAACATTCATCAGTCACCACTGGCTGTACTTGTGGTTTCCGTTTATTGAGATAAAATAAATAAATAAATTAATTGTATGTCATGACTATAATTCGCTGGAGTGCTTCATTTTATTTCAGGGTCCTAGAGCATGTTCTCCTTCTGGAAACTTATACTAAGGAATCAATACCGGCCCTACATAAAATAAGGTACCTATCGATGATTATTTGAAAGTATGTGTGGCTTACTGGTTCGAGGTTATTTTAATAATTTTTTAACTCATTTGTAGGAAATATCTTCTTGAAGCTACAGAAGAAGCTTCTATTGCATATAATAAAGCGGTATGATCTTCTAATTCATATGTCTCTTATTTCCTATGTGGTTTCTGTTCATGCTTTCATGAGTTGCTTTTATATGTATGTGCCCCAACAGAGACATTTATAATGATATAACAATCATTCCAGCCTTCTAGCAGCACTGTAGGCTGCTTCTTGTAATACTGTATTTTCCCGAAGATTTTACTTTTAGCTTGATTACTGCAGTGTTTCATGTCTATTGTGCCTGCTTGTCTGTAATTGTTGCTTCAAACTTATTTAGTGTTAGACTTTTGGATTTTCTTGATCTTGTCTGTAATTGTTGCTTCAAACTTATTTAGTGTTAGACTTTTGGATTTTCTTGATGAATTTGATGAGATAAGAAAGTTTCCAATCTGCCTTTATTTCTATATCACTTGTTAGTGGTTATGTAGAGCATCTTTATGGTCTCCTTAAATGATCTCCTAGCTAAAATGTATGGAGAAAAAGGAAAAATTCATCTCCAATCACACACCCTATCATACTCCTAGCTCTAGCAGCTCCTAAATCTGGGGAGTGAGAAAGGAGCTCCTAACATTAATTACTAACAAGATTTTATATAAAAAATCTATATCTATTGGTTCACGATCATTATGACTCCCTAAATTAGAGAGTATGGTTGCAGTAGAAATTTTCTAGGTAGCTCCTAAAATAACTTTCTAGTCTTCTTAGCTTACTTGAAAATATTGAGCATGGTTGTTGATGCTCTTGACATTGTAGATATTGTGAACATGAAGATGTTCACGACGTCTATAAAAAATGCTTAAGTTGCTAATATATAGTTAAGATATGCTAAGCCAAGTGTTCGGACATGTATACAAGTTACTTAACCTCATCATTTTGTTACTTTTTTCCTACATCTCTCCTGCCTATGATTCATATTTCTTTTAACCAGGTTACACGTCTCCGGGAGTACCAGGGTGTTGATCCTCACTTTGATACAATTGCAAGGCAGTACCATGATATTATAAAGGTAACAACAATGCTTACAGTTGTAAATTACCTGCTTCCCGTGTGCAAGTCTAATATCAACATCCCCTTGCAGAAATTGGAAAATATGCAGTGGACAATCCACCAAGTTGAAATGGACTTGAAACGCCTCCCAGATCATGCAAATGCATAAAGGTAACAACAGTTCTTTGTTTGACTTTTGTTTGTGCTTGTAGTTATAAGCAAGATTGGTCATAGACATTTGAGTAGCGACTGCTGATCACATTAAAAGAATTGTAAACATCTGCCCACTTTTATATTCTCAGATGCATTTTTTGTTTTGGTTTCTGATGGAATCCAAAGCCTTGTACAAAACCCGCAACTGCATGGTCTGCATCCCTTCCTCCAATGCCAAATCCACTCCCAGTGCGTTTACTTGGTTTTCTGAAGTAATGTGATCCACAACACTTGAGAATAGTCTCCAAAGCCACCCCCAATCCATTTAGAGATGAAGCAATGCTTGATGTGTTTTTAGGAAACTCAGTGTAATAAATCTATGTAAAACTAGTTGTGCAGTTTTGACTTAACCTTTTTGAATTGCTTTTTTGAGTCTCACATTTTCAACTATTGTAAATCAAACCGAAATGAACCGAACCTACCCCTAATGATCAAGATCAAGTTTAAATCATCTTTTCTTAAAATGCAGCTTAACCAACAATTGCTCTGAAAACAAAACAAAAATGAAATCATTAACCTTAAAGTAAAATGATGGTTTAAATTTATTTAATGTTGAAATTGGGGATTAACTGTGATCATCTAATCTGCATCTGGAAGAAATCTTTGCTTTGGAGTGGAATTAGGAGAAGAAAAATCTCTGCGCTTTTTTACTCTCTCCGCATTGAAACCCAGCGTCTCTGTGGTGGTGGGATGGGAGGCATCATTATTGTCTTGAAATAGTTACACAGCAAATTCAATCATACATAAACAAACAAGAGTCACAAAGGAGATATTCACACACAAGGATTTGTGCCCGGAAAATCTTTAACTGGGTAAAAAACCGGGGGAACTCCCAAGATTTCCATCCACTAGCGAAATAGCAAGTTCATACAGAGATAAACACACACACACAAGCACAGGCTAAAATCCTAGGCTCCACTAAAGGAGCATCTTGTTCCTCTCTGCAACTTGAATTTATTTAAGCAGATGCGGATTCAGTCTTCACAAATTGGGGCATCTTGTTTTCCTGAGCTCTCCACTTGTTTCCAGTGAAATGTTTGAATGTAAGATGATGCAGAATGCAGATTCAAATATGAACAGCTTTCTTCAATCGAACATCAACAGATTGAAGAAAACTGAATATGAATCTTGGCCTCCAAGTCTATATGCAAGTTTTGAGAGCCAAGCTCATAAATCACTCTCATTCTGTGAAAAATGTTAGCTCAAAGAAGAAAGTTTTTCTGTAGGGTTTCTAAAAGTTGTGGGGATTTAATGAGATCCGGTGCGTGTGAGTTGGTATGATTGCATCCAAATTAGGTTACCCATTGTGTGGCCTAGCCGAACTCCCCCTCCCCTTGGTGTAAAATATATCGTTATAGAAAAAGTTGCGGGGATCGGAACCACCTTGAGTTGAGAGCTGAGTATTTTTTTATACTCCAGCAACCCTAAATGGTGATGCAATGATGATCGTACAAAATTCCACATGAAACTTTGGGTATTTCTGTGGCAACTTACTCAAAGACACTTGTCTCACAGAGGACATGAAGAAAAGGATAAATGCTAACTCAGTAGAATGAGAAAGGGTCACATGATTATTTATTTGAAAGGATGCACGTGCCCATACTTAACTAGGCAAACAACATTATGAATCGAAGTGGAGCGGGAGCAATATATTACGCTGTTTATTTTCGTAACTATATCAAACAATGGATGCAGGTAAAGAGAGGGGAGGGAGATTGGTATTATAACTTTCACTTTGATCTTGTTGTGTTGCCACGAAGATACAAACATACCTCTATGTATAGAGAGATCTTGATCCGACAACACCTTACATGCATAAAGAAATTTTTTTATCTCCCGAAGACTTTTTCACCTAAAACTTTCAACTGGTTGTTACCAAAGTCCATTTTGGTTTGCTTCCCCATACAATCATATG
Source organism: Malus fusca (assembly GCA_035220775.1). Taxonomy (NCBI): domain Eukaryota; kingdom Viridiplantae; phylum Streptophyta; class Magnoliopsida; order Rosales; family Rosaceae; genus Malus; species Malus fusca. The sequence goes on along the minus strand of CM069067.1, from coordinate 18,330,955 downwards.
TGTGACATTCACACTATGTTTCACAACACACTTAAGTTTTTAAAATTATAACATGACACGAAAATGTTTCTCAATAAATATAAAAAAAATGGTAACAACTTAAAAAACCTAGTTCACACATTTTTTCATGTACATCAGTTAGAGGGAAATACATTTCCGGTCGTGTGTAGAGAAATGAAGGTGAAGTTTAGAATAAAAGTCATAATTTCTAACTCTTGATTGGATTTGTAAATTTAGAAATTCAGAAATTTCGCGTAGAAGAAGTCATAAATCCTGCTTCAATTCCTGGTTTGGTATTGCTGTGCTTTGAAAAAAAACTGATTTTGCTGTGCTGTGAGAATAAGCTCATTTTTGCTGCTTCACGTTTTCAGTTTTTTTTTACCCAAAACTGTGAAAATAAGCTGTTTTTAAGTGTTTACCAAACATTATTTTGAGCTCAGCTTTTTTTGATAGCCACTTTTTATAAAAGCACCTCAATACCAAACCAGTATCATCTTTGCATTCATGTGAGTCAAATGGCTGAGAAACAAGTTCTTATTTAAAGACGAGCAACATAGACCATCCAAAAAGAGAAAGAAGGGGTCTTTGTCTATCCGAAACACAGGAACGATCTCACTAGAAAGTCATTAAAAAATGTTGTTGGTTGACCAGCCACGGAGCCGGCAAACAGAAGGAAGTAAAACAGCTCTTACATCAGGTGTACACATAAAGGAGTAACATGACCATATTATTGCGACAATCAAGCAGAAGCAAACCTATCTGGTTACCAGAGGATCAAGCATCAGATTCATGCCATTCCTGTAGGGTTGGTGTTGCAACTCCAACGTTCTTCGTGTCCAAAACATCGGCTGCTTCAGAGAATTTGGTGTTTCCACATTAGTCATGGGTATCGTTCGCTAATTCATTTTCAAAGCAATCAGAAATTTATAACAAATATGACAGATGAAACAGGTTTCATATAACTTTTAGGGGTAACGTCCTCTTGCAAAGCATTCTAATATGTAGAAACTGTTTCCTTGTCTTTGTAAACCCCAAAGAAAGATCATTGAAGATATTATACTGCACATCCATAAACGTAATTCAAAAGATCATTGCTTTCAGATAGGAATTAGAAAAGATAGCAGAGACTTAAAAGTACTACGCTTATACAACCCAGATCTTTCGACAGAATCCACCAACTTTTTGTCAGCATTATACTAGCGGCTCAAATAGAAAACTAAAGTACTTGTGAAATATATCAGCAGAGTAAGCTTGATATTAATCTAAAACATAACTTGCAAAATTCATTTTATGCCATCACTAACTCTCATTTCGGACATGAGAATCTAATAACATCACCGATTCTCATGTCAGACACCAGAAGGACGCAAATCCTCCTGCGTCCTTAAACTATACCCATAACCTTTCCCCATAACCTTTCCCACCTTCTTTCATCTCTTCTAAGTTACATTTTTCATCCCACTCTGTTTCCACCAGGACATGGTCAAAACCAATATTTTGTTTGGGACTTTGTTTTGCATTTGTAGCGTTCTAGTGTGGCTTTCTAGTGTTTGAGTAGTTCATTGGTAGTATTGTAATACGGTTGAGATTTGTCAAACAGCTGAGAAACAAGTTTTAGTTTAAAGAAAAACAATGGGAAACAAGTTACTTAAAGACGAGCAATGGACAGAGGCAAAATGCTGCCTGTTTCCAATCCTACTTTTACATGGAGTGTTTTGCAGACTAGGTATGAGTTGAAGGGAGAAAAGCACTCCCAACGTATATACAGTCAAAAGAAAAGGAAGAAAAGCAGCTTTAGAATCATTATACACATACAGCTTTAACAAGACCATAATATTATTACGACATTCAAGCAGAAGCCAACCTTACTGGTAACCAGAGGATAAAGCATCCAATTCGCTCCATTCTTGTAAGCTTGGTGTTGCAACTCCAATGTTCTTCATGTCCAAAATATTGGCTGGTTCAGAGAATTTGGTGTTTCCACGTTAGTCATGACTCATGGGTATATATCGTTCAACAAACCAATTCAAAGCAATATAACGGATAATATGCTCTTGTGAAATATTCTGATATGTAGAACTCGTTTGACTCTGATCAATGGATCAGATTGAGAGTATGACGTAAAGTGTAGCAATAACAATGGCCCTGTTAAGCTCATGAATCCTTTCTCCGCGTGAAAGTGATTATGGTAGAATAGTTACAATAACGTTACTCATTCGATCACATCCGTAAGATCAATGTAAATGATTTTACTTGCATTCAGTTGGGAATAAGAAGAGATAGCAGAAACTTTTAAGTACTTTGCTTATACTACCCCAAATCTTTTGACAGAATCCATCAATTGTTTATGTCATCAGCATTATATTAGTGGCTCAAACAGGAATTTTGAAGTACTTGTGAAATATATCAACAGAATAAGCTTATAAAAATCTAAAACATAACATGCAGTTTATTTCATGCCATCGCTAACTCTCGTTTCAGACACGAGAAGCCAATAACAGAATGACACCAATCCTCCTCCCCGTAGAAAAGCTTTTTCTTGCACATTAGTTACAAATTAACAATTGACAATCTCTACTGGCCAAAATCCAAATCACAACATGCACGCCTACAACTCGTCCACAAGAAATATTGTTTTGGGTTGAATGTTGAGAATGAGGCTTTTGAGTTAAAGAAGATGCCCAGAACGACAAAATTTCTAGAACCTTTTCCTGGTATTTCAAGATTTCTACAACTCGTCCACAAGAAAGAATGTAGTTCCAAGATCTCTCCGGTCTATCTTTGCAGTGCCTCCTTACATTAGCTAGCTGGATACTTCAAGCTATCATTTCTGACCATCATATAAAAAATGTAATTCGCCGCTCCCACAACCTTTCCCAACTTTTTTCCGTCTCTTCTAAGTTCCATTTCTCTTCCCACTCTGTTTCCACCAGGAAATGGTGAGAGCCTGTAGTTTTCATCCGAAACTCTCTAGTCATACTATTAGCCTGTAGTTTTAATGGTGCGTTTGAAATATTGTTCTGGTACGTTTGAAATATTGTTCTGGGTTGAATGTTGAGAATGAGGCTTTTGAGTTAAAGAAGATGCCCAGAACGACAAAATTTCTAGAACCCTTTCCTGGTATTTCAAGATTTCTACTTTTGACTTCTGTTAACATATTCTGAAAACTATTCCAGAGAAAAATAGGTCCCAGAAAACATTATCACCCATTTGCCTGCAGAACGATGAAATAACAAGAGATAAAACCTATCTGGGTAATCCCATCGAGGATTGATTGTATATAAGTTATCAATAATCTCATCAGCGCTCCTTCAAACTTAATATGTTGAATTATGTCAAGGATATGAGCCATGTGTTCACATCCTCATTCCTCACTTTTCAATCTATGATGCAAAAGTTATGCGTAGGATCCAAATCAAACCTTAAGATCATATAACATTTGATCAAATGACATGAAGACAGTCATAATTCCAAATTCAAGTCATTCATATTAATTGTACTTTTGAACCGAAGATCCTCACAAATGATTAATTTTTTGTCAGCTCTCCTTAGCTTAAGTTTTTGGAAAATGCACCACAACAATTAACAGTCTTACATTAGCATCAAAGAAACAGAAATCACATACCAGCATGTACGTCAGGTGTAGCAGCGGCTGTGGCGTCAAGAATAACTGTAACAGACTTGTAATCCAAAGCAACGCCATCAAACACAGTCTGCCTAATGCAATTTGGAGTCTGAACACCTAAAATGCAAGACCAACAAATTACAAGCTTGTAAAACACACATTTCATAAACAACCATTAGGGTTTTTCCAATAATTGAATCTCTCACTCACCAGTGACAACCAAACTGTCAATTCCAGAACCCTTGAGAAACGAATCGAGGTGCGTAGCAAAGAATGCACTAAACCGGGTTTTGACCAACTTGTAGTCCCCTTGTTCAATCACAAGACCATCAACAAGTTCAGCACCTCTCTCACCCTTAACAGTTGGCCCTACTTTCCCTGCCGGATATAAGTGCCGGCGAAAAAGCTCAACATCTCTTCCTAGTGGATCATGTTCACGCACAACCTACAATAAATGTCAAAATGAAGCATTGCAAATCCTTTTTAACTGTAAAACTGAAAACTAAAGTGAATAATATATCTACCCCACTGTTAAAATCAAATCAAAACACACTTTTTTCTTAATTACACATTAAATTTCATATTTTCATTGTTCAACTTCTAGTTTGCAGAAAGTAGAAAATTCAACTTAAAATTAACAAAGGGAAAGGAAAGGAAGTTGGCTGTACCCAAACTACTTGAATCCCACGCTGCCTAGCGATTTGGACGGCCTTGATTACATTTGGAACTATGGATTTGCCTCCATTAACCAGCATAGGACCATCCACATCAATGAAATCATGCTACAAAACAGCATATATATATATATATATATATATATATATATATATATAATGAGACCCTAATGATCTATTAATTTCCCTTTAACTGAGAGAGAGAGAGAGAGAGAGAGAGAGTTTGGGGGAGAGAGAGAAACCTGCATGTCAATGACAAGGAGAGCTGTGTGCTTCCATTTATCTGCCATGTTTGAGTTCAGAGAGTCAATTGGAGTGATGGCAGACGAAGAGGTTGGCAACTTGTTTGCAGCTTCAGAAAGATAGCACAAATAAAAAATAAAAAAAAGGCCCATATATGTTAAGACTTGGACTGGGCTTTTCATTTGGACAAAGGACCTTATGCTTCTTTCTCCTCAAAGATTATGGATTCAAAATGTAACAATTTTATATCTTCAACATGTGGTGGCTGATGGTTATTTTGAACAAAATTAAAACATCTAAAGCAAAAGTGTACAACTTTTGTATTGATATCACGTTGGACATGTTTGATGTAGTCTCGTTAAAACATTGGCAGAAAAAGATCAATGAGATGAAAAACCTATTTGAAGAGAAAAAAGGGTTTGATAAAATACTTTTGGTTGCTCCCCTGATTGATATCTTCCAGTGATCGAATGATTGCCTCAGAATTATATCATGTTGGCACCATTGCACTTAGTCAAGTCATTCCCACCATGCTTAGTTCATGTAGAGTTTCAAGCATAACCTCAGAATTATATCATGTTGGTCATACTCGTTGTCTACACTCACCTCATCATATGTTTATGGACTCCTCCTGGATGTAAGCACATACTTTGAACTCCCCCATTATAGGGTGAAGCCGGTGCATGAGTCACAAACGATTGGAGCCCACCACGGTGGAAGGCCTACGAAGAGATATTCTAAACATCTTTCGCTTATCAACTTAATATTCATTTTGAGGGAGTAGTTTTGGGCTACATCAAAACATTTTAATCACATTAAAAGAACTTGGGCCTATCACAACCATTGGTCCAAGTTAATATGAATTAGTAGCATATAATACTCCCACTGTTTCGATGAAACAAGCGAGACTATATGGAACTACTAACGAATGCATTGCATCCTCATATGGACTATATAGTCATATTAGGTTTTAGGATGATTATGAACCTTTTCATTTGATCCAACACGAGCCTTGTGTTGGACCTTGGGTCTAAGGTAAGTAGTTGTTGATTTTAGTTACGCGTTTAATCCAATTAAACCGTTATTTCCTATTGGCCGTTGGACCCAACTATTCCATTTTGCATACATTTAAACAAAAGGAATACATGAAATAATAATAAGGGCTTATGCCCTTTTACAACACAAATGATGGACTTATGTCCATTTACAACAATCTTGAACTAATCAAATTACATTCAAATTCTACACTACCAAGCCCAAACATTCATAATGTAAAGCGGCCAATCACATAGGTCAATTATCGAGGCCTTTGGTTCATAATCACCATTTTCTTAATCAAACACATTTAACTAAGAAAACAACTTTAAAACAATTGGTTTTCGGATCCATAGAATTGATTTAAATGGAACTAAATAAAATGAAAATCCAATTCTCATTTAAAGAGACAAAACCATTTTGTTCTCATCTAATTTGGGCCAAAAACAATGACCACAACTTTTGGGCCATTTTCCAAAACAAAAAACTTTTGGGGTCACTTTGTAAAAACACAAAAGTCCACAACTTCATGTAATCACAACTTAGAACCCAAAATTTTTAATAATGTCAAAACATCATTAAAGGAGCAAAACAATTTGTCCTTTAGAGTTTTTGGGCCTTAACGTAAAAACGTAAACTTTTGGGCCAAAATGCAAATACACAAAAGTATCAAAACTTTATGTAAGTGCACAAAAGGCCCAAAAATACCCTATTCTATTAGGGTGGCCGGCCATGAGTGAAAAAATTAAAATTTTATACAAAGTTTTGTAAGTGGATTTTATTAGGTGAGGTAAAGATGATATAGAAAAATTGTAAGAAATAATTTATGTCACATCTTTAATAAAAGTTTGTCTCCCATTAAAAATACTTTATCATTAACCATCACCCACTAAATTAAATCAAAACTTTATGTAAAAACATAAAACTTTTTGAATCAAAACTTCAAAACTTTTTGTTCTTGGCAAGAACTCCAAGAACATTGAAGAACACTCATGAAAACTCAAAATACATGGCACCAAATTTTTAGTTCCAATATTCATGCTTAAATGAAATACATCTACAACATTTGAGATGCAAAATTTTCTAGCAAAATTTATATTCAAAGCAAGAACAAAGCTTGTAACATTTACAACATTTAAATCATAAAACATGAAAATCACAAAACCCAAAAGGATCCACCATACACTAGACCTAGGCTCTTGATACCACTTGAAGGAAAAATTTTGTCCTAGCTAAGAACATGTAAGAACATTTGAATACATATGCAAACTATTAACTCTTTAAAGTAGGCATGCATCCAAAAACAATTCATAAAACCCATGACTTTCAAAGCCTAGTATATGGTGAACCAAAATACTCTTTAACAACATTAAAGAGAATGAAGAATTTATAGATTCTTTACCCTTGAAGCTCATCCTTGTTTACACAAGGGATTCACCCAAGTGGAGGGCCTTCAAGTCACCTCCTTGCTCCTTGGATCTTCCTTGTGATTTTCCTCCTTTTAGTGCTCATTTGCTTCTTTGAGGGTTTGAGGATTTGTTCTCCAAAACACCAAAAATTTGATGTCTCTAAGTCTCTTCACCAAGGATGTATCTTGTGAGGATGAAATGGATGACTTAGGGAAGTAGAAATTGCTAGATTTATTCCCTAGGTGGCCGGCCTCTTTAGATAGAAATTAGAGAACATGTTTCACCCAATTTCACCCAAGAAAACCCTAATTGAAAACAAAGCTATAAAGATGAATTTATACTTCATTTCAAGTGAGTGGCAAACTTGCAATTAATCCAAGTTTGATACCCTCACCCTTATGGCCGGCCTATATGTGTTTATTGGGCTTATTGCCCATTTTGTTTTAGTTGTCATACAACTTAAACATAATGGGCCTTGTGGACCAAAACACTTTTGGGCCCCGAAGCCCTAAAACCAACTTAAAAGCCCAATACGAACATTTCGTATAATTAATTAACTAATTAATTAATCTTGACCATTCTTCAATTAAACCATTTAATTGCTTATCAATTTCATTTAATTTCTTCACATACATCCTTACTCGGTGTACGATCCATTAGGTTCCAATTAGCGAGGCAGTGGGCGATGTTACTCTTAACGATCGATTGTGAATTGAAACCACATTTCAATTCTCCCTTTGATGATTAGTGTTTGCTAATCATTAGGGCTTCCACAAACCATGAGTGACACCTAGCAGTATGTCATGGTTACCCAAGCTAAGTAGAATTGGTTGGAGAACTTATCCAGTTACAACTACAATGCAATACGGTCCTTCTCTAATACAATACTCTTAATCACATTGTTTAAGTGATAGTTTGTTTCATGTCTACTATCCAATGTGATACTTTCCTATATGATTCCCTTGAATATGATTTGGAACAACTTCCTAAGTCATATTCATTTGCTTTGGCCAAAGACTTTAGAATCATATCTTAGAGTATTCTCCTCCCACCATGGAAGGTTAGAGATCCCTTGTTGTTCATTCATATGCCTACATGACTAGATCGCATGACCCCAACAATGCCGTGGACAATCCGAAGGAATGCCGTTGTCATGATCAAAGATCAAGGACCTAACCATTAGACATCTATGATGCCTCAGGTCAAAGGACTACTTTTGCATATTGTAACCTTAGAGTTCATACATGACATGTATGTTCGAACTCTCTTTTGATCGTAGTTCAGTGTACTCGATTACTCTTTCGAGCACCTATGTGTTTGTCTTAGTGTCCAACACCAAATGACTTGAGACTAGTTCATACTCACGTTTGAGTCAACATAACACATACTAACCTTAGCGGATTGTCAATGCCCAATTGGCAATCCTATGGCTAGGAACGTTTTAGGAATGAACATAAGAGAAATGTCTCGTTAATCTAACTCATTAGATCACTTATCTCTTAGACCAAATACATCCCTTGGATTCTCTTATTGCTTAAACACATGATACAATAAATAGTGATTAACAATAAGTCTTGCCCTCCATTAAACATATAAAAGTTTAACACATTAAGTATTCCAAAAAGCTATTACATCAAATGAGTGGCTTTGTGGGCATACTTCCAACAGATTGTCCGTCTCTTCTTCGATAGCGAGACGTAAATTCTTTGCAGTGAGGTGGAGCTTCACATCTTAGACCCACTTGAGGTAGTTCCTTCCAGAGACCTCTAAAGTGGTGAAGTCGAGTTTGTTCAAATTCGACATGTTCCTATCACAAAATAGATGGACAATATGTGGTTAGTGTAATGGAGAAAATCAATCCATTCACATAGGAGTAGAACATACTGGTTCTAATAGACATGTATTGGTTTAATTTTGCATGGAAAAAAAAACTTAGTGCTTTCATGGGTGATGTTTTTAAGTGAAAACTTCAGGTTTTCAAACAAGGCATGTTTGTAAGAAACTTCAGGTTTCAAAAAATAATTATGAACTTCAGGTTCATATATTCTTGCAGGCAAACACAGATATATACAGAAATATGCAACAAGAATATGCAAAAAAAAAAAAGGACTTTTAGGTCTATAATTATAATTGAACTTAATTATTTGGACTTCAGGCCAAATTAAAATGTGGGTCAAAAATATAAAACCCAAATTATTTAAAAATATTAAATAATTAAAGCTCAGGGGCCTAAAAATATAGGCCAAAGCCCACGGGTGGCTTGAGCAGTTATGGTTCGTGTAACCTAGGCCCAAAATTGGGCTAGGGTGTCTCGGGTGGGGCTGCAGGCCCATAGGGAGGATTGGTCAGGGGAATGGGCTGCTGCAGGCAGCCCCAAAGGCTTAAAAAAAATTCAAGCGGGCCGCTTCAGGCGAGCCCAAAAAAAGTTTTTTTTTTATTCACACACGGGCCAGGGAAGCTCCAAAGCCCAACAGGCTGGAACAGGGTGTTAGTAGAGGGTCGAGCCTAGAAAAAGAAAAAAAATGAAGCAGGCCGAGTAACAGAGCCCAATAGGGCTCAGGTTTTGGAACCAAAACACCCCAGTGTGTGTTGGGTGCGTTTAGCCGAAAAAGAGCCAAACCAGTCGCTCTTGGCGGCGGTCCGTGGTTGGTTAGGACTCGGGTTGAGTCATGGTGGTTGTTGACGACTATGGTGGTGAACATAGATGATATAATCTTAACGTTATACCAACCAAACCCTAGAAAATTTGAATCGGATTTTCGACAAAATTTCGATGAGATTCAAGTGAATCTCGGTCCAATTTCTGACGTGGGATGACTTCTGGTCGTCGACGACATGAACCAAAGGTTCAGGGCAGTGGCTGCAGGCCATGCCATGTTTGATGTGAACTGGGACACCATTAAAGGTGTCGGGTTTTCTGGGTTGTGAAGCTCGGAGCTTCTGCTCCATGGTTCTCGGCTTGGCGTGGGAAGCCCATCTTCATGATGGTGGTCCTGGGTTCGAAAGAACCCTTGGTTTCCCTTTTTTTTTCTTCAAGTTTTTTTAATTCAATTCAATTATATACATATTCAAAACAATAATATGTTAATTCAATTCATATATAATTCAATTGGATGGATATGCAATTCAATAATTTGATACAATTCATATATTGGATGCAATTCATAACCAATATCAAATTCACATAATTCAACAATTATGATTATGAGGCATACACAATTTATGTAGAATCTAAAATTCGTAAAACGTAAAGTTGGGTTATGCATCATGGTGAATGTTCATGCTATAAGGGCTGCAAAAATATCGAGATAAAAACCGTTGTTTTGAAAGAACCTGATTGCGTGATGATATGGATGAACTGGTTTGATGCAGAAAAATTCTCTAACGTCAGATTCCTAAGCGCAGCAGTAGGAGCGTGCTGATAACGTGTTGTGGTCTATTTTATTTGACAAGGTTATGGTGGCCGGCGGCAAGGAGAAGAGAGTGAGAGAGATGTGTTTGTAGAATTGTAGGGGAATGTGTGTGTTGTTATCCCTCCTACATTGTGCCTTTATTTATAGTAGTAAAAGGAGAGAAGATATTTCTTCTTCCCCAAGGAATACAAGATACAATAGGAAAGGGTAACTAGAATCAAATCTAATCTAGGATTTACATAATCACACTTAAATTAGGAATGTTTACAACACATGATTCATTTGTTGGTGAAGTGGAATGTTCAGCTTCCTTTTTCTTTGGGTGTTGAGTTCTAAACATGGAGTTGCCTTTTTAGTCTCTAGTTTTTTCTTGTTTTTCAAATTTACTCCAAATCCATCTGTCCAATTGCATATAAAGTTATAAAAATCAAGTCTCTTTGCAATCTTTTTTTTCTTTCTACTTCCCAATCTCTCAATTTTTATCGAATGTTTAAATCAACTGTCACAAGGTAATCAAAATTAACTTTAAATGTATATTTTGCTTTTAATAATTTATTATTTAATGGATTATTTTAATATTAGATTCATTAGTGCGATGTTGATTTTAGAAAAAAACACAAGAGAAACAATTAGCATTGTTGAATTATTATATTTGTCAATCAAGTTTTATTGTTTTTCACTCTCAATCTTAGACTCCTGACTACAAACATTTAGTACATTTGTGCCTAAAAACGTGAGACGTGTAATATATGAGTAATGTTTGTATATCTATCTTCTTTTGATATTAATTTTTAATGATATTTGATGTAGAAATAGTTTATTTTTATTTTTATTTATTTATTACGTATTTAGTGAATTCTTTTTTTATACATATCAAGTTACAAAGAATCGGGGGTCAAAGAACTTTAGGGCCCCGCTTCGAAGGCTTGCCTAAGACCCCAAATTCTCAAGACCGGCACCCTGAATTCGTTTGATGCATACAACATGAACGCATGATTGAAGTTTCCATTATATAATAAGCATTTAGGAAAATTTTGGAAACGAAACATGCATAAAAAACCGAAGAAAAGAATTCTGCGGAGTATGTCATCAACATTATATCATCATGACTATTTCAATATTGTCCAGCCACTTCAATATATAACCTAATTTATTTCCTTATCATCAAAATCCTAGTGTTAATATTGGTTGTCATTCTTCCCTTGCGAAGTAAAGAATTCAACTAAGTATGATCTCTCGAGCTGCAACTTGAATTAATTATTAGTTCAAAAAATAAATATCATTCCCTTATTTTTTTGTTTATCAACAACTGTTGTTCAAAATATTTCAACCCAGGACCTTCGACCTTCAACAAAGTGGAGGCCATGCACTAAACCAAATGATCATCGACAAATATTAGCACGCACTTATTAAATAAAAAATGTTCATTTTATTCAATTTAACTTGATATATTTTATGTCTCTAGTCCAAATTAATAGTTTTTCAATCCTTGGAATAATTAAGCTTGCAAGATCTTTATGAAGCTATACATCAAAAGAGAGAGATAAAGAGAGATGCATATGGAGTACTTCTTCCTACAAGAATACTACTACTACTACATTGAGTTTTTATTTAATTAGTAATTGAGTACAATATAAAGCTAGCAATAGTACACAAATCTAATTTAGATGCATAACATCATGGCCAATCAACCTTAATCTAAATTGCAACAGATTGACTGCTCATAATGTTATCTCATCCTATCCTACAGTAAAAAGCGCGCACTTAGGGTTAATTAAAACCCATTTCCATAAGCAGGAGCCCAATAATCAGCTCCATTGTCACTCCCAAGATGCTGAGTGCATGACACAGGAACCAAGCACAACCCCTTACTTCCCAGATCCTTTGCCTTATGATCTTGTGATTCCTGTAATTATCATAAAAATAAAAAAATCAAAAATCAAATTCACAATATGCACCTGGTTAGGAGCGCCTTTGCTTTTCAGGCAGTTGTCACCCAACAGCTAAAAGGGCAAAAGAGACAAAAAGAGGGTATCACCATATGACCAGTAATTTTAATGTCAATTTCTATATCATCAATTCAACTTTTGATTCCAAATTCTAGTTAGGTATAGTGACTATAGTTTATGATCCAAAAGCATATTATGTTTTCAATTTACTTTAAATTAATACTACAAAAGTTTTTGTAAAGTTGAGAACCTAGCTTGTTCCTTGAGTGCTTTTCTTTGTCATGAATAAAATAATTAATTTGTTAGATGCTTTAATTTATATATTCAAAGCCTCCCCTCCTTGATTTTGATGGTGTAATGGATCCAATAAAGCCTACCCGACCAGGGTCTTCGGGAAATGCACAATTCCTTTCTCCTTGTAACCTAAAGTAATTAAATTCTCCTTCATCAATTATATTATTCTAATTCATTAAGACACACAATATTTAATTAATTAAGTTAGCTAGTCCACATGCTTAATTTCTGAAAGTATGAATATGTGTGAGAGGGAGAGATGGAGAGTGAAAGAGAGAGTTGGAACAAATTGTTAGGAAATATTTTTGCTCATCACCGTATTGTCATTTGATAAAGTTAAATTCTGAAATTTTGTAGTAGATAGATTAAATCACACACACATCTAACAATGATCTATACAGTAGTGGCACTCACCACCGATTTAGAATGGTGAAAAATGCACTAAACTGGTTATGCTTTGGGAAATGGGATATAGGTACTTACAGACTGTTGCTTCCTCATGTTTTTTGAGGCACTGCCCAAGTAAGGGGAGCTGAGGGCCTGCAACAAAGGGAAGGGAAAAAGAAATAAAGTTCATGACCTCCATAATCCATATAACTAAAGAAGGTAAGAAAAAGCATGAATTATTGAAACATTAAGTGCATGCTCTCACTGATTCTGAGTTGCTAGCAGAGTAGAGTGTATATAATGTGTGTGTGTGTGTGTGTATAGTTTTGATAGAAGCATCACCTGAATTTGACCCTGAAGGAATCTGATATACCCAATGACTTCTAACAGGACTGAAGCAGTGTCAGTCTGCAAAAGAGAAACAAACATGCACATACCACAGCAAACCCTTTATAAGTCATCTCTCTCTGGTCCTCTTTAATGTTAAAGAGAGAATCCAAGTGAAATAAAATACGAATAAAGAAGTAAAAGAACTGCGCTTTGATCTGAGTTTTTGGAAAATAAATAAATAAATATTTTCGTTGGATTTTATCTGGAAAAAGGAAACAAAACAAATAAAAAAACCTCAACAAATATGAAATTCCCAGTATTCACCTTCCCAAATGGGGAAACTAGTTGGTGAAGGGCTGTTATCCTATCACCTAGCTTCTCCTTCCTGACCTGGTTTACAGTAGATTTATAAGAAAAGTCATGTTAGAAGATAGTTAATTTAGCACTTGTTTATTTTGATGATGGATCGATCATATATATTGGTCACCAAACTAACCACAAGAGATTTACTTAATTTCACTTAATAAATGCTCAAAGAAAACGAGTGCATTTTTGCCCACCACCATTTAGAATGGTGTATGCTCACCATCCTATTTATCACCGTTAGATGAGTTTGAATTTTGAGATTTGTGCTTATCCACTACACGAATCTCGAAATTCAAACTCATCTAACGGTAATTAATAGGGTGGTAAGCACACACCACACTAAATGGTGGTGAACAAAAATGCTCCCAAAGAAAACTACAACTACTAATTAAAAAGAAGAGAGATTAATTTTGCTACCTTGAGAGGTGGTTGGCTTGGCGATTGTTGAACCCTGGCCTTCTTGGTTATCCCACCAGTGGCAGTGCTATTACACTAGTACAAACAACATGCATATGGAAAATATAAATTAAAAGTAGAAAAATAGAAAACCGATATATAATAGAAACATAATTTAACGAACATCAAGACAAAACTTGAAGAAAACTATATATATATATATATATATATATATATATATAGGAAGGGATATAATTCTCCCTTAATTACCTCAGATGAGTGATCTGCATGTTGGTTCCTCTTATTGTCAGTTTTGTTGTAGGAGAAGTCCAATATATTATTAGTATTACTTGAACTAGTGACACAAGACCTAGGGGATGAAACTGGCATGATTTGAACTGGGGACCAAACAGGCCTGCTGCTGCTAGGTGCCTGCGGCTGAAATTCTTCGTCTCCATGACGAGTACTGCCCAATAAGTTAATGCTGTTCTGGGAACTAGCCTCTTGCTTTATAATATTATCAACACCATGAGGAGGAAGAGGAGCCCTTGGATATTGTGGAATCAAGATTTGGTCCTCCTCCCAATTTTTCAACCTACTTTTAGGTTGAAAATTATGACTCAGGGTACCAAAGCTATCTTCCTGGCTGGACAATCCACCCCTGAAAAATGATGAAAACATTCAAAATTTCAGTTCATAACACAATACTGTGTCAAAGATCAATCTAGAGAGAGAGAGGGGTACAAGAGTAACTGGTTCCAGGATTGTGGAGGCTCTAGGTTATAGTCAGGCAAAGAATTCAGAGGGAGTGAACTAGAAGAACCAAGCTGCACATATTCTGAAGGGTAGAGAGATGGTGGATGCATGCTGCTCCACCACTTAGGGTTTCCGGCCATCATTTGTTGCTCTTAAGACCACTCCCAAAAACACTTCTTCAGTTCATGCGCTTGCTCCTTTGATCAAAAGATCACGCAAGGAAACCAGAAAAGAATTTCTCGTTGTTTTCCTCTCTCACTTTCGTATATTTCCCTGTATATACACCCAAACAAGACTTTGCTAGCTAAAGCTTTATGGGTACTGTTTGCTTTCTCGGATGAGGTCGAAGAAGCTCAAGTCTAAGACCTTTAAATTTTTTTATAGAGGGTGGGGTTGAGAAACTTTGCATATTGTATGTTTTTCTTTCCATTTTCTAGTTTCAGTTGTTTAGTAATATCTTTTTTTATTCCTGCTTTTGCTTTTTTCTAAAGTGGGGGCAAAAAAAGGTGGGTGGGGAGTGTTTTCAGGCCCTCATAAACTAATGGCTCTTAATGCTTACTTTAATTAGGGTTGTACCTTCGGAAGTTGGGCTTGTTTATAAATTGGAGTTAGGGTTTTGGGTGTAATAGCACTATTCATATCTCACACACACATATATATATATATATGCATTCTTTATTCTTAATGCAATAATTCAGGCCCTCATAAACTAATGGCTCTTAATGCTTACTTTAATTAGGGTTGTACCTTCGGAAGTTGGGCTATAAATTGGAGTTAGGGTTTTGGGTGTAATAGCACTATTCATATCTCTCTCACACACATATATATATATATATATATATATATATATATATGCATTCTTTATTCTTAATGCAATAATTCACTTCAACAAACAAGCTACAGAATCTGAGTGGGTGATTAAAAAATACAGATAATGACTTTTGCAATAGATAATGTGGAGCCAAAAATAATCACAAGGCTACACGTGGATTTTTGGGTGAAGATGATAAATTTACCCTTGAGGCATACCGGATTTCCTACACGCGAGCAGTGGAGAATCATCTATCAACCAAATCAGGAGTACCCAAAATAGGTAACAAGTTCAAATTTGTCTCATCTATCCTCATTCCATAACCTCCCAAAACCTCCCAAAACATTTCTTTTATTATGATAATTAGCCAATTAATATATTTATACCTAATTAATATATTAATTGCTAAATTGAATCACCAAGGCCACACTCCCCTATAAAAGCTCTATTCTCTTCTCCAAAAGACACTTCTCATTCACTTGCTAAAATTCTCCAAAATTCTCAAACACTTTCTCTCTAAATTCTAACTTTGGCATCAGAGGTTCTTCGGCCAAAGCCTCCCTATTCATCGTGGGCGTGTGAGGCTCTTGGCCTTGACCTAAGGTGTAAATTGTTTTGTAGGTGCAATCTTGTCCAAGATCAAGGAGGAAGAAATTTGCATCCACAAATTGGTGCTTTCATTGAGAGTTGAGATCCATACTCGTAGAAGACTCTCGCATAAAAAGGTTTTTCTCTATTTTCTAGTCCATTTGAATATTGTTCATACGTTCTTATTATTAGAATTTTTTATTTGCAAAGGTTCTTTGAAAAAACGTATAAGAAAAATATAATGGCTAGAAATTTAGAAAATTTCACAAGTGAAAATTCTTATACTTAAGAAATGGTACCGCGGCGATCCACGAGGCTAAATGTGGTCATAGGCTGAGTGGTACCACCACTACTAGGTTCCACAATGGCCCAAGCCGTGCCATCCAAGCTTGCACGGGCCCGAGCCCAAGCCTCGCATTCGCATGCATCACGCACTGAGCAGCCTGCTCCCGCCGAGTAGCCTACTCCCATGGCCCAGCCTACTCTTGCTGAGCAACCTGCTATCGCGGCCCAGCCTGCTCTCGTGGCCCAGCCTGCTCCCGACGAGCAGCCCACTCCCGTGGCCCAGCCTGCTCCCGCCGAGCAGTCCATTCTCGCGGCCTAGCCTGCTCTCGTGGCCCAGCCTGCTCCCGGGCCCAGTTTGCTTTCGTGGCTTTACAAACAGCCCAAGTCGACCCAAGATTATCTCAACCATCCGGACCTACCATCGAGCCAGGGGCATTCTCACCACATTTTTCCGCAGATTTGACATTTCCTAACTCAAATCTCGCACCCGAAGTCTACCACCCTTCCACTGCCCAAGGAGGCACATTCCTTCCAAGCTCTTCCCATCCAAGTGGCGAACAACACTTGTCTCGACAAGTCATAGAGTTGACGAGCGCCCTTGCACATCAGACGACTTTGGTGAACCAGTTCTTGCAGCGCACCAAGATGCAACGTGCCCCAGACAAGGTCTTCCGAAGTAGGACAAGGGCAGACGAAGAACCTTTCCAGCAGCGTCCTGGCAAGCAGCCACTCGACCAGCTACGAACCAAGCGTTTAGGCAGTGTACACTCCCGATTGGGCCCTCGAGATAATGTATACTCCCGTCTTAGGCCCACGGACTAACATACACTCATGGTTGGGGCCACACTCCGATAATCAACATGAGCAACCTTCTAGGCGAAGTGTTCATTCGTGGCAAGGCCCGCAATGAGCATCATCCACCTCATATCGGAGTAGGCAGCACAGCAGACGAAGATAAACAATTACTCAATCCAGCTCAAGTTCAACCAGCAGCCTGCGAGTTACTCGCTCTCCTGCTAGAAACATACCACATCAACCGCAGCTGCAGCATAGACGAGCCGAACACATGGAAGAGCAGCCTAGACCAGCAGGTCACGACCGGGGGCAGCCGAGGGCTCTACCACCCCAACAAAGGCAAATTCAAGAAGAAGTAGAAATACTCATGACCGAGCGATTACGCGATTTCCCGCGCAACGAAGCTATTGACAAAGCACTTTGATGAGACATGACCAACTTGAACGAGTCATCTTTCAATGATAAGATCGAGCAGACGGGACTACCCCACATAGATTGCAGGATATAAAGACTTTTTCTGTTCCGACAAACGCAGCAGCTCAGCCTAATGGCACGCTGGGGGCAGACGAGTACCAGAATGACACACCAGCCTGACTACCAAGAACCTGGGGCAGACCTTGTTCTCAACACTCCAGACAATTTCTCCCGCTGCGCACAACCTGGCCCAAGCCAGCCCCATCTCTGATTTCACAACCACACATGCCTGCTCCACAGCTTCCGGCAGCCATTGATTTATCACCATAGCTCATAATTGTGCCAATCTTGCAACATGGCTCCCAGCCATGTCGATCTTGCCATGTGGCTCGTGCCAACCAAGCCTCAAAAAGGCACACGACGAAACACCTAATGATGGCACAATAATTCTGGGAGTAGCTCACTGCGCTTACACCCTTACGCGAGATCCACAAGCAGTTTGAAGTCTCAAGCAGATCGCCAAACATGACCTCGCAAGCTAAGGGTTATTTCGGTTGTCCCAGCAGTCCAGTTTTCCTCAGCTGCACTCACGACAACGACTTCCATGCTCTCCAGTGCGAGAGGGTAAACCAATTCCCCGACACCCAAAAAGGTCTGCTCTCCAGTGCGAGAAGATAAACTAATTGCTCTCCAGTGCGAGAGGGTAAACCAATTCCCCGACACCCAAAAGGGTATGCTCTCCAGCGAGAGAGGATAAACTAATTGCTCTCCAGTGCGAGAGGGTAAACCAATTCCCCAACACCCAAAAGGGTATGCTCTCTTGTACGAGAGGATAAACTAATTGCTCTCCAATGCGAGAGGGTAAACCAATTCCCCGACACCTATATGGGTCTACTCTCCAGTGCGAGAACATAAACTAATTGCTCTCTAGTGCGAGAGGGTAAACTAATTCCCCGACACCTATACGGGTTTACTCTCCAGTGCGAGAGGATAAACTAATTGCTCTCCAGTGCGAGAGGGTAAACCAATTCCTCGACACCCATATGGGTTTGCTCTCCAGTGCGAGAGGGTAAACTAATTGCTCTCCAATGCGATAGGGTAAACTAATTCCTCGACACCTATCTGGGTAAGCTCTCCAGTGCGAGAAAGCCATATAGCTTAAAAGATCAAATGCTTGAAAATCAACTAGGCAGCAAATGGTCAGGGGTAGCAGCCACTTTTGCACTTAACAGTTCACTCATCCGACACTTCATCTTCAGCAGCTTCGATCTTGGCAGCTTTATCCTTGATTGCTCCATCTACGGCAACTGAGAAATCAAACTCAAGCAGTTTCCTCATTTTGGCAAGCAGCCCAGACATGGCAGTTTAAACTGTTGCCCATGCCACGCCACTTCCTCGGCCTATGTCGAGCTAATCCTTGGTTTCAATCAAGCCAAGCAACACAAGCAATGGCCCCTGCCACACCACCTCATTGGCCCATGACAAGCCGACTCCTGGCCCATGCCAGCGGACGTGCCACACCACCCTGACGGCTGCCCCGTAGCAGCACCTCCTAAGAAGAAGACAAAGAGAATTAAGTTTTCCTTACATCGGTGCGGCGCGAAGAAGACGAAGAAAGCAACGAAATACGGTCCTTTGCATAGGCAAGATGTAGAAGATTGCTAAAGGAGGGGGAACAAATATCCTCAAAGCTCTCTCTCTCTTGTAGGGTAGAATAAATCGCTCTCCAAAGTTGATTTAACAACCCACTTAAGGTGCACTTAAATAGGCTTTGAGAGAAATTTATTTCTCTTTCCTAAAAGGATCTAATTTCATATTAAAGAAGGAATCTACATCAAAAAAGGAAGCAGTCCTAAGTTTCCTAGAGCAAGAAGATCTCTACACCTGCTGCCATTTCATATGAGTAGCCCAGCAGGTGTGGGGGCATTTGTGGAGCCAAAAATAATCACAAGGCGACACGTGGATTTTTGGGTGAAGATGACAAATTTACCCTTGAGGCATACCAGGTTTCCTACACGCAAGCAGTGGAGAATCATCCATCAACCAAATCAGGAGTACCCAAAATAGGTAACAATTTCAAATTTGTCTCATCTATCCTCATTCCATAACCTCCCAAAACCTCCCAAAACATTTCTTTTATTATGATAATTAGCCAATTAATATATTTATACCTAATTAATATATTAATTGCTAAATTGAATCACCAAGGCCACACTCCCCTATAAAAGCCCTATTCTCTTCTCCAAAAGACACTTCTCATTCACTTGCTAAAATTCTCCAAAATTCTCAAACACTTTCTCTCTAATTCTAACTTTGGCATTGGAGGTTCTTCAGCCAAAGCCCCCCCCATTCATCGTGGGCGTGTGAGGCTCTTGGCCTTGACCTAAGGTGTAAATTGTTTTGTAGGTGCAATCTTGTCCAAGATCAAGGAGGAAGAAATTTGCATCCACAGATAATGTGTTGGGAAATAGTGGAAATTAACAATAGATCTAGCACAATTTTCACGCAATAAACGAAATTGTCATGCCTAAAATTTTTGGTCGTATGGGTAAATTGGATCCAACGTCCTATACAATATAAATATATTATCAACTTACGTGCATATAGAGAAGTTATGAACCCTGCAAAACAAGCTATAAAACAAAGAAGACAAATGATTAGAAATTAAAAAAAAAAGGATACTTTGAATGCAGTATGTAATCCTTAACATTCTTTGACTAAAACCTTAATGATATTCAAAGTTTGATCAAAGTCCCTTGACTTTGTACACCTCATTATATTACAATTAATATTTATAGTTTTATAGTTTTGACATTAATTGTTTGATATTTTATGAGATTTATAATCCTATAAATTTAAAATCCCTCATTATAATTGTAACATCCCACATCGCCCAGTGGAGTGATCCTTAAATGTATATTCCCATCCTTATCTAGCACAAGGCCTTTTGGGAGCTCACTGGCTTCGAGTTCCTTTGGAACTCCGAAGTTAAGCGAGAAGGTGGCCAGAGCACTCCCATGATGGGTGACCCACAAGGAAGTTGCTCGTGAGTTCCCAGAAACAAAACCGTGAGGGCATGGTCGGGGCCTAAAGCGGACAATATCGTGCTACGGTGATGGAGCAGGCTCGGGAAGTGGTCTGCCCCGGGCCGGGATATGACAATAATACTATTAGAAACGGTTACAATAAAAAAAATTCAAACATTTTGATTGAATAAATGGATAAAAACTAAGTAAAAATAAGAAATAAGAAATGGCAAAAGAATGTATCCATAGTGTTAAAAAAATTGGTACATTTCACATATAACAAAGTGGTACATTAATAAAGAAGAATGGGTACATTATAAATAAATTAGGGTACAGATAAAAGATTAAAAAACTATGAGTACAAATGATTTTTTAAAAAAATATAGGCGCTAAAAGAAATTAATACATGGGTACAAAATAAAACTAAAAAGAAAATACTACAAATTTTAAAAAAATGTTGCAAATTAAAAGTGGGTACAAACTAAAAATATAAATATATGATACAAAGTTTAGGCATAAAACATAAATATACCATATGTAATTTTTCTATCATTGATTAAATATACAATGTCACGTGATGATATACACATGGGTACAAACACAAATAAAACTTTGAAAAATATGGGCACAAAAAGAAACTAATATATGGGTACTAATTAAAAATGAAAAAAAAATTGGTACACATTAAAAATAGGTACAAACTAAAAATAAAAATATATGATAAAAAATTTAGCCATAAATATAAATATACTAATTGAAACATTTTTAACACTAAAGGAATATATTTAAAATAAAAATATTATATTATTCAAATAATTAATGATGTTATTAATATCCAAGGACCTTGATAAAAAATTGGAAATGAATAGGATTTTAATCAATGGAGTAGCAAAAAGAAGGATGTGAGCCTAATTTCTCCTAAAAAAAATTACACATTAAGAAGGGGAGACAAAGGCTAAGATGTCCAAAATATTCGAATGTAGAAAAAAAACAAAAAAC
Source organism: Malus fusca (assembly GCA_035220775.1). Lineage (NCBI taxonomy): Eukaryota > Viridiplantae > Streptophyta > Magnoliopsida > Rosales > Rosaceae > Malus > Malus fusca. The sequence continues at coordinate 18,309,160 of CM069067.1, read as the reverse complement.
AATCTATTAGGATGGACTATCGTGTCAAACAACTCAATGCATGAGCAGCTCTACCTTAGCTAATTTGTCAATAGAGGTAAAGCTCACCAACACATGTGGGTCATATTTCTATTAGAGAAGTGACACAAATATGGTATGGAAATGATAATACTTAGATACTCATTATTGAGTACTCTATGTACTCACTTTCTGATTTGACACAATAAAAAAATGTCACGTGTTCCTTGTCTTTTAAGCTAAAAAAAACTAATAACATGTCCATTATTTTTTTAAGACAATAAAAGATGTGTTAAAATATCATTAGACAAAATCAAAAGTAGTGAGCACTCAAATATTACATGTATGGAAAATGTGATAAAAATAATATTTTTATTTGTCAACAACCATATTTGCCTTCTCTACATAATTATTTTCAAAGCATGCGTGCATCATATCATTCATCATCTTTCTTTTTTTCTTTTGTTGTTTTGTCAAAGTTACTTCATCATCTTCTCAGTATAACTAAACAATAAATACTAAACTAAAAAAAGCTGGACTTCATATTAGGTCAGAAGTACGAACTAACCAAAGCCAAGGCCAGGATTCTATTTATATATCTGCCCTTTAAGATCATCCTAATATTTGATTCTTGCCTTACAAAGAACAATCATGAAAGAGCGACATGGTACCCATGAACTAAATTAATAGAATATTTGGATTGTTATAAAATTTTTACGTTATTTAATGTTAAAGAAACCAATTATTCTGATCAAATATTATAAATTTTGACATAATTGTTGATGATTATATTAACCATTTGAAATGTTTAATACTTTAACACGTACTGGATCTTTATGAATTAAAATCATTGATGCTAGCTAATTATTCTTCAAACAACACGAGTCCTACTCAAGTTATGTTGTCAGGATTTTTCAGCAAATAATGGTCTATGAAAAGAGGATTATATAGTACCTTTACTTAAAAAAATGGTATCAATTCCATTTAATTCGAACGATAATACGGTAAAGTTATAGGTAATTACATAATGACGTTATTATTCTAACAAAGTTAGTAGTTATATTAAAGACGTTCTATTACAGTGTAACAATAGATTTTTAAACTTAGATGTGATTGAATTATAATAATAATGTTTATAATTACAATATTGATGTCCCATTACCCTTTTTTTTATTAGGGAGTCTTAATAAAAAATAGACTTATTACTATTCATTCTTAATCAAAATGACCTTTTTTGTATAAAAAGTCTATAATGGGTCAAGCTCTTTTCTTTATTTACTCTTATGCCATTATTTCATTATTGTAGCAGGATCCACAATGATGTTGACATTTTTGTCTGATTAAAACACATTATTTTGCATGATGCTATTCAACTTGTACTACTTTCTTTTGCTAATTTACCGCCAGCTCTTCATGCTTCCATCATGTTGTCGATATTATGCAGCTCTTCTTCTGTCAAATTGTTCTAGTACTGTTCATCGCCTTCTACTAGCTCTGCATCTCTCTCTCTATCTTCTTTTACCTTGTAATACATATATGTTGTTTCTCCTTTGAAATTTTGAGGCTTCCAGTAGGGATGATGACTGGTTTTTGTCTTACTGTAAATATACATTTCTTCTTCTTTTTCTGCTACTAATATCATGTCATACCTAAAATCTTCAAACTCATCTAAGGCTAGCATTTGGATCCCTCAAAATCTTAGAATATTTTTGTATGAATGAGTCCACCTATATAGGGAGATAGAGGATAGTCTATAAGACTCTTTATTAATCATGGCTATATGCCTAGTTTTCTCCTTATGCATATGTACATACCAATCTGAAGGACTACTAATAAAACTTATGGAAATTTCTTTCCACTGTTCTAGATAATCTTCTGCTACTTTTATAAGTTTTTCACGAAATGATTCTAGTTGAGAAATATGGTTAATGAATATTTTATCAAACTCTAATAGTAAGGCTGATGTAACTTCTACTAGATTATCCTTTTTCTAATGCTCATAACTAAAATGTCATGGTCTAAAATCTCTCATGTTAATCCTGGTTACAGCTATGATAACCTCTGGTTTACAAATACAACTCTGTGTACTATCACAAAGACATGGTGAATACATCTTTGTAATAATATTCATTCCTGGTTTTGGATCAAAGATTGACTGATACAAAGCACATTGTAATTGTAATTGTAACTTTTTAATGGACTATGATGCTTTGCTCATGATCTTATTTTGCATATCTGGTGGCGTTATCTTTAATTTTGCTTTTGAAATTTCTTCTAATAGGATATCATCTACTATTAAGTCTAAAGATAAATTCCTAAGAAAACCTTCATATCTTTCTTATTTTTCTTTGTCACTTAGATGCTGATGTTGCTCATTATTTTGATGTTGCTTCGTTTCAATATCTTCTTCTAAGAACTCAATCTTAATCTCTCTCTCTTCTATGGGCTCATTAGCCTCTTGTTCTATGGGTTCAATAACCTCTCTCAGTTTCTAAACCTATTTCCAATTATCTTTTCAGGGTGTCACTTACCTTATGCTGCATTCTAAGAGTTTGGAGTTCTTGGTTCATTTTGGTGAACTTGCTAAGTAATGACTCATGGTCTCTAAAAAGGGCTTGAAGGTTGTGTTCAAGAGAATGAATATGATGCTGGCTTTGATGGAAATTAAAATTAAAACTATCAAACTCTTGTTCTAGGCCTCTAATTAATTTTTCATGGCCTAACCTCATGCTTGGTTGTTTGATTTGAACATTCCAAAAATTATCTAAGAGAACATGTTGCCTATCAGTGAGTTCTGGTACCCTTGGCATATACCTCAAAGTTGGATTTTGTATTCCTTCAACAATAGTGCCATTAAAGTTAAAGATGGATACTGGTGGTGATGCTGGTCTACTTATGCTATTTTGGAATTCATTTAATGGTGGAGGTCCATGGTGCATTATTATGCTATTGAAATGTGCTCTTCTAACTTGTGGTCTTGTGCTATTTGAGGATGATAGTCCACGATATTTCATTCATGTTCAATGAATTAGTCTTGATAAGATAACAGCTAATGTATTGTCACTACCTTTAATATGTTCAAAAATTGGTTTAAAACCATTTCCTGTAATTGAATCAATAAAATTAACCCATCTTGCTACCTGTTTATTAATATGTATCTTATTATAATGAGAAACTATATTTTGACAATCTGTTCTAATTGTAAATGCTTCATTATGTAAAAATAAAGAAAATGCCTCAAGTGAGTTAATTATTCCTAAAATTTCTAAATCTGTTGATGGTAATCTTGATTGTACACCACTAAATTTCTTGATGAATACCTACAAACTTGTTCGTTAGACTTTGGTGACTCCGTATGTTTTTTCTAGTATGGTATACCTGCCCATCTAATGATGAAGCATATGTTTCAACTATTTTGTAACTATCATCTAATGGTAATGTTAATGGCTTAAATTTAGTAATTTCTTCCTTTATATTTTGAACTAATTTAATATCTACACTATTAAAATACTTTTGTCCTATTTTGCTAGTTCTACTATGTAATATTGCTATTTTTCTTCGTAAATCAGGGATAAAATTTATTGCATAATTTAACAATCCTAAAAATACTTGTAACTGTTTTTTATCTTCTAACTTATCTGGAAATTCTAAGACTTTTTTAGCTTTATGATCTTGTAATTGTATTGTACCTGACTTAATATACATTCCTAAAAATTCTATATCTTGCTTTTCTAATGCCATTTTATTTTTGCTAATCACAATTTCATTATTGATAAATTCTTGTAAAACTATCTCTAAGTACTTCCTATGTTCATTTCTATTTTTTCTATGTACTAAAATATCAACTACATAAACACTACAAAAATTATCATATTTCTTGAAAATTTGATCTATCTTTCTTTGAAAGATCGATGGAGCATTTTTAAGTCCAAATGGCATAACAAGCCACTCAAAATGTCCTTCTAAACAAGTAAAAGCTGTCAACTCAATTGATTCTTCTGCTAATCGTATTTGCCAAAATCCTGATTTACAATCAAATTTACTAAAATATTTACTCTCTTGAATTTTATTTATAAGCACATCCTTATTTGGTAACTTATAACTATCTTCGTATGTATCATCATTTAATATCTTGTAATTATAAACTATTATAGCCTTAACTCTCTTTAGCTCTGAATGCTTTCTCACAATAAATGATGTTGATCTATGTCTAGACTCCCGCTTCTTAAATAGACTCACAAGTCAATTCCTTTCTAGCGTTTCCATAGGATTTCTCTAGGGTTTCACTAGGAGAGTGGCAGACTTGATAATTACGGCGTCGACCGTCCAATTTTCAGGGCCGTTTTGGGATCGTTGAAGTCAGGGGATCACGGCTGGTAGTGTTGGCTGGTTTTGAATGAATGTTCCCAAGGTTAGCACGGTTGTTGGGGGCGAAAATACTAGGGTTCTATTTGACAGGGTTGATAGCAGTACAACCACTGATGGAGGATATGGTGTTGAAGTTTGCAGAACGGCTAGCTTTCACTGAGGAGGAGCGAAGAGTAGTCGTGGTTGATGATAAGGAGAGTGCTTTGCTCCGAGCCGATAAGGTTGATAGGGCGAGTGCTCTCAAGTAAGGTGTTTAACAAGGAGAGATTTAAAAGATAAATGTTAAACCTTTGGCGTCCCAAGGCTAGGGTTACAATAGTGGAGATGAACGATGGGCTGTTTTCTTTTGGATTTGATAGTATCCATGAACAATCGTGAGTGCAAAAAGGAGGGCCATGGGTGTATGATGGCGCCTTACTGGTGTTGGCGGAGGCGGACAACCTGGCGCACCCCACTAGTATCCCGTTGCAGTCGCATGAGTTCTGGATCCAAGTGAAAGGTTTGCCTCTTGCTTATATGACCCGTCATATGGGGCAGTTCATCGGGAATCAGATTTGAGTGCATGTTCTAACTGATCAAAGCCAAAATGGGGATCTTCTTGGAAGTATTATGTGCATTCGAGTTGAAATTAATATTACGAAGCCGTTACGGCGTAATTTATTGCATTATATTCAAGGGGCGGAGGTGAGGATTGACTTGCGCTATGAAAAACTACATATAACCTATTTCATATGTGGAATTATTGGGCACATGGAAGAGCAATGTGTGAAGTTCCAGGGGAAGAATGAGGATGCCAAATGGTCGTTGGTTCCAAAATGATGTGTTAGGAGATACTTACAGGCAGCCACAAGGTAAACGATTTAGTTTAGATCCATCACAGGTCTAGTCTATGAAGGCACCGCTGCATGAAGAGGAATGGGAGAACACAAGTAAGACAACAATGAAGGAATTGGGAATGCTGGAAGAGTAACAGACGGTAGGTGAGAAGGAACAGTCAATCAGCGAATAGTTTGGGGTAGGGATGGATGATGTCGTGTTAAATGGTGGTACTATGCTGCCTGACTTGAATGCCACAGTTGCGCTGTTGCTATTGCTACTTGTTGGTGATTATCTCATCTATCATCATATATGTATACTAATGCTTTTGTGCCTACTTGTGTTCTGGTTAATCCTGTTATTTGTGTTCTGGTTAATCCTGTTATTCCAATTAATATTGTTCATATGTAAATCTGACTAAAATGTAATTTTCTTAAATGAGTAACTGCTTATTTACTAAGGAAATTAAGTGTAACTTCTTTATCAATATAGCTAACTTAATGTTGACTGATGCTACTTACAATTCTACTTCTATTTTCAAATAAACCTAATTGGTACAACTTATATTTATTTCTCTGTGTTCTCTCAAATCATCTTCTGATGAATTCTTGTGCTTCTTCTTCATGTGGGTAAATATCTTCAGCTCTAACTACTTTTTCCTTTTTTACTAAAGAGTTCCATTTTCTGTTACCAAAAGGATTTATCTTAGGTCTTTTAATATGATTATTTCTGCTATGAAGATGCACTATGTAAAACTTGATTTTTTTCCTGCTATTTGTTCTTCAACTTGATCTAATTTTTCAGCTAAAATTAAAACTAATTGGATAATTAAATTAATTTGTCTAATAGGGATATTACTACTAGCTACTAGTGTTGAAAAATCCGTTAAACCTACAGGCTCTTTATCTAACTTACTAATTTCTTTCAAAGCTTGAATATATTTTCTATTAGTTTTAGAATTGGTCATTAAACTAACAATCTATCTATTTTATTATGTAATTTATCTACTTGTTCACTCAAATATTTTTGCACTAATTGAATTTTTTGAACTTCTAATATGATTATTTCTAGCTGAGATGTAATATAATCTAAATTTTGTCTAATTGTTTTTATGGATTTTTTCTGAAAATGCTCTAACAACTGGTTAACAAATAATTATGCTTATTATTTTCTAATTTTATATTTTCTGCTTGACTAATAATAAGATTTACAATACTATTGGCTTGTGTATTTTCTTCACTATGCAAAATATGATTATGCTTTCTCAATGGAAAATAACAAACTAAACTATTTTGGTATAAGGTTATTTTTCTTTTTTGAGGTTCACTAATTCTAAATTAAGATAATCTATCATAAATTCAGTTTACCTTTCTCTAAAGTTAGAGCTAATTGATTTCTTAAAAACTCTCTTTCTTCTCTCAAGTTTTTTAAAGTTTGATATGTTGCTCTTTTTGCTTCAAAAACTCTATGTTGCACTTTTGTACTATTATATTTACTAATAAATGAAGGGTGTTCAAGATAACCAAGATAAAACTTTTGCTTCTTCAAAGTCTTGCTAATTCTTTTTGAAATATATGCTAATCTGCTTTTGATGCTAGTTATAGTTGGGTGTCTAGGAAATAAATACCTGGTGGTTGTGATTGACAAGGTTTACAAGGACAATAATATCTATTGTTCATACAAAATTAAACAAGTGTGTGATATCAGTTGTGTTAATGACTTTCGTCCTCAATGTACTTTACTATTATAATTATACTATTAAAATGATAAACTTGGCTCTGATACCAAATTCTCTAAGCAAAGGCTTGGTTAAATAGTTGGATGACCATTATAACAACTAGACATAAAACCTTGCACATGGAACTCGACATGTTTCAGCATGACGACCACTCACAAAGTAGGTATAAGGCCTTAACGGCTGAACTCAGAGGTACCCTAGTTAATGTCCAGTTATTTGTATGGCAAGCATTCAATTATAACAGAGTGCTCGAACAAAGTATGATTGTCAGTTTAGCTGGTTAATAATATAACTACAATAGTGTTTTCCTATTTTGGACTAGAAGTCTAATTAAACAAACACACTAAAGAAAGAAAGAAAACTTACTTAAGACTTAGAGATTGCTTGAATCTATACACTTGAACTTTTATTGCTATATAAAATGTTTACAAAGAGAAGTGTTTACAAAGGATGCTAGGAAGGCTTCAGATGCTTGAGTGTATGAAGATTGAAGTATGGTGTGTATGGTGTCTCTGCATGGGAGGAAAAACTCCCTTATATACAAATTTCCCAAACGACAAAACAACTTTTCAAAAAGCAAACAACTATTTACAAATTTTTAAATAGTGACTTTGCACTCTGAATATTGGGCCACCTTTGCCTTTTTCTGTAGGAATGTATAAAGGGTAGGATCGGTATTTGCGAAAACTTTTGTACTAAAGATTAAACACAAAGTTTTTATGGACCTTTCATTAGTTTTCCATTTTTATTAAAGGCATCGTAGACTAGCCCCTATGAAAAAGTTGTTATTGAAAAGAAAAAAAAAGCATAGTTAAAACTCATGGGGTGACTCAGCGGTTGGGGACGAATTTTAGGCCCATATTTCACATACCACGTCCTGATTTGATTCCTGACTCTTATAAATTACACGATGGTGTCCAGGAGAAGACTGAAATGCCTCTATGAATCTTTCCGGCCCCCAAAAAAGTGAACTACCCTAGCGAAGTCACTAACTGGTTTTTTTTTTTTAAAGAAAAAACTCATTCGTACGTTTATGTACACTGCTGGCTGATACTACTCCCCATAATCATTATTCATAAGCTATAGTGATTTTGACTATGCCAGGTTTTTGCCATTGACCAAAGAGAGGGTTGTGATTTTTTTAAACAAACCACCCTTCTTCCACAACAATCTTTGTCCTTCTCATTTGTAAATTTTATCTTTAAAACTAACATTCACACCTTGTAAGTTCTCATCCATAAGAACGAATACTAGTTCCATCATACTCACATAACTAAAAATTTTCATGTCTGATGAAAGTTTGTTTGACGACCCAAATTTTATCGGGCAAAGGAACTTTAGTTGGGAGACTTAAAAATTTGGTCGGCAAAAAAGGTCAATGTTTTGGCCTTTTTTTAGAAACTTTAGGCGATGAAACATTTTAACGGACAAACTATTCTTCGTCGGGCAAAGTTTTCGCACAAAGGAAAAATTGGCTCGTATTATGCCACCTTTTGCCCGGAAAAAAATAAGTTCGTGGGCGGAGGTAACTTTGCCTAACGAATATTGGTCGGGCTAAGTATATGAATCGTCACCAAAGACCCACAATGACCTGTCATAAACCCTACTGACAAACTTTAGTGACTTTGCCCGACAAAGGATTCCATCAGGCAAACCCCAATTCATTAAAATAGGTCGTGCAACCTTCCTTTTCCTTCTCCTTCTCCTTCTCATTTTTTCTTTCTTTCCCAGCTTTCTATGCTTTATGCTTTCTCTATCTATCTCCCTTCCTCTCACTCACACCCATTTCATCATCCAGCTCTTCCCCCTCTCCCAATTAATTTAAGGTTTTTCTATTTGTTTATTTGTGTCAGGCCCAAAAACCTTAACTACAATCCCAATTGTATCTCAAAGCCCAATTGTCACAAGCGAGCTTAAACATGAAGAGTGAAACATATGGTATGCAAATTTACGATCATGCCATGCCAATAAAATAATAGTCTATAAATTAGATATTTGTAAAATCACGCCAAGCCCATGCAATCACACATATTTATCGTGCCAAGCTTTATTATAATATTAATTTATTAACTTATAATTCGAATCACACCAAGCCTGTGATACGCTTAAGTGAGCCCAAGCCATGTAATAGGGCTTGCTGAGTGGGTCATGGTTTAGATGGTTACGAAAGTTTTACTAAGCCTACATGGAATTAAGATTGTGGAAGACTTTGGGCAACTTGGGAGCACCAAAAGTCTAAGCCCATATTTGGCTTCACGTGGGAAGGCTTGAGACAAAGCAACTTTATTCTTTCATTTTTCCGTACAAACCAAATAGGACATTTAGGAAACAACCAACATACAAAGATGAGCTGCATATAGGATCACGTTCAAACATAGAGCAACGTGCCTCATTAATTGGGAGAGAATGAACCTTTCCCTTCCAAGCTTACACAGGAAAGCAAGAAAGAGAAGTAAGAATGAGCGTTGCAAAAAATAGAGGCTTTTAGCTTCCACACCACGCATCATGCATGCAAGCTATGATTTATTATAATTACTCAATCGTTCTCAATGTTTGTTAGTTTAGCAAATCCTCATCAAAGCTTCCGGAAGCACTTTATCAGTACCAGAAACATTCGACTACCATGGAAAACACTTCATCAATGCTGGAAATATTCAGCAATCGCAGGAAACACTTCATCAGTGCCACAGGAAGTACTTCATCAATGCCTAAAACATTTAACTACCGCGAAAAGCTCCACAAAGCCGCCAGAAACATTTAATCGGTGCCATAAATATTCAGCTACCGAGGGAAACACTTCATCAATGTTGCGGGAAACACTTCATCATTGCCGGAAACATTTGACTACCACAAGAAACACCACTGGACTTGGTTGAAATCCTGCAATTCGATTTTAGATATATAAGTGTAAAACTTGTGCTAGGTTGTGATAAGTTATGTGTAAATTTGTAGCAAGTAGTTATTAAACTATAATTTGATAGGGGATGAGTAAAAAATAGAAGAAAATATATAGTAAAGAGAGGATATAGATGCATGAGATCAATTGGTGCTGGAAATGTTGAATTTGTGGTATCAACAGTAGATGATGAATTGAAACCCAAATTGAAAGGGGTATTTGATTCGTTGGATGAAGGGTATACATTTTACAACAATTATGCATTTGCAGCTGGGTTTGGGATTCAATAGCATGGTAGTAAAAAGTCTAGTGATGGTGATTGTTTGGTGATAAGGAACTTGTTTGTTGCAAAGAAGGCAAAAAAAGGGTGGATGCTATTCCTAAACCCAATCGGAAAAGTAGGAGGGGAGATGTTATAACTGACTATAAGGCAAAACTTACGCTCTATAAGGGAATTAGTTGTGAAAAGTTTGTTTACTGATGCAAAAGAAAATGATGACCGTGTGCCTAATTCGCAGCCAACTCAAAAGTAACAGTGATGTGATCGCCAGAAATTTAGGAGTGCTAGACGCTTTTTACAAATATATGATCAATGCCCCATTAAAAACAATTTGAAAAGTAATTTGTGGCTAGTCTTTTTTATACAAAATGTGTTAAGTTTGCATGCGGATAACTATTGTTTTGTTGCAACCAAAGTTGGTTGTTTTAGCATGCATATGTGTGTCACAACACTGATGGAAATTGTGATGCACTAACTGTGACTTGAGATGAATGTATATGAATATTTGTGATTCCTTATGGACATTTATGAAAATAACACTTGAATCAATTAATGAACCTTGAAATTACAATATACTTAAAAAAAGTGGGAAAATTGTAAAAAATGACGAAACCTAAATTCTAAGAAGGCAGATTTCACCCTAAGGATCTTCGGGGGCCTTGTGAGCAGCCTTTACAAGCCTAATCCCTTCCGGCTCAACGTATACATCATGAGGTTAATCAAATCGAAGCCCGACAATGAGGCAGAAGTCCTGATTTGTGAATTGAGTCAATTTACAACATATGAAATAGTTCAATCCTTCAAGGTCTTTAACCACTTAACTTGCTACTATAGAGCGACAACTTATGGACCAATTGGCCACTGAAGGCCAATTCATTCACATGCTCCAGGAGGCCAAAGCAGGATGCCCTAAAGGCAGCAAGTTGTGCCTTATTAAATTTCTCACGTATCAATCCTAATACATTAGGGTCTTGATACAGGTTGTTAACCATTTTCCCTAAAGGAATCTTTTTCTTTGGTTGCTTATTAAACACTGTGAGTTGCCATTTTCTATACACATAACATACAAATATTCAACACAACCAAATTCAACAAGATATACCCTTAATACAACCAAATTCAACAATATACCTTTACAACAATATGTCAACAAGTTTTCATTGCTGTCTACTGTGAACAACGCATCATGACTTAAGTAGTAACAACTCAATTCATAAAATTAAACAAAATCAATCCCAAGTCAACACTACAACTTCAACAAAACAAAACTTAAAGACATCACACATACACAACCTGTCAACATCGTTTCATAACTTCACAACACACCCAAATTTCCCACAAATTCCACATATATCCATCAATCTCAAATAATTTCATCAACAAACATGCATAATTAACCATAAACACTATTAATTAGAATTAACATAGCAAATTTTCAAAACTCACCAATTTTGAAATTGACTTCGGGAAATCAAATATGATGTTGGTTATCATGCAAGGACTTTGAACCCAGCTCAAATCAAGCAAGCATCGCATCCTTTTTGTGGAACCGAATGGACACCCTCGAACCAAACGTGCATAATTTTCTAAACTGCTGTGTGGAAGTGGAAGTGCAGTGAGGCCGGAGACATGTACAACACAACTACGACTGTGTTTCGAATGGCAAGGAAATTTTTGAGGCGAAGGAAGTTTGAAATCGCGTGCGGGAGATGGAGAGTTTTGGGCATTAAGAAGGTAACGGTTGTCGGGGAGAGGGAGACTTTAAATTCAAAAATTTTAAAACAATTGTCGGGTATCGTTTTGAATTAATGATGAGTCATTTATGAACCGGTTTTACTCTAAGCTCATTTTTATGGATTTATTTCAGCCGTTTAGATTTGATCAAACGAACTTAATTCGGTCACTTATTGAATTTGTCATCCACGAGATTCGTATCTTAGATGAAATTTCCCATTTTTAACCGTCTCTCTAATGAATATATAGCTATTTGCCGCTAGCTCAACCGCCCGCCCTTGTAAACCGAGAGAGAGAGAGAGAGAGTGAGAGAGCCTTGAGAAGAGCAACCACCGTCCACCCCCAATCTCAAATCAAAACTCCAAATCAATTTTATTCGATTCACAATCACCGAACCCTTCAAAGAAGAAGAAGAAGGGGATTGTTGAATTGTTCGGTCGTTCAATGAGTGGTAGCAGTAATAGTAATGTTAGACTACCAGCAGAAGACGCTTGGCTTCACACTTACAAGTCCTTACTTCCTCAATGGAAATCCATCTCCTACTCCCACCAGGTTCCTTTTTCCTTTCAAAATTTATCAATTTACTTGTTAAATAGCTTTCATGTCTCTGCTATTAATTTAGTTCAATTTTTCAATTTCTGGATTTCAGAAAATAAATTAATTTCGTGGGTTTTTATTTCTTTTTGTATTTGTTTTTACGGAAAATGATATCTGGGAAATAAATTTTTGTGGAGTGGGGAGACAGTTTGATGGTTTTTGAGATTAAATTCAGTCTTTTGAACCCAGTGAATTCTCAAAAAATTTGTAATTTAATGGCAAAACAAAACCAAGTATTTGTTAAATGTAAAATTTTTGTTTAAAAGAATCTTGTTTCCATTGGGTATTGCTTAAATACGTGCATACACATGTGTGGTAGTGTTTATGTGATTTTGTTCGAGTTGAATTACCTTAGTTATAGTGTGTGTTGATTTATGAGGAATTCTTTTGCAGTCAATAATCCCAATTTCGATATCCAGAGTTAACCAATTCGATGCGGGAAGGCTGGACATTGAAATGTCAGCCATGTTGAAAGAACAGTTGGTTAAGGTCTTCTCCTTAATGAAGGTATCTCTCCTGGTCTTGGCTTATAGTGTTAGTCCTCAAAGCGAGTAACTATGTATAGCTGTTACAGAATCCCTAAACTGTTATTATTTTCATTGGGATTAGCCAGGAATGCTATTTCAATATGAAGCAGAACTTGATGCTTTCCTCGAGTTTCTTATCTGGCGGTTCTCAATTTGGGTAGATAAACCTACTCCAGGAATCGCTCTCATGAATCTGAGGTATAGAGACGAGCGTGCTATGGAAGCAAGAGGAAAAGGTAAGACTTCTGGAAATTTGTTGCATATGTTAAGCTGGCTCTAGGTTCTAGACAAAGTTGTGATCAGTTAGGCTAAGGAAGAACCAAAGAAGTTGAGCTTTCTGAATAGTCTTGTCTTGGCACTGATTTACGAGTCATCGTGGCTTAAAAACAATGGTATTGCTTCTTTTGGCATTGGTAAATGGAGTTATATTCTCCTAGACGATTCTGATTTGTTTGGTATGCATGCACTTTGTCCTAGATTGATCCTATGTTGCTGTTTTAGGTGATATACAATAACCAAATAAGTATTGATATTGTCATATTTCTAGAAAAAATTGCTTTTTCCTCCCTATATGTGTTGTTAACAAATATGATTATACTCTCACAACAGAATAACGAACGTACACCAACTTTATATGATACAGCTGAACGAACATTCTGGACTTTGTTAAATTAGAAGTTTACAATTCCAGATCATTGTCTGATGTAGTAACCAGGCTGTTCCTAAATTAGCCAATCACAAATTGAGCTGTGAACAGTTATATTTTCTCTGATTTATGCAATTTGCTTTTTTTTTTTATTCAGCTTGTTTAAAGTACATCCTAATTACATGTAGTATTTCTATTTGTTATGCTTATGGTTTTTTCTTCAACTTATTTATAGTCAGAACGGGTTTGGAAGGACCTGGACTTACAGTTGCGCAGAAGCTTTGGTATTGTGTTGCTACTGTTGGTGGTCAATACATATGGGCTCGTTTGCAATCATTTTCTGCTTTCCGTAGGTGGGGCGATTCTGAACAGGTATTGTTTTCTTTTCAATCTTTTCGTTGCCCTTCATTACAACGCATGGAGAATTATTGAAATGGGCAAATGAAGCGCTCTGCATTTTGTTCAGAGGTCAGTGGCACGAGGAGCATGGATTCTGATACAACGTATAGAAGGACTTTACAAAGCTGCCTCATTTGGCAACTTGCTTTTATTTCTTTACACAGGAAGGTACGGATTTGATACTTTTGAAAGAAGGTTTCATTGAATCAGTATACTCATGTCTGCATGCTACTTTGAGCCAATTTTTTCAGAGACTGAGGCTGCATTTTGTGGAAAGAATTAGATTGGGTAGGATAACTCACTAGATTCTAGGCATATGGAAGAAAGAAATGGAGGAACCTTCCAAACTTTGTCCAAGTTGAAGGCTGAATTTGCTTCATGAGTAATCCATCTGCTACCATCAAACTTGGACAAAACATGTAAACCGTCATCCATTTCTTTCTTCAGTATGCCTTGAATCTAGTGACTTATCCTATCCTAGGTTGCACGGACACTCCGAAACCCTGAAGTGTCGGATGCGTCGGACATGGCAGGGGCTTTTTTTTTAAATTTAAAAAACATTTTCAGGGTAGTTTTGTAAATACCAAAACTTATAAAACCTAAAGTTTATAAGTTTGGGGGCGGTTTTGTACATATTGAAACTCCGGTACTCCAAAAGTAGAAGTAAGCATCCATATTTTGATTGAATTTTGTGTATTTTGAATTTTTCATTGACTATTGTCTATTGCAAAGATAATAGACGTTGATAATTTGATTGGGTGTGCATAATTTGATTTAGATGTTGATTAATTTGATTGGGTGTGTATTGTTTTTAATATATGTAATATTTATTATAAATTTATTATATTTTAATCATCGTGTCCTACCCATGTCCGTGTCCTTATTTTTTAAGATTTGCAGTGTTGCCGTATGTGTGTCCGCGTCTGTGTCTGTGCAACATAGATCCTATCAAGCCAGTCCTTAACAAAGCTTGGAGTATAAGTGCACTACATTTAGAGTTAGTAGTTTCTGTTCCTGGACATGTTAAAACATATAACTGAACTTGTAGCATCGCATGCAATATTTTGAATGGAATCAAAATTTTCTTTACTTCCATTTTGTATAGGTCAACATGTTGAAGCTGCATGTGTAATATAATAATGTGAGAATTTTTTCATGTGATGTTCTTAGTGTGATCTAGGAATAACATTTTCCTTGGCAAGCTTGCAGAACTTTTCATATTACAAGTTGGTGATGCAGGTATAGGAACCTAATTGAAAGAGCTTTAAGAGCTAGGCTGGTCTATGGGAGCCCTAATATGAATAGAGCAGTTAGCTTTGAATACATGAACCGCCAGTTAGTATGGAATGAATTCTCGGTATGCCCTTTTTATTTGATTTATCACTTTAATTATTGCGTGAGGTGAGTTTACGTTTGTAGTTTGAGGAATTGTCACTCTGAAGCACACCAAGTAATTCTATCTATGATTTGGTAGTAGGGGATTTAGACTCAAAACAGCTGATGTTTAGTTGATACTCGAAAAATTCTAGGATATTTGAAATTTCGTCTCAATACTTATTTTGTTGGTTTGGGCTCATTTCACTGTCTCATGCGTTATTTTGCCGTCTGTCACAAGTGAATAGTGGTTAAGGGTTCTTAAGAACGAAGTATATGTGCAGTCTTTTTCCTTTTGTCGGGTTTGAATCTATGGTAAAAGGGATTTGTTCTCGATAATTATGATTTTGTGGTTTTTCTATACTGGTGAACAGTTAAACATGATATGGTAGACATATGAGAACAGTTATATTATTTGAAATTATGTTTTCCACATTTCACCAATTAGAATCAGCATAGCATCTGCGTCCCTCTCATTTAATGCATTCATAGAGGGAGACTCAGGGATCTGTATTGATGGATTTGTATTTAATTAGGGTTGTAGATACTTCTATTTTTCGATATGATAAGTAGTATTAAAAACCATATTATAAAGGATCTTCTCCCAAATGTTTCCTTGCGTAAGAGAAGCTATTTTGTCTCTAAGTAAAAAATTAAGGTCGCTCTCTTTTAGTTCCGGGTTAATGGTATTGAGTGGTTTCTAGAGATCATGTGTCAATTTTATCTCTGCCACTGCTCATACTGCACGAGCTTCGGCCCCTTTTTCCTGCCTAGGTTGCATGCGTCTTGGCATGTACTTGCATTGGTATGAAAACAGATACCTACACAAGTACGCTGATTTTTTGTTTGCAATATTTTGTCTATTCGGACAAAGCAAAAACATTTTTAGAGTTCTTTCTGCAAAGAAAGCTCTTGGTTATGTGCTCAATCCTTCATCCTTCTTGCATGGTTTTAAATACACAAACCAAGGATCAAGGTTAACCAAATGTACATATGCAGTCATTCTCCATCTTACAGAGCAAAAACATTTTCAAAGTTTTGGATTTGCGAGGGAAAGTTCTAGATTTTGTACCAATCCTGAATTCATAACCATGACTCATCCATCCATGGCATTCTTTTAGATGCTGAAACCAGAGAAGAAAAAAAACAATATTAATTACTTGATTGGCCTGTTGCAAATGTATCCACTTCCCGCACGTGTGTGTGCGCTCGGGCTTCTCTTTAAATTTTTGTTCTGCATAATGGTCTTTACATCTTTGCCTCATGATTTGTTGTTCTGCTGTCCACTTTTGGTTTGCTTTATGGAATTTCGGCCATAACATCGGATAGAACTTAATTAGTCCTTGTGCTGATGGCAGGAGATGTTATTGTTACTTCTTCCTCTTCTAAACTCATCCTCTATGAAAAAACTTCTTAGTCCATTTTCCAAAGATAAATCATCAAGTTCAAAAGAGGATGACCTTGCTTGCCCCATTTGCCAGGCCAGTCCAACCGTTCCATTTCTCGCTCTTCCGTGTGAGCACAGGTGCATCACTAAATCTGATCCCTCTTTTACTTTTGTTATTGAAAGAAAGCTACTTTTGACCGAGGAACAAATTCGTCGGATCAAATGATGATTTACAGTAAAATTTGATATTGATGAAATAATTGTTCATGTTGGGCAGATACTGTTATTACTGCCTTAGGACGCGGTGTGCTGCTGTCCCAGCTTTCAGATGTTCCAGATGCAATGAGCCCGTGGTCGCAATGCAGCGGCATGTTAGCGAGCCAAAGCAATGATTCGTTACAATGGAGAAGCACAAGGGTACAAAATAATGCTGAAAGTAGCATTGCTTTATTTTCCTCCTCCTAAGAAAAACATTTGAATTGGGGGGAAAATAAATATGAAATTTAGAAATCATGTTCCTTTGAGAATCATTGATTCATCTATTGATTAGAGAGAGCTTCATTCTTTACCCTTTTGATCCCTCTATGCCCTTGTCTCTTATACCTTTCTGTATATAATTTATCTGCTTTGAAACTTAATGCTATACCATAAAATATGTAATATAATTTCATATACAATTGTGTTTATAAAAGTCACCAATCTGGGTAATAATGTCGATTTTTTTTAGCCTAATTTGCCGCGTATTTGCTTTCAAGATATTCATAAATTGTTTTGTCACGTGTCACGTGAGTTTGGAAATATCGTTGTTTTTAGAGCGAATACCCGCATACTGCTTTCAAATTGTTCGTTAATTATTTTGTGCTTCGTGTTATCAATTATGTGATATATATATCACTTAAGACCGTTTTGACTCGCATGTTATTTTCAGAGCTTATATGGAGTGCCAAAAACAGTAACGGAAATACAACTTACCAAAAAAAAATATAGGACAATTGGCCACTCAGTTCTATGGTCCGGTGGCATTTCTTATCACTTGTAAGGGAGATATCTTAGGTTCGAATCTCATAGATGACGAATTCGACACCAAATTAGATTGTCTATTATGTGGCTTAGCCGAACTCTTCCCTACCCTTAGTGTAAAATATATCGTTGTACTAATAAATAAATTTAAAAAAGACGGTTGAAATTAGAATAGCCCAAGCTGAAATTTTAAGTGTGATCCAAAAGTTATCATTAGAATGTGGATAAGTAAACATTTTGGAGGGTGTAAATAAAAACTCCGCTCCCTCCTTACAATTTCCTTCACTAGTTTTATACACTTAAATTCCCGAAACTACCCTTCAAAAGGCTCCCAAATTTCAAATCAACCAAGTCTCCTCAGTCCCTTACACAAAACCCTAACCATCTCATCCGCTTTAAACCCACTAGACTATTGAGAAATGTTTTCATTCATTTCTTAATGATTAAGTTACAAAGAGTATTTATAGGAAAGCTAAAAAATAACAAACCAAAACAGAAAGGGTAAATTACAAAGGTGACTTTCCTAATTAACTTTTGACAGCTGGTCATTGCTATTTACTTTGATAACTTTCTCTTCACACCCCCTCAAGCTAAACGGAGAAGGTTGAAGTGAAAGCTTGGTACGAAGATGAAGAAATCGCTGTCTGGGAAGAGATTTTGAGTGAATATCAGCAATTTGATCTTGGTTGCACACAAACTGAACCGTGAGAAGTTTGGCAAGGACTAGCTCTCGGATGTAGTGATAGTCGATCTCGACATGCTTGGTACGAGCATGGAACACGAGATTGGAAGAAAATGCAATGGCTGAAATGTTGTCACACCAAATCTGAGGTAGAGAAGGCAACTGAAATCCAATATCCGCAAATAGTTTGCATATCTATGTCAATTCTGCAACAGTGTGAGCAAGGGACCTATACTCAGCCTCTGTGGATGAACGAGCAACAATGTGTTGCTTCTTGGCACTCCAACTAATGATGGAGGAACCAAGGAATATGCAGAAACCACCAGTAGAGCGTCGATCCAAAGAACAGCCTGCCCAATCAGCATCCGAGAATGCTTTAAGTGTGAGAGGTGAAGCAGTTTTGGGGAACCATAAACCATGTCCAAGAATGCCTTTAAGGTATCGAAGGATGCGTTTAACAGCCTGAAAATGTGGTTCTTTAGGAGATTGCATAAACTGGCACACTAAGTTGACTGCAAAGGAAAGATCAGGGCGAGTCCAAGTGAGATACTAAAGTGCCCCAACTATTGATCGATATTCTTCAGGGTTGGTTAATGAAGAACCTGTGAGATCCAATTTTGCAGAACCAAGAAGTGTAATGCAAGGTTTTGCTCCATCCATTTTAGTTCGTTTGAGAAGATCCAAAATATATTTGGACTGATGAAGAAAAATTCCTGAAGCAGATCGAGTAACTTCTAAGCCAAGAAAATAGTGCAAATCCCCTAAGTCCTTAACTAGAAATTGAGCACTAAGTTGAGTAATCACATTAGCATAGGCAGTAGAGGAGGGTCCTGTGACTATTATATCATCTACATAGACTAAGACTAGGACCAAGATAGGTTGTTTAAGAACAAACAAGCTGTGATCAGATTGAGAAGCTTGAAAACCCATAGATATTAATGCAGATTTAAGCTTTTCAAACCATGCTTGAGGGGCTTGCTTTAAGCCATAAAGAGACTTTTGCAAATGACAAACATGATTGGGATGATCTTGATCAATGAAGCCGGGAGGTTGAGACATGTAGACATTTTCCTTCAGGAAGCCATACAAGAATGCATTGCTTACATCTAATTTATGCATAAACTAGTTTGATTGAACTGAAAGAGTGAGAAGAATTCTAATAGTTAATGGTTTAGCCATTGGGCTAAATGTGTCACTGTAGTTAATTCATTCTTGCTGATTGTACCCTTTTGCAACAAGGAGAGCTTTGTACCTATCCACATATCCATCAGGTTTTCGTTTGATCTGAAAAACCCACTTACAACCAACAATATTGTAGGTAGAATTAGGGGGTACAAGTTTCCAGGTTCCAGTGTTTTGGAGGGCATTAAATTCATCCTGCATTGCAGCTCTCCAATGTGAATACTTGGAGGCTTGGAGATATGTAGATGGGACAAATTTTGTGTCAATGTGAGGAGGGAGTGGATGTTTAGTTGCTGTAAAGGTTTTGGGTTTAAAGATTCCTGATTTGGATCGAGTTTGCATAGGGTGAATGGAGACTGCGGATAATGAGGTTGGTGCAATGGTAGTTGCAGGTTCAGGTGCGGTAGGAGAACTTGGTGCAGGGTTTGGAATGGGTGAATTAGGTAGGAGTGTGGGTGTAGGGTTTGAATTTGGAGAGGATGGAGAACTTGGAGCAGTTGTATGAGGTTGAGAAAGTGAGGCAGATTGTGAAATGGGAAGATGCTGAGAGAGAGAGTAGAGTTTGGGGAAGGTGAGAGAAAATGGGAAAGAATGAGGTGAGGAGGAACATGTGGTTTGTTGTTGAAAAATGTTGGAATTGTGAAAAGGAAATGTGGCTTCATCAAAATGGACATGTCGAGATACATAAACTCGATTTGTAGAAGGATCCAAACATCTATAACCCTTATGAAAGAGGCTATAACCAATGAAGACACATGGCTTGCTTTTAAGGTCTAGTTTTGACTTAGTATAAGGTTTAAGTCAAGGGAAACAGTTGCAACCAAAAATTCTAAGTTGAGAGTAATTTAGACACTTTTTGAAGAATTGTTCCCATGGTGAAGGTTTAGATACTAGAGGTAGTTTATTGATCAAGTAAACTGCAGTGAGAAAAGTTTCTACCCACAAATAATGTGGAACCTTAGAAGCAATGAGAAGAGTCCTGGCAATTTTGACAATATGCCTATGTTTTCTTTCTGCACAACCATTCTGCTGGGGTGTATGTGGACAGCTTAATTGATGTTGAATGCCATGACATAAAGATGGTGCTTGAATTCAGAACTGAGAAACTCACCCCCTGAATCAGATCTCAAGGTTCCAATTTTATAGTCAGACAAGTTTTCAACAAGTGCTTGAAATTCAATGAAAGTCTGAAATACATCTGATTTGTACTAAAGTGGATGCAACCATGTATATTTGGTAAAGTCATCAACAAAGATGACATAAAACCGACAACCACTTACAGAAAGCAATGGACATGGTCCCTAAACATCTGCATGAACCAACTCTAAGGGTCTAGATGTATTACAAATAGAATGTTGAAATGGTAACTTGGCACATTTTCCTAAAACACAATCTGAACAGAAAAACTGTTGAAGGGAACTAGAAATAGGCAAGGCAGACTTTGAGAGCACAGATTGCAAAGTCTTGAACGTGGGATGCCCCAAACGTTGATGCCAAGTAGTAGGAAAAGCTTTGATTGCAGTATGAGCATGATATAGTGCTGAAGAGTGAGAAGATGCATAGAAAGGATAGAGACCATGTCGAACATGAGCTCTAAAAAGCATCCTCCCCGTAGTAAGATCCTTGACATTAAAGTCAAAAGGATTTAGAGTCAATGAACACTAATTGTCCCGAAGGAACATATTTGCATAAAGTAGATCATGCGTTAATTGTGGAACATGCAACACATTGTTTAAATGAAAAGTTGCTGTAAGTGTATGAAGTGAAGTAGAACCAGAGTGGAGAATTGGAAAACCTTGGCCATCTCCAATATACACTTTGTCAGGACCATTGTATGGCTGTGGATTCTGGATATTGTTGAGATTATTGGTCATGTGAGAGCTTGCGCCATAGTCAAGCAGCCATGGAGGAGGAAAAGAAGTGTTGGTGTTTGCATACATTGCAAGTTTAGCTGGTGGAACTCGACCCTGAAAATTAGGATTCATCCGATTTGAGCAGTCAATAGCAAGATGACCTGGATCTTCACAGATTGGGCAAGGATTGGCTTTGAAAGTATTTGTAGAATAACAAAAACCACCACGATTTCCTCCTCGATTGTAAGAATTATTGTTGTAGTGGTTGGATCGATAGCGATTGCCTCCACGATTGTAAGAATTGTTATGGCGCTGAGAATTGCCTTTGGGGAAGTTAGAAGGATTAGTGTGCTGAGCAGTGTATACCTGAGGTGTAGGAAGCAAGGGAGGGCGAGTTGAAGCTGCTTGAATGGAGTTAAGAGCTTGATAAGATTTAGCAGTGGAAATTCCTTGAGCTTATTTCTTGCGAGCAAGAGCCATTTCTTTACTAAGCAAAAAGCCATAAAGGTCATCAATCGAAGTATCAGCCAATCGAAACTGAACCGAGTCCACAAAAGAATCATATTCGTCAAGGAGGCCATTGAGAATAATAAGAAGCAAATCATGATCATCAACATGAGCGCCAGCCGCAACAAGAGCATCAGTAATTTCCTTGATGTGCTGCAAGTACTCAGAAATTGAGGAGGAACCTTTGGTAACAAATTGTAAGTTCTTGCGCAGTTGATGAATGTGAGAGCGAGAGACACCTCCAAAGTGTTTTTCAAGATTAAGCCAGAGGTCACACGCAGATTGAACACCAACTATGAATGGAATCAAATCTTCAGAAAGAGTGGAATTGATCCATATAATGATGTTTTGATCTTTTTCGTACCAAATCTCAAACTCTGGATTCAGAATCGAAGTGAGATTTCCAGAATTATCAGCAAGAAATCGAGGCGGTGGAGGCTCAGATCCATCAACGATGCTGGTAAGTTTGTAGCAGCGGAAGATCGGTTCAAAGAAAGATCGCCACACAAGATAATTGTGGCGCTTCAGCTTGGTTTAAATCATGTTGTCGATATTGTTGATTGTGATCGTGTTGATCGATGCCTGGATGGAAGAATTAGGGTTGGTGTTCATTGGAGAAGAGTTCAGATTGGCAGTCGTAGGGCACTCAGTGTGCATTGGAGAATGATGAAGAGGTTCAATCACTGGAGAAGAGGAGTGAAAGGAATTGGCCGCCATGGATGAACAAGAAAGAGAACGAAAACGATCTATTTGGTAGGTAAGAAAATGCAAGAAAATTTTCCCAAAGGATCAAAAGTCGGAAGACAAAAGGCCTCGTGATACCATATTGAGAAATGTTTTCATTCATTTCTTAATTAAGTTACAAAGAGTATTTATAGGAAAGCTAAAAAATAACAAACCAAAACAGAAGGGGTAAATTACAAAGGTGACTTTCCTAATTAACTTTTGATAGCCGGTCATTGCTATTTACATTGATAACTTTCTCTTCATAGACCCCCACCCATTCCTCTTCAGCATCTCGTAAATTCTAAAAGTTGATTCCCTCTTATCCGTGCCAATAACGGCCCTGATCAACCTTATTAGCCCCTTATCGCTGTCCCACGGGACCCCGCTCTCTGTCTCCAGATCACAAATCAAACGGTCCATGTCCTCCTCCATCTCATTTCTCGCCAACGTCAGTGCCATCTCAGCATAAACAGATAAGTCGAACGGTGGAGAAGACTTGGAGGGCCAAGTGGCATTGATCTTGCCGTAAAAGCTCCCGGAGAGCGGCGACGAGGTTGGCTTTGATCAAGCGGGAGAGGGCTTTGGAGACAAGGGCAGGGAATTGGACTGCGTCGGACCTTTGCGCCCGTTACTTTGACCAAAGGTCTATGGTTGTCGCATGGTCTGCACCGTATGGAAACACGGGTTGTGGTGCGGGTGGGTTGGGTTTCGAGTGCGAGGAAGTGGGTTGGGTTTCGGGTGCAAAGGGGAAGCCATGGATGTGGGTGGGTAAGCGAGAGCAAAGAGCTGGAAAGTGAAGTGGTAAAAATTGCTTCAGATTTTGATTTGTAATGACGAATTTGCCCTTTTAAAAAGAAAATACAATATGATTTGTTCGTGGGAAAAATATAGAAGAAAAAAAGAACGCAACTTCGCGTTTTAATATTTTCATGTATAATGACGCTTTCGACCTCGGAAGTTTAATTAGTTTGGAAAACTGAAAATAGAAAACAAACGTCGACAGCAGGATTCGAACCTGCGCAGGCAAAGCCCAACAGATTTCGAGTCTGTCTCCTTAACCACTCGGACATATCGACGTTCTTGATGAATACATTCCAATTAGCTAATTAATTATATTGTTTTTAATGGTAATTCAAGATAAATATTATACGGGCCTGTGATGGGCCTAGATATTTTAAGCTGAAATGCTATCTTCTGGGTTCTGGCAGGCTTAAGAATTAGGGGACCCTTTGCATGCTTTATTTCCTACAGTCCAGTTCTCCTTGGCACTGGAGTTAAAAATTGAAGTCATGTCTTAATCCAACGGTGGAGGAGATGAATTATCAGAACATAATTGGAGATTTGGTGTTTAGCTTTCCTTTTTCCCGGCTTATGCTGCAATCTATTTCTCCATGGGCGACATCAATGAGGCCTAAACCTTTGTCTATGCAATAACTTTATCCGTCGCACTGTAACATGGCATGAGTTTTCCCTTTTACTCTCACTCTCTTTTTGTCGTAAAATACCCGAAACAACCAACCATGGAAGCAGCCCAACTCGGGAAAACTACGTCGTATTTAGGTGTGTTCTTTGTATGATTGTGCGTTTATTATTCACTTTCACCAATTAACAAAAGTGCGAGAGAGAATTGAGGTGTAATTCTTTTTCATATACAGTTGCCTTAGAGTTATACTGGTTCATCACTATTTCGAGTATTGATGTACGTAGTCTTTTCTTATGATGGTACTTTATAATAATATTGCTTAATCGAGGCCCCAAAGATCTACCATGTTGATAAATTCCCAAAAGTCTGGAATATTGATTTTGCTATATATCCTGATCATAAATTTTCAAATAAAAAAATCCAATCATCATATTTCTAAAAGCTCATATATATATATATATATATGTATGTATGTATGTATGTATGTATGTATGTATGAATTCTCTTAATCATATAAAGCTCTACATAATTTGAATATATCAGCAAGAAGTCGGTAAACTGTACTTGGCCATGTGAAAAACTAGCTACCAGACCACTTGTTGATTTGAGCATTACAAAAATGAGAAATATTTTTGTATATATGATAGTTTTTGTGGATGTCAAATTAACACCGCCATGAAAATCGTATGGTGTTTGTAAAATTTGAGAAGAGATGGAAACCAAAATGGTTTCCTGTGAGTCGGTGGCCTTCAACAGTTGACATTTGTATGCATTTTTTGCATGGAAATAACATCAAAACTGCAGTCCTTTTGTTCAACCTAAAACTAAATTGGTGATTTGCGAAGAGACCCCATCGTGATAGTAATATATGCAAGGCTTTAGATTCTTGATGAATACAGTACTTCGCCTTAATATCATTGTAGCTTCACAATGTCCATACAATGAATTGAAGATAGACACAATAATTAAAAATTGACCCATGCAATACGATAATTCATATTTATAGAGAAGCTAATAAAACCGCATATATATGGGGTTGCTAACTTAGCACATAATTGCCATTAGTTTTGTATTCAACAAATTTGTATTTTATTTTATTTTATTGTGACGATATATATATATATATATGTATATATATATATATATATATGTGTGTGTGTGTGTGTGTGTTTATACTTGTCAGTGGTTAGATTTAAACTGCCTCATGTTTAATGGACTAAAAAGTTTGAAGAATTTCATTTTCAGCAGCATGACAAAACATAATTTTTGCAATGGGGAATATAATGGAATATTGGGGAACATTTTGAATCTCTTGGAATACAGATCTGATCAAGTCTGCAACTTGTGCTCACTGTAGAAATAGTGTGCTGGGAATTGAACCCCACAAGTGTAACACTAAAACAATGTGTCAAATAAATGCAGTCCGGAAAAAGAGACTAATATATATCACCATCTTGAAACCCTTGCTAGGGTTTTCAAATGGGTTTCCTCCAACTTAAGGCCACATCTTAAAGATGGTCCTAGCTTGTTATTCCCTTTGAGAGTCACTATCTTATGGCAAGGGCCATCTGGATCTGCTACTCCTCGGTGGATCCAAACCAGCTCCTTTGCATATTAGTCAAATAAAACGGCTATCAGAAATTCTCTCATTAGTAGGATAACATATTAATTTTTCCAATTGAAGAATGTAATGATTAAATCCTATTAGATAATAAGATTTCTTTCGGTAATATAGGCATATAGTATTGCAAAAGCTGGCTGTCTATGTTGAATTATAATAGTGGACCAAACCCTAAAAGAAAAAGGTGCATTAGCAATCTATGGAATGCAATTGTGCAAAGAACCTAGTTAATCGATTTCAACTAAAACATGATCTGTTACATGCTACTAACAGATTGATATTGATCTATCTTTATAAAAAAAACGAAAGCAAATTCTCATCCTTGGTATCGATATGGTAATTGGAGGAATTAATAAGTGATTTTTTTAGTCTTTTCGCTAATGATGTTCAATCAGGTCTGATAGTTACTATGAAAATAAACGTATGTAAGTATTATTACGAGTCAGAAGAAAAAACATGGTAATTAAACTTCATTTTTTCCCCTTTACCCTAAATGATCAAGAATAGTGTAGATAAGAGTGAATGTGCATGAAGTGCACTTAGGACTAGGCCAATGAGCTAGTGGTTATCCATGGAGGGACCAAGTTTTGTTGTCACTAATTAAAGTAGTATTAATTTGCATCTTTTGTAAGTTTGGCGTGGGGAGCAAATGGGGCACCATAGTTCATGCTCAGTCAATTTATTTGCTAATACCTCATAAAGGGCATCATTTCTAGGAAAACTAAATAATTCCTCAACCAATAGATTATAACATTTCAACACCGTCGTACAGATGCAGAAGAGATCATAATATACTAAACAAAATAGTGTCATGGTATTTTTTTTTACTGTACTCTTCAAGATAAAACAGCAATGGCCACTATTTATTAGTAGTTGTTGCTGACGTAATAATGATATTATATACTAATTAATGAAAAAAAATATGGCGCTTTACCACATTTATCTTATTAATAACTTTATCATACTCCAGTAACAACCATTAACTGATGGTGAACTATTGCTTTCTTTTCTTTCAAGATTATAAATTTGGAGCACACACTGTCTAAGAGGATATTTTTCTTAAAACCAATGCGTGTGTGTATATGTATATGTGTGTATATATATTCATATGGAAGCCTTGTGTGTGTATATATATTCATATGAAAGCCTTTAAGGAAAGAGATTCTCATTTTTTTATGAAAATGGAGATTAGTTGTGGGGTCCATATCATATCGAACTTTAATGATTCGAACTGTCTATTTTTCAAGTTACATCTCATATATCATCCTTGCAAAATATTAGCCAAATTGGAAATATTTAAGACATCTAATTGGATTTAAAAAAATTAACGAATACTTTGTTATATAAGAAACAATAAAATTTTAGAAAAATGTTATTGGTACTCCAAAAATCTCATTATACACTCCTCACAAGTGTATTTTTCTTTCCTAATATAAAAAGTTTGGAGTATAGAATGAGATTTTTGGAGTACTAATAACAGTTCCCAAATTGGCAAATGATTTCAGATTGTATTGAATTTTTGCAAGGATGATCTATGAATCGAGACTTACAAAATAGACGGTTTGGATTGCTGAAGTTTGATGTAATTTACTGTACCTTTCGTGCAAGGAATTGTACATGGAACATATATATTAGTATATTACTGTGTTTTGCTGTGAACATATTAAACGAGTACGCTTTTTCTTAACTATAGATGTATTTGTCCCAAAATTAATTAGACTCTAAAATACTGCGACGTATCTATATCTCCATGAACAACATTCTTATTAAGGTTGGGCCGGGTTCATCAATGTAGAAAATATAAACTACGATGGTCTCCGTGAGCTTGAAGAAGTGAGCCACATTATGTCCATCAGGAAGAGAGGGAGAAGAGGAGGAAGATATTGAGGCCGCTGCAGAAGCCATTGGAGAGGAAGACGGCAAGGGAAAAAAAATGCAACTTTGAGGATTTTTTTTTTTTTTTTTTTTTGGGGGGAGGGAGGGAGGGGGGGGGTGGGACGACCATAAATATTAACTAAATGATTATTTTATTCACACCACAAAGGCCCTATACATACATATTTATATACTTGCTGTAAGAATCTCTACGTATTAAGAATACAATCGGAACTAGATCACAACATTAATTTCTAAACCTGAGGAGATAATGTTTTCTTGGACAAGGATACTCCTTCTCTAACAATCAACAACAGATGCAGTTCTTCAAGATCATCTGTGGGATATTCAAATCTAGATATTAGTAGAATATCGCATATCGAAAGCAGGAACCAAAATATACACCATTGGGTACTGATACCCCAACTAAGCAAATCCAAAATTTTATTCCAAAACGTTTGGATGCTTCTACTTTCATATTGCAGCAATGAGATTTTCCTTTTGCTTGAAAGATCATAACACCCAATGTTTGACTAAAACTGGCACATGTTGTGACACACAATTACTCATGTGGGTCTTATATAACAAACATCTAGCAACAACTACTAATATATTATGTTTAAAGATAAGAAAATCAAGGTGATTATATATTTATAAGCATGCTGATTAGTATGAGATTTTCTCTAAACCCAATATTGGGTGGTTCTGATCTCACTTATCCTCTAGGATGTTACAGCATCTTGTATCTGGGGGCTATGCGCAGTGCGTGTTAAAAACTTTATACTTACTATATTACTAAACAAATAGCCTAAAGGTATATATATATATATATATACCTTCTTTAGGGTTTTATTTATTTACTTAGGGATCCAAAGTTCAACTTTGAGATTATGATTTTGTGGAAGCTGCACTTTTAAGACTCATTTGGTATATAGTACTGAATTGGAATGGATAACTCTCAAATTTCAAGGTATGTTGAAGTGAAAAATGAACAAATTATGACTAACTAAAAGGTAGAAGATGAATTACTCACAAAGAACACTTATCCCTTCCAATTTGTACGATAAAACTTAGGAGGAGTGAGTTTCTTCATGATATAATCACTTTCTAATCCCCTACAAATGAAAAACCAGTTTCTTTTACTTACGCATACCTTAAGTAGAGAGTTATTCATTCCAGTTCAATCCTACGTACCGATCGAGCTCTTAATTTAAGAAAATGAAGTGAACGATAGTAATGTGTACCTACCCATTTGCTAATCCAGAGCAGTATGTATATGTACAGGCTGGGCACCTAGGCGGCTTGTCGTCAACTGATGCAAATGCAATGTACTAGGCACACCTATTCTTTTCACTATAAAACAATGAAAGAGTTAATAAACATTCTATCATGATTACATTTTGATTCGTGGGGCTTAATTAGGATAGGAGGAGTCTCTTTCCCATGGATCACTGTTTTCTTATAAGTGAGATATTTTTTTGAAAATCGAATAATGGTAATATAAGGTTTAATTTGATTAAAGCCAACTATAGAGTTACAAATGATGTATACGGCATAATATCTAGAAGACTCAAAGGACACAATCAATGTTGTAGAATGAAGTTGTTGTTAATTCATATATGATGATTATCTTCTTAAAAACACGAAAGCAATATTGTAGAATTTGGCACACTTACTACTTTAATTAAATTTGTGATTGGAGGATGAACTAAATTGTTACTATTACCTTCATATTTACTTCCTAGTAAATAGAGAGTGTTACATTTTTGGCCAAATAAAATATCATCTATATAGAAAGAGAGGAGAGTTTTTTATTTATTTTTTTTTTCTATTACAAAAAAAGCTATATATATGTATATTATCCTAATCTATATTATGATGAAGGGCCACTTAATAAAAAATAAAAAATAAAAAATATTATGACGGGGAGGATTCAAATTTGAGTGCATAAAGAAAGCACATAACTTTAGCTAATTTTGCACATGAGAAAAGTGTGTGGGTTAAATTGTTAAAATGTTACTAGCTAAAATGTTAAAGGAAAACACTTTAAATAACAAGAGATTCGGGTAGGAGTGAAATTGACACCATAACGCATAGACGTGATTGGTTTCTGTCACTACAATAAAGCGCCATTTAAATAACAAGAGGTAAAATTGTAAAAAGTGCAAGGGGCTTTGTAATTCAATTGGGCAAGAGCATTCACTGTTGCACCAAAGGTCCCGAATTCGAATTTCATCTCTGCCAATATTGCTTGTATCACAAACAAAACAAAAAAAGAAACAAAAACAGAAACAACTTTGGCTACAATACATCATATACTTAGGGGTGGTTTGGGAGTGAGGTGCTTAAAAAAAAAGCACCCATGAAAAAAAGCTGTGAGGGTTTTAGGTGTTTGGTAAACTGAAAAAAAAGGGCTTATTTTGGAAGCTGCTGTGAGAATAAGCTGAAATCAAAGGAAAAAGCTGAAGCTGCTATTTGCAGCTTTGGAAAACTGGCTTTTTTTCAAAGCACACGGAGCTACAGTGCTCCTTTAATGAAAATACCCACTATCAGACTGCTTTTTTTTTTTTCCAAAAACACTTTTACAAAAAAGTTTACCAAACACTCTGCTGATTTATTTCACAGCCACTTATTTTCACAGCACAGCCGCTTATTCTCACAGCAGTTTTTTTTCAAAGCACAACAATATCAAACCAGCCCTTAATATAATCATCTACTAATAGTCAGATACGTTATAATTAAATCTAACGGTCATGTTTGATCTTTAGTGATTAATTGCATTAAGTATTTGAATGTGCCGTAATTATTTTTGAGCTCTAAATTGTACTAAATGTTTCAATGTAATGACATTTAACAATTAACAATGCTATAATACACTAAAATAAATGAGTTGTAAATTGTATTCGGCTTCCAACTTAATAATGTTGTCTAAAAACAGTTTAGGGAATGAGTCAACAGGCAGTCTTTGTCATGACCACTTTTTCACCTTACGGGACTCACAGTAAACGGTCACCACCGCCATTAACCGTTTTCTGCAAAGTTGTACATCCCAATCATGAGCGTTTACTCCCCGTCAACGCTAGAAAACGGAACACCGTTTTGTCCCCTAACCACAGCATTAGCTCACGTGGCCAACACTGAACCGTCGATCCTTGCGTGTCAGATGTGTTGCCCACACGTGTCCCCACTTTTGGATTACACAATTATTACGGCAGATACGGACGTGGTAAAAGTAAAGATTCATTCATCAGTAAATGTGATAAGTAAAAGTCACCAACGCCGTCACCATCAGGAAGAAGGCACCCAAAGCCGTCGTCGTCAGGACGAAGGCACCCAACGTTGCCGTCATCAGGAAGAGGGCACCCAACGCTGCCGACAAGAAGGATGAGAAAGCCGTCATCGTAATTACCAATTAGGGGATGGTGGCGGGGGAAATGATCGCAGATGTTGAAATTTGTCGATCACTTTCCCATTTGTGTATTTAGTACAGCCCTGCCGTGTATTATCCAATTCCGTGCAATATTCACTTTTCTAACTTGCGCTTTGTGCGGTCGGTGCACTTTAGTGGGTTGGAATATGAGTATAAAGGAATAAGGGTATTTGGGAACAATATCTTAAAGGTTGCCGGGGAGTACGCAGACTTCTGTCGGTGGTCTTGCCTCCAATTAATATTATAAAACTTCCATTAGCTAAAAAATAAATTCAGTTCATGTGGGTTTGTATTTAAATTCTTCCGATGAAATATTTACGAATTTGACTATAATAGTATTTAATATAATTTTTTTATTAAATTTAATATAATTATCGTTTTAAAGGTCAGATAGTGATTATATAAAATATATATATATAAACATGAATTATATCTGGCTGTCAGATAATGATTGTATTAGATATATACAAGCATTGTAGCCTATATATACATGTAATTGATAAATTAATTTATTGAACGTCATAGTGGTGAATGACAATCGAATTTCAGTGAAGGCTTTTCTTTTTGGCTATTTAGCATCACATATTATTATATCGGTAAACGATGTAGTGAACATATCATAGAGATAAGGTATAGTATGAGCAACACATACACATGTTTATGTATAACAAGTTTTTGAGTTTGACAATTACATTATAACGTGATATTATTATCCACATACTATTTGTCATAACATTAAGTTTGGTTTGGTATAAAGAATTGGATTGTAACGCATACGACACTATTTTGAAGGTATGTAAACTAAAACGGTAAGAATTGAAAGGGAGATGTTACCTTCAAATCTAATTTCCTAAAACTGAAAAACTATTGAACTCTATCTTTATTATGCCTTAAATTTTAAGAATTGTCTATTTCAATCCAATCATCTCTACATAACGATAAGGTGAAATAGCATTATTAATTATAACATATACAAATGAATAATACAAGTATTATTTTTTGAATAGCATCATGAATTAAATCTAAATTGCCAAAAAAGGGAGTAAGCATGAGTGTTTAATTAAACAGAATTGGTATTATGATAGTCCATTAAAAGAAACCTTTTCTATTTTTAATTAAACAACAAATATATAAAATTACTTTCATCATTGTTGCAAACTGCGATATGAAGAAAAAGGTTCAGAGAGTTTTTAATAAAAGAACAAGACTTGGCTGCTGAATTGTTCAGCAACCAAGTTAATTCCTTAATAAAATGGAAAAGAATAATGCAGCTGCAGAAAGGCTTAAAAGAAGCTTCCTTTCTGCCTCAACAAAAACCAGCTTAACCAGACACTCTGCCTACTCCCTCTCTCTCTCTCTCTCTCTCTCTCTCTCTCTAGAACTTCTCTTGAGTTCATTCACTTCTCTCACAAAGTCTGATACTTTGAGGTCAAAAATTGGTTGAAAAAACTTGATGTCTAGGCCACTGGAGCATGATTACATAGGCCTAACAGAGACTTCATCTTCTCCAATGGAAAAAAGCTCTGAGAAGATTTCATCTTCCACTTCCTCCGCCATCAACCTCAAGGAGACTGAGCTCAGGCTTGGCCTGCCTGGGTCCCACTCTCCTGACAGAAAAAAACCATCAGG
This sequence comes from Malus fusca, assembly GCA_035220775.1. Classification (NCBI taxonomy): domain Eukaryota; kingdom Viridiplantae; phylum Streptophyta; class Magnoliopsida; order Rosales; family Rosaceae; genus Malus; species Malus fusca. The sequence goes on along the minus strand of CM069067.1, from coordinate 18,276,453 downwards.
GCTTGGACTTGGGGTCTCAATTTTTGGGAAAGATTTGGAGGAGAATAACAAGCCAACTGGATTTTCTCCAAACCCTCCAAAAAACCCTGTGTCAGGGGCAAAAAGGGGATTCTCTGACGCCATTGATGGGTGTTCTGAGAAATGGGCTTTTACCATGACTAATGGATCTGAGGTTGATGTGGGTAAAGCAGCTGTCTTGGGTTCCCCATTAGCCAAGAAGGAGGTTTCTTCTGTTCCTCTGTCGCCAAAGCCAGCAGCTCAGTTGGAGAAGAAGAACACTCAGGCCTCTGAGCATGCTGCTGCTTCTCCTTCTTGCAAGTAAGCTTTTCTGTTTTTTAACATTTTTACTCCCTTCTTAATTGTTTGTGTTTGCTGGGTTAATTTTTATTTCTGAGAAATTTGATTCAACAACAATAAAAAGAAACAAAATTTCGTGCTCCTTTGATAACTATTTTATTATTAGTTTGTTATTTTCACTTTTGTGCTTGAAGTACGAGAAAATGGGGAACAAATAAGTGTAATTGGAGGGAGGAGAAGAAATAAATAAGAGTGAATCAAAACAAAAATATCTCATGTATTTATTCTCTTTATCTAACACAAAAATAAAACTAAAAACTAAAAATCATTGTTCTAAAAATCTTCACCTAGGTGTTAGACGGTTGGTCATTGTTCCGATTAATTCTTGAACATTTGAAAATTAAGAAAGAGTGCCTAGATCTATTTAGGCGCCCACCTAGACTTCTTAGGCACCTAGCCTAGGTCGGGATTCTCACTTAGAAAATACATAACTTTCATTTTCTATTTTTTTCTTTCAATAAATTTTAAGAGACTTGTTAAATACTTAGAGATGAACACACATTATATGCGTGTTCACCATGTTTTCATTATGTTTTAATACTTTATAATCTATATGTCATTCTGTTTTACAGTTTATATTCTAATGAAATTATGTATTTTTTAAGTATAAGTTGACACTTATTTATACGATATATAATAAATTTATTCAATTCCGCCTAGTTCGCCTAGACCTCCACCTAGGCGCTAGGCCCTAACCTGTCGTCCCACTAGGACCTAGCCTCTTTTAAAATCTTGCTAAAAACTAAACACAAAATAGTTATTAAATAATCCTCAAATTTTTACTTTCCTCGTTAGGAAGTCACAGGTCTAACTGAGAATATTTTTTTGGTGTTGAGGACAACAACGTTTAATAAGACTTGGACAAAAATCCATCTCTAATATTTGTATATGAACTCATTTGGTCGTTCCCTTAGATTTTTTCTTGGTTTTTTCCCCTGAACTTGTTGTACTTTATTTTTCCTTTTGCGGTTGAAAGTTTTACCATCCTGCAATTTGATTCCTAATGTTTTCTGCATCAAGTCTTCAGCATTCAGAATAAAGCGATTCATTTGAAAAATGTTAATTTATCTGCTAATCTTCTCCCTTTGTAAAAACTTGTAATTAATTCTTACACTTGTAGCAGGGCACAGGTGGTGGGATGGCCCCCAATTCGATCATTTCGGAAGAATTCCATGGCCTCTAATCTGGCGAAAAACAACGATGACTCTGCGGGCAAACAAGGGTCCGGGTGCCTTTATGTGAAGGTTAGCATGGACGGCGCTCCATACCTGCGAAAAGTTGACCTTAAAACCTACAACAACTACACTGGACTTTCCATGGCTCTGGAGAAGATGTTTAGCTGCTTCAACATTGGTACTCTTCTCTCTCTGTCTCTCTCTTTTTCTCTTGTGTGCAGGCAGGCATGCACATGCAGACTGAGTTATACCGTGACTTAGTTTGGTGTACAATGCCTGTCCAGTACGGTTTGATCCAGAAATTATCTTAAGTTTGGTGTTTTAATAGGCTAGTACCAGAACGAAACTAGCTGGCGAGCAGTGAGACTGCATTAGGGTGTATTAAATGTTTTATACGGTGTTTAAAGTAAATCAGATGCGTTTTTGCTTAACGTTGTGATTATCTGTGATTCAGGGCAGTGCAGTTCTAATGGACTTCCAGAGCGAGATGGTCTGAGTGCGAGTCGATTGATGGATCTTCTCAATGGTTCTGAATTTGTTCTGACTTACGAGGACAAGGATGATGACTGGATGCTTGTTGGCGATGTTCCTTGGCAGTACGTTTTTAACTGTTCTGTATGAACACTGTGTTATGGCTATTTGAACTTAATCGCATGAGTAGTGTTCAAAAATTGAAATTATCTAGCTGATTGAATTGCAATTACCTTCAATCAGATACATGACGTGGTTGTTACGTTCCAATTGATCGGGTCTCAATTTTCACCGTCAGTGACTGTTAACATCTTCAGATGTTCATATGTTCTCATCTGATCAGTGTGTGTGTATGACAGGATGTTCACTGAGACCTGTAGGAGGCTGAGGATCATGAAAGGTTCTGAAGCAATCGGACTAGGTATGTTCTAACTTTGATCAGTTGTTGGTTATGACTAGAAGGAATTTGGTGGTATTTTCGCTTCCTTCCACGTTCTAATCTCGGGATTGCTACAAGTCAGATTGTAATTAACCTGACCACTGTTCTTGTTTGCAGCTCCAAGGGCCGCGGGGAAGTGCAAGAACCGCAACTAACATGAACCGTACCAGCTGGAAATAGCATTCTCCAGAGCATCAAAATGGACTCAAAGTCGGGTGCTTGTTGCAGAGTCCGAAATATGTTTGATAGAATCCTAGTTTTTGTGTCTTTACTCTTTACGGACTGGAAATTTTCCGATTAGTTAGAAAGTTTTCGCTGGAGACGTCCAGATTATGTGTTTGCCGTTGCTGTTTTTCCCTCTTACATGTACCACATATTCTAATTACTGTGTATATGGTCTTTTTGCTGCTTGCAAATCTCTTCCAGTTTCTTCTCTTAAGAACAACTGTACGTATAAGTTCCTCCAATGATTTTTGAAACCGAGTTTTTTTTTTTTTTTTTTTTTTTTTTTTTTTTTGTAATTGATAGTCGGAAGGGAACTGATTTGGGTTTGTTTGGAACGATAAGATGGAAGTTCGAATTCCCCTCCCTATAGTTTATAGTTTAGATTAGATTAGAATGCTGCTCGAATAAAAAGATATAAATTGAAAAAAATAAATAAATTGAATTTGACATAAGGTTAAGGAACATGCAGTACTGAAACAAAGAAACTTGGAATTAATTGAATTTATAAGTATTACAACAGACAAGTTAACTGAATCAGTTGCTGGACAGCTGAAAACGAGCCAAATCGGTTCCGCTGTGGCACGATACTAGTACAGAACAATCGTTGCTCGGATTGATTCCACAAACTAACCATTGTCGACCATGAAAGACAAAAAACTTCAAAGGAAATACACGAGCCGGAAAGCTATGAGAAAACTGCATGCATATTGCATAATATGAACAAACTACTGAAAGCTAAACAACGTATCTGAATCCAGACAGCTCAAAAATTACTGTTTTGATATCTCAAGGTAAACCATCTGAGTATATCCATTAAATACAGACGTGTCGAGTCTGGTTAAGCCAAGTCGATTGAATAAGCCATATCGGCCATCTTCGACAATAGGAGTTACGGCACGAGCAGGATCGTATCTAGTTTGATGAGTGAGGGACGGACCTGCCACTGGTGGAACCTCCCAGTAAACATCAAGAATTGATTCCACAAACCGGCTATTCTGAAAATGTTCTGAATACGATATCTTCTTACTACTTTTAGTAAAGTTATCATGCATGTATCCTCTAACACCCCACCATGCTTCACCCGCCCCACAAAGTTCTTCAATATCCACTGCTTTCTCCCAGAACTTCTTCCTTTTTGACCTAATCCTAGCTTCATCACTGTCTTTAAAGCAGCTGTGACCACCTCCTAAAGCAACCAAAAGAAACTACGAGGATTACTAGTTGGAGCAATAAACCATGGCAACACTTCATAAAGGAATTCTATGGGGAAACAAACCAAAAACTATTAAACCAATAAACCAAAGTAAAACACACATTTTGATCAAATGAGTTAAAAGATTTGGCACCACACCAAGTCTTTTACTACAATGGTTTTTAATTTGACAAAACGATCCACCAGTAATTCAATCCATAGTACATTAACTAAAGTTACTTTGGGATTCAGTAGGAAAGAAGGTAAGAATGCATTTCATCAACATAAAGCATATGACGAACAAATAGACTTAAAAAATGAAGGATAACAGAGCATGCACCTCTTATATAGGATTGATCACATATCTGCCGTAAGGAATAATGATCTCCTGTTCCAGTATCATAATTATCCTCAAATATTATGTGCCGAAAACCAGCTTTCAGAGCCTGCTTTACTCTGCTTGCCACAGCATATAATAAAAATATGATGAGTCAGCAGTTGGCAATCGACAATTCCAGTGGCAATAACGAGATGAGGAGCAAGATTACATTGTGATATTGTTAGTACCTTTTCAATTCATTCTGATGATCATCGAAAAAAATAAGAACACGGCTCAGATCAGTAATCCCATGTTTCTTCATCACTTTTCCCCAATCAACATTTCCAAAATCCACAAAATCTTTTCCAGTAAAGTAAGTGCAGTTTCCATCAACATATGCAGGCCCCTTCTTTAGAAACTTCCCAGGATGCTTGGGTGTGAGGGTAATAATTGGCGTGTCTGGCATCGCTTGTCGCAAAACCCAAGTGGAATGACCCTTGAAAGCGCCACTCTCAATCATTAGATCTGGCTTCAGCCACTGGGCAATGAACCAGAGCCCAAAGCTGTGGTCAAAACCCATCCCGTACATGTTGTTTTTTATCGGTCGGGTTTCGTAAATAGGTACAAACATTTCCAAGCCCTTGATTAAATCCTTAGTTGTCCATTCAACTGCTTTTCCGTGTTTCGATCTGCCTTTTGCCAAGGATAACATTATAAGAATCAAACAAGGGCCTGAACCCAGGGATCTCACAACGAAAACAAGGAATTATAACCAAATAAAAGAACTCAAAAATCCCTACATTGACTTCATAAAGAACCCATCATGTTCCACATACTACCGAAATCCATAAAACATTGAGCAATTGGGACTAACATAGGCATTGGTCACCAAATTTAATGCATAAAACCCTAACTTTAATCAGATTTTCTATTATGTAGTCTGGCAAAAAAATAAAAAAAGAACCCTAACTTTAATTCGATCATTAACAACTACTACAATTGCCTAAAACATATAGAAATGGTTGTAGTACCCACATATCTCATATCGACTGGAATCGAAAGCGAAATATAAAAATTGCAATTCCTTTGAATCATAAACTTATTGAAGCTACCCTGAATTTTACTGTGCACTAAGTAAACTTAACAAAGCTAAATTTTCCAGCTTTTCTTAGAAACCCAAATGGTCAAATGTTTGAAATTCATTCCAAGCTTCCAAATTTACTCAGCTATCAGAAATTCTACATTTTTCATTTAATTTTAATTAAAAAAAAGCAAAAATTATACCAAAACCCTCGATCTGATTTCTACACCAACAGTAAAATTAAACTCAGATCGTTCAATTTGTGCCTGAAGAATGGAAATTTTAGAGAAATGAGATCCGACCCGGATATACTTACACCAAGGCACGCCGAGGGATCCGAAATCCGATTCGAGGCCATCGAACCCGAAGAAGCCGGTACGAGAAACCGGGTCGTAAGGCGAGACGCAGACGAATCTCCGGGAGTTGAAGATGAGGGAGAATATTAGAAGGAGGACGAGGGCGAGGACCAGGAGGCAGGGCCAGACGAGTCCGGTTCGAGTCAAGTAGTTGGTGATTCGGGTGGTGAAGAAGGAGATGGGCAGGTGCTTCTTGGTCTTGGACTCGTCGGCGACAGCGTCGTTTTCAGCGGCGGATTCGTCCGCGTACGGGGCGTATCGGCGCGAGGAGAGGACGCGCTCGAGCATTTTGGTAGGGGATCTTTGGCTGGAGCTCGACGGAGGGAGTGGCATTGCTTGAAGCGATGAGCTGGGCTTTTCCTGCGCCTTTGAGGAAGAGTGAGTGAGGGAGTGAGCGTTTGATGCAAGTGTGGGTCCAACTTTTCCGGATTGTGATTTACAAAGAGTAACAAGGGTATTATTGGGAAGAAAGATGGATTCATGGATTTGGTAGATAGAAAAAGGGCGTTTGGAATGAAAAGAATCAGATCTCATGAGTTTTGATATTGGGGTTTTGTTTTTGAAGTTTTTAGATTAAACATTTACTTTTTTTTTTAGGGTAAAAGATTGTTTACTACCTTAATATTTCGTGGTTTTCAACATTTAGTACATCAAGTTTTTTTCGTCTCAGAGTCATACCTAAAATGTAAATTTTGGGACAGTCTCATACATCCGTTAGTCAAACTCTTAAGTTTTTCGTTAATTGTGACGTGGCGCACTGACTGGGCGCCACGTATCATCCAAGTTTTTTTTTTTTTTTTCTTTCTTTCTTTCTTTTCTTTTCTTCTTCTTCTTCTTCCTCCGACTGCAACTTTCTTTTTTTTTTTTTTTTTTGCTTCTTCCTTCCTTCCTCCTTCCTTTCCCTTTCTTCCCCTTCTTCCTTCTTCTTCCTTCTCATTCTCCTTCTTCTTCCTCCGAAATCTGGGGAAGTTTGTTTTTTTTTTTTTTTTTCTTTCTTTCTTCTTCTTCTTCCTTCTTCTTCTTCTTCTTCTTCTTCCTCCGACTGCAATTTTTTCTTCCTCCTTCTCCTTCTTCCTCCTTCTTCCTCCTCCTTCTTCTTCTTCTTCTTCCTCAAACAAAAAAAAAAAAAAAAAAAAAACACTTTCATCTTCCCCCAAATTCGGAGGAAGAAGAAGAAGAACGAAGAAGGGGAAGGAAGAAGGGGAAGAAGGAGGAAGAAAAAAAAAAAAAAAACTGAATCTGGGCAGATTCGGAGGAAGAAGAAAGAAGAAAAAAAAAGAAAAAAAACGTGGATGACACGTGGCGCTCAGTCAGTGCGCCACATCACAGTTAACGAAAAACTTAACAGTTTGACTAACGGATGTATGAGACTGTCCCAAAATTTACACTTTAGGTATGACTCTGAGACGAAAAAAACTTGATGTACTAAATGTTGAAAATCACGAAACATGAGGGTAGTAAACAGTCTTTTACCCTTTTTTTTTATATATAAATTTGACTAAATATTCTTCTTACAATTAAGGTGTCACATATTTTATAACTAACATTTATTAATGCAATATTACATGATTTGCCATTATTGACACACCTCGACCTAGATTGAGGCATGCTGGCCGCCGTCACATGAGGGTGACGTAGCCATGTGCGCAATGCGGAAGAATAACAATATAAAGAAACGCGAATAAATAAAAACCAAACTGACTAAAACACTAGATAAGAATAAGTGCAGGACGAAATTAAGTGTAACTAAACATAACCAGAGCGTAGGTATCCTAGGTGCAGTCCAGCAGGACAAATACTAATTATACAATACCAAGGATGGTCCTACATTAGTGAAAATCTGTCAGAGCTGCCGTGAATTCCTCGTGAGCCACCAACGAGCACTCCTACCTAAAACCTGGAGGGGCACAAAACAGAAAGTGTGAGTGGGTAAAAACAAAACTTTTCAAAATCATTTCACTATCAAAAGTAGTAACCCCTTGTTGTAAAACCTATATAACTCCCAGAAAATAGCATATACGATAATATCCCAAAATCATATTCAAAATAGCAAATCCACCGAATATACCATGTCAAATCTCAAAAAGAAATAAGTAAGCTAGGTGAAATAAATCAATATGAAATAGCATGCAAGCCGGAGTCACATAACGTGACCTGTACGCTGTATCTATAACTCATCAACTAATTCTCTGCACACAAGTCAGAACCACCTAAAGTGGTCTGTACGACAGGCTGGGTGTAAATAAGTACGCTCAAGTGCTACGGTCACGTAAAGGCTGTGCGAAGTATCGCAAGTCACCTACGAGTCGGAACCACCTAAAGTGGTTTGTACGACAGGCTGGCACCTGCCTTGGATCCAAGGTGAGCATGTGGTGCGGGAGGTGAACAATCACATGAAGGCTAGGCCATGTCCTCGGGCGGAGCACTAACACTGGGGTGCAGGATAATAAGCTCAAAATACATCTCAGCACTAATATACTCACTACCATCAATATACTCACCTGAAGCTTACCTGAGCGTCCGCAGTGTCGAGCAACAATAAATATATATAACCATACTAATGTACAATTAGACTTAGAGAGCATTTGACATGGCATTTCAAAGTATTAAACCATTTAATTAAGTTTTTTGGGAAAATACCAAGTATGTGTATATATATATATATACTGAAAACCAAAAACCTACTCACTGATATGTAGAAGGGTCGTAACCCCCGAGCCTTGCTTGACTGCGCTTGTCCTCAGGATAGGTCTCACCTATATGCGAAACAACTATTTAAACGTTATTTTTAAGCACATAAACAAAACTAGGTAATAACTTCTCATACATTGCTTAATTGGGGTATTTGAATATACCACCGTGACCTACTCAACCTCAGGAACATCCCCATATTTTTAGAAAAATTTTCCAACCACTCACGCGCTGGCCAAGGCACGGCCAGATGCGCCGCCCACGCTCAAGCACGAGCCTGGCACACTGACGGATTCCCTAACGGCGTTAGGGAATATTTCGTTAAATTAAACCATATGCTGTTAAAGATACCTGACACCGTTAGAATATTCCATCAACTATCACGGAATATTCGCCTCATTCTTCCTTGGTTCGCCAGAGTCCGGTGCCGGTCGCCGCTGCGATCGCCGAAAACTGGAAAATCTTCAAATCTTCATATCTCAGTCAAAACTCAACCAAAATTCATGAAACTTATACCAAAATGAAGCTTAGGACGAAAGGAACAAGTTCTTACCACTTACAAGTCCTAAAACAAACGGAAAGTCGCCGAAAAATCCTTCGATTTTCCGATCACCCCTGCAACTCGCCAAACCCGAGCTTCCCGACGTTCAAAACCTTCCAAAATTTTTCTCTGAGCTTCGTGAAGAAGTTCTAAGGCTCACTAGAACCTTAAAACTCGATGAAACCTCTACGATCACGACAGAGTCATTGTGCACCTCATCAGGGGTTTTTGGTTCTCCGGTTTTCGAGGGCCTCACGTCCAACCAAAACTACCACTCGACTCCTGAGCTTGAAAGAAGCACGAAAATAACACCCACAACCTCGATCCGTGAGAGATGATGAGAGTTGAAGGCTTGTCCGTACAATCGTACGGACGAATGGAAAAAATCCGAGAGGGAGAAAAGAGAGAGTCAACGGGAGAGTGTGAAAGTGTGAGTGTGTGGTCCAGGTTTTGTCACCAAACAAAACTAACAAATGTCTTAAGTTCCAAATACTTAGGAATAAAAAAGATTAGTCCAAATCCAAAGTATAAACCACACAACACAACTCAACTATTAAAGGGCATAAGAGAAATTTCCACCCTCTCGAGGATAAAATAATATATACATTTGGGATGGGCTGTCACAACCTACCCCCTTAAGAAAATTTCACCCCCGAAATTCCATATAATAATGTACAACCACTAATAATCGTAAAATAAGCATGGATACATTTCCTGCATATGATCCTCTGTCTCCCAGGTAGCCTCCTCCACTGAATGATTCCTCCACAAAACTTTCACTAATCACACGGTCTTATTCCTCAGAACCTTATCTTTCCAATCCAAAATCGTCACTGGCTCCTCATCATAAGTCAAATCTGGATTAATTTCCAATGGTTTAGGATGTATCACATGCGATGGATCAGAAACATAATGACGAAGCATAGAAACATGGAACACATCGTGCACTTTAGACAACACTGGAGGCAACTCGAGCTTGTAAGCAACCTCACCGACTCGCTCGGTGGTCTGATACGGTCCGATGTACCTAGGACTTAGCTTACCTTTTTTCTCGAACTGCACTACACCTCTCCACGGTGATAGCTTCAAAAACACCCAATCACCAACTTTATACACTCGATCAGTGGCATATCTGTCTGCTAGACTCTTCTGACGATCATGGGCCGCTTTCAGGTTAGACTTAATTACCTGAATATTCTAAGTAGTCTCCTTTATAATCTCAGGGCCCACTAAAACTCTTTCACCAACCTCTGACCAACACAAAGGAGTACGACAAGACTTGCCATAAAGTGCCTAAATGTGACATACCAATACTCGAATGGTAGATATTGTTATATGCAAACTCTATCAAATCTAACAGCTGATGCTAGGTGTCACTAAACTGCAATACCGAAGATCTCAGCATATCCTCCAATGTTTGAATAATCCTCTCAAATTGCCCGTATGTCTGGGGATGATATGCCATACTATAAAGTAACCTCGAACCAAGAGCCTCCTGAAATGTCATCCAAAACTTAGAAGTGAACCTAGGATCCCGATCTGAGATAATACTAACCCAAATGCCATCATAACCATTTTGTGTACGAGGAAGCTTGTACACAAAATCCATAGTAATATCTTCCCACTTCCATTGTGGCATGAGAAGTGGCTGCATCAATCCAAATGGCTTTTTCCTCTCAGCTTTGACTTGTTGACAAATGGCACACCTACTCACATACTCAGCAATTTCCCTTTTCATACTCGGCCAATAATAAAATGGTCGAATAATATGATACATTTTAGTACCTCCAGGATGCAGTGCATACGCCGATACATGCGCTTCATCAAGAATTTATTTCTTTAATTCTGCATTATTCGGCACAAACATTTTTCCTTCATGCATAAGCAATCACCCTACCATGCTGCATCAACACACATCCCAGACCATTCAAGGAAGCATCACTGTAAATCTCAAAGTTACCACTATCATTTGGAAGTGCTAAAACGGGTGCATGAGTGAGACAATATTTCAACTACTGGAAACTTTGCTCACAATTATCATCCCACTCCAACTTAACATCTTTTCTGGTTAACCTCGTCAAGGGTAATGCAATAACTGAAAAATCATTAACAAATCGTCTATAATAACCAGCTAAGCCAAGAAAACTCCGTACCTCAGTGACGGCTCGTGGTTGCTCCAAATTTTCAACAGCTGCTACCTTTTGAGGATCCACCAGAATACCTTGAGCTGATATAACATGTCCCAAAAATGCCACTTGATCTAGCCAAAATTGGCACTTCCTAAACTTAGCATACAACTGGTGTTTCCTCAAATTTTTCAACACTAAAGTGAGATGTCGAACATGCTCTGATTTAGACTTAGAGTATACCAGAATATCGTCAATAAAGACAATGACAAACCTGTCTAAATATTGCTGGAATACTCGATTAATAAAATCCATAAAAGCTGCAGGTGCATTAGTCAACCCGAATGACATCACAAGAAACTCATAATGACCATATCGAGTCCTAAAAGTCGTCTTAGGGACATCCTCACTTCTGATCTTCAATTGATAATAACCAGACCTCAAATCAATCTTAGAAAACACATAGGCGCCTAGAAGTTGATCAAATAAATCATCTATACGCGGCAATGGATAACGGTTTTTAATCATTACCCGATTTAATTGCCTATAATCAATACATAGCCTCAAAGTCCCGTCTTTCTTCCTCATAAATAACACCGGAGCTCCCCAGGGTGAAGTACTAGGCTGAATAAAACCTTTATCAACTAATTCCTACAACTGAATCTTCAATTCCCTCAATTCAGCAGGAGCCATTCGATAAGGAGTTAAATATATATGATCTGTACCTGGAAATAAATCAATGGTGAACTCCACGTCTCGGTCTGGTGGCAATCCAGGTAAATCATTAGGGAATACGTCAGGAAAATGCCTGACCACTCGAACATTCTCCACACTAGTAGGAGTATTATCATTCAACACCACATGAGCCGAATATCCCTGACAACCTTTCTATAACAACCTTTTAGCTCTTATGGCAGAAATAACGCCATGCATCACCCTACTACGCTCGCCCACAAATGTAACCTCAGGCAATACAAGACGATGAAAAGTAACTGATTTCTCGTAGCAATATATATTGGCATGATTATAATGCAACCAATATGTGCCCAAAATCACATCAAAATCAACAATATCTAACGGGATGAGATTAGCTGACATAACTACATCATCCACTAACACGGGACATCCTGGATATACACAACTAACATAACATATCTCCCATCTAGGCATAGCAAACTCTAAATCATACCCTAGAGGTGTGGGATGAGGTTGAGTCAACTGAGCGAACGTATGAGAAATAACAGAATGCGTAGCACCATAATCAATTAATACTCTAGCAAAATGACCAAGAATATTCAACGTACCCATGATCAAATCAAGATTATTCTGAGCGTCCTGCAGTGTCATGTGGTGAATATGTCCCTGAGCCTACTGTCAACCTCCACGACCTCTACTAGCCTGACCATTACGACATTGCACATTACGCCCCTGGACTGGCTGATTAGACTGCCTCGATGATCCTGCACCACTAGAAGCAACCTCCACGTGCTGGGATTATCCTCCAAGGTACCATTGTGATCTACCAGCTGAATATGGCGGATATGGCACATAACCTCCAGAATACTGAGAATAACCACCCTGCTGATACGGGTCTTGTGGGTACTGATACTGCCCTGCAGAATAAGAAGCTACATCACCTTGGTAATGATAAGCACCTCCATGACCCGTCTGAGCATAACCACTAGGTCCTGAAACTTGCTGGATCGGCACTTGTGGTGGTAAAGAAGGCTGCTGGGGCCTCTACTGATTCTAAGGACAATGCATAGCCCTATGCCCCAATTGAGCACAGATAAAACATCTTCTATTACCCTGCATGCACTCCCCAAAATATCGACTATTACATCTACGACAAAACGGACTACCAGAACCACTAGAACCGCCAAAATCTCTATGCCTCTGAAAACGAGGACCTCCAGAAAATCTACCACCTCTCATTTGCCCAGTGGAACTCATACCTCTGTTAGAGAAACTAGAACTAACACCACTTCTCTTAAAACTTTGAGTCTTAAGAGGTCCCTGAGATGATTGACCCTTATCTTTATCATTTTTCTTCTTTTGGTTATCTTCTTCCTCCTCGCTCTCACTAGGCATATTTTCTGAATCTTCAACCCGCAAGAAAATCTCATAAAACTCCTGATAAGTAGCACAAGGAGCCGTGGTCACCATAGAACGCCATTTCTTTCGAGTACCCAATCTGAAATGACGAAGCATCTCACCCAGATTAGCAGCCACCTCCGGATCATAGCGAGACAAATCAGTAAACCTCATGTAGTAGTCATTAGCTGTCATCTTTCTCTGCTTTAGGTGCGTGAATTCTTGCTTCTTGTGATCTATATACTCTGGAGGAATGAATCCCTTCTAAAATAACTGCTTAAAAATTTCCCAATCAGCAGTTTCCTCTGGTGATAACTGATAAGACTCTTGTCTCCACCAAGATACAGGTTCCAGACCTAAAAACCAGGTAGTCATCTCGACCCACCTATCAAAAGGAAGACTCCCCTGACTCTCCATCATACAGAAAGTCTTCTTAATATGATCGAGCCACTGCTCTGCTCATTCATGTCCTTCATTACCCATGAAATCATTCAACTTCATATTATACACAGTCTCCAGAGGTGTCCTTTGTGGAAGACGAAGCGAAGACTGAATGACATTAGCTATAGCTTCCTCAAACTGAGCAATATCAGGGAAACTAGGCTCAGCTGAAGGACGTGGCTCTCTATGAGGCGGCATAGTTCTAACAGAAGACACCAAGATCATTAGAATATTCACAAGATATGCAGGACAGTCAAACCTAGGCTCCGGTACCAAACTGACACACCCCGACCTAGATCGAGGCATGCTAGCCGTCACATGAGGGTGACGTAGCCATGTGCGCAATGCGGAAGAATAACAATATAAAGAAATGCGAATAAATAAAAACCAAACTGACTAAAACACTAGATAAGAATAAGTGCAGGATGAAATTAAGTGTAGCTAAACATAACCAGAGCGTAGGTATCCTAGGTGCAGTCCAACATGACAAATACTAATTATACAATACCAAGGATGGTCCTACATTAGTGAAAATCTATCAAAGCTGCTGTGAATTCGTTGTGAGCCACCAACGAGCACTTCTACCTAAAACCTGGAGGGGCGCAAAACAGAAAGTGTGAGTGGGCAAAAACAAAGCTTTTCAAAATCATTTCACTATAAAAAATAGTAACCTCTCGCTGTAAAACCTGTATAATTCCCAGAAAATAGCATATATAATAATATCCCAAAATCATATTCAAAATAGCAAATCCAACGAATATACTATGCCAAATCTAAAAAAGAAATAAGTAAGCCAGGTGAAATAAATCAATATGAAATAGCATGCAAGCCGGAGTCACGTAACGTGACCTGTACGGCTGGATCTATAACTCATCAACTAATTATTTGCACACAAGTCGGAACCACCTAAAGTGGTCTGTACGATAGGCTGGGTGTAAATAAGTACGCTCAAGTGCTACGGTCACGTGAAGGCTGTGCGAAGTATCACAAGTCACCTACGAGTCGGAACCACCTAACGTGGTCTGTACGACAGGCTGGCACCTGCCTTGGATCCAAGGTGAGCGTGTGGTGCGGGAGGTGAACGATCACGTGAAGGCTAGGCCCTGTCCTCGGGCGGAGCACTAATACCGGGGTGCAAGATAATAAGCTCAAAATACAACTCAGCACTAATATACTCACTACCATCAATATACTCACCTAAAGCTTACCTGAGCGTCCTCAGTGTCGAGCAACAATATATATATAACCATACTAATGTACAATTAGACTTAGAGAGCATTTGACATGGCATTTCAAAGTATTAAACCATTTAATTAAGTTTTCTGGAAAAATACCAAGTGTATATATATATTTATTGAAAACCAAAAGGCCACTCACTAATATGTAGAAGGGTCGTAACCCACAAGCCTTGCTTGACTGCGCTTGTCCTCAGGATAGATCTCACTTATATGTGAAACAACTATTTAAACGTTATTTTTAAGCACATAAACAAAACTAGGTAATAACTTCTCATACATTGCTTAATTGGGGTATTTGAATATACCACCGTGACCTAGTCAACCTCAAGAACATCTCCATATTTTTAGAAAAAATTTCCGACCACTCACGCGCTGGCCAAGGCACGGCCATACGCGCCGTCCATGCGCATGCACGTGCCTGGCACACTGACGGATTCCCTAACGGCATTAGGGAATATTCCGTTAAATAAAAGCATATGCCGTTAAAGATACCTGATGCCGTTAGAATATTCCGTCAACTTTGACGGAATATTCACCTCATTCTTCCTTGGTTTGCCGGAGTTCGGCACCGGTCGCTGCTGTGATTGCAGAAAACTGGAATATTTTCAAATCTTCATATCTCAGTCAAAACTCAACCAAAATTCATGAAACTTATACTAAAATGAAGCTTAGGATGAAAGGAACAAGTTTTTACCACTTAAGAGTCCAAAAACAAACGAAAAGTCGCCGAAAAATCCTTCGATATTTCAGTCACCCATGCAACTTGCCAAACCCAAGCTTCCCGACGTTTAAAACCTTCCAAAATTCTTCTCTGAGCTTCGTGAAGAAGTTCTAAGGCTCACTAAAACCTAAAAACTCGATGAAACCTCCGCGATCACGACGGAGTCACTGTGCAACTCATCGAGGGTTTTTGGTTCTATGGTTTTCGAGGGCCTCACGTCTAACCAAAATAACATCCACAACCTCAATCCGTGAGAGATGACGAGAGTTGAAGGCTTGTCCGTACAATCGTACGGACGAATGGAAAAAATTCGAGAGGGAGAAGAGAGAGAGTCAACGGGAGAGTGTGAGAGTGTGAGTGTGTGGTCCAGGTTTTTTCACCAAACAAAACTAACAAATGTCTTAAGTTCCAAATACTTGGGAATAAAAAGGATTGGTCCAAATCCAAAGCATAAACCACACAACACAACTCAACGATTAAAGGGAATAAAAGAAATTTCCACGCTCTCGAGGATAAAATAATAGATACATTTGGGACGGGTTGTGACAATTATAATGTACCTTTAATTAATTAATAATTATCATATAAATATCTTCAATCTCTTCAAATGTAGAAGATAATTTTTAAAAATTTTAAAACACATCAAACCTGGTCTAGTTATGCTTCTAATGTACATTGTCTTCCTAACTCAACACCATACAAGTAACTAACGTGCTATCTTCTTCTACAACCATTAGCAATTTTTTTGTTCCATCGCTATCCTCAATTTGTCAGTCAACCCTCTTCCCTTCTCCCTTGTTGGTCATATTCATTTCCTTCATATTTCATTTTATGCACACCTCTTGATATGAGCATTCTTACTAAAGGGTAAGCTTTTTTGTTTGAGCATACTTTTTACCCATCTTTCTATCTTTTTCATGTGAGGGAGGGAGAGAGTGTTGGAAGTATGCCCACAAAGCCACTCATTTGATGTAATAGCTTTTGGAATACTTATTGCGTTAAACTATTTTATGTGCAATGAAGGGCAAAACTTATTGTTAATCACTATTTATTGTATTATGTGTTTAAGAAATAAGGGAATCCAAAGAATGTATTTAATCTAAGAGAGAAGTGATCTAAGTAAGTTAGATTAACGAGATATTTTTCTTATGTTCATTCCTAAAACATTCCTAGCCATAGGATTGCCAATTGGGCATTGACAATCTGCTAAGGTTAGTATGTGTTATGTTAACTCAAGCGTGAGTATGACTAGTCTCAAGTCATTTAGTGTTGGACACTGAGACAAACACATAGGTGCTCAAAAGGTAATCGAGTACACTGAACTACGACCAAAAGAAAGTTTGAACATACATGCCATGTAAGAACTCGTAAGTTGCAATATGCAAAGTAGTCCTTTGACCTGAGGCATCATAGATGTCTAATGGTTAGGTCCTTGATCTTTGATCACGTCAAAGGCATTCCATCGAGAGTGTCCACGACATTGTTGGGGTCAAGCTATCTAGTCATGTAGGAATATGAATGCACAACAAGGGATCTCTAACCTTCCATGGTGAAGGGAGAATACTTTGAGATATGATTCGGGAGTCTTTAGCCAAAGCATACGAATATGACTTAGAAAATTTGTTCCAAATCATATTCAATTGAATCATATAGAGAAGTATCACATTGGATAGTAGACATGAAACAAACTATCACTCAAACAATGTGATCAAAAGTATTGTATTAGAGAAGGACCATATTGCATTGTAATTGTAACTGGATAGGTTCTCCAACCACTTCTATTTAGCTTGGGTAGCCATGACATACTGATAGGTGTCACACATGGTTTGTGGAAGCCCTGAAGATTAGCAAACACTAATCTTCATCAAAGGGATAATTGAAATGTAGTCTCAATTCACAATCGATCGTTAAGAGTAACAATTACCCACTGCCTCGCTAATTGGAATCTAATGGATCGTACACCGAGTAAGGATGAAAATGAAGAAATATAAATGAGATAGATAAGCAATTAAATGGTTTAATTGAGAATGGTCAAGATTAATTAATTAGTTAATTAATTATACGAAAGGTTCATATTGGGCTTTCAAGTTAGTTTTAGGTCTTGGGGCCTAAAAGGGTTTTTGGTCCACAAGGCCCATTGAGTTTAAGTTGTGTGACAACTAAAACTAAATGGAAATTAACTCAAATACAAAGTCAAAACGGGCCATAGGGTGAGTGGTAGCAAACTTGGGTTAATTGCAAGTTTGCCACTCACATGTGAGGTGGTATAAAGGCATTTTTATAGCCATTCTCTCACTAGGGTTTTTCTTTTGAGGCAAAAGAGCAAAACTCTTTCTCTCTTTGTCTTCCAAAAAGGCTGGCCACACATAGAGGAAAATAGCTAGCAATCATCATTCCTCTAAGTCATCCATTTCATCTTCACACCTCATCCTTGGTGTGGAGACTTAGAGACACCAAACTTTTTGTGTTCTTGGAGTTCCTCTCCTCAAATCCTCAAGGAGCAAAGGAGAAGCAAAGAAACAACCATCCAAAGGAATAAAGGAGGTGACTTGAAGGCCCTCCACTTGAGTGAATCCCTTGTGTAAATAAGGATGAGCTTCAAGGGTAATGAAACTCAAACTCTCTCTTTTCTTTAATTTGTTAAAGAGTTTTTGGTTCACCATTCACTAGGCTTTGAAAGTCATGGGTTTTAGAATTGTTTTTTAATGCATGCCTACTTTAAAGTGTTATTAGTTTGTTTATTTGTTCAAATGTTCTCACATGTTCTTTAGCTAGGACAACATTTTTTCCTTCATAGAGAAATGAGAGTTTGAGAGAGAAAGATACGGGAGAGAGAGAACCGGGGACCAAGGGGACAAATGTGGGCCCTAGTGGCTCACTTAACAAGGCCAAAAGAGACGAAACGAAAAAAATTATCGCAAAACGTAAAATTACCCAAATACCTCTGACGTTTCAAATATCGTAAAAACATCGTCTTAACTCCAAATTTTAATTTCGTTTGCGCCTATGCGTTCGTAACAATGAGTACCACAAGGATACACTAACATAATGGATTATACGTCTCATGATACGAGGGTAATCGAAAGTCTACAATTTCGCCTCAAAGGTCATTTTCGTAAATTCAAACTTTTAAAATTAAAATACCTTAAAATCAGGAATAGGTTATTACAATCTACCCCCCTTATGAAAATTTCGTCCCTGAAATTGGCAATAACTTGCTATACATAAAAAATACTCAAAAGATAGGAAGAAAATATATATAAGGAAGAAATCAAGTCAGAGGGGTTGCATAAAAGAGAATGTCATTCCATCACGATCGGATTGCAATGGTTCCTCTTTCATGCCTCCAAGCTCATACTTTCATCCTCCTTTAGTATAATAGTATGATATAATACCTATGTACTAACAAAAGGTCGAAAAAAAAATTAAATATATATGTATGTATATATATATAATATAATATAATATAATATAATATAATCTCTACTAATTAATAAACACTCATTGTCAACCAAAACCCTATGAAATTACCAATTTAACCCTCTAATTAAAACAGAACATGAATAAAAAATATGGGCAGAAATGTAATTTCATACAACCAAAATTTGATGTTTTTTTTTTCAAAGCCTCACCTACATGTAATCCTAACATATCTCTAATTATAAAAATTTTAAAAAATTAAAAAAAAAAACTTCGCACTCTCACATTCTCTATCACTCTCTCCATCTTTCTCGCCAAAATCCTTTTTAATCGCTCTAACCACCCCACCTCCTTCATCCCCTTCTCCCACCCCGCCTGCCTCTAACCCACCTGCAAATTATGTAGGCTCTTCCTCTCCTTCAACCCTAATCGCCCTTTGCCAAACCCACCACCCAACAACTTCTCCCACATCCTATGTGTTTTCCCCCAGGACCCCTATTTTGCAGCTGTAAACACAGAATTCCTGCGATGAATGAGACAAGAACACGTGTACAAAATAATATTTTTTGTATTGATTTCGGGGTTACAATCTCTTTTACAATTTAGTCATCTGATTCTATCTTCATAAGACGTAGATTTACATATTGTGTTGTTGATCCAAGGGCCGTTGGGGCGTGGTCCTGGATGAACGATTGATGAATGATGAACACTTTCTTCAAGGGCTGTCGGGGCTTGATCTTGAATTGGTGGTAGTTCTTCAAGGGCCGTTGGGGCTTGATCTTGAAAGAGGATTTCACGAAGAACGAAAAGGGCTTTCTTGATCATTTGGGATTTGCTTTAGATTAGAGAAAATGTATGTCAATTTCCCCCTTGATCCTTTCATGGAGAGGCCTATTTATAGGCTTTGAGAATGAATTACCACCATCCTTTTGTTTTAGTGGATGTTGTAGGTGGATTGGGTGGATTGTTGTAGGTGAATTGAGTGGATATTGTAGGTGAGGTGAGTGTAATGTATGTGAAATGAATGTATGATGTAGGTGAAATGAATGGAGGTTGTAATTTTAATACAATTGTCAATATTTATTTCACCGAAATTTCAATGTCTACAAATGCCCCAATTTCAAAGCGCGTTGTATACATGTGCTTATCACGTGTAGAAGATGCGTTTTGAAGTCCCTTAAAGTAGATGTCGATCCAAGGGTCGTTGAGGCTTAATCTTGAATTGGGCTGGGAGTTTCTTCAAGTGTCGTTGAGGCTTGTTCTTGAATTTTGTTTGAAATTTCTTCAAGGACTGTTGAGGCTTGATCTTGGATGAAATTTGGACCACAATGAGCTTCATGTGGTAGATGATCTTTGGCTTTGGTAATGGATGAATCGCCAAGTATTTTGTTGCGCTTGTTGACTTTCCACAGCTTTGATCTTGAACTAGATTGGAGGGTTTTCTGGTTTCCTCCAATCGTTGATTTTCCATAGGCTTAATCTTCAACTGGGATGAAGGGTGTTTTGGCTTCCTCCAGAGGTTTGAACTTACTCATTTTATCTAGAGTTGATTTTGATTCAAGGGTGGTGGACACTTGATTTTGAATCGGACTTGTGATTTCTTCAAGGGCCGTTGGGCTTGATTTTGAATTTAAATAGAACTACGAGCGGTTTCAAGGTTCGGACACATGGCAGGCAGGCACGAGGCGGAGGTGATGGCCTGTTTCTTTGTTCAATCTTTCCAATTCATATTGAAGAGGGTTAGGGGATGAATCAGCACTTGCAGTTGTCGCGTTTGCTGATGATCCACAAGATTGATGTTTCATTGTCACTAGTCTTATCTGTTCTCCAGGCAGATGCAGCATCTTCTATGGAAGTGTATCGACCGTTGAAGACGACTACTCGAGAGCAATGCTAGGTAAGCAATCAGGGAAGAGGTTCCAGGCAGTCAATTCCAGATCGGAATGCTGACTCCAAGTGCCAACTGATTTCTCTCATTCTTATTGTCCTGCGAGTAAGAACAAGGATAAAGAAAAGGACATGGAGAAAGCATGATATGAGACACTCTCACTTTTGACCTTGATGATATGAGATACTTTTGATTTTGAAGAAGTCTTGGATACTTGACAGCGTCGCTCGGCGAGGCTTTGCTCTTCGGTAACGGTGCCAGCGAAAGGCTGTTGAAGCTTCTCGAGCTCTTTGTTAGAGCAACGGCGCCAGGCTATGATTTGACTTAAACTCCTCCACCTGGATTATGCGGTTCTGCAGGGAAGGGCGTCGTGCTACAGTGATTTGTTCCAGCTCATTGTTCTGTATTCTTCTCTGCTTGTTTCTTTTGCGTAGCAAAAGTGGTGCGCAACCTTTTGCCTTTAAATGGTCATTCAAAGGATCACTTCTCAACGACTCATCCATGCTTGGCAGTTTCATTGTAAATAGCCAACATCATATCAACTGTCCTGAAGTATTTGCTGAGGAAGTTCGAGACCCGTCGACAGTTGGAGATGAGCACTCGAGAGTAGTGCTAGGTAAGCAACCATGCAAAGGTTCCAGGCAATCAGTTCCCGATCGGAAGTTTAATTTCAGGTTCCGACTGATTGCTTTCTTTCTCCTTGTTCTGCAGGCAAGAACAAGGGCAAAGGAAATGATAGGGGAAAAGCATGATATGAGATACATTTGCTTTCGACCCTGATGATATGAGATACTTTTGCTTTTGAAGAAGTAGCGGATGATCAACACATGTATTTGTTGCGCTTGTCTCCACATGCTTCGATGCATCATTTTCACCTGCCTCATCTGTTCTTCAGGCAGATGTGGTGTCTTCCTTGGAAGTACATCAATAGTTGGAGATGAGTACTTGAGAGCAACGCTAGGTAAGCAATCAGAGAAGGGGTTTCCAGGCAGTCGGTTTCAACTCGGAACGTTGATTCCAAGTGCTGGCTGATTGCTCTCTTTCCCTTTGTCCTGCAGGGAAGAATGATGACAAAGAAAAGGATATGGAGAAAGCATGCTATGAGATACTGTTGCTTTCGACCCTAATGATATGAGATACTTTTGCTCTGGTGTGACTTGCTTGATGAGGTGTTTCCAGGGAGGAAGAAAACTGAGTATGTTGAAGGGTTTGGTTGCAGATGCATTTGGCGAGGAAGAAGAGTCAGGCTTTTTGGATGTGTGCCTTGCCATAGAGGATGGAGGTCGAACTATATAGTGATTTCCCAATAGCAAGTGGTAGTGCGGATGCGGCCTTGTCACCCACGCTTGTCGGCCAAAAGTGTGGTAGTTGGAATAATGAACTTCGCACATTTTCAACTATGTCAATGATATTTAACAAAGTTGCACGTGATAGCCGAAAGCTGAGATTGCGTCTGAAAAGTGTTGACGGACTTTACGCAGGAAAATCCAGCTTTTGAAATTCGAAGAGTGGTATCTCTTCGATTTTTTGAACAAGTGGTTGTGTTGCCTTTCCTTTTAAAGCAGTGTCAATCGTATTCAACATGCACACTTTGAAGATTGCCTGCCCTTGAAAATTGTCTTTGCTGTATTTCTGATTTTACTCCCTCCAACCCTTTTCTTTTACCATTTTTGAAAATGGCATACCCGTCTAACATTTGCTTAGATTTGAGTCTCGGTAGTGATACAAGTGCACCGCGTCAGGGTAATATATGGTGCCCGTCCTTCTTTTCTTCTAATGGCCCTTTTACAGTTGAAGACTTTGTGATGAGGGATGCAACAACGGCTACGGTTGTAGCTAGGAACATTCTCACTCCTAAAGATAATAGGCTACTTTCAAGGCGGTCCGATGAGTTGGTTGTTCAAGACTCTCGGGCTCTCAGTGTTCAGTGTGCGGGCTCTGTGTCCAACATAGGCCAACGCTTACTTGCTCGAACCCGCCAAGTTGAATCATTGACGGCCGAGGTGAAAAACCTTGGACGAGAGATCAAACGTCTCAAGCGCGAGAATCGAGAGTTGTGCATGCTTGCAAATGATTATTCGACAAGCATGAAGAGAAAGCTTGATCATCTGCAGGCATCTGAAGGTCGGATTCAAAGCGACCATCAGAAGTTTGTGGCTTTCTTCCAGAGGCACCTTTTGCCTTCGCTTTTTGGTGTTCGACCAAGCATTGAGGTGCCACATGATCAATCTTTAGTGCCTTCTTCTTTTAGGGTTCTGCCGAGTGCTGAGGCTTCACGTGAGCAACCTTTGTGAAGTCTCCGTCTTTTCTCTTTTGCTTTTCTTTTCCCCTTTTTTATTTTATTTTATTTATTTTATTTTTTATTTTATTTTTTTATTTTTTACGCACTTGTAATTTCTTAGAGATATCAATGGACATGCTTATTCAGTGTATTGTGTTAAACACGACTAAAGCATATATCTTACTAAGATGTGTTCCTCTTGTTTTTTGAATTGCTAACAGTAGCGTGCAATTGTTTGTCCCTTTTGCTTTACGCACGCTACCATCAACTTAACAAATGATGGCTTTTGTGTTTTATTTATTTTTATTTCATTATTTCTTTTAGGTGGGGCATGATGCACCGAAGCCTTTATATATACATGTATATACCCTTTTGCATGGTGTTGTCTCATCACTTAACAAATGATGGCCCGTGGAAGAACAGTCACCGCACCATTATTTGCACAGTCGCTGCACTTCATTCGCTTATCTAGGTTCGTCGATGGGATTCCCGCCTGCATCCTTTTCTATATGCGGACTTGCACAATTACCGCACCATTACTATCACAGTCGCCGCACTCCATCTGCTTCTCTGGGTTCATCGATGGGACTCTTCGCCTGCATCCTTTTCTGCATGCGGACTTGCACAGTCACCGCACCATTATTTGTACAGTCACCGCACTTCTTTTGCTTCAGTAACCAATTGTCTTCTTCTTCCCCGCAGAGCAGAGGCACATTTTTAAGTAGGCTTTGAGTATTAGTGCAGTCACTCTCTATATAAGGAGGGTAGGGTAGACTTTGATTTAAGTAATGCAGCATCGGGTTTTGTCTTTGCCTCTTGCTATGCTTCGACAACCACCGCTTGCTCTTCACTGCATGCTGCCTTGTTGCTTCGATCCCGAAGCTGTTCGTCCCATTAGAGATCCTAGCATGCAGCTTGCTTTTCTGGAGACCGTTGTATATACATATGTATAGAATTGCACCGCAACTGCATCTCGTGTTGCTCTACCGATGTACTCCCTGCCGTTCTTACTGCACCACCCTCGCTGCACTGCCATTCTTGCTGCACCATCGCCACTGCATTATTGTTGCACGGCCTCAGCCACTGCATCGCTTACTGGCTTGCATCGTCATTGCACCATCATTGCACGACCTCAGCCACTGCATTGCTTGCTGCCTTGCATCGTCATTGCACCATCGTCCGTGTGTGACATCCTTTGAAGGCTCGGTGAAGGAAAACATGAAGGCATACAAGTGCAGGTTTGAAACCGAGGACGACTTCGATATCCTAGGGTCGCATGCATTCATATGTATACATATATATATATATATATATGTGCGAGGAAGGTGATCTGTCCTATCACCGTCTGCATACATATATATATATATATATATATATGTGGAATGTGATTTTTTTCCTATCGCCGTCTGCATATATTTTTTTCCTATCGCCGTCTGCATATATTAATGTGTTTATTTGTATATAATATATGTGTACCCTACTGATGGATTTCTTTGCTGTAATGCTAGGATTCTTTAATTTTGAGAAGGCAGAGCAGGATGTTGGGATCCTCACGAAGCTTTTCAGAGACGTGGTAGTTGGCCTGGGTGTACTTGTGCAAGAGACTGCAACGAGGTTTCGCTGCGTAGTGCCTTTTGATCACAGTTTTCCCTTGGTGGTGCCCTACCGTGTGGTGCTGTGCAAGAAACTGCAGCAGGGCTTCGCTGTGTAATGCCTTTTGGTCATAACTTTTTCTTGGTGGTGACGTCGACGTGCGGTGCAAGAAACCGCTTGCGTGATTGCTGCGGGGTTGCATAGTGCGATTGCGTGGCATTTTGGTTTCTTTGCTACTGTAGCGTGCTTTGAAGGACCGTCTTATAGCTGCCCTTTTTGCCACTGCTGCTTTGAGCCTGTTCCAACGCGTCACCTTTACCGTGTGGGGTTGTACAAAAGACTGCAGCGAGTTTATACTGTGTAGTGCCTTTTGGTCACAACTTTCCTCGGTAGGGACGTTGCCGTGCACATTGACCTTGCTGCTTGCCGTGGGCTCTTTGCCGTTGCTGCTTGGAGCTTGTTCCAGTGCGTCACTTTTATCGTGTGAGGTTGTGCAAAAGACTGCAGCGAGTTTATGATGTGTAGTGCCTTTTGGTCACAACTTTCCTCGGTGGTGATGTTGGTGTGATGCTCACCTTTGTAATACGGCTTTGTAACCAAATCATTCCTTTAAAGAAATAAAGTATTCATATTTTGAATTTGCTTTTTATTCTTCAAAGTGTTTGTGTTTTTGTTGGTGATGTGACTGTACTCGAAGTTTTGAAGTTTCAAGTTGCCTACGTACCCTCGGTTGAGGAAGGATCAAGTCATGACGTAGTTCAAATGAGCGATGAATAATTTTTTTTTGATGGTTTTAGTGGTGATTTTGGTGATGATTTTGCCATACACAGTTTATGCTCTTGCGGGCCAAGAGCGTTGGTTCGTGCAGTTTAGGCTCGTGTGAACAAGGAGCATTTTGGTGTTTGTCAAGTGATCCGGGAGAGTCGTTCCTCGCAAGCTTCATAGCAAGGAGCCTTGACTGAGTAGCTGAATAATTTTCTGAGGAAGAAGAGATCACGCATGGTCGATCTTTGTGTCGAAATTTCCTCATCTTCAACACTTTCACGTCGCTTTGGAGGTTGGCGAAAGCTGTTTTGCCCATTTTCCGATTGGGGCACTTGCGGAGAAGACATATTCTTATTGTGCAGTTTCTTCGGAGTGACATGAGTCCATCCTTCAACTTTACTCGGCTTGACTAGCATGGTTTTGGAGCATGCCCCCAGCGATTGAGGTGAATATTTTGAGTTGATAGAGCCGGAAGTGACGTATTCTTCCAGGATTTCTTCTTCTTTGTCTTCTTGGGCCTCATCTTCATTGCTGTTTTCTTGGGTTTGTTGGCGTGAAGATTGGCCGGTGTTGATGATGGTGCGCCTCCTTACCTTCAGTGGTCATTTTGTGTCAACCTCCAAAGTTGCTTGGCGCTTCATCTTTGAAGGAATCAAGCTTTGAACATCATTTTTTCCTGCTAGGCTGTCGAGCTTTTCTTCCTTTGGCGTTGTCTTCCTTTTTCTAGAAGGCTTATTGGTTTCTTCAAGTATTTCCAAAGCTGACCGACGAGGAGGAGAGCTAGCCGTGTTGCTTTGCTTCTTAGGTTTTGACAACCTTTAAAAAATAGAGCTTTGGGATGTTGGCATGTTAAACCCCTTGAAGACGGAGGTTTGGTTTTGACCACCAATGCGATTAAGTGCTGACGTTCTGGGTCTTGAACGATTCATCCTATCGAAGACTGACATCCGAGGGGCGGATTTAGGCTCCTCTTGATCTTGTTCAATGCTCACGCTGATGTGTTGAGTGCTAGCATTTTTCGCTTTGCTTGAAATCTTCACGGGTGCATTTGGTGTGAAGCCAAGTCCAGCTTTGTTGTTGTCAACTCTATAACCATGCTTCTTTAACTTCTTTTGAGTCTCGGTGAGGTCACTTTCTTTATTGTTGACGGTGTTTGAAACCTTCTTTCCAGGATTCGAAGAAGAAGCGAAGTTGTACCCAGCTTTCGACATGAGTTTGTAGGCGTTTGGATCAAAACCTTCTTCGGTCCTCTTGGTTGGGAGAAAGCTTGGTTCCACCCCCTTTGGTAGAGCTTTTATGAAGCCTTGTGGCAGTCTTACAACCTTAGCGTCGCTTAGCTATGTCAGAGGTAAAATTGCATTCGTCTTGAGCAACTTTATATTATCCATGTGCCGCTGTGCATCGGCTTTGCTTGCTCCAGTTTCGAACGGAGATTGACCATTCTTTCTTCTCGACATCGGGATGTATCGGAAGACGGGTGTGTTTGGTCCATTTGAGGGCGTCCTACTCCCTTTGGTTGTTGCAGGTTTAGCAAGCTCATCATCGTTCTTGCTTGAAGACGGCATAGTTTCTTCTTCTTGCTTCTTGGGCATGGCTTGCCACTCCTGCTTTTTAGGTGTTGCTTTGCCCGTGGATTTGATCTCTTTTGGGAGAGCTTCGGTGAATGGTTTGGTGTTGCCATAGATCACCTTCACTCATTCTCGGTAGAATTTTAAGCATTGGTGAATGGTGGACGGTACTACTCAATTCGCATGGATCCAAGGCCTTCCTAAGAGCAAGCCGTAGGAAGTTCTTGCATCAATCACGTGGAATATCGTGCTTGACTTGAGTTCACCAATAGTCATCTCCACTCGGATCATGCCCATCACTCTTTGTCCTCCTTGATTAAAACCTTGGATTAGTATACGACTTAGGGATAGTTCATCCGCCTTGATGCCGATTGTAGTCATTGTTGACTTTGGCATGATGTTTATGGCTGATCCACCATCCACGAGCATGCGGTTGACTTTGTGCTCCTTGACGTACCCAGAGATGAAGAGATGACGATTGTAAGGCTTGGATCCTAGTAGGAAGTCTTCGTCGGTGAAGTGGATTGTGTCCTCGACGGCACAGCATGTGGCCGAAGCTTCAAGCCTTCGTTCTTGCTTTCTTTAACTTCGTGGTCGTCGGGACTTGCCAAGCCCGCTGCCAGTGCTCTTCGCATCTTCTTTGGCAATCGTAGCGCTTCCTCGATGCTAAAGTGTGTTGGTAGACCTTCTTCGAGCGTGATAGTTTTTCTTCCCTCAGTGGCGATAGCTTTGCCTTTTGATGGCTCTTCCATCTCTACTTCAACCATGTAACAGGCGACGGTAGTGCACTGATGGAAAAAGTCCTTCGGGAAGTACTCGTGCAAGGAGACAGGAATGCGTGGCTCTTGCTCCATAGGTTCCCCAGCATACGTTGGCTTAGCAGCTTTTTCGTTTCTTTTAGGCTTCCTACTGTTGCGGTGACGGTGTTTTCTCCCTTGTTCCACCTTTGGCCTTGTGGCTTGTGGTTTTGGTTTCCTTATTTTTTTGTAGGTCACCAATGCCCATCATTCTTCATCATCGGTATGTGTATCTTGGTCGCTTACCCCGGTGATGGTTGTGCAGAAGGTACCGTGCAGCTTGAGCATTGACGAAAATGGTCAGGTGTCACTTGGAGAGGAACAGGATCGAATGATCCAAATGCAATTGCAGTAGTATGTGTTGCTGATGTGTCTTCAAGGTCGAGCTCGATTTGCCCTTGTTGCGCTAGCTTCATGATGAGTTCTTTGAGGACGAAGCACTTGCCAACATGATGGCTCACGATACGATGGTACTTGCAGTACCTAGGATCGTTTAAGCAATTCATCTCTTCAGGGCGCTTGCATTTCGGTAACTCGATCACCTTCTTTTTTAGCAAGTCGTCTAACATCGCATCCATGTCTGAGTAAGGAAAAGGGTACACATTCTGCTCTAATTCCCTCAAGGTGTTTTTGTACCTGTCTTGGGTGCGAAGAGGCTCACCTCTCTTTATCTCCTTTGCTTTGGTCTTGGAGGAGATCTTGATAGGTGCATATGAGGTCTTGATGGGCGCGGATGACGTCTTGATGGGCGCGGATGACGTCTTGATGGGCGTAGTGTTGACGGTGAACGCTTCCTTGGGGGGCTTCTTCCCAGTCTTGTCTACATTTGGGGAAAACACCTTATCCTTCTTGAAGTCGGTGATCGGCTCCCTCTTCCCGTGGTTGGCGATACTCAACTTCATGTCATGGGAACGAGTTGCTAGCTCTTCAAACGTTCTTGGTTTTATGCCCTGAAGGATGTAATGTAGCCCATAGTGCATGCCTTGAATGCACATCTCAATGGCGGAGATTTCAGAAAGCCGATCTTTGCAATCCAGACTTAACGAACGCCATCTATTGATGTAGTCGACGACAGGTTCATCCTTCCACTGTTTCGTACTGGTAAGCTCCAGCATGCTTACGGTGTGACGCGTGCTGTAGAAGCGGTTGAGGAATTCCCTTTCTAGCTGATCCCAATTGTTGACAGATTAAGGATCGAGGTCGGTGTACCAGTCAAAGGCTTTACCTTTCAACGAGCGTACAAACTGCTTGACAAGGTAGTCTCCCTCAGTTCCAGCATTGTTGCAAGTTTCAATGAAATGGGCGACATGTTGCTTTGGGTTTCCTTTTCCATCGAACTGCATGAATTTTGGTGGCTGATAACCCTTCAACATCTTCAAAGAGTCAATCTTCTTGGAGTAGGGCTTTGAGTACAACACGGAGTCATGTGAGCTTCCTTCGCACTGTGCCTTGATGGTGTTGGCGATCATCTCCTGCAGCTGCTGGATAGAGAGATATCCCATGAGTTCCGCTGATTGGTCTGGTTTTAGCTTCTCTTCGACTTTCTCCGCAGGAGGCTCCTCATCCTCGTCGTTTTCCTTCTTTACTGGATTATCCCCTTGCTCGGCTTTCACGTCGGGCTTCGCATCTAGTTGGTTGACGAGTGCGGCGATTTGCAGGTCTTTCTCCTTCACAGTCCGTGTGAGTTTTGCGATCGCTTCATATATTTGAGCCAGCTGCTTTTCGATTGAAGTTGCTCCTGTAGTCATGACTTGCATGGCTATGCTGCTGCTTGAGTCGACATCGGGAAGTAAGGGTTCCGAGTACTTCCTCGGGCTTTCCTCTCTTGGCGCCCTTAGCGAGGCCAGGGTGATCACGGGTTCGTGCCTTAGGTGCTCTTGTGCCTTCAGCGGAGCTAGGGTGGAAGATTTGGAAGAAAAAGCCCTTGCCTTGCTTCGGGTTATGATGCCTGAAGTGACACCACCTGCGGCAATGACGCTCTTGTTCCTTGCATTGGTTGCGAGAACGGCTTGAGCTTTCCTTGATGCCATTTTTGCTTTTTACTGATTACGAAGATAGAGATGAAAGGTAGAGATTGTCCCACTGGGCATGCCAAATTTGTAAACACGGAATTCCTGCGATGAATAAGACAAGAACACGTGTACAAAATAATATTTTTTGTATTGATTTCGGGGTTACAATCTCTTTTACAATTTAGTCCTCTGATTCTATCTTCGTAAGACGTAGATTTGCAGATTGTGTTGTTGATCCAAGGGCTGTCGGGGCTTGATCCTGGATGAACGATTGATGAATGATGAACACTTTCTTCAAGGGCCGTTGGGGCTTGATCTTGAATTGGTGGAAGTTCTTCAAGGATCGTTGGGGCTTGATCTTGAAGGAGGATTTCACGAAGAACGAAGAGGGCTTTCTTGATCCTTCGGGATTTGCTTGAGAGTAGAGAAAATGTATGTCAATTTCCCCCTTGATCCTTTGATGGAGAGGCCTAATTATAGGCTTTGAGAATGAATTACCACCATCCTTTTGTTTTGGTGGATGTTGTAGGTGGATTGGGTGGATTGTTGTAGGTGAATTGAGTGGATATTGTAGGTGAGGTGAGTGTATGATGTATGTGAAATGAATGTATGATGTAGGTGAAATGAATGGAGGTTGTAATTTTAATACAATTGTCAATATTTATTTTACTGAAATTTCAATGTCTACAGCCGCCCCTTGCCTCTTTGACCCACGAATCCTAGACTGGAGGCCCTCCCACCATGAATGGGCATCCAATGTTCTGAAGGTATGAGCCTCATTATTTAGTTTTTGCATCTTATGCGAGGTTGGATGAGGAAATTTTTAAGCATTTAAAATCCCTTGCAATACGTTCGATGTGTCATTGAAATATATATATTAATCATGATTTATCAATCCTCAATTACTTATTTTGCTGCATTCGATTGTTTTTACTTTGTTACAGCGCTTGGTTTCATCCAAGTAGACTTCCACATTATACAACTTTTGGGAGATGTACTGAAGTTAATGATGATTTTAGTGTTTCATGTAACAATATCTTTACAAATTATTATAAAATTCTGAAAGTATTGCCTAACTCATAAGTTTGGTTTTATTTCACTAATGTTAGTAATTGTTTTCATAAGTTCATGTAACTCATACCACAGTGAAAATATTTTTTTTCTTTTTCACAATGACGTATACATTGCACATTGATTATAAAAAGAAAATTGAGTTGCACACGTATAGTGTGTGTGCCGGTTGCTAGTATAATAATAACATAACGTCAATATATATATATATAATAACATAAGTTTAAATATTTGCATTGAAATTAAAACTGAAAATGGAAATGACTCTCACCCAAACATTCATAACGTCAAGTACTCCGATAATATGTGTATGTGTGTGCCTATGGGTCGAGCCCCAAAAATAACTAGGTAGGTTCAAAACCTAATTAATAAATACTAATATAGATGGGCCTACTTGCTCACTTGCTTACGAACTCACTGAATAAGTTATCGATAATACAGTCTGCAACCCACAATACCGACAACTCATTGTCGTCTCAATAAGCAAGTAAAAAAAATTCCATGATGAAAAATTACTATATTGCCCCTCATTGGAAAATGCGCATAAACCGTAACGTCTCAATCACGTTCATGTACTACCCTCAAGCGCATCAATCCGAGCTGCTAGAACATCCATGTACACACGAACCACCGGATCCTGGGGGCGAAATATATGGAAGATGTGACTGGGACTAACAATTTTCGTAAACCATTTCTTTCATGACTAACGCCTATGATCACTCTTCTGATCGAGGGGTACCCGATCTGAAACATGTACTAGAGGAACCATGACTCTGACTACAACTTTTGAATGACGGTTACTGTCTCGAACCCCCTCACAAAAAAATTGGCCCCACAATCACCATCCACATTTCTACCTTCACCAAGACCCGTATAGAGGAGGAGGGAAGACCTGGAAAAGCTAAGCACAGAGTAAGAATAGAAACCTTAACCCTTGTTCAACCTATTTCTCCTTCCCATTAAATACTAATAAAGGTATCTGAGCAGTTAGGTAGGGCACGGGTATCCTCTGATCCTTCTTTTCTCCTCTGTGTTTAGGTGAAGTTATTTATAACCCTACACAATAAACTCCCATAAAATCAGATGAAAAACCCTAAATCATCCGGTTTTCCCTACTAAAAACCATACCATCCTCTACATACCACTATCTATTTGTTAACCCTACTAATGTTATGTTGGAACTTGTGATTGTGAGTGGGACTTAGTCCCACATCGCCCAAACTCTTTCAAGATGTCCACTTTATAAGTCTTTCCCCTCCTTTATGGTTTGAAAAGAATTGGGCTAAAGCTATGGACATTAGGCCTTACAAATGGAGATTTGGGTGTATATATTAAATGTCAAAGATGGGATTTTTTACGTTTTTGTTTTTTGCATTCAGTTATTTTTCGAAAGGATAAAACTGATGACGAACAGTTACAACCGTTCTAAAAACGGCTTCAACTGCTCCATTACGCCATTATAAATATGGCCATCAGATCAGAAACTAGACAGAATTATTCCATCATTTCCTCTTATACTTTACAGAGAACCATCACAACAAATTCGCCTAGAATCCAAGTTCGTGTGCAAGAACTTGGATTAGATAGTTGTATCCTGCAAGATAGACGTCCTTTGAACTACTGCACTGGTGTAGGGACGTATTTCTGTCTTAGGAGATTGCTCTGCAAGCCTCTATCTTCCGAAAACAAGTCAGTGTGTTTTATGATTTGTTATTCAAATTCATTAAATTGTTCATATTGTAAGATATATCTTATCTTTGTGAAATTTCTATTCATGATAAACTGTGTAATTGTTATATATTATACACTTGACATTTGATTTGTTCTAACATGTTATGTGCTAACAATTACAATATCAAATGAATGCGATAATATATAATCCTATAGAAGATTGATACAAAATGATTAGGATTGAGATATGGCATTTTTAAATGAATTCCCCTCATTCAAACGCCTATCAAGCCATTATGCTTACATTATATTTCTCTGGCGGCAGTTGGCCCCCAACTCCAAGTGTCCCATCCTACTCTAAATTGCAAGTCTCTTGCATTCATAGACATTTATAACACCACCATACTCACCACTAGTGGCTTAGATATTTCACTAACTCACATCACTCCTAATACCATATGCATTTACAATTCATTTCCCCAATATATCCATATCCACCACCTCTTCTTGCATTGACATACACAAATTAGAACTAGAAATGGCCTCCCTAGACTACTCTTCCAACTCTCCCAAAACCCCATCTTTTGCATCCACACCTAAAACACCAACAAATAATAATACACAAAATCTCCAGAGCAGGTTTTTCAGAAGCATTTCAACAAAAGATGCCCCATCCTTCTCGAACTTCCCCTACACCCCACCGCACCGCACCAACTCGCCTTCCTCCCATACCCAAAGCCTCCATGCCTCTCCTACCGCCTCTCCTCTCCACCCTCTCCAATCATCATCTCCCTCCAAGAACCCCGAGCTCCTCACCGCCTACCGCTGCATCTCCTCCGTCCTAAAAAAGGACGGTCAGATCTTGTCCGTTGCTGCATCAAATGGCCTAGTTTACACTGGTTCCGCCAGCAACCTCATTAGGGTTTGGAAGCTGCCAGAGTTCACGGAATGTGGGCAGCTCAAGACCAAGGCTTGCATGGTCATGGCAATGGAGGTGTCCCATGACAAGGTCTATGCAGCTTATGGTGATGGTAAGGTTAGGGTTTGGCAGAGAACGTGGGATGGCGGGTTGAAGCACGTGAGGCTGGAGACAATTCCGAAGACCGGAAGTTATGTTCGGAGCTTATACATTGCCGCCGGGAAAGATAAGATGGTAAGTGAAGCTGTACGATATGTTTTTTGCTTGGTTTTGTATTTATGGCTCTATTGATGGTAGGGCTTGATGGGGAGAGATTTTTTCGTAAGATCGGTAAAGGGGGTGGTACAGCACATGTAACTATATAAATGATGGTATATGTGTGTTAAAAAGTTAATAACTTAAAAAATAAAATTTATCACCACTTATATATAAACACGTGGTGTATCATCCTTAGTCCCATCACAATAAAAAATTTCTACTTGATGTGTTCGGAGGGTAATAGTTATAATTATTGTGTTTCACGTATGTAGGGGTTTGGAGACACTCTTAACTACTTATAGTTCTTGCGTGTCTAGAATTATCTCTTCTACTTGGTAAGGTAGCTGCAGTAAACACGAGGATCATTTTACATCACTAATGCTACTCACTGCTCACCAAATTATATCGGTATATCTCATCTGGTAATTGATCCGTTATAAACAAATGAGGTTTAGAATGAGTTTAGGTTTGAATAATTCAAACTTTGCTAGATAGTTTGGTTAAATAACTGAGATATAGAAAATTGTTTACTGCAGTAATACTCAATATATATATTAGGAAAATGATTTCTCCGTTCCTTTTATATCCCTACACACCAATGTTTATTTTTGATATTTAGATCGAATAAAGTATAAACAAATTAATGAATAGAAGGTCACCCAATTTAGTTTGAAACTGGTGACAAAAATAGTTACTAAAATGGAAGGTCACCCACCGATTAATAAATTTTTGTCACCATTTCTCATTGGCAACATCAATCCTTGTTACCTCAACAACAGCTACTAAATAGTTACTAATTAGAGTGGATGTTGCTCACTTTTCTTTTCTTGTAGTGAATTTCTCGTTCATATATTAGCTAACCATAGTTTTGTTCAGTAATTTCCCATCTCATATTATTGCAAGTAGAACGTTCTACTTATAGATATTTAATCAAAAGATATTCGTAATATCATTATTACAAAATGCTTTTCTATTAAAAATGTTGTTGGGACTGGCCAGTGGAGTAGCACTTTGCTTTGGGCATGTAAAACATGAATTTCATATAAGCCAAAGTCACATTGGGGACTTGATTTATTGAGAACCCACAGTTTCTGTTGGTTTTATTTATGACCATTATAACACAAGACAAAATGAAGTTGTGAATTAGATGTGCCAAGAAAGTGGAATCGTATATACTTATTATTTCAAGCTGGATTGAAAGTTAGCTGAAATTAGCAGATGGAACACGGGGACACTACTCACTACAGTGGAAATAGATATGAATCCACCTATGTGAGTCTTCTAAAGTTATGTGGTCACTAATGTGTGGTCCATTATGTTACAACGCCTGGCGATTGTATTCAATAATTCTATTTGCACACTCACTAATAAGAACTGTTGATACACTTCGTAATAAAAATAGACTCTTTTGTTGTTTGTCGGATTCATCTGGTTTGTCAGTATTGTTTATCTAAATAGTATTGCTAAATGCTATTTTTTAGAAAGAAAAAAAAAGCTCTTAAAGTAGTTAGAGAAGTGATTTATGCATACATTTTTTCTCTCACTACACATGCATGTTTATTCTAATATTTGAATTAAATAAATGATAATTAAAGGACAAAGATAAACTGGAGTGTGTTGAAAAAGATAAGAATATGTAAGAATTATTTCACATGTTGTTAGTATGTAAGTGTTAGTACATAGCAGCTCCCCACCTTTAAATAGGTATATATTTGATCGTTGTCGATATTATTACATCATAACATACTTTGTTCTTGGTGATTGTTATTATAATTCCTACCATTTGCTAAATAGATTGAGTTAAACTTACTTTAATTACTTTTTCAATGAATGTAACAGCATATGGGTGCTATAACATCACTGGCCATCAATGTATCAGAAGACATCCTATACTCAGCTTCCATTGACAGAACAGTCAAAGTATGGAGAATTTCAGACCTAAAATGCATTGAGACCATCAAAGCCCACGCTGGGCCGATCAACGAGATCATCGTCGCCGATGATGGCGTCCTCTACACGGCCTCAGACGATGCCACAGTCCGAGTCTGGCGCCGTAACTTCTGCCGTGGAGACCAGCTTCCTCATTCACTCACTGTAACTTTACCCGCCAAGTATTCCCCCGTCAAAACCCTAACCCTAACCCCAGATGGCGGAGTTTTGTACGGCGGGTGCACTGATGGGTACATACACTATTGGCTCAAGGGTTGGTTCTCTGGCCAATTACAGTATGGAGGTGCACTCCAAGGTCACACCCATGCAGTGATGTGCTTGGCCAGCGTGGCCAACTACGTGGTCAGTGGGTCAGCTGACTCCACAAGTAGGATTTGGTCTAGAGATGTGGAAGATGGTCAGCACACTTGCCTGGCAGTGCTCGTAGGGCATAGAGGGCCGATCAGATGTGTCACCGCGTTTTCCGGAAGATTAGGGGATGAGGCGGAGGATGGTTGCACAATTTGTACTGGAAGTCTTGACGGTGTTCTTAAAGTGTGGCGTGTGACCTGCACTAACAAAATTGCTGATAATTTGTGTTCAGCACAAAGTGAGTGTGAGTATTTTCAGCTGTAGTCGAAGAGAGGTGAGCAACTTACATGGTACTAGGATAGACATTATACCATAGCGTCCCGTATCATGGAAGTTCTTCTTGGAAGAAAGGGTGACTTCAATTTGGTAGGTAGCTGTAGCCTATAGCTAAACTAACAAACTTGTCGTACTATTGCTACATATATAATATGTACAGAATTCTGGTGTAGCTACTTTGCTCATGATCTATGTTGTTACATTTATTTAGGAGTGACGTAGTTTGTGCTAATTTTAGAAAGTAAACCAGTACTGTGCTCCCTTGGGCTTTCAATATACAGCAAATATTAGTTGCCCGTTGGATATGCAAATTAAATAAGTTGGGGGTGAAAAAACATTTTGAATCATTGTAATCGGAATCCGTTCAAGCACCTTGGTTCAATATTTATACTAGAAGAGTAATCTTGACAAAAACTACTATTAATTTGTTCAATTAGTGAATTTTGTTCAGTGTGTGGTTTGGCTCATTGTCTGCTATTATATTTGCTTAATTTCTTACGAAAGGAAATAGCCGAGCCGAATCAATCACTGAGTGGACTTGTTTGAATTGGTTATGCTACTAATTCGAGGCATAAATTAAACCAATCCGAATCATCATGTTACATTGATTGATCCAGTGTAAATAGCCATGATTTAGATCAACCTTTTGATTATTAAATTACAATAATTTACAATCTTCATTACGTGATCCTTACAAATAAATAATGGGATTGGGACCTGCCCTATATTTACTTGACACAAAATTGGTTTTTGGCTACGGTATATGCATTTAGATAGTTCGTGTACTACTATGAAGTAAATGCATGTATCGTTGGTCAAAACCAACTTTTACTAGCAACATAGCTAGATATCTAGCAAATGGAAAAGATGAGAGATACAAATCATGGTACTGACTGATGATTCACTCTGGCACCCGAACTTGACAAACTTCGGTTAATATCTGTTAAGTGCAGCTGCAGGGTGCTGATCAAGAGTCTCCGGTGACTGCATTTCCAACCTATCGTTCGGATTTTGTTCGAGGCGAGGACTGCGAGGATTATCATGCTCCCTCTTGAAGCACAACTTACAGATGATGTAACAAAGCACACGCAAGCCGAAGAGAATGCCAATGATGGCCAAGGCTGATACAACATAGCTTCCGACGGAACGGTGTCGTTTGCAGCCAAAAAAGAACCCTACACACACCATGGCTGTATGTAATTATTGACTAAGCATATATAACATGTACATATATATCACAGTGTGTTCTTGCTTGTTGAAACTTGAAATTGTTGGAAGGTTTTTAAGTAGTGGTTTGTGGGTGGTATTCTTGCCTTCAACAGATGCTATTTGATCACTTGTCACTCAAGTATGGAATATGATCTTTGATTTTGGATCATATGAGAAAGGTTAAAGCAGCCGTTCCCTTTTTCATCATTTCCTCATTAAAACTTTAATAATTGCTTTTTCAATTATTGAGATTTAATTAACTCCTTGGATCTACACATAAACTTAAATAAATCAAATTAAGTCCGCATGAGCTGCTTTGGTACGGAACCGGATCTCCTCCGGACCCAAAGAAACTGAGCCCAAGGATTAAATAATCCGGACCATTGAAATTTAATCCAACCGCGGCAAACAGAGAGTTCCTCTAAAAGTTATAATAATTGTAGCCGTTGGATCAAATTTCAATGGCTCGGATCATTTGATCCTTGGGCTCAGTTGCTTTGGGTCCCGAAAGAATCCGGTTCCCTTTGGTACATTCTTGAAAGCAAATGGTCATGTACTTTATACATTATTATTTTTCACAATCAGGATCACTTTTTTTTTTTTTTTGAACAATGAGGACCACTTTGGCACACACGAATTGGAGTTGATGAAGTAAAGTTAGGAGTAGGGTTGCTCATGGCTCTACGATTTCAAAACATGTATTTACCCTCGGAGTTTAAAATTAAAATTCTTTTCTTCGAACACTGTTTTTGTTTTTTTTTTTATTTCGACAGAATCAATAGTGTTTCATTACTAACAACAACCAATTACAAGAGGTTTTCATTGGGAACATATTCTTCAGTGACCAATTTTTTATCTAGAGATAATTCGTACAAAACGCAAGTGATTTTAAACCCCTATACGGCTACCACACAGACCACACCACTACAAAAGATATAGCCATTGCGCACAATAAATTATTTGTGCCCTATGAGGGCAAAGTGCATCAACATATGTGCCCATAGAACAATAGCAACAATGCAGCAACTAAAACATCATGTGTGCCCTCTATGGACCTGCCCTTTGTTCATAGGACACCATATGACATTTTGTGCTCAAAGATTGAGCACAAATAGGGTTCTTTTGTGTCTCAATTATGACAACACTGACTTTTCCAAGCCATGTTAGCACAATTTTGTTTTTGTGCCCAATAGGTAAAATATTGGGAAAATTACAAACAAGCATTTACAATTTAGTTCTGCAAACAATCAATTCATACAAATAATGAAAATAACAATTCCTAAAACATGTTTTCTTCTATGAAAGTAAAGCCAAGTCCTAGTACTTGTTGTTAATTCATGTTTTCTTCTTGAATAAGCAACTAAATACATGAGGTTGACAGAGCTTATAACAAACTAACCAAAAAAGGAGAGGAAAACTGCCTCTGTTCTGATCCGCTCGACTATTGTAACAAGTTAGAATAATAGTAGGCGCCAAGATTATGACAATAATAACTATTCAAAAAAATGACAAGAGGTCAAAAATCTAGATAAATACCAAGAGACGTGCACGCATGAAAAGCATAATTAAGAAAACAATAAAAGAACTCTGATGAAGGACAGTTAACAGCTTTGTTTACCTGGTCTTTGCTAGATCTTCTTCTAGACATTTCACTCATTCTGCAGCCTGGTCTTGAGCCTTTCTTGTAGCTTCCTACATTAGTTCATATTTTCTATCATATTTTATAGCAGTACAAATTACCAAGTAACAACAATACCAAACATGCACTTCCTTAGATAATATCCAATGATCACAATACCTGACAACTCTCAAGGAGAAGCTTGACGTCAGTTCTTTCTTCTGTAAAAAATAATTAAGTTGTACCACAATAATTTTTTGCATTGAAGCAAAAGACTTTAATACCTCTACAATACTACTCCATCTACTCGCGAAGAGCTTACAAAGGTGTGAAGGGATTCAATCATGCACCCATGTTCTTCAACTCTCTGTAACACTGCCGCAACTCTAGAGGCAGCTTCATTTGTGTGTTTCTTGATCTTCATTTCAAAATTCTCCTCTAGTTCAAGATTCACAAAAACTCATCAAATAGTTTTCACAAGCAAAACTGGTAGCACTACCTACTAAGCTAAACAAACAAGCTCCATACTGACAAACATTGAAACTCACACCAACCTTGAACTCCATTTCCCTATTTCCAAGCTGGTCAGAAAGATTCTAAACAAGGCTCTTGAGCTGCGCATTATGATCAACTAGATCATTTTATGTCCTTGAGGGTCAACTGTTTGCATTGTTATACCCAAAAGAAATTAGATACAATCATCCATGACTCTCTCAGCATCCGATTCAGTGTTCATCTCAACAACAGCAACATTGCCATAGTCATTGTATATCACGGCATTTCAAGCTCCAAATATTTAGTGGGAACAAAGTAAAGCACTTACCATTTAAAATTCTCTCTCCCAATATTTAGTGGGAAAAAAGTGAATCACTCACCAGGTTCACCAAGGAGACGTTGAGTTTCCTACGGGATCAAATACAGAAAAGCAAAAATGTTAAAAAGAATCACACAAAAAACAAAAAAAACCAAAGTTTGTTAAAAAAAATTACACAAAAAAGCTAAAAAGAAAAAAAAGACAATTACCCAACTGGAAAAAAGATGAGGACCACGAAATCAATGAGGACGACAGCGACGAAATCGATGAGGACGACGACGACGACTACCCCTCACTCCTTCTCCTGACTCGCACCCGCCCTTCCTTCACCACCGCCTCCCAACCCTACCCACCTCCTTCCCCTGATCCCTCCCTACCAAACCCTGATCCCAACCTGACTCCCGATTCGGACTCTCCATGCACCGATCTTCCCAACCCTTCCTTCACCAGCTTCGAGTATTGGGACGAAGGCGAGTCCGAACGCCTCCCCCAGAAACCACAGCAGAAACCGCCCCTTGATGACCCTGCAATTACCGAAACTGCCACTCATTCCTCCGATTACGAGATCCTTTCTTCTGGCGATGATGGAGCTCAAGAGCCGGCTGGCATTCGTGTCGTGTTTTCCGTGTTCGTGTCGTTTTCGTGTCATACCCGATATCTTAACGGGTCGTGTCGTGTAACAGCCGTTAAAATAAACGGGTAAAATGATCCGACCCAAAATCGACCCGATAATATTAACAGGTAATATGACCCGATCTGTTACCCGTTAAGAAAAATATATTTTAAACCAATAAATAATTAAAGGAAAAACATAATACTAAATAAGTATATACATATCATATTGTCACATCCAAAACATAAAAACACATTTTTCTTTTAAGTATATTTTCACTTACCTAAAGTCTTTATAGTTTTTTAATTAATGTAGAAGTGTAAAAATATATAAACGCTTGTAATGACAAGCTTTACAACTTTCATGAAGAGCTTAATTTCAAAATTCGCCACTATAATCATATAAATCATAGATCAAAATTTAACCGTTGATTGTTGTTTACATTTACGCTTCATTGTTCTCATCAAATTTTGTTTTTTCAGATTTTCTTTTTTGAAAACTTGATCTATTAGAGGATGCAGGAAGATGAACGGTTTGGATCGTTGATATTATATTCAGAGTTTTACGGTTAGTGAAAATATTGCTTGATGTTTATAAAGTTTCTACAAACTATATGACATCGACTCATATTTCAGTTAACCGTAAATATCAAAACGTGATATCAAATATCTGAAACGTTCATCTTCTTACATCCGCCAGATGATCATGTTTTCAAAAATGAAAATTTAAAAAATGAAATTCAGTAAGAAGAATAAAGCGTAAATGACAATCGACGGTTAAATATAAATTTAAGGTTTATGAATTATAGTGTTGGATTTCGAAGCTGACCCCTTCATGAAAGTTGTAAAGTTTGTCACTATGAGTGATTGTTTTTTTTTTTATACATTTTTTACACTTCTACAATAATTATTATTAATTTTATTAATTTTTCCCTCAAATAAAAAACATTATTCATGAAGGTTTGGAGGATTTTAAAAATCTAAACGATAATGTAAGTGTAACCATTATCTACTCGTAGATGAATAATGATGGAATCACGAGTGTTTATATATTCTTTCACATTTTTCATACTTCTATGTATGTCTTCTTAGTTCTTGCCTATACAAATACTATATTAGTTTATTTTAATTTTGGATAACAACATGTTAAGTAAAATTTATCTTAGTAATGATAATAAGGAACTCTCATAATAAAAATAAATAATGACTAAAACTTTTTTTTTTCAAACTTATATAGAATAATAATACAAAACTATATATTTAATATAGAATATATTGTATATATTAACATGGCTATTGTATTTTATAATCTTTTAGTAATTAAACTTTAAAATTATCAAAATAATTTTTTTCTTAACAGGTCGAAACGGGTTACCCATGTGCTACCCGCGTGTATACCCGTTAAGAACCCGTTAATAACGGGTTAATAACGGGTCACCCGATAATGACCCGATAAGTTATCGTGTTGACCTGAAACCCATTATTTTCGTGTCGTGTCAGAAACTGCCGAGTCTAGCCGCCATGAGTTGGAGAGAGAGAGAGAGACAGACAGACAGAGGTGAGAGAATATGAGAGAGGATGAGCAGAATATGAAAGTAAGGCCATCTTCAACCAAGTCCTCTGGCCCTTTTACCATCTCCAACCGAGGGCCAAAAGGCCATAGGGCCAAACATAGCTATGTGACAAAAAACAATCTCCAATCGGGGGCCAAACATAATTTATTATTTAAATTTAAAAATTATAACAACTTAAATTTAAAAACTACAACAACTTAAATTTAAAAACTACAACTTATATTTAAAAACTACAACTTATATTTAAAAACTATAGCCAAACATAATTTATTATTTAAATTTAAAAATTACAACAACTTAAATTTAAAAACTACTACAACTTATATTTAAAAACTACAACTTAAATTTAAAAACTACAACTTAAATTTAAAAACTACAACAACTTAAATTTAAACTCCATAATCAACATCATCTTCATCATCCGCCATTGTAGGAGTATAGTCGAAGGTAAACAATTGCCGCTGGGTCATAATTTCCCTATTTTTCCTATCAAAATAGGCCTTAGTCATTGGAGTGTAATCCGAAGTGTTCCTTTGCATATTCCTATCATCCATCTCTTTTTGTATTTGTTTGGCCCGTTCTTCATACATGCGGTTCCTTTCTTCCGCGGCAAAGGCATTTTGCTCCTCTATTAATCGCAATGAGGCCACCACTTCCTGTTGAACGCCGTAATCATTCTTTGCCTTGCCTTTTTCCTTCAACCTTCGGACCTCGTTTCGTCCCATAGCCCTAGGTATGGAACCTTCACCCGAAGACGGATTTTCTACCCTTGTTTCTTAAATGGTAGGAGATCCATCTTCATCCTCATCTACAGCTGAGGATTGAGTTCCGAACATCGACGTAGGACCTACTCTATGTTGAGGTGGATCTTCAAATAACACCCACCATTTACAAATTTCCCCACAACCGTGAACTAAAAGGGTTTCGAGCTGCCCTCCATATATAATTTCTCTGCTTGGCGTACCTAGAAAATATAATTACAAAAATTAAAGGAAATTAATTTATGAAATTAAATGTAATATAATTAAATATTTAAAATAAATTGTGAAAACACTTATTTTGTCGTAGTAATTGGCGTCGCTTTCATGTCTACTTGCGTCTACTATCAGTGCTTGATGCCATTTATTCAAAATTGGATGAAGATGTTTCTTCCATCTTGAAGAACAACTCTCGTGGTTTCGAGTATTCGGTGGAGTGGTGCCTTCGTAGAACTTATAGTATTTTTGGACACACGAGTCCAAATACGTTCACTTGTTTGAGAAGTCCCCCTCACACTATCTTTCGAGACCCATCTATAAGCCCTGCAAAGAGCTTCATCTTCTTTTCAGGTCCAAGCCTTAGATTTCATTGCAGATGAGGCCATTTGAAAATTATTGAAAAAATTGAAGGAAAGATTATTGGAAGAGGTAAGAAAATAGAATGTGAAGAATTGAAATAGAATAAAGTGAGATAATAGGGAATGATGAAAATTATGTGACAAATGGTGTAGGAATGCCTTAGGTATTTATAGGAAAAAATGATTTTAAAAAATTTTGGCCGGAAAAAAAAAATCAAATCCAACGGTAATTAACGTCAGCTAGTCGTTGTGTTTGAAAATGTGGCTCGGCCCGGGGCTGGCTAGCTGGCTGGGTTGGGCCAGCCGGTTGGCCCTTTGGCTCTTTTTTGTCCAGTGGGGCCCACGAGCCCTTTGGCCCGGCCTTCGGTTGGGGATGGTTTTCGGGCTATTTTCGACCTTTTAGCCCTCTAAACTCTTCGGTTGGAGATAGCCTAAGGGAGAAAATTGATAGAGAGTATGAAAAGGCTGAGTGGGTGTGGGTGAGCCTGCTTTTGAAATTGATCCGAGTGT
This sequence comes from Malus fusca, assembly GCA_035220775.1. Lineage (NCBI taxonomy): Eukaryota > Viridiplantae > Streptophyta > Magnoliopsida > Rosales > Rosaceae > Malus > Malus fusca. The sequence goes on along the minus strand of CM069067.1, from coordinate 18,232,493 downwards.
GGGTGTGGGTGTGGAGAAAATTTTCAGTGTGATCGATACACAGGGTGATACACTACGTGTCACTATACAAATTGTGAGATATGTGTGTTAAAAAGTTAATAACTTAAAAAATAAAATTTCCCGCCACTTATATAAAAACACGTGGTGTGCCCCCGTGTTTCGGTCACAATGAAAAATTTCTCATGGGTGTGGTAGGAAGTAGGGGTGGGCAAATGGGTATAAGAACTGCCGGTTAGGGCGAGTAATCATGGTTCAGGATGGGTATGGGCCAGTTCCTAATATTTTAGAGAACAAACGGGGCGGGCTGGGCCGACCCCTTTTCATTTACGGGGTGGGCCGAGTCCAAATACTTAGAAAAAGGGGTACTCGAACCGACTCGTTTATAATTATAATGAACGGCCGAGATTGAATGATAACATTTCATTTAATCTCAACCGTTAGTTTCTACCCTAGGTTCTACCCGAGTCCAAGCCAAGGTTCCAAAATCACAGTCACTCTCTCAAGTCTCAGTTGTCTCTCTATCCCTCTCTTTTGTTCATCTCTTTCCCTTTTGCTCTATCTCTTTCTCCATCGACTCTGTCACAGTGTCACTGGAATGGAGGCCCTGATTGCCTCGTACGGAGATTTATCGTCGAACTCAGACTCCAAGTCACCGGCTCCACCTCCACCATTACCTCCGAAGCTCAACAACCCTCAAGAACCGACCCTAGCGCTGCCTCCGCCTCCTCTATCACTTCTCGACAGCCTCAATTCCTTTGGCAACCTCCGATTCCCATCAATTTTCTATCTTTTAGCTTTCTGTTGTGATGGCTTTTTCCGAGTTACACACCAAGTGTTTGATGAGACTTTTTCAGATTAGCGTCAACGGTGGCGTTCTGCTACGACTTCTTCAGCTTGGCTTACTGTTAGTGCTCGTCTTTCTTCTCTTCCTTGGGCTTGGGGTTCCAGCCTTGAGTCTCATTCTTCTTCACCAGTTCGGCTTGCTGCTGCGACTGAGCATCCATGGTTGCTCCGCCTAGTGTTTGGTTACGAAACTCTAAGTCAATCCCTCGACTCCCTTCTCATCCCTCTCCTTCCTTTACTTCTGCTCTGCCTTTTCTCACTTCTCCCCGATCAAGATACGCCTAGGGTTTCTGCAGATCTCGATTAGTTAAATTGTGAACGATGCATTGTTATAAGTAAATGTTTCTGAACTCAAAGTTTGTATCGGAGATTTGATATTCATTAGAGTTTTTTTACGACCTGTGTTTGTTCAGGACAGAAATTACAGGCTAATGCGGAGGCTAATTCTGACAAGCTCGTGAAGGTTGAGGAGCAGATCGGCGTCATTCCAAAACCAAAAAAAAAAAAAAAGTAATTGGACCCGTCCCGAATCAGCCCGTTTGAAACAGGCCTGGTTAGGTCCAGTTCCTAGACTCAAAATCCTTTTACACGACCCGGCTCGACCCGTTACATTTTAAAACGGGTAGGGCCAGGTTCCTCCAAATTTAGGCTCAGGCCAACCCGTGCCCAGCCCTAGTAGGAAGACATGAACATTCTGTCTTTAAGACCAAATTATTTAAATATATTAAGCCAAAAGGCACAAAAATAATTTTTTGTGTGTTCGTAAATTAATAAAAAAGTATGATATTGATATCTATACACAGTGACACAATTTGTATGCTCAAATTTTAATAGGCACAAACACACTTTCTTGAAGACACCAATTAATGTGCCCTTTTGTTTAGGAGACACATTTGAGATAATTTTTGTGTTCTATGACATTTAAAAGCACAAATACACATATGTGCTCAATGAAATTGAAAAGGGCACAAATCAATTGTGCTCTTAGACCATTTTCTTTGTAGTTTAGAACTAAGAGTTTAGCAGCAGATTTATAACAAAGACGATAGACGCAACAAACCTAGCATCGAAACCTTTGCATAAAGCCATCACAAGCAAGAAGGCTACACCATTGCTGTAACAACACAAACAACGACACACAAACTAAATTGAAAAACAAAATTAGAGTCGATGACATGACGTGTCTACATTGGAGATGCATGTGCATAATTGGCAAGAGGTGGGGTTAGCAGGGCCATGCGAGACTGCCACTGTAGCCAAGGTAAAAACACATAGAGGTCTGTGTGTGTGTGTGTGTTTTTTTTTTTTTTTGGGGGGGGGGAGGAAGCCACCATCATTGTCGTAATGCCATGAGCGCATAAATTTGCAAAAAATTTGATAGCACAATGAGCAACTAATAGTTTCTTTCGGCCGGTGTGTCACAATTTTAGTAAGAATAATGGCAATGACATATGGGTGGCAGAGATCTCTGTGTGTGTGTGTTGGGGGGGTAGGGGTGGTGGGAGGGGTAGGAAGCCACCATCGTCGTTGTAACATCGTGAGCCCATAAACCTACAAAAGATTTGACAGCATAACGAGTAACCACTAATTTCTTCTGGCCAACGTGGGTCGCAGTTTTAGTAAGAATAACGGTAACGACATGGGTGACAGAGGTTTCTTTGCGTGTGTGTGTGTATGTGTTGGGGGAGGGGTAGGAAGCCACCATCGTCGTTGTAACGCCATGAGCCTATTAACCTACAAAAGATTTGATAGCACAATGAGCAACCAATAGTTTCTTCCAGCTGGTGTGGGTAGCAGTTTTAGTAAGAATAACGGCAACGACATGAGTGGTAAATGGGTTGCCAAGCCAAAGCCATCGCCGTCACTGCTCTACCGTAGCCCGCCACCACCACAAATCCATAACTTAAGGGTTGCATGATAGTTTCCCAGGGCAAAGCCCTAGGAAAGCCCAATCCACTAAGAGAAACCACGGCTTCAAATTTGCACACCAACCACCACGGGCACCAAGGCAAGCCACCGTTGGGAACACCCATGGCAACACCCTCTATAGTTTAGGAGCAACAAAATTGACCTATTTTCGTTAAAACAAAAAAGGCCAGATATAATGAAAGATAGTAAACCCGAAACTTTCCTTAAGGACAAGAATCTGGAAGACAACTATACTAAGTAATGCTGGAAACAACGTAGGAAGAAGTGGAAATGAGAAAGAAGATGACGCGCGAGGGGGTGGAGGGTTGGGGCGGCGGGAAGGGTGAGAGCATAGGGGATGAAAGAGATGAAGGGACAAAGGGATAAAGGGGTGGGAGAAGGACATCGGGGAGGAGAATGAGGAGAGGCTAGGAATGAGGGTAGGGCTGTTATCGGCCCCAAGTCGGAGAAAGGGGCCAACGGCTTTGAAAATTCTAGATTTAGGATTTTAGGCGAAGCTGGCAAAGGGTTGAGTAGAGAGAGAAAGTTACGGGTTCCTTTCTTTCTTCGACTTCTTTGAACATTGTCTAATGAAAATGAAAAGGGATACTTTGATCCAAGTTAAAAAATTGGACCTGCTGTTGGATTTAGCCCAATTTTTCAACTTTAATTATATTTCTTGACTTATGCATCTTTACTCAAAATTTTAATTTGAATATTTATTATTTAAATTGAAAATCTAACCACTTTCATGGAAAATAGTTAAAAGAAAATTTAGATGTCATCATATATGATATCTATACCATAGGTTGATAAGATACATTTAACCTGTGATATAGGTATTTACGAAAATAAATAAAAAATAATCTACCTATCATCCATGAAAATAGTTCAAAGAAATTTCATCTTCCATACATTTATAAATCCATACTAGTATATATGATAATATATATATACACACACATATATATGTATATAGTACCAGCAAAATAGATTAGTTAACACATTTAACTTAATTATAAGAAAGGTAGATACGATGACACACCCTGACCTAAATCGAGGCGTGCTAGCCGTCATGTGAGGATGACGTAGCCATGTGCGCAGTACGGAAGTGATAGTGATATGAAAATGTGGGTAAATAAAAACCAAACTAACTAGTTTACACTAGATACATACACAAGTGCGAGTAGAGGTGTTTAAAGTATAGATACACATAGCTAGAGCATAGGTCACCTAGATGCAGTCCAGCTAGCTAAATATTAATTATACAAGACATGAAAGAAATTAATACATTATTTAAGTCTGTCAGAACCGGCGTAAGTCCTCGTAAGCCACCAACACGAACGTCTAAGTAGAACCAAGAAGGGTGCAAAACAGAAAACTTGAGTGGGCAAATACAAAGCTTTTCGAAACCATTTCTCTTTCCAAAATAATAACCCCTACGCCGTAAAACCCATATGATTTCCCAGAAAATAATAATACATACATATGTAGAAATCATGCTTAAGAGCAATGAAACCAAGTATATGCCATGTCAAGTATTTCAGTAATAAATATGTAAGCCAAGTGATGTGAATCAATATAAAATGATATGTCAGTCGGAGTCACCTAACTTGACATGTACGGCTGAACCCATAACTCATAAACCATTTCATGCACACAAGTCGCAACCACCTAATATGGTTTGTACGAGAGGCTGGGTGTAAATAAGAGCGCTCAAGTGTTACGATCACGTGAAGGCTGTGCGATGAATCACGGGTCACCTACGAGTCGGAACCACCTAATATGGTATGTACGACAGGCTGGCACCAAACTTGGATCCAAGGTGAGCATACGGTGCGAGAGGTAAATGATCACGTGAAGGCTGTGCCCTGGCCTCGGGCGGGAGCACTAACACCAAGGTGCAAGATAATGAGCTCTAAATGCATCTACGTATAAGCATACACAATGCAACCATTACCATCATACAGTACTCACATGAAGCTTACCTGGACCTCCGCAGTGTCATTCAATATTATGCATAACTATACTAATGCAAATACTAAAATGTAATGCATCCATGACATGGCATTTAAAACGTAAATTCAATTAAAAACAGTTTCTGGGATCGTAAAGCATATATACGTATATATAGAAAACAAAAGCCCACTCACTGGTATGTAGCAGGGTCGTAACCCCCGAGTCTCGCTTGGCTACGCTCGTCCTCCAGAAACGTCTCACTTATATGTGAAACAACTAATTTAACATTAATTCGAAAGTACATAACCAAAACCGTGTAATAACTTCTCATACACTACTCAATTAGGGTGTTTGAATATACCATCATGGCCTATTCAACACCACGAGCATCCGCATATTTTTAGAAAAAAATTCTGATGTCTCACGCGCCCTCACGTGCCGGCCAAGGCACAGCCACACATGCAGGCACGTTCCTAGCACGTTGGACTAGGGGTGGGTTAAAAAAACCGAAAAAAATCGGACCGAAAACCGGACAGAGGCCGAAAAAAACCGAACCGAAAAAAAAACCGAACCGAAATTGTCAAACCGAACCGAACCAAATTTGGTTGGTTCGGTTTCGGTTTTTGAGGTTCGAAAACCGAACCGAACCGAACCGAAATATATTTTAATTATTAAAATAAAATAAATAAAAAAAAGTTCACACCCAAAGGGGTTCGAACCCATTCCCACTTAGTTGAGTATCTTTCCCATAAACCATTTTGACAGCAAGTTCTTTCTTGCTAATACCATTATGAGTAGCATATTTAAAACAAGATGGATCATAATTGTTTAATAGGTTATCAATTCCCATATTTCATTCAATCCCCACCTTTCATCTTTCCCAATTCTCATCTTTCATCTTCTTTAACCCTAGCCGAAAAAACCATTTTTCATATTTCTTTAACGAGTAAATTGTAGCTATGGTCCCTTAACTTTAACTCAATTGGAGCAATGGTCCCTCAACTAAAAATCCATTACCATTGGTCCCTCAATTCATCAAAACGTGCAGCTATGGTCCCTCAACTAAAAATTCATTATCATTGGTCCCTCAACTTTAATTCAACTGGAGAAATTGTCCCTTAACTTTACCCAAATTGTAGCAATGGTCCTTCCAACATATCTTGTTTTGACAAAAATTTTGACGTAGTTGACGAAAAGGACCATAATTACACACTTTGATGAGTTGAAGGACCCTAATTATATAAATGGTTATTCCAACATAACTTATTTTGACAAAATTGATGAAAATGACTATAGCTACACATTTTGATAAGTTGAGGGACTAATAGTAATGGATTTTTAGTTGAGGGACCATTGCTCCAATTTCATTAAAGTTGAGGGACCATTGCTACAATTTACTCTTTCTTTAACCCTAGCCGAAAAAAACCATCTTTCCCAATTCCCAATTCCCATATTTCCCAATTCCCATCTTTCATCATCTTCTTCTTCTTCTCTCTCTCTCTCTCTGTTTAACTTCATCTCTCTCACACTCTCAAATAGTACTGCAATGGCACCCATGAGTCTTCCTCCTGGATTCAGATTCCACCCAACGGATGAAGAGCTTGTTGCTTACTATCTGGATCGAAAAATCAATGGTCGCACCATTGAGCTAGAAATTATCCCAGAGGTCGACCTCTACAAATGTAAGCCATGGGATTTTCCTGTATGTACTTGATTTTGTTTTGTTCGATCTGCAAGATGGAGGTAAAGGTTATATTCTTGGTTTTTTGGGTGAACTGGAAAAAGAATAAATTGTGGGTTTTTTTATTTTTTTTTATAATAATTGATGTTGTAGGTTTGTTAATTCATGTGTTCATTATAGGAATGCATCATGGATTTGACTACAAGTTTGTTAATTTTAATAACAAACTTCAAGCTCCAGTTTGTTAATTCATGTGTTCATTGCAGATTGATTTCTCGGGTAGGGAAGCATGTGCTTCATTCAAGCTCCAGATTTAAAAAAAAAAAATTCATGGAAAAAACCGAACCGGGCCGAAACTGAACCGAAAAAAACCAAAACCGAAAAAAACCGAACCGAAAAAAACAGAAAAAAAAACGAACCGAACCGAACAGTAACTTCGGTTTGGTTTCCGGTTTCGGCCAAAAACCGAACCGAACGGAACCGAACCCACCCCTACGTTGGACGGAAACCCTAACGACGTTAGGAAATATTCCATTAAATATAAGCATATTCCGTTAGATTTACCTGATGCCGTTAGTATATTCCATCAAAGTTGACGGAATATTATTTGTCTTCTCCAGTGGTCTTCGCCGGAGCCACCGCCGATCGCTGTCTGCAACACCGGATTCTGAAAAAGTTTAAAACCTTAATATCTCCCTCAATTCTCAACCAAAATTCACGAATTTTATATAGATTTGAAGCTCTTGAAGTCTAGAACACAACCATACCTATTTGAAGTCCTAAAACCGACGGAAAACGGCCGGAAAAATTCTTGGAAAAACCGGCTAACTCTGCAATTCCATAATCGTGCTTATTCTGACGTCCAAACTTATCCAAAACTAGTCTAAAATGCTAGGGAAGTTGAGTAAGTACCTTACTAAGCCTCAAAACCAAGTGAATCACACACGATCACGTCGAAGCTATTTTAGCTCTTCGTCGGAGTTTCTAAATTCCGGGGTTTTCGAGATCAACTCACTTAACAAATGGTACCACAAGATTCTAGAGCTTGAGAGAAGTATCATTATAGAAACCTCGAGTTCGATCTGTAAAGTCTAATGGTGTATGAAGGTTGGAGGGCTTGGGTTGTACGGACGAGAGAGAGAGTTCGAGAAGAAAGAAGAGGGTGAGGGTTGCACGTGTGTGTGTGTGTGGTCACGGGTTGGCCAATTTAAAATGGTCTCAGCCAATTTAAAATGGTCTCAGCCAATTTAAAATGGTCTCAGCCAATTTAAAATGGTCTCCCTAATTGGGTTATAGAATTTAAGGCTTACACAAAAGAGTCCAAATAGGAATAAGACCAACCCAATCTCACTTATTTATCCGTACATTTTAATTACGTCAGCGAGAAAAATAATTTAAAACTATATGCATACAACCACGTCACTAAGCCTCGAGGGCATTATCGTCACTTTACACTCTCGGGGAGGAAATATATACAATAATTTGGGACGGGTCGTCACAACCTACCCCCCTTAAGAAAATTTCATCCCCGAAATCTCCGTACACTAGCACAATAACATATCAATATATATAAAATAAGCGTGGATACAAATCTCGCATACGATCATCTGTCTCCATAGTGGCCTTCTCCACCGAATGGTTCATCCATAAAACTTTCACCATGCGCACAATCTTGTTCTGAAGAACCTTATCCTTCCTATCTAATTTTTAGTGGCTCCTCGTCATATGTCAAGTCTGGATTAATTTTTAGTGGCTGAGGAGGTATTACGTGTGATCAGAGACATAATGACGAAGCATAGAGACGTGAAAAACGTTAACTCAAGTCTGTAGGCGACTTCACCGATTCATTCGGTGATCTGGTACCGTCTAATGTAGCGAGGACTTAACTTACCTTTCTTACCGAACCGTACTACGCCCTTCCATCGAGATAGCTTCAGAAATACCCAATCTCCAACTTTATATACTCTATCAGTGGCGTGTTTATCGGCAAGGCTCTTTTATCGATCTTGGGCTGCTTTCATGTTAGCTTTAATTACCTGAATATTTTGGGTAGTCTCATCAACAATCTCAGGGCCCATCAACACCCTTTTGCCAACTTCTAACCAATATAGAGGAGTACGACATGGCTTACCATAGAATGCCTCGAAAGATGACATACCGATGCTAGAAAGGTAGCTGTTATTGTAGGCAAACTCAATCAAATCCAAACACTTATGCCAAGCGTCGCCAAACTGCAGTACTGAAGATCTTAGCATATCTTCTAGCGTATGGATAGTTCTCTCAGATTGCCCGTCGGTCTGCGGATGATATACCGTACTATAAAGCAATCTCATATTGCACGTGTGTGTGTGTGTGTGTGTGTGGTCACGAGTTGGCCAATTTAAAATGGTCTCAAGCCCTAATTGGGCTATAGAATTTAGGGCTTACACAAAAAAGTCCAAATAAGAATAAAACCAACCCAATCTCACTTATTCATCCGTAACATTTTCGTTACGAACCCGATTCGGCCCTAACTCGCGTCAACACGCTCGTGACGACGCGTACAATTTAATTACGTCAGTGAGAAAAATAATTTAAAACTATATGCATACATCCACTTCACTAAGCCTCGAGGGCATTATCGTCACTTTACACTCTCGGGGAGAAAATATATACAATAATTTGGGACGGGTCGTCACATACGAACTAGGGCAGGAAAAATGAAAAACAATGTTTAATTGTTATTGTGAACACAGAAAATTCCTGAAACGAAAGAGACAAGAACAACGTGCACAAACAAATATTTTATTATTTGATTTTGGGTTACAATCTCTCTCAAATTTGATCCTCTGATTCGATCTCCGTAAGGTGTTGATTTGTGGATGTGCGATTGATCCAAAGGGCCGTTGGGCTTGATCTAAGGATGAACGTTCTTCAAGGGCCGTGGGCTTGATCTTGAAGGTGGATTTGAGCGGATCTTGAAGGAGTCGTTGGGGCTTGATCTTGAGGATGAGCGTTTCTTCAAGGGCCGTTGAGGCTTGATCTTGAATAACGGTGATGAACGGATCTTCAAGGGCTTTTGGGCTTGATCTTGAAGAACAGTGATGAACGGATCTTCAAGGGCTTTTGGGCTTGATTTTGAAGAACAGTGATTGGATGTATGGATTTGTCGACGTTGTTGATCCAAAGGGCCGTTGGGGCTTGATCTTAGGATGAACGGATGATGAACGATGAACAATTTCTTCAAGGGCCGTCGGGGGCTTGATCTTGAATTGGTGGAAGTTCTTCAAAGGGCCGTCGGGGCTTGATCTTGAAGGTGGATGATAGTTGATCCAAGGGCCGTCGGGGCTTGATCTTGGAAGAACGATGAATGAAGAACGAATAGGGCTTTCTTGATTCTTCGGGAACCTGGATGCTTGAGAGCTTCGGAGTTTCAGAGCTTCAAGGTTTTGATGTAATATGAATTCCTCTCCCCCCAAATGAATGAATTAGCCTTCTATTTATAGAAATTTCCAAGGCCTAATTTTGAATATAATATTCCAGATGAAATAAGTTGTTTCTGCCAGGTGTTGACACGTGTCCTGTTTGATAACTTTTCCAACTTATTTTGATTTTTTGTTTAGACACACGCTACGTGTAAAATTTATGTAATACATGAGCGTTGAAATTTTGATTTATCGGTCAACATTTATTTACCGAAATTTCGATGTCTACAGTTATATTTAATCCTAAAATTGATTAAAAGAAAAACCTATAAATAAAGGATGATATTTATCGCACTCTTTTTTTTTGAACAAACGATATTATCTACACTAAGGGGATGGGTGAACTTAGCCTCATAATGGACTAGCAATAATGTGGTTCAAATTCACCTTTGACAAGAATCGAACCTACAAGTGAAGAGGAATACCACTAGACCGTAGTACTAAATGGCATCGCACTTTATTAAAGGATAATAAAAAAAAGTTGATGTGAATAATCAGTGAATAAACCTAACTTAGCAAAATGGACTAAACCCAATAATGACTCACAACCACAAGCTGGTGGCTCAGTGGTATTGTGGATTTGCAAGACTTCCTTCAAATTAAAAATTGAAGGTCTTGGTTTCGAAACCCGCTACTGGTGTCGAAACTAGACTTGTGGCCAGGGAGAGGCTGAAATGCCTCTGTGAGTCTTACCAACCCCCGAAATGGGTGGATAACAGTGGCTTGCTACTAGTTGTCCCATTTTTTAAGAAAAATATAATAATGACTCACAAAATTGGACTTATATCAAGTTTACTTTAAAAAAAAATGGAATGCTCTAGTCTATTTCTAACTAGTGGTGGAAGCAGAATGAGAAAGAGAGTCATGAAACAGAATCAATTGGAAACCTCTCTTCTGAACCCTCTTATTTTCCACCTACATCTCACCCAATAGAAACCTCCTCTTGCACTAATTACGGTACAATAGAGTTGTAATTCACTAGTTATTCCGGATGCTCGCCAAATTTGAAAAAAAAAAAAAACCAGAGGTTATTTGTATTCCTCGGAAACCTCCGCCTACATCACCATTCAATATTTCTTGGCCCACTATTGGCCAAACCACCTGGGCACTAGGTCCAATGTAAGTAGGATTGCTTAACCATGCTTCATAATTGGAAAAATGAGCATCGTGGAAATACATGCCACTCAGCCAAAAAAAAGGGGATTGCTACTAGATATCCTCCAAGTCATTAGTATGGCTATCGAAAAAAAAAAAAAATCTTTTATCTTGTTGCAGAAACTCAAATTATAATTGGATGGGGTTGCAGGGACAACAACTAGAGAATAGCACATGATAGACATCTAGGGGTTGCCATGGGGATCACCGGAGAGGAGATGGATTAGAGGTGGATACACTGGAGAAAAGAGGGATGAGAGTCAGGTTGTCCGAGAAGAGAAGACTTGGGCAGATATAGTCGAGTCGGTAGAGAAGATTTCATCCCCTCAATCTCACTAAGAGGGTGGAGTCGATAGTTGAGAAAAGAGTAGGGTAGTGTCAACAAAGGACATAAGTTGGAGGAGGGTGTATTGGGAGGGGTTGCCGGAGAAGAGAACGGCTGGTGTTGTTGCTGGGACTTGACGAAGAAGGGTGGATTGGGGGTGATTAGGGGTGGAAAAAATTCCCAAAAATCCCAAACCGAACTGAAAAAATACCGATCCCAAACCAAAAATGTCCCAAACCGATTTTCCCAAAATTTTCGGTATACTATCCTGAACCAATCTTGAATTTTCGGTATGGGAATCAGAATTGTCTTCTCAATATTTCGGTATTCCCATACCGAACCAAAAATATACAGATTATAATATATATTATTTTTTTTAATTATAGTTAGTGTTAATTTCAACCATTGGATTGTTTCAAATTAATATATGTCGTACATTCCTTGTTAGGGTTTCTCCCAGTCAAGTCGTTTCGATTTCCTTCACATTCATTTCTCACTCAGTCTCAGCTCAACCACCGAGAGCCCTCCGCTCCTCTCTGTCTCGACTCTCAAATCCAACTCCAGCCAGTCACCGGCCCACCACCACACGGAGCCACCGCTCGCTCTCTCCGACGGTGGAGCCTTCCTTCACCACACAGAGCCACAACCAGTGCTCTCTCTCTCGCGATCAGGAGTCTCTCACACGATTCTCTCTCTCAGATTCAGACATTCAAAGTCTGAGAGTCTTCATCTAGTGCATTGTGCATCGATTCTCCCCGAAGTCAGGTAAATATGAGAATTAATTTATGATACGATCCAATTCTCAATTCCCTTAATCAACCTGCAAGTAGCACAAGAAAGCTATGGAAGAAGAGGGAAGGAGAGATGAAGGAGCAGAGCTCCAAATATTTTTGTATTTAATTTCTTTGTTGTAAATTCTGATCTGTTTTCAAACCAAAGAGCAAGTGCTCTTATACACAAAGTGTGACTACTGCCAGCTGGCACTTCTAACAAATTCCCCTAATAACAAGTAAAACCCTCAATTACAACTAACTTGACTCTTAATTTGTGATTAAGACAATCACAATTCTAAGTTCATAACATTGCCCTTCCCTTGAAGAACAACCTTGTCCTCAAGGTTAGGATTAGAACTTGAAATCTGGAACCGTTTGCAGTGAAATTCAACTAAGGAGTCTTGCAACCGAAGTGTGAATTTGTTGTTCTTGGAAGGAATGTGAGAATTTTGCTGAGTCAATACTGCTTGTGGGGAGACTTTCTGCACTAGACCTTCCTCTGTGCTCACTAGCAAGGTGGTGGAAGGCTCAACTTTGGGAGCTAAGGAAGAAACATAAAACCACCAATTATGAAACATAAGAACTTGCAGCAACACACTTGTGAAAGGACATGTTTTCAATTCAATTGCTATGTTTCCAAAATCTGAGTGATGGATGAATGCTTGGTAACTTTTTTTCCCACGAGGATTGCAGCAGCGGTATCTTCTTGTAGTCCATACTTCCAGAGACCAGGTGTTTGCCATTACTAATCATGAGAATGCCTCCCTGGATAAGAACAAGCCCCTGGATTAGTGCCTCCACAACATCCAAATCCCGATGATTTGAGGGCTCACCAAGCAGGAATAGACCAGGGTGTGTGCACTTACAACGCATGTCACTTCCTAATTTTTCAAGGACTTCAAAGTGTGCCATTACACCATCAATAACAAGTTCATCACCCTTTCTGATATAACCAGAAAAACCTTCATAGTTTGTTTGTCCTTCGGTATCGTTCATAACCGATACCACTCCCTTCTCATTCAGCCATTTGATCTTCCAAAGGACATCGTCGTGCCACTCCCTCGTTTTGTGATACATATTGAGCCCTGCCACATTCCTCAAATAAAGCACTTCCAAAGTGTTTTGTGATCTTAGAAGTGATCCAATAAAGGACTGGCGACCCCCTGAAGTATCAAAAACAATTTCACGGAGAACAGTAGAGTTCTCATATTGTAGCACTTGTAGTAGATCAAAAAAATGCACTACATGATTGATGAAGTCAAGCTGTGGGATAAAAATTTGAGAGTAGTTGTCACAACGGTTCTCCTGGTGATTGGAACAGAGTATCATCCCTAGAATGTTAACTAATCTGCCTCCCGGATCCCATCCATTCCAGAATTCACCCCTAGTTATGAAAAACTGAGAGCATACAACCTTGTTATGAAAAAGAAGGCTCATTCGATCGAAGAGGTTCCCTGGAGCTTTTAAAATGGAGAATTGAGTTTTTTGATATGGGACATACCACTGAGACCCTGGCTTAGCCATAATAGCCTCCAATGTAACCTTACAAAATGTCAATGAAAGCCACTGTTGCTTGAAGCTGCCCTTAGTGTGTTCTACCACAAGCCAAGACTCAAAAGCTGAAAAAATTAAGGAAGTGGTATTGCCTCCCCACAGAGCAACTTTGATATCCTTTTCCCACAAGAACTCAATTTCCATTATGTAGTCTGCAATGGTTGATGCATTCCAAAAAGGCTTGAGCATCTGCCGAGTAGTCAAGTGCAAAAGTCTTTGAACCTCGAAAAGATTATCCTTGTGCTTTTCTCGTTTGTCATTATGTAAGTTGTACTGATAGGCATGGGGTGGTTTCCATGTCCCAACCCTCCTAACTACAACCCAAGAGACTAGTGATGGCATAGCTGCGTGATGCCAGTCACCACCACACTGCCTCGAACAAAAGCATGACTGTTTTTTACCCATGCGCTTGCCCTCCTTGCATTGAAGATAGAGCATCAGTTTTACAGCTTGAGCCAATGGATCTCCGGGATCCCATACCGACCGAAAGTCAAGGTTACTAGAGAACAACACAGAGAAATCAGCCTGTAGATCGATAATATTCTCACACTCTCTCTTTGACATTTCATCAAACACTGTCTTTGCATTCATAACCATCACAAACTTGCCAACCTCAGACATGCCGACCCAACCATTTATCTCATTCAAATAAGCATCATTCATGACCACATTGCCATCAGTATAACACGCAAGGGAACTATGGAAAAACCAATGCCACATGGCCTTCCGATTTTTAAAATTGTAAATCAAAGATCTCAATTCCTCATGTCTGCGTTTGGTGGTGTTTGTATTCATTGACGGCTGCTTGTAGAGGCGAAGAAGCTGTAATTTGACGCTCATGTGGTCTCCATAGCCCTTAATGTTGATGTTATCACTGGCGTCATGTAGTAACCATTGAAAGGGGCCTGAAGCGTTTGCGCCTTTATGACTGAGAGTTAAACCCAGATCTTGCACACTTGTTGGAGCTTCTTGATTGCTCAAAAATGGTTTGCTATTGTTGGTGTGGGTTGCCATTGAAGCATTCGATTTCGACTGTGGCTTGACGGATGAAGCTGCGATTTCCCGCAACAATGGTGATGACGAAAACAACGGCGGAACGGAATGGACTTCGATTGGAGATGGAAGTCTCGGCGGATTATCGTCTCCTTGAAGTCCGGGATGACCGAGATCGATTGATTGCGTGTCATCGGAAGTCGTCGGGACTGGATCAGAAACTCCCTCCGCTCTGAGAGCCGAGTCGCGGCGGAGCAAGGCCCAATCACAGCTGAAATTCGTCGTGAAATTTGCGAATGCAGAATCCAAAGCTTCGCGGATTGCATCACGGAGCGCAGCACGCATCGAAGCTTCAAATGAGTCGATGGCAGCGGAGAGGCGTGCATCCATGGCAGGAAGACGGGTTGGGTGGGCGTCCACATGAGGGAAACCAGGATTCGAGAAGGATGATACCATTGATACGATCCAATTCTCAATTCCCTTAATCAACCTGCAAGTAGCACAAGAAAGCTATGGAAGAAGAGGGAAGGAGAGATGAAGGAGCAGAGCTCCAAATATTTTTGTATTTAATTTCTTTGTTGTAAATTCTGATCTGTTTTCAAACCAAAGAGCAAGTGCTCTTATACACAAAGTGTGACTACTGCCAGCTGGCACTTCTAACAAATTCCCCTAATAACAAGTAAAACCCTCAATTACAACTAACTTGACTCTTAATTTGTGATTAAGACAATCACAATTCTAAGTTCATAACAATTTAGGGTTTGAAATTTAATTTAGGGTTTGTGAAATTTAATTTTCGAATTCTAGATTAAGGTTTGTAAATTTAGGGTTTTTGAAATTTAATTTTCGAATTCTAGATTAGGGTTTGTGAAATTTAATTTTCGAATTCTTGAAATTTTGTTTTCACAGATTCTATTTAATTGATCTAATGGTTCTTGGGTTTTTGCAGATTGAACCATCTTTGACTCTTGAGGTTCAAAGTATTTGTGAAGGTTCTGGTTCAGTGCAGTAGGAATAAGGCAGAAGCTAGTTGAGAGAATTTCCGGCATTTTTGTATAAGATTTGTGAAGTAAGATTCTTCCCCTTTTTTTCTGCTTCAAAGTTTTAATTCTGTCTAATGCGATTGTCCAATTCGATAATTTACAATATAGATGGGTTGCTTTAAAGTTCCAAAATCTCTGTGGTTTTCTGTTTTGTCTTGATTGATATATGAAGTGAAGGTTTTCTGTTTTCTGGTTTGTAAACTTAGGTTCTTCTTATGAATATAGATGGTTCTTGGTCTTCTTTTCTCAAAGTATAGCTGCTCTACAACTTAGACTAGTTATCTGATTAGTGCCTAGACCTTTTTGAACTCCCCTTTCTATAACCGTATGAATCTGGACTTTGGCTTCTCAAGTCAAACTCAATGAATTTGTAAACCCTTGCAAAGAAGTTGTTGACTACAGATCTGAGATTACAGGAGCTTCAGTAGCGGATTTGGATGGAGTGACATGCACATTGAAGGATAATACATGTATTAAGGTTATTTATACGTTTCAAGGGGATTTTTTTTCAATCTGATTTCAAGGGATTATGCATGACTCTTTTTTACCTGAACTTGTTGGTTTATGTTGTAGAAACGCTTGAAGAAGTTGTTGTCAGATGGTACTATTTTAGTGGGGCATAGCTTATGCAATGACCTGCAAGGTAAGTTCTGTTGTTCTGTAAGTAGATGTTTGGGCCTTTTTGATGTCTCAAACAACTCATATTATCTTCTTGTTTTCCCTTTCAGTTTCTGCAGTTTCTTCATTGTTCTTAATGTTGCTCTTTTTTGCTCACATCATTGAAGTTGAAACATGCCAGGGTGATTGATACTGCATATATCTTCCAATACTCTGATGGCCCTATCCATAGAAAACCTTCCTTAAGTAATTTGTGTAAGGTAAGTTATAAGAAGCTGGTTTATCGCTGTTGAGAGAATTTCCGGCATTTTTGTATAAGATTTGATGCTGAGATAGGTTCCAAATTCAGTTTGAGTTATGCAACATTGAATTCTTAACATTCGATTCATAAAACTTAGTATATGCATCTTAATTTGCTTCTTTATATATACTTTACAACTTCTAATTTGTCTTTAATGCTTCAATAGCCCAAAATTATTCGTGATTCCCGATTTGTCCCGAAATCCCGAAACTATTTCAGGATTCCTGAAATTTTGGTTTGGGATCGGTATTGAAATTGGGATTCCCAAAAACTTTGGTTTGGGAATCGGGACAAGGGTTTCGGTTCGGTATCCCATACCGAACAAGCCTTAGGGGTGATCGCTGTAGATTATAATAATATTTTATAAAAACATATTTATATTCATTCTTCTGAAAAATTAAAAAAGAATAGTGGGTGAGGAATAGTATTTTAACTTGTAGAATGAACTTTTTAAGTGCAATTATAATGTGGATGACGAACTAATGTCACTACTCCAAACATATTATCAAACTGAAATTGCGAATACACAATCCTCTATCAAATTATAATTAATTGATAGGTCTATCACTCCATATTTACTCAGCCCGTAGGCCTTTTGTAATAAGGGGGTGTAGTCAATTTGGATTTTAGAGGATTTTAATGAACTTTTTAAAGTGACATATTTTCAAGGATTGTAATAGACTCTACAATTCTATATGGATTTAGGCAAATTTATATGGATTTATATGATAGATTTCTATGGATTTTTATGAACTTGTTCATGGATTTCTTAGGATTTACACTCCCAACACATAAATGAATTTCTTTTCACTTGCACAATTTGATTTCTCTTATGAGTATGGGTTTCCCACAAAGGTTTTATGTGCTTCCAAAGATATCAGATGTCTCTTCTCTGTTCTCTGAAACAAGTCGGAACTACATTCTATAAACTTACAAATCTACCAACCACTAGTTGTACTACAAGGCATATGATCAGATGCCAATTCCGTTCTCACAATTTACACATAGCAATGAGAAACTAATAAGTTGTTTCTTATGCTACTGACATAAATTAAAAAAAATCACATTACTCAAGTCAACATGCCAACAAAATTCACCAAAGGCAAAAAGTGTCTTCACCAAAAAATAATAGTCCACCAGCCTCCACCAACCTCTCAGACAATATCACAAGCACGTCATCTACATTACCATCTTTCCTCTTCGCACCTCCATATGCTCCAAAACTTCAGACGCAAAAGTTTTAGGAACATAATGGTGGAAGGGGAATCCAGGCTTGTGATTCAGACGGTGCACGGCACTTGGGATACTCCTTGACATCTTAAGCTAATTGTGGATGCTATTAGATGGCTGGCCTCTGAATTTATTGCATAAGGTGGAATCATATCTTCAAGGAAGTAAACTTCATGGCTAACGCTTTAGCTCACTTTGGCCTTACTATAGTGAACCCATAGTTATGGGAGTATTGTTTTCGACTATAAAAGCCCTTAAATTTAATTGTTTGGGAAACGGTTGTAGTCGAGATTTCAAGTTATAATATAGCTCTGCCACTTAGTACTACGATCTAGTGATATTCCTCTTTGCTTGTAAGTAAGAGGTCTTATGTTCAATTCTCACTAAATACGAATTTGAACCACATTATTGCTAATATATTGTGAGGCTAAACCCACCTCTCTCACTTAGGTAGATAATTTCATTTAAAAAAAAAAAATTCATAATATATCTCTTTCTTGATTAAAAAAAAAATACTAATTAACTGCACTAAAGATTTAAAAATCTATTAAAATCGTTTCAAATCCTGCCTCTCTTCCCACGTGCAAAAAGGATGTGTGTGTCGTCAGAGCCGAAACTCTGCAATCCACCTTCGTCTTCATCTCCCTTCCGCCGATCACCTCCTCCTTCCTTCTTCTTTTGACTTTGAGATATAACCGCTAATGTTGATGCACGGATACTTCTGTTTGGTCCCGTATCCCGTATCCGATAATTGATCGGATACGATACTTGTCCGATACTCTTGGATATTCGTCCGACACGTACCCTGGTTGATGGACACGAATTTGACATGATGGATATGCGTATCCTACATTTAGGATACACATATCCTGCTTTAAAGATACATTTACTTTAAAAAAAAAAGTAATGAGGAGGAGAAAATTAATATGAGACATCTATAATTGAAAGTTGCTAAATACAAAGAGGTTCCCTCTAATTAAAACCATGAATACGACTCTCACACTTCTTCTACTGTATAAAGAGAATTAGATTTCGAACTTTTCTTTTCTAATAACTCAAATGTACTTGAATTCGAATAATGAATTATGTTTTAAAATATATATTTTGTTTGCTATATACATTTTTATTTGCCGTATCCATAGCGTATCGTATCTTAATTTTTAGAGATTTTCCGTATCGCCGTGTCGTGTCGTATCGTATCGCCGTATCCGTATCCGTATCCATGCTTCATAAGCTTCTTCCAGGTCCCTCTTCAGGAAAGTTCCTAACACTCTGTTTGGCTCGTACCCTTAATTCATTATCCTAACTACAAAAAGCGCTCAACTTTTCAGTTGCTGAATTCTCCGGCGCCAAACAGCGCCTGATTAATTTACCAAAAGAAACTACTTTTAATTTTCTTAGCAGAATAATAATTCATATTTATTAAATTAAGTTATTCTTTTGGAGGAGAGTTTAAGAAATGAAATTTTAATGCTATTTTGCAGAGTTGATCGATTTCTGAAATTTACAACTCATATGATGCATTGAAGCCAGTGAATAACTAACTGGCAAATTTTCTTTTCTTAATTTAATTGTCCTTTTCTTTTGTTTGGTTTAATATATTAAAAATATCTGATCCCTTAATTATTCTGTTCATGGAATTGTGTATTTTGGTATTTAAATTATGCTTTAATATGGCCGCGACTATTTTTTATTTGTCAATACTGCATTGTGATTTTACTGTATATGGTTGTGGATTTTCACACAAACTTTCGTTGGGCTGCTTGAATGTGATAAGTGACTATTTCTTTGCAGAGACAAACTAATGGAGTAATTTTGAAATTTCTTTTCTTTTTTCCGAAAAATTGTAGCCTCTAAAATTTAATTGATCGAAAACTATGTTATGTTAGTATGTGTTTTTCGCCCACCTCACCGAGGAAGGGGAAATAATTGATTTCCTGTGAAACTTAAGTGTGGAATTTGTTTTTTAACAAACGATATTGTTAGTGAATCAAATTATAGAACACACATTAGGATGCATATGCATTATTACTTTTCGCAATTACAGTAAAGTGTCATCGGCCAACAACTGAGTTTGAAATTGAGTCTAGACTTTGGTGAAGGTGGTTGTCACTTCACTTGTGATGCTTTCTGGATTTCCCATTGGATTGAATTTTGACTCAAATTTGTATGACGGCGACACTGTGATTATCGAGGTTTGAGCTTTAATATTGAAATGAGTGGTAAAAGAGGGAGATGGATTGTCTGCCCTCTCCGTCCCATGCTCTTCCTATTCTCTTTTATTTATGTGATCACGGTTAAGTCACGT
This sequence comes from Malus fusca, assembly GCA_035220775.1. NCBI lineage: Eukaryota > Viridiplantae > Streptophyta > Magnoliopsida > Rosales > Rosaceae > Malus > Malus fusca. The sequence goes on along the minus strand of CM069067.1, from coordinate 18,212,338 downwards.
CAACATTTTATATTTCTATTACTTTTTTGTCTTATTATTTCTATAAAAAATAAATATAAAATGTTAACGTGGCTTAACCGTGACCACAAAAAATAAGAATGGATGAGAAGAGCATGGGATGGGGAGAGCAGACAATCCATCTCTGTAAAAAAAGATAAGCAAAGTGTCAGGGACCGTAACAAAAAGTTCAGAACAGCTAATGCTATGTGGAGACCAGTCAGTACTCAAGCTAGTTCCAATGAAGGTGGGTTACGTTTTACTAATTATCATCCAGCAGCCTAGGATATTAGAAACAATGACTTTTTTTTGGAAATTGTATATTATAATATAAAATATTGTAATATATAATTTTAATAATTGAATGAAAAATAGTGTTAACCATATTTCTTAGAAAAATTATGTTATTTAAGTGCATTCCCTTGTCAAATGATGTATACTTATAGATGAAATGTTACATCTCTTTAACAAGAAGTACTTGGGTTCTATATAAACCCATGAATCCATTGGTATTAAAATATAGAAAATTAGAGTTAATTTTTACTCTTGAGAAATAGGGTTTCCCCACTTTGTTTCTCAAATGATTCGTGTGTCAAATTCCGAGTCGTGTTTTCAGAGTACGAAATATATAAAGTTCACCAGAGTCTGAAGATTGAAGTGCTTTGACTTCGGATTATAAATTGTTGAATCCTGAGAGATGGGCGCCTACCAAACTACAAGCACAAGAGTATGGACGAAATTCTGTCTTTAGGACATTGCATTTATGTAAGCCTCAATCTTCAAGTTTGTCAGTTTTTCTAACTTTCTTTCTAATTGTTTATATTAATCTCATATATAATTGATGTTGTGAATTTCTTTATGATTATTATTATTGGAATTCTTGTGTTATTTCATATTTTCTAATATTGCTCCAACAATCTAAAGACATAACATTATTATTTGGAACAATCAGAAATATGATTGTATGCAATTTAATAGGGTAGAGATGATTCTCATAAAATTGCGGTAATGATATTTACCTCTCACTCATGTCTGAATAGACATGAAGCGGTGCATAGGGTTTGCTTGACTGTAATTTCCTGATGTTATTTGTTTTGTGTTTGATAATCTTAAGAATTTGACGATTGTCTTCACTTTTCTTAAATGTATATGACTGAATTTATGTGAGAGTCAATGACTTTTGCACTACAGTATATAAATTTATAATATACTTGTGTTGGTATTCAAACTGGGATGAATAGTTCATTTGAAAATGTGGTATAAACGGAAAAATTGTCTGTGCAAATTCATACCTTACACTAAGAGATAGCACCCACCGAACTAATAAATAAGACTGAGCCATCATAATTATTTATGCATGAGAGTTTGAGGTACTTTTTTGAGGCCAACACGTACATAAATTATTAACGGTTTCTTCCAATGGGTCTTATTGATCAAAGAGAAAAGTGTATGTTACTGAATAGAAAGTTTCAATACACTCGCATGCCGGCCAAAAGAAGTGCATTCAAATTTGTCATCCAATGAGTTTGTTATATCATGGTTGGACATGGCAAGAAAGATTTTGTGATAAGAAAAAAAATATAATCAGACCATTGAGCTTAAACTCATTATGGATGAATTGCTTTCATCTTAGAAAAATGACGGTTGAATTGATAAGTAGAGGAGACCAAGGTCTAAATGCTTATCTTAAAAGACTAGTGAGGCTTTAAGGCCTAAGAAGTTAGAATAGTTTCACATGTTTCTACTGATCTCATGCATTGCAACCATCACAATTATGAGAAAATTGTGGGGGTGACATAAAATATCATTAAGATATAATGGTATTTACTTAACAAGTATTTGCTACCTAAACGTGATAATATGTAATTTTAAGGTATGGACAGCTTTAGAGATCTTTCTTTAAATACCTTAAATATGGGGGAATATGCCCAAGTGTTAGCAAATTATTTATTAGTAAGTCCGAACATATGTTTCGAGGACTTAACATTGGAAAACAACTACTCTCATATGAAATAAAATTTCATAAGATGGATTGTGCACACCATCAAAGGTAATCAACCTAGTAGTGGATCCAATTATTAAAGGTTAGACTAGAAAGTAAGTTGATCATCGAGGGGAATGAGGTTCAAGCCAACATAACTAATGAATCAGCTGGGCGGAAACCTAACTTAGTTGATTGGAGATCTCATGGTCTAAGTTTAATAGGCAAACTGGTTGGGCATGATTCAAAGAAGTTAACACACTACATACCTCATTCCTATGGTGGAAGAAGTGTGTTGTCTGCAGAAGTTTTAGGGTGTATATTTATACATAATGACAGTGATATCTTATAAATAAGCTGAATAGAGTAGACTATTCTTAATCAGTGGTCACCTATGTGAGAGTAGGAGTGGGTCGTTTCTATGAGTATGAGATGGCTAAATTCTCTAAAGCTCTCATGAATTCAGGAATTGTTCAGGACTTAAATGAACACAACCGTATGAACCGTAATATATTAGGATTAGTAATGTGTGTTGCTTATTGTCTCTGTTTAATGCTGTGGTGAACAGTTCAAGATTCCACATCCACTGCATCACCAAGTAAATCCAATAAGTATTCACTAGGGTAAGTTCAAGTCCAAAAGACACATCTCCCGATGCATCTCTTGTCCACCTGTACTCTTAAATTCTTCCTGATTTTTCATTCATGTGGTGGATTGTTGGAAATTGTATATTATAATATAAAATATTGTAATATATAATTTTAATAATTGAATGAAAAATAGTGTTAACCATATTTCTTAGAAAGGTTATGTTATTTAAGTGCATTCCCCTTGTCAAATGATGTATACTTATAGATGAAAGGTTACATCTCTTTAATAAGAAGTACTTGGGTTCTATATAAACCTATGAAACCATTGGTATTAAAATATAGAAAATTAGAGTTAATTTTTACTCTTGAGAAATAGGGTTTCCTCACTTTGTTTCTCAAATGCTTCATGTGTCAAATTCTGAGTCGTGTCTTTAGAGTACGGAATGTATAAAGTTCGCCAAAGTCTGAAGATTGAAGTGCTTTGACTTCGGATTATAGATTGTTGAATCCTGGGAGATGGACGTCTACAGAACTACAAGCATAGGGGCAAAATTCTGTCTTTGGGACATTGCATTTATGTAAGCCTCAATCTTCAAGTTTGTCAGTTTTTCTAACTTTCTCTCTAGTTGTTTATATTAATCTCATAAATAATTGATGTTGTGAATTTCTTTATGATTATTATTATTGAAATTCTTGTGTTATTTCATATTTTCTAATATTGCTCCAAACACTTTTCACATTGATTCTACTCCTTTGAACTTTAGAAGTTAGATACTGATTGCAGTAAAGTTCCTGTTAACTTTTAGATTATTATTGAGACAGAAACATGTAGTCATATTTACTGTTTTGTAAAACTATCTAGAAATTGTTGGTCGGCCTTTCTCTTTTGATTGGATTTGAAAAGAAAGAACTATTTCTGGGAAAACAGGTTATAGGCATGACGATTGGCTGCCATTCAGATTTCTTACATATAGTTTGATGTGGATTTGAGAGCGCTCTGTGAAGAAGGTCACAGAAAAGCTGGAATCTGAAACTCAAGTGCAAGAAATTCATTCCTCCGCATCGCCCAAAGTTTCAAGTTCTCAGAATGTCATAGAGGTGGCTGCAACTAACTATACTGCTAGTTCCAGTGCAACACAAGACAGTGGAGAAGATAAAATCTTTGTGGGAGAATCGGTGGTTTCTACTGAAAAGCATTCAATTTCAGTTCAGGCACGATTTGTATCAAAATCTGTACTTTTGTGCTCGATATATAATTTTATATATCAGGGCAATTTGCGTTTTCGATTTGGGCTTAATTCTACCATATCATTTAGATTTCAAGAACTTTTTCGCTTGCACCTTTCATGTTACTATGCGTTTATATTTCTCTTCCTTTTTTCCCTTGTTCTGGGGGAGAGGAGGGGTTGTGGGAAGAGTTTTGGGACCAATAAGCTGAGTGAATGCAGAATAGAAACAAAATAAAATGTACTATCATCTTATGGTAGGAATTTTGTAGGATTATTGCAGACCTAGTGGCGGTATTGCTTGTACTCCAAAGGCATTTCTCATAATGCTTTTCTTTACCTGCCCCATTCTGTTCCTTTTAAGTTCTTACATTCCATTTTTTAATTGCTTTGATGATACTCATTCTGTTTATTTTGTTCTCACATTCATCTTTGACATGCAGGTTGGTGCTTCTTTGCTTCGCTTTATCAGAGGAAAAGGGTACCGAATTCAGCATGTAAATATTTTTAAACGTATGTTTGTAGGATTACTTTCTTATGTATTGTAATTATTTTATCTTTTTTTATTGGTGCATCAGGGGATCTACACAGAAAGAGATTGAGGACGGGATGGGAGTTAAGATTATAATCCCATTGTCCGGGGAGGAGGATTCAATTAGTGAGTTTTCACCTTTAAGGTTAACAAAATTGAGTTTATGATAAAAATAAATAAAAAAATATTCAGGTCTCTGGTTCAATTTTTACATAATTGTGACGGGAGGAAATATCAACCTAGTTCGTATATATAATCTTACGTTCCTATATCAGGATTTCAGACAGTTCGGGAAATGTGAAGTTGGTTTAACTGTTGTTACCTGGTAATCTGGCACAGTTATTGAAGGCTACTCAAGTTGAAAGTGTATCTAGAGCTTCCGAGAAGATCAAAACTATAGTTGACAGAGGCCAGTTTGACCATCGATATCGTTTTTCAGAAGATAGGGTGGTTGTATTCTATATTGTTTTTCTATCAGTGATTTTTTTGGTCAATTATATACGGGCTTAATAGAAGTCACTATATTTATTTAAAGCTTATTCCCTTTCATTTATACACACTATTTATTCCTCATCATAACTCTTCCTTTTGCTGCTCAGAGCATGAGATTAAACATGAAACTAACCTTTTTCTCCCGCTTAAACACACAGGCAGTTAAAGGCCCGAACCTCATTTACTCACTTCATTTCACTTCCTTTGTCCACACATCCTGAATTAGTTGATAAGCTTGTCAACTTTCAGCCCTCAATCCTGGGAATTAGTAATTCTGATGTATATGATATTATGGATGGTGATTCAAATGAAGAGAATTCTGAGAATGAAGGTGAAGACCAAAAGTTAGAGAAAGGACCTGATGTCGCAATTGAACTTAAAGTTGATGGTGACCGTGGACATGCTAAGGTGAATCTAACCAACATACTCTTGTCAGTTGTCAATTATGCACTTAAAGGATCGAAGCCCACTACCCTCTCTGGTATGAAAGTTATCATTATAAATGGAAAATAGGGAAATAATCATGATACACAAGACTTTAGGAGTTAACGGTTTTGAATAAACTGATAGTGATGTTATTCGGTCTCCATTTTCCTTTTATGAAGCTGATGATTGGGTCATTGTTTATTGTTTCCCCATAAGATGTTACCTGGTTGATTGCTATATTTGTTATATTCATTTTCTTTGTTCTCATTTATACTTACTGAGGATGGTTTTCTTGTAGTTCGTAAACAATTTGTGTATTTTCCTGTTTGTTCTCTTTTTAGTCCGTCAAAAATATCATTGAAATATGTCCACTTGACAGACTTGGGGATTGAAAAGTCAATATTCATTAAACCAAAAACGTTTCACTTAACTGTGCTTATGCTGAAGTTGTGGAACAAGGACCGAGTTCATGCTGCTACTGAGGTTTTGCAGGTACGTGAAACTGAATCAATTAACAATAGGCCGACTGAAGGATACTTTACATCAAATGTTGTGTGTTTCTATACAGAGCATCTCTTCAAAAGTGATTGAAGCCTTATATAATCGTCCTGTCTCCATAAGAATTAAGGGACTGGTATGATTCTTTACCCAGAATCTCTACTAAACCAAATAGCATGTTAGCTAACGATGTGGAGCAAGGATTTGATTCTGCATTGGCCCATTTAGTTGAGTTGTTAAATATGTTTTGGTGAAGTTCAAATTATATTCTTGTTAGTTTATACCTCTGAGTACTAGACTAGTAGTAAAAGAATTTGAAGTAGGCAAACTTTGCACTGTCTCAAATGTTTTCGTTTTATACGTTGTTGACTAGCCATGCTAGATTCATCTTGAGTACTTTTACCAAAGGCAGCAATATTACTGAACTTTGTAAGAAAATACAAATATGTAGTGGATAGAAGTCCTGATTTGAGGTCTATTTGATTTTTTCCTGTTAAAGAAAAAGCCTCTTTAATCCCTTTTATTGTCGGAAAATGTAATAGATGTATTTGCTTCCGCCGTATACCAGTTCTGGTAGATCCATTGCTTTACTTCGTGGTCACCTTAGAGTCCATCTCTTACCATGTTTTTTATTCAGGCTTTTTCTTTTTCGTTTTCGTGAGACATTACCTGGTTTCTCCGTGCATGTGTGACCTTGTTTTGATTTCTGTGCTATTTAAGAATTGAGGTGCACGACAGCACGAGCGAGACTGAGTACTTCTTGTCCTTGCAGAATTGTATGAGAGGTTCTTTGGCCAAAGCTAGTGTCGTCCATGCTCCAGTTGAAGAAATCGGCAGTGAGGCCGACTTTTGCGTGCCTGTAGTATCCTAGTTTTCCAAACATTCATTATATTTCATTTTAATGTTTGGTGCACCATCAATAAAAGAAGAAGGAAAATAAATTATGGTCTAGGTTTAAGGTAATTATAACTTTTATCAAATTTTGCGTAAAATTTCCTTAGCTTTTCTCAGAAGTCTCTAAGAATAATTAAAGCTTCCTAGAGATCTTAGTCAAGTTAAATAAGCCAAGAATAACCAAATCGATAAACATACTACAAGTATGAAATATAAACTAACTTGCAGCAACAATAGAAGATGAAGCCATGATCAAACAAGTAGCAGACCTTCTCCTCTTTGTCAAAACCAATAATACTCAAACAAACAATAGGTCTTAGTTCAATATTAACCGAGTATTTTATGAAAGCAGAGGCTACTATTTATACACAATCAATCCATGTAATTCTCCTATTAGAGTCCTTATTCAATACTGAATAAGTTACCTTATTGCATACAAAGTGTTAAAACCAGTTTTCATACTTTCATTCAATCCTTCGCAAATAAGGACTAAGTAAATCTCTTGACATTGGGATTTTTCTATACGAATCTGAAACAAATAGCAGGCTTTAGGACTTATGGTCATGATCATATTCTAACATTTTTCCACTTGATCATGACCCAAAATCATTGCACAACAATTCAGATTATTATAGAAGTGATCACTAAGTCTCAATGAAAAATTTCTACATCACAAACAATCTATCAATGCATTTCAAAGTATTGAAACCAGAAATTCACTCTTGATACAAAATAGAGCTAATTTCAAAATCACAAATAGTCAATTTGCACTTTTGTAACATTGTGAACCTATTGATTAAAGACAAACTCAAAACATAGTTTGCTCCCACTTTTGAAGTCAAAACTTAATATCAACACATGATACTAAGTTATAATCATCTCAATACTCAAACGACTTGAATAACATGATCTTAATCCAAGTAATTACTTAAACCAAAATCTCGAAGATCATAAGTAATACTATGACCAATACTTTATAATTCTACCAACTGCTTTACCAAATCAAAAATTGACTTTAAAGCATTATAAGAACCCTAATACAAAATCTGTCTTCTAGAACAATTCATCACAAATAATCTAAAAAATTTGAACCCAAATGAAAACATTCAATTATTCAAAACTAGCTAAAACATAAAACTAGTTGAAACAAAAATAATTGGAAGCAAAACTAGCTAATAACTTAACTACAAAGATGTCATCACCTCCAATACTTTTTAACCTGCAACTACTCCCCACTGATCAAAAGATTCCAGCACTCCCATTCGAGTAACATGAGCCTTGAAAACTCCAATTGGTAAAGCTTTAGTCAAAGGATATGCAACCATGAGATTTGTACTCAAATGTTGTACTTCTATAGCTCATTCCTTCACCTTTTCCCGAATTTTCGGGAATTTTACATCCATCAGTCTACTTCCTCTTATTGTTTTTAGAGAAAAACAAAGTTGAAGTGTTGTCACAAAACATCTTCATCGGCTTTTGAATTGAATCCATTATCTTCAACTCACTTATGAAATTCCTGAGCCAAATAGCTTGCTTGTTGCCTTCAAAACAAGCTACAAATTCTGCTTCCATGGTGGATATTGTTATGATAGACTGCTTAGAACTCTTCTATGAAATAGCTCCACCTCCAAGCATAAAGACATAGCCTCTAGTGGATTTTCTTTCATCTAACTCTCTAGCCAAATCTGAATCAGTATATCCAGTGACTTCTAGTTGTGGATCTCTACCCTACACGAGCATGAAAAACTTGATATGTTGCAGATATCTCAATACCTTCTTCGTCAAAGTCCAATGAGCTTCACCTAGATTTGATTGAAACCTACCCAAGATGCCAACAATGAAGGTAATACCAGGTCTCGTACAAACATTTGCATACATCAAAATACCCACCAAAGAGGCATAAGGCTTGTCTTTCATCTTTTTCACTTCAATTCCCTCTTAGGACATTGTGCTCTGGTGAATTTATCACCTTTGTTGACAAGAACGTGGCCTCCATTGCAATCCTCCATGTTAAACCGAATCAATATAGCCTTTTTTTAGATAAACCCAAAAGTCTCCACCTTTTATCTTTCACAATCTCTATTCCAAGAACATAGTGAGCTTCACCAAGGTCCTTCATTTCAAAATTAACACTAAGCATGGAATTAGTGTTTTGTAGCAATTGAGAACTAGAACTGGCCAGCAATAGGTCATCTACATATAGCACCAAAATAATGAAGTTTGATCCACTGAACTTGAGATAGATGCAGTCGTCTAACTTATTTTCAGTGAAACCATGACTTGTAACCACTTGATCAAATTTGAGATACCATTACCTTGTAACTTGTTTGAGACCATAAATTGACTTATTTAATTTGCAAACCATATCTTGTAGCTCTCCATTAAGGAAAGTTGTCTTGACATCTATCTGATGCAGCTCCAAATCGAAATATGCAGTCAAAGCCTTTATGACCCTCATGGAATCCTTTGATGAAATAGGTGAAAAAGTATCGTTGTAGTCAATACCTTCTCTTTGAGTGAACCCTTTTGCAACTAATCGAGCTTTGTATCTTTCAATTCTGCCTTGAGAATCTCGTTTGATTTTATAAACCCACTTGCGACCTATAGGTTTGATTTTATAATTAGATTCAACCAAGGTCCATACTTTGTTTTTGTTCATCGATTCTAATTTCTCCCTCATTGCATTACCTATAAGGTTGATTGTGGGCTCTCTAGAGCTTGATTGTAGGTGATGAGATCAGCTATGTCATACTCAGTTGTCAATTTTCTTAATTCAGGTTCAGCTCGAGATGCTTCTGAACTTTCAATTTGTTGTTGTGTTTGCACAACATGATCTTCCAACCGAGTCTAATCAGATGCAGTTTCTGTCTCAAGTCCACAATCTGCCATTTGATGATCTTCTTCTTATTTGGACTAGTCTTTTGAGGGAATATAGAAAGAATCTTGTAATTTTCTGCATAAGAGACATATTCATTTGAGATTTGTTCCTCAAAATTAAATTCATCTTGATTCAAATCTACCACATCTTGGTTTTCTAGAAAAATAGCATTGTGTGACTCTTGAATTCTTGAATGAACTTGTGGATCATAAAACGTGAACCTTTTGGACTTTTCGCAGTAGCCAACAAAATAGCAAGACTGAGTTCTTTCATCTAATTTCTTATCATGTGGATTATAGAACCTTACTTCAGCCTTACAGCCCCAAACATGAAAATAATCAAAACTTGGTTTTCCTCCGGTCCAAATTTCAAAAAGGATTTGAGAAACGGCTATGGTTGGCACCTTGTTGAGTATATAAGTTGTTTTGGGTGTTTCTCCCCACAAGAACGCTGGAAGTTTAACTCTTGACACCACGCTCCTCACCATCCCAATCAAAGTTCTATTCCTTTTTTCTGAGACTCCATTCTGCTGTGGCATTCCAGATGTCGTATATTGTGCCACGATGCTATGTTTCTCCGGGTAGAGAGCAAAAGGTCTCTTCTATTGAACTGCCTCATTATACTTTCCAAAATACTCTCCTCCCCCATTCGATCTAACAATCTTAATAGTTCTATTTAATTGTTTCTCAACCTCAGTTGTAAAAATTATGAAGCAACTAAGGACGATTGATTTTTCACTAATGACATAAGTAAAATTGAATCTAGAGAAGTCATCAATAAAATTTACAAAATAGTTGTTCCCACATATAGTTTTAACTAGAAAAGGACCACGTACATCAGTGTAGGGCTGGGTTCGGGTCAAAACGGTTCGATTTTTTGCCAAAACCGAAACCGAACCGAAATTTCAGTTCGGTTCCATTTTTTCGGTTCGGTTTCCTTTTTTTTTTCAAAAAATTATGTAAATGGAAGGAACCTACCTATCAACCTCCCAGTTCTCATAAATCAGAGAATTGAGAGCCTCAAAATCCTGAATATATTCAAGTAATTCAACTAGTTATGATCACATATCAAATTCAAAATTTCAAAACTTAAGAAAATACAGAAACATATATTCTTCAAGGAAATGTACATCGCCAGGATTCAAAATTCTAGAACTTTAAAATTTGTAAAATCATGAAATAATTCAACAAATTAATTGATTGATGCAGATTGAAACAAAAACAAAGCAAATGGGTTCATCTAAATGCCATAATCGAACTCCCATATAGCATGCCCACATTCAAATTCAGAGTAAATTTTTCAAATGGGTAACCTTAAATTACAAAGGGTGCACAAGGGCTGGGAACTTAAATTACAAAGGGTGCACAAGGGCTGGGAACTGGGAACTTGGGAAAGAAATGGTCCAGATGCTTAGTAGAGGTATCACGCATGACGGCCCTGACACATGACATGTCGTCTCTTTTTCTCTTGCCAGGGTAAAACCGAAATCAGAGATTGACAACGAACGTTTCAGAGCCACCGCTTTGGAGGAAGAAAGGAATGAGAGAGAGAGAGAGAGAGAGAGAGACTGAGGAAGCAGAGAAGAAGAAAGCAGTGGAGGGGAGAGAGATAATATATGAGAGAGAAAATTGAAATGGGAGTGCACGGCTAGGGTTTGTAAACTTTAGAAATTTTATAAAGCATTATAGATTAGAATACCTTTAAATAACTCACTAGTACAATTATAACAACACAAAACCTACATTCAAGTTGGCTTGAAGCAATTATCCCTAACCTGGAGAAGGGGTTCAATCCTCACGCTAGCTAGTTGGGTATTTATATATGATTTTTCATATATCGGTTCGGTCCGGTTCGGTTTTTTTCGGTTTTCGGTTTTTCAAACCCACCCTTACATCAGTGTGTATGATTTCTAGCAAATTTTGACTCCTCCTAGCTTTTAGTTTTCTAGTATTAGTAAATTTCCCTTTTAAACAATCAACACGTTCACTTTTTGTTTGAAAATCAAATGAGGGAATCATATTTGATTTAGATAATTGTAAAATTCTCTCTTTCGAAATTGTCCCAACCTTTTATGCTACAAAATGAAAGAATTTTCATAATCATGCATCCTTTTGGTGTTTACATTTAAAACATGCACATATTCATTTTTAAGAGAACAATTCAATTGCCAAAGCTTTTCATGTAAATAAGCTTTTCCCAAAATTGAATATAAATTATTCTTTTGAAAAAACTTTATACCCTTATTATCCCCCAAGAAAAACCAAATTATGTTTAGTTAGTTTTGATGCACAAACCAGGTTCCTTCTCATTGTAGGCACAAAAAGTACATCATTTAGTTCAAGTATAAAACCTGAAGATAATTTCAGTTTCACTTTCCCTGTAGCTTATACAGCAACCTTAGTCCCTTCACCAACAAAAACACTATAATTCATTTTATTTGTTTGTTTTTGTTTTTTAAAACCATGTAGTGAATTTGTTACATAAACTTATGCACTAGTATCAAACCACCAAGAATTACTTGGAATTTCAACCAAATTAGACTCCTCACAGACATAGACATCAGTATTACCCTTCCTCATAAGCCAATGCTTAAAAGCTTCACAATCTTTTCTACAATGACCCTTGGTTTTGCAAAAGAAACATTTAAGCTTAGTTATATTGTAACACCCCAACCCTCCTTTTTATTTAAAAAATGGTTTTAGGCCTTAATTGGTGAGCCGTGGGGCCTACCTTGTTTTATTTTAGTGTTTCCGGTCTCTCTCTTTCTTTCTCTCTCTCTCTCTTTCTGTTTCTTCTCTCTCTCTCTAACTCTCAGTAACTCACACTCTCTCTCTAAGCTCCGAGAGCTCTACCCTTGCTCTCATTTCGATTCCTTCACAAATCAAACCCCAAAATCATATATTTGGAATCCTTGAGACTCAACGAACTCAACAATACACTTGCATGTTTCATCAGAGCACCGTGAGGTGCTTTGCCATTAAAGCCGAGAGCCTTGAGCTCTATTCGTGAACCCCAGGTGAGGTTTCTTGCCTATTATTTAATACTTGACTAATGTTAAGTTCTAGAGTTTGTTCTAGGATGATCTGCTTTGAGGTTGAGTTGAGATTTGAGGGTTTTAAATCTCTGAAGTTTTGTGTGTGTGTGTGTGTGTGTGTTTTGTGCTCGAGTATGTGTGTGTACTGCATTTGGTTGCAGGTTCAAACGCTGGTATTGGCTGAGATGCCGAGTGCTGAGTGTTGATGATCATATATAGCATGCATACATCAGTATGCGGTATGTGTGTTTATATATGTATATGTATGTGCAGTGTGTGTGCGGTGTGTGCTTGTGCGTGTTTGTTCGTGTGGGTGTGTGCGTATGGTGAGTGTGCATGCAGTGCATGCTTATGCATGATGTGCATGTGTGGTGCAGTGCATATGTGTATGTGTGTGCATGTGCATGCTATGCATGTGCGTGAGTGTGTGTGTACACGGGTTGGGCTTAAAGCCCGACCCTGTTTGTAAAGCCATTGGCTGTGGGCTGTGTGTGTGTGTAGGTGTGCAGTGTGTATGAGTATGGGTTTAGGCTTAAGCCCAAACCCCCTTCTTCACCCTAAACCCTTTTAACCCATTAGACCCTAACCCACTCAACCCAAATCCTTTAGAAAATCCTTTTATTTATTTATTACATTTTTGTGCTTAGGTGAAGTTGCTAGTGAGGGAATTCGTAATCCTTATCCGCACAACTCTACTGCTAATGAGTATCTGTGAATGGATCCCTTCTAAAATTATATGATTTTTTGGTTTAATTGCATAAATGAATAGCATGCCTTACGATTTTATGAATTGATTTTTATGTTAAGCAGGTTTATTGAAATATTGATTATCGTCTCGTTTTTGTGAGGAATTACTTGTTGGCCGATATTGAGCTATATTTTGAAATATCGTATTTTCTATAAAAACCATGAACTGGTAGACTATCTGATGGATGACGATAGGATGCTAGAACATGTTTTAGAAACCCCTATTTATAGTATAGACGATGGATGACTTTATACTATGAAGTGGTTATTTATGAGAGGCGTAACTATTTGTGCGTACCTAGTAGACACTATGCCGCCTGGGGCGAGGATCTGGTGTTGGCAGTTAGGCCGGGAGAAATAATCCCTAGCTACGGGCTGAGGGACATGGAGCAGGCATTGGGCCGGGAGTTGGTAATCTCTGGCTACAGGCGCAGAGACCACGGTGCTGGCATAGGGCCGAGAGATATATTTATTTCAGTGATCTTACTAGCAGTACATAGCGCTACGAGACGATTTATGTGACGTTTGATATTTTGTGTTCCAAGATATGTCTCTTGAGATATTTTTGGCATGCTAGGATTTTTATTAAATCCATCACTTATTATGCTAGTAGTTTTCATTATATATAAATTGTGGGGGTTAGTACATTGATAACTGTTTTATTATTATTGTATATATGAACTTGGTCCACTCACCTTTGTTTTGCGCCCCCATTCAGGTCTTAGAAACGAGGACTACGACACGACGTACGAGGCATTCCCCTAGGAATCTATCACCTACTTGTGTGATACCTGTAATGATCTTTCCTTTTTGTGAATCTTGAATTAGATCGTGTTCTGTGCACTCTAGACATTTCCTTAAACTTTGTTTATTACTCTTAGATTCTAATGACTATTCATGCTTATGTTCCTCCTAATCATTACTCTTGTAATCAATAAATGGCTTTCGTCACCTCAGGTGTCGGCCAGCACGTGCCTATCCGGGTATTCAAATAATATCGGGGTCGGGACGTGTCATATATCTTTAAATTTAACTTTAAGATTGACAGATTTCTGAGAGGATTAAACATTTTTAGCAGGCATACTAGATTTAGAGACATTATCATAAGACTTAGAGTTCTTACTTGATTAAATCTGCCACCCTTCTTGTTGTTTCCCTTGGATGCATGTACAAGGTTCACTGCTTCAATTTCCTTGCCCTTGTCATGCTTTAGTCTTTTCTCTTCTTAAACGCATTTAGCAATGAGCTCATCAAGTGTCCAGAGATTCCTTTGAGTGTTGTATGAGACTTTCAATTGACAATACTTAGCAGGGAGTGCTTGAAGCACCATAAAGACCACTTGTGTCTCTGAAATATGTACATCCATTGAGTTGAGTTTCTTGGTAGCATCTGAGTGTTTTAGAATGTGATCCCTAATTGAGCCATTACCCTCACACTTGTATGTTGTCAAGAGTGACATGTAATGCCCAATTTCAACCTTCTGTGGTCCCTGGAACTTCTCCTCAATAGCCTTGAAGTAATCAACAGCAAGGTCATGTTGTTTGATATCTCCTCTAAAATGATCAGTCATGCCAGCCTCCAAAAATTAACAATGTCAATTTATTTGATCTCCACCACCTCTCATGCTCTGCTTTCTCAGCCTTGGAACTCTTGTCAGTCAATGATGAGGGTTGTGGATTGTCAATTGCAATGTCAAATTTATTGAGTATCAGTAGCAACTTGATCTTGCATCTCCATTTCTTGAAATTACTTCCACCAGTGAGAGTCGGAACACTTGCCAAATTCAACGTTTTTAGTGAAATTGTAGTAGATCATAAGGAAATCAGTAAACGTGAACCAATTGGTTCCTGATTTCTCTACTACTAGTTAAACTTTATAGAACAAAATTTGAACCAATTTGACCATATATGTAGTCCCAATATAAAGGATACACATAGATCAAACAATTCAAAAACTGTCCATTTTTCGGAATACGTATCAATAGATAGTTCAATACTCATCACACATAATTCCTTTTGATTAACAGATAACACAATCTTCAAAAAACAAAATCTGCAGTATATAACATGCATACATTTTTGTTATTGAACTGTAAAGTTTTTTATCCATCAAGCAAAACCAATCAATTATTGGAGATGTCTGGATACAATAATTTAAGTCATGTTAATTAAAACTAGATAATTAAGATTTCAACTTTTAGCAAGATCTTATAAAAATAAAGAATCATAATTAACATATATGCATTTTAAATCCAATTCGCACAAGTCTATTGAGTTTTTATTGTTGCTGAATCTCATAGAGTGTTTACTAGAATAAGGTTCAAAATCATGAAAAAGTGCAGGAAATAAAAATATTTCACTTTCTCATGAATCAACAAAGATTGAATTAAACGAAAACGAAATACAGTAAGAATATAGATTGAAAACAAAAGAGTACAGCGGAAGCAATAAATTATTTATAATCCAGATTGACTGCTTTTTATGAATTAAAAGGATAAAAACAAGAACAAGAACAATACCCAGTTTTCTAAACCTCAATTCGAACAAAAAGCCCCAATTCGAAACGACGGCATTTATTATTATTATTATTATTATGTTAAAAACAAATATTATCTTTGTTTTTTCATAAAGACAGTTCCTGGGTTCGAAAACTTTAAGTTTTTTTTTTTAATTATTTTTTTAATTCGAGTTTTTTTAATTAAAAATTAGGCTTTGATGCCACATTTTCCCAGAGATCTTAGTCAAGTTAAATAAGTCATGAATAACCAAATCGATAAATATACTGCAAGTATAAAATATAAACTAACCTGCAACAGTGGTAAAAGATGAAGCCATGATCAAACAAGTAGCAAGGCCTTCTCCTCTTTGTCAAAACCAATAATACTCAAACTAACAATAGGTCTTAGTTCAATATTGAGCGTGTTTTGTGAGAGCAGAGGCTACTATTTATACACAATCAATCCTTGTTATTCTCCTATTAGAATCCTTATTCAATAATGAAAAAGTTACCTTAGTGCATACAAAGTGTTAAAACCAGTTTTCATACTTTCATTCAATCCTTCACAAATAAGGATTAAGTATATCTCTTAACATTGAGACTTTTCTGTACAAATCTGAAACAAATAGCAGGCTTTAGGACTTATGATCATGATCATATTCAAACAAAGTCATCATCGATGCGTACACTGAAGCTGGGCTTGTTCTAGAGAAAGATGCTAGTCAGAATTTAAAGGTATTGATTACGATCTTTAACTTTTTGCCGTGTTTGATTTGCACTCTTTTACTTTTGATGTTTTACTTATATCTCACTGTAAGAGTCAATTTGGGATTCTTGTTTTTGTGATTGCAGTTGCATGCAAGGCACAGGAAAAGGGCCTCTGCTGTCCCCAAATTTCATGTCTCTTTTGTATCTATTCTCTAATTGTATGACACGTGTCACTCAACCAAACAGAGTTTAAAACTGTTAACTTTTATTATTTTGTATTAAAAATATATAAAAAAAACCCCAAAAACACGGAAGGTGGTGGACGGCCAAAGCTCTACAGCCACCATATTGTCATCACCCACGACCAACCCACCTCACCGAATCGCCATCAATCCCCACCGATCAGCTCGACAGCCACCAAATCATCATCACCCACGACCAACCCAATGCGATTGCAGGCTACGAATTAATTAGATTTCGATTATCGACTCCGTCTCAATTTCATTTCTAAAACATTTGAATTCTGCATCGCAGCTCTCAATTTTTCTCATCTTGATTTGGTCCAGGTACAAGCGTGCACATAATTTTGTGAATTGAGGTTGTGTTTATAGCATTGGCTGGAAGAGTGGATTATAATATTAATGAGAGATAAGAAGGGGGAAAGCAGATAAAAATGGAGAGAAACAAGAGGATTTTTTTCCGGCGACTACCAAATGGGGTCTTGTCGGCCGTGTTGATCTGGGTTGATATGGGTGTGCCCAAAGGATTTTTGGAACTCTATTTTAATAATGCAAAATAGTAGAAGTTAACAGTGTTAATTCTATGTTAAATTGAAGGACACTTGTCAAGCAATTAGAAATGAGACACATAAGAGACACAAAGTTAGGAGACTGCAGACCTACAGCCCGATCTGATTGTTCTCCGGAATACCAAACCCCCATTGATGCCAATTAAAGTAAAATGAAACATGGCCATTGAATTTCTGAAAGAAAATGGTTGAAATATTGCAATATTAATGTACATTGAATACAGGGACATCGGTTATCAAACCTAAGACTGGTTTAAAAATCAATGTTATAACTTGGGGTGTGCTATCCACACATTTTTTTACTTCTCACATACCCTCTTAATTTTCAATCATCAGATCGATGAACTGAAGAAGATCAAAGAACAGAAATTAATAAGGTACGTGTGAGAAGTAAAATAGGGTGTGTGAATATATCACACCCCTACAACTTATACCGCAAGTCATTAAATGGGGTAGATGGGTTGACAATAAACTCATTGACACCCCAAACAAAAACAAATATGGAACCACTGCTATACTGGTTTGGTTTTGGTAAACCTGATTCTGAGTTTAGGGCCGGTCCAGAGATTTTTGAGGCCCGGGGCAACGTCAAAAAAAATGCCCTAACTTCATGTAAGAAAATTATTTATTTTCACACATAAGACATCGAAAAAATTATACTTAGAAAAAACACTTCAAACTCAATAATTTAGAAACACAGAAAAACTAATTTATTTTGTATTGAGAGAGGGAAACAAAAAAACTTCGGGCTTACAAGTAGATAGATGATGAGTTTTGTTTTCCATCTGAACTTTGAATGTGTTTTTGAATAAATCGTGAGATGTTTTATTCTTATTTACTAACCTTGTCAATATGGGACTAAAAAATAATGATGTTTTTGAGTCTTTAATTGATATGTATTATTAATGAATGGGCACTAAATTAAACATTTTGATGACACGTCATATAATTTGCAAATTTGGTCTACGTATTATTCTTTGTTGAAGATTAGACTTGAATTAAAACGAATATATAAAAATAACAAACCACATAGCTATCAGATAGTAACTAAAAATAAATTAACAACCAAACAAAAATTTGAAAAAATTGAAAAAAATAAACATGCACATAGCATTTCGAACTTAGGACCTCTTGTTAATTTTAAACAACAAAAATCATTGTTTCTAATTAAACTTCTTGATCCTTTAACCAAATTTTATAAATTTATACTCTTATAAAAATAAATTTGTAAAAAATGGAAAGTAAATAAGCACACATGGTGTTTTGAACCCAAGACCTCCTCATTATTTTCAAATGACAAACCACCACTTCTAGTTAAATTTCTGTGTCTTTGAACCAAATTTTATAAATTTATACTCTTATAAAAACATATATAAATATACTGCCCTAATAATTTTGGTGCCCCTAATTTTTTTGGGCCCTGAACGGTCGTCCTGCCTGCACTGGGCCTGGGCCGGCCCTGTCTGAGTTGGTAGCTATAATTCAATGATTATGCATGGTTTGGTTTTGGTAAACCTAATTCTGAGCTGGTAGCTATAATTCAATGATTATGCATCTAAACTTGGCCGCATTTGTCACAAAAATGTGGTTTGTTTAGAAGAAAAATAACTTCAACTCCCCATTTTTGTTTTCTAACAATTTGAACAACTAGTTTTGGACTTGATAGTACCAAAAAGAGGTCGAAATGTTAGTTGAAGTCTTGTATCCTCGTCGAAACTAGATCCTGCTTCTTATCTCAATCTCACTAGGCTTTACTTCGAAATGGGTTGTAATTTGCTGCACACCACTGTTTATTTCTGGCCTTTAAATTGAATAAATTAAAAGAGAATTAAATGACAAAGATAAACAGAGTGCAGAAATCATTTTCCATTCCAAATCATTCAAAAGACAGTTTTCTAAATTTTTGGGAAAAAATGGAGGTTGCTAATTAAGCAAGATCAAAGCTTACATGTCCTAGCTTATTTGCTCCTACTGAAAATAGTTGTCTTGAAGCTTTTTCTCCACCCATGAAGGTGACAACACAGGACTTGTCTCACACTCCACAATCTCTCTCTGTGGGTCTTTGGCAGCAGCAGTTTCATCCACCAAGTGTACCTTCTCAGCAGGAAAAACTTTAACCCTCCAAACCTTAAAAGTTTGATCCAAACTTGCACTGTAAACCAACAAACCTTTCACCCTTACGAAATTCTCCGTCTCCAAGGCCACTGCCAAGCATCTCACCGGTCCGTGATGCCCTTCTATCACGGAGAGACATGAGTGGAAGCAGTTCCCTTCCTCTCTTCTCCAAACCCTAATCGTTGCGTCCTCGGAGCCACTGAAAACTAGTTCTCCTAACGCTACCAAGCAAAGGACGGCGAAATGATGACCTTGTAGAAACCCTCCGTGGTTGTACCTCCCGGACATCTTCTCCTTTTCCCAAAAGTTTATTAGCCCGTCTGACGAGCCGGAGTAGAGGAGGGTGGTCGTGGACGACAAGCTCAACGCCAAGGCGTTCACCGGCGAAAGTTGGAACTTGAGAGTCATGGTTAGGATGTGAGAACTTTCACCGAAC
This sequence comes from Malus fusca, assembly GCA_035220775.1. Taxonomy (NCBI): domain Eukaryota; kingdom Viridiplantae; phylum Streptophyta; class Magnoliopsida; order Rosales; family Rosaceae; genus Malus; species Malus fusca. The sequence continues at coordinate 18,192,480 of CM069067.1, read as the reverse complement.
ACCCTTCTCCAAATCTTGACTGAGCCGTCCGAGGAGCAAGTGAACACGCAGCCGTCTTCTTGGTTGATCGCGATTCCATTTATGTGGCCTTCGTGAGCTACAAACGAATCCACGCATCGCCTTTCGTTGATCTTCCATGCCTTGACTGTTTTGTCCCATGAGCCTGTGTACAAGAGCTTGTCTTCCTTGTTGTAAGCTAGGCAAGAGATGCGATCGTTGTGCTGCTGGCTGCTCTTTTTTGAAAACAGCGAAAACCGGCCTCTTTGAGGAAGCGTTGTGATCTTCTTCGGTCGAAAATTCTCTGCATTCGACGCATTCCATATGCGAATTTTGCAGTCGCCGTGTGCGGTGAATAAGATTTTCCCGGAGGCCAAAATAGCTCGAATTTGACCTGAAGTAGCCTTTATGTAACCGATTTCAGTGCAATCCGGTTGCTTCCAAACATGAATCCGGCTACTCTCCGAGCTCGTGAATATAAAATCTCTTGACAATGTGATCGAGAAAATGTTGCCTTCATGGCGGTGAAGGGAGGCAATGCAGTGGTAAAGAAGGGATTTGGAGGGAGAGGTGCGCACCGGGGAGAGTGTCCACGGTGTCCCAGGGCTCATAGGCCACGGAGGTATTGTTGGTTCGGACGCAGCTACGTCTGGTCTTGCTGCAGAAGCCGAACGAATGTTTTCGGGTTCTGATGAACTTTGTTGCTGGTCACCATCACCAAAAGAAAGTCTCCGAGGTAACTTGATGCTCTTTCGCTCTTCGTCCATGAAGCTCCATAGATTTCTTTCGCCATGAAACTCCATGACATAGTTGAACAAGCAAAGAAGGACGGAGTCAGAAATTTTCAATGAAGTACGTGACAGCAGAAAAATGGTACGCAAAATTAAGTTTTTAAAAGGGTGCTTGTTAGAAAAGTGCTTAAACTTACTATGTTAGATTTGGAGTTGGGGAGATTGTTAAATTGTGGAGAAATTGGACAGGGGCCATTTTATAAGGCTTTCAAGGAATTGAATATGCCTATATATATATATATATATATATATATATATATTAATGTATTTTATATATATGGTGTATATATACTAATTGGGATAGATTCGTGTCATCACTTTTTTACACAATTTTTTATGGGGCATACACCGTAATATATTTCAACAATCCGAACTATCTATATTTTAAAACACCACTTAAAATCATTTAAAACATCATTCGAAGATCATGTCTACCAAGAATCATCCAAATCTGAAAACCATATGGTTGTTGGATTAAGGGTTTAGGGTTCTTTGTAGAAATGTATTTGTTCATTTTCTTCAATACAAATAAATGTCTTAATGGTTTTGGATTTGTTAATTTTTTGCAAGAATTATCTATGAATGATATTCTAAAAGACAAACGGTTCAGATCATTAAAATGCATTAAAGGATGGGCTCCATAAAAACTTGTGTAAAAAAAAGTTGTGTATTATAAATAGTGTCACAAATCCTCCCCATAAATATATATATATATATATGTATTAGAATTTTTTGTGGATTTTATCGATAATATCAATAGTGTATCGATAACACGTCGATACGTTTATAAATATTGCGACAATCTCTCCTTATATAGAGAACAATTGTTCCATCTAGAAGAGGAGAACTGTACTACAGGTGTCATATGTATGCATGCACAATGTCATCTGCTGGATTCAAGTACTATTTGGGTTCATTTGGATCTTAGAACATAAGATTCAACGTATCTTAAAGTAAGAAATGAAGATATAAAGTGAAAGATTTTTCATCACTAATCCTCTTCTATTTTTAATTAGACAAAATTTGTTTATTTCTTCCTCCAAAATACCTTAAAACAAGTGGTTTAGCCAATCTAATCGTATGTAACGACTTAGGAATTATTGTCTGGAATTTTGCTGATTGTGTGATAGTCAAATTTTTAACTGAAATGACTCTAGGAAATGAATTAATGATGGACCTTTTAAGTCCATCTAACGGAATTATTGATCTAAATAAAAAAGACCCACTAATTTGATGGAGCAACAACAACTAAATATAAAAGCCTCTTCCTACCTCCCCATTTTATTAGCTACAACAATAACTCTTACTTGATGATATGAGGAAATGACAGCTGCCAAACATAATTTTTTTTTTAAACAAATGATACTATTTACACTAAAGGTGAGGAAGGTGACTTAGCCTCATAATGAGTTAACAATAATGTGGTTCTAATTCACATAATCAAATCTAATACCTCTCACTTCAAATTGAATAAGAATACTACTAGATCTTTTCGTTTTTTATTCAAGCAATATTCTATTCTAAATCCATCTAAACTATAAAGAGAGATTCGAACTTGAGTGTAGACTGTAAAGAGAAGTACAATATTCTAACCAACTTGCCTAAATGCAAAAAAAAATATATATATTATATTTTATCACAGACCACATTTTCTTACAAAAAATGAGTTTCAGGTGGGATTTACTCGAACAAGTGAATCTTTTTTTTTTTTAACCAAGAGGTGTAGCCAGTAATAAGGAAATGGATACTCTCTGGATCCCTTCCACCAAATTCATCAATCCGGACCTTTGAAATTTAATCAAATGGCTAAAGTTATTATAACTTTTAAAATGAGCTCCTATTTTAGCCGTTTGATCAAATTTCAATGATCCAAATTAGTGAATTTGGGGAAAATGATCCAGAGACCCCAGTAATAAATCTTACTTTCGGCTTCCACGGTTGCCCAAAAGTAATGAAAAAAATGCCACGTAATGCTTCCTTCCTCACAAACCAAAGGGTGGCGGCTGCTGCCACAAACCCATACGGACGGTGGCTCGTAGAACTGTTAGTTTTGGTTGGCCAGCCTGTTTAATTTATGCGTTTAAGCTTTATCTAATATGACAGTTTATGATTGGCTTAGGATGATGCCCCAATGGCATCATTGTTTGCATATAAATTCTTATTCTGTTAGGATACATGTCTTATTTAGGAGAGAGACTTTTATGAAACACATTATTTGTCACCGTGACGTCTCATACTATTAATATTGAAAGAGTTTTATAAACACATGATCTGGTATTAGTGGCTTTAAATGCCATGATGGCAGAACTCCTCTCACCCAAGTCTTTCTCCTAAATTTGGTTCAAATGAGTCTGGTTATGAATGATTGTAGACCTCGTTTGATATACTTGATTTGATTATAATGGATAAACTACTATTTTCAAGGTCTATTGAAAGAAGAAGTGAATGAACAAATTGAAGGCCGGGCATGAATAACTCAAGAAGAAAAGTTATCCACTTTAATCTTCCCCAAAATAGGAGAATTAATAGAAAAAAGTTTTCTTCATGTCTAATCCTCTACTAATCCCCTCAAAACGAAAATTCACTCTCATCTGTCCTTTTACCAAACAAGTCCTTTGTCCGACATTTTAAGCTACTTGACAATCCTTATTAGTGCACCAAACAAGGCCTATTTTGAAGCCCAAAATGGAATGCCTAACTAAGCCTAGTCCTATATGAGCTGCAAACAAAGCCCAACTTGAGTTTACCAAGTCATGTTTAGTGTTTTGGTTTTTAATTTGAGTAATGTTAGGTAAACCAATTTTTTAAAATCAAATTTACAAATTAAATTATATGATAGTAGATAATTAGATTATTAATTAAGTGTCAATTAATCTGTTTGTTTCTTATTGGTACACATCATTTGGTTTAAAAAAATTGATCTCCCTAGCATTACTCATTTAATTTTTACTCTATCAAGTAGTTTTTCCACCAAAAGCCATCTGGTTCTAATTTTTAATTATCACTTTTTGTATTATAGATAAAGTACAAGTACGACACACCCTGACCCGGGATGTCCACTGCGACTCCGAATCGAGCTGTGCTGGCCGACACCTGGAAGGTGACGAAACCAAAAAGTATGATGATGTGGAAAAAAATGTGAATAATTTAAACCTAGGAGTGCCTAAAAACCAGAGTGAGCTGGTGAGCGAGAATGAACCCACTTCACACGTGACGTTAGAGCATAAGTAAGTATAGTAGAGTGAATTAAGAATCATACCCTCGAAAGAAATCTCCAATACTAAGATTTGCCATGAATCCTCGACGATAAGAAAGCTCAACTAATAAAACCTGGAGGGTGAAAACAAAACAAGGGTGAGTGGCCCTAGAAATAAAAATTTTAATAGAAGCCTTCTAAAATGTTATAACCCTTCGATGCAACACCTGTATAGTTCTAGAAAATCATATCACGTATCAATGTGAAAAAAAAAATATATCAACAGTAATTCCATAAATATACCACGACAGAGCAACTCATCAGTAATATAAATTATCATGTGCTCAACAATCTAAATTAGCACGCAAGTCGGAGTCACCTAATGTGACTTGTACGACTATACTCATATCTCATCAATCAACGCTAGCACATAAGTCGGAGTCACCTATAGTGACCTGTACAACTTATCCATATCTCGCCAATCAACGCTAGTACATAAGTCGGAGTCACCTATAGTGACATGTACGACTTATCCATATCTCGTCAATCAATATCCCAATAATATGTCAGCAGGATCCACCTCTTGTGGCATGTACGGCTGAACACATAACTCATCACATATCCCTACACAAGAGTCGAAACCACCTCTTGTGGTCTGTACGACAGGCTGGGTGTAAATAATTACGCTCAAGTGCTACGATCACGTGAAGGCTGTGCGAAGTATCGCAAGTCACCTACGAGTCGGAACCACCTAATGTGGTTTGTACGACAGGCTGACACCTACCTTGAATCCAAGGTGAGCGTGTGATGTAGGAGGTGAACGATCACGTGAAGGCTAGGCCATGTCCTCGGGCGAGAGTACTAACACCGGGGTGCAGGATTATGAGCTCTAAATGTATCTAATATGGCATGTACGACTTATAGACAACCTGTACGACCATGTCTGAGTTGCTTAAAACATAATTATAGTCATGCCATTACTCAATCGTTCCAAATAAAATATAATCATAACCATGCATCCCACATTTCACAACATATACTCACCTGAACTTATCTGTGCATCATGCGTTCACCTTCATACTTTAAAGCATTCACAATAATTATGCGCAATAATATACTTATGGACATGCCCTGATGCAATCCAAAACTTAACCATATCGTAGTTCTTCCAAATATATATATATTTATATATGTATGTATGTATGTATCAATAATGTGGCGTAAAACGCACAATCTATAACGCCCTACTCCCGAACTATTAATTGTCGGGAATAATGATCGGTGACAAGCTCAACTAAATACTAATTTGACTAACTATCAATACTTACGATTCTTTACTTCAATTTCTCGATCTTTCACACAATGATTTATGACAAACATCCAATCACTAAGTCATAAGGTTAAACCTCACATTTTCCACCAATGTCCCTCACATTGCACAATTTCCCAAATAAGGCTATTGTCTCAATTATTTAGTCTCATTTATGGTATGGCTGTATCTAATGTCTCGTTAGACTGCCTACGTACCCTAAACAGGGATCAAGCCATTCGTAGTTCGCATTAGTACTTTAAGGCATTCACAGTAATTATATGCAATAATCAATTTGTAACCGTTTGTGTGATTATCAATCATATATATATGTACGATAGAAAGGAAAAGACTCACTTACCTGAGGTCCGCGCTATGACTCCCTAGCATGAATATCGAGACGTCACGAACCATCGTCGCCTAGAACAATTATCAAATCACGTCTCATAGTTCTTACCGATATAATACATAATTTATATAAAACACATCCATACGAAACTCAATCCGGAAGATCTGCATCACGGAATTCCGATCTGTTACTTCCAAAGATCCAAATTATGTTCCTAGAACAACGTCTAAATTTTTTGTTACGATCCAACGGTCGAACCTTTGCCAATTGCCAAAATCAAGTGGCGGTCAACATATTATTTTATGAACTTACAAATCCAATTCGGGAAGATCCGTACGTCGGATTCCCAATCCGTAATTTTCTATGGTTCTCAAATATTATGTACTATAATGTATTAAAGTTTGGTGACGATCCGACGGTCGGATCATCGATTCACATCTTTACCAAGTAACGTATCTTAATGAATTTAAGTCCAAACGATCAACCTACGTTATACAATTACCAAAACTGAACTCAAAACATCTAATTCAGCCTAAGAATAACATCGATGGTCCCCTGGCCACTCGTCGCCGCCGCGGGTGGCTGTCGGCCGCCCCGACTCGCCGAAAAATCCAACTATTTCTAAAAATTACCAAAATTTACAAGAAACAAGATCTCAATGAGTAGAGTAACTTTCATACCTATGACCAAGGCAAAATAGGTCGGGAAGAGCTTCAATTTCATTAAAACCCGTCGGAAACCCTGTACTTGGGTGTGCTCGATTCGACCTCCAAACTTGCTCCGACGCCTCCACCACTGCCTGGGCTTTGTTCCTAGGTTCTAGAGGAGTGTTCTAGTGGTGGTAATTGAAGGAGATGGTTTCACAATTGATGGATCCTGAGCAAGGGTCTCACGGCACCCCCGTGGGTTATTCAATGATTTACACCCAAATCCCTTCCAAATTTGGGTGGAAATGGAAGAAGGGAGGTCAAGGGATGATTTCCAGGTGAAGAATGGGTGACTTTTGTTGGAAAAAAAGTGGTGGAATCTAGCCGGAATTAGAACCGGGTCCAAACCGGTTTTACTGTGGGTGCACGGGTCAGCTGGGTTAGGTGTTCCACACCTCCCTCCTTTCCCTCCTGGTTCTTCTCTCCCATTCGTCACTCTCTCTCTCCTTATTTCCTGATTCGGCAGCGCCCATCTTCTTTTTCTCCCTCTCCTTCGCTGCCATCAGGCAGCCTTTTTCCTTTTCTTCCTTCCTATCTTTTTCCTCTTCTTTCTTCCTTTCTTTTTCCTCTTCTTTCCCTTAATTTTTCTAACCACCTCCAATAATAAAAAAAAATAACAATAACTATAAGAAATGAATAGAATAATAAATAACAACCCTTACCAACGTACTTTCAAATTTATAGTTCCGTAAAACTTCTGTCGTAGTTCCTTATTCAATTTTTTGCATGCGTCTACGCATTCGCACCACCAAGTACTTTTGAAATACGGTAAGGTAATAGTTCATACGCATCATGAGCTAGCGATCAACGAAAATCAATACCCTCACCTCTACGGTATTCTCGTGAATTCACATTTTAAGATTTATAAAATCGTAAAATTAGGGACGGGTTGTCACAAGTATGTGGTACAAAGAAAAAAATGAACAAGGATAAGGAATGATGGTGGATGAAATGTGTATAGAATGATGCACAAAATGAAAACTAAAAAACCAAAAACAAATGTTAAGACGTTTTCGCTTTCAATTCTAGGTTTTATTTTCATACAATCTTATGATTTCCCATGTCTCCTGCCCCCATTATTAAACCGCAGGAACTATGATATATGCCACTAGTCATTGAAAGGTACAAAAT